>CM061138.1:105615237-106998819 GCA_030789695.1 Scilla litardierei
AACAATGTTGGTTTGAGTGGTAGAGCGTGTACGACGGGTAAGCCGAGTAGGCCTAGGATTCGACGTGCCGGTATTGGCAGGTCTGGCACGGCGTGGAGGCATTGTGGAAGTGATATAAAGTAGTGCGGCAGTATGTAAAGAAAATAGGAGAACGAATTTACCGACTAGAAGGAGATGGCAGTGCGTTTGGTGTAGTGATCACCGGTGATCCAGAGTATCTCCCAAGCTGTTTATAGAAGTGTCCGCTGACGGTGGAAAACGTACCTGAAATAGGGATAGGAAGAATGTCAGTATATTTTAAACATAAACGATTGAATTTTAGGCCGAGTGGTTATAATGTTCGGTGGGGATAAATGAGCGCAGAGAGAAGGATGGAGGGGCTCGATTGAAAATTGGTGTGAGGTGGGCGGCTGTATGGAGAGAAGATGGGGGAAAGATAGGTCAGAAAGGAGAGAGAGAGAGAAAGGGGAGAGAGAGAGAGAGAGGAGCGGGTTTTGGGGGCTGGCGATGGCCGTGGGGAGGAGACGGGCGGGTGTTGGGAATGGATGGCTCAGGATGATTTGGTTACGGCATTAAAGGGAAAAGGCAGGGCTGGGTTAAATGAGCAGCTCGAAACCGTCTGAAATAATACGGCCCGATAGCGAAGAGAGATGACTCGAACCGAGTAATATGATTGCTCGGTCGAGTAAGTTGCGATATGGATGGGATAAAATTCCAAGTTAGCTTGCTCGGTCGAGCATGTAGATGATCGGTCGGGTCGGTGACTGCTCGGACCGAGCTGATATCGCTCGGACCGTGTAGACAGAACGATGTTTTTTCGAATTTTCCAAAAGCCTGTAGTACTCGACCAAGCAGAAGGTTGCTCGGTCGAGTCGCCTTCTGCTCGGGTCGTGCCACCACCACTCGGACCATGTAGACAGAGTGATGATTTCTCACTTTTCCAAAAGCCTGTACAGTCCGATCGAGTAGCTGACTGCTCTGTCGAGTCTATACCAACTCGGAACAAGCTGTCGATGCTAGTTTGGAATGAGCTGATGACGATTTTCCTCGTTCCCATATCTGCACTGCTCGACCGAGCAGAGTGGCTGCTCAGTCGAGTCAGCTGTCTTTTTTCTGCTTCTTTTTCCTTTGTTTTCTCCTTAAGTCTGTTACTCTCCTCCAACTTCCTTCCATTTATGATGTCGATCTGCATGCCCCACACGTCCAACCTATACAAAAGATGACTTCATCAAATTTTTGTGGTTTTATAATTTTATCTCTAAAATATGAAATAGAAATAAGAAATTGAAAAAGAAAATCTGAATTCTAAGAAATCGGGTTGCCTCCCAATAAGCGCTCGTTTTTAGTCGTGAGCTCGACTCCCTTTGATTTATCAGTTTTCGTCAGGGAATCCCTCGAGGAAGTACGACTCCCCCTGTCCTATAAGTTCTCCAGCTCTGTAAGGTTTAATCCTCTGACCATTTACCTTGAAGTTTCCGTTCTTTCCTTCGAGCTCAACGGCACCTCCCGAGGATAAGCTTACTATCTTGTAGGGGCCGGATGACGTGCGTTTATATTTCATATATTCACACACGTTTTCTTTTGTGTTTCTCCGTGTTTTTCCGCCGTCTCTTACTTGTTTTCGTATATTTTCCCGTTTTCTTTCACTTTTCTTTGTTTATCCATGATTGCAGGGGATCGACCACGTAGGGGACGTTTAACGATGATATCCCAAGTCCCCGGAGCAACGGGAGAAGTCACGTGTGATCCAGGGGGTCAAACGCCAAAGAATTCATCTTTCAGCCCCTCACCCGGTCGGTTGGTCATCTCCAACCGATCGGGTGATGCACGCGTGCACCACCCGATCTCTGCCGCAGCTCACAAAGAAGTCACCCGACCGGTTCGCAGACCGGTTCAGCGGGGGCTATTCTCTGTTTTCTCGAAGCAAAACGCCAACCGATCGGGTGACTCTCACCCGATCGGTTCATCTGTAGCTGAAGAAGAAAAGCTGAAGACACGGACGTCGAACCGATCGATTCACCCGACTGCTTCAAAGATCCAACCGGTCACTCAAGAACTCACCCGACCGGTTCATGTGATCGGGTGAAAGCTCGTCGTTTTCTGTTATTAATTTGTAACGGATCAACCGATCGGTTGACTTGTCAACCGATCGGTTGATGCGACGGTCTATAAATAGAACCCCTAGGGTTCCAGAAACGAGAGCTGTTCTTTTTTCTACTGTTTTATTTCCTTGTGACGGCTGTAATTGTTACTCTTTTGTAAGTTTTCAGATCTTTCTAAAATTTTAGTATTGTCTTTATTACTCCATTACTTCCGCATTGTAATTGTCCGATTATGATTTCAACGGTTAAATTTCATTTAGATCGCTTTTTCATGAATTTTTGTGAGTAGTTCCCAAATCTGGGATTTTGGTGGAAACCCCTTCGGGGGCTCTTCCCGATGCGTCCATAGGGTTAGGAAATCGATAGGGAGTAGGAATCTAACGATTACGTGGGGTGTTTCATTGTCATCGGCGGAAAAAAGACCGCCTTTGACCGTTGGGCCAAGGGGGAATAAACTTGGCGGTTGACTCCCTAGCCATAGCTCACGCCCTTAGCGTAGACGCCGAGTCCTAGCACGCGGGAGCGGCAGGATGAGACGTTGGGAGATATCGTTGCGGGCTTAGTGCTCCCGAGATCGATCAGTGTTAATGGACACGGGAGTGCCCACTGATCGAATCCGGGAAGTCCGGTGTATCATCCTGGGCACCGACCGGAATATCGGGCCCATGGGACGCCGGTACCACTTTTAGAGGCAACGTCTCACCATTGGACCCTAATCCCGATCTCTATCCATACCCGTATGCCGTATCAGCGAGAGTCTCTCGTCGGGTCGGAAACCAAAGTCCCGGGTTTTCCTTCTTGTTGTTCATACCCTTTTATTTCCTTTCGTGACAACCATTCACCGATTCGGGCTAGCTCGCCCCTCGGGGTGATTTAGGTCCTACCTGACCCAAGCACAACCTCGCCTCCCTGAGTTCGATATTCTCGCACCCTACACTAACCGTTAAACTTGCGGTAAACGACACCGCGCCGCCGCGCCGCAAGCGGGGCGCCGGTCAAGTTTATGGCGCCGTTGCCGGGGAGGCAACGTGCTTGTTATTTTAGGATCTTGTGAACCCTCGTGTCTAGCTCATATCCCTAACTCGCGATAATTTTCGCATTCTCCCTTTTTCTTTTTATTATTATTATTTTTCTTATTTTTATTTCTTATTTTATTTGTTTCTTTCCCACTTGTCGCTTCACGGGTGTTTGTTGTTTTTCATGCGCAGGAGTTCAAGGAGTCTTGACGACTTGATTCCCCTCGATCCAGAGATTAACGCCACCCTTAGGCGTTTGGCCGCCGAGAAGTGAAGAAGAGAAGATCCCGAATCCATGGAGGAGAACACCCCACCTCACAAGTCTCTGCTGGAGTACTCGATGCCATCCATCGAGTCCACTTCCGCCATCCGATCTCCAGCTATTGTGGCCCAAAGCTTTGAGCTGAAGCCGTCTCTAGTGACATGGATCCAGCAGGACCAGTTTGCGGGTGCACCCATGGAGAGCCCGATCGAGCACCTGGACTCCTTCTTGGAGAAGTGTGACACCTTCCGGATTAATGGTGTCACGACAGAGGCTATCCGTCTGAAGCTGTTCCCCTTCTCTTTGCGAGACAAAGCCAAGCAATGGCTAAGGGGAAGGACCCCAACACTTTCAACACCTGGGAGAAGCTCTCCAACGCTTTTCTGACGAAGTTCTTTCCTCCGGGGAAGACCATGAAGTTGAGGAGTGAGATCTCCTCCTTCTCCCAGGCCAGCCACGAGTCCTTGCATGAAGCTTGGACGAGATATAAAGAGATGCAAAGAAGATGCCCTCACCATGAGCTTCCGAAGTGGCAGATTATTAATCTGTTCTACAATGGGTTGAGGGATGACCTGAAATCTTCTATGGATGCCGCGGCTGGGGATTCCTTCATGTCTAGAAGCGAGGAGGATGCCGGGCATATTCTGGAAAATATGGCATCCAACAATGAGCGGTGGTGTGACGAGAGAGCCACACCAAGATCCGGGGGTATACACAGAGTCGAGGACGTCGACAAACTTTCAAGCAAGTTTGACTTGCTTTCGACCCAGATCTCCACACTAATGGTAGGAGCCGGTGGGGCCGGTACACAGCAAATTTCTGCGGTAGAGTCCGAATTCTTTGGGGAATTCGACGGTGGTGACATCTCACCACCGTTGGATCAGGCGAGCGCACTATTTTACAACCCTACGGGAAATGCGCCGTATCCGCCAAGGACAAATTCCAACCCGGCCTACTCTCCAAACAACCGGAACCACCCGAACTTCAGTTACCGGCCACCATTTCAGCCCTCACCGCCTCAGCAGCCGCAGCAACAATCTTATCAGCCGGCTAGGCCACAGCAGCAACCATTTCAGCAACAATCTTATGCCCCCAGGAATCAGCAGCCGTTCCAGCAGCAGCAGCAGTATGGCCAACAGAGGGCCGTCTCTCCGGTTGAGTCTCTCTTGACTCAATATATTACCAACCAGGAGAGGATCAACCAAACGCTGGAAATGGGTCAGCGGACCCTCACGGACCAAGTAACCCAGCTGGGGTTACAAGTGGCGAACCTTGCAAGGTCACAAAACCAATTACCGCCACAACCGGAGGTGAACCCGAGGGGAGCAACCCAAACATCGGCACTCGTGCACGAGCACGCGAATGTGTCCGCCATCGTTCTGAGAAGCGGGACACATATTCCTACTAGAGTGCCCCCTAGCAACCCGGAAGCACCTTTGGTCGTTGAGAAACCGATCGAAAAATCAAACGACGCCGGTGCTTCGTCATCAAATCCTATGACTCAGGAGGGAGTCTCTGAAGAAGAGAATAAGAAGAAGGAGGAAGAGAGCCCGAAAGTGTATAAACCCGTTGTGCCATTTCCACAACGGTTGGCTCAGGCAAAAATTGATGAGAAATATGGCAAGTTCTTCGCCATGGTCAAGGACCTAAGCATGCAAATCCCCTTCCTAGAAGCAATCGAAACAATCCCCTCCTATGCAAAATTCTTGAAAGATTTGGTGACTAGAGGGTCTAGAAAGGAGAAAGTAGTGCTGACGGCGGAGTGTAACGCTCTTATCCAGAGGGCAAATCCGCCGAAACTTAAAGACCCGGGGAGCTTCTCAATTCCTTGCACGATCGGGGCAGTAAAGATTCATCGTGCACTCGTCGATCTCGGAGCGAGTGTAAGTTTGATGCCCTTGTCGATGTACAAAAGGATAGGGATGGGTGATTTGGAGCCCATCGGTATGACCCTACAACTAGCTGACCGATCGGTCAAATATCCGGTGGGAGTTGTGGATGACCTCCCCGTGAATGTGAGAGGGGTGCATGTGCCTGTGGACTTTGTAGTCATGGACATGCCCGAAGACGCACACACCCCCATTATCCTGGGACAGCCTTTCATGGCCACTGCTGGCGTTCTAATAGATGTGAAGAATGGAAAACTCTCTTTGAACGTCGGCGGAGAAAAAGTCAAATTTGATCTGGGGTTATCCATGAAGTACCCCGATCCCCCAGACGACCCTCGGTGTAATCTGCTGGAGATGGAAGAAGAAAAGGCTATTGAAGAGAGCTCCTGGGAGATTCTCTTAAGAAACCCCCCCGATGACTTGGGGGATTCAGAAGATGGAGACGGCCCCGAGAACAAAGAAGCTGCTGGAGAACCGAGTGCAGCAAGAACAACCCCTCCCGGGTTCCCCAAGGCTCCTCCTGCGAGGAGAGCGGGGAAAGAGCCCATGGACCTCACTAAAGACGAGGTCCGGATCCTGAAGAAGATGGCGGGAAGCGCCAACACCAAGGAAAAGCCCCCGGATCCCAAGAACAAGGGGAGGGTAGTCGAGCAAGTATTTTTCCAGCCGCTGACTACTCCAAGTGCCTTCAGCTCCAGTGAAGAAGAGATGCCGAACTTCGGGCATCACCCGTATCAACCACCATGAGCATCTCTTGCGGGCGTCGAGCCAACGACGTTAAACAAGTGCGCTTCATGGGAGGCAACCCATGTTCTAAACTTTTTCCCCACTTTTCAGCGTTATTTTTGATTTTATTTTGTCTATTTTTATAAATAAAATCAGCCGCGAGAACATCCGTTCGGGGACTTAAACAAATCTATTGGTTTTTGCAGGAAACAAGCCGCAACCGATCGGGTGACAACTCACCCGATCGGTTGGGATGTATCTGATACATGCCGAGATCTGCCGCCATATGACCCGATCGGTTGAGTAATGAAGAGACCGGGTGGAAGACCGGGTGAGCTGGGGAGAACTCTCGGAAATTTTTGGGAATGTCAACCGATCGGTTGAGTTCTAGCGCGATCGGTTAACGCGACCGGGTGAGCAGCCCTAAGTTCTCAGGAAAATGAATGGAGCGGCCAACCGATCGGTTGAAAAGTCAACCGACCGGTTCACCTGTAGCATTTCTTCGGCAAGAATTTCAACCTAACCGTCAACCGATCGGGTGACAAGTCACCCGATCGGTTCGACCTAAAACCCTATATAAACCCCCCCCCCTCCGACGTCCGTTCATTTCCATCCTCACCCGATCGCCCAAGCCGCCGCCGTTTCGACTCCTCTCGTGCGCCTTCCTATTTTCTTCCCGAAAATCAACCTCGATCGTCTTCCCCAGCCATCTCCCTACCCGTCAACCATCGATTCCCCTCCACTCCCTCTCCCCGCCGCCATCTCCCTACACACAAAACCCTAAATTTCACCCATCCTCCCCAAACATCGAAACTTGTTGAAGAGATCGCTGCGGCTTCACAGAGTGCTCCAATCGAGTAGCATCGGGGCGTCTACGAGCGACTATCTTCACCTCATTTGGGTAAACTCGCTCCTTTGCTTAATTTTATTTTTTACCCCAGATATTCCATTTGCTCGTCGGCCGTATTTCGTGTTTGTGTTGATTCATTATACTTTTACACACTCGCGCACACACAAGACACCCGCACAATGCCTCCCCGCCATGTTAAACCCTCCGACGCCAGCTCTTCGAACCCTAGGCCCAACCGTCGCGCTCGTCGCGCATAGCCCCCCGCTCAGCCCACCACCTCCAACCCATCTGCCCCCGATCAAGACCAAGCCGATCGATTCATGGCCATGATCCTCCTAGCTGGGCAGGGTGGTCGGATAACCGAGGAGTCCGTCGACCGAGACCTCCCCTTTCTTCAAAGCTTCATTCGCCACATCCGTGAAGACCCACCCGACGTCTCCGAGCTCCACATTCCACCCCCCACGACCCCTGGTCCACAGCGCAGGCCCCCGTCACCACCTCCGGAGGGTGGTGCCCCTGCTTGATCTTTCTTTCTACCTTTTTGCCCCCCCCCCATATTTGTGCCCATCTGTGTTTTGGGGGCCCTGCTTTGTCTCTGTCGGAGGGGGGGCCATTCGCGTGTCGCTTTTTAATTTCACCTCTTTTGTTTTTGACTCCCCCTTGCACATCTCTGCATTTTATTGATCACATCATTTCGCTAGCACTTTCTGGTCTAGCTTGGGGGACGTCTACTTTGGCGTGCTGTCGTGTTTTGTTTGTTTTTCTCATTTTTTTTTTGTGTGCTTATTTTTCATTTTTTTTGAGTGTCGTGTCGTGTGGTTTTATTTTTATTTTTATTTTTATTTTCGTATTGTTTGATTTTGATTTTGATCTTTCTTTCTTTTTTTATCTATGTGTTTTCCTCGTTTTCATTTCTTTTTGTGTCAGTACGTATTCCCCCCCTTTTTTTCATTGCCCTCCCGTACTCACTCATATTGCATTGAGGGCAATGCAAACTTCAGCTTGGGGGAGTCGCACTGTGTGCGTCGTTTGTGTCCTTCTTTTTCGTTTTTTTTGTGTCGTTTTCAACGTGTTTTTATTTTTTTCTTTTCTTCTTCTTTAGCTCTTTCTCCTAGAAATGAATCCTATGATGAATCGCCACAAAATCACACACACCTAGCATTGCATCGATAATCACACTCACTAACACTAGGATTTCTAGTCCTCTTGCATTTCACGCATCGTGGGTCCACTTAGCTTTTTGTGAGTCGTGTGTCGTGACTAGCATTTGGTGTGCTTCTGCCTTGTGATTTTACTTTATATACCTGTCCAGGAATGACCCCTAGATTATCATGCTCCGATTTGAATATGCGGTATTTGTTTCCACTATGTGCATGCTATATTTGTATCGTATACTTCAATTCGCATGCGTCGGGATTCCACAACTAAGGACTAGGATAACCCATTTAGCCTTGCTCTATTTAGCGAGAATAGTTTCCTTTGCCCGAGTGTTTAGATTTCGACTTCTTTTTTGTTTTACTTGGTGCAAATCCCCTCGTCGTGTACCGTTCTCCCACTTGGGAGAGTACACATGTGTATAGCCAAAAATCCAAAAAAAGGAGAAAAGAAAAGAAAAACCCAAAAAGAAAAGAAAAGAAAAATTGTGTATAGCCCAAAAATCCAAAAAAAATACAAATGCCCAAAACCCAAAAAAATGTCCGTGTGAATATTTTTTCATACTTGCCAAGAATAAAGGGAAGGCGAGAATTTGCACCGAGTGTTCTTCTCCACATCATCTCAACCCCCGTCATTATCAAAAACACTTGGCTTAGGAACTTTTTAGCTAGTATCTAGGCTATAGTGGCGTGATTTCCTTAACCCTAGTTGTGGAGTCCCCGATGCATGATACGCTTCTATTCCCACTCTTCTCATGCATGCTTGAACTTATATTCGCCGCTTAATTCAATTCGGATCGATATTTTGGGTCATATCTTGGATTTGTGTATATCGAGCCTCATAGCACACCGTAGAAAGCATCACCATTTGCTAGCACACGACCACGCTCACTCGCGCTTCACTGCGTGGACCCACGACACTTATTTGGACTCGCTTTCCTAGGTTTAGTGGTGTGATTTGGCGTTTGCTTGCTTGGTGTGTCGTTTTTGATTTTGGTGGCTCTGATGGACGATCTAGGGCTTAGAGTTTTCTTTTTCTTTCTTCCTCTCTATTTTTCCCCCCCCCCCCCCCCCCCTTCCGAGCTCCTACTCTCACTCGTCTTCCTCGAGGACGAGGAAGAGTTCAGCTTGGGGGATTTTGACGTGCGTTTATATTTCATATATTCACGCACGTTTTCTTTTGTGTTTCTCCGAGTTTTTCCGCCGTCTCTTACTCGTTTTCGTATATTTTCCCGTTTTCTTTCACTTTTCTTTGTTTATCCATGATTGCAGGGGATCGACCACGTAGGGGACGTTTAACGATGATATCCCAAGTCCCCAGAGCAACGGGAGAAGTCACGCGTGATCCAGGGGGTCAAACACCAAAGAATTCATCTTTCATCCCCTCACCCGGTCGGTTGGTCATCTCCAACCGATCGGGTGATGCACGCGTGCACCACCCGGTCTCTGCCGCAGCTCACAAAGAAGTCACCCGACCGGTTCGCAGACCGGTTCAGCGGGGGCTATTCTCTATTTTCTCGAAGCAAAACGCCAACCGATCGGGTGACTCTCACCCGATCGGTTAATCTGTAGCTGAAGAAGAAGAGCTGAAGACACGGACGTCGAACCGATCGATTCACCCGACTGCTTCAAAGATCCAACCGGGCACTCAAGAACTCACCCGACCGGTTCATGTGATCGGGTGAAAGCTCGCCGTTTCCTGTTATTAATTTGTAACGGATCAACCGATCGGTTGACTTGTCAACCGATCGGTTGATGCGACGGTCTATAAATTGACCCCCTAGGGTTCCAGAAACGAGAGCTGTTCTTTTTTCTACTGTTTTATTTCCTTGTGACGGCTGTAATTGTTACTCTTTTGTAAGTTTTCAGATCTTTCTAAAATTTTAGTATTGTCTTTATTACTCCATTACTTCCGCATTGCAATTGTCCGATTATGATTTCAACGGTTAAATTTCATTTAGATCGCTTTTTCATGAATTTTTGTGAGTAGTTCCCAAATCTGGGATTTTGGTGGAAACCCCTTCGGGGGCTCTTCCCGATGCGTCCATAGGGTTAGGAAATCGATAGGGAGTAGGAATCTAACAGTTATGCGGGGTGTTTCATTGTCATCGGCGGGAAAAAGACCGCCTTTGACCGTTGGGCCAAGGGGGAATAAACTTGGCGGTTGACTCCCTAGCCATAGCTCACGCCCTTAGCGTAGACGCCGAGTCCTAGCACACAGGAGCGGCAGGATGAGACGTTGGGAGATATCGTTGCGGGCTTAGTGCTCCCGGGATCGATCAGTGTTAATGGACACGGGAGTGCCCATTGATCGAATCCGGGAAGTCCGATGTATCATCCTGGGCACCGACCGGAATATCGGGCCCATGGGACGCCGGTACCACTTTCAGAGGCAACGTCTCACCATTGGACCCTAATCCCGCTCGCTATCCATACCCGTAGGCCGTATCGGCGAGAGTCTCTCGTCGGGTCGGAAACCAAAGTCCCGGGTTTTCCTTCTTGTTGTTCATACCCTTTTATTTCCTTTCGTGACAACCATTCACCGATTCGGGCTAGCTCGCCCCTCGGGGTGATTTAGGTCCTACCTGACCCAAGCACAACCTCGCCTCCCTGAGTTCGATATTCCCGTACCCTACACTAACCGTGAAACTTACGGTAAACGACACCGCGCCGCCGCGCCGCAAGCGGGGCGCCGGTCACCGGACCACCTTGACTTTAACTTCCTGGGGAAGAGGCGTAATCTTGAATTATATAGGAGTACCTGGTCATCGACATCATGGCGAACAACCGTGATGTTTCTATCATGATAGGCTTTGGTTCTCTCTTTATATATCTTCGCATTTTCATAAGCATGACGCCGAATTTCGTCCAACTCATTGCTGTGTAAGGCTTGTCTCGTGGCGGCACCTTGGTAGTCAAAATTCATTTTCTTTGTTGTCAAATATGCTCTGTGCTCCAATTGTACCGGAAGGTGGCAAGCTTTTCCATACACTAGTCTGTAGGGGGTTGTGCCGATGGGAATTTTGAAGGCAGTGCGATATGTCCAAAGGGCATCGCCCAACTTGTGCGACCAATCCTTCCTTGAGGCGCTAACTGTATTTTCCAGGATGCTCTTGATTTTCATGTTAAATACCTCCACTTGGTCGCTAGTCTGAGGGTGATAAGCAAGGGCGACCTTGTGATGAACTCCATATTTTTTCAGTATCGTCTCGAACTTTCTTTCGATGAAATGACTCCCTCCGTCACTTATGATCGTTCAGGGCACTCTGAAGCGAGGAAAGATAGTATTCTTGAAAAACTTGGCTACTATCCTCGCGTCGTTTGTCGGGGTCGCTATGGCTTCCATCCACTTCGATACATAATCAACGGTGACCAAGATGTACTTATTGCCGTTACTCGATGGGAAAGGTCCCATGAAGTCAATGCCCCAACAGTCGAATAGTTCTATCTCCAAGATGCCATGGAGGAGAGTTTCATTCTTCTTTGTGATATTCCTTGTCCTCTGGCATCTGTCGCACTTCCTTATGTATTCATTTGCATCCCTGAATATAGTGGGCCAGTAGAAACCGCTTTAGAGGATTTTTGCCGTGGTTTTGGCGACAGCTGCGTGTCCACCACATGGCTGATCATGGCAATGCGATAGATAGAGGTTACCTCTTCCTTTGGGATACATCGCCTAATGATTCCGTCGACGCATGTCCTGAACAGGTACGGGTCGTCCCAGAAGTAACTCTTGGCATCGTGTAAGAACTTCCTCCTCGAATAGGTCGTCAACCCGTGCGAGACTATGCCGCTCACTAGGTAATTCATTATATCAGCGTACAAGGGGGCTTCAGAGGAATTTGCCGCAAATAAATGTTCACCGGTGAAAGAATCGTCAATTGGCAAGCTGTCATCCACGTGCATTTGGATTAGCCGCGACAAATGGTCTGCTACCACATTCTCTACTCCCTTCTTGTCATTGATCTTAATATCAAATTCTTGGAGCAGGAGGATCCACCGTATTAGACGTGGTTTAGCATCCTTCTTGCTTAGTAGGTATTTCAATGACGCATGGTCTGTGTGGATGATCACCTTGGACCCCAAGAGGTAGGATCTGAAATTCTCGATAGAATAGACCATGGCTAGCCGCTCTTTCTCCGTAGTGGTGTAGTTCTTTTGAGCGTCATCCAAGGTCTTGCTAGCGTAGTATAGCATGAAGCTTTCCCTCCTTCCATTGACCAAGAACAACTCCCACTGGCTGGTCACTAGCATCACACATAAGCTCAAACGGCAGATTCCAGTCTGGCGGCTGTATAATCGGGGCCGAGATGAGAGCTTCTTTTAACTTGTTAAAAGCTAGCAAACAGGCGTCAGTAAATACAAAAGGAGTGTCCTTGGCTAGGAGCTCTGTATGGGGATGTACAATATTAGAAAAATCTTTTATGAAGTGACGATAGAAACCTGCATGCCTAAGAAAACCACGGATGCCCTTAAGGTTAGTGGGAGGTGGTAGGATCTTAATAACTTCAACCTTGGCTTTATCGACCTCAATTCCCTTGGAGGTGATAACGTGGCCAAGCACAACCCCTTCTGTCACCATGAAATGACACTTTTCCCAATTCAGGGTTAGATTGTTGTCATGGCACCGTTCCAGGACCTTGGATAGATTAGCTAAGCAATCATCAAACTCGATGCCATAAACGGAAAAATCGTCCATGAAGAGTTCCATGATATTCTCGATGAAATCTGAGAAAATAGACATCATGCACCTTTGAAATGTGGCTGGTGCGTTACATAGCCCAAACAATATTCTTCGATAGGCGAATGTGTCGTGTGGACATGTGATGTCGTCATTTCTTGGTCTTTCCGCTGTAGCGGGATTTGAAAGAATCCAGAGTATCTGTCTAGGTAACAGAAGTATTTGTGCTTAGCTAAGCGCTCAAGCATTTGGTCTATGAAGGGTAGAGGATAATGGTCCTTTCTGGTGGATTTATTCAGTTTCCTATAATCGATACACATACGCCACCTGGTGACAGTCCTAATGGAGATTAGCTCGTTTTTTTCATTTTTAACGACTATCATGCCCCCTTTCTTAGGGACAACCTGCACAGGACTAACCCATTTACTATCAGAAATAGGATAAATAATGTCGGTCTCTAAAAGCTTCAGGACCTCCTTTTCACCACCTCCTTCATGTTGGGATTCAATCGCCTTTGAGGCTCAATGGAGGTGGCGTCTTTATCCTCTAATGAATCCTATGGGTGCATATGGTTTCGCTGATACCCTTCAGGTCAGCGATGTTGTACCCTATTACTTTTCTGTGGGATCTAAGGATTTTTAGGAGGCTTTATAGCCGGGGTTCGGTCAAAGCTGAATTGACAATGACTGGGTATGTGGAATCTTCCCCCAAGAAAGCATATTTTAAATTGGCAGGGAGAGGTTTCAGTTCTACCTGAGGGGGCGATGTACCCCCGTTATCTCTCACCTGTGAGAAAGATGCGTCCTCAATTTCTGGTTCAGAAGGTGGAAACTCTTTGTTGGCGGAATCATAGGAAGAGCAGGGAGATGATGGTGCGTCAAGGCAGACGCCTGCAGATTCCATTTCCGCAGTGCACCTGTTAACAGAGGCGAGGTGTTCAGGTATGTATTTACTATCAAACATAGAATATTAAATACGTCCCTGGTCAATGTAGTTTCACGGTGGTGAAGGATCTGTGTACTCTTCATAGGCATATTCTTCGCATGATGAAATCTGTGGAGGGATATCGTTGTAGAAGCATAGCGTGTCTCCCTCGTACCGCACATATATTCGATCAGCGATAGGGACACCATCCAGGGCGTCCGCATTATAGAAAGCATTTACGATAAAAACTGAGAGCTCTTGTGTAACTGGGTCGTCTGTAGGGAATTCCACTGGGCCATGGACCCATACATCAGTTACTACGCTCTCTATCATACCCAACAGCTGAGAGTCGTTCAACGGCTCCAATTGATGAGTCTCCCTCCAGCAACGGGTAAGGCCTCAATGGTCTGGAGGAGCATTGCATCCTCTTCAAAGCTTATGCGAATGTCGCCTTCAATGGTACCTGTATCAGAAACCTGGTTCATTATATAATCCATGACCAATTGCTGATTTTTGTTACCTGCAACGTCGGTTCCTGAGCCGATAAACCGAACTGCATCAATCCGTTCTCTGGCTACGCATTCGATCATGGACTCGTCCATGCACGAGTCCCGAAAGCCATGTAGATGATAGGGAGAAAATCTGAACTCCTCTGAATCACTGTCAGACTCACAGGTCCAATGTACTTGCATCACCATCTCCATTATGTCTGATTAGCCGAAAAATAATCGCTAGCTAGAGAGAGATGTTAGTAGCAAGGCAGAGAAATAAAAAGAGAATAAAAGGGTGGAAAGGTGAGAAATGATTAGAGTGCTAGCAAACTTTAGAAAATAAAAACAAATTGAGATAAACACTATTGCCGTCCCCGACAATGGCGCCAAAAACTTGGCGCACCCGAAACTTACACCTAGATTCCACCTGGCGGTGTCACGATCGCCAGGCGTGGTATGGCACATAGGTTCCAATTCCGGGCTTAATCCGCAAGCGGACGGTGTCAAGTTGTAGTATAAATGATATCGAATCTCACAGGGACAGTGATAATGTATATGGATTCTCAGTTTACTTCTAAATCTCGAAGTGAGATAGCTATCGGATTGAAGTAGTTGGTTGGGGTGTTGTTGTTGTTTTACTAATAAAAAGGACTAGGGCATCAGGGATCACCGCTAAGATCATCGAGGATCGGCCTTAGATTAGGATCCTTACGTTGCATTAGGATTAGGGGGTTAATCTCCCAATTCGTACCACTCTCGTGGGTTAGAATTGTGAGGTATTTCGGTAGCTCTTGTTGACGCAATGGCGGTAGCTGTCAACGTAGTAGTATAGTTCGTCGAGGGATCCCTCAAGGCGTGAGCCGGGCATGGTCACGAGCCTTGATTTGATCCACCGATTTCCCTATTCGAATCCCAAAGCTACCCCTTAAGCACATCAATTCCACAGACCGTGGGCATGATCTCAGTATGGGTTATCTAGGGATTCGGTAAGATCGACCGAAATACTTCTTTAAATCCCTAATTCAACATAGAGATCCAGATCTACGTCTTTCCCCTAGGATCTTAGGGCTAACCCATCAACCCTAGAAATATCTACTCACACATGGCAAAATTGAGGAATAAAAACTTCATTTTTATAGAAGAGGACGACATAGCAATTGGTAGAATAAAGATCGGAAATTTACAGCGAGAGATGCAAAAAATAGATGAGAAATAGATCCAACAAAAATACAGATTCCAATACGCAATCACAATAGAAAACCAAATTGAGTTTCCAAGAGTTTCGATCCAATAATCTTTGACAAAAATTAATCTAAAAGAAACTAACAAGAATCCCTAATCCAATAATCCAAAAAAACTCTCTAATTCAGTCGCTCCTAGATGCCTCCCGAGCTCCAGCCTTCAGTCCCCCCAGATCGTGTCTAAACCGCATCACAAAAACGTTTCCAAAAATGGCCCTGGCACCGTCGACCGAGTGGGTGACTCGGTCGTGCAGTTCGTTGCTCGTTCAGTCACTCGGTCAGAGCAGATGTACTGCTCGACCGAGTACGAAAGAGTCTCAAAAATCTTCAAAATCCTCACTCTGCCTGCACGGGCCGAGTCAGCTCAGCTCGGTCCGAGCAGAGACTGACTCGGTCACTGAAGAGTTACTCGGGTCGTGCACAGGAATTGCTTCAGCGCTGAAATCTGACTCTACTCGACCGAGCAGGTGAACTACTCAGTCCGAGCGATCCTCGCTTCTGCCTACTTTTCCTTCTTTGTGTCTGCTCGACCGAGCAGCTCCTCTGCTCGGTCGAGTCATCTGGGAAATCTTCTGCTCCTGAAGCAACTCCTCCTCACCTGCACTCTTCTCTTCTCCTCCTGCTCTCTCTATTTTCCTCCCATGGCTCTAAAAGTATGGCTGACTACTGGGGAACTTCACCAATAAGCTCATAAACATGTCGGATGTGTCCATACCCAAGTGGGGTCCCAAATCGCTCCAAAATCCCTGAAAACTCATAAAACACTACGAAACTCGAGTATAGCGTTAGAAATGCAATATCGTAGTAAAATGTGGGATTTGGATGTGAAAATGGCATGGAATGAAACGAAAAGATGATATGAAAATAGTGGAAAATATGGACATATCAGTATCCCATGTTAACATTTGCTTCACGCTAGACTTTTCATTGTCTATGCCCATTTTGGGGAAATATGTCTCATCAAAGTCACAGTCTTCAAGACGTGCCTTAAAAGCATCCCCCGTTTGGGGCTCTAGGTATCTTATAATGGAGGGTGAGTCAAACCCTACATAAATACCTAGGCAACGTTGAGGGCCCATTTTGGTCCCCTGGGGTGGTGTGATGGGGATATAAACTGCGCAGCCAAAGGTTCTCAAGTGAGAAATGTTTGGCGACGTTCCATATGCAAGTTGCATTGGAGACAGACTCTGACCTCCTGATGGTCTTATTCTAATTAATGATGCAGCATGCAGAATTGCATGTCCCCATGCATCCACCGGTAACTGGGATTTCATTAGCAATGGACGTGCAATCCTTTGGAGTCTTTTAATCAGTGACTCTGCCAACCTGTTCTAGGTGTGAACATGCAGTACCAGATGTTCAATTTATATTCCCATTGACTGGAAGAATTCTTGAAATGACTGGGAGGTGAATTCCCCCGCATTATTCAGATGTATTTTCTTTATTTGGTTGTCTGGAAAATGCACCCGCAACTTTATAATTTGTGCCAGAAGCTTTGGAAAAGCTAAGTTGCAGGTCAAAATAGACACACATGCGAATATTTCGAAGATGCATCAATCAGTACCATGAAGTACCGAAAAGGCCCATTAGGGCAGTGAATGGGTCCACATATGTCTCCGTGTATTCTTTCGAGGAAGCTTGGAGACTCGATATCCACTTTAAGTGGTGATGGCCTGGTTATTAATTTACCCTTGAAGCAGGGTACATAAGGGAATTCTATCTTCTGAAGAATCTTCTGGTTCTTCAGGTTATGTCCATGAGATTGTGATAAGATGCGGTGCATCATCACAGATCCAGGGTGGCCAAGTCTATCATGCCAAAGTAAGAATTTGGCCGATGTCGGGCACTTTAGGTGCTCCATCAAGTTAGCTTCCTCTCTTCGAATCTTTTGTATGATAGAGGCCCGATGAAAGGCTCTCAAAACGTTCAAGTATGGTTTTCACTCCATTTTCTTGAGACATTACATACAGTAATACATTCTCTTTTACATTTGCTGTTTCCAAGTGGAATCCGTTCAGACGGATATCTTTGAAACTTAGTAAGTTTCGTTTGGAATTCGGAGAATATAATGCATCTATAATTTTAATTTCTGTTCCTTTGAGGAGCAACAAGGTTGCATTCCCAGAACCTTTAATTATATCGGATGGCCCTGAAATGGTATTTACAGGGCTCTTATACGGTATAATGCTATGAAAATAGCATTTATCCTGAAGGATCGTATGTGTCGAAGCACTTTCTACCAAGCAGTCATAAGAGCATTCCATCTATAAAGATGAGTAAAACATTTGCATTCAGAAACTAACTTTAATTCAAAGGAAATCAAATTACATAAAAAGCTCTTATAAGGTAAATTGTTCTGAAAATAAAATGCTAAGATAAACGTAGTAGGCTAATCAAGCAGGTCCTCTGATTCGAAGTCTTTTGCTGTGAACTTGACTGCAGTGTTAGCAGCCACCAGGTTTGTTTCAACATTATTTTTCTTGCTTTGTTTATACAGCCCCTGGAGATGCAGTGGGGTCCAGAACACTCTGGACCAGTGGCCTTACATGCCACAGCTATGACACTGGTCTTTTCAATCCCTCTTGGGTGGGGTGCATCATTTTTCTTGTTGTCATTTCTACGCTAGGTGAACTTTTGCTTCCCTTCATTCTTTCGCTGTTGTACTTGGCCCTTGGCTCTTTTGTGTTGTCCCTCTTTCTGTGGTCTTTCTTTTCTTTTATTATCTCTCTTCTTTTTGAAGGAAGATGTATGATGAGCTTCTGGTAGGGGCAGTACCAGGAGGGCACATATTATGAATGGCGAGGAGAAACTCTCTGTTTTGTTCAGCCATGAGTAGACATGACAGAAGCTCAGAATACTTGGTGAACTTGCGTTCACGGTATTGCTGCATAAGTATCGCATCTTTTTCATGGAAAGACGTATACGTCTTTTCCAGCATGCGATCTTCAGAGACTATCTCACCACACAACTTCAGGCGTGAGGTGATGCTAAAAAGTGCTGAGTTGTACTTAGCAATGGACTTGAAGTCCTGCAGTCTCATGTTCTCCCACTCATATCATGCCCTTGGGAGTATAACATCTTTCTGATATTTATACATATCCACAAGGGCAGTCTACAGCTCAAGTGGATCTTCGACCGTAAGATATTCAGCCTTTAGGGTCTTGTCACATGGCGGCGAATATAGATGATGGCTTGCGCCTTTTCTATATCGCTTACTTTTTTTTCTGTTACAGCAACAATGAGGGACTTTGCCAGCAGGTGAAACTTCACATTGAGCTGCCAGCTCAGATAGTTTCTACCTGATGCATCCAGCACTTCGAAATCGACGCTTGTAATTTTAGCCATTTATCTAGCAGAACACAAATATGCATGAGTTAATATTTTAATCAAAGAAACATTTTCATGCAGAGGCAATATTTAGTGAAAGGCCAAATGCGTGGATCGGCCAGTCACACATAAAAAGAGTCCAAAGTCCATACAGTCCATATTACACAATTTAAAGCTTAAAAGGAAAATACAACTATGAAAACCCCGTGGGTCCGATATAATATCTTCAGCTTCAATTATGGCCACCGTCTCCGTGGAAAATGGTCTTATGTCTTTGACATTTACATAAGTTTCTCACTATAATTTGTCTCAAAAATAAAAGAAAAGTACGGGAAATAAAATGTGGGACTTAAACAGCTGATCCAAAAACCGCATTTAGACATTCATGCAGAAATTTTGTGCAACATTTTTATTCACAGACATCGCAGGCAGTTATATTCGCATGAGGATAAATAATTTAATCACTTAATAATTATTGGACCACTGGGCAATGTCATACACCGTTAGGTTAGATGACTAACGACAGAGCAGTCGCAGGATCTTCCTAATTATTAAGCTTAAAAAATGCTCAACAACGCATATAATATCCACAGAATAAGCCAGTGATGCAAAGCATGTATAGATGATTTTACAGAAGAAATCATTTAATGAAGGGTTGTGCAAGTTGGGTTTATCCAAAAATTGGGCAAAAGCCCAACTTTTAAATATGTTCTTCGAAAAAGGAAAAAGTTTTTCTTTTTAATTTATCTCTAAAGGGTCCCCAAAAATCCCCAAAATCCCCTGTTTTCATGAATTTTTAGGTCTCTGAAATTCCATTTTTGATCGCAATAAGCCTTTAGAGCTTATTATAGCCGCTTCTCAAATTTTTTTCTTGAAAATGTGGTCTGCGTGCCCGAAGCCCGCAGAGTTGTTGTGGGCTTCAGGCCCGCAGTCTGAAATTTTTTTCCGAAAATGGGCTTCGGGCCCATCTAGGGTTGAGGGACGGCGGTTAGGGTTAGCCACCGTCGCCCCACACATTAGCTGTCGCTGGTCGGCGGCAAGGGGGAGCCGCCCCCCCGCGCCTTCGGGGGGGGGGCTTCGAGCGTAGCGGCACCGTCCCCCGCCAGAGGGGTCGAGCGATCGGAGATGGCTGCCCCCCTTCAGGGGGTTGCGGCGATGGCGAACAGGCCGGCCCCCTTCGGGGGGTTCGTCGTCGTGCGGAAACAGGCCGCCCCCCTCCGGGGGTGCGGCAATGACGAACTGGCCACCCCCCTTCGGGGGGGTGCGGCGTCGTACGAAAACAGGCCGCCCCCCTCCGGGGCGGTGCGGCGTCACGCGAAACTAGGCCGCCCCCATCGGGGGGTGCGACGACGGTGAACAGGCCGCCCCCCTTCGGGGGTGCGGCGTCGCGCGAAACCAGGCCGCCCACCCTTTGGGGGGTGCGGCGGTGCGCAAACCGCCCCCACTTTGGGGGGATTTTTGCCATCGGTAATAGGGGAGAATATGATTTTTGGGACGAAAAATTCGTCATTTTTAGGTGATTAGCAAATCCCATATCGATCTTGCGAGATCAATGGGTAGACCATTCATACGTATGATAAAAACATCGTTTTAATGGTTTTTACCTTTATATTTGTCCTCCGGATATAACGACGGTTGAACGAAGCCCTACGCAAATGATGACACTCAATTTAGGAAGTCTTGCACCGCGCATGTGGATCTCCCGTCTCCTTCCGCCTTCGCAACGAGTGAAAAAAATTTTGTGGAAAATTTTTAGAGGCTCGTGCTGATAATGTTTTTTGAATCAAATACTGGGGGAGGAGCCCCCAGCCCTTTATTTATAAGAAAATAGGAAGAGTACAAACATGGGCTACATTGATATGGGGCCTATCTCTAAGATAGCCCAGAATCTTAACCAACTCGGTTCACAACCGTTCACAACAATTTCCATTTTCTACCGTACTTTTTTTTGAATTCAACAAAATATCTTTCCTTATTTCTAAAAACAAAACTTTAGATATTTTATATTTTGAAAATTTTTATTTGCCCTATCAACAAACTATTTTAATTTTATATATAAAGAAATTATGTAAAAAAATCTATCAACAAAAAGGGAACATACGGATGTTGACGAGAATTTGTATTAGGATTACATCTTATCCATAAGATAGATCATATCTATTGTAATCTTATCCATGTACCCCCTTATAAAGGACTGCCCCCCTCCCCCCCCCCAATTTTATGCTTCACAACATGTTATCAGCACTAGCCTCTAAAAATTCCACAAAACCAGATCGGTGAAGGCACGCGCGCGGCTTCGTCTACTACAAACTGGCGTCGTTTTCCACGCGTAGGCTTTGTCAACCGTCGCTAGATCTGGAGGACGGATCTAAAGTTTTTATCCTTAAAAATTCTATTTTTTAATCATGATCATGATTCTTTTATCCATCGATCACGCAAGATGGATTGAAAATAGGGTTGATAGTCTAAATCGACGATTTTAAATCGTCAAAATTCATGTTTTTAATATCATATGATATGAGATATCAAACCGAATGTGGGCCACCATCCGACCACCCCGAAGGCGGATCGCCGCTCTCCCTCGCTCTGCCCCGTAGGAGGAGCTGCCCCCATCACCCCTGCCTCATAGCGGGACAGCTCCCCACAACCACCGCCTCATGGTGGGATGGCTCCCTAAGACCCCCTGCCTCATGGCGCCCCCCCCCCTCGCCGCCTACCGGTGGGGCAACGACGGCTAACCCTACTCGTCTCCCCTTCATCTTCAAAGTTGAGCCTTTAGGCCCAACTGATTAATACGAAAAAATCTCTTTTTTTGCTGTGGGCCGAAGCCCACAGCGACTTGTGGACTTCGGCCCACAAACAATACAGAAAAAACATGCAGTTTCTCACCGCGGGCCTGAAGCCCGCAGTACAAGCTGCAGGCTCAAGCCCACGAAAAATACAGTAAAATTGCTGCGGGCCTGAAGCCTGCAACACATGCTGCGGGTTTCGGCCCGCAATTAATTAAAAAAGAGAGGAAAGGTGCTGGGGCCTGAAGCCCACGGCCACACTACAAACCTCAGGCCCGCAGGCTAAAAAATCTTTTTTAAAAAAACAAAAAAGGGGGATAAGAAAAAGGGGATATGGGGGAGCAAATATATTAATAAAAATGGTTTTTGGGCCCTAAAAATTCCAAAACATTTGATAAAAATAGGGGACTAAAATGAGATCTTATGTGGATATTTTGGGGGCTTGTGGAGATTATTTAGGGGTATATAAAAAGGAAACCCCTTTCCTTCTCACGAAGAAGAAGTAATTTGGGCACACTGCAAATTCTTTTGAACTAGCCCATAATGCACAACAAATTGCATATTATGCTACCTTTTATGCTCATACTTATATGGATTGCATCACATTTATGGCTCATTTTCTGGGATAAACTAAAGCTAAGTTGTGCGGCATTAATTAAATAATTATAAAATCCTGCGACCGCTCTGTCGTTAGTCACCTAACCTAACGGTGTATGATTTCGCCCCGTGGTCTGAATAATTATTAAGTATTTTAAATTGTTATGTTTATCCTATTTTGAATCTGTGATGCATGTAATGTGTTATGAAATTGTTTGATGAGCACAAATTTTTGCATGGATGGCTAATTCTGCTTTTGGATCGGCTGTTTAGTCCCACATTTTACTTTTCCTATAGATTTCTTTTCGTTTGAGAGAAATTGTAGTGAGAAAATTACGTAATGTACAAGACCGATGACTAATTTCCATGGAGGCGGAGGCCACTCTTGAAGTTGAAGAATTTAAAAATGGGACACATGAGGTTTCCAAAGTAGTAATTTCTCTTTCATTTGTGTAATATGGCCTCTAATATGGACTTTGGACATTATTTATTTTTTGTGGGACTGGCCGATCCATGCAATTAGCTTATTTATTTAAAAATTGCATCCGCATGAAAATATTTTGTGTATTATTAATTCATGCAAATTTGTGCTCTACTAAATAAAGTGGAAAAAATCGCAAGCATTGATTTCGTAGTGCTGGATGCATCAGTCATGAATTACTTGAGCTGGCAGGTCGATGTTAAATTTCACCTATGGGCTAAGTCCCATATTTCTGCTGTGACAAAAGATGGAAATGCGACTGATATTGAAAAGACGCAAGCCATTATTTATATTCGTCGCCATGTGGACAAGACCCTAAAGACTGAATACCTTACGGTCAAAGATCCACTTGAGCTGTGGACTGCCCATGAGGAAAGATATAAACATCAGAAAAATATAAAAGGGCACGATATGAGTTGGAAAACCTAAGACTGCGGGACTTTAAGTTCATAGCTGAGTACAACTCAAGCTTTTTTTAGCATCACCTCACGCCTGATGTTGTGTAGTGAAAAAGTCTCAGAAGATCGCATGCTGGAAAAGACGTATACGTCTTTCCACGAAAAAGATGCAATACAGATGCGGCAATACCGTGAACGAAAATTCACCAAGTATTCTGAGCTGCTGTCATGTTTACATGGCTGAACAAAATAGAGAGCTTCTCCTCCCCACTCATAATATGCGCCCCCTGGCACTGCCCCCTCCCAGAAGCTCACAATGCATCTTTTCTAAAAAGAAAAAAGATAATAAAAGAAAAGGAAAATCACAGAGGGAGGGACCGGACAAGTCCAGCAGCGAAGAACTGAAGGGAGGCGGAAGTTCACTTGGCGCAGAAATGACAACAACAGAAATGATGCATCCCCACCCATAAGGAAATCGGAAGACCAGTGCCATAACTGTGGCATGAAAGGACACTGGCCTAAAGTGTGCAGAACTCCGCGACACCTACAAGATTTGTACAAAGAAAGCTTAAAGCAGAAAGCTGAAACAAATCTGGTGACCATCAATGCTCCAGCCCAGTTCACTACTGAAGACTTCGAAAAAGAAGACTTGTTCGATTAGCCATTTTCATCTTTGTTGTGAAAAATAATGTTATTAGACCTATCTGAATGATTGAATGAAGTATGAATAAATGTGAAAATGTTTTTCTGAAATGAAATGTGCTTATATGATTCATCTTTTAATAGATGGACTGCTCTTATAACTGATTAGCAGACGGTAACACGTACGATCCTTCAATATAAATCTTATTTTCATTATATATAAAAGCCCAATAAATATTAGGGCCATCAAATATTATTGAAGGTTCTGGTAACACAACTCTGTTGCTCCCAAATGACACAAAAATTAATAATAAAGGATGAATTATTCTCTCGGAATTCAAAAAGAAACTTACTAAGTTTCAAGGACATCCGTTTAAATGGATTCCACTTATAACTGTAAATGTGAATAAATAATACACATCTGTATGTAACGTCTCAAGAAAAAGAGTAAAATCCATACTTGAACATTTTTAGAGCCTTTAATCAGGCCTCCATAATACAATGATTCCTAGAGAGGAAGCAAATTTTGACGGAGCACCTGAAGTGCCCGATACAAGCCAAGTTTCTACTTTGGCATGACAGATTTGTCCACCCTAGATCGGTTATGATGCATCGCATCATATCTCCATCCTACGGACATGACATGAAGAATCAGAAGTTTCTTTAGAATAGAGAAATCCTTACAGCCCTTAAGGGAAAACTAATTACAAGACAATCTCTACTAAATGTTGACAAAAAAATTCTCTATGTGCTCCCTCAAAAATAATTCAAGGAGATATATGTGGACAAATCCACCACCCCTAGTGGGTCATTTCGGTACTTTATAATACTAATAAATGCATCCTCAAAATATTCGTATGTGTGTCTAGTATCGACCTGCAACCTAGCTTTTCCAAAGCTATTGTCACAAATAATAATGTTGCGGGCGGATTTTCTATACAACCAAAAAAAGTAAATACGTTTGGTTAATGCTGGAGAATTTACCTCCCGGTTATTTCAAGAATACTGTCTAGCAACTGGGATAGAAATTGAACATCATGTGCTACATGTTCATATCCAAAATGGATTCAAAGAGTCACTAATAAAAAGACTCCAATGGATTACACGTCCAAGAAATCCCAGTTTCCGGTGACTGCATGAGGACATGCAATATTGAATGCTGCATCGTTAATAAAATTAAGAATAAGACCATCTGGAGGTCAGAGTCTCTCTCCAATGCAACTTGCATTTTGGAATACCGCCGAACACCTCTCACTTGAGAATTTTCGGTTGCGCAGTTTATATCCCCTTAACACCACCGTAGAGACCAAGAATATGGTCCTCAACGTCGTCCAGGTATCTACATAGGATTTGACTCTCCCTTAATAATATACCTAGAACCTGAAACATGGGACGTATTTAAGACACGTCTTGAAGACCGTGAATTTGATGAGACGAATTTCCCCAAATTGGGCCCAGATACTAAAATAATATCGTGGGATACAGAATTATTAACCCACTATGATTTGGCAACAGAGAAATGTAAAGATGAGATCCTGAAGATTATATAAATAAACAGTTATCAGACTCATTTACTGACAACCAGAAGATTGTCAGTTCACACATCCCTGCTACAAATACTCCAGCTAGAATTGAAATCCTTGAGAATGGATGCAATCCACCAGTAGCAGAAGTGGTTGTTCCTCAATAGAAAAGAGGCAGACCACCAGGTTCTAAAGGACAAAAGTCGAAGAAAAAGAAGAACTCCTGGAGACCTTGAGAAAATACTACCACAGGACAATGAGCTCATGTCCATACCCTCACCCTTCCCGGAATCCACTGCAGAGGAAATGCCGGAAAAAACTGACATGAAAGTAAATGTTGTTTGTACTGGGGAGGTGTTGGACAGAAAGAACACAATTGTCGACATTATATTCATGTATCATATTGCCATATACATCGCAAAAGTAATGATAATTATATAATATCATTCCATACTCTGTTTCTTAAATGCAAACATAGAGATATGCCAAGTATTGAACGAGGCAATAAACGATGAGCTGGACTCGCTTATGAAATGTGAAGTGTTCGGACCTGAAGTCCTTACACCAAAAGGTGTCAAACCTGTGGAAAAAATAAGTATTGCACAAATAAGAATAAATAAGTGCAAAATCATATGCTATAAGGTACAACCTATAGCTCAAAGATATTTTCACCGAAACTGGGGAATAAACAAATTAAAATGAGCATGACTCATAAATGATGCATCAGATTACTTAAGTTATTCAATGCGACTGCCTTACAATTTGGCAAAGGAAATTCTGGATATGCTGCTATTGGATTTTGTGACAGCATACCTCTATGGATATCTTGCTAAAGATAAATTCCACATTTCCTTAAATGCCTGAATAGACTTCGGGACGTTTATTCTATTGAAGAAGAATAATAAGAATAATAAATATTGTACAACCAAGAGAATCACTTGACAAAGCAAGGATTCCTACTAAGAGTTGACTTTGCATCTGTATTAAGAGCAAAGGACAGGATTTGAGATAATAGTTGTAAACAACTTAAACCTCATCAGATCTCCTGAAGAGAAAATCGAAATATTTGTTCAAGCCTGACTATCAAACATGAAAGAAAAGACCTAGGCACAATAAAGATTAGTCATGGTTCACAGATTTATCTAAAAAGATAAAATCATGTTACATTAAAATTCATACGCCCTGAGTGTGTTGAAGAAATTAAAAGGACCATTGTCATCCTATAAGTACACATATGGTAGTACGCTCAATGGATGTACAAAAAGACCCCTTCCGTTTGCTGGAAGAGGTGGCTGATATACTTGGTCTTGGAGTCCCTTATCTAAGTGCAATCAGTGCACTCCTGGCTAACTGCAAGCGTACCGATATAGCAGTTGCAGTAAATTCACTAGCCAGAGACAGTTAGGCACCTAAAAAGTGCCATTAGACCAGAGTTAAGCATCTTCTGTGCTTCCTCCATTGGTCGATAGATTTGGGCTTACATTATAAAAATTATCCTCCATGCTTATGCAAATGCAGGTTACAGCTCCGACCCCTATAATGAGAAATCACAGACTGGGTACCCACAGTGGGACGACCATCTACTGCAGATCTGCAAAGCAATGAATCACATTTCATCTCCACTTTTTTTGTGTGAAAGGGTAGATTGTGGGTCGAAGCCCGCTATGTATGTTGCGGGCTTCAAGCACGTAGCTATATGGATTTGCGAGGAGAGATTTGGGGGGGGGGGGGGGGTAAGGTGGGACTGCGCCGCCGCCTGCGGGGCAGGGCGAGTCGGTGAAGCCACCGCCTTCAGGGCGGGTCCAGCGACAGCCCCCCACCACCACCACCACCCCCCCCCCCCCCCCGTCGCAACGAGGCGGAAGGGCGGGGGGTTTAATCGATTATATTTTATTTTATATTCCAGTTTAAACATGTTAAAAACATGAGTTTTGGACCATTAAAAATCGTCGATAAAGGCGATAAGCCCTAATTTCCACTCCGATCTTGTGAGATCTATGAAGAAAACAATCATGCGTATGATAAAAAGTAAATCTTTAGCGAGAATCCCTCTAGATCCGTCCTTCGGATCTCGCGACGGTTGAACGAAGCCTACGTGTAGATGACGACGTCCGTTTGAGGTAGATGACGCTGCGCGCGTGGATCTCCCGCCTTTCTTTCGATTTTACAACGATCGGTATTTGTGTGGAAAATTTTTATCTAGAGGCTCGTGCTGATAACGTGTGATCAATCATCATTTGGTGGAGGAACCACCGGCTCTTTATTTGTAGCAGGAGGAGACGCGTACACCGATAAGATATAATAGATACGATTTTACCTATAGGATAAGACGTGGTCCCAACGAATCCATCAACATCCATTCACAACATTGATCACAATATACAAATTGACGTCCATGTTTTTTATAGTGCTGCTGACCTAACGATTAGTAATTTACGGGCGACATGTTATGTTAGACACCGTCAAAATTATACAGTCCACAAGTGAGCAAACAAACAAAATTACACGGTCAGTCCACTGGTGGTTGCTTAGGCGTGCCGCTGGCCCACCGCCTCTGCCGCTATCCAGCTGGAAATGACTCAAAAAAGTTGTCACTTTTCGGTGAGAGGACCAAGCCTCGACATGAGTCGTTATCAGCATCAACCGACCGTTTTTTTTGTGTGGTGAGAAAATTAAAATTAAAATTAAAATGTGTGTCCCGTGGTGCCCCTCTCATTCCTAGTTGTAGTGTTTTCTTATTTGTCCTGTTTCATCGCCGCCCCAGATTCTCGGGTATATATTTAAAACAACTTAATATAATTAATGTAACCCAAAATAGGGCCTACCTGTTCAATCAAATGACGCTAAAATCCATTGCCATTCTCTGTTCACTTAACTAATCCACCTCTTCTCCGCCTCTTGTCTTGTTATTAAGCTTTTTCTCACCGCCCAAATCTTTATTTAAACACTAATCCCGGCTAATTCAATCGCTCATGGGCCCATGACGACGCTGTGGATGCCCAATTTCATACCTATATAAAGCCCATGAAATGAATCGGTTCAGAGTGCAAGTTTAAGGGAATTACTTTGCAGCCGATTAATAAAAGCCCGACCTTAAGTTCCCGGCATCGGAGAACAAAATGGTGAAGATTGCAATAGGGAGCATCGGCGACTCGTTCAGCGCCGCTTCGCTGAGGTCATACTTGGCCGAGTTCATTGCTACCCTTCTCTTCGTGTTCGCCGGCGTTGGATCCGCCATTTCCTATGGTACCTAGACTTATATATATCGCAGTAGATTGGGCTACTAATCACTAAACACGGTACTGCTTGCTTAATTAATTATATGTGCTTATCTTTTAATCTGCAGGCAAGTTGACTGCCGACGCTGCGCTGGATCCAGCTGGGCTTGTAGCCATTGCCATTGCACATGCGTTGGCTCTCTTTGTGGGTGTCTCCATGGCCGCCAACATCTCCGGTGGCCACCTCAACCCCGCGGTCACCCTGGGCCTCGCAATAGGGGGAAACATCACCATCATCACCGGCGTCTTCTACTGGATCGCTCAGCTTCTTGGGTCCACCGTTGCTTGCCTCCTCCTCAAGTTCGTCACTGGCGTAAAGGTGTGATTCTTGAATCTAATCACGACATCCGAATTGCTTGCTCTGATGTAACTCATGCATATGCATAATATAGACTGAACATGTAATTAATTAATTAACTGCAGGCGATCCCGACACACGGAGTGGCAGCGGGGATGGGCGAGCTCGAGGGAGTTGTGATGGAGATTATCATCACCTTCGCCCTTGTCTACACCGTTTACGCCACCGCTGCCGACCCCAAGAAGGGCTCGCTCGGCACCATCGCCCCCATCGCCATCGGGTTCATCGTCGGTGCTAACATCCTGGCTGCCGGGCCGTTCAGCGGCGGGTCGATGAACCCCGCTCGGTCTTTCGGGCCTGCTGTGGTTGCCGGAGAGTTTGCGGGAAACTGGGTGTACTGGGTAGGGCCCCTAGTTGGAGGAGCGCTGGCGGGGCTGGTCTACGGTGACATCTTCATCGTGGACTCCTACGCCCCAGTTGCCCAGGACTATCCTTAAGACCAATGAAGCTACCGAGCTCTCTTCAATATGTCAATGTTCATTTAGTATTTAGTTTTAGGTTACTGGGGTCAACTTGGGTTCTCTTCTTGTTTCAGAAATAAATGTACCTATTCTGATGGTAATTTGAAACATAATGGCAGTCGTGGAATGAGATCTAGGCAGCGAACTTTAATGCATAATTGCACTTTGGTTTTATTTGGTTTGCTTTGGTCTACGGTGACAACATGATGCCTGTTTTTGGGCCAAGAGAAGAGAGAGCCCCGTTGGCAAGAAGAATTTGGACCAAAGGCAGAATAGCCGATCTAGACAACGTACCAGTGTACCACCAAGTTTGACACGAACCTTTGGTTGATGGCCACATGCACATGTTATTTTGAACTGATCAGCCCCACTATGCGAAACAACTGCAACTATCCATGTTCTCGCTACTAATGATGTTGGAGCATCTTTAATCAAGTTATCCATTAATCCGCTGACATCTGGTTCCGATATGACTTGCTCGGTTGCAAGGTAACTGTTGACGGATGGAATCCTCGAATAGTGAGGAGGAGCTGGCGAGGACGACTCTGGTGACATAGGCCTTCGTCGGTTGAAGAGTGGGACCCGAGGATGACTAGATCCGGGTCAGAAAGAGCCAAGTCCGAGCTACTAGAACGAAACCCGACCTAACATTGTGTCGTTCCGAACGATCTGCTGATCAGCTTCATGCAGCACCGACAATCGTCACATGGTCGGATTTGGGTTCCGACCCAAATCATATCCGATGCTTAGGTCAGTATGTGACTCAAGAAGGCTCATGGCAACTAGATTGATTTAAAGGGAGATCGTCCTATTGCTGTCATACCGAGCTATGGAGGAAGAAATATAAGTGGAAGGTAAAACGAGGGAGTTGTCAAAATACCTAGTACTTAGTGTCTCTGGAGTTCGGCCTTCTTGTGTTGTTGACGTTTAGACTATTTATAAGTGGAGATGTCCCCTCATTGACTTGGTGGGAAACGTCCTCGCAATCATGGTGGCACGATCGTCCTTCCGGAATAGGCATAATCATTGTCCACTCACCCCGCCATTAATAAACCCATCATTAACAATCTCCTTAAGGCTCAGAAGTTCAACGAGTAGAATCTGGCCTGGCTTTCACTAGGCAAACGGTTAGCCTTCCATGTGGATTTCATGGGCTTGATGGGCCGTAACGTCTCCCTTGTGGGTTCCTTTATTCAGGTGGGAATATACTTCTCCCCTTCGGGCACATGCCCAAAGCTGTAATAGTGGCTCCTATTACTTGGACTCGGGCGAAGCATCAGTTGAGGTCGAGTGATGCGATATCTCAATAATTGAGTACGGCGGTCGAAGCAGGAGTATTCGAATTTGAGCGCCAAAACTTCCACTCATTTGATTCGGCCGTTGAGTCAGTGAAAGGATCAGGATACAGATGACAATGGATCGCCGACACGTGCCCTCAGATGAGAGGGTGATCTTGATCGTGGTAGGGTATCTGACCACATAAATAAGGAGAAAAAGTGGAGTGAGGCGAACTTTAATGTGTGAGCATTCATAGAGAAACCCTTCGCCATTTCTTCGAAGGTCCTTACCATGGATTCCCCTTCAACATCGGTTGAACAATATATAGAAATGGAGAGAGAACAACTGGGTTTGAATGAGATGGAAGATCCATTGGAAGCGGCCAATATATCATTATGAAGTTGATCCTTTGGAGTAGCTCGCAAAGAAAGGGGACAACTTGACCATGATTCCCTCAAGGTGGGGGCGTCAGTATTGCGTGAGGACAGAGGGTGCCCTGTCGCGCCTTATTTAGTCGCCAACCAATCCTCCAAAGTGTCGGACGACCAAATTCACGTGCTTCAAAAGAGTTATGTTCGATACCCTTACCAGATTCAGTTTCCTCGTCCGAGCGAAAGAGTTTACTTTTCCAGGGAGTGCGAGGTGGGCATGTACACCAAAGCCTTCCACCAAGGGCTCTGCTTCCCTATGCACCCCTTCATTATTGAGGTGTTAAATGCTTTGGGGCTTCCCCTTTGCCAGCTGATGCCTAACTCAGTAGGTAACCTGGTTAGCTTCATTATGCTATGCATGACGATCGGGGTAGAACCATCCTTGAAGCTGTTCAATTACCTCTTCCAAGTAAATCACTTTTCGGCCTCCCTATGGTATTGTATCAACGCCAGGAGGGATAGACAATTAATTAAGGACATCCCTTCTTCAAACAAATGATGGAAGGAGCAATTCGTGTGTGTGGTTTTTCTCGGCATGTCAGTCTTCCTTACTCACCGGTGTAAACCGAGTCTTGCAGCCAATGAAGAAACACCCCTCTCTAAGGATGATCTGAAAACTGCTAATCACGTACTAGCTTTGCCTGATAGCCTTAGATTAATATCAAGTCTTTTCGATACATGGACTCTGCTGAAGACCGTCTATTCAAAGGGTAAGGCATCTACTCTAGACCGAGTTTACTCTTCCCTTTCTTAACTTCATCCTCTTTTGCAGAAGTCGTTGGTCAAGAATATTAGGAAGATCCTAAGTTTCAGTCTTCTTTTCATGCGTCTCTCCGAGAAATTGGAGGGAGCTCATCATCTCGTCAGGTGGCCCATCCCGGCTGGGACATGACTAAAATTGTAAAAATTGTCAAGAGATCGCCCTAGTGGCCCAAGAAACTTTGCAGAAAGGTCATGGCCAGAGAAAAAGAAAACTGCATACAGTGGCTGAGGTTGAAAGAGCCAAGGTGAAGAAGAAGAAGAAGAGGGGCCAGGGACGAAGTTGCTGCCTTTGGTTCGCTCCTGATGGCCCACGATATTCCTCAGGCGGGCCAAGGTTTAAAAAAGAGAAGGCTTCGAACCGTGGCTGATGTCGAAAAGACTCGGCCCAGAGAAGAGAAATAGAGAAGTGAGGTCATCGTCATGGGCTCGAGTTCTCCATGCATGGATATCACCATAGCTTTGACTGTGGCTCCTGAGAAAGCTCGGGCCCCATCCCCAGAGGAGTCATTGAGGGGTTCGACGTCGTCTCAAGAGCCGTGCCTCCAAGAGGGTTCTAGGTCATGGGGCGGCCTCTTACCGCAGAAGCCCTTGGTTAATGACATTCCTCCTGAGTTTAGGTCGATCTTCTTGGAAGATAGGTCGCCTCATGCTCCGGTAAAGTGTCCTGAGGAAGGATCCCATCAACCCACGTAACCAGTGGAGAGAGGTGAGTCAGTCTTCTTAAGCTGTGGAACATCCTCTCGGCATGTTGAGAATTTGATTATTTCTTAAGATAAGGCCATCTTGGAGAGGATCGACCACGAAATGCTAATTGCTTATGTGGTTTGTCAGAGCATTTGGATGAGTAATTTTCTTCCCTTTTGATCAATGGTGATTATCAAATTAAATCATCTCTTTACCTACAGACAGCTTCAATGGCTGCCGAGATACAATGACGTTCATTGGTAGTGGCCAATTATTAGGCAAATTTGGCCAACAAATTGAAGTGGATAGCCTCGTCCAGAAATCCAGTGACCTCCAGAAGAAGAAATTGAAGAAGTCGAAGCTTCGCAAGGTCGAGCTCACCTCTCGAGTGAAGGAGTTGGAGCAGAAATTATCATTGACCAGAACAAGTGCTGAAGGCGTGGTGACCCTCAAGTGGCAAGTTGAACAACAGTTGCTTGAGGAGGTCGCCCTAAAGAAGCAGGCCGAGGAACAGCTACTCGAGGAAGTCACCCTTAGGGAACATGCTGAGGAGCAGTTGCTTGAAGGGGAAAAGAAGTGGAAGGTGAAGGAGGCTGATCTTCAAGCTCAGTTTTTCATTACCTTGAAGGGGCTCAACCCTTCAAAGGTTATCGAGGAAGCAGCATCAAAGATTACCGAGGAAGCTTTTGGAAAAGTATAAAGAAAGCCTCAGCGACTTGATGACATTTTATGAGGCGGGCTTTGCACGATGGCGTTCTCAAATCAAGCACAAGTTCCATAATTCAAGGCTCAATATTGATCGGCTGACATTGTGGTCAGACGATGAGCTTGAAGGAAGGGATCGCGATGGCTCACTCGGGGGAAAGGTCCATGATTCGACTGAGAATGCAGTGTCCTCGGAAGGTTGTACACATGATTCGTCGCCCATGAGATGTGTCAACAGAAGGTCGTCTGCACTTGTACTAGGGTGTATAGTCCCTTCTTATCATCTGCAAGGCATAGTATTGCATGCTTGCCCGCACAACAAGTCAAACTCATGCTTATGAAGAATTCTTGGGTGAGCTATAGAACAATGTGTGTTTTCTCAGTTTGAGGGTTTCTCGCCTTGGGCTATTGAGGATTGCTAATCTCCAATCACATAGTTCGTTCAACCTACGAAGAGGATGTCCCATTCGTTTGTATAACCAAGCGACTTTTCCAAAAAGTGATAATACATCCTCGATTGTATACCTCGGTTGGCCCGTGAAGGGTTTTAGATAGCTCATAGCTCATCCCCGATCGTATAGCTCGGTCGGTCTGCGAAGGGTTAGCCCCTCCGTTCGTGTAGTTGAGCAGCCTGCGAGGGTAAACATAACTCATCCCCGGTCATATAGCTCGATCGGTCCGTGAAGAGGATGCCACCTCCGTTCGTATAGCCGAGAGGCCAGCGAGGGTGAATATAACTCATCCTCGGTCGTATAGCTCGGTCAGCCAGCGAAGGGATTGCCCCTTCCGTTTTATAGCTGATCGACCTGTGAGGGTAAACATAACTCATCCCTGGTCGTATAGCTCGGTGACCGGCGCCCCGTTTACGGTATGGGCGCGGTGTCGTTTTACCGTAAGTGCACGGTTAGTGTAGGGTGCGGGTTTATCGAACACAGGGAGGTGGATGGCTTGAGTGGCTACTAGCCTTGCCTAGGTCGTGTGCTAGCTACGCGGATAGTATGGGTGGAAGTGTAGAAATAAAAGAAAGAAATGAAAAAGACACGAAATGAATCCCCGCCAACACGGGCTAGAGCACTCATGACACTTGGCATTTGACTTGACCCAGGGTGAGACATTGCCCCAAAAGGTGATACCTAGCGTCCATGGCCCGATATTCCAGTTGGTACCAAGCACGCTAGGCCTACCCGGTTCCGGATGGTGGGCACTCCCGTGTCCATTAACACCTTCCGCAACCGGGAGCATTAAGGCCACAATGATATCTCCCAACACTTCGTCCAAGCCGCTCCCGCGCGCGAGGACTCGATGTCAACGCTCAGGGTGTGAGCTATGGCTAGGGAGTCAACCGCCAAGTTTATTCTCCCTTGGCCCGACGGTCAGAGGCGGTCTTTCTCCCGCCAATGACAATGAAACACCCCCGCGTAACCCTAATGGCCAAATAGGTCAAATGTGATTTCTAGCAATACATCGAAGCGGATCTTGACAGGACAAGCACCGGACCCCAACCCCGAACACATCTAGTGTATTGCCATACGAATTGGACCCAGATTGCTAGAAATCCCCATTGACGCATTTCATCGAACACGTGCCATGCAACCAAGTCAAATGAAACAACCCGGCATCAATCCTACCCTAACCCGTATTAGGGTTCATCAATACTACTCCATGATGAAAAACATATAAACAAACAACACAAAAGACATACAAACATTCATCATGAAGCAAAAGAAACACAATACAAAACAATGGAGAAAAAGAGAGGAAAATACTTATCTTGAGTTGAATCGTCAATCCAATACAAGACTTATTGAACAAAAGACCTAATCTAAACTAACCTAGAACTCACAAGAGAAGGGGGGCAAAGAGCCCTAAAAACGCCAGGAGATTCCCCTCAAGTCGGCCAGACTCGTGTATTTATAGCCCCACTTCGAAACCCTAATGGTTCGGGTCCAAACCCGCAGGAAAAACGCCACCCGATCGGTTGACAAGTCAACCGATCGGGTGATCTGTTACAAATAATAAATAGAAAACGGCGGAGTTTCACCCGGTCATATGAATCGGTCGGTTGAGTTCTTGGAGTGACCGGTTGGATCTTGGCGCCATCGGGTGAAAGGATCGGTTGGGTGCCCATGTCTCGGCCCCTCATCATCAGCTACAGATGAACCGATCGGGTGAGAGTCACCCGATCGGTTGGAATTTGTCTTGAAAAGACAGAGAATCAGCCCCGTTGAACCGGCCTGTGAACCGGTCGGGTGACTTCCACTTGAGCTCCGGCTGAGACCGGGTGGTGCATGCGTGCATCACCCGATCGGTTGGAGATGACCAACCGACCGGGTGAGGGGCTGAAAGATGTAATCTTCGTCGTTTGACCCCCTGGATCACGCGTGACTCCTCCCGTTGCTCCGGGGACTTGAGATATCGTCGTTAAACGTCCCCTACGCGGGCAATCTCCTGTAAACATGGAGAAACAAAGAAAAGTGAAAGAAAACGAGAAAATACGAGAAAACGAATAAAGGACGACGGAAAATACGGAGAAACACAAAAGAAAACGTGTGTGAATATATGAAATATAAACGCACGTCAAAATCCCCCAAGCTGAACTCTTCCTCGTCCTCGAGGAAGACGAGTGAGAGTAGGAGCTCAGAGGGGAAAAATAGAGAGAAAGAGAGAAAAAGAAAACTCTATATCCTAAATCGCCCGTAAGGGCCAACAAAATCAAACACGCCACACGAAGCAAGCATACAACAAAACACAACACTAAACCAAGGAATGTGAGTCCAAACAAGTGTCGTGGGCCCACGCAGTGAAGCGCGAGTGAGTGTGGTCGTGTGCTAGCAAACTGTATCACTATCTACATTGTGCAATAAAGCTCCATATACACATACCCAAAGAAAGACCCAAATATCGATTCAATTTGAAATTGCGGTGAATATTAGCTCAAGCATGCATGAGAAGAATATAAGAATAGAAGAGTATCATGCATCGGGGACTCCACAGCTAGGGACTAGGAAATCACCACACTATAGCCTAGGTAATCACTAGAAGGTCCCTATGCCAAGTGTTTTCGAAAACGATGGAGGTTGAGAAGATGTGGAGTAGAACACTCGGTGCAAATTCTCGCCTTCCCTTTATTCACGGCAAGTAGGAAAATATTCACACGACAACGGCACATCTGAACATGACAATCCTAGTCTGCTCGTTCTCCTCGGAAGAGGATGTGGGGTGAAATGATAGAAGGGCACGACATGAAGGGTTATTAAGATGCAAAAAAAAACCCTAGATACGCTCCCCTCGCTAATGAGAGGAGACGAGATTATTCAAACCTAAACTAGAAAGCGGTAAATTTTTACATTACTGGATTAGGATACACCTGAGCATAGGTGGATCCAAGATCTGGAGCGGGGCAGGTAGCTGCTCTAACTGCTCCTTCTGTGGCTCCGCCAGAAGCGCTGTGCCACGTGTGCCAATGGACCCAAGCAATGCACCTCCAAGCATCCCTCGTAGGTGTCCACCTGTGACCTGCAAAGGACGAGGTGTATTAGTCCATGTCAAGAAATTATTTCCCAAAATAAATGTATCCCAGAGATAGTCGCCGACAAATGATGGTGAAATATATGAAATGTGGCGAACACTCCCTGAAAATGGTATGCTATCCTCTGTGCTAGCGACGATCAAATCCCCGCTCTCCATGTGAAGTTGCTCTCCAGGTGGTGACACACCGCAGCATACCTCAAGGGAAGTCAATCATGTGTCCTGTGAGAGATATGGTGTGTCAAATATATATGAGTCTAAAGAAATAGGACGTGAAAAGCGAGACTCAAATGTGGAGTGAGAGTGAGTATGAAAATCTCCCTGAATAGGGGCAATATGCTCAAGTAGATGCTCATCCGCAGAAGAAGTGGAGCGTGACGGTAGAGGTAGATGTGGCTCGGGCTCCATGAAGTGTACGATCGTATCCAAGCCCTCATGCACATCCTCCTCGACGATATGCTCATGCTCCTCCATCTGCCCGATGTCCTGAATGACATCCTCATGGTTGACCACCGACCAAGGAGGAAGCTGTGACAGAGATGGCTGTGGAGGTGGATGTGGAGCGGACCACTCTTATGTGGTCGTGGTGTCGTCGTCCTCACCCACATCCTCCTCGCCGGTATGCATAAGCTCTGTGGTCTCCTCGGTGCTCTCATAGGACTCATATGGGGTATCCAGATAAAGATGAAAAGTCTCTCCCACAGATCCTAGAGAAATCTCCCCATCCTCACTATCATCATCAAAAAATGCTTCGTCATCCAAGTGGTAGTGTGGGAAAATTGGGGCATCGGCATGAGATGTGTCTATGGTGGCCGATGGCATGGTGGTCTCAACCATGAAGGTGGGTATATCCTTTCCTTCATCCCCTCTCCTCGGTGTCGGTTCGGTGATTGGTACCATCAAGTTTTGTAATATTTGGCCTTGGTTAAACATGGCACTTTCAAGGAGAGACACGATGCTTGATTCTTCTTGTGTTTGTGGATGGGTATAAGGTTGAGGAAATGGATGGGAGGTGTTTGGGCTAAGGTTGTGGGAAAATGTTTGGCCTTGGAGCGGGGGAGGCTCTCAAGCGTAAATGGGCAATCATAATACACGTGCCCCGCCATCCCACAAGTTTCACAAACCACAACTGGATAAGGATCGTATCCTCCCATCTGAGCATCGAAATTTGATCTCCACATGGTAATATCAAAGATACCTGGACAACAAAAATAAGAAAACTAGAGAGGAGCATCAATAGTACAAGAGAATAACAAAAAGATAATATAATGGTGGGGGAAAAATTTCTTGGTTATTGAATATTTTTTTAAAAAAAAGAAAAAGAAATTTTTTTTGTGTTTTTATGCGTAGTCTAACGAACCCAAGCTAAGCTAATATCAAACCGAACGCCTCCCCGGCAACGGCGCCAAAAACTTGACCGGCGCCCCGTTTACGGTATGGGCGCGGTGTCGTTTTACCGCAAGTGCACGGTTAGTGTAGGGTGCGGGTTTATCGAACACAGGGAGGTGGATGGCTTGAGTGGCTACTAGCCTCGCCTAGGTCGTGTGCTAGCTACACGGATAGTATGGGTGGAAGTGTAGAAATAAAAGAAAGAAATGAAAAAGACACGAAATGAATCCCCGCCAACACGGGCTAGAGCACTCATGACACTTGGCATTTGACTTGACCCAGGGTGAGACATTGCCCCAAAAGGTGGTACCTAGCGTCCATGGCCCGATATTCCGGTCGGTACCAAGCACGCTAGGCCTACCCGGTTCCGGACGGTGGGCACTCCCGTGTCCATTAACACCTTCCGCAACCGGGAGCATTAAGGCCACAATTGATATCTCCCAACACTTCGTCCAAGCCGCTCCCGCGCGCGAGGACTCGATGTCAATGCTCGGGGTGTGAGCTATGGCTAGGGAGTCAACCGCCAAGTTTATTCCCCCTTGGCCCGACGGTCAGAGGCGGTCTTTCTCCCGCCAATGACAATGAAACACCCCCGCGTAACCCTAATGGCCAAATAGGTCAAATGTGATTTCTAGCAATACATCGAAGCGGATCTTGACAGGACAAGCACCGGACCCCAACCCCCAACACATCTAGTGTATTGCCATACGAATTGGACCCAGATTGCTAGAAATCCCCATTGACGCATTTCATCGAACACGTGCCATGCAACCAAGTCAAATGAAACAACCCGGCATCAATCCTACCCTAACCCGCATTAGGGTTCATCAATACTACTCCATGATGAAAAACATATAAACAAACAACACAAAAGACATACAAACATTCATCATGAAGCAAAAGAAACACAATACAAAACAATGGAGAAAAAGAGAGGAAAATTCTTATCTTGAGTTGAATCGTCAATCCAATACAAGACTTATTGAACAAAAGACCTAATCTAAACTAACCTAGAACTCACAAGAGAAGGGTGGGGGGCAAAGAGCCCTAAAAACTCCAGGAGATTCCCCTCAAGTCGGCCAGACTCGTGTATTTATAGCCCCACTTCAAAACCCTAATGGTTCGGGTCCAAACCCGCAGGAAAAACGCCACCCGATCGGTTGACAAGTCAACCGATCGGGTGATCTGTTACAAATAATAAACAGAAAACGGCAGAGTTTCACCCGGTCATATGAACCGGTCGGTTGAGTTCTTGGAGTGACCGGTTGGATCTTGGCGCCATCGGGTGAAAGGATCGGTTGGGTGCCCGTGTCTCGGCTCCTCAGCATCAGCTACAGATGAACCGATCGGGTGAGAGTCACCCGATCGGTTGGAATTTGGCTTGAAAAGACAGAGAATCAGCCCCGTTAAACCGGCCTGTGAACCGGTCGGGTGACTTCCACTTGAGCTCTGGCTGAGACCGGGTGGTGCACGCGTGCATCACCCGATCGGTTGGAGATGACCAACCGACCGGGTGAGGGGCTGAAAGATGTAATCTTCGTCGTTTGACCCCCTGGATCACGCGTGACTCCTCCCGTTGCTCCGGGGACTTGAGATATCGTCGTTAAACGTCCCCTACGCGGGCAATCTCCTGCAAACATGGAGAAACAAAGAAAAGTGAAAGAAAACGAGAAAATACGAGAAAACGAATAAAGGACGACGGAAAATACGGAGCAACACAAAAGAAAATGTGTGTGAATATATGAAATATAAACGCACGTCACTCGGTCAGCCCACGAAGGATTGGCACCTCCATTCATATAGCCGATTGGCCCGCGAGGGTAAACATAACTCTGTAGGATCTGAAACTATATGGGAAAAACACTAGAGGGGAGTGAATAGTGCTTTATAACAATAATATGTAAATTACACCAAATTAAAGTTCCCTTATGCAATCTTAGTGTGGAATAAATAAAGAGATCAACAAACACAAGAATGCAAACGCTAACAAGGGATTTACCCTGGTTCGGATTCACCGAGTCTCACCGACTCTGAGTCTCACCGACTCCTTTGAATCCTACTCCAATAACCCACTTCCAAACTTGCTAGTGATTAGTGATCCACTAATACACACTTGCCAAAACCTGACAAGTGAATAACCAATACACATTTTCTTCCACTTCCCACAACCCGGGAATGGACTGCTCTCACAATCGAGAGGAACTTCTCAAATTTCAAAGAGAAAGATAGAACAAAATATGAAACACATTCCACAACCTATGTCGTGAATAATACTCTTAAGAATGAGGCAATAAGGTGTGTGTGATGTGCTATAAATGATGAGAGTATGATCACTTACTAACTTGTCTCACGATGTATAGCAATGAATACTAGAAGTTGATCTTGAAAGCTTTGGAGACAAGTTGAACTTTAGAGCTTGAGCTTGAATAGCCTTGAATGCTCTTGAATGCTCTTGAATGCTCTAGTGAAGAAGTTAATGACTTGAGATCACTTGAGAGTGGATTGATTAATGTCTTAGATGCTTAGCTGACCTCTCAAGTTAAGACATTAAAGCCCTATTTATAAGCCACCAAAATCTGCTCAAAAATGGATTGGCCCTCTTCGTTCGTATAACCGAGCAGCCTGCTAGGTTAAACATAACTCATCCCCGATCATATATCTTGGTCATCCAACAAAGGGATTGGCCCCCTTTGTTCGTATAGCCGAGTGGCCTGCGAGGGTATTGCATGCATGCGACTGAGTACTTGGAATGAACACTAGGTCAAAATAAGCCTCGGAAAGTACATTGATCATGTTGTTTATTAGCTTTAGATAATGGAAGTTTTAACAGAAATAGAATTTTATTCCTTGATTCATAAAAGAAACCAGAAATGCGTACATGTGTTTTATTCCGTATGGAGATAGAGGCGTCGCCTTCCGCCTTCTCTAATTTCGACCAATGAGATCCTCCTTGGAGCTCATTCGACAATGCGGGTGAGTCAAGTATGGGTCCATTTTCCTTCCCCTTAGAGCTCACTTCAGCTACCATTGACTGTGAGTTGTCGACAAACCTTTTAGATGTCCACACTGGATCAAGGCTTCGATGTCCTTCTTTAACGTACAACAATCATTGGTGTCATGGTCATTATCTTGATGGTACCTGCAATATTTAAGGTCATATCAATTATCGTACTTGCCTTTCTCCTTGGTAAGAGGTTGGTCGAATAGTCCCTTGCCCTTTGCATATGTCAGGACCTCGGATCTAGGAGCATTCAATTTGGTGAAGACCTCGTCGTTTCCACGTGTACATCCTTTGGTACTCCTTTCTCTCTACTGCCGGTCTCTTGGCTCTAGCGGGAGCCATCATGGGGTCAAGCCTCTCTCCTTACTTCTGCAGGGGGCTTAGAAGAGTTATTCTTTCGGGCGGTGAGTGCCTCCTCCAATAGCATGAACCGCTTTGACTTAATGAGTAGATGATCGAGGTCATACGATGGTTGCTGGTGCAACGACTTTAGCAGATCTTCAGGGTGAATGCCTTGAGTGAGCGCTGTAATGTCTATATCATCGGTGCCACCTTCGACGTTCAGCCTCTCACTGTTGAAACGTTGGAAGAAAGCTCGCAACGTTTCTCCTTCTCACTGCTTCAAAGTGAACGTGTGGGCTGGTTTTCGATTTTGCATATGTCCCACCATGAACTACCGATAGAAGGCTTGTGATAAGTCTTTAAAAGACCAAATGCTACGATTGGGTAACCTGCTATACCATTCATCCACCACCCTTGTCATAGTTGTGTGGAAGGCACAACAAAAAATGGTCCATCTTGTAAGGACCGTCTACCTTGCAATACTAACAACACACATACTAAAGGGGGCGGGAGGTGAATAGTGTAATGTAAATAATTGTGTAATTAAAAATTAAACTTACAAATACAGAATTATAAGTGTAAGAGGAGATTAATCTACACAATTAGCATATGCAAACACAAAAGATTTTACCATAGTTTCCCAACTTTGGTACATCTAGCCACACCAAATTTCTGTAGCGCTCGTTGACGTAATAGCGGTAGCCGTCAACGTAGCGATATAGTTCGTTGATGGATCCCCTCAAGACACGAGTTGGGTATGGTTCACGAGCCTTGATTGGATCCATCGATTTCCTTATTCGGATCCTTGAGATACCCCTTAAGCACATCAATTCCACAGACCGTGGGCATGATCTCAGTATGGGTTATCTAGGGATTCGGTAGGATCGACCGAAATACTTCCCTAAATCCCTAATTCAATGTGGAGATTCAGATCTACATCTCCCCCCTAGGATCTTAGGGCTAACCCATCAACCCTAGAAGGATCTACTCACTCATGGCAATATTATCAGATAAAAACATCATTTTTACTGAAGAAAACATCTTAGCAATTGGTAGTGTAAAGATCAAAAACTTACCGCGAGAGACGCAGAAAATAGACGAGAAATAAATCCAACAAAACTCCAGATTCCAATCTGCAATCGCAAGATAGAACCAAAATGACAATCCCCAAAGTTTCGATCCAAAACGTATTCAGAAATTAATCTAAAAGACTAACAATAATCCCCTCAGCTCCGCTCTCCAAAAAATATTCAAAAACTCTAAAATGAATCGCCCCCTTTCCGAAGTCACTGCTCCTCCAGCCTTCACTGCCCAGATTGCGCAACAGCCGCGTCAAAAAAATGTTTCCAAAAATGTCCTCAGCATCGCCGACCGAGTAGGCTGCTCGGTCGAGCAGTGCGTTGCTCGGTCAATTGCTTGGACCGAGTAGCTGTGCTGCTCGATCGAGCTTGACGGGGAATCGAAAATCTCCAAAATCCTCACTTTGCCTGCACGGGCCGAGTCAGCTCAGCTCGGTCCGAGCAGAGGCTGACTCGGTCACTGAATAGTTGCTCGGGCCGTGCACTGGATTGCTTCAACTTTGGGTGAAAGGTTGCTCGACCGAGCAGATGAACTGCTCGGTCTGAGCCATCCCCATATCTGCCTCCTTTTCTCGTTTTTGTCTGCTCGGTCCGAGCATCTGTACTGCTCGACCGAGCAGTCTGGAAAATCAACTCCTGAGGCTTCTGAGCTGCTCTCTCTCCTGCTCTCTCTCCTCCACTCCTCCCGAGGATCCTAAAACATGGCGAACTCCTGTAGTGCTTCATCAATGAGCTCACGGACATGTCGGATGTGTCCATACCCAAGTGGGGTCCCAAATCGCTCCAAAGTCCCTGAAAACTCATAAAACACTACGAAACTCGAATATAACGTCAGAAACACGATATCGTAGTAAAATATGGGATTTGGATGCAGAAATGGCATGGAATGCAATGAAATGATGATATGAAAATACTGGAAAATATGGACACATCAGTGATGCGGGTGGCGACACGAGGGGAGGTCGCGGTTGTAATGTTGAGGGGGTATTTGAGAGTTTGGTTCGGCGTGAAGGAGAGAGGGAGGAAATGCATGGGTTGAGGTCCTTGCTGTGAGAGAGATATAGTGGGATTTACATGGGTTAGTTGCGAATGATAGGGGCAGATGGAGAGTTTGTGTGTGTACGTGGGTTGGACATGGGAAAGTGCTGAAGTTTGGGGTAGTTAGGATATTATAGGATATAGTTTATAAGTTTAGATTTATTAGATTTTATTGGATGTAAAATGTAAATTAGAAAAGTTAATATGGTTAGAAAAATAACCAGATTATTACAATTTCACCCATCGACTCATGGTCATCCAAAATTATAAGAAAAATACCGGAGCTATCGTGGCATCGCGTTCGAGCCATGAAAAATAATAAATTAAATCATGATGCAAACATCCACATAATAAAATACATTAAAGAAGTACGTATAATTTCGTACGACAGAAAGTGGCCATTACATCCTACCTACTTTAAGAAAAATTCTGTTATCGGAATTTTTTATCACTAAGGAGAAGTGAACAAATATGGATTACCCTCTCTTATTTCATCTTCCAGCTCCCAGGTGGATTCTCCAGGTGGATCATGACACCACATCACTCTCACGAGTTCGACGACCTTGTTCCTGAGCGTCTTCTGACGTCGGTCTATGATTTGCACCGGCTGTTGCTCATATATCAGGTCCGGTCGAACCGTAATCTCCGAGTAATCGACAGCATGAGAAGGGTCACTGATATAACGACGCAGCTGAGATACATGAAAAACTTCATGTACTCCCTCCAATGAAGGTGGCATTGCTAGACGATACGCTACCTCGCCAACTCGCTCTAGCACATCGAAAAGTCCAAAGAATCTCAGACTGAGCTTGCATTGCCTTCCAAAACAAATCATTCCTCTGTTCAGGGATATCTTCAAGAATACATGACCTCCTACCTTGAACTCCAAAGGACTGCATTTAGTATCAACCCAATGCTTGTACAGATCCTGTGCGATATGAAGCTTGTCCCTGATGGTACGCACTACATCTACAGCCTCGATTACCATCTCTGGTAACAGCTCTCTACCACCAATATAATCCCAACCTAGCAAAGATCGACATTTCCTTGCATAAAGTGCAGCAAATGGCGTCATGCCAATGCTGTCTTTGTAGCTGTTGGTGTAGGCGAACTCTAATAAATGCAAGTGATCCTCCCACGAACCTTTAAGATCCAACATGCAAGCTCGCATCATGTCCTCTAATATCTGGACGGTATGCTCCGACTGTCCATTAGTCTGCGGGTGATACGCAGTGTTGAAGCTCAGACTAGTACCCAGAATTGTTTGCAGACTCTTCCAGAATTGGGACGTGAATCTCGTGTCTCGGTCGGAGACGATACTCATGTGAACTCCATGCAATCCCACAATATCCTGCACGATTATCGATCACATTACAACTTATACTAGAAATAAGTTATAAAGGTATGAGTAAGAGAATTACCTCTATATATTTCTTCGCAAGTATTTCTGTAGATTGTCCCAAGGGTATGAAATGTGCAGACTTGGTTAATCGGTCAATGATAACCCAAATAGCGTCATTTTTCTTGGTGCTCCGAGGTAGTCCAGTCACGAAGTCAATGGTGATGTGCTGCCACTTCCACTTTGGAATCGACAGCGGTTGAAGCAATCCAGTAATGCGATGATGTTCAGCTTTCACATGCTGACACATAAGGCACTTGGCAATGCTTCGAGCTACGTTCCTCTTCATACCAAGCCACAAAAAACTCAAATGATGGTCCTGGTACATCTTGGTACTGCCAAGATGAATGGAATAGGGAGAGCTATGAGCTTCACTCATCGGCTCTTCTCTGATATCACCTGAAGGTACACAGATCCTACGACTGTATCTCAGGGAACCATCCTCATGAATGAGAAAATCCGTCCAAAGTATAGCTTCAACTTGCTCTCTGATCTTCTACAGCTTTGCATCTCCAGACTGCACATCTTTCATCCGATCCATGATCGTCAACTGAATCTGCATGTTCATCAACGATGATGTGACTCCAGGCAAAAAAATTTCTATACCCATCTCCTGTAGATCTTGCCATAGCCTCCACTGAACTGTAAGAGTCATGACTGTTGGGAGTCTACTTAGAGCATCGGGTACGACATTAACCTTCCCTGGATGATACTAGAGGTCGATGTCGTAATCGGCTATCAGCTTTAACTATCTATGTTGCCTCATATTCAACTCCTTCTGGGTGAAAATGTATTTCAAACCTTTGTGATCAATGAAAATTTTCACTTGCTCACTCAGTAAGAAATGTTTCCAAATCTTCAGGGCAAAAATGACAGCAGCTAGCTCCAAGCCGTGAGTCGGATAATTCTTCTCGTGAATCTTTGACTGCTGAGAAGCATATGCGACCATGTGACCATGCTGGTGTAGGACACATCCAAGGCCTTTGCCTGATGCATCACAGAAGATCTCAAATCTCTCAGTCCTATCTGGTATAGCCAGGACTGGTGCAGATGTTAGCCTTGCTTCAATATCCCAAATGCCTGCTCGCAAGAGTCTGACCATATAAACTTGACGTCCTTCCTTGTCAATCGAGTCATAGGCTCAGCTATCTTCGAGAAATCCTTGATGAATCGACTGTGATAACCTGCCAATCCTAGGAAACTCCCGATGTCTGATGCCGACCAAGTGGTAGGCCAATTATTGATGATGCAACCTGCTCTGGGACGACAGAGATACCGTCGCCCGATACCACATGTCCAAGAAATGCAATTCGGTCCAGTCAAAATTTGCACTTGCTGTACTTGGCATACTACTGATGACGGCGAAGCGTCTCCAAAATAATCCGCAAATGCTCGGCATAATCCTTCTCGCTCTTCAAATAGAGTAATATATCATTAATGAATATCACTACGAATTTATCCAGAAACTCGTAGAATATGAGATTCATGAGATTCATAAATACTGTAGGAGCATTAGTCACACTGAACGGCATGACAACAAACTCGTAGTGTCCATACTTGGTCCAGAAAGCTGCCTTGTAGATGTCTTCATTTTTGACCTTCACCTGATAGTATCCCCTCCTAAGATCCAACTTCGAAAAAACTTATGATTAGTTGATCGAAGATGTCATCGATGCGAGGTAACGTGTACTTATTCTTCACAGTGACTTTGTTTAGCTCCCGATAATCTACACACATCTTTCTCGATCCACTTCTTCTTGACCAGCAGAATAGGTGCATCCCAGGGAGATACACTGGGATGGATGAAACCTTTCTGCAGCAGGTCGTCCAATTGCTTCTGTAGCTCTTTAAGTTTTGCAGGAGCCATACGGTAAGGCGTCTTCGAGATCGGTTAAGTATTCGGCACAAGGTTGATGCTAAATTCCAGAGCTCGGTCAGGCAGCAATCCAGAAATATCCTCCAGAAATACATCTTCGAAGTCTCGAACCACTACAGACTTCTCAGGTTCGACTTGCATAGTTTGCGACGATTGCTTCGTTCGACTGGGCCTAAAATTTGATAGGTCCGAGCGAACGACTTCGAATGATGAATTCGAACACCGAATGTTCGAGAATCTCAAATACTACTTTCTTCTTGTGACCGTAGATAGTAGCATAGAAGGTTCCTAACCAATCCATACCGAGAATAACATCAAAGTTGGGCATGTCTAGGACCATGAAATCTACGTAGAGCTCATGTCCGCAAATCACCAAAGGACATGATTTGCATGCCAAGGAAACACTCACCATGCCACTCCCACTAGTGATATTCCAACTTTTGGGAAGTGGGTAGGTGGGAATCGAGTGTTTGACCACGAATTTCTAGGATAAGGTACACAATGAAGCTCCAGAATCAAATAAGGTCAGGGCTGGGTATGAAGTCACTAAGATGACACTTAAGATGATAATAATTAAAACTTAGCAAGGGTGTCTAATTAACAAGCATGAATATAAAAGCAATATGAAATACTAGATATATATGTTACATGTAATCACTTCATCCTCAGCCTTAGCTTTTACAGCTGTCAAAGTGAACGCCTGGTGCTTCGGCTGATTGTCCTGCTGATAGGCTCGGTTCTGCGAAACCAGGGTGGTCCACGCTAAGTAGGTCCAAGTGTACCTCCTGAACAGGTCCAGGCACTCCTCACTGAATAGATACATGTACTCCAGCAGGTGCTTGACGGTTCTTGCCGTGGGGGCAGCCTCTCGGACCATGTGTGGATGCTCCACAGATCATGCATTAATTCAGCATCCTCCTACAATCCTTCTTATGATGTCTAGTTTTGCCACAGAAGAAACAAGTCAACTAAGCTCGATCGACAAGAGCGGCTGGCCTTTTGAACTGTGTGATTTGTGGAGGCCGAAAATTACCCTTGGGCACAATCCTAGGTGGCTCCATAGGATGCTTGCTTCTTCCAGATTGAGGTCCCACTGAAAGTCTTGCCACAACTTCATGGCTCCATGCAGCATCCAAAACGTCCTGGAGGGTCGTTAGTTTCGCCGATGTCATTGAGGCTTGAACTTTGGGATTCAAGCCTTGGCGAAACTGAAACACACAGTCTTCTGGGTCCTCGACCATGTGGGGTACGAAGCGGCTCAGCATGTAACGGCTGTTATTTAATAATATGTATTTTGCACGTATTCTATCTTTTCTCTTGTGATTTTCCGTATCTGTACTGATATGCATATTCGTATTACGTATTAATTTTATACGTATACGTACTAAGTACATATGTTAATTAGCTTTATATACTTATATTTATATACGTATTTTAATTAACTAAAATTATATGTAAATCTATTATTATAAAAATTCATTAATAATTATTTCAAATTCAAATCCCCTTCCTTAAACTCCTAGGAGACTTTTACTCATTTTAATGGCAATGAATCTCTACTCTAATTGCAATTAAACTTCTTGTTCTTTCCATTTCTTTTAAAATTTTAAAATATTCTAATTTAGCAACCCTTCCATTTTTTTAACACAAAACCCTAACTCCTTCTAAATCTCTTAGCCGCCAATTTTTATTCTCCTTCTAAACTTTCATTGCATGCAAATCTCCCAGGCATTCAAACTCACGCACACAACCTAACTCATTTCTCACGCATACACAGCCCTACAATATTAAACCCAATAAAACTTAGGATCTCTCTCACTCATCAGCCGTCACATTTTTCCTGTGCTTGTTTTAAATTTTTCGTTGCATGCTATCTTCCCCCTCCAAGAAAACCTAAACCTTCATCCCTTCCAATTCCACAACCCAGCCTCAGACCCATGCCCACCCACGCGTGCAACCTCCATCTCCCCTTCGACTGTCGCGTAACCCCACTCAGAAACTCCCACCTCCGACTCCTCCTCCCGGTGCCTCACCGCACTCCCTTTTCCAACCGTATTCCCCAGCCCTCACAACCCCAAGCACCACAACCCCTTCAGGCCATCCCCTCCGACTGTCGCACCACCTCGCAACAAACCCGCCAGCATTCCCTTCGACCACAACGTATGACCTCTCCGGCCACCTGCAAGCACCCTTCACCCCTCTCTCACCGACGATCTCCTCTCCATGCAGCCCTCAAGACTCCATGCACGTCCTCCTCCCCGTGTGCACCTCCAACCAACAACCCCATCGGACTCCTTCCTCATACCTCCTCCTCCCTGCAATGCCACCTCCTTACGGTGAAGCCAGCCGACGTCCATTGTCGTCCACGTGCCCGCCGATGACCCCGCTGTGTCACCGATCACCGACTCCGGTCGGCCCTATCCTTTTTCCGTCCAACCCGTCGACCACTTGCAAGCGAACACAAAGCAGCGTAACAAAACCAAACTGTGATTTACTTTTTCTACGCGTAAGTTTCTATATTATATGAACAGTAGTATAACTATATTATAGGAACAGTAGCACACATGAACAGTATACTATGGGATTTGAACTCATTAATATATATAAATAGCTACGGTGTTATATATAAGTTTATATTTTAACTATTGTATACCAGTGTCAGTTGATAGTATAAATAAATATATGTTACTAATAACAAGGGATATACATATTAAGGAATAGTATGGTACATCACATATAAACAGTATACATAATATATACAAACAATGTAAAATAAGTTAAGGTTAATATTACTATAATTTCCTTAGCTTAATGTTTTATAAATCCATGACGCAGATAAACCGCGCCTCTCATTACGGTCACTGAAACATCCACCATCGCCTCCAGGCAAGTATTTATTTGTAATTGAATTTGGGACAAGCTGCTTAAACTAGTGCTGAAATCTCATTTTGAACATGCTCGCCAACTTAGTAACCAAACTGCACGCTTTTACGATGCCCGTTGCAATTGATTAAAAATGGACATTTCATGTTAATGCTTCTTTGGTAAAAGAATAACTTTTCTACTTGTCATCAAATTGAACCAAAACAGAACAGAGGGTAGGACATAACCCTCGAAACATAATGAGAACCCATCGATTACAAATGGAAAGGAAACTAGTCGGTGACTGGTTATGACACTTGGGTGGGGTTGGTCCATATTAGTAGGGTTTGTAGATGTAGCTTGACCACCTTACGGCCACCTCCATACCACACCAATGGAGGCAAGCATCTTGGCCATTTTCTAGGTTAGGGATGGCAAGAAGCGTCACGGTAAACCCCCGATGATAGGGTGCATCAAGAACATACTACCAACCCGAACATGAACTTATCACAAGCACAAATAATTGATATACTCAACTTACAACTGCTTTACTTTTCGAATTGCAATTAATACATGCTCGTACTTTACTTTATGCACTCATTACTCATACATGTCTACTAACGTTCTTTGTTCTTTCCAAGTTGTTCCTTATTTCATTACTTTAAATATCTTGACAAGCTATTCGCTGACATATATTTCAATGAAATTGTGAAATATATGTTAGGTTCTTAGACTAATTACGTTGAGGACCCCGCTTCTGAGGATCTCATCTTGGAGGACGATCCTGTCGATCAGAGTTACGAGGACGCTGAGGTCCTCCCTGCCGAAGAATAGAGAGAGAGCTGCTCTCAGTGTTATTTTATTAGTTGTATTTGTTATCTTGCAGGTGTGCTTGCATTTCTATAAATTGTACGACCATGCTAGGCCTAATTACTTTGTGTACTTGTTCTGAAAACTCTGGAATAAAACTGAATTGAATTTTTATGCTATTCTGGGAATATTTGCATGCAAGAAACCTGCCTAACTAAATAAACGCTTATTGTGCTTAAGTCAAAAAGGAAAGAAATGAATAAAAGTATCTCTTCTTTGCTTTAAGCACATGCGGACCCGCTCGCGTCCTCGCTCCCAAGTATAATGGGAAGCGGGGCATAACAAAGCATTGCAAACTTGGCCTCATACTCGTCAATAGTCCTATCTCCTTGGACCAGATTGGTGAAGCTCTACTAAAGTTCCCTTTTGGCTATTTTGGGGAAATACTTGGCATTGAACCTTTCCCAAAACATGCCCCAAGAGATGGGCTTGACTAAATGCCTTTCTTCCAATTGCCACCAGCTCCTATCATTGTCAGTCAGTTGGAGCTTCACAACATTGACCCATCCTGCCTGAGGGATGTGAGAAGCACTTAGCTTGTCCTCGGTCCCTTGGGACCATTCTTCAGCATCCAAAAGGCCCTTCCTTTCTAGAGAAGCTCTTGGGTTGCAGCTCATGGAATTCCTTAACTCCAGGTTCAGCTCGAGGGGGGTGGTGGTGCAATCTGGATAGGTTGATGTCCCTACTGTATAAGCTGTTGTTGGATCTCCAACATCTTCCTCATGACTCTGAGGAGTTCATTCATATCGGCACCTCCGTTAGCTGCAGCTCCATTTCCATTCTTCGTGTTGTGTCTCCCTGCCATGCTGAGACAAGAAACTTGGGGAAATTTGTGTACGAGATCAATCTAGACGTTTTGGCTAATGGAAGTATTTCTATTGATAAGAAGTTTTGCATAATGCGTTGACCTGCATAGGCGACCATAAAAACCTATCATGCCCCACTTCCCATTATACTTGGAAGTGAGGATGGGAGCGGGTCCGCATGGGCTGAAGCGGTGAAGCTCAAACCCAATAAGCTTATGTGATTAAAACCATAAGCAGAAACTTGCATGCATTCAGAGATAACAGAAATAACTACGAATTTAAAGCCAACATCCAGAAAGAAGGTACATAAAAGTAACATGGCCCCAAGCATGGCCAAACAAACTACAGAGTTCTACAAAGATGAGTACACACCCTACTAAAGTACAGCACATGAAATCTTAAGCAACCGCAGGTAAAGCTCAGTAACTAGTCTTAAGTGGGGAGAACTCCGAGATCAGCGTACTCCTGGTCCAGTTGGGCGGTCTCCTCAAGCAGCTCATCATCAAGGTATTCTGTCACGAGACCTGACATACATTCTAAACAACATAGAAATGTATATCAGCAAGGGTCCTTGACAAGTATTAAATGTGATTAGGACCCTCGGCAAGGTTTTCAAAAGAAGCAGTTTTCTTGGCAGTTGAAGCAGTATGAATAATTGAACAATTATAATTTTCTAAGCAGCATAAACAGAAATTATATTAGCATGGCAGTTCCCATAAGTGTGAGCAGTATCAGTTCTATTATAGATGAAAGCCATAACAGCTCTACATATTCGAGATGGTAGTTTTCAATAGTTCACGAGTGTATCTATCTAGTGACTAAGGTTCATGTCGTTAGGCAGATAGCAAGTGAATCTACCTTCTCTGCCCTCGAAGGTGTTACTTCTGACTAGTGCCTGCGAATACAACCCCACCCACGTGTACTTTACTGGAACACGAGCCAGATTAGCCAAACCGGCCCACAAGATATACAATTAGCCAAACCAGCCCACAAGATAGCCTAACCGGCCCGCAAGAGTTATGATTTTTAAGTGAATCGAGAGATTCATATGTGTCAAGCAATGTTTGCAATTTATTTTGTCACAAGGCATTTATTAATTAAATTTTTTTGGAGAATATGCTTTGCGTCTTTATTGAATCTCACAAAAAAGTACAAGACTCTCACGGATGGAAGAAGGATGTTAGTAAAGTGGGATAAGGGCACAGGCGCCGTCACCCCCACCAATACTTAACACCTTCTGCTAACCGTAGAGCCAAGAGAGAAAACAAAATACATGTACATATCAACCTAGTCTACGAGCCCCCAATTTGTGTGTGTGTGTGTGGGTGGGGGGGCACCAACATCATCCTGCTCCCAATCCACATGCCGCAAAGCAATTCTGATATCATCAGCAATGTTCTCGAATAGCTACGTCTGTATCTGACTAGCACCCTCAAAGATTCTCCTGTTTCTCTCCTTCCAAATGTGCCAAGTCTAGCAGCTAGAACCGTCCTAACCAGCCTCCCTAAATTGTTCTTCCTATGAAATTGTGCAAGAATCAAGTCGCCTATTCCTGCCAGTGTTGTTGGAAAAGTAGAGGTGACCCCAAGTTTAAGAAAGCTCCTGCAAAGAATGTATTTAGTACAGCTGCATTCAAAAAATATATGATCCCTATCTTCATGAATATTATCAGAGCATAAGACACAGAAGGGTGAAGTAGGCACTCCAAATTTCACGAGCTTGTCACGGGTAAGAAGTTTCCTGTGAAAAGCTCGCAGTAAAGTGATAGTCATCTTAGGGATATGCCCCTGAAACCATACCACCTTGTAATAAGGAAAGAGGGGTTTAGAAACCCGAGAGCCATCCCAAGCACTACGAAGAGATGGAGATTTGGAAACCCAGGACCAAGAGTCATCGCACGTGGATAAGACCACCGAATTGATGAGGTGGAGAACGTGCATAAGAGAATTACTCTCCACCCATTTACCCTCAGACCAGTAATCGCTGACCGTGTATCCCTCCTCCCCATTAGGCACCTCATAGGAGTCACCAAGGGAACCACATGGAAGCCAATTGTCATACCAAAATAGTGTAGTAGTACCATCTCTGACATTACGTTTGGTGAGCTTTTTAGTAAACTCCCGACAATGAAGAATGAATTTCCAGGTTCCAGATTGCATAGGGTGAGCCTTAGCAAGAAATAAACCCGTAGTATTCATATACCGAGTCCTCATGTAAGAAGCCCAGATACCACCATGCATAAGCATGCGCCAGGTCAGCTTAACACCATGTGATTTGTTAAGATCATTGAAATTTCTAATTCCCACACCCCCACTTGTTTGGGAGCGCACATATCATTCCAAGCCCAGAGGTGGTTATTCCCCCCAAATAAACTTTCTGCACATGGAAGTAAGAGAGCGGAGAATAGATTTAGGAATACAGAAGGCCTGCATCCAAAACCCCACCATGCCATAGATGACAGACTTGACAAGTTCAATACGCCCAGCAATGGACAATAAAGATGAAGACCACCCCTGAAGCCTATTTTTGCATCTATCAATCAGACGACCATACATTGCGGGGTTGGGGTACTTAGAGGAAAGAGGAGGCCCCAAATACGTGGAAAGAGATTGCACACGACGAATACCCAAGATATCAGCCAGACTGCCAGGCCCCCTGGTGCTTTTGCTAAAAATACCAGCACTTTTATTCCAGTTGACCTCAAGACCGGTAAAAGATTTAAATGTAGAGAGGAGATCTCTAAGACCCTCAAAGGATTTGACGTTGCCTCTACAAAAAACCAACAAGTCATCTGCAAAGAGGAGATGAGTAACCGCTCCAACTCTAGTCATAGGCATAATGCTGCGAGTGGCGTTAGCCTTAGCCATGAGCAAGGAAAAGGCTTCCATAACGATAATGAAGAGATAAGGGGAAAGTGGGTCACCCTGCCTCAGCCCCCTAATAGACTGGAACATACCATAAGGGGAGCCATTAATCATAACAGAGAAAGTTGGAGTAGAGATGCATTCACAGATCCAACTGATAAATTTGTGCTTGAACCCCATCCTATGCAGTATATAATAGACGAATTCTCTGTTAACACTGTCAAAAGCTTTGCGTAAGTCTAGTTTAAGACAAGCCGGGCACCCATATGATTATTAAAGCTCCTTATATGCTCATGGGCAAGCAAAGCACAATCAGTAAGAAAACGGTCCTGAAGGAAGGCAGCTTGATTAGGGGAAATAAGCTCAATAACAGCTCTACTCAATCGATTGCATAGGATTTTGCTTATAATCTTGTAAAGCACATTGTAGCAAGATATCAGTCTGTAATCTCCAAGCCCAGAAGCATTGGCACTCTTAGGAATGAGTGTAAGAAATGTGTGATTAATCTGTCGATAAATCTTCCCAGATTTGAAAAAATTAAGGACCGCAATGGTAACATCCTTGCCTATGATGTCCCATGAATTTTGATAGATTTATCAATTAACTTGTTAACATGACCACATACACGGGTTTTTATCTCGCATTTCACTAAAGGTAAACATATGAAGTTTGGTGTCATTGTGTCGCATATAAAGCGTAGTTTGACTTGATGGTTTTGTATACGTCATTTCACGGGTGAATTGTCCAGAGACTAGCTATTTTTCACAATGTAGTTAAATGTAACAATATTTAAAACATGTAGGATTGCACGCTTGCCTCATTTTGGTGATTTTGATATCGTTGTGTTCATATTAAAGGCGCGGATGTTTCTGCTTCATTAGATTTTCATATTACGCCAAATGATTTAACTAACTAAATACTATCAAATCTTAAGTATAATGTACACATGTTATAAATTTTGATTATATCTATAAGTACAACTTACGTATAATTTAACCTATATTAAATAACTTACAATATATATAACAGTACATATATTTATATAAACTAGGTATATGAATAAATAACCTAACTATTATATAGTATAAATAAATAAATAAATATCATAGTTCATTCATGCAACTCACGAATTTGTGTCATGTTCCTTTTCGTTGCTTGATGTTGGGAGCCAAGGTGTTGGACGCCGGCTTGGTTGGCGATGGCAGCCACGGCAACTACAACAATGGCGATTGCAGCTTTCGACAGCGGCGTGGCGGTCCAGGCGGCGAGGACAGAGGCTGCGGTGGCCAGTGAAGCTCGCGGACTATCGTGGTTGACGATTGCAGGGAAGAAGTTGCGGTGTTGGTGAGGGAGAGTGGAGGTCGGAGGAAGATGGCGGTGGATCACTGTGGAAGGAGGAGGAGTGGTTGTGTGGGTTGTAGATGAGTTCACCTGAGGTCGTGGAGAGGCTGGGTTGCGGTCAGTGTTGTGGTGGTAAGGTCGTCAGGACTGTGGTGGCGCGGGGGTAGTGGGAGGTGGCTGCGGAGGAGGCGGTGGTTGCAGGGTGCAGGACGCTGCCGGAGGGAGGCTGGCAAGATGAGGAAGATGGGTGGTTTCGGGGTCTGCCAAAGAGTGTCGGCGAGAGTTTGGTTTGGTGGTTGCGTGGGGTTGTAGCTGGAGACTGTCAGGATAGAGACGGTGACAGGGCTGGGTGTTGCGTGGCATGGATGGCTTCGGGGTGCTACTGCGATGGCACCGGCAGCATGGGTTCCCGGTAGAGGAAGATGGGGCTGTCGGATGTCTTGAAGAGAGGGCAGTCGCGGTGGTGAGCTGCGCTGGTGAGCTGCGGTGGTGCGGGTGGTGGCACGAGGGGAGGTCATGGTTGTGATGTTGAGGGGTGTTTTAGAGTTTGGTTCCGCATGAAGGAGAGAGGGAGGGCATGCGTGGGTTGAGGTCCTTTCTGTGAGATAGATATAATGAGATTTACGTGGGGGTAGTTGCGAATGATTGGGGCAGATGGAGAGTCTGTGTGTGCGAGTGGCTTGGACGTGGGAAAGTGCTGAAGTTTTGGGTAGTTAGGATAATATAGGATTTAGTTAATAAGTTTAGATTTATTAGATTTTATTGGATTTAAAATGTAAATTAGAAAAGTAAATATGGTTAGAAAAATAACCAGATTATTACAATTTCACCCATCTACTTGAGGTCGTCCAAAATTATAAGAAAAAAATACCGGAGAAATCGTGGGGTCGTGAGGATCCCAAATACGGGTCAGATCACGCATTCAAGCCATGGAAAATAATAAATAAAATCATGATGCAAACATTCACATAATACAATACATTAAAGAAGTATGTACAAAATACGTATGACAGAAAGTAGCCGTTACAGTGAGTGATGGCATAATGAAATGCGTTCATTGCATTCACATTGGATTTGATTGAATCCTTCTCTGCCTTTGTCCTTGTTGCCATAGGTTCAGTAGGGTTCACAAAAGAACACTTCGTGACGTCCCATAGGTCATGACCCTCCAAGAAAATAATCATCATCTTGATCTACCAACTTGGATAATTTGTTCCGTTAAAGAGCGGGGATCGAACTGTTGATAGAACTTCTTTTTGAGACACGGATGAAGCGTTGAATGACATCATTATTTGTATGCTTCAACCTCGCTCTGATACCAATTGTAAGGACCGTCTACCTTGCAATACAAACAACACACACTAAATGGGGGTGAATAGTGTAATGGCAATAATTGTGTAATTAAAAATTAAACATGCAAATATGGAATTATAAGTATAAGAGGAGATTAATCTACACAATTAGACAAATGCAACGATTTTACCATGGTTCCCCAACTTGGGTACATCCAGCCACACCAAATATTCACTAAGATCCTATACAAGGTAGTGAATACAATCTCTACACAAGGGATATCCTACACAAAGGATTTGAACTCCCACAAAGAGATAAACTAACTCCCACAAAGAGAGTAACTAACACTCACAAAGAGACTTAGGGTTTCAATTATAAAGATGAAATAAATAGACTCTTACCTATGCCTTGGTGAGATGAAATTACTCTGTTGAATGCAAGGCATGGAAAAGGATCTCCAAGTGTTGAGATGAGCTTTGATTGCACTTCGAGGATTTCCCTATGATCTAGCTTCAATGCATGAAGAGGAATGTGCTCAAGAGAGGGAAATAAGAGAATTAGGAGTGGCTTATTGATTCTATATGATATTCAATGTTGATCAAGAGTGCTAATAGAACTAAGGTATCTCCTATATATATGAAGCCAAGAAAACCACTCAAACGCAAGATAAACGCTAAAAGAAAGAATTATGCAACGACTAGATTTAGGCAGAAATCAGAACAAAGGACATGCGACTGATCAACGGCTAGATTTTCACCAACGGCTATAATCTAAGCCAGGACAGGCGACTATAGAAGACTACATATGTACCTGTACAACTGTGCAGAAGCCTGTAAAGACTTCGTCAAGCGACTATCACATGTGATGGAATGGAGCTGAGAAATGTCAACTTATGCACTTATGCATTCAGGCGACTGATGAACAAAGTCCAGGCTCCTGAGGATTGACATGTGACTGTAAACTCTACTTCAGTTGACTGACATACAAGATGGAGTGATGCACAAAATTGACAAGTTATGCACTTTGGCACATATGCAACTGCTGAACAATGTCCACGCGCCTGATGGTTGGCAGGCACCTACCTTTTGTACTTCAGTCACTTGCACCCAAAGCTCAAGTAAGAGTCAAGAAAATATTGACTTGAGCTGTACAGATCAGCCACCTGTAGAAGGCTGGCCAGTCGCCTGGTGAACCACCAGTTTCATGTCCTGCCTTCAGCAGACATATGAAGGAAGGCCAGAGACTCCAATAAGAGTTCATGGCATGTGGAACTTATTGGGTTGGATTCTATGATGATCCTAAGGTTCTCTAAAATGGTTGATGCATATGCATGAATGAATGAGACCATCTAATCAAGGCATTCCAAATTCCTTGACTCAAAAAGAGAAAAGCAAGTAATAGAAATTACATGGATTTCAATTTGCTTGTCCTAGAGTCTAAGTCCTCAAGCATGGGTAGCCTTGCTCTCTGTTGGATATGGACGACATGTATATACCCATGAGGGGATGTATGAGGGTCTATGGACCTCAGATGTCGCGTGCATGAAAGCATGTGCGAAGGGAACCTTTTCATGTGTGAAAAGGACCACTCGATAAGTGAAAAAGTCACTTTATAAGTACATAAAGGCACTTGATAAGTGCATAAGGAAGAGGATAAGGAATGGTGTTAATATAGGCTAATAAGCTTATAAGTAGTTATTTCCTACAATAACTACCCCCTTGGCCTATAAATAGGACCCAAGGGTAAGGCTTTAAGGCTAATGATTCATGCCATAAATTTGCATAAGGCAACTTATTTTTCCTCTTCTCCCTTCCATTAAGTTCTTCCCCTAAAGAGAGATTTAGACGGTGAAACGTTGTTTTGATCCTCTGTTACAAAGTACCGACTGTTGTGGCGAATCCGAGGGCGAAGTTCAGAGACTATAGCGTAGCGTATGCTAACGTAAGTTTTTTCTCTCTTTCGATCCTCTATCATCTTATGATGGGATCCTTCATTGGTATCAGAGCCACACGGGTTCGCCCCGGTCTCACCGATGAATGAGACGTTGTCTCTTTCACGAATGAGTATCCTACCATTATGGATATGGTAGGAGCGCATCGTGACAGAGAGAATGCAAAAGTTGTTCTTTTCACGTGAGGGTCTTCTGCCATTACGGATATGGCAGGAACTCTCTGTGACGGGAAGAACTGACCGTTCATCTCGCCAAACTCGCACTCCTCATGGATGATGAGTCTCCATTCAATAGGGAATGTGCACTCTCTTCATGTAGAGCATGAAGTTTGCGGCCTTGAAAGTGTGTTTTTTGTTTTTTTGGCACACGGCCATTAAAGCATAACCACTTTCTCGATGAACGGGTGTCTCATCGGAGAAGATGGTGGTAACAAAACTTCTCATCGGAGAAGAAGATTGCCATGGTAGGGCATGGTGCATTGTCACCATGTAGTATGGTAATAGCATATCTCTTTGGTGCATGATCACCATGGCCATATGGGTCATGAAGGCTATGCACCCCCCTCCCCATTGGGGAGGGGGTTGGCTTCGGCCAATGACAACCAAAACCACCCCCCTTCGGGGGGTGTGCGGCCGGACTCCAAGGAGGAGGGGAGGCCGGCCAGGGCCAAGCCCGGCCCTGGCCTCGGACAGGGCCGAGGAGGTCGGCCCTAGCCTCGGCCAGGGCCAAGGAGCCCTGGCCTCGGCCAGGGCCAAGCCGCCAAGCCGAGGAGCCCCGACCCTGGCCAAGCCAGGGCCGCCGAGCCCCGGCCTCGACCCAGGAGATATGGGGGGGGGCCTGCATGGCCTGACCCTACGGGGCCGGCGACAGTTGCCTGCGGCAAAGCCCCCTACAGGGGGGAGGGCCTGGATCCCTACAGGGGCCAGCGGTGGTGGCTTACAGAAAACTCCCCTAAGGGGGTGTTCGGCCTTGGCCATGCTGCAATAGCAACTCTCTCTTCGGGGGGGGGGGAATCTGGCCTTGGCACGGCCACGGCTCGACCCCGGCAATGGCCGGGGAAGGCCACACCTCCCGGCAATGGCCTTGTGCCCTGCAGCCCTGTGCACGGCCCTGTGTTATTGTGCCATTGCCAGCCGGCCTTGCGTCACACTGTTTGTCAAAATATTCGGCTCAGTCACCCTATCAGGGGGTGTTGGTCTTGCCGATCGCTTTTCCGCTGCAAGTACTATAAGAGTACTATTGTTTGATAAGTGATGGGGAAATATTGAAAGTTGTTCTAGATGGTGATTGGAATCGTAATGACCTTTCCGATTCTAAAGCAACATCAATATTTTTCGAAAGTAACTTATCAAATGTAAAAATATCATTCCAAGTGGGAGTGATATTAGACTAGTCTAAAATTTACACATTCGATTGATTCAGCGTCTCAATGGATCATGATTCGGCCAGTGGTCTTTTGGACTAGTTTTGTGGGTCACCTCAGCTCTGTCTGGGGGTAGTGAACCATGGAATAGCCATTCCCCTGGTTGGTCCGCTGGCCGAAACTGCTGAATTATGAAAATGTGGTAAAATGATGACTATGTATAGAAATTTATGCAATGTTTTTGATTGAATTTTTTAATGTCTTTTGCAGCATTTTAAAGCTAAAATGTCTTCCGCTACTAAGAACATCGTCGCTGAGTTGAACAAAGGTGAAAAACTCAACGACGATAATTACAAACTGTGGTCCATGAAGATACAATATGTTCTAGAGGAGCAAGATGTGTTCGAAACTCTGACGAACAAAATGATTGAACCTGTGTTAGGTACTACGGCCCAACACAGAAGAGACAAGGAAGCTTTCGATGCTTGGTCTCGGAAGAACAAAATTGCTCGTATTACGTTGTTGTCAAGTATAGCCGACGACATAATGCGAATCTTCCGAGAATATGACCTAGCTATGGACATATGGTCCACGCTAGATGAGAAGTTTGGTGGCACCTCGGTGACCAAACTTCGCTCTTTAACTATAAAATTCGATTCGTACAAAAAATGTCCACATCATTCCATGGGAATGCATCTGCGACACATGGCGAATCTTATTTCAGAGTTAAAGGATGCATGTCATATGCTCACTGATGAGCAACAAATCCAAGCGGTAATACGTTTCCTACCAATCGAATGGGACAACATGAAGATGCATCTCACTCATAATGAGAGCATCAAGAACTTCAGCGATGTTTCTAAGCACCTCGAGTTAGAGGAAGAGCGGCTTGCGGCCGCCAAGCCAAGTACAGAAGTGCACATGGTTGCTAGTTCCTCATACGAGGGAAAGAAACGTAAACATCACTCGAAGTTTGCTCATGAACATAAAAAGCAACCAGTGTCTACCAAGAAACCCAAACAAAAGGGTAGGAACAAGAAATGGCACAAGAAGGACTTGAAGAAGATCAAGTGCTTCAAGTGCAACAAGTTAGGTCACTTTGCCCGTTCATGTGCGGATGGAGGTGACAAGGTGCCACCGACCACATAGCAAGGGACAGAAGGTCCTTCGTGGAGTATCACCGGATATCCCAAGGAACAAAGTGGATATATGTAGGAAACAACACACGTGTTGAAGTGAAAGGCATTGGGACGTGCAAGCTCGTCTTGGACAACGGTCGCACTATCTTACTTCATGATGTTCTCTTCGCTCCGGATATTCGAAGGAATATCATATCTGTGGTCGTCTTAATGGGCTTGGTTATAGTTGGTTCTTTCATAATTGTAATGTGGATCTGTCTTGTAATAATTCTTTAATTGGTTCTGGGTATGTTTTTAAAGGATTCATTGTGTTGAATACGATGTACGATTCCTCAAATTTTAATGAAAATTTCCTTGTTATAAATTCCTCGATTTATGAATCAGATGTAATTTGTTGGCATGCAAGGCTTGGTCACATTGGACCAACACGTATGGATAGACTTGCCAAACGTGGCCTTCTATCCAATGTTTCAAAGGTCGAAATGTCGACTTGCGAACATTGCCTTGTAGGGAAATCTTGTCGCATGCCATTGGAACCGGCACAAGGGCCGAGGTTCCATTACAGCTCATCCATTCGGACATATGTTGTCAGATGAATGTCAAGACAAGACGCGGGAAGTCCTAATTCATCACTTTTATTGATGAATTCACCCGATTCGGACATATCTATTTGATATCCCACAAAAATGAAGCATTAACCTGCTTTAAAAACTATATGAGTTTAGTGGAAAATCAATTAGATCACAAGATTAAGGTCTTGCAAACCGATAGAGGCGGTGAATATCAATCAGCAAGTTTTAAGGAACTTTGTGATGAAAAGGGCATAGTTCATCAAGTAACTATGACTTACACTCCGCAACAAAATGGTGTTGCTGAAAGGAGGAATAGGACTTTAATGGAAATGGTCCGTTCAATGATGGCTCAAGCTAACTTGCCAATCACCTTTTGGGGTGATGCATTATTGACGGCTGCTTTCATCTTGAACCGCGTAACCTCGAAATCAGTTAGCTCCACTCCTTATGAGTTGTGGAACCAACGGTCTCCTAACTTAAGCATTTTAAAACCTTAGGGGTGTGCATCCTATGCACATATTTCCTCCCATAAGTATGGCAAACTTGGGCCAAGGGGGGAGGAAATGTATCTTTATACGATACACAGAAAACTCCAAAGGTTATGTTTTTATTGGTTAGGAAGACAATGGAGGACTGATTGAATTTGAGTCGAGGGATGTTACTTTCTTGGAAAATGAGTTTCCAAGACAGGGCGAGATAAGTCAGGACTTATCTCTTTTTGAGATTTATGATCAAGAAGGATTACCTCATTCGAGTGGGAGAATTCTTGGTGAAGACGAAAATACATTTCTACCTTCACCAATGGATGATACGAATGATGCGAATCCTATTCCATATTTGAATAATGATCCAAGTGGGAGAAATTCTAACCACATTCCAAATGGGAGTAATATTAGAATTGATCCAAATTCGAGTCAACAAGGACTTGAAGAATCTCAAATATGACGTAGTAGTCGTACAAGGTTAGCTCCTCTAAGATTTGAGGATGAATTCCCACAAACCTTTGTGACTTTACTACAAGAAGATGACGAGCCTGCTACTTTCAAACATGCCGTATCATGCCCTGCAAAAGACAAATGGATAGAAGCGATGCAGGAGGAATTAGAATCCATGAAAATTAACCGAGTCTGGGACTTGGTTGACTTACCCAGAGGACGTAGAGATATTGGGAACAAATGAGTTCTTAAGATCAAGCATAAGGCTGATGGTTCTATAGACAGATATAAAGCTCGCCTTGTCGCGAAAGGTTTTACGCAACAGGAAGGGATAGACTACGAAGAGACCTTCTCACCTGTTGTTCGTTTTACCTCGATTCGTTTGATTCTGGCTTTGGTAGCTTGCTTAGACCTCGAATTACATCAAATGGATGTAAAGACTGCCTTTCTCAATGGAGAATTGGACGAGGAGATCTATATGGAACAACCAACAGGGTTTGTAAAAGAAGGAAATGAACATAAGGTTTGTAAACTTCGTAAGTCCATATATGGTCTTAAACAATCCTCGAGGCAATGGTATATATGATTTCAAGAAGTTGTCTTATCAAATGGTTTTACCATGCTTGATGAAGATAACTGTGTATATATCAAGAGGATCAAAAGCAAGTATGTTATTATGTCTCTATATGTAGATGACATTTTAATAGCCGGAAATGACAAGGGCTTTGTGATGGATATCAAGGCTTGGCTTTCATCAGTTTTTGAGATGAAAGAAATGGGAGAAGCCGCATATTGCCTTGGAGTTAAGATTTCAAGGAATCGTTCGAAGAAACTTCTTTCTCTTTCACAAGAGACTTATATAAAGAAGGTTCTAGAACGTTTTAATATGCAGGACTATAAGTCCATTGATACTCCTATAAGCAAATGCGATAATTTATGTCTGAAAATGTGTCCAAAGAACCAAAAAGAAAAGGAAATTATGGAAAAAGTTCCATATTCAAGTGCAGTTGGTAGTCTTATGTACGCTATGATGTGTACAAGATAGGACATCTGTTTTGCCGTTGGAATGGTAAGTCGTTACCAATCCAATCCAGGGCAAGCACACTGGAAAGCGGTTAAGAGAATAATGCGGTATCTTAAAGGGACTACGGACTATGCTTTATGCTATCAAGGAGATGCCTTGAGGCTCGAAGGCCACACTGATGCTGATTGGGCGGGTGATCTCGATGAGCGACGATCGACCTCAGGATATGTTTTTCTACTCGGTTCTGGTGCAATATCCTGAAGTAGCAAGAAGCAATCCTGCATTGCACTTTCAACTATGGAAGCCGAGTTTGTGGCATTTAGCATGGCGGTCCAAGAAGCTGTTTGGCTTAGGAGGTTCTTAGACAGGCTAATTGATGCAAGTGACTCAGGTGCTGTACCAATATACAGTGACAGTCAAGCACCTATAGCCTATGTCAAAGATCCAAAATTCCATTGTAAGACCAAACACATTGATATCTGCTACAAATTTGCAAAAGACTATGATAAGAACAAGAAGGTAGACATTAGGTACATATCTACGCATGAGATGATAGCGGATCCTCTTACAAAGGCAATCCCCAAAGATGTGTTTTACAAACACTTATCATCTCAAGGATTGCGTAAGAGCTGAGTTGTATCAATGTATATTCCCATGTCTATGAAAGATCAAATTTAATAAAAGAATAAGTTCTTTTCAACATTGCATATGAGTTTCGTGAAAATGTTTGTGTACATTTCTTTTAAAATCTCAGCTATATTTTCTAGTATGTCGGACAGATTGAGGTTGGCTCTCTCACATGAGCAACCGCCTTTATTCTATCAAACGGATAAGATAAAGATGAGACCTGTTTAAAGTCAAAATCGTCAGACGGATGATTTAGAGTCATGACTTAAACAAAATGGTCGTATGAAAGATCTGCATCATATGGATGCTTACAAAAGATCTAAGAGGATTTTTGAAATCTTATCTGTCTTATGCGGGATGTGGGTCCAGGAAATTAATGAGTAGTAAAAGGGACTCAAATTCAGACATTGTGGTGTCTGATCATCATCCTTACAACATCATTAAGACATACGCTCCCTGGGAAAGGAGTGATGTTGTAATACGTATTCATACTACGTAAGCATTTGACCATTGGGTTAGAATAGTAATTTTGTTTACTATTATGTGAGACCCAAAGACCACATGGGTCTTAAACTTCTTACCCTTGTGGACTCTAATTGGTTCCTTTAGATTTGACTGGATGATCGCTGTCTTAGCATGTTGCTTATGGACTACGGTCAATTCGGTCCGGCGGGGCATGTTAGAAAAGCGAGTCAAGTCAAGATCGAAAGGATCGCAAGAAGAGGAAGATTAATTTCATATTCACATTTGGACTTTAGAGATTCAAAGCTGGCCAGCCAATTGTAATCCAGATGGGATTCAATTGTTGAATATAAAGTATAAGAAATGTGAAGAAATAATCTAGGGTAAAGCATGCGTTGATCTACTCAACTTTGCACCCCAAGGAGTGTTGTGTATCTCTAACAAGTGCACAACAGCGGACTCTATGCGCATCACGGTCACACGGTCTATTTCTCAGTATGATAAACAGAAGAACTAAAGGTAAGGATGTTTCCTTACAATGCCCTCAAGTGTGAGTGGGAGATGTTGGATATGGACGCCATGTATACACCCATGAGGGGATGTATGAGGGTTTATGGACCTCAGATGTCGCGTGCATGAAAGCATATGCGAAGGGAACCTTTTCATGTGTGAAAGGACCACTCGATAAGTGGAAAAAGTCACTTTATAAGTACATAAAGGCACTTGATAAGTGCATAAGGAAGAGGATAAGGAATGGTGTTAATATAGGCTAATAAGCTTATAAGTAGTTATTTCCTACAATAACTACCCCCTTGGCCTATAAATAGGACCCAAGGGTAAGCCTTTAAGGCTAATGATTCATGCCATAAGTTTGCATAAGGCAACTTATTTTTCCTCTTCTCCCTTCCATTAAGTTCTTCTCCTAAAGAGAGATTTAGACGGTGAAACGTTGTTTTGATCCTCTGTGACAAAGTACCGACTGTTGTGGCAAATCCGAGGGCGAAGTTCAGAGACTATAGCGTAGCGTACGCTAACGTAAGTTTTTTTTCTCTTTCGATCCTCTATCATCTTATGATGGGATCCTTCAATCTCCCCATCATCTTCCAAGCTTTGGCACCACTTGATGAGCTTCCTTTCATCAAGTTCCAAGCTTTGGCAATGCTCCTCTTGATGTACATCCTTGCACCAAGCTTTTAGTCTCCAAATGCTATTCTTCAATTGTTAAACATGATACTAAAACACTAAGTTGTTGGATCTAGATCTAAGCCTAGAGGGGGGGTGAATAGGCTTATAAAAATTCTCGTGCAACCCACGAGAAATCACACGCAGTTATAGCCACAGGCAGGGTAAGCAATAATCAACCACAGATACACAACAGATTTTACCCTGGTTCGGTCGCACCCACGACCTACATCCAGCCCCAAAAGCAATACTAGATTATTAGATTTAACTGGTACAACCTGTAGCTAGGGCACCAACCCTACACTCACCTGGCTCTCAGCACCTGCACTCACCAAAGTGCCCAAACAATAACAATACTAGTAAAGCCTCTCTCTCTTGGCTAGTCCCAACTAGCCAAGTCCCCAAAAAAGAAATAATAATTGTTCTACAAAGTTCACAACACCAATATCACAAAATATAACAGAGTATGAGTTTAGAATTGCTCAGTTGTGATGGTGTCGATGTCTCTGTTGTTCAGCGCGTGGTCAGATCAATCTGACAAGTAATAATCTCTAATGTCCCCAAACTAGTTTGGCTTCTGCTTGGATGAAACTTGCGGCACACACATGGTGTCTTGGCGCTTTGATAAATGTTCCTGCCTCCACAAAAAAATGTACAGCTCACAACCAAGGATCTGCAATGCAAAGTTCGGCTTTCAACCAAGAGCAAGGATAAGCCGAAAATAAAAGCTCAAGAGTCAAGCAAATCAAAGGGCTTGATTCGGCCTGTGCTTAGAAACTTGTCTCTCTTAATCAAGGATAAGCCGAAAATAAAAGCTTTCAACCAAGAAGCACCAGAGCATGAACCACACAGAACAAACTTGTCCCTCTTAATCCCAACAATTTTCAAAGAAAAAAAAAGGACTTGATTCGGCCTGTGCTTAGAAAGTCGAAAGGGGGGGAAGAGACTCTTGAGGATGCCCAATCAACCACAAATCAAAGGGTCTTGAAGATCAAAGAACAAACAGGAGAAATAGAGTGCAGCCCCTTGGGAATAATCATTGGCCCTCTTCACAAAATTTGCTTGGCTCTTGGGAAATTTTTGTAGGGAACGAAACATGCAGATCTGTGCTTTTTGGTTTCAAAAGAAAGCACTTTTTGATTGGCCTTGGGAATTTTGATTCGTAGGTGAAAACAAATAGTGGCCACTTGAAATTTAGGGTTCAGCCTCTCTCACTTCATTTTTTTAAAAGGGTAGAGGGATATATCAAGGGATGGCCTGGGGATTGATTTTTGATTGGGAAGATAAAAAAAATACGTGCGGCTGCCTGTGAATTTTTTTTGATGAAGCTACAAACAAAACCACATACCTGTTTTGTTGACCTAGGCTTGGAAAAATACATGTTGGGTTATTTTTTAAAATGGGCCGGCCTGGGATTTTTTTGATAAGCTTCTCTTCCAAACGAAAAGAGAATCCGGCCTTAGGAACCAAACAAAAACACATGATTTGATCATCCCCTTTGAATAGGAATAGAATATTGACCAAGTCTCTAATTTGAACTTGTGCGCCCGTTAGTCTCCATCACACTCGCTTAGTTATCTCTCCAAAGACTTACCGACGTGTCATTCCTGAAACACTTAACACACATATTAGAAACGTTCACACACGTTTGTTATCATCAAACACGAAGTTCATAGATGTTGTTACCAACATTCTCCCCCTTTTGATGATGACAAACTATGTATAAGATTTGAGCAATGAAGTACCAAATAGTGTGTGTGATAGTGTGGCAACAGTGGGTGACATGCAATGAGATGAAGTGATGTGCAAACAATCATGTATGACGTATATCAATAAGCATGCTCCCCCTACTGTTGTGCTTCCCCAATATGCATTAATGCTCCCCCTTAATACCAAATCTTCCCAAAAAATTTCTCCCCCTTTGTTATCATCAAAATTCATACCACGAAGTCCAAAGCATATATCAAGCAAAAAGAGAGTATTATTAACCATTACTAACAATTGCATGCAAACTTATCATAGAATAATCAAGGCAAAATCCAAGGAAATTAAACAACTACGACTTCAACACCAACGTGTACGTGCGATGATCAAAATTGAAGCACATAGGGAGAATCATTTAAGAAAGTCAACCAAAACCAATCCACATTTTCAATATAACAGTCTATCTCCTAGGATTGATTTTTTCCCACCTTATAAAAAAATGAGTTCAAGGTACCGCACCCCAAAAACATAGCCTATGAGGACTCTTAGATGTGGGGGTGGCATTGCTTGACGAGTAAATACACCAACGCTAAAGTTTACCCATAAAGCTTATGTTGGATACTCGTGGGTAATACCGTTGCCAAGGATTGTATCCATTTTTCATACAGAGCATGTATTTTCTTTTTCGATTTTTCTACTTGTAGTAACATGTTTTTAATGCTCAATTTTTATCCACGGCAAGGTATATCATATCCCGTAGATTTTCAGTTAAGTTTTCCTCCCACATTCACATTTCCAATTTCATAAACGATATTCCAAATGTGCAACAATAATAATACATGTGGGAGTGAAATAGGAGGTGTAGAAATTAAGTTATTTTCTAACATTGAATATGCCATGAATATTTAGAAAGATGTACATGCGCATGTAGCAAAAGAAATAATACAACAATTTCTACGTAGATATGAAAGTCATTCATGAACACTTCTTTTAATGAATCAAAGAGAAAGATACACATTGAAGCACCATTTTTTTTCGTTTTTGTTTTTTCATTTTTTTTTGTTTTTGTTTTTGAATGCATGAGAAACTAAAGCAAACATGAGATGCAATCACACAAAATAAAAAAAATCATGCATACATAACAATGCAACTAATAGCACACAAACAAGAAAAAAGTTCAAGCATACATAAAGCATGGAGTCTCGTACTAAGTTTTATCAATAATACCAAGCTCAAGACGAAGACGACAAAAACGAGCCTCAACCAAAGGTTTGGTGAATATGTCTGCAAGTTGAGATTCCGTAGGAACAAACTCCACAGACACATCCTCTTTAGTGAGGTGATCTCTAAGAAAATGGTGTCTTACGTCAATATGTTTAGTACGAGAGTGGTGTACGGGATTATTAGAAAGATCTATGGCACTCTTGCTATCACATCGAAGAGGAACTCTTTTAAGAGCTAGTCTGTAATCAGATAATGTTTGCATCATCCATAGTACTTGAGCACAGCAACTGCCGAGGGCAATATACTCTGCTTCAGTAGTGGATAATGCAACACTATTTTGCTTACGACTAGACCATGAAACTAAAGAGTGTCCTAGCATAAAACAAGTGCCACTAGTGCTCTTTCTATCAGTTAAACTACCCGCATAATCAGCATCAGAATAACCCACCACATCAAAGTTACCACTAGAAGGATACCAAAGGCCTAAAGTAGGTGTACTGATTAGGTACCTAAAGATCCTTTTAATGGCTTTCAAATGAGATTTTTTTGGGTTTGATTGAAATCGTGCACACAAGCATACAGCAAACATTATATCAGGCCTAGAAGCAGTCAAGTACAACAAAGAACCAATCATACCTCGATATAGCTTTTGGTCCACTGCAACTCCTTGTTCATCTCTATCCATTTTTGTGTTAGGACACATCGGCGTTCCAATTCCTTTAGACTTCTCCATCCCAAACTTTTTCAGAAGATCCTTGATGTATTTGGTTTGAGATAGAAAGATCCCTTCCTTTCCTTGCTTTACTTGGAACCCCAGAAAATATTTCAGCTCTCCCACAAGACTCATCTCAAACTGATCCTGCATGACTTTCTCAAACTTTTGACATAGAAGATCGTTAGTAGCACCATAAATAATGTCATCAACATAAATTTGCACAATGAGAAAGTCTTCAGATTCATGCATCAATAATAGTGTATTGTCAGCACTCCCTTTTATAAAATTATTTTCCAACAAATATGTGCTTAGACGGTCATACCAAGCTCGTGGAGCTTGCTTAAGACCATACAAAGCTTTTTCTAATTTATACACATGGTTTGGAAAATTATGGCTTTCAAAACCTGGGGGTTGCTCAACAAATACCTCTTCTTTTAGGTAGCCATTAAGAAAAGCGCTTTTTACATCCATTTGTTTCAGTTTGAGCCCTTTATAACTTGCAAAAGCTAGCAAGATTCTAATGGACTCAAGCCTAGCAACTGGTGCAAAAGTCTCATCCACATCAATCCCTTCAATTTGATTATACCCTTTAGCTACCAACCTAGCCTTGTTTCTAATAATATTACCAGATTCATCATGCTTATTCTTAAACACCCATTTAGTACCAACTACAGGATAATCAGTGGGTCTAGGTACTAGTTTCCAGACATTATTCCTGACAAATTGATTTAATTCCTCTTGCATGGCCAAAACCCAGCTTTCCTCTTCTAAGGCAGTATCTATAGTCTTAGGCTCTATTACAGAAATAAAGTCACCATAAATACATAGAGCGCAAAGATCTCTAAAAGAGGAACGTGTGCGAATACCTGCCGTAGGCTCACCTAGGATTAAGTCTGGTGGGTGGTCTGTAGTGAATCTCAACTCTCCTCTGGTAACTGCTTCATCTTGTATTTCTGTCGAATCAGTTTCAGCTTCTTTCTGTATTTCAGGTTGCTCCTCATTAACTTTTGGAATGCCTTGTTGTTCTACATTTTCCTCTTCAATGTTCTGCCTGCAATCCAAAGAATTTATATCAGATTCATCAAACTTTACATTTATAGATTCAACAATTGCAAGTGTGTGTTTATTATAAATCCTGTATGCTCTGCTCCTTGCTGAATATCCTACGAACACTCCCTCATCTGATTTTGATTCAAAGGTGCCAAGCTGATCTGCAGTATTTAATATAAAGCACCTGCATCCAAAAACTCTAAAGTAAGAAACTTTCGGGGTGTTGCCATGCCATAGTTCATAAGATGTTTTATTTAGTATAGGTCTAAGCATAACTCTGTTGCATACATGGCATGCCGTATTAATGGCCTCAGCCCAAAAAGACATAGGCAAGCTATATTCATTTAACATACTCCTAGCCATCTATTTTAATGTGCGATTCTTTCTCTCGACCACCCCATTTTGTTGAGGTGTTCTAGGAGAAGAGAATTCATGTAAAATTCCTTTTTCAAAACAAAATTTTTCAAAAATAGCATTTTCAAACTCACCTCCATGATCGCTTCTAATTTTTACAATGGAAGAATTTTTCTCATTAGAAACTTGTATGCAAAAGTTTTGAAAATGGTCAAATGAGTCTGATTTTTTGGCTAGGAAGTATACCCATGTATATCTAGAGAAGTCATCCACCAATACTAAACAATACTTTTTACCTCCTAAGCTAGCAATGTCTATTGGACCAAATAAATCCATATGCACTAATTCCAATATACGTGTGGTGGCAATTTCATTGATGCTAGAGAAAGTAGATCTAGTTTGCTTACCTTTGGTGCATGCCACGCACAACTTACCATTCTCATATGTCTGATGCGGTAGTCCTCTTACCAAATTTTTGCTTTCGAGCTTCTTTATCAATCACATGCTTGCATGTGCTAGTCGTCTATGCCATAGTGTGGCCTCTTCTTCACCTACAAGCAAGCATTTAGAAACAGTTAGTTCTTCAATCATAAGAGTATACACATTATTCTTTCTATTTGCAGTAATAATAATGTCACCTGTGGATCTATCAATGATTCTACAAAGTTTTTCATCAAATTCAACTTTCATACCTTTGTCACACAGCTGACTGATAGAAATGAGGTTATGTTTCAACTTTTCAACCAATAGGACATCTGTAAGCCGAAAGGTGTCGTTACCTACAACACCTTTACTAATTACCTTGCATTTTCCATTGTCCCCTAAAGTAACACTTCCTCTTTCATGCTTTGTAAGGCTAAGGAACTTTTCTCTTTCACCTGTCATGTGCCTTGAGCAGCCAGAGTCTAAGTACCACTCACACTTTTGTTCCTTAGCCGTGCCATGTACCTACACATAAGAAGAGCATGATATGTGTGACCTAGGAGTCCAAATAGGTCCACTAGTGTTAGTCACTTTATTTTTTGGAACCCAAATTTGCTTAAATTTGATGTTGGTATTCCTATACTTGCAATTATAATAAGCATGACCAACACCACCACATGTATAACATTTAGCAAACATACTTCTTCCTACGCCAGTTTCTTTTTGATTCTTTCTATAAATTTTAGGCCTCTCATCAATTTTATTTCCATATCCCAAGCCACGCCTGTTATTTCCTTGTATCTGATTACCTAGAATAATGTCTAGTGAATGCTTTCCAACACCAAATTTTTTAATAGACAGTTCAAGATCAGATATTTTAGACTTTAAAAACATATTCTCATTAACAAGCATGGTACATTTACTAATGAAGGCCTTTTTGTTCTCTTCCTCACTATTTTTCAGATTAGCCATCTTCTTCTCTAGCTCTTTATTTTCATTTATTAGCATGCAAATTTTCTCATTTAATAATTCATTTTCAACTTCTAGCTTAACCATATTTAGTTTAAACATGCTAATGTCTTTAAGCAAAGTAGAGCAATTCAGACACTCAGTTTCGGTAGGCATACAAGATTTTCCCTTTTCCAAAGAACTAATAGTAGAATTACATGCAACAAGTTTTTCTTTAATTTCATCAACTTCTAATGACATATTATAATTGTCTTGTTGCAATTCAAAATTGGCATTTTTAAACTTCTCTACATGGGATTCTAGTAACTCAACAGTTGATTCCAATCTTTCAATTTCATCTTGCATTTCTTTAAAGGTAGTCACAAGTTGAGCTTTAGTTAAAGATTTTACCTGATCTAGTTCTCCCATCAGACAAAGAGAGGAATATGCAACTTCCTCTTGAGATTCATCCTCGCTGTCCATATCCCATGTGAGCACCAAAGATTTTCCCTTTTGTTCCGTAGCGTTATTCTTTCCTTGAGGGCATTGCTTCATAAAATGTCCCTGCTTTTTGCATTTAAAACATGTAACCGGATCAGTAGTATTCTGCTCAAAAGATTTATTATTAGAATTGAATTTAGAGCGATTAAACCTTTTTAGCATCTCTGATCTCCCGTTGCCAGTTCTGATATATTTATTGAAGCTCCTCACCAGAAAGGCCTCCTCTTCATCTCCATCTTCATCCTCTTTAGCCTGAAGGGCTATTGCCTTTGAAGTCTTCATTTCATCTTTCTCTCTCAGTTCAATGCTCTGCAGCTCCAGCTCGTGGGACATCAGGTTCCCTATCAGATCCTCCACTTTCATCTGCGATAAATCCCTTGCTTCCTGAATAGCTGTAATTTTAGGGCGGAAGGAGCTAGGCAGCGCTCTCAAGATCTTTCTGATTTGTTCTAGGCTTGAGTACGGCTTTCCAAGAGAAGTGGATTTGTAGACGATGTCTGTGAATCTCGCAAACATCTCTTTGATTGACTCTGATGGAAGCATGCGGAAGCTTTCATATTCAGTGCTGAGTAGCGCAAGTCTGGACTCCTTAACCTGCGATGTACCTTCATGAGTCACCTCCAGAGTATGCCAAATTTCCTGCGCAGTTTGACATTGAGATATACAGTTAAACTCAGCTTTGTCTAAAGCACAGATCAATGCATTCATAGCTTTGTTATTCAATGAAAAACGCTTCTTATCAAAGTCATCCCACTTATCTTCTGGTTTTATCATTTCATTATTAGCAACATTAATGGTGGGAGGTTTATAGCCTTTTTCTACAATGCTCCATACATCATAATCAACAGCAGCTAAATAAATCCTCATCCTAGTTTTCCAATAAGCAAAATCAACACCATTAAACTTGGGGGGACGGGAAATAGACGGTCCCTCAGCAAAAGCACTATCAGACATATTCATAGACATGATCAACTAGGCTAGATCCTCTAAACTGGCTCTGATACCACTTGTTGGATCTGGATCTAAGCCTAGAGGGGGGGGGGTGAATAGGCTTATAAAAATTCTCGTGCAACCCACGAGAAATCACACGCAGTTATAGCCACAGGCAGGGTAAGCAATAATCAACCACAGATACACAACAGATTTTACCCTGGTTCGGTCGCACCCACGACCTACATCCAGCCCCAAAAGCAATACTAGATTATTAGAGTTAACTGGTACAACCTGTAGCTAGGGCACCAACCCTACACTCACCTGGCTCTCAGCACCTGCACTCACCAAAGTGCCCAAACAATAACAATACTAGTAAAGCCTCTCTCTCTTGGCTAGTCCCAACTAGCCAAGTCCCCAAAAAAAATAATAATTGTTCTACAAAGTTCACAACACCAATATCACAAAATATAACAGAGTATGAGTTTAGAATTGCTCAGTTGTGATGGTGTCGATGTCTCTGTCGTTCAGCGCGTGGTCAGATCAATCTGACAAGTAATAATCTCTAATGTCCCCAAACTAGTTTGGCTTCTGCTTGGATGAAAATTGCGACACACACATGGTGTCTTGGCGCTTTGATAAATGTTCCTGCCTCCACAAAAAAATGTACAGCTCACAACCAAGGATCTGCAATGCAAAGTTCGGCTTTCAACCAAGAGCAAGGATAAGCCGAAAATAAAAGCTCAAGAGTCAAGCAAATCAAAGGGCTTGATTCGGCCTGTGCTTAGAAACTTGTCTCTCTTAATCAAGGATAAGCCGAAAATAAAAGCTTTCAACCAAGAAGCACCAGAGCATGAACCACACAGAACAAACTTGTCCCTCTTAATCCCAACAATTTTCAAAGAAAAAAAAAGGACTTGAATCGGCCTGTGCTTAGAAAGTCGAAAGGGGGGGAAGAGACTCTTGAGGATGCCCAATCAACCACAAATCAAAGGGTCTTGAAGATCAAAGAACAAACAGGAGAAATAGAGGGCAGCCCCTTGGGAATAATCATTGGCCCTCTTCACAAAATTTGCTTGGCTCTTGGGAAATTTTTGTAGGGAACGAAACATGCAGATCTGTGCTTTTTGGTTTCAAAAGAAAGCACTTTTTGATTGGCCTTGGGAATTTTGATTCGTAGGTGAAAACAAATAGTGGCCACTTGAAATTTAGGGTTCAGCCTCTCTCACTTCATTTTTTTTTAAAAGGGTAGAGGGATATATCAAGGGATGGCCTGGGGATTGATTTTTGATTGGGAAGATAAAAAAATACGTGCGGCTGCCTGTGAATTTTTTTTGATGAAGCTGCAAACAAAACCACATACCTGTTTTGTTGACCTAGGCTTGGAAAAATACAGGTTGGGTTATTTTTTTAAAATGGGCCGGCCTGGGATTTTTTTGATAAGCTTCTCTTCCAAACGAAAAGAGAATCCGGCCTTAGGAACCAAACAAAAACACCTGATTTGATCATCCCCTTTGAATAGGAATAGAATATTGACCAAGTCTCTAATTTGAACTTGTGCGCCCGTTAGTCTCCATCACACTCGCTTAGTTATCTCTCCAAAGACTTACCGACGTGTCATTCCTGAAACACTTAACACACATATTAGAAACGTTCACACACGTTTGTTATCATCAAACACGAAGTTCATAGATGTTGTTACCAACATAAGTGTCATTAGCAACAACATAATATTATGATCATCATCAAAATAATATTGTTCTAAAACACCAATACATAACACATCTGCCCCATGTTACCCCATCATGCCTTTGTATTTTGGGGCATGTTCGCATGGATTTCCCGTGCCGTCATATTGGGCCAAGTGAGGTAGCTTGAATTTTGGAAATCGGTGAGTTGAAGTGATGTTTCTTTTCAAAGGATCACGCTTACCTTCCAGACCAGAAGTCGAAGAAGTATGGTGTGGTTCCCTGCCACGAGATTGGGTCTGCTAATAGGTGGAGATGCTGGAGGAATTACCAGGGCTCCCTTTCAAATGATGGGAGTGTTCAAGGGGGTGGGTTGCCCTCTCGACTCTTCTGTTTCCGTCTAGTTGTAGGCCTTTAGGGAGAACTGTGGCTACAATCTCAGGTGTGGTGGTCCTTTGCCTACTCCACGTTGCTATGAGTAGGTCAACAAGAAGCTCTTCTGTTGTTGGAGGGTCCGGGGCCCTGTGGCCACCTGGTAGAGTGGTTGTTGTCATTTCTTGGGTCAACATATCCTCTATCGATGTTGCCGACCCTGGGCATTCATCGAGATGGGAGAGTACATCAAGTAGAGGATCAACTTGTCGCTCTAAGTTCGGCTCATCGTCCCCCTGGCACCTTTGTGCGGATTGTTACCCATTCTCTAATGAACACCTATGTCACGTCTTCGATTTTGCTAAATTGAACAATAATAAGGTCATCGCCACCAACAATTGGTGAAAACAGATCACACAATAGTCTACCTGATGCATCGATGTCCTTTCTTGATGCATCCTTGACTACGAACATTTTTAGACTTATGCTACTAGCGGTCAGAACACTTCTCCATGATCGAGATCCTCATCTTGAAGCCTATTCGACCTTGCTCTAAGTCTCAGGACTTTATCTAAGTATAAAATATAAACAAACATTATGATTATACTCAGATAAACATTACCAGATAGCATACTATCATTTTGAACAAGATGTCCTGACGTCCCCTAGATTTAGCACTATATGCCATAGGATCGGGGATACCAGATTTAAATATTTATAACTGCAAGCGCACGGTGTTGTAGTGTGGCTTGGGGGTCGAACTTAGGGAGGCGTGTGTTGTGCTTGTTGTCAAGAAGGCATCGATCACCTGGTGGGTGAGCTAGCCCGATCAATCGGTTGGTTGTCACAAAGTAGAAATACGAAGAATGTAAGATATAAAAGGGAACCTAGGACTTTGGTTTTCACCCTATCATGTGCCCTCTCTATTACGACTGATGGATAGGATTACGATTGTATTTTAGGGTTTAGTTGTGAGACATTGCCTCTAAGAGTGATACCTAGCGTCCCATGGACCCGATATTCTGGTCGATGCCCAGGATGATACGCTAGGCCTACCCGGGTTCGGTCAGTGGGCATTCCCATGTCCAATAATACCGACCGTCTCCAAGAGCACTAAGCTCGCAACGATTGCTCTCGACATTTCATCCTGTCGTTCCCACGCGCTAGGATTCAATGTCTACGCTAGGGGTGTGAGCTGTGGTTAGGGGATCAAACGCCAGTTTTATTTCCCCTTGGCTCGACGGTCAGAGGCGGTCTTTCTCCTGCTAATGACAATAAAACGCCCCGCATAACCATCTAAATTCCTAAATCCTATCGAAACCCTTATCCTATGGTCGTTCTAGGGAGAACCCACGAAGGGGCTTCCACCAAAATCCCAGATTGGGAAACTACTCACAATTCATTGCAAAAATAGCAACACAACAAAATTTAGCCATCAGAATCAAAATCAGGCAATAGAAATACGGAGCAAATAGTATTAAGAACGAAATATCAAAGTTACAAAACAATCAGAAGACTTACAAGACAAAATAAATTCCGAGCCGTCAAAAAGCCCCAAAAAGACAGAAAAAATAACTTGCTTCCATTCAAGAAAAAATCTAAGGCTATATATAGAAAACACGACCACCCGATCGGTTGAAGAATCAACCGATCGGGTGAGTAGACGGCCGACACTGCCTTCAGCTCTGGAGATGCATCAACCGGTCGCTGACCCGATCGGTTGATGTCGTCGGGTCGTTAGCTTGGAAGATTTTGCTACAGATGAACCGATCGGGTGAGATGTCACCCGATCGGTTGGAATTCAGCTCCAAAAAGATAGAGAGCTCTGTCGGATTCACTCGATCGCTGAACCGATCGGGTGAGCTGCTCTTCACTTTTGCTCCTATCCGGTCAGATACGCGTGCACCTACCGATCTATTGGCTCTGTCTAATGATCGGTTGAGGGCTAAAACGTAGTATTCTTTGACGTTTGGCCCTCGGGGTCGTGCGTGACACCTCCCGTTGCTCCGGGGCTCTTGATATCTGCTTTATATTTCCCAACGCTAGCAATCTCCTGCATTGGCACAAAAACACAAAGAAGTGAAAGAAAACTAAAAATCACGAGAGAATGGATATGAAACACTGGAAAACAATGGAAAATCACGAAGAAGATGTGCATGAATATATAAAATAAAACGCACGTCAAAATCCCCCAAGCTGAACCCTTCCTCATCCTCGAGGAAGACGAGAGAGATTAGGAGCTTGGAGGGAAAAATTGAAAGGAAGAAATAGAAATAAGGAAAATAAAATCCTAGATCACCCGTCAGAGCCAACAAAATCAATCACGACACACTAAGCAAGCATGCGATAAAACATCACTAAACCCAGGAATTTGAGTCCACACAAGTGTCGTGGGCCCACGCGGTGAAGTGCGAATGAGTGTGGTCGCGAGATAGTAGACGGTGTCACTGTCTAAATTATGCAATAAAGCTCCATATACACATACCCAATGAAAGACCCAAATATCGATTCAATTCGAATAAGCTGTGAATAATAGCTCAAGCATGCACGCGAATAGAATAAGAATTGAAACGTATCATGTGTCGGGGACTCGACTGCTAGGAACTAGAAGATCACCGCACTATTGCCTAGATAATCGCTAGAAAATTCCTATGCCAAGTGTGTTTGAAAACGAAGGAGGTTGAGAAGGTGTGGAGTAGAACACTCGGTGCAAATTCTCACCTTCCCCTTATTCACGGTGGATAGGAATGATATTCACAACGGGAATTTTTTGGGTTTTGGTTATTTGTATTTTTTTGTTTTTGGCTATACGTATCTCTTTTTCTCTCTCTTTTCTTTTGGATTTTTCTTTTCATCTTGTTTTTCTTTTGTGCTTTTGGATTTTTGGCTATACACTTGTGTATTCTCCCAAGTGGGAGAACAGTACACGACGAGGGGATTTGCACCAAGTAAAACAAAAAAGAAATCGAATTCTAAACACTTGGGCAAAAGAAAATTTTTCTCGCGAATCAGAGCTTAGGCTAAATGGGTTATCCTAGTCCTATTGGTAGAGTCCCGACACATGCGAATAGAAGCGTAATATATATATATATATTTCATGCATAGAGAAGCAGATAATAGAAGCAAAATACCGCATATTCAAAATTGAAGCATGATAGTCTAGGGGTCAACCAAGGACATGTATATAAATCAGAATCACAATGTAGAAGCACACCAAACAGCTAGTCACGACACACGACTCACATAAAAGCAAAGTGAACCCACGAAGCATGAAATGGAATAGGACTCGGCTTCCTAGGGTTAGTGAAGGTGATTATCATAGCTAAGCTAGGTGTGTCTGTGTGTGGTTTCGTGGCAATTCATCATGTGGGGTCATCTCTAGGAGAGGGAGAATAAAAAGAAAGAAAGAAAAAGAAAAACACGATGAAAACGACTTAAAAACGATGAAAAAGACACAACTGACATACAAAGTGCGACTCCCCCAAGTTGAAACTTACATTGCCCTCAATGCAATAGTAGTAAATACAGGAGGGCAACGAAAATGGGAGGGAAGTATGCACCGACACAAAAAAAAGAAAAACATGAAAGACACACAAACGAAACAGAAAAATAAAGGAAAAGAAACACACAAATAAAAGATATAAAAACACATCCAAAGAACACCTATAAACAAGCACATGACAATGACAGCACATGACAATGACAGCACATGACAATACGCACAAAAATCGATTTCCCCCAAGCTGATCATGAGAATGCTAGCGAAATGATATGATCAATGTGATACAAAAATAATGGGCTAGGGGAAAAATCGGAAGAGAAAAAGAAAGAAATCAAAATGCAGGAAAGATGGTAGTGTCCTCATCCTCCTTGGAAGAGGATATGGGGTGTGGTCGGGAGAGGTGATGGGTGTGCGAAGAAGTAGAGAACGGGGTGGATGGATGGGTGCAGTGGTGGTGTGGATGATGGGTGGAGTGTCGGTGGTAATGGTAAGTGTGAGGGATATGGCGACCAAAGTGGTAGGAGTGGGTAATGATTTTGAGCGCACAACTAATTTATTGCGACACGAATTTGCAGCGGTGATGGAGGAGGGTGGTGGGAGTGTAGGATCTACGGTAGTGGTCGTGGGTGGAGAAGAAGTGGAGGGAGGGGGTTATGATCGCCTGCTAGAGGAGGTGATGATCGTGATGGAGGAGGTGATGATCTTCGAGGAGGCAAAGGAGGTGGTGATGGTGCTGGAGTAGGTGGAGGTGGACCGTGAATGTGTGTAAGAATACGGAGAATGGTGGCCACGTTTCGCTCGAGTGCGAGGAAACGTGGGTGTGAGAGGAAGGAGGTGGATGGGTCCGAGGAGGTAGAGGTAGATGCGCCAGCATGCAGAGCAGCCACCTCAGCCTCAAGAGCGAGGCGAGTGGATGTGGCCTGACGAACAGCAGAAGAGGTGCCGGCGGTAGTGGTCGTGCCAGCATCGGAGGCAAGGCCTAAGAGGGTCGTAGTGAGTGCCTCAGAAGAAACAGCGATAGAAGCCAGAGTCATGACACTAGGGCTAGCCCCGAGATCTGCTCTGAACGCAGGGATATCCTACTCACCTAAGTGGGCGGCAGGGGACGGTGGTCGTGGTGCGTCAGGGAGTGGAAACTGAAGATGCAACCCCCCACAAACTCTGGATCAGGAGGGAAAGACCAGTCTGGCTCAAGATGAATAGCCATACGGCCAGGATTAGGCAGAGTGGTGTATGGGTCAAGGGGGTGGCCATAGTAAAAGACATACCGACCCACGCCTCGTGGCTTGATCATGTGGGTATGCCGCAGGACATCAAGATCTAGATATGTGGATCCTGCGGCATGTGACAAGTCGCGGGGGATAACGACGCCGAACAGGGGGTGTAAGGCAATGAGGGTAATGAGGCCCCTGCAACAATATTTGCCCTTGCAAGCGCGGCTAATATCAAGGAGTTTTTGAATTAGCCATGCACCGCCATTAATAGGTATGCACAAGGCCTCAAAAGCGATCCCGTCAGCACCGCGAATGAAATCAAAAGTCATAGCCCAAAGGATAAAAAGGTCAGGGATAGTCACGCTCCCGGACTCATCCCAGGGAAAGAAAGTGCTAGATATGATGTGGTGGGCTAGATGAAAGACAGGGTGGATGATGAGGGAGGCCTTGGCCTTGATGATCATGAAGTGTGAGGCGACCCCAAAATGATCGACATCAAAGTCACGGTGAAACTCATAGGGACGGATATCGGCGCCGAGAATGGGGAAACCGAAGATGATGTTGATGGCGTTCACGTGGGTGCAGTAGTTTCGGTTTCGGAGGCGAAAATCTATGATCGACCCCCCCCCCTCAGTTTTTAGAGTCGAGAGGAATTTGAGTGTGAGGGCGGGGTATGATGGTGCATGGGAGTTTAAAAAGCTTAGCCATCCTAGGTTTGCAAATAGAGTCTCAACACCGGAGAAAACTCCAAGATCGATCAGGGTTTGAGCGTGGGCAAACTTAGTGGACAAATGCGATCGTTGGTTGAGTCGATTATAAAAATCTTTATGCGCTAAACTCAAGAAACGGATTCCCTGCGGGCCCATCAGCGGGTCCGCCATGGGAATGATGGGTTGGATAGGAGGCGGGTAGGAGGAGTTGGAGGAGCACATGCACTAGATGGACATGTGGACATGCGTCTCTTGCGAGACGGCTCCTCTTCCTGCATGATCCCCTTACCCTTGTCTTTGGCCATGATAGTGTGGTGATGCAATGTGAATGCGATACTATATGATTGCACACAATCAAACGACAATGGTGCAAAATGCAAATACTTAGGTAAAGTAAAAATAAGGCTCAGGAGCGAGTGTACCCAGTATCGAAGCGATTCCTTGCTCGCAAAAGATCCTACGCCATGCAATGGAGTAATGTGTGAAGCCGCGACACTTCAATCCAACAAGAGGGGAATTTTCGAAATTCTTGGGTTAGGGCTAGGGTTTTGGCTGAATTGGGGATGAAGTGTGGTAGATGGAGGATTCGGAAGGTCGGAGAATGGTGGGTAAGTGGGGAAAAGCAATCGGGAGTGGTGGGAGTGAGAGAGAAGGTCGTTTCAGTGAGATGGAAGTCGAACCGTTCGGAGGAGAGAGGAAGGGATCAGATGAAATGAAATCGGGTGAGGAGGGGTATTTATAGGGTTTAGGCGAACCGATCGGGTGAGATCTCACCCGATCAGTTGAGTTAATTTTTGAAAATTCTTGTTGGAAAGCAGTTACAGGCGAACTGATCGGGTGAGTTTTCACCCGATCGGTTGACCGCTTCATAAATTTCCCGAGAGCACTATACTTTCCACCCGGTCTACCACCCGATCACAGCTTTAGCTCAACCGATAGGTTGATATAACTCCAAAATTTTCCGAGAGCTCTGCTATTGTCACTCGATCTACCACCCGGTCACCAGCATGTGCCACTTGATCGGTTGGTTGATGTTCTGATACGGCCCATCTTCAGACACAGCCCACCCAATCGGTTGATGCTTGAACCGATCGGGTGGGGGTAATTTCCTGCACAAACACAAAAATCGTCTAAGTCTCCCGACGAAAATCCCCATGGTAGAATTTATTCACCAAACATAAGAAAACTAATCCTATAAATAACGACGAGAGTTCAGAACATGGGTTGCCTCCCATGAAGCGCTGTTGTTTAAAGTTGTTTGCTCGACTCCTGGTATGTGATCTTCAAGGGGGTTGGTGCGGGTGATGCCCAATGATCGGCATCCTTTCATCTTTTGGAGCAGGGGCCCTCGTCGTTGATGGAGATGACAGGTAGATGCTCTCAATGATCCTCCCACTGGTGGTGTCCAGGGGTTTTTCCCTCATGTTGGCGTCAACCGTCACTCTTCGCAGGATTCGGACTTCATCAGTAGTGAGCCCCAAGGGATCTTTTCCTTTGCTCTTCGTGAGAGCAACCTTCTTGAATCCGGGAGGAGTCATCCGTGAGATACACACCTCTCCAGCTACTTCTTCTTATTTCAACCCAATGTGCTCCTCAAGGCCCCCTAAGCTATCGGGGGGGTGGGGGCTCCTCGAGAGAACTTCACAAGATCCGGCCTCAATGATTCTTTCTTCCTCGACATCCAGTAGATTACACCTTTGTTCCTATGGAGGATGCTTCATTGATAGTCCCAAATCAAACTCGACTTTCTGGTCCCCGAAATTCAGGGAGAGCTTCCCCTTCTTCACATCAATGAGTACGCCAGTTGTCGCCATGAAGGAACTCCTGAGGATCATCGGGGTATGATTGTCCTTTTGCATGTCCATTACTACAAAATCTACATGCACGTGTATGCCGCTGACGTTCACCGGTAAGTCATCAACAACCCCCACTGGGTATTTCACCGATCTGTCTGCCAGTTGCAGAGTCATTCCGGTGGGTTCAAGGTCGCCAATTTTTATCCTCCTTTATTATGATAGAGGCATCAAACTCAAGCTTGCACCGAAGTCGACGAGCGCCCGATTGATCTTTACCTCTCCTATCGAGCATGGGATTGAAAAGCTCCCTGGGTCCTTGAGTTTTGGCAGATTCGCTCATTGAATCAGAGTGCTGCACTCCGCTGTCAGGACGACTTTCTCTTTCCTTGTACACTTCGTTACCAAATCCTTCAGAAATTTGGCATATGAAGGGATGGTCTTTATAGCCTCTAGGAAGGGGATCTGCAAACTTAAGTCTTTCACCATATCGAAAAACTTGCCATACTTCTCATCTATCTTCACCTTGGCAAGTCTTTGGGGAAATGGCACCGCAGGTTTGAAAACCCTCAAGTTGCCCTCCTTATTCTTCTTCTTTTCCTCCTCAGAAATTCCCTACAGAGTCATGGTGTTAGATGACGAAGCTCCATTGTCATTTGTTTTTACATTTGGTCTCCCATTGACCAATGGAGCTTCGGGTTCTTTAGCTGCCTCCATAGTCGGAATCTTTTTGCCGCTTCTCAAGACTATCGTAGACACATTCACATGATCATGCGTCAAGGCCAATGTTTGATTGGCCCCCCTAGGATTGACCTTCGGCTGACACGGCAATTGGCCATGTGACGTGTGTTTATATTTTATATATTCATGCACGTCTTCTTTGTGATTTTCCGTTGTTTTCCGTCGTCCCGTACCCATTTTCTTGTGATTTTTAGTTTTCTTTCACTTCTTTGTGTTTTTGTGTGAATGCAGGAGATTGCCAGCGTATGGGACATATAATGAAGATATCATGAGTCCCCGGAGCAACGGGTGGAGTCACGCACGATCCAGATGGTCAAACGATGAAGATTGCTATATTTCAGCCCTCAACCGATCGGGTGGACACAGCTTAATTGCACCCGATCGGTTAATGCACGCATATCCGACCCTGACTGAAGCTGAAGTGAGAAGCAGCGCAATCGACCGGTTCGTCGACCGGTTGAATTCAACAGAGCTCTCGGCCATTTGAAGCTGAATTCCAACCGATCGGGTGACATCTCATCCGATCGGTTCATCTGTAGCTGAATTTTCCAAACGATGACCCGTAGAGCTCAATCGACCGGTTCGCTGATCATATGAAGTTAACAGAACTCTCTGTCTTTTTGGGGATAATTCCAACCGATCGGTTGAATACTCAACCGATCAGTTCACCAGATACCACATTGCCCCAAATATCGAACTAACGGCTCCACCCGCTCTCCTCAGCGCCCGGTTGAAGCTCCCGAAGCCGACGGCCGAAGCATCAAGCAGCTCACCCGATCGGTTGATGCTTCAACCGATCGGGTGAAGTCGATTTTTATATATAGTTGACCTAGGGTTGCTGAAAATGAAACCTGTAATTTTTTCTGTCTTTTTTGTATTGCGACGGCTAGAATTTTACCTGTTTTTGTTAGTGTTCCGATCGACTTGAAACTTTTATATTATCTTAATACCATTGCTAGTATCTCATTTTAATTGCTTGATCATGATTTCTACCGTTGATTTTTGTTTAGATTGCATGTTAGCTATGAACTGTGAGTAGTTCCCGAATCTGGGATTTTGGTGAAAACCCCTTCGTGGGTTCTTCCTAATGCGTCCATAGGACTAGGATTTCGAAAGGGGTTACGAATTTAGATGGTTACACAGGGTGTTTCATTGTCATTGGCAGAAAAAAGACCGCCTTTGACCGTCGGGCCAAGGGGGAATAAACTTGGCGTTTGACTCCCTAGCCACAGCTCACGCCCTTAGCATAGACTTGAATCCTAGCGCGTGGGAATGGCAGGATGAGATGATGTGAGTTATCATTACGAGCTTATTGCTCCCGGAGTCGGTCGGTGTTAATGGACATGGGAATGCCAACTGACGGAACCCGGGTAGTCCCATCATATCATCCTGGGCACTGACAGGAATATCGGGCCCATGGGACGCTAGGTATCACACTTAGAGGCAACGTCTCACCACTAAACCCTAATTCCGATTGTATTCCTATCCATCGGTCGTAATAGGGAGAACACATGATAGGGTGGAAACCGAAGTCCTAGGTTTCCTTTTATATCATTTATCCTTCGTATCTATTTTCCGTTACAACCATCGATCGTTCGGGCTAGCTCACCCGTAGGGTGAACCAGTTCCTCTTAGACACAAGCACAACACACGCCTCCCTGTGTTCGACCCCCAAGCCACACTACAACACCGTGCACTTACGGTATAAATATTAAAATCTGGTATCCCCAATCCTATTGCACTTTTATGCTCAAAACTAGGGGACGTCAAGCTTTATAGCACCATTGCCGTGGAGGCAACGTGCTTGTTAATTTTAGGACCATTTGAACCATTGAGTCTAGCTCACATCTTCACCCCGTGATAATTTTCGCATTCTACTTTTTATTTTTTATTTTTCTATTTTTATTTTCTTTTTTTATCTATTTCCATACCATACTTGCTTCATGGGGGTGTTTGTGATTTTTCATGCGCAGGAATACAAGGAGTCTCGACGACTTGATTCCTTTAGATCCGGAGATCAACGCCACCGTGAGGTGTTTGAACGCAGAGAAGATAAGAAGAGAAGAGTCTGCAGCCATGGGGGAGAATACCCCACCACAGAAATCCCTGCTGGAATACTCGATGCCATCCATCCAACCTCTGGCTATTACGGCCCAGAGTTTCGAGCTTAAGCCGTCATTAGTGACGTGGATCAAACAGGATCAATTTTCAGGGGCACCCATGGAGGGCCCTATTGAACATCTGGACTCCTTCCTTGAGAAGTGTGACACATTCAGGATCAATGGTGTCACGACTGAAGCTATCTGACTGAAGCTATTCCCCTTCTCTCTGCGGGATAAAGCCAAGCAATGGCTTAGGGGAAAGGACTCGAACACCTTCAATACTTGGGAGAAGCTATCGAATGCTTTCTTGACTAAGTTCTTTCCCCCGGGAAGACGATGAAGCTGAGGAGTGAGATCTCCTCCTTCTCCCAAGACAACCACGAGTCCATGCATGAGCTTGGACGAGATACAAAGAGATGCAGCGAAGATGCCCTCATCACGAGCTTCCAAAGTGGCAGATTATAAATATGTTCTATAATGGGTTGAGGGATGACCTGAAATCTTCGATGGATGTTGCGGCTGGGGGTCCTTTATGTCGAGAAGTGAGGAAGACGCCGGTAACATTTTAGAAAACATGGCATCAAACAATAAGCGGTGGTGCGATGAGCGTGCCACGCCCAGATCTGGAGGCATTCATAGAGTCGAGGACATCGACAAGTTGTCTAGCAAATTCGATTTTCTATCGACCCAGATCTCAGCGCTTATGGTAAGAGCTGGTGGTGCCAGCACCCAACAAGTAGCAGTGGTGGAAGCAGACGGGTAATGCGCCATATCCACCAAGGACTAGATCAAATCTGGCTTATTCCCCTAATAACCAGAACCATCCCAATCTGAGCTACAAGGCACCATATCAGCAGCCCCAGCAGCCGCAACAACAAGTATAACAGCCGCCTCGACAACAGCAACATCAGTATCAGTATCAACAACAACCACAACAAATGTACTAGTAGTATCCCCCAGGAACCAGCAGCCCATGTAGCAGCAGCAGCAGCCATATGGCCAGCAGCGAGTTATCTCCCCGGTCGAGAGCCTCTTGACCCAATATATTACGAACCAGGAGAGGATAAACTTGCGGCTTGAGATGGGACAGAAGGCGCTAACTGACCAAGTAACACAGCTGGGGTTGCATGTTGTGAACCTTCAGAGGGCACAAAACCAATTGTCGGGGCAACCAAAAGTAAATCCAAGGGGGGAAATCAGACATTGGCACTAACGCATGATCATACGAATGTGTCCGCTATCGTCTTGAGAAGCAGGACACAAATTCCTACAAGAGTGCCTGCTAAGGAACCTGAAGCTCCGTTGGTCGATGGTCGACCAAGTGAAAAATCAAATAATGACGGAGCTTCGTCACCAAAGACTATGACTCCAGAGGGAGTCTTTGAGGAATAGAATAAGAAGGACGAGGAGGGAAACCTAAGAGTGTTTAAGCCCGTTGTTCCTTTTCCACAACGACTTGCCATGGCAAAGAATGATGAAAAATATGGCAAGTTCTTTGCTATGGTCAAGGATTTGAGCTTGCAGATCCCTTTCCTCAAAGCCAGAGAGACAATTCCTTCCTATGCGAAATTCTTAAATGACTTGGTGATGAGGGGTTCCAGAAAATAAAAAGTCGTTCTCACGACGGAATGCAGCGCTCTCATTCAGCGAGCGAATCTGCCCAAGCTTAAGGACCCAGGAAGCTTCTCTATTCCTTGTTCGATTGGGGAAGTGAAGATCAATCGGGCGCTCGTCGATTTGGGAGCGAGCGTCAGTCTGATGCCCCTGTCACTATACAGTAGGATAGGGATGGGCGACCTGGAGACCACCGGTATGACCCTTCAACTTGCAGACCGATCAGTCAAGTATCTGGTGGGAATTGTAGACGACCTACCCGTAGACGTCAGCGGAGTGCATGTGCCTGTAGACTTTGTTGTGATGGACATTCCTGAAGACACTCATACACACATCATCCTCGGGAGGCCCTACATGGCCACCGCTGGCGTGCTGATAGATGTGAAGAAAGGGAAGATATCCCTTAATGTTGGCGACCAGAAGGTCGAATTTGACTTGGGGTTATCTATGAAGCACCCTCCGGATGAACTGGGTTGCAATATGCTGGACGTTGAGGAGGAAAGAGCATTAGAAGCTGGGGCCTGGGAAATTCTCTCAAGGAACCCCCCCGACAGCTTGGGGGACCTTGAAGAGCATGTCAGTTTGAAGAATGAAGAAGCTGCTCGGGAAGCGCGTGTCTCACATACGACCCCTCCCAGATTCCAAAAAGCTGCTCCGACGAGGAGAAAAGGAAAAGAGCCCATGGGCCTTACCGCTGATGAGATCCGAATCTTACGAAAAGTGGCGGTCGATGCTAATGTAAGGGAGAAGCCCCCAGACATCAACGGAGGGAGGATCGTCGAGAAAGTCTACTTATCACCACTGTCAACACCAAAGGCCAGCACTCCAATATCTGAAGGGATGCCAAACATTGGGCATCACCCCCATCCTCCTTGAAAATCATCTATCGAGTGTCGAGCAAACGACGTTAAACAACAGCGCTTCATGGGAGGCAACCCATGTTCTAAACTTTTGTCTTTATTTTTAGGGTTATTTTTCTTATTTTGTTGAATAAATTCAGCAACGGGAGCTTTCGTCGAGGGACTTAGAGTATTTTTGATGTTTTGCAGAAGACAAGCCCCCAACCGATCGGTTGAGCCCTCAACCGATCGGGTGGGACGTATCTGAAGATGGCCTATATCTGTTTATCAGCGAACCGCTCGGTTGGAACAAGCTGAGACCGGGTGGCAGATTGTGTGAGAAGAACAGAGCTCTCGGGAAAATTTGGCATTAATTCAACTGATCGGTTGATCTGGAGCTCTGACCGGGTGGCTGTCCAGGTGAAGTCGGGAATTCTCTCAGGAAAATTATGAAGCAGCCAACCGATCGGTTGAAATCTCAACCGATCGGTTCGCCTGTAGCTGCCGTCCAACAGAATTTTTGAAAATTGCCACAACCGATCGGGTGAAATCTCACCCGATCGGTTCGTCTAAATCCTATAAATACCCCTGCTTCACCCGATTCATTTCCCTCACCCGAACCGCCTCTTCCTCCGTCGTTTCAACTTCTCTCCCTCTCAAACGGCCACCTTTCACCCCCAAACGACCTCCACTCCCTCTCAAATGAACTCCCCACATCTGCAATCTCTCTGTCCATCAATCCTACCCTCTCTCCATCCTCATTCTTCCCAAAATCCGCAGCAACACTAGCCCTAACTTCGCTCTTTTTCGAAAATTTCAAATTTAGTTGGAACGGCTTGCCGCGGCTTCATACTTCCCTCATTGCGCTACATTGGGTGATTTGCAAGCAAGGATTGTCTTCGCTACTGGGTAAACTCGTTTCCAAGCTCTATTTCGTACATTTGTCCTAGTGCTATTGTTTTGCTCAATTGCCATTGTTTGTGTGCATTCATCATATCTTGCATTCACTTGCATCACACACCCACACTCTCATGGCCAGGGACAAAGACAAGGGTAAGGCCATCATGCATGAGGAGGAGCCGTCTCGTAAGAGACGGAGGTCCACACGTCGACCTAGTTCATGTCCTCCTCCTACACCGCCTACACTACCCCCACCCCAACCAATTATTCCTCCTGTGGACCCACTGATGGGACCGCGGGAATACCGTTTCTTGAGTCGTGAACAAAAATATCTTTACAATCGACTCAATGAACGAGGACACCTAGCCACTAAATTTGCACATGCACAAACCCTTACCGATCTCGGAGTTTTCTCCGGGGTCGAGACTTTATTTGCAAATTTAGGTTGGATAGGGTTCCTAAACGCCCATGCACCATCTTACCCCGCCCTCACACTAGAATTTCTATCTTCCCTAAATTGTGTGGCGGGGTCCATCGTCGATTTCCGCGTCCAAAACCGAAGTATCCGCACCAACCTGAACACAATTAATAACATTTTTCGTTTCCCGATACTCGGCAGCGACGCTATCCTCCCCTACGATTATCACCGCGACTTTGATGTCGATATATTTTGGTTTCACCTCACCCTCCACGACCATTATCCTCGAGGCAAGGCCAAGGCCTCCTCCATCATTCACCCCATATTTCGTCTGTCCCACCGCATCATTTCTAGCACATTCTTCCCCAGGGATGAGTCCGGGACCGTGACTGTCCCTGACCTTTTTATTTTGTGGGCCATGACATTTGATTTTATTCGCGGTGATGACGGGATCGCCTTTGGGGCCCCTTACATACCCATTCATGGCGGCACGTGGCTTATTCAAAAGTTAGTTGATATTAGCCACGTCGGCAAAGGAAAATACTGTTGCGGGGGCCTCATCACCATCAGTGCTTCGCATCCCACATTCAATATCATTATCCCCAGAGATTTGCCACGTGTCGCAGGATCTACACACCTAGATCTTGATGTCCTGCGACACATACACTTGATCAAGCCCCGCCCCGACGGTCGTTTTACCTTCTACTACGGGCACCCCCTGCTCCTTACACTGTTCTGCCCAACCCTGGCCGTATGTCTATCGTTCTTGTGGCAGATTGGACTTTCCCTCCTGACCCAGACTTTCTAGGGGGTTACATCTTCAGTTCCGTATCCCGGGCGCATCCAGATCACCTTCCCCTGCTGCCCACTTAGTCGAGCAGGATATCCCTGCGTCCCGAGGAGATCCCGGGGCTGGCCCTAGTAGTGCCACCCTGGCTTCTGGCCTTATCACTTCTGAGGTTTTCACTGAGGCCCTCTTAGGCCTCGCCTCCGGTGCCGGCATGACCACTACCGCTGGCACCACTTCCACTTCCCGTCCAGCCACTACTTCTTTCGTTCGTTAAGCCACCTCCGCTTGCCTCGCTCTCGAGGCTGAGCTAGCTTCACTGCGTGCTGGCACTCTGTCCTCTGCACCCTCGGACCCATCCCCTTCTATCTTCTTGCACCCACGTTTCCTCGCGCTAGAGAGGAACGTGTCCACCATACTCTGCCACCTCACTCACATTTACGGTCCCCCTCCACCCACTCCTCCCACCTTGCCACCGCCTTCACCTCCTCGACGATATTCACCTCCACCATCACATTCATCACCTCCCCCATCACATTCATCACCACATCCATCACCCCCTAGGCGATCTTCCCCTCCGCCACCACTTTTTCCATTCCTGCCACTACACCTCCACTCACGACCACTTCCGTCGACCCCACAGATCCATCACCCTCCACTTTCGTCACCCGATACTCGCGTCGCAAGAAATTACAGGTGCGCTCGAGATCACTTCCCATATCATCCACTTCCATCGCCGTATCTACCCCATCTACCACCGCATTGATTGCCTTCCTTCCCACTCTTCCCACTACCACCGACACTACACCCATCGTCCACACCACTGCAGCACCCATCCATCCACCTCTCTATCCACTTCTCCGCACACCCATCTCCTCTCCCACCCACTCCCCCATCCTCTATCGAGGAGGACGAGGACAGTTTCTCTCCTGTATTTTGATTTTTTTTTCTTTTTAGATCTTCCCCCTAGCATATTTCTGCATCATCATGATCATATCATCTTGCTAGCATTGTCATGTCCAGCTTGGGGGAATTCGAATTTTGTGTGTGATGTCGTGTTTTTCGTTGTGGTGTGCGTGTTTATATGTGTCGTGCTGATGTGCTTTTCTATCTCTTATTTTGTGTGTTTCTTTTCCTTTATTTTTCAGTTTCGTTTGTGTGTTTTCCTTGTTTTCCTTCCTTTTTGTGTCGGTGTGTATTCCCCCCATTTGCATTGCCCTCCACTATTTACTTTTATTGCATTGAGGGCAATGCAAATTTCAGCTTGGAGGAGTCGCACTTCGTGCGTCAGTTGCATCTTTTTCTTTGTTTTTTGGGTCGTTTTCATCATGTTTTTCTTTTTTCTTCTCATCTTTTGTTCTCTCTCTCCTAGAGATGACCCCATATGATGAATTGCCACAGAATCACACGCACACCTAGCATGGCTTCGATAATCACATTCACTAACCTTAGGAAGCCGAGTCCTATTGCATTTCATGCATCGTGGGTCCACTTTGCTTTTATGTGAGTTGTGTCTCGTGACTAGCTTACAGTGTGCTTCTACTTTGTGATTTTGATTTATATACATATCCTTTGTTGACCCCTAGATTATCATGCTTCGATCTGAATATGCGCTATTCGCTTCTACTGTTTGCTTCTATATGCATGCTATATATATATATATATATATATATATATATATATATATATATATATATATATATATATATCATACACTTCAATTCGCATGTGTCGGGATTCCACAAACAAGGACTGGGATAACCCATTTAGCTTATGCTCTGATTAGCGAGAAAAATCTCCTTTGCCCAAGTGTTTAGAATCCGATTTATTTTTTATTTTACTTGGTGCAAATCCCCTCGTCGTGTACCGTTCTCCTACTTAGGAGAGTACACACATGTACGTATCCCAAAATCCAAAAATTCAAAAAAAGAGAGAAAAGAAAAACCCAAAAAGAAAAGAAAAGAGAAAAGAAAGTAAAAAATGTGTATAGCCAAAAATTCAAAAAAATACATATATCCAAAACCCAAAAAAAATTCCAGTGTGAATATTTTCCTACCTGTCGAAAATAAAGGGAAGGCGAGAATTTGCATTAAGTTTTTGTAATTTCAGCCTGTATGCATCAATACACTAGAGGGAGGGTAAATAGTGTATATAATAAAAATGTTGCAAATAAAAATTTACTGATATTTACAAAGATGGCACAAAAATAAAATGACAAGTGCTGAAAATTAAGCCAATCGCAAACTAAGAGATTTATCCAGGTTCGGATCCTGTTGATCCTACTCCAGTCCTCTACTCACCGTAGAGATTTTAAATCCACTATAATCACTTGCCCCGCAAGAACAAACTTACAAAAATGGCGACACTCCCCGTGTCCCAAACTTTGTGCAATCTCTAAACAAAGATTCAAACCTGTTAAATAATGAAATAGAAAAACACCTATAGCCTTGGTACAAATTTCAGATAATGAAGTCAAGGATGGTGTTTAAAAGATGAACTTCAAGATGTATAAGATATGTAATGAAGAACAATACTTGAAGTTCTCTGGTTCATAAAAGAAGAGAGAGATCTATCGATTTCTTCTTGCAATTATGAACACAAACAACTTTCCAAAATGATGTTGAAAATCCAAGTTCTTCCGTTCTTAAACGAAGAAAGAAATCTAATGATTTCTTCTTACAAATAAGAAAAGAACAACTAATGGCTGAATTGCTTAAGAAAATCAATGGCTTGCTTTCTACAAAATCAGAATAAAGAAGAGGAAAGTGTGTGGAAAATGAGAGGGGGTACCACTCCTTTTATAGTTTTTAGAAACGGTTATGAACGGCTCTAAAAGAGACGTTGCACAACGTTCAGAAACTGTAAGGAATGTTGGAGAACTGTCAGAAACTGTTCTGGAAAATTTCAGTCCAAAAAACGGTTTGGCAGGCTAGGAAAATTCGTAGCTGCTAATTTTGAAACGGTCACAAACGGTCACAAAATTTTGGTGACATGGACTAGACAACAGATAAATCGTTGTCTGAAAGTATTTAGTCAAAAGTCAATGAAAATATATTTGTTTTGGTAGGCTATGAAAAATCCTAGTAGGCTAATTTTGAAAAATAGGAATTTAGACTTAGGATCAAATGGGTTAGGAGATGATGTAGATTTGAGCTTAGGGATATATGATATGATATAGCCAATGCCATGAAGCTATCTAAAAAGTAAAAATTACATCATTCCGTAGATACGTTTTTCAAACGTAATCTTGAGTAGCAAGACTGTGTTTGCAGAGAATCCTTGTAATTTGATCAAATGCGTGATGTGAAATGAATTAGCGTTGTAGCTGCACATCTGCATATATAGAGTTAGTAACATGAAATATATTGATTTGTCACATGAAAACCTAATGGAAGAGAGGATGGAAAATACCAAGTTCCAACATTCTCCCCATTTTTGATGATGACAAACAATGAAATGAGTTAACATGGTTTAATATGATGTTAAAAGTAAGTTAATATATAGGACATTATTACTCCCCCTGATTATATGAAAATAGCCTCCCCCTGAATATATGCTCCCCCTGTATATATGCCGTACTTCTCCCCCTTTGTCATCCACAAAAAGTGGAAAAGGAAAATTGGCAGGCTATGTTATTATGTAGCAGGCCAATTATGAAAGTGAGAAAATTAGGCATTAGAAAGTGGAAGCAGTGGAGAATAATAAGCACAGAAAAGTAACAGAGACGGAGTATTGAAAAAAAAATCACAGAAACATAATCACTCATAAGCAAACTTATATTAGGGACTGATATTACCAAACGGCCAAATACATTAACATAAGTAAACCGATCTACATGACTAATATTACTAAACTGCCAAAATATAGTAAGCAAACCGACCAACATACTAGATAACCCATACAACATAAAAAACATTCTAGTGATGAACCGACTATGACCATAGGAAAAACAACCACGGAAACCAACTGAGCAAAACAGGACTGGAAAACATCATAACACGATAGAAGGCAAAGGCATGATTTGTGGGTAGCAACCAGGAGAAACAGACAGGCAAGAGAAGCAGCGACAAGGCACGCATGGATAGGAGACAAACGGAGTAGATAACCAAGGGGCAAAGCGAGCACGCAAGTGAAGTTAAGGATGATATGAGGACGACCCAGGGGAAGAACGTCGAGATCAAGTGCAGCGAGTGGGTAGGATATTTTCGGATTCAAGGGATGAATGGAGTGCGGACTGTTTGACTTGGATTTGTTCTAGAACTTCAGAGTGATGCTTGAGAGTTTCGTTGTAGGAACTCATTTGAATCTGGATACCGGCGAAGCCCTCGGCGACCTGTTCAGATAGACGGCGAAGGAGTACGACGTTGGTCTTGTGGGAAGAGGAAACGCCGTCTTTGGAAGCAAGAACCTTCCTGTCTCATTTGGAACGAGAGGAGCTCGGAAATGACGCCGGTGCGCGAGGTGGTGGAGGAGGAGTCTGGGCCGAGTCATCATCCGAATTACCGTCGTCTGCGTCGTCGTCAGAGGATGTAGAATCGGGGTCTGGAATGCCCATACTATGGACAGTGTATTCATCAATGTTAATATCATTTTGGAGCAGATATTCACCGTCGGTGGGAACGGCAAAGGCGCGAAGGATCAAGGTGATGAGGCTTGGTAAGTAGAAGTGGGTAGATACTCATTTGGTGAGAGTATGCAGAAGAAGATGGGCCCAGTCAATAGGATAGCCGGCCAATATTGCGTATAAACAATGTTCATGGGTGTTGCTGAGATAATTGGCGGATCTGGCCTTGGGAAGAAGATTGTTGATGATGATCTTGTGGAGAAGGCGAGCCTCCAGATGAAGCTTGGTGGCAGACATGTGAGGGGTATATTTTTTGGCTAATTTGGTGAGGACAACGGGGTCGGTCATGGCAAAGGATAGAACGCCACGGAAGTCAGGGGGTTGATTAATAATGGTGGCGATGGTTTTGGCCGTGACTGTGAAAGAAACCCCTCGAACCATTGTTGTGAAAAACTTCTGATCGCGATGAACTGTGGATTCGAGATTTGCGTAAAATTCTTTGACAAGTGTGGGATAATACGGCACCTTGTTTGCAAGGGACCAAATTTGATGAAGACCGACTACCATAAGAATACTCTTCACGTGCATCATTATGGCTGTGCCATAGTCCAGATAACGTTCTGGATGGTAACGTGTAGCCTCGAAGGACAAGTAGCGGTCCTTGGTGGCCTGCGAGCGAAATCGGTCGGTGGTTGAAGGAGGAGTAGGTTCGGCCATAGTGGAGAGGAGATAAAGGATAAAAACGAGAGGAGGAAGATGTTTAAACAGAGAATGGAAAAATAAAAGAGAAGTTGAAAGAAATAAATAAAAGGAAAGAAAGGCTGATCGGTTGCCATGATAGAAGTGGAAGCGGTTGTGAAAACTGAAGAAGTTAGAACAACTGAAAAAGTCAAAATACAGAAACCGAACAGACGGGAAGAAGAAGAGACGTAATCAGCGGTTTCGAAAATACCCGTTGGGTTTTAAAACACATACAAAAAAATAATAAAATAAGAACCAATAGTAAGGACGGTAGATAGAAGTCTTTTAAAAAAATGTGGAGTCCCTAAACGTATAGGAAATTGGTGAGAGAGATAAGGCCGAAATGAATGAGATGGAAGTAGTTGGTGTCTTGGAACAAGGAACAAGTAAATATAAGTTAATGTAGATGTGTCATTCCAAGGCAAAAAAATTTTATGAAGATGTAAAAAAATGAATGAAACCACCCACTAAAGTGAGAACGGTTGGTGCATTCCCCAAATTATAAAATATCTTGATGACAAAATTTATTCCAAAAGATAATAAGTAGAAGTGCATGTTCCAAGGAAGGAGAATTAAATTTCGGTGTTGACTTCAAAAAGAAAAAGGACGGGTAGAGTGAAGAAAACGCATAGGAGAAAGCCATGTGTCTTTTTGAAAAAAAAATATGAGTTAATATCTGGTTGTCTTCATGTGAAGCCTTAGTGCAAACAAACAGAAAGTATGGTAGGTGGAGAAGGCGAATGGAAGCATGCCACTTGGTATGAGAAGAGGATATCAGATAAAGAGCAATCAAAGAATATCTTGATCAAATTCCAATGAGAAGAAGGAATAAACAGTGACCCAATTTCGAGACAGTTAATCAAGTGAGGAACAAAACAGAGAATGGGTAAGTAATTTTTTATTGTTTTTGTATTGTTTTTGAAAAAGTTGTGTTCTCGTAAAAGAAAAAAATGCCAAAACCGTAGATGAAAAGTTACAGAAAAAATCTGAAAACGAGGGGTCAATATAGTCACAAAACGGAGAAAACAAAAGAAATTTTAAAATTGGCATGCTACGAAATTTAGTAGCATGCTAAAATAATTAGAAACCAAAAAAATTATAGAAAAATTCACAAAAATAAAAAATAAATGAACATTCTTATAAATCAAATTCTGATTCACTAATAATGCCCAGATTTCTTCTAAGCTTAATGAAAGATTCTTCCTTCAAAGGCTTAGTCAAAATATCGGCAACTTGATGTTCAGTAGAAATAAATTTTTAAATAATATCTCCTTTCTGAACATGATCATCTAGAAAATGATGACGTACATCAATATGTTTTGTACGTGAATGATGCGCAGGATTTTTAGATAAATTAATAGCATTGGTATTATCACACATAATAGGGCAAGTGGAACAATTAATACCATAGTCTGAAATAGTTTGTTTCATCCATAAAATTTGAGCACATGCTAAACCGACGGCAATATATTCTGCCTCGGTTGTAGATAATGAAACAGAGTTTTGCTTTTTGCTAAACCAAGAGACTAGTACATGTCCTAAAAAGTGACATGTACCACTAGTACTTTTACGGTCTGATTTGCAACCAGTAAAATCTGCATCACTATATGATAATAAATCAAATGTGTTTGTTTTAGGATAAAATAAACCAAAATCAGAAGTATATTTAACATATCTAATAATCCGTTTTACGACAGTTAGATGTGAAACTCTAGGATCTGCCTGAAAACGTGCACATAAACATAATGAAAACATGATGTCTGGTCTACTTGCAGTTAAATAAAGTAAGGAGCCAATCTTACCTCTATAAAGACGTTGATCAACACTCTTACCATTTAAATCTTTGTCGAGGGAAGTAGATGTACTCATTGGAGTATGTTTTTCTGCAGAACTTTCTAATCCAAAACGTTTGATGAGTTCTTTAGAATACTTGCTTTGGTGGATGAATATTCCTTCCTTTATTTGTTTGATTTGAAGACCGAGGAAGTAATTGAGTTCACCCATGTGACTCATCTCAAATTCTTTCTGCATAATCTTAGAAAAATCTTGACAAAGAGATTCGTTAGTAGAACCAAAAATAATATCATCAACGTATATTTGAATAATGATAATGTCAGAATTTATGTTTTTGATAAACAAAGTGGAATATATTTTACCAATTGAATATCCTGAATTTAAAAGATAACTTTTAAGTCTTTCATACCAAGCACGAGGTGCTTGTTTGAGACCATATAAAGCCTTTTTCAATTTGAAAACATGATTTTCTAAATTTTCATGAATGAAACCAGGAGGTTGTTCTACATAAACTTCTTCTTTAACAAAACCATTTAGAAAAGCACTTTTCACATCCATTTGAAAAAGCTTAAAATCTTTAAAACATGCAAATAATAATAGCATCCTAATAGATTCAAGACGTGCAACTGGTGCATAGGTTTCATCATTATCAATATCTTCTTCTTGATTATAGCCTTGTGCAACCAGTCGTTCCTTGTTTCTAATTATTTGACCAGATTGATCCAATTTATTTTTGAATACCCACTTGGTACAAATAATTGAATGATCTGATGGTTTGGGAACTAATTCCAATTCCCAAACATCATTCCGTTGAAATTGGTTAAGTTCTTCCTGCATAGCCATAATCCATGAACTGTCTTCACATGCATCTTTGATGTTCTTTGGTTGAATGGTTGAAAGAAATGCGCAATGTGCCATTTGTTCTATTTGGCGACGAGTTCTCACTCCATTTGTAATATCTCCAACGATTAACTCTGATGGATGGTTTGGAACTTGTGTAAATGCCTTAGGAAGATCTGCATTATCTGAAATAGACTCAACAGAGGATGTAGTAGCATCAATTTCATCAAGTTTCATATTATCTAAAGAATTACAAAGAGGTAATATATTCTCTTCATCATCAATGATGGGAGAATTAGATGAGGGATTCTCATAAAATGTGACATGAAGTGATCTTCAATTGTTGAAGTTCTTTTGTTATATACTCTGAAGGCTTTGCTACATGTTGAGTATCCAACAAAAATACCTATCAGATTTTGAATCAAATTTATCAAGTGCATCTTTAGTATTAAGAATGAAACATTTACGTCCAAACACTTTAAAATATGATACACGAGGAATGCGATTAAAGAATAATTCAAACAAGTTTTATTAAGCAATGACTTAATAAGAACTTTATTCATAATGTAACAAGCAGTTGCGACAGCTTCTGCCCAAAAATATTTTGGTAATTTACTATCATAAAGCATTGTCCTTGCACATTCTTGTAAAGTTCAATTTTTCCTTTCTACTACTCAATTCTGAGGAGGAGCATGAGGAAAAGAAAAATTGTGAGTAATGCCATTTTCATTACAAAACTTGGTAAAAGATTCATTTTCAAATTCTCCCCCATGATCATTACGAATAGTGATAATGTTAGAGGATTTGATCTTTTGTATCTTTTTACAAAATACTGAAAACTCTTCAAAAGCATCATTCTTGTTTTGCAAAAATATAACCCAAGTGTATCTAGAATAATCATCAACAATGAAAAATGCATATCTACTTCTATTCAAAGAGGCAACTCTTGAAGGACCAAACAGATCTAAGTGTAGAAGTTCTAATAGTCTCTTTGTTGAGATAATGTCCTTTGATTTAAAAGAAGTTTTGTGCATTTTTCCTTGCTGACAAGCACCATAAAAATGTTTGTGTTTGAAAGAAATATTCGGCATTCCATTAAATAATTTGTGTTTTGAAATACGTGCTAAATTTTTGAAATTAGTGTGTCCAAAACGCTTATGCCACAAAAATGTATCATCTAATGTAATTAGTAAGCAATGATTATGAGTGGTGACAGATATGCATAAGATATAAATATTATTATTACGCTTACCACGGAATAGAATAGATGACTTATCAAAATCATAAATGATGCAATCATTTTGTTCAAAAACTATTTTGTAATTTTTATTGCATAACTGACTAATGGAAAGCAAATTGTGTTTCAAACCGTCAACCAGGAGAACATTCTCGATGATAGGCTGATTTGTATTACCAACTGTTCCAGTGCCTATGATTTTGCATTAGTTGTTGTCACCAAAGGTAACTGTGCCTCCATCTTTATATTTAACGGTTGAAAGTAAGTTGACATTTCCTGTCATATGTTTTGAACATCCACTATCCAAAATCCATCTTTCTTTCTTAGGTACCTGAAAGATAAAACATTAAGCATTGGTACCTTTTGTTTGAGGGTCCTTGGGATTATATTTTAGGAAGCCAAACCCAAGTGGAATTTGGCTTTCTAATGTAATTACTAGAATGAACAATAGCATGTATAGAATGAGAAATATAATTATTTCTATCATTTAAACATGAATCCTTAGGAACCCATATACTAATTGTACTAGGTTTCCTTGGAGATGATTTTGAAATGTTGATAACATTTCTTTGTGAAGTAGAAGTAGGAATGTTTACTTTCTTCGTGTAAATAAATCCATGATTCTTCTTCTGTGGTTTAACAAAAACTGTTTTTCCACAAGATGAAGATATGTTACAAGGTTTGGGTGCATCCTTATGAGAATATCCCAATCATTGTCTATGATTTGCTGGATATTGAATTTTTAGCAAATCATCAAGATTTGTCTTTCCTTTGTTAAATTTATTAACATTGGATGACATATTATCGTATTTCATCTTTAGTGATGAAATACTTTTATCCATTTCGGATATTTGTGTATGCAATTCTAGATTCTTAGTTTTGAGAAGATCATTCTCTTTACTAAGATCCAAAACTTGAGAAGAAGTATTCTCAGTGCTTTTAGATGATGATAATTCTTGATATTTAAGAAGGAGATCATCATTATTCTGTTTCAAAGATTTATGTTGACCATTAATCTTTTGAAACGAGAATAGAGATCTTTTAATGCATCTAGTAATTCTTCGTTATTAAAAGAACTTATCTCATCTTCATTATCTTGTGCCATAAAGCACATGTTAGCACTTTCCTTATGATCATCATCTTCATCATCTGAAGACTCATCATCTTCATCATCTGAAGACTCATCCTATGTTGCTGCAAATGCTTTCTTCATTTTGTCAAACTTCCTTTCTCTTCTAAATTGATCATTGTTGGAAGTTTTGAACTTTGATTTGAGAAGTGGACAATCTTTTTTCATATGTCCTGGCCTATTACAATTGAAGCATAGAGAAGAATCAATATTTTTAGATTTGATATTATACTTACCTTTTTGGAAGAATTTTCTGAAGTTCTTGGCAAAGAATGCCATATCATCATCTGAATCTTCATTTTCTGATGTTGTGTTGAAGGCAAGTACTTTCTTCTTTTGATCTGATTCTTCTTTCTCATCGTGTAGTGTAACTTCATGGGCCATTAGGTTACCAATAAGATCTTCCATAGATAATGTGGAAAGATCATTGGCTTCATCAATAGCAGTGATGTTTGGATGCTATACTGGAGTTAAAGCTTTAAGAATCTTGCGAACCTGTTCAAGAGAAGTGTAAGTTTTTCCAAGAACATTTAAAGAATTTATAATATTAGTAAACCTGGTGTTCATTTCTCCAATCGTCTCTTGGTCCTTCATCTTGAACAACTCGAATTTGTGAACCAAAACGGAAATCTTAGTTTCCTTCACTTTACTGGTTCCTTCATGGGTTACCTCGAGTATATGCCATATCTCCTTAGCACTTTTGGCCTGAGATACCCGATTAAACTCATGTTTATCCATGGCACAGAATAAAGCATTCATAGCCTTTGAGTTGTTGGTTTTTGCAGCTTTGTCGTTGGCAGTCCAATCAGCAACAAGAGTTGTTGGCTTTGTGTATCATGTCTCTATGATGTCCCAAATCTCATAATGCATACGTTGGAGATGAATCTCCATTCGTATTTTCCAATATGAGTAGCTTGAACCATCAAATAGAGGAGGACGAACTTGAGAATGCCCTTCAGGAAGTTGATTTGTGTTGTAGTTGTGTGGAACAGCGTTCATGTTTGATGCTGCGAAACTTTCTGCCATCTTTACCTTGCTCTGATACAAAATGTAATTTCAGCATGTATGGATCAATACACTAGAGGGGGGGGGGGTGAATAGTGTATATAATAAAAATGTTGCAAATAAAACGTTACTGATATTTGCAAAGATGGCACAGAAATAAAATGACAAGTGCTGAAAATTAAGCCAATCGCAAACACAGAGATTTATCCTGGTTCGGATCCTGTTGATCCTACTCCAGTCCTCTACTCCCCGTAGAGATTTTTAATCCACTATAATCACTTGCCCCGCAAGCACAAACTAACAAAAATGGCAACACTTCCCGTGTCCCAAACTTTGTACAATCTCTACACAGAGATTCAAACTTGTTAAATAATGAAATAGAAAAACACATATAGCCTTGGTATAAATTTCAGAGAATGAAGTCAAGGATGGTGTTTAAAAGATGAACTTCAAGATGTATAAGATATGTAATAAAGAACAATACTTGAAGTTCTCTAGTTCATAAAAGAAGAGAGAGATCTATCGATTTCTTCTTGCAATTATGAACACAAACAACTTTCCAAAATGATGTTGAAAATCCAAGTTCTTCCGTTCTTAAACGAAGAAAGAAATCTAATGATTTCTTCATACAAATAAGAAAAGAACAACTAATGGCTGAATTGCTTAAGAAAATCAATGGCTTGCTTTCAACAAAATCAGAATAAAGAAGAGAAAAGTGTGTGGAAAATGAGATGGGGTACCCCTCCTTTTATAGTTTTTAGAAATGGTTATGAACGGCTCTAAAAGAGACGTTGCACAACATTCAGAAACTGTAAGGAACGTTGGAGAACTGTCAGAAACTGTTCTGGAAAATTTCAGTCCAAAAAACTGTTTGGCAGGCTAGGAAAATTCGTAGCATGCCAATTTTGAAATGGTCACAAACGGTCACAAAATTTTGGTGACGTGGACTAGACAACGGATAGATCCTTGTCTTAAAGTATTTAGTCAAAAGTCAATGAAAATATATTTGTTTTGGTAGGCTAGGAAAAATCCTAGTATGCTAATTCTGAAAAATAGGAATTTAGACTTAGGATCAAATGGGTTAGGAGATGATGTAGATTTGAGCTTAGGGATATATGATATGATATAACCAAGGCCCTGAAGCTAGCTAAAAAGTAAAAATTACATCATTTCGTAGATACGTTTTTCAAACGTAATCTTGAGTAGCAAGACTGTGTTTACAGAGAATCCTTGTAATTTGATCAAATGCGTGATGTAAAATGAATTAGCATTGTAGCTGCACATCTGCATAGATAGAGTTAGTAACATGAAATATATTGATTTGTCACATCAAACCTTATGGAAGAGATGATGAAAAATACCAAGTTCCAACAGTTTTCTACTCCACACCTTCTCAACCTCCATCATTTTCGAAAACACTTGGAATAGGGACTTTCTAGCTATTATCTAGGCAATAGTGTGGTGATTTCCTAGTCCCTAGCTATGGAGTCTTCGACGCATGATATACTTCGATTCTTACTCTGTTCTCATGCATGCTTGAGCTATTTATTCACCGCCTATTTCAAATCGAATCGATATTTGGGGTTTTCCTTGGATATGTGTATATGGAGCTTTACTGCACAATGTTGATAGTGACACTGTCTGCTAGCACACGACCACACTCACTCGCGCTTCACCGGGTGGGCCCATGACATTTGTTTGGACACATATTTCCTTGGTTTAGTGATGTGTTTTGTCGTATGCTTGTTTAGTGTGGCATGTCTGATTTTGTTGGCTCTGACGGGCGATTTAGGATTTTGATTTCTCTTTCTCTCTCTCCCTCTATTTTCTCCCTCCAAGCTCCTACTCTCACTCGTCTTCCTCGAGGACGAGGAAGGGTTCAGCTTGGGGGATTTTGACGTGTGTTTATATTTTATATATTCACGCACGTCTTCTTTGTGATTTTCCGTTGTTTTCCGTCGTGCCGTACCCATTTTCTTGTGATTTTTAGTTTTCTTTCACTTCTTTGTGTTTTTATGTGAATGCAGGAGATTGCCAGTGTAGGGGACATATAAATAAGATATCATAAGTCCCGGGAGCAACAGGAGGAGTCACGCGCGATCCAGAGGGTCAAACGATGAAGATTGCTATATTTCAGCCCTCAACCGATCGGGTGGACACAGCCACCCGATCGGTTGATGCACGCGTATCTGACCCAGACTGAAGCTGAAGTGAGAAGAAGCTCAACTGACCGGTTCATCGACCGGTTGAATCCAACAGAGCTCTCAGCCATTTGAAGCTGAATTCCAACCGATCGGGTGACATCTCACCCGATTGGTTCATCTGTAGCCGAATTTTCCAAGCGATGAACCGGAGAGCTCAACCGACCGATTCGCTGATCATGTGAAGTCGACAGAACTCTCTGTCTTTTTAGGGATAATTCTAACCGATCGGTTGAATACTCAACCGATCGGTTCACCTGATGCTGCATCGCCCCAAATATCGAACTGACGGATCCACCTGCTCTCCTCAGCACCCGGTTGAAGCTCCCAAAGCCGACGGTCGAAGCATTAAGCAGCTCACCCGATCGGTTGATGCTTCAACCGATCGGGTGACGTCGATTTCTATATATAGTTGACCTAGGGTTGCTGAAAACGAATCCTGTAATTTTTCTGTCTTTTTTGTATTGCGACGGTTGGAATTTTTCTGTTTTTGTAAGTGTTCCGATTGACTTGAAACTTTTATATTATCTTAATACAATTGCTAGTATCTCATTTCCATTGCTTGATCATGATTTCTACCGTTGATTTTTGTTTAGATTGCATTTAAGCTATGAATTGTGAGTAGTCCCCGAATCTGGGATTTTGGTGGAAACCCCTTCGTGGGTTCTCCCTAATGCGTCCATAGAACTAGGATTTCGATAGGGGTTAGGAATTGGATGGTTACGAGGGGTTTTTCATTGTCATTGATGGGAAAAAGACCGCCTTTGACCATCGAGCCAAGGGGGAATAAACTTGGCGATTGACTCCCTAGCCACAGCTCATGCCCTTAGTGTAGACATTGAATCCTAACGCATGGAAATGGCAGTATGAGATGTTGGGAGTTATCATTGTGAGCTTAGTGCTCTCGGAGTCGGTCGGTGTTAATGGACATGGGAATGCCCACCGACCGAACCCGGGTAGTCCTAGCGTATCATCATGGGCACCGACCAGAATATTGGGCCCATGGAACGCTAGGTATCACTCTTAGAGGCAACGTCTCACCACTAAACCCTAATTCTGATCGTATTCCTATCCGTCGGTCGTAATAGTGAGAACACATGATAGGGTGGAAACTGAAGTCCTAGGTTTTCTTTTATATCGTTTATCCTTTGTATCTATTTTTCGTGACAACCATCGATCGTTCGCGCTAGCTCACCCGTAGGGAGAACCGGTTCCTCTTAGACACAAGCACAACACACGCCTCCCTGTGTTTTACCACCAAGCCATACTACAACACCGTGCGCTTGCGGTATAAATATTTAAATCTGGTATCTCCAATCCTATTGCACTTTTATGCTCAAAACTAGGGGACGTCATCCTGTGCCCTTTGAAGATTGGCCACTTGTAACCCCAGCTGGGTCACTTGATCGGCCAAAACTTTCTGTCTAGTCTACAGCTGCAGGTTAATCCTCTCCTGGTTCGATATGTATTGGGTCAAGAGAGTCTCGACCGGAGAGATTACCCGTTGTTGGTTATATGGCTGCTGCTGTGGCGGGGGTTGCTGATTTCTCGGGAGATACTGTTGAAACATCTGCTTGGGCTGTTGTTGCTGCTGGTACAACTGCTGCTGCTGCCGAGGTGGCTGATACAATTACTGATGTTGTTACTGGGGCTGCTGGTATGGTGCCATATAGCTCAGGTTCGGGTGGTTCTGGTTGTTGGGAGAATACGCCGGATTCGAGCTTGTTCTTGGTGGATAGGACGCGTTCCCCATTGGGTTATAGAAAAGAGTGCTTGCTTGATCCATCGGTAGTGAGATATCACCACTATCAAAGTCTCCCAAGACTTCAGCTTCAACTGCCGCCACTTGCTGGGTATTGGCACCACCAGCTCCTACCATGAATGCCGAGATCTGAGTAGATAGCAAATCAAATTTGCTTGATAGTTTATCGACCTCTTCTACTCGATGCATCCCTCCTGATCTGGCGTGGTGCGCTCATCGCACCACCTTTCATTATTAGATGCCATATTCTCTAGAATGTTTCCGGCATCTTCTTCATTCCTCGACATGACGAACCCTCCAGCCGTGGCATCCATTGAGGATTTTAGATCATCCCTCAACCCATTATAGAACAAATTGATGATTTGCCATTTGGGGAGCTCATGGTGAGGGCATCTCCGTTGCATCTCCTTATATCTCATCCATGCCTCATGCAAGGATTCGTGGCTGGCTTGGGAGAACGAGGAGATCTCGCTCCTCAGCTTCATAGTCTTTCCCGGGGGAAAGAACTTGTTCAGGAAAGCATTGGACAACTTCTCCCAAGTTGTGAAATTATTGGGGTCCTACCCCTTCAGCCATTGTTTGGCTTTGTCCCGCAGAGAGAAAAGGAATAATCTAAGCCGGATGGCGTCAGCTGACACACCGTTGATTCCGAAGGTGTCGCACTTCTGCAGAAACGAGTCCAAGTGCTCGATTGGGCTCTCCATAGGGGCTCCTGAAAACTAGCCATGTTGGATCCACGTCACCAATGATGGCTTCAGCTCAAAATTTCTGGCCGTAATGGCCGGAGGTTGGATGCTAGACGTGGACCCGATGGATGGCATCGAGTACTCAAGCAAGGACTTCTGGGGAGGGGTATTTTCTCCCATGGTGGCAGCCTCTTCCCTTCTTCTTCTCTAGGCGTTCAGACGCCTCACGGTTGCATTTATCTCAGGATCTTTAGGAATCAAGTCGTCGAGACTTCTTGTATTCCTGCGCATGAAAAATCAATAAACACACGTGAAGCACGTATGGTATAACTTCATATAAAAAATAGAAAATAAAGAATAGAAAATAAAAATAAAATGTAGAATGCGAAAATTATTGCGTGGTCAGGATGTGAACTAGTCTCTAGGGTTCACAGGGTTCTAAAAGAAACAAGCACGTTGCCTCCCCGACAACGGCGCCATAAAGCTTGACGTCCCATAGATTTAGCAATATGCAATAGGATCGGGGATACCAGATTTAAATATTTATAACCCCAAGCGCACGGTGTTGTAGTGTGGCTTGGGGGGTCGAACTCAGGGAGGCGTGTGTTGTGCTTGTTGTCAAGAAGGAACCGGATCACCCGGTGGGTGAGCTAGCCCGATCAATCAGTTAGTTGTCACGAAGTATAAATACGAAGGATGTAAGCTATAAAAGGGAACCTAGGACTTTGGTTTCCACCCTATCATGTGTCGTCTCTATTACGACCGACAGATAGGATTACGATTGGATTTTAGGGTTTAGTGGTGAAACATTGCCTCTAAGAGTGATACCTAGCGTCACATGTGCCCGATATTCCGGTCGATGCCTAGGATGATACGCTAGGCCTACCCGGGTTCGGTCGGTGGGCATTCCCATGTCCATTAACACCGACTGACTCCGAGAGTATTAAGCTCGCAATGATTGCTCCCGACATTTCATCCTGTCGTTCCCATGCGCTAGGATTCAATGTCTACGCTAGGGGTGTGAGCTATGGTTAGGGGATCAAACACCAGTTTTATTTCCCATTGGCCCGACGGTCAGAGACGGTCTTTCTTCTGCTAATGACAATAAAACGCCCCGCATAACAATCTAACTTCCTAAATCCTATCGAAACCCTTATCCTATGGTCGTTCTAGGGAGAACCCACGAAGGGGCTTCCACCAAAATCCCAGATTGGGAAACTACTTACGATTCATAGCAAAAATATCAACACAACAAAATTTAGCCATCATAATCAAAAGTAGGCAATAGAAAATACGGAGCAAATAGTATTAAGAACGAAATATCAAAGTTACAGAACAATCACAAAACTTACAAGACAAAATAAATTTCGAGCCATCAAAAGCCCCAAAAAAGACAAAAAATAACTTGCTTCCATTCAAGAAAAAATCTAGGGCTATATATAGAAAACACGACCACCCGATCGGTTGAAGCATCAACCGATCGGGTGAGTCGACGGCCAACACTGCCTTCAGCTCTGGAGATACATCAACCGGTCGCTGACCCGATCGGTTGATGTCGTCGGGTCGTTAGCTTGGAAGATTTGGCTACAGATGAACTGATCGGGTGAGATGTCATCCGATCGGTTGGAATTCAGCTCCAAAAAACAGAGAGCTCTGTCGGATTCACCCGATCACTGAACCGATCGGGTGAGTTGCTCTTCACTTTTGCTCATGTCCGGTTGGATACGCGTGCACCAACCGATCGATTGGCTCTGTCCAACGATCGGTTGAGGGCTGAAACATAGTATTCTTCGATGTTTGGCCCTCGGAATCACGCGTGACACCTCCCGTTGCTCCAGGGCTCATGATATCTGCTTTAAATGTCCCCAACGCTGGCAATCTCATGCATTGGCACAAAAACACAAAGAAGTGAAAGAAAAGTAAAAATCACGAGAGAATGGATATGAAACACCGGAAAACAATGGAAAATCACGAAGAAGACGTGCGTGAATATATAAATATAAACACACGTCATGTCCCAATTACAAATAATTGGCCTCGAGGGCACACATTTCCCAACAACATGCATAATGGACTGTAGACATGTAATTATCTCCTCGTTGGTGCTCGATGACTGTTTTGCAAAAATTTGGAAGTGTGCCCCAGCGGTGTTGTGATAGGCTTCACCTTCTCCATTTTGTATTGTGCTGGGACCTTCTTGATGTATCCCTCCTGGCTCAATCTCAACTCACATCTATTTCTATCTCTGCTGATATCTATTCTCGTGATCTTCTTCGTAGGTCCGAGATCCTTCATGTCAAACTCCTCTGCAAATATTTTCTTCAGCATATTGATTTCTACCATATTACATGACGCAATCAGCATGTGGTCCACGAACAAGAGCAATTAGATCTTCGATCCATCATTAAGTGTGCGAACATAAACACATTGATCCTTAATACTTCTTTCGAAACCAATACTTAACATGAATGAATCAAACCTCTTATACCATTGTCATGGACTCTATTTCAAACTGTATAGAGATTTCTTCAACTTGCATAACATTTGCTTTTTGCCCTCCATCACGAATCTTTCGGCTTGACGCATGTAGATCTCTTCCTTAAGCTCCCCATGCAAGAAAGCTGTCTTCACATCCAGGTGCTCCAACTCTAAGTCTTAAGCTACCACCATAGCCAACATCACACATATCGATGTCTGTTTCACCACAGTTGAAATGATCTCATTATAGTCTTCTCCTTTCCTTTGTGCAAATCCTTTTGTCATTAGCTGTGCTCTGTACTTCACATCGCTGTCATTGCCTTCCTTGACTTTTTACACCCACTTGCATTCAATTGCCTTGCGATACTTAGGTAACTCTACCAGTTTCCATGTTCCATTCTTGTAAAGAAACTGCATCTCTTCCTACATCGCAAGCTGCCACTCTGTAACTACGCTCGATGTCTGGGCCTCACCAAAAGTCAACGGCTCTTCGTGCTCAATGTTCAAGGCATATGTTTTCCCATCTTCAAGTGTAAATGTCGAAACAGAGTAGTTCCATTCTCCAAGTCTCTCTGATGCTCTTATAGTCCTTGTTGACCATAGCACCTCCAACTGACCTTGGGTAGAAACATCACCTTGAATATGAACCTGATCTATATGTATAATCTGATTCTTTGTAGTAATCAGATTCTGATCAGTCTCAGTATCTCGCTTCTCATCATCATGGAAAAACATCTTGACCTCAGCGTCGGGCTCCTCAGATTTATGTTCAACATTTGACTGAGTCATCTTCGGCCTGACCATCGACAACTCATCAAATGTGATTTGTCTGTTGGTGAACGTCTTCTTGGTCCCAGGATCTGGCAACCCGTAACCCTTCACTCTTTCAGGGTATCCCAGCAATACAACCTTCTTGTCCCTTGAATACAACTTATCCCCCTTTTATAAAGCATATGTAGGATATCCAAATACCCACAAGTAGAAGTAATCACCATTCTTTCCCGTCTACTCCTCCTTTGGGATCTTGAAGCTGATCACCAAAGATGGTAGTCTATTCATGAGATGCATAGCGACAGTCACAGCTTCACCCAATATTCATTTGGGAGTCCAGCAGTCAGCGTCAAGCAATTACACTTCTCCATTAGCGTTTGGTTCAACCTTTCTACAATACCATTCGATTGTGAATCACCAGGCATAGTGTAGTGCCACAAAATATCCAGTGATTTGTAGAAGTCTTTGAATACTCTAGATGTGTACTCCCCACCATTTTCTGATTTTAACACTTTGATGGTACTTCCATACTGCTTCTCAATAAAGGCTTTCCAATATTTAAACTTATCGAAGACTTGATTTTTAGGCTTCATGAAATAGATACATACGTTCTTCAAGTAGTCATCGATTAAGGACACGAAATACTTTGCTCCCCCAACTGTAGGTACAAATGTTGGCCCACATATGTCTAAATGCATGCAATCAAGCGGCCCCTTGCTGCTGTGTTTTGCAGTCCAAACTATGTCTTTGTCAGTTTTCCTTCAACGCACATCTCGTAGAACTCCAATCTCTCATCTCTGGCTTCAATCACCTTCCTCCTATGAAGTGCAACAAGATCACTTGAATGTCTAAGGCGAAGATGCCACAACTTGTGACTCTTCATCACTCGAACCTTGAGAGATACTAGCTTCACCCTCTATGGTGTTTCCATGTAGCGCATATAGATTCTGTACACTTCTTCCCTTCATCACGATCAGAGACCCCTTTGACACTTTCAACAAGTCACCTTCAATGACTGTCATATACCCTAATCTGGCTAGAGCACTTCTTCAAGTCTAACCCATAACGAGCATCTTTCAACGTTCTGATAACTTCATCATGTATCTTGATTCTTATCTCTCCAACTCCCACTGTTTTGCAAGCCATATTGTTTTCCATCAGCACATTATCACCATCTCTAGGATAATATGAACTAAACTAGCTTCTATACAGCGTCATGTGGAAGGATCATCCCGAATCCCTGAGCCATGAGATCCCATGATCTCCAGATGTAGTCGCCATCAGAATCTCTCTGTCATCACTATTATTGCTACTGATCCCTACAGAAGCAGAATCAGAAGCTTCTGTAGGATCGCCTGTATATACAAATACACTAGAAGAGGAGTTGAATAGTGTTTTACAAAAACTTTTGCAAATAAAACGTTACTAAAATTTGTAAAGATGGAGCAGAAATTAAATGACAAGTATTGAAAAATAAACCAATCGCAAACACAAGTATGTATCCTGGTTCGGATCCTTTTGATCATACTCCAGTCCTCTACTCCCCGTAGAGATTTTCGATCCACTATAATCACTTGCCCTGCAAGCACAATCTTACAAAAATGGTGACACTCCCAGTGTCCCAAACTTTGTACAATCTCTAAACAGAGATTCACCTTTATAATAGAATAAAAGAAAGTAAACACCGTATAGCCTTGTAATTAATATGTAATATGAATTCAAAGGACTGTGTTTAAAAGAGAAACTTCAATGTTTCAAGATATGTAATGGTGAAACACAATTGAAGTCCTTTCGTTCTTAAACGAAGAGAGAAATCTAATGATTTCTTCTAACAATTAAGATCTTGAACAACTTTCCCAAAAGTGTTGAAATCCAAGTTCTCCTGTTCTTAAACGAAGAGAGAAATCTAATGATTTCTTCTTGCAAATAAGAAAAGAACATCTAATGGCCAGAATGCTTAAGAGTTTAAACAATTCAACTAGAGAGAGAAACGTTAAAGGGAAAGTGTGTGAAGAAAGAGAGGGTGTACCCCTCTATTTATAGGATTTAGAAATGGTTGTTAGTAGAGATGTTGGATAACGTTCAGAAACCGTCAGAGAAGTTAGAAAACGGTCAGGAACCACTCTGAAAAATTTGAGCGTCTAACGGTAAGAATTGAAATTGGTCGACCAATTTTGGAAAATTGGTCTGCAAATTTTCTGAATAGGAATCTCTGAAAACAGGAAATGTAGAACTCTGAAGGAGGAATGTAGGAGACTAAGATATAATATCACAAGGTTTTGTAACTCTAAAAAAGTAAATATTACAATGATTACATAAAAGACGTAGATAAGACTGCATCTGAATCTGAATCTGAGAAGCTTCTTTGCAGGGGTTCCTTATCAAGTGATTATATATTCAAGTCGTTGATTTAGGGTGCATTTGCTTTTCCAACTTCATGAACTGGTATAATCTTTTTGAATATGTATGAAGATATCTGAATGTATAGTATGGAACTCAGCATGTAATGTTGTATCTGCATAGATAGAGTTAGTAACAACATGTTTCTCACATCAAAACCAAATGGTAATAGAGACATGGAATTTAAGAATTCTAACATTCTCCCCCTTTTTGATGATGACAAATATGAAAGTATATTATAAATTTGAGTATACTCCCCCTGAATACATGAAAAATTTATAAACATGTGAAGTAAACTATACTGTTTTATTCTCCCCCTTTGGAATCCTCAAAAAGAATGGGAGCCGAAAAAAGAGGCAAATTTGGGGAAAGTGACCGAATAATAATGACTTGGAAAATAAAGATATGTCTAGATAGATAAGGAGATGCCAACCAACGTACAGATGTTAGAACAACAGTATATATAACGTTTCATATAGAACAACAAGACAACCTACAGATGTCACAATCTATAACGTCACAACCTACAGATACTAACAAAAACAAACTGAAGTACAAACCAACTGTAGAACCAAAGTACCACCAACATCATACAAAACAAACCATCAACATCCGTCGTAAAAAAATTAATAATAATTAAAAATCATAAGTAGCCGACCATTTTTTGTGAATTGGTCGAATTGGTCGACCAATAAAAAAACTGTCAAATAATTTTGGAAAAATTCGGGAAAATTCTGAAAAATATTATAAAAATGAGTCATAATTTAGATGCACTAATAATGCCCATATTTCTTCGAAGCTTAATAAAAGACTCTTCTTTCAAAGGTTTAGTCAGAATATCAGCAATTTGATGTTCAGTAGATATAAATTTTAGAACAATGTCTCCTTTCTGAACATGATCATCTAGAAAATGATGACGTACATCAATATGTTTTGTACGTGAATGATGCACATGATTTTTAGATAGATTAATAGCAATAGTATTATCACACATAATAGGGCATGTTGAGCAATCAATACCATAGTCTGAAATAGTTTGTTTCATTCTAAAATGTGAGCACATGTTAAACCGGCGGCAATATATTCTGCCTCGGTTATAGATAATGAAATAGAGTTTTGCTTTTTGCTAAACCAAGAGATTAAAGCATGTCCTAAAAAGTGGTATGTACCACTTGTACTTTTGCGATCTGATTTGCAACCAGCAAAATCTGCATCACTATATGATAATAAATCAAATGTGCTTGTCTTAGGGTAAAATAAACCAAAATCAGAAGTATGCTTAACATATCTAATAATCCTTTTTACGGCAGTTAGATGTGAAAATGTAGGATCTGCCTGAAAATGTGCACATAAACATGCTGGAAACATAATGTCTGGTCTACTATCAGTTATATAAATTAAAGAACCAATCATACCTCTGTAAAGACGTTGATCAACACTGTTACCATGTTAATCTTTGTCAAGGGAAGTAGATGTACTCATTAGAGTACGTTTTTCTGTAGAACTTTCTAAACCAAAACGTTTGATGAGTTCTTTAGAATACTTGCTTTGGTGAATGAAGATATCTTCCTTCATTTGTTTGATTTGAAGACCAAGGAAGTAGTTGAGTTCACCCATATGATTCATCTCAAATTCTTTCTGCATAATCTTAGAAAAATCTTGACAGAGAGATTCATTAGTAGAACCAAAAATAATATCATCAACGTATATTCGAATAAAGATTATGTCAGATTTTATGGTTTTAATAAACAAAATGGAATCTATTTTACGAATTGAATAACATAAATTTAAAAGATAGCTTTTAAGTCTTTCATACCTATCACAAAGTGCTTGTTTGAGACCATAAAAAGCCTTTTTCAATTTGAAAACATGATTTTCTAAATTTTCATTTATAAATCCAGGAGGTTCTACATAAACTTCTTCTTTAAGAAAACCATTTAAAAAGGCATTTTTGACATCCATTTGAAATAACTTAAAATCTTTAAAACATGCAAATGATAATAACATCCTAATAGATTCAAGACGTGCAACTGGTGCATAGGTTTCATCATAATCTATACTTCTTCTTGATTATTACCTTGTGCAACCAATCGTGCCTTGTTTCTAATTATCTGACCAGATTAATCCAATTTATTTTTAAATACCCACTTGGTACCAATAATTGAATGATCTGATGGTTTGGGAACTAATTCCCAAACATCCTTCCAACGAAATTGATTGAGTTCTTCCTACATAGCAATAATCCATGAACTGTCTTTACATGCATCTTTGATGTTCTTTGGTTCAATGGTTGAGAGGAATGCAAAATGTGCCATTTGCTCTATTTGTGCACGAGTTCTTACACCATCTGAAATATTTCTAATAATCTTATATGAAGGATGATTAGGAACTTGTGCATATGCCTTTGGAAATTCTGAAACAGACTCAACAGATGGGTTAATAGCACCATCATCATTAAGTTTAATATTATCAAAAGATTTAATTATAGGTAGTAAATCCTCTTCATCGTCAATGATTTGAGAATTTAATGAGGGGGTCTCATTAAAAGTGACATGTAATGATTCTTCAACTGCTGAAGTTGTTTTGTTGATAACTCTGTAGGCTTTACTATATGTTGAGTATCCAACAAAAACTCCTTCATCAGATTTTGAATCAAATTTGTCAAGTGCATCTCTAGTGTTGAGAATGAAACATTTACATCCAAACACTTTAAAATAGGATACTAGGGGAATACAATCGAAGAATAATTCAAAACAAGTTTTGTTTAAAAATGGTCTTAAAAGAACTTTGTTCAAGATTTAACAAGCAGTCAACAGCTTCTGCCCAAAAGTATTTTGGTAAGTAACTATCACAAAGCATCGTTCTGGCACATTCTTGAAGAGTTCTATTTTTTCTTTCTACAACACCATTTTGTGGTGCAGCACGTGGAAAAGAAAAATTGTGATTAATACGATTTTCATTATAAAACTTGGTAAAATATTCATTCTCAAATTCTCCCCCATGATCACTACGAATAGTAACAATGTTTGAGGATTTGATCTTTTGAATCTTTTTACAGAAGATGAAAATTCGTCGAAAACATCATTCTTATTATGTAAGAATAAAACCCAAGTGTATCGTGAATAATCATCAACAATAACAAATGCATATCTACTTTTATTCAAAGAGTCTACTCTTGAAGGACCAAATAAATCTAAGTGTATGAGTTTTAAAGGTCTCTTTGTTGAGATGATGTCCTTTGATTTAAAAGAAGATTTGTGCATTTTTCCTTGTTGACAAGCATCACAAAAATATTTGTGTTTAAATGAAATATTTGGCATTCCCTTAACTAATTTGTGTTTTGAAATCTGTACAAGATTTTTGAAATTAGTGTGGCCAAAACACTTGTGCTATAAAAGTGTATCGTCTGATGAAATCATCAAACAATGATTGTAAGTGGCAACTGACATGCATAAGATATAAATATTATTCTTACACTTGCCACGAAATAAAATAGAAGACATATCAGAATTATAAATGATGCAGTCATGTTGTTCAAAAACGATTTTAAAATCCTTATCACATAATTGACTAATGGAAAGTAAATTATGTTTCAAACCATCAACCAAGAGTACGTTCTCAATGATAGGATGCTCGGAGTTTCCAATTGTTCCAATGCCTATGATTATTCCTTTGTTGTTATTTCCAAAGGTAAATGAGCCTCCATCTTTATATTGAATGGTTGAAAGAAGGTTGATGTTTCCTGTCATATGTTTTGAACATCCACTATTTAAGATCTATCTTTCTTTTCGTGGTACATCGCTTTCATCATTTTGTGCCATAAAGCACATGTTAGCATTTTCTTCGTCGTTGTCTTCTTCATCTGAAGAATACCATGTTGCTGCGAATGCTTTCTTCATTTTATCAAACTCCCTTTCCTTCTTGGAATGATCATTGTTGTAGTTGTTGGAAGTTTGTACTTTGCTTTGAGTAGTAGACAATCCTTCTTTATATGTCTAGGCCTATTACAATTAAAACAAAGAGAAGAATCAGAATTTTTAGATTTGAAATTGTTATACTTACCTTTTCTTAAGAACTTCTTGATGTTCCTTGTGAGGAAAGCAACAACATCATCATCCATTTCTGAATCTTCATCATCTGATTAAGCTTTGAAAGCAAGCACTTTCTTCTTCTGGTGTGTTTCTTCTTTCTCGTCTTCTAATTGAACTTCAAAAGCCATTCGATTACTAACAAGACTTTCAACAGATAAAGTTGAGAGATCGTTGGCTTCTTCAATTACGGTGATCTTTGGACGCCATTCTGGAGTTAAAGCTTTAAGAATCTTGCGAACCTGTTCAAGTGAAGTGTAAGTTTTTCCAAGAGCATTTAAAGAATTTATAATATTAGTAAACCTGGTGTTCATTTCTCCAATTGTCTCTTTGTCCTTCATCTTGAACAACTAAAATTTGTTAACCAAAACGGAAATCTTAGTTTCCTTCACTTTATTGGATCCTTCATGAGTTACCTCGAGTATGTGCCAAATATCTTTAGCAGTTTTGGCCTGAGATACTCGATTAAACTCATTCTTATCCATGGCACAGAATAGGGAATTCATAGCCTTTGAGTTGTTGGTTGCTGTAGTTTTGTCGTTGGCAGTCCTTTCAGAGAAGGGAGTCGTTGGCTTCTGATATCCAGTCTCTATGATGTTCCATAACACATAATCCATACTTTGGAGATGAATCTCCATTCTAACCTTCTAGTATGAATAATTGGAACCATCAAATAGAGGAGGACAACTTGAGAGTTGCCTTCTAGATATTGAGATGAATAGTTGTGTGGAACTGCTGTCATGTTCTGTTCTGCCATCTTAATCCTGCTCTGATACCAAATGTAGGATCGCCTGTATACACAAATACACTAGAAGGGGGTTGAATAGTGTATTATAAAAACTTGTTGCAAATAAAACGTTACTAAAATTTGCAAAGATGGAACAGAAATTAAATGACAAGTATTGAAAAATAAACCAATCGCAAACACAAAGATGTATCCTGGTTCGGATCCTTTTGATCCTACTCCAGTCCTCTACTCCCTGTAGATATTTTCAATCCACTATAATCACTTGCTCCGCAAGCACAATCTTACAAAAATGGCGACACTCCCCATGTCCCAAACTTTGTACAATCTCTAAACAGATATTCACCTTTATAATAGAATAAAAGAAAGTAAACACCTTATAGCCTTGTAATTAATAGGTAATATGAATTCAAAGGACAATGTTTAAAAGAGAAATTTCAATGTTTCAAGATATGTAATGATGAAACACAATTGAAGTTCTTCCGTTCTTAAATGAAGAGAGAAATCTAATGATTTCTTCTTACAAATAAGAACTTGAACAACTTTTCCAAAAGTGTTGAAATCCAAGTTCTCCCGTTCTTAAACGAAGAGAGAAATCTAATGATTTCTTCTTGCAAATAAGAAAAGAACAACTAATGGCCAGAATGCTTAAGAGTTTAAACAATTCAACTAGAGAGAGAAACGTTAAAGGGAAAGTGTGTGAAGAAAGAGAGGGTGTACCCCTCTATTTATAGGATTTAGAAACAGTTGTAAGTAGAGACGTTGGATAACATTCAGAAACCGTCAGAGAAGTTAGAAAATGGGCAGGAACCATTCTGAAAAATTTGAGCATCTAACGGTAAGAATTGAAATTGGTCGACCAATTTCAGAAAATTGGTCTGCTAATTTTCTGAATATGAATCTTTGAAAAATAGAAAATGTAGAACTCTTAAGGAGGAACCTAGGATACTAAGATATAATATCACAAGGCTTTGTAACTCTAAAAAAGTAAATATTACAATGATTACATAAAAGCCGTAGATAAGACATCATCTGCATCTGAATCTGAGAAGCTTCTTCGCAGGGGTTCCTTATCAAGTGATTATATATCCAAGTCGTGGATTTAAGGTGCCTTTGCTTTTCCAACTTCATGAACGGGTATAATCCTTTTGAATATGTATGAAGATATCTGAATGTATAGTTTGGAACTCAGCATGTACCATTGTATCTGCATAGATATAGTTAGTAACAACATATTTGGCACATCAAAACCAAATGGGAATAGAGACATGGAATTTATGAATTCTAACAGCTTCATCCTTTTCTTTTTCATTCATCTTCAGCTTGGGCCAGTTTCTTCTCCAGTGTCCTGTCTCTTTGCACAAGTGACATCATTGAACAACACACCCTGGGGGGTGAATAGGGTGTATGCATAAATTAAAAATCAAAGCACATAAGCAACCAATCCAAATCACAGGAATAAGCTAGCAATAATTTTTCAATAGAGTGGCTCCCTCGCCTAGGCTCCCTGCCTCTACTCTGACCGCAACTCCTTGAGGCTTTCACCCTCTTTTATAATCAAAAAGAGAAAAACAAACCGATCACACTTTCGGGGTAGTGATCTCACCGTACTAGCTATTGTTTTTAAAAGTTAAAGCACAAAGATAGCTTCTGAATAAACCTATTCATAAATATGATCTAACACCAAAATAAAACTGAAAATAATTCACAGTGATGCAAATCGTGTCTCAATGAATTCATAGGCACAAACTATGTTCAATTTTGAAGTGTGTAGAGAAAGTTGTCGCATTTTTAGATCCAGGTCTGCAAATCTCCTTTTCTTCTTCTTAGCACACTTAAAGCTTTGATGGACGAAGGATTTTGGCAGGCTAGCAAGGATGAAAAATAATTAGAGAATTTTGATAGATGCTTCAATAATTTTCTCCATATGATGGCTCTCCTTTTATAAGGGATGATGAGTTTTCTTCAATTTGAAACTCTTGTCCTTCTATTCTTCTTTCAAATCTTCAATCCAAACTTCATTGATTTGATAAATCTATTTTATTTGGAAACTCCTCTTCAAATTGGTCTTCCAAAAGATTAAAAACTCCTCTAAATTGATTGAATTCAAACCTAAACGTTTGACTAGTAAAACTAGTCAAATTAGGGCTTGATGTGGACTCTACAAATAGACATGGTCGTGTGCCAATTTGACATGGCTGCATTGTTTGAACTCTGTCATTATCTTCAATTTTGAAATTTCAGCACGGCCGTATGGCACAGCCGTGTTGTTTCATAAGCTTCTGTTTGTTTTCAACACAGTCATGTCAGCTCTAGCACAGCCGTTTTGCCGAACATAGAATATCTTTAATTTGACATGGCACTGCAGCACGGCCGTGTTGTTTCAAAAGTTTCTGTATTCTTCGACACGAATGCGCGGCACAGTCGTGTTACTTTGCCCATCAAGTATACTTCCAAATCTGATACGCACGACAGTGTCGACCCTGTTTTAGCACGTATCATCGCTGTTTGACCTCTGATTGACCCGAAACTTAGTATATAGGCACGTAAGACCCGTATGAATTGTTTGACATCATCAAAACAAAGTTTAGGCTTCAGTTAGTGGGCTAACATAGCCCAACAATAATTCCTTCCGACCACGGGACTTTGATCTTAATTTCTTTAAGATCTTTCACCAACTTTAACAAACAGAGTAAGATCTTAAAGAAATTATAGAAAGCACAAAGATAACAACCACACACAAGATCAAGAAATCGCATAGAGACACATGGTTTATACCGGTTAGACACAATGTGTCGCATACATCCAGTCTTTCTTTGTCACGGTTTCCACTAGATCAGTAAAGTATCACAAGAGTTTACACCGATTACTAAGATATTTTCCAATTACGAACGGACCATCTTGACAATGTAAATCTAGTATGCTAGCAATTACAAGATCTCATGCACACTCAACAATGGAGAAATCTTACCAGAAACCATAGAACAGGGACGCCATCCTCTTCTAAAGATCGTAGCCGTCTTCTTCTCTTTCCCAACACATAAGCCTCAGCATGTAACGACCTGTGTTTTCAGATACAATTGAGTGATGTTCTACTTATGTATGTCTCCATTAATAACTCTGGATGTCTAACTCTCATTATTATACTTATAGTTAGTTTATTAATAGTGTAATATTAATGTTTTAAGAATTTCCAATATTTTTCAAAATTCAAATTGTTTCTCTTTTTATCCTAATTAAATTATAGTTAATATAGAAGTTTTCTATCATTTAAAACCCATTAATTCTCCTATTAATATTTATATTTCAAACATTCCCTAAGTGAATAGCTTTTAAAACAATTTTTTTAAAAAACACTTTCTATTGTGAGTTGAGGGAGGCCTTTGGCCTCCCTCCCCTCATCATCTCACCATTACACCCCACTAAGTTAGTGGGGAGTCCCTTGGACTCCTAAACCCCAGTATGAAATGCATATATATAGAGCTATGGCTTGTGCCATGGCTACTCCTAATCGAAGATTGTTTACAGTTGATCAATATTCTTCAACACGTCATCAGCACGATCAGCTGTCAAATAGTATTGCTACCAAACCATACATAGGTAGCCGCTCCAGTAAAGTGTTGAAGCCCACTACAGAATATATTCAGCCATCACTTCAAATTGAGAGGGTTACGAATTGTTAAAATTTGGTGATGTTTACCATCTATTTATTAAATAAATTGTTAATATTAACAAGACAACATAAATTCTGTGGGGATAGGATTTTTTGATGAACAGGAGAGTACAGTGCAAAGTTGGTGGTTTTTTTGCCAAAATAATGTAAAACAAAATTCTAAACGAACTCCCGAAATCGTGGCCCCCTCCCAGTTGGAGGGGGGGCCTGCCTCTTGATTCGATTCACCCCCCCTGTTGAGGGGAGGCTTTGCTTTGGTCGTCGGATCGCCCTAATTAGGGTAGGGGAGAAGAGGCATGTGCCTCTCCTGATGGGCCAGAAGCCCAGTAATTAACAAAATTGATAATAATAAACTGGGTATCTTTTGGCTAACAGGCCTGCAGCCCGTAGCCAGCCCAGTTAATCCCATTGCAAACTTAATATGTTAATTAAATTTTTGCAAAATGGGCCTGCAGCCCAAATATTAATAATTTATTTAATTTGGTTATATTTTTTAATTGGGCTGGAAGCCAAGTTAATAAAATTGCTTATTAAAATGATTAATATTTTCCCAATGGGCCTGCAGCCCCAATCAAAATATTAATTTATTTTAATTTCTTATTTTGGGCCTGACGCCCAGTTTGTCAATTGCTAAAATTAAGTTATATATCACTCTTGCATTGTTAATTATTTATGGATTATTAGGATTTTTTAAAATATAATTATCTTAAGGATCCTGCGACCGCTCTGTCGTTAGTCAACTAACCTAACGGTGTATGACGTCTCCCCATGGTCCGATAGATTATTATATTTTATAGTCTCTTTTTCCATATTATATATGCCTGAGTTATATGCGTGGTTGTTTCTTTGTGCGTGTAGCATATTTAAAAACTGCGTGGATGTTTATATAAGTTACAATGTGATTTTGAGATCGGCCAGTTTGATACCTTTAATTTCCTTGCACTTTTATTTTCTTTTGAGAGAATTTGTAAGTGAGGATTTTATGTATTAATGCCAAAGACCTGTGTACCGACAAATGAAGACGAATGTGAAATTTGCAATTGATATGGACCCCTTCTGGGTTTCCAACTTGTATTTTTCTTTTCTTTATGAAGTGTAAATCAGACTTTGGACTTTGAACGTTTTTGGGTATCTGGCCGATCCCCACATTTTACTTATTTTATTCTTTATGCATGAATTTACATTTTAATTAATTCATGCTTATTTTAAATTGCATAGATAAATGGCAAAATTGGTAAGCATCGATTTCGAAGTTCTTGATACTGCAGGAAAGAATTACCTGAGTTGGCGAGTGGACCTGAAGTTCCATTTACGTTTGATGGCCCTCCTTGGCTCAATTTTGGCTCCTTCATCGGCCCCAGAAGCGGCCCAATCATCTAACAGCACTCCTACCACTGTCTCTGATGTGGATAATGAGAAAGTCATTATCTATATTAGGAGACATATAGATCGGACCTTAAAGGCCGAATACCTAACGGTAGTGGACCCAATTGAGTTGTGGACAACGCTAAAGGCACGGTATAAACATCAAATTGATGTAATATTACCACGTGCCAGTTATGAGTGGGAAAACCTCAGACTTCAGGACTATAAGTCCGTCACTGAGTATAACTCTGCACTGCATAATATCACCTCACCCTGAAGTTGTGCGGTGAAGAAGTGACTGATCAACGCATGTTGGAAAAGACATTTACATCGTTTCACGAGAAATATGCAATCCTCATGCAGCAGTATCGTGAATGCAACCTTTACGAAGTTCTCTGATTTGATCTCTTACCTCCTTAGGCAGAGCAAAATAGAGATTTACTGCTTGCCACTAATAATTTGCGTCCGGCTGGTACTGCCCCTGTCCCTGAAGCCCACCATGTTTCTCCCCAGAAGTGGAAAAACAAGAAGAAGGTTAGAAAGAACAAAGGGAAGGCTGTAATGAAGCCAGCACGAGGAGAAGCAACCCAGACCAATAACAACAACAGAGAAATGATAAACTTCACATGGAAGCGTAAGAACACTAACCAAATGTCAATTCCTAAGAAGAATTGGGAGGATAAATGCCATAGATGTGGCATGATTGGACATTGGTTCAGAAACTGCCGCACTCCTCGCCACCTCCAGGAACTGTATCAGGCGAGCCAGAAGTCTCTGCCTGAAACAAACTTAGCGGCTGTTCAGCCGCCAATGAATTTCACTACAAAAGATTTTGAGAATGAAGACCTGCTCGATTGAGCCCTATCTTTAAGTCTATGCATTTAAAATTACATATTGCTTCATCTTTAGTTTGATTTTTTACGAAGTTTTATTTGAATGTCATTTTACATTTACTTAAATAAAATTTTGTTTTGCTTATAGATGAAGTATGTAATATTGTGGACAGTGCCTCGTTGCACTGGTGTAGTGTTTATATTGCTCCCACATAAAACGAGACTATAAGATGCAAACTTCTCCCCTTAAACATATAGGAATTTTCCAAGTTTCAAGGATATTTCGTTTAAACGAACATAACTTGAAAACTGTGGATAATAAATATTGAATATCAATATAAAACTCGTCAAGAGGATGGCCAGAAGACCATCTACTTACGATTTTATTGGACCCCCGTCGGGCCCCTATCATTACAGATATTCATCCTATAGAAAGCCAACTTGACTGAGCACCAGAAGTGCCTTTCATTGCAAGAGTTTTTAACTCTGGCAAAATGGACTTGGTCATCCTGGATCAGCGATGATGGATGCATCATTAAATGAATCCATTAGAGAACCTGAAGATTCTTCAAAAGATTTAGTTTCCTTGTCCCCCTTTGTCGTAAGGGAAAACTTATAGAGAGACCTTCCCTTATGAAAGTGGGAAAAGATTCTCCTGGCTTCATTGAGGGAATACATGTTGATCTTTACGGGCCTATTCACCCCGCAAGTGGCCCATTTTCGGTACATCATTGTACTGATAGATGCATCTACTAGATGGTCTTATGTGTGCCTTTATATTCACTCGCAACCTAGCTTTCTTAAAAGCTTATAATGTGGGTGAATTCACTACACATATCTTTGAAGACTTCTGCCAAGCAACTGGCATTGAAATTAAACATCATGTAGCATGTTCATACTCATAATGGGTTATTAGATGCTCTAGTAAAGAGACTCCAATGGAATTCATGTCCATTGTTAAATCCCAGTTGTCTGTTGATGTTTAGGGACCAACATACTGCATTCTGCATCGCTTATCACAATACGGCCCTCTTGTGGCTATACTTATTGCTGATGCCACTTGCTTATGGTTTACCACTAAGTCATGATAACTGTGTATTTCATGAGCAAAATCTCATTGAAATAGGCATGCAGTCTAAAGAATCCTGAAGCTTCTGAGACCATATCATGGGACACAAAAGTCCTAATCTCGTTATGATCCGCATACTTTTTCTGAGTGAAAATGAGATCCAGAAGATCCTTCACATTCAGACTAAAGTACAGCAATTGCCGGATAAATTTACGGACAACCAGAAGATTGTTCGTTCACACATCCCTGCAGTCACCGCCCGCTTCCCAAAACGACAGAAGCGAAACGTGACTAAGGCCCGCTTAGGCCGGAGCTGTGAAGCTCGGACCCAATAAGCATCTGTAAGGGGTACAATTTAAATTTTCAGGTTCTTGCATTAATAAGATTCGGAACAATAGAAAGTACAGAAAGAAAGTGGCATTCATTAATATAGAGAGATAATATCCAGTGAGTACAAAGTCTAAAAAGAGAAGCCTAAGCATGGCAACAAACTATCGAAAGAGCAAACTAAAAGTAGTAACCTCTTAAAGGCGACGACCAAAAAGTCCTCAAGGTCTGGTCCTCGTCAGGCACGTACTCTGGGTCGACGCCCTCGGGCTCCACGTACTCCGGTAAGTCTGCCTCGTCCACGAACTCTGGCTCGATACCTGACGTATAGCACCCAAGAGAAAAGGAAATGTACGTCAGGTAAAGTCTACAAGAAGGGTTAGACTCTACTACAAGTGTACCGAACTATTAAACAATAGTTTACTGGTTGATTAGCATGCTGGGGTTATAACAGAGTATCAAAAGGAAGTAAACGCAGCAGGAAAGTAAAGCGTAGCAAGCAGTAGTCGTAGTGTGTGCTATCGGCTATGAGACTAACCTAAACGGGTCGTGACAAGAAGTGACAAGACAAGCAAGACATGACAGGACAAGACAAGACAAGACACGTGTGACTCGAAGGGTTCACGCCTTACGGTTCGAGGGGGATCAGACCCTCTCCCCGTGCGCACGCTCAACCCTACCCCAACCCAAGTGCACAAGACAAGTCCGTACAAGGGATCACTCACTCTAGCTTGGTGAGTGCACTATTGCCTGCAGGCTGTGTATCCGTACAAGGGATCACTCTCTCTAGCTTGGAGAGTGCCCTATCCCGTAGGCTGTGTATCCGTACAAGGGATCACCCACTCACTGGTGAGTGCCCTATTGCCCATAGGCTGTGTATCCGTACAAGGGATCACCCACTCACTGGTGAGTGCCCTAGGCTGTGTATCCGTACAAGGGATCACCCACTCACTGGTGAGTGCCCTATTGCCCGCAGGCTGTGTATCCGTACAAGGGATCACCCACTCACTGGTGAGTGCCCTATTGCCTGCAGGCTGTGTATCCGTACAAGGGATCTCCCACTCACTGGTGAGTGCCCTATTGCCCGCAGGCTGTGCAAAACAAGACACGACACGACATGACAGGTATGGTTCTTCTAGGGGGTCCACACGCTCGCACACACAAGATAACCCTACGATGTCAAAAAGTAGTTGTTGTTGCGCTTAGACTTCATCGTCATGTCTAAGCCGTCCAGGGGCGTCCCAGACGCTATCATTTCACGTCCGGTCCTCTTTGTTCACAGTTTAATAGTTCTAGCAGTCTAAGGCCTAGGCACGGCCAAAAATGCAAGTGAGTACACTTGCCTGCGGTGGCGAGTGTGTCGTCCGTCCGGAGCGTCTCGTCCAAGCGTCTCGTTTGAGGTAGACCGTCTAAAACAGGGTCACGGTGACGGTGTCAGGTCGCGTTTTTCAACAAAACCTATTAGTGTTGTTTCTAAAATTGACGGGACTACCCTAACAGTCAAAAAGTCACGTTTTGATGTTTTTGTTCAGTCTAGATCGATGTCTACCCTATGTGCACAGAGAAATTGTCCGATTGTCGATCTTTCCTACGGTGGGCAGCGTTTTACAGATGCTGAAAGTAAATTTAGTTCAAGTTGTCAAATTTTAGTTTAGGTTTTGATGAGCAACGGGTGGGTTCTTACTACATGTTAGGCAACTAACCTGGTGCGACGAACGCGCACGAGTCTGACGTCGGGTCTGGAAACAGTAGCGGTGCTCGCATCCTCGACTGCGAGTAGCACACTAAAAGTCGTCTCGGGATCGTCACGGCTGCGGGTAGCGCAGCGAACGGTAATGACGTCGGGTCTGCCTCGTTTGTGAGTAGTGCTATGAACGGCTTTGGCGACGGTAGCGGTAACGTGTCACGACATCGGGAGGCCGTGAGATCTACGACATGTGAGGCTACTAGGGCACACAGGGCTACCGTGGGCCGTGTGTAGATAGCAATGGGCAGGTTGAAAGTTCAGCGGTTTCTAGGGGGGTGCCGTGAGGGGGCGACCGAGACTGGGGTGGCCGCGGGGCGGCCGTGAGATCTGTGACATATGAGGCTACTAGGGCACACGGGGCTGTCGTGGGCCGTGTGCAGATAGCAAGGGGCAGGTTGAAAGTTTTGGTGTGATGTCTAGGGAGGAAGACATCGCCAGAACGATGGAGATCACCGACAACTAGATGGGGCTCGGATCAGCGGTTTCTCGGCGGTTTAGAGGGCCAACGACTTGTCTTGGTCGGAGGGAGGTCTGCCATGAGGGTGCACCGGCAACAAACACATATGCACGCGCGGGGAAGTTCCTGCGGCAGCTACTGTGTGCGCACGTGCTGTTGTCAGATCTGGGGGTGGCTGTATGTATAAGGAGGGAGAAAAAGAGCCGGAGCCTGGTGGTGCGGGGAGGAGAGAAGGAGGTGTCCGCAAGATCTACTGCCAAAAGATGGCCCGAGCAATAGTATATCCGGTGGCCTGGGGAGCGGTAATACCGGTGTTCGAGGATGGTCGGATTTTGAGGGGGTCGGCGGCGCAGTTGTGGGGGTGCCGTGAGGGGGCAACCGAGACTGGGGTGGCCGCGGGGCGGCGCCAAACAGGCCGTGCGGCGGCTTGAAAGGCAGCAGCAGCTAGGGCTGATGCTGATCTTCTGCTGTGCGAAGAGGCAGCCGCGACGAGCTGTGACGGGCGTTGGGCGGCTGAGGAGATCTGCGCCGGCGAAGAAGGGGTCGTCGTGGAGAAGAGCCGGCGGCTGAGGGGGGAAAAACTAGGGTTTCGAGATATAGGAGTTGGCGGCTGAGAAAGTTTTGGCCTTGGTGTTTTCGCACAGGGGTAATTTGTGGCGGCTGGGAGAGTGCTTAGCCCTAGGTGCTAGCATGATAGGGTTTGAAAGTGAAAATTAATTGCTAAAGATCTCTAGGGCTTTAGATAGTTGCGGGAGAGATATAGAGATAGTATGGGTGCAAGTAGGGGGAAAAGAGGGTGGGGATAGAAAAGAATAATAACCACTCATACTCATATGTATGAGACAATTGTGGATCTAGATTAAGATTTGATTTCAAGTTTGAATTTTAAATTTGATTAGGGTTAAACAAGGGTTGGAAATTGATTAGGGGATAACTTCTGCTACGGCATCGGAAAAATAATCCAAAAATTCCGGGACGATCGCAGAGACGGGAAGTACGGGGCTACGGGGTCCGGCCGCGTCTTACACCTACCGAGAATTATTGTAAAATCGGGAACTTAGTGTTAAAGACAAAAGACCAAAACGCCCTTCCATTCAAAGCTGTTTTGCGAGAAAACGAGCCGTGAAATAACGTTCCCAAAAATTACTATAAAATTTTACACTTCCATACGGTCACAATGGCATATCACATTGTATATACCGAAACCAAGAAAGAGCCAAATAAAATACGTGCACGAAAAAGTACGTGCACGTAGAAAATACGAAAGGTCGAAAAGCGGCCGTTACATTCTACCCACCTTAGAAATGATTCCGTCCTCGGAATCACTTATGCTAATAATAATACTATCTATCTAATCTTATACCCGCAACTCCCATATCTACATAATGATCTCTAATCCTATAACTTCAACATCGTTCCTCAAATAATCCATCATAACCCTTCTTTTCACTGGATAATGCCATGACTAAACTCACATCCTAACACTTAACTATAGACCCATCACTGCTGTTCAAATTTCCAACCCCAAGTTCTCATAAAAGAATAATAATCATCTTCTCATACCATACCACTCCATTAAACATCATCGCTCCATAACATCTTTAAATTTCTCAATCTCTTCCCAATATTAATCAATCGTTAAAAAGATGTCATAGTCAATCACCAATCCAAGACAAAAACTTTGTCTATCTTATAACACCTTTCACAAATCAACAATCGACGTGTCCTTAATACATTCCTTGTCATATCTTCCCATAAATTTATCCGCCAAATAATTGAACTATCAAAATCACATCTCATCCTACTCACTATAACTAATCCCAACCAATATTAAGTCCGACTACCTAACCATCCATTTATCTCAACACGTCGTGTTATTTCCAATGTCTCCTCACGTCAACTTAACTATCAAGTCTTGATGCTTTAAATGCTCTACTCATTCTCATGATCACCCTAACTCATACTATACTCCGTAGCTACTCCTATCTACCACTCATCTAAGTCTCAAGTCTAATAAGTTCTCATCTTCATGTATATAATTTCATCCAATCAGAGTCCTCCATTGAGTCCGTCACACATCAGTATTATAAATAAGTCTTGAACACCTCATTCTTTTTCGTCCGAAAGAAATCTAATCTAATATCTTTGTGTTTCAAAATCAATTAATCATCGCTACGACATATCTCACATCTAAGCCTACCCGCAAACATAATCCTATAGAAATAATAACCAGTTCTAATACTATAACAACAATGAAAAAAACAGTTCAAAGAGGGAAGAAAAAGAAAGAAATTTTAAGGCCAAAGACATATTTTAAAAAAAAATAACATGTGAGAAAACGTGTGGAGTTGTGGTAATGGATGAGGGAAGATAGGTGGGTTGTGATCTCGTGGGCTAGTTTCAAAACTTTAAAGATTTCATTTGAAAGGAAACAAAAAGTTTTGAAACATACATAAGCAGCCAAAAATAAGCTAAGCTATAATACGGAAGACTTGGTCTAAGGAATTTGCCTGCTATGACGTTATCCACATAAATATGAGTACCATCATTCAGACAACTCCATATGTATGTCATGGACCACACTGAGTATGCATACAAGACACAAGAGACCATCATCAAGATCCTAAAGGTAACACACTTACACAGGTCTACACACTATACCTATATATATACACCACGACGACATCACAAACCAATGGGCCCACTACTAACTAGAGATGACATAGGCAACTACAGGCGCTGATGTCTACATAAAAGAAATGAGACCGAAACCAAAAGCGTAATGAAACAAGATCGAAAAGAACGAGGTCAGATAAGGCGAGGATGAGAAGATAGCCGGTTGGATGGGACAAAAATATTGCTCAAAATATTGAAATAGATGAAAGAAAAATTATGTGTAAAGTATGGTATCATATAATTTTATACTTATGAAAATATGTAGAAAAAGTGAGCAGACGGTAAAATTTTAAAATACGAAAAAGTGTTAGACTAAGAAAATAATGAGTAGGGTGAGATAATGATTGTTTTACATATGTAAATAGATTTATAGCAGATTTTTGAAATACGGATATGATGATTAGAAAACAGATATACTAAAAATTGAAGTCTCTTTTTTATAGTTCCAAAAATATCCTAAAAGTATTGTACGATAAGTGGTTAAAATAAAATTAATAGTATAGAAAGAAAGGGATAATATATTAAATTACCAAAATAAAAATAAAGTTATATATATATATATATGGCCATAAATCGTTTTTTGTCTCTCTCTCTCATCCCGCTGTAGAGAGAGAAGCTCTGAGTTCGTGTGAGGGGGCGATTCTCGCCGGCCGCCTCTGCGGCTGGCCCGGTGGCTCTCGCCGCCGGATCTTGTGTTGTTTTGGCGTGAGTGGAGAGCTTCGGCTGTCGTTTCGCCCATAGACGATCGGTAGCTGTTCGAGTTCGTCGTTTCGTGCTGCTGGATCTGGATCTCGCTCTTCCGATCCATCTTTCGATCTCGGTAGATCTAGCAGTTGAAGACGATCTGAAGTTCGGATCGAGTTCTTTTTCGAAGGCGACCTATTCTTGTTCGGATCGAGATCTCGATTTGAGATCTCGATCCGGTGGTAAGTCCATCGGTTATCGATCGTGTTTGTTTCGTCTTCTTTATTTCACTGCTGATCTCTTGTGTTTCCGGTGGGTGGCGGTGTTGTGCTTTCGGGTTGGTGCGGTTCTCCTCTTGCCTGCTCGCGCTGTGGTGGCCGGAGACTGCTGATCCTTGAAGTAGCCTGTACTTTCGTGGATTCCTTGGAAGGATCGAGATCTCTGAGCAGATCTTGATCTGGTGGTACGTCCATATAGCTAGCTGCTTTCTGATCCTCACTTACTTTCTCAGGATTTGGCTAATCATCCTGTTAATTGAACTTGCACGTTCGTTGTTCGACTGCTGCTATTCCGGAGAGCTGATCGGGCGGTGACTCAGAGATATGGAGGCCGGCGATTCATCAAAGGAATGGCGGGAGGTTGGTAAGAAGAATGCGAAGGCTCCTGTGCACGGATCCAAGCGGGGCGCTGCGATGAACAATGGGAACAGGATCGATGCACGCAAGGTGATTAAAAGAAGGGCGCTGAGGCCGAAGATTCCCCTGAGGATCAGCGCCAATGCGGAAAAGCGCTCGTGGTCCGATGTTTGTTCCAATGGGAGGAAGCTGTCTAACTCTCTAGGAATGACATTCGTAGAGCCGGAGATAGATGATGATGGTGTAGCGATCGCAGTGCTATCAGAAGAGATGATGGTTGAGGGGATCCAGCGATGGGAGAATACTCTCGTTGGTTACGTCGTGGGTGATATCCCCTTCTTCGGACAGATCAAGGCCTGGGCGTCGAGGACATGGCGAACCAAGGGGGAGATCAACATTTTCTTACGAGAGAATGGCTTTTTCTTCTTCAGGTTTGATTCAAAAGAGGACAGGGATCTTGTTCTTCACGGTGGGCCGTGGCTTTTCAATGGATGGATCGTCGTACTGTAGCGATGGAACGAGGATGCGGGGTTCGTGCGAGATCTCCTCACGGTGGTCCCTGTTTGGGTGCAGCTCCCCAACTTGCCGGTGAACCTATGGACTCTACGGATCCTCAACTCCATTGCTAGCGTCATTGGAGATCCCATCTACTTGGATCGGGCGACGGCGCGACTGGAGAGGCTAGCGTACGCCAGGTGCCTGATCGAAGTGAGGGCCGACGTGCCGCTGCCTCGCTCCGTGCTTGTTCAGTTGGTAGATAAGGCAACGATTGAAGTCGGAGTTAAATACGAAGGTGAGCCCCCCGTTGCCCTGTTTGTGTTTGTTTTGGGCATTCTCTTGATCAGTGTCCTGGGGGGAGTAAAGTGGTTGGAGGAGGAGAGGGCTTTGTCAAGGGCTCTTCTGTTGGCCGTGTGCCTGTTGGCTCGGAGGTGGTTGATGAATGTATTAGGGGGGACGACGATGCTGTTACCCGAGTGCCTGTTAGCTCGGAGGCTGAGGATGAATGTATCAGGGCGAATTTGAATGTAGGGGGTGAGGGCAAAGGGAGTAATACAAATTTGAATGTAGGGGAGGTACACGCTGTTACCCGAGTGCCTGTTAGCTCGGAGGTGGAGAAAGATTGTAATGTTGGAGATAATGGTGTGTCGCAGGAAGCGGGAGGGGGGCTCAGAGCTACATTAAGCTTGTGTAAAACTAAGGAAAGCAAGGAGGCCAATGTAAGTTAGTGTAAAACGCTGGCTGTGACCAGAGGCAAGGACATCTGTAATATGGGGATAGATGTTCCTGGCATGCTAGCTGCGACTAGCAATGGGGATGTTTGTAATAAGGGGGAGGATGTTCTTGGCATGCTAGCTGCGACTAGTAGTGGGGAGGTTTGTAATAAGGGGGAGGGAGTTACTGATACTAGAGAACTGCAGACACAAGGAAAGCGGTGGAAGCAGCAGCATCAAATAGCGGCAGATGGAGACCCGGGGCCACATGACAGATATTCTGTAGATAATCTGCAAGCTATGGATGGAGAATGTGGGACTAAAGGGTATAGGCTAGCTGTGTCTAGCTTATTGGGGGTTGAAGGCAATCCATGTAACAATGACCAAGGCCCCACTGTAACTACAAATAATAATATGGGGAGGGGCGGGTCGGGGGATCTCTCTGCGAAGGGTTCGGGAATCTCGGGCATGCTACCCTCGCCGAACTCCTACGCCCTACGTATCTCGCCTATTGCGAAAGTCCCCAAGAAGCCAAGTGTTCATCGCTGGAGAGACTCAAATCCATTTGATATTCTGAATGCTAGGAGTCCGCAGCTAGGGGCCTCATTGCTTATACCCGAGGATAGCAATGATTCTGATAATGAGCCTATCGATTTTACTACTATTAATGAGGATTGGCAATTGGAACAAGAGGAGCTAAAACAGAATAGTAGAGGGCGGAAGAAATTGAACCCGCAAAGGGGACTGATTTCGTCTAGGGGAACTCGTAAGAGTTCTAGAATTAATAAGGATGTGGATCATCCCTCCAAGTCCAATCAATGACGTTGTTCATTTGAAATACACGGTGGCTCAACAACGTTGCTAGACGTAGCGAGCTCAAAACCCGTATCCGTAAGTACGCACCCTCCCTTGTTGGTCTCCTTGAAACCAAAGTGATTGAGAAGAGTGCCCAGAGGATTCTCAAGTGTTTCCCAAAAAAAAGTGGTCATCATTTGACAATCGCAGCGCCCATCACAATGGCCGTATTGTTGTCATGTATGATCCGGACACTTGGAAGTGTGTGGTTGAGAATATGAATGCCCAGCATATTACTATAAAGTGTATTAATGCTGCTGGCCTCCATATGGTGGCGACCATTGTCTATACTTCCAACTCCTATCAAGATTGCTGTACTCTATGGGACAGTATTATGACTAATGCCGGCAGATATAAGCATCTCCCTTGGATTATAGGGGGTGACTTTAATTGTGTCCGATATGCTATGGATAAAGTGGTAGGTAGGATGATTGATGGGAGTATGGTTGATGAATTTAATGACTGCATTAATATCAGTGCGCTTATGGAACTCAAAACTGTTGGAAATACTATGAGTTGGTCTAATCGGAGTATTGGGCAAAGACGCATCTCTGCTACCCTTGACCGCGCTCTTTACAATAGCAAGTGGATGGACACTCTCACATCCTATTACTGCGAATACATTGCTAGTGGCACTAGTGATCATTCTGCGCTTATCATACATACTCATTGTTTGGGGGGACTGATCCTAAGCCCTTTAAATTCTTCAATGCCTGGCAACGCAATCCTGATTATCTTAATTTGCTGAAGAATCATTGGGATATCAGGGCTACGGGATGCCCTATGATACGGCTTGTTACTAAGCTTAAGCATCTGAAGAATGGTCTGAAAGTCTTCGGGGCGGGCTTTAGGGACTCTAATGATATTGTCAAGATCCGTGCTGATCTTGATGATATTCAGAATAACCCGAATCTGGGCTCATGTGTTGAGTTGCAAAGGAAAGGGCATATCCTAATTAATAGTCTGGCTCACGCTACTGACATTGAAGAATCCATTCTTAGGCAAAAGAGTAGACAAGATTGGATGAGTCTTGGGGACCGTAATTCTCGATTCTTTTATACTGCCATGAAGGCCAGACAAAGTCACAATAGCCTTGGGCATCTTATTTCTGCTGATGGTTCTCGTAATAATTCTGTTGATATGCTTAAAGTTGAGGCCCCTAAGTATTATGCTGGTCTATATTATCAGAATGATTACTGGAGAATCTTTCCCAGTCTTACCACAAAAAGAATCCTTACTAGGGAGGCTGCTGATTGGGTTGAAAGGCCTGTTCTAGCTGAGGAAGTTAAAAGTGTTGTGTTTCAGATTGGGGCTGATAAAGCCCCTGGGCCGGATGGGTTCAATGGCTTCTTTTACCAAAACTCGTGGGACATCATTGGGGGATGTTACCAATGCTGTTCTTAATTTTTTCCAGTCTGGGAAGATATTTCGGCAGATCAATCATACCTTCTTGATGCTTATTCCTAAGAGTGCTAATGCTTCTGAACTTGGCGACTACAGACCTATATCCTGTTGCAATGTTCTATACAAGATTATCAGCAAGATCATATGTAATCGGCTGAAAAGAGCGGTCATTGAACTCATATCGCCTAATCAAGCTGCATTTCTCCAAGACCGGTTGCTTTCTGATTGTGCCCTGCTTGCTCATGAGCATATTAGGGATTTCAATAACCCTATGGGGGCACGTGCCTGCCTAAAACTGGATCTTTGGAAAGCTTTTGATAGTGTTAACAGAGAATTTGTTTATTTCATGCTTCATCAAATGGGGTTCAGGCACAAGTTTATCAGCTGGGTTTGTGAGTGTATCTCTACTCCTTCTTTCTCTGTTATGATTAATGGTTCCCCCTATGGTATGTTCCAATCCAATAGAGGGCTGAGGCAGGGTGACCCTTTATCAAGATACCTCTTTGTGATTGTTATGGAGGCGTTCTCCTTACTTATGGCCAGTGCCAATGCAGTGCGTAGTATTATGCCCATGAAAAGAGTGGGGGCTATCACCCACCTTCTCTTTGCTGATGATTTGCTTGTTTTCTGTCGTGCCAACATCAAATCTTTTGAGGGTCTAAGGGACCTTTTATGCACTTTCAAAAACTATTCTGGGCTTGAGGTTAATTGGGGCAAAAGTGCTGGCATCTTTAGTAAGGGCACCAGGGGAGCTAGTGATCTTGCTGATGTCTTGGGTATTCAAAGGGTACAATCCCTCTCAACATATTTGGGTCTCCCTCTCTCCTCCAAGTATCCTAATGCTGCAACATATGGGCGTTTGATTGACAGATGCAGAAGTAGATTGCAGGGTTGGTCATCGTCCCTCCTATCTATTGCTGGCCGGATTGAACTTGTGAAAACTGTTGTCTATGGCATGGTGGGGTTTTGGATGCAAGCCTTCTGCATTCTTAAAACTGTCTTATGGGGCATAACTTCTATTTGCAGAAAATTCATTTCGGGGAGGAATCAATTATGGGCTTGGGACGATATTTGTGCTCCTAAGCAGGAAGGGGGCATGGGGATCAGAAGTCTGACCGAATTAAACAATGCTTATGGTATTAAACTATCCTGGCGCATGCTTACTCACAAGGGGATATGGGTTTCCTATATGAGTAATCAATATATGAACAATACTGGGTTGTTCATGGCTAAACCCCATCCTATGCAATCGGGTACTTGGAAGTTTATCTTACATTGCCGCAAGTTTTCTAAGAAGCTTACCAAACGTATTGTCAGGGATGGGACATCTACTTTTTTCAGGTATGATAATTGGCTGCCTTGTGGGCTGCTTAGTGAGTCCTATGATGTGCCTGCTGGGGAGGAGAAGAAAATGGTTAGGGACTACTGGTCCAATGAGGGATGGGTGGACAACATTGCCCTTCGTCATGTTCATCATGTTATTAATGCGGTTTCTCTGACGACGGGTGATGATTCTTGGAATTGGGTATCTAAGTCTCCTTCTCTCGGTGAAGCTTGGGCAGGATCTCGGGTAATAAAACCTCTCTTTCCTTATTACAAAGTGGTTTGGTTCCAGGGGCACATCCCCAAGATGGCTATCACTTTACTACGAGCTTTCCACGAGAAGCTACTTACCCGTGATAAGCTCGTACAATGGGGAGTGCCTACTTCACCCTTTTGTGTTTTATGCACCGAAAATGCTCATGAAAGTTTAGATCATATATTCTTTGAATGCAACTATACTAACTACATACTTCGCAGGAGCTTCCTGAAATTGGGGGTCACTTCTACTTTGCCTGCTACCTTAGCATGAATGGGCGCCCTTATTCTCTCACATTTTAAGAATTCTTGCTTGGGGAGATTGGCTAAGACTGTCCTGGCTGTGATGACATGGCACGTTTGGAGAGAGAGAAACAGGAGAATATTCGAAGGAAACTGTTAGATGAAGACCCTTCTCTTCGATAGCATAGCTGATGATGTCAGAGTTGCTTTGCGGCATTTGGACTGGGATCGTGACGCTGATAGTGGCCCTCCCTCAAACTGGGGGCTAGTACATTAGCAGGATCTTAAATTGTATTCTTTGTTGGTTGTGGCTCGTTGGATAGCGGAAGGTGTTAAGTATTGGTGGGGGGACGACGCATGTGCCCTTGCCCTACAATACTAGTATCCTTCTTCCATCCTTGGGTCCTGTACTTTTACCTTGACATCAATAAAGACACAAAGCATATTCTCCTATACTCCTATATATATATATATATATATATATATATATATATATATATATATATATATATATATATATATATATATATATATATATAAACTGAAATTCGAAAGATATAGGTTAGAAACATTATAAGATGGTAATTAAAGATTTTTGATGAGAAATTTCGAAATTCAAAGAATGCATTCAAGTTAACCGAAAGGTAGGAAATCTAAGTTCATGCTTTTTTTCAAAGAATTGAAACTGGGGGAGGAATTCGAAAAATATAATATTGAAAATTCTTTAGAAGGATCGTGAGGCTGAATGGAAAAGATTCAACGATTGGGGACTGACGACGAACGGATCACATGATTCAAGGGCAAGGAAAAGAATCGAATGTTCCAAACGTAAATATGACTAGGAGATGAACCATGAAAAGCCACGGTGGAATCCTATGGTCAATGGAACAGAAGGGTAATGATCAGAAAGATGCTAGAAGTCAGGGAGTCTAATTATCGGGCCGTCTAAAGATCAAGAGAACTCGGCACTAAGACTTCCTAATGAGCTAGACTGTAATCAGGATCTAAGGGGAAGGTTCCTAAGAGAATCAAGGTTACGTTCTGCTGGGCCCAAAGTCGATGGACCCGAGCGAACGACTAAAAGAAGGGCTCCAGTAATCTAACACGGTCAGAGTCAAGTGTTGGCTACTAAGGTATCCTAGGACGAGGATGACTAAATCTTAACCAAGGTGTCAGACTATCAAAGCCGGATGTCTATCAAAGTCTTCCAACCATCTAAGACGGGAAAAACCTAATTTAGACTTATACATGGATATTAAATGAATGTGGTACTCTTATTGTTCCGAAATTTTGCATAACCTGCATGGGCCACCACTAAAACCTGTCACGCCCCGCTTCCCGAAACGACAGAAGCGAAACGTGACTAAGGCCCGCTTAGGCCGGAGCTGTGAAGCTCGGACCCAATAAGCGTCTGTAAGGGGTACCATTTAAATTTTCAGGTTCTTGCATTAATAAGATTCGGAACAATAGAAAGTACAGAAAGAAAGTGGCATTCATTAATATAGAGAGATAATATCCAGTGAGTACAAAGTCTAAAAAGAGAAGCCTAAGCATGGCAACAAACTATCGAAAGAGCAAACTAAAAGTAGTAACCTCTTAAAGGCGGCGACTGAAAAGTCCTCAATGTCTGGTCCTCGTCAGGCACGTACTCTGGGTCGACGTCCTCGGGCTCCACATACTCCGGCAAGTCTGCCTCGTCCATGAACTCTGGCTCGACACCTGACGTACAGCACCCAATAGAAAAGGAACTGTACGTCAGGTAAAGTCTACAAGAAGGGTTAGACTCTACTGCAAGTGTACCGAACTATTAAACAACAGTTTACTGGTTGAATAGCATGCTGGGGTTATAACAGAGTATCAAAAGGAAGTAAACGCATCAGGAAAGTAAAGCGTAGCAAGCAGTAGTCGTAGCATGTGCTACTGACTATGGGACTAACCTAAACGGGTCGTGACAAAACGTGACAAGACTAGCAAGATAGGACAGGACAAGACAAGACAAGACACAGGTGACTCGAAGGGTTCACGCTTTACGGTTCGAGGGGGATCAGACCCTCTCCCCGTGCGCACGCTCAACCCTACCCCAACCCAAGTGCATAAGACAAGTCCGTATAAGAGATCACTCACTCTAGCTTGGTGAGTGCCCTATTGCCCGCAGGCTGTGTATCCGTACAAGGGATCACTCTCTCTAGCTTGGAGAGTGCCCTATTACCCGCAGGCTGTGTATCCGTACAAGGGATCACCCACTCACTGGTGAGTGCCATATTGCCCGCAGGCTGTGTATCCGTACAAGGGATCACCCACTCACTGGTGAGTGCCCTATTGCCAGGTTGTGTATCGCAGGCTGTGTATCCGTACAAGGGATCACCCACTCACTGGTGAGTGCCCTATTGCCTGCAGGCTGTGTATCCGTACAAGGGATCACCCACTCACTGGTGAGTACCCTATTGCCCGCAGGCTGTGCAAAACAAGACACGACATGTGATGACAGGGATGGTTCTTCTTAGGGGGGTCCACATGCACGCACACACAAGATAACCCAAAGATGTCAAAAAGTTATTGTTGTTGCGCTTAGACTTCGTCGTTAAGTCTAAGCCGTCCAGGGGCATCCCGGATGCTATCATTTCACATCCGGTCCTCTTTGTTCACAGTTTAATAGTTCTAGCACTCTAAGGCCTAGGCACGGCCAAAAGTACAAGTGAGTACACTTGCCTGCGGTGGCGAGTGTGTCGTCCGTCCGGAGCGTCTCGTCCAAGCGTCTCGTTTACGGTAGACCGTATGAAACTGGGTCACGGCGACGGTGTCAGGTTGTGTTTTTCAACAAATCCTATTAGTGTTTGTTTCTAAAATTGACGGGACTACCCTAACAGTCAAAAAGTCACGTTTTGATGTTTTTGTTCAGTCTAGATCGACGTCTACCCTATGTGCACAGAGAAATTATCCGATTGTCAATCTTTCCTACGGTGGGCAGCGTTTTACAGATGCTGAAAGTAAATTTAGTTCAAGTTGTCAAATTTTAGTTTAGGTTTTGATGAGCAACGGGTGGGTTCTTACTACATGTTAGGCAACTAACCTGGTGCGACGAACGCGCACGAATCTGACGTCGGGTCTGGAAACAGTAGCGGTACTCGCATCCTCGACTGCGGGTAGCATACTAAGAGTCGTCTCGAGATCGTCACGGCTGGGGGTAGCGCAGCGAACGGTAATGATGTCGGGTCTACCTCGTTTATGAGTAGTGCTATGAACGGCTTTGGCGACGGTAGCGGTAACGTGTCACGACATCGGGAGGCCGTGAGATCTGCGACATGTGAGGCTACTAGGGCACACAGGGCTGCCGTGGGCTGTGTGCAGATAGCAAGGGGCAGGTTGAAAGTTTTGGTGTGATGTCAAGGGAGGAAGACATCGCCAGAGCGATGGAGATCACTGGCAACTAGATGGGGCTCGGATCAGCGGTTTCTCGATGGTTTAGAGGGCCAGCGACTTGTCTTGGTCGGAGGGAGGTCTGCCATGAGGGTGCGCCGGCAGCAAACAGATGCGCACGCGTCGGGAAGTTCCTGTGGCAGCTGCTGTGCACGCACGGGCTGCTGTCAGATCTGGGGGTGGCCGGATGTATAAGGAGGGAGAGAAAGAGCCGGAGCCTGGTGGTGACGGGAGGAGAGAAGGAGGTGGTCGCAAGATCTACTGCCAAAAGATGGCCGGAGCAATAGTATATCCGTCGGCCTGGGGAGCGGCAATACCGGTGTTCGAGAGAGGATGGTCAGATTTTGAGGGGGTCGGCGGCACAGTTGTAGGGGGATGCCGTGAGGGGGCGACCGAGACTGGGGTGGCCGCGGGGCGGCGCTGAACAGGTCGTATGGCGGCCTGAAAGGCAGCAGCAGCTAGGGCTGTTGTTGATCTTCTCCTGTGCGAAGATGCAGCCGCGGCGAGCTGTGACGGGCATTGGGCGGCTGAGGAGATCTGCACCGGCGAAGAAGGGGTCGTCGTGGAGAAGAGCCAGCAGTTGAGGGGGGAAAAACTAGGGTTTCGAGATATAGGAGTTGGCGGCTGAGAAAGTTTTGGCCTTGGGGTTTTCACACAGGGGTAATTTGTGGCGGCTGGGAGAGGGCTTAGCCCTAGGTGCTAGCATGATAGGGTTTTAAAGTGAAAATTAATTGCTACAGATCTCTAGGGCTTTAGATAGTTGCGGGAGAGATATAGAGATAGTATGGGTGCAAGTAGGGGGGAAAGAGGGTGGGGATAGAAAAGAATAATAACCACTCATACTCATACGTATGAGACAATTGTGGATCTAGATTAAGATTTGATTTCAAGTTTGAATTTTAAATTTGATTAGTGTTAAACAAGGGTTGGAAATTGATTAGGGGATAGCTTCTGCTACTGCATCAGAAAAATAATCCGAAAATACCAGGACGATCGCAGAGACGAGAAGTACGGGGCTACGAGGTCCGGCCGCATGTTACACCTACCGAGAATTATTGTAAAATCGGGAACTGAGTGTTAAAGCCAAAAGACCAAAATGCCCTTCCATTCAAAGCTGTTTTGCGAGAAAACGAGCCGTGAAATGAGGTTCCCAAAAATTACTATAAAATTCTACACTTCCATACGGTCACAACGGCATATCACATCGTATATACTGAAACCAAGAAAGAGCCAAATAAAATACGTGCACGAAAAAGTACGTGCACGTAGAAAATACGAACGGTCGAAAAGCGGCCGTTACACCTGCTGCCAACACGCTAGCTAGGATTGACATTCCCAAAGATGGATGCAATCCACCGGCAGCTGAATTGGCTGTACCTCAATTGAAAAGAGGACACCTGCCAGGTTCAAAATATAAAGTTCCTCAAAAGAGGAAGATTCCTGGATATATTAAAATGATCCATCCACAGGATGCTGAGCTTAGACCAGCAACCTCTCCCCTCCTAATTTCCCCTGCACAGGAAACAACAGGATAAAAATCATTATATTACGTACGTACTGGAGAGGTACTGGACAGATATAGCACAGTCGTCGTCGACGGTTTTGCTTTCGCTATTGCCGTTCACGTCGCTGAATATGACGATGACGTCAACCCACTTTTCTATAACATAAACGCATAGATTGGCCAAAGTGGGACGAGGCAACAAGAGAAGAGCTGGACTCACTCTTAAAAAAGCAAAATATTGGGACCAGTAGTCCATACACCTGAATGTGTAAAACTTGTGGAATATAAGTTGGATTTCATAAGAAATTGAATTGAAGGAAATATGATCATTTTCCTATTAAGCCTAAACTTCTCTGAAAAAGCCAATAAATGCGGCTCATGGACGTTGTGACTTGATCACTCTATATTTTACACCTTTTTTCTGCATGTTTGCATGCCATTTTGATCGCTCGAATCGCGTTTTTTACAATTTTTCGGAAATATTGCGATGCTTTTCACGATTTCTTGTTTTTGTCGAATTTCAGGAGATTTCGAGCGATTTGGAGTGATTCTGAGATGCACCCGCTCCGGGATGTCACCCGTGACTCTCCCGAGGGGAATTTTGCTATTGGAGAGGAGTGGAAGAAGAAAGAACGTCGTAGGAGCGACGAGGGAGAAAAAAATATGAAGATTGGGCATTCTCAGCATGTCACTCGGCCGAGTGAAGGAGTCACTCGCCGAACATCGAGAGCCCGCTCGGCCGGCCAAATCGGACACGCAGAAGATAGAGTATCAGCGTGCACTCGGCCGAGCATCGCCAGCCCACTCGGCCGAACCACGGAGACATCACTCGCCCGAGTGGCATCAAGACGACGGCAAACAGAAATCCCAGACTTACTGTAATTTGTCAGTCAATTCCCGAGTTCCAACTCGGCCGAGTGAAGAAGTCACATCGGCCGAAGCAAAGAAAGTCACTCGGCCGAGTGACTCCCGAGGAGCCGACCCCCAAAAGTCCGAACTTACTGGAATTTTTCAGGGTTTGTCACTCGGTCGAATGACATTTGTCACTAGGCCGAGTGAGCCGCGCTGCCTGTAGCGTAAATTGCGATTTTGAGGCTGCACATGGGGCATTTTCGTCACAGTTTTTTGGGCGATTTTTGGGGTTATTTAACCCCAGTTTTTAACCTAGTTTAGAGAGCTTTTTCAGAACTTTTTGCAGCCTTTTTTTAGATTACTTTTAGGAGATTAGATTGAGATTTGAGGGGAGAGAGAAAAGTGTTATTTTGTTGGATGCCATTGATTCTTCATTGGTTTGTCTCTCTCTATCAAAAACTCAATTATTATTGATATATTGAATATTGTTATGAATTCTATTGATTTTATTTGTGAATTTATATTGAATTTTATTATGAATTGTGAGTAGTTCTATCGTCTTAGGGTGTAGGGATGAACCCTACGAACCCTATTTCTAATTTGTGATGAATTGGTGAAATTATTGTTAGAATTGATTAGGGTTAGTTTGGGATTGATTTAACACGAATAGCTAGGGATTCATACCGATTGGGATTTGCAAGAGATTGGATCCCAACTCGATAGGAAGCCCTAGATATTCGAATTGGGTTACAATTGGATTTCTCCGGAATCGGTTTGCAAGAGATTGGACCGAAACTAGGGTTTTCGATTGCAATTCTATACCAATACCCGTTTGCAAGAGATTGGACGGGTAGGAACTATCCCAACCTAGGTCGTAGCTCGAGTTTGCACGAGAGTGGGCTCGAGATACGATTGAACGATGATGTTGTTCTTCACGCTAGCTTGCCTAGGTTAGGGTTTGCAAGAGATTGGACCCTACCCTAGGTTTGCTACAGACCGGGAATAGCACGAGAGCGTGAGCTTGGTTCTACATTTAGTTGCAACTAGTTCACCCGAATTTCAAGTCTAGCAATTATGAAACCTACGAATCACAATGACGAGATACGGTTTGTAGCGGGGATTCCCTATCCCCTAGACGTCTTTATTAATTTGATATTTCTTTTATAAAATTGAACGACTGTGACCGCTTTATTGCAAAAATTTCTCAACTATTCTTATAGCCAGGTGAGTTGAAGAAGACACTGGCATTTGGTCTCCTCGTATTCGATACCCGCTCGCCGCTACACCGTGCGCTTACGGTAAGACTAACGAGTCGCGTGCCCCGGTTGCGTGTTCGCGCATCCTCGGGGCTCCGATCAAGATTTTGGCGCCATTGCCGGGAGGCAATAGTGTTTGATTCTACCTACCTATCTATTTTTCTTTTTTGTTCTATTATTTCTATTTTTATTTTACCCTTCCTTTGTGCTAACTATTTCTTTGAAACTCTGTTCTCCCTTGCATGTACACGAGATCCTCGGCGAACCCCGAAGAAATACTATACGATCCGGAGATCGAGCGTACATTGAGGAGGATCCGAGCGGAGAAGAGACCCATTACGGAAGGGAGTTTTATGACCCATCCTGAGACACCCGAAGAAGTGGCGGAGCGAATGGCGAGGATCATTTCCATTAGAGATAGGCTTCGGCCTAAAACTTCTTCCACGACCTCGTCCATAGCTATGCCGGAGTTGGCGGCCGACAAAAATTTCGAATTGAAGACCAGATTGGTGGTTCTGATGCAACAAGATCCTTTTCATGGGAACTCCCATGAAAACCCACATTACCACATCCAGCTCTTCCTATCAAAATGTGCCACCTTCCAAATGCCGGGTGTCTCCATAGATGCTATCAAACTGCGCCTCTTCCCCTTCACACTCAAGGAAAAGGCCTTATATTGGTTGAGTACGCAAGCTGAAGGAATCTTCACCACTTAGGATGAATTGGCGAGTGCCTTCGTCGACAAATTTTACCCGCCCTCCAAGACGGTGAAAATAAGAAGTGCTCTCATGTCCTTCAAGCAAGGACCACCGGAGACTCTCTATGAGGTGTGGGAGCACTTCAAGGACTTGCAACATCAATGCCCCCATCACAGCATTGATGATTGGGAGCTTGTCCACAGTTTCTACAATGGGCTCCAACCGGGCACAAAACAGATTATTGATGCTACCGCAAATGGAGCCATTTTATCAAAGACCCCCGATGAAGCTACAGCCTTGCTAGAGGAGATGGCCTCCAACAACCAACAATGGGGGGACGAGCGAGGACACTCTTATCCTCCTTGAAGCCCACGAGTATTTACGAGGCCAATGCCGTGGCGGAGCTTGCTAGCAAATTTGACTCTCTCCATAAGGTAGTGGAGAGGTTGGAGAAATTCATTACCGAGCCGCAAGGAGCCCCTACTACATCCGCACCGACAAACCATATGAGTGATTGGCAAGACCAATCCCAAGCCATGTATGTAGGAGGAGAGCAAGGAGAAGGAGCTTTGGAGCAAATTCAGTATGTTGCAGGGAATTCCGGATATTGGGCCACCCCAGTCGCTAGAAACCATCCGAGTTTTTCTTATGCTAATAATGATGGTGCCTTGAACCCCCCGCCACAACAACCTCCTCAAGCTCGAGCTCCACCACCACCACAACTGAATTATCAACCAAGGGGGCCACCACAACAAAACTTCCCACAGAGGCAACAAGTGGGACCTTATAGGCCACCCGGGTATAATCAAGGGTGGAGAAATCCCAACCCTCCGTAAGCTCAACCACGTTCGGATTTTGAAGCTAAGGTGGATGAGTTTATGGCGGAGCAAAGGAAGATTAACGCCACGTTGAAGGCGGGACAAGATTCTCTGACCACAGTCATCGCCCAAATCGGGGAGCAACTTGCGTTGCTCAATAGAAATAACCAACAATTGACGGCTCAACCCGAGCCAAATCCACGGGGCAACACCGGTCATATCAACGCGGTTGTTGTGGTTACAACAAGAGGGGGGAAGGATACCACTCCCCATATGACCCAAATCAAGGAACCCGTGGTGGAGATCCTAGAAGAAAGCGAGCCGGTAATTGAGGTGGAAAAAGAGAAGGAGCCGCAAGAAGGAGCAAAATTTAGAGTGGAGGAACCTATTGATGAGCACCGATTCATGCCACCAGTGCCTTTCCCTCAACGGTTAGCTAGAGCCAAGATCGAGAAGAGGCTAGCCAAGTTCCTCGAATACTTGAGAGGGGTGAGCCTCAATATCCCTTTTCTTGATGCCTTAGTGGAAATCCCGTCCTACGCGAAGTTCTTAAAGGACTTGATTACAGGAAGGAAAAGGAAGGAGAAGATCATGCTCGTGGTACAAGGAACGTGGTTCACTAGGAAGGAGAAGGAGCCCGCCAAATTTAAAGATCCCGGGAGTTTCCGGATTCCTTGCACACTCGGAGGCGTCCCCTTACAAAAAGCATTGGTTGATTTGGGCACTAGTGTGAGCCTTATACCTCTCACCATGTTCCAGAAGTTGAATACCGGCACGGATTTAAAGCCAACCGACATGAGGATTCAACTCGCGGACGATCGGATTACAAGGCCGGTCGGGATCACGGAGAATATCCCACTCCAAGTTCCGGGAGGCATATGCTTGCCTTGTGATTTTGTGATCATGGACATCAAGGAAGAGGGTGACACATCGCTCATACTTGGACGCCCATTCCTCGCCACCGCCGGTGTAATCGTCGATGTGCGGGAAGGGACTCTTACCTTGAATGTCGGAAACATTGAAGTCGAGCTCCATATACCAAAGGCTATGAAGCACAAGCCGTATCATGAGGAGCTAGATTACTTGGACCTCCTTGACGAGGTCATTGAAGAGGCCATCCCCTACTCCATCGGTGCACTCCATGACGATGGCTTCGAAGAAAGCCAATATTTGAGCGAAGAAGAGAAGATGGAGGACTCTCCCGATAGCTCCATGGTGAATGATGATGGCGACGCTGATGTCCCGAGAATACGGGAGCTTTGCAAGCTCTCGACATTGAAGAACCCAAAGAAAGCTCCACCGATTCGAAGATCGGTGTCACCGGCGAAGTCGAAGACCGGAACAAGCTCAAGCTTGGGGGAGCCATCCCCCAACATCGCTCATGATGAAGGGGCACTGAGGAAGGCCACACACCACCACGATCCAAATCCGAGCGGTCTTCCCGGCAAGTTCGACGGGTGCATCTCATATGCACCCAACATCAAGCGTTAATTGAAAATCCAAAGGGGTCGAGCTCAAGACCTTAAACGAGCGCTTATCGGGAGGCAACCCGATGGTTTTTGCATTCTTTTTATTTTGGTTTTTATTTTGGTTTTAGACTTTGTTAGTGTTTTGAGTCTTTTTTCCCATAAAAATCGTGACAACGGGTCTTAATTTCTATGACAGGAGAGGAGAAAAGGAGATCTCTCATATGGAGGAAGATAGAGGCAAGGAAGAGCGCTCCAGGAATGCGCTCAGGCCTTGGGAGGAAGAAAAAACCAACTGGAGGAAGAAAAACAGAGAGTAGAGCGAAAACGGAGCCCCGAAGCAGAAAACAGCATGCCACTCGGCCGAGTATCATATGTAACTCGGCCGAGCAAAGGATCCCATTCGCCCAAGTGGGACACCAACGAGGGAAGTCTGCTGAACCCAACTCTCTGTCTTTTTTGTGCATTTCGTATTAACTGTCACTCGGCCGAGTACGTCTAGTCACTCGGCCAAGGGAAACGGATACCCTCCTAGCCTGTATATTGCCGAGTAGCTTGTGCCACTCGGCTGAAGGAGTTTTCTCCCTTCGGCCGAGTGAACAGAAGCCACTCGGCCGAGTCGTAAGTGGCGGGGAGAAATTTAAAACTCATTTTTCGTTACGTCACTCGGCCGAGCAACATAGTCACTCGGCCGAGTCGTAACTATCCCTATATAAGTCGCAGCGGGCTCGACGCGAATTTCAATGGAGCTAATCCCAATCTTCTGCCCGAGCCCACGACTTTTCAGCTCCCCTCACCCGCGACTACACCCTCTCTCGCCCGATTCACCTCACCGCCAGCCCCGATCGTCACACCACCGACGGCGACGACTCGGCCGGGCATCCCCGACCTCCGTCGACACCCCCCGCCGTCGACCGACCCCCCTGTCACCTCGGTTTGCCCCCAAATGCCGTTTTTCTCCTATTTTTCTCGATCCGTAGACCCGTTGAGCCCAAAAATCAAATTAAATTGTTTATCTATCTATTATACCCCATCTCCCCCATGTATTTTGAATATTAACCGCTGATATCATTGTTTAATTTGCAGGCTATCTTGGGGGAGCTTAGGGGAGCTTCAGGACGCGCTTTTGGCTTCGCAGAGGCGGCGCTCTTCGCACGCACTCACTGATTTGCTCTTGCGGCGTGTTCAGGTACACTCGCTCCTTTTTAAGCACGTCGCATTACATTTTTGTTGGGTGAGCACTCGCGGCACACATGCCGCCCCGCACTAGGCCACGCACGCGGGGAGCCTCTTCCAAGCGGAAGAGGACCGATGACGCCGGTCCCTCTCATGCTAGGGAGGACTCCCCTCCACCTAGTCCACCACCACCCACACAGCCGCTTCCCGAAGATCCCATCCACGCACAGCCCATCCCCGCCGATCCTATCCCACCACCGGCTCCCGTTGTCAGGCCGATGGGGATCACATTCAGAGACGACGCACAGCGTGTCCGATTTGAGCGTATCACCCAGCGATCTATAGTGCCCTCTAGGTTCGCACACTTAGCAGACCTGGACTGCCTAGGGGTGCTAGAGGGGATGCTCACGTTGTACCACAATGTGGGTTGGCACGATTTCTTGTCTGTGTCGACGGACACCTACGTCCGTCCGACACTTGAGGTACTTAGTTCGATCGCCCGGACCCCTGGAGGATGCACATTTTGCCTTATGGATCGAGAGTGCGAGGTCACTCTCGACATGCTTCGTGCATTCTTCCAGTGGCCCGCTGTCCCCGTCCCCGACCGAGCCTACACACCCACTCACATCCCACCACCATCATTTGACACTTCCACGTTTTGGACACGTATCACGAGCTCCCACCATGGCTTTGACCCTAGTAGGGCCAAGGCCTCAGCCATCCTACACCCCTACCTCCGCATAGCCCAGTGCCTCATGGCGACCACCTTCTTGGCGAGGTACGAGCCTGGGACGATGTCTACGCCTGAGCTCTACATGCTCTACGCGATGACTCGCCCCAGAGTTCTCGATAGGGATAGTGATGACCTGGTCCCCGCCGTTGAGATTGATATTGCTAGCTGGTTCTTAGACTGCATCATCATTTCGGTGGGCGCTCGCTCACCTATTTGCTACGGCTGTCTGATTACTTTGCTAGCCCGGATGACCGGCGTGGACCTACCTACTGACCTTAGACGAGCCCCGGGCCCCACTGCACTCTCGATAGACGTCATGGCCCGGATGAAGATGCTTCGTCCCCATGGCCAATGGCACTAGGTGTGGTTGCACGGTCCTTTTAGTGCCGATTACATGATCCTCCCGAGCCTAGCTCAGACACATATAGGACCGGCCCACGAGGATTGGATCCCAACGATGGATCTCCTCATCCCAGCTACTTACATTCTTGAGGCTGAGGGCACTGAGCAGGCACCCCATGCGCACCCTGCACCTCATGCTGACCCCGTGATCGCTCAGCCTGAGCCTGCACTTTCTGCACCTCCCGGTACTTCTGTCCCCACTTCTGCCAGTGTCGGGAGTACCCTTGCTGAGCCGTCCACCACGTCCACCACCACCCCCACCACTGCTGTGCCTATCTTGGTTGAGCCTATTTCTTCACATCTTCCCGAGCGTCCACCCACCATACTTGAGAGCGTCGAGCCTTCCTTCGCTGCCGTCGTGGGGACCCTGTCCGGTTTGATGTCCGCTGGGGTGTCACCTTTTGGTCCTTACACTTTCTCCCCAGCGGTCGACCTTTCTGTCTCCACCGCAGATGTCCTATCCGAGGGTGTCATGACGTCTGTCCCTGCTTCTGTGTCACTGACCTCTCTTGCTGCCTCGTTGTCGATTTTGTCTTCCACCACTGCTGCTGCCTCCTCGTCCCAGCCTGCGTCCCAACCTCGCACTGAGGCTGGGCATCCACTAGTGAGCACATCACCTTTTTCACACCTACCTGCTGGCCCGATCACTTACACTGCCCGTATCAGACAGCCCCGACCATCACAGCCTAGACCTGCCCGTCCCTCCGCTCCACCACCCCCTGACGTCCTAGTTCAGAGCATTCGTGCTCTTGAGGGGGCTGTGAGTGGACTCAGGGGCGATTTTAGGGCTCTCTTTGCCGCGGTCAGTTCCATGGAGACCCGCGTCGCCATGCTTCCCGATATTCAGGTTTGCCTGAATCAGATCCTAGCGCGACTGCCTCCACTACACCCACCCACCCAGCAGACACGTCCACCACCCACCTAGCAGACATGTCCACCCCCACCACCTCCTCCACCTCCGCCACAGGACGGAGATGGTGCAGCACCACCAGCTTAGGCACACCCTTGATGCCATTGATCTTTTTTGTCATTATGCTGCCCATTCTCTGCTGGTCCTGTCGATAGATTTTTGCCCACCCCCTCCCCTCACTATCTTGATCACATCATTCTATGTCTTTTTGGGAGAGAGGGAGAGCTGCATCACTCCCATCTTTGCATGCATCATTCACATCATCATATTTTCTTTTTATTTTTACCTTTTTTTAATCATGCATGCATCCTCACCCTCCTCACCCATTTCCCGTATCTCGGTGTGCCACACTTTACACACTGAGGACACTGTGCACTTTAGCTTGGGGGAGTGAGTTCTCACACTTTTTACTTTTATCACCTCTATTTTTAGTTTTTTCACGTTTTTCCGCTTTTTGCACCCATTTTTCATCACTTTTTCATTTTTTACCATGCATCACGGTTTTGTTATTTTTCTTTGTGTGCTGCATTGTAAATATCTTTGTTTTCCTTTATCTTTATTTCTTTCATCTTTTGCTAGAGATGATTTTTCTGTGATGACGATGACATGGTGTTAGCTTTTCTCTATATGCGTGCTAATTTTGTCATGTCATAGATTTTGTTTCTGATATCATATGCCGTTTTGCATTTAGAAATAGTAACCCACTTCTTTTTCCGTATGAAAATGGATGAAATTCTATTATTAGCCGATGTCTGATGATTCATATGTATGCTATCATAGAAAACACACCAAGATTCACGCATTGATGCTTATATCTGGAGTACTGCTTTCTTTTCTCATATCACTTCTTATTGCATGATTTGTACGCTTCACTTCAGGTTGATTGAATGTTTTCTAGCATTGACAAATCTGGATTAGTTTACTTTTTGAGATCAAACTGAGTAGATTAGATTACCCTGCTGAAGTTGTCATGCACGTCCTATAGAGTGAACCGAGAGATACATTTATTTCTTTCTCCACATATCTTGAACATTATTTCTCTATTTTAAATTCATTGGTGAATCTCCCCTTAGCAATTCTATTATTGGCATCCCCCCGTTATTATATCACATGCTCCAAATTTCCCAAAACCCAAAGAAACAAATACTTGTATATCCTTCTCTTTGATTTGGGATCATTTGTATATATATGCTATTAAAAAAGAGAAAAAAAAGAAAAAAAGAAGAAGAAGAAAAAGATTTGAGAATAAGAAAAGAAAAGAGAAAATAAGTTCGAAAACGATCCCATCTCATATCCTTTCTCTCTTTCTTCCCTCTTTTGCTTTTATTTTTATTTTCTTTGAATTTTGGAGCTTCAAAAGAAACGGGGATGTAAATATTGTTTTGTATATGCCACCACGCTTATGGATAAGCTTGGGGGAGGGGATCCAATGATGTGTGAGAGAGTGAATACTTGACGGTGCATGACAACCTAGGCTAAGTAATATTTTATACTCGATGAGATTGCTTAAAGTATTACGAAATCCAGAAATCTACGCTTAGCATTCATTTCATGAAAACCACACTTTTCTATTCTTACTACTCTATTGTGTGATATCTCTTATACTCCTTATAGAAAGCATTCAATTGAAAAGTGTGTGATCTACGATATTGTATACCGCTTTAGATGCTTCAGACGATGCTAATTCTAGAATTATTCCATTTTTCATGCTATATTGATATTCTTGGGTTTTCTATTTCAAATGCACATTTATACTATGATATCGAGATAAAAGTCTTTGACATGTGTTTGGTATTCGATGCATGCTATTTGAGTAAGCAAAACCCACGTCCTGAGAAAAATGATCTAGCAACTTCCCTCTTCGTTTTCTATTTTGTTTTCGTTTTTCATTTTCCGCCTTTCCATCGTTTCTAATTTCTTTATCCACCGGGTTCGCTTTTTACTCATCTTCCTCGAGGACGAGTAAGAGGTAAGCTTGGGGGATTTTGATCACTCCATATTTTACACCTTTTTTCTGCATGTTTGCACGCCATTTTAATCGCTTGAATCGTGTTTTTTACGATTTTTCGGCAATATTACAATGCTTTTCACGATTTCTTGTTTTTGTCGAATTTCAGGAGATTTCGAGCGATTTGGAGTGATTCTGAGATGCACCCGCTCCGGGATGTCACCCGTGACTCTCCCGAGGGGAATTTTGCTATTGGAGAGGAGTGAAAGAAGAAAGAACGTCGTAGGAGCGACGAGGGAGCAAAAATATGAAGATTGGGCATTTTTCAGCATGTCACTCGGTTGAGTGAACGAGTCACTCGGCCGAACATCGAGAGCCCGCTCGGCCGGCCAAATCGGACACGCAGAAGATAGAGTATCAGCGTGCACTCGGCCGAGCATCGCCAGCCCACTCGGCCGAACCACGGAGACACCACTCGCCCGAGTGGCATCAAGACGACGGCAAACAGAAATCCCAGACTTACTGTAATTTGTCAGTCGATTCCCGAGTTCCGACTCGGCCGAGTGAAGAAGTCCCCTTGGCCGAAGCAAAGAAAGTCACTCGGCCGAGTGACTCCCGAGGAGCCGACCCCCAAAAGTCTGAACTTACTGGAATTTGTCAGGGTTTGTTACTCGGCCGAATGACATTTGTCACTCGGCCGAGTGAGCCGCGCTGCCTGTAGCGTAAATTGCGATTTTGAGGCTGCGCAGGGGCATTTTCATCACAGTTTTTTGGGAGATTTTGGGCGGTATTTAACCCCAGTTTTAACCTAGTTTAGAGAGCTTTTTCAGAACTTTTTGCAGCCTTTTTTAGATTACTTTTAGGAGATTAGATTGAGCTTTGAGGGGAGAGAGAAAAGTGTTATTTTGTTGGATGCCATTGATTCTTCATTGGTTTCTCTCTCTCTCTCTCTCTCTCTATCAAAAACTCAATTATTATTGATATATTGAATATTGTTATGAATTCTATTGATTTTATTTGTGAATTTCTATTGAATTTTATTATGAATTGTGAGTAGTTCTATCGTCTTAGGGCGTAGGGATGAACCCTACGAACCCTATTTCTAATTTGTGATGAATTGGTGAAATTATTGTTAGAATTGATTAGGGTTAGTTTGGGATTGATTTAATACGAATAGCTAGGGATTCATACCGATTGGGATTTGCAAGAGATTGGATCCCAACTCGATAGGAAGCCCTAGATATTCGAATTGGGTTACAATTGGATTTCTCCGGAATCGGTTTGCAAGAGATTGGACCGAAACTAGGGTTTTCGATTGCAATTCTATACCAATACCTGTTTGCAAGAGATTGGACGGGTAGGAACTATCCCAACCTAGGTCGTAGCTCGAGTTTGCACGAGAGTGGGCTCGAGATGCGATTGAACGATGATGTTGTTCTTCACGCTAGCTTGCCTAGGTTAGGGTTTGCAAGAGATTGGACCCTACCCTAGGTTTGCTATAGACAGGCAATAGCGCGAGAGCGTGAGCTTGGTTCTACATTTAGTTGCAACTAGTTCACCCGAATTTCAAGTCTAGCAATTGTGAAACCTACGAATCACAATGACGAGATACGGTTTGTAGCGGGGATTCCCTATCCCCTAGACGTCTTTATTAATTTGATATTTCTTTTATAAAATTGAACGACTGTGACCGTTTTATTGCAAAAATTTCTCGACTATTCTTATAGCCAGGTGAGTTGAAGAAGACACTGTCATTTGGCCTCCTCGTATTCGATACCCGCTCGCCGCTACACCGTGCGCTTGCGGTAAGACTAACGAGTCGCATGCCCCGGTTGCGTGTTCGCGCATCCTCGGGGCTCCGATCATGACTCCATATATATACGGCAATATAGATATAAAGAACTATATAAAACTTCCAGAAGGGTATACTCTACCCCAGAGATGAAAGAGAGACGTAGAAACGTCTTCTCCATAAAGGCTACAAAGATCATTAGTTGATCTTGAGCAATATTCTGCCCGTGTTTCTTTTTCGAAATATCATTTACAGGATTTGTGATATTCGCCTTACATGTGGTCGACTTAAAGCTAATAGGATCTCCTGCAGAGACCATTGAGATTTAAGATAGTTTTAAAGCATACCTTAGAAATGAAAAACCGAGGTATAACAAGGTTTTGTCGCGGCTTACATATTAAACACATTCATGGTGGAACCCTTTAATATCCTTCATACACCTGGAGTTTATGAAGAATGATGTCCATTTGCAACCGATTAAAAATAGATGCTTATTTATGACACCTTCCAGTCGCTGGAAGAGGGGGAGGACATCCTAGGTCCCAAAGAGCCTATCTCTAGTGTAATTGTTACACTTCTTTATATGGCCAACTGCACGTGTCTTTGATAGAACGTCTGCAGTAAAGCTGTTAACCAGATACAATGTTGTCCTGGAGAGCAGACCAAGGATAAGCTGCTTCTGCGCAACTTTCAAGGGTCAAGGAATATATATCACATATGCAGATTTAAAGATCATCACGATGACTAAAACACAAAAGGCGGGCCACCTCCTAAATATCTACATATCATCCTCCAAAGTCTACATCTTCTGAGAAGCTCATCATCCAAGAAGCAAGGATTGAAAACGCTCAGCCAGGTCCAGCAGTACCTTGCATACACAATAAAGACTGATTCAAAGAAATACTTTAGTGGAGCCATCTACAAACTTCGAAGAGCATTCCACTCCAGAGCACCACTGTTTTCCAATAGCCACTAGATGAGTGAAACTTGTATAGATGAGTGATAACTGTATTTGCTTTTAGAACATGATGGATGTATAGACAAATATGAGATGATTGTATAGATACATAGGATATCTGCAAGCCTGAAGCTTGTACAGATCAGGGGGAGTCACTCGATAGTTGTACTCTTTCCCCTTAAGCTGCTGGTTTTTCCCACTGGGTTTTCCACAGCTAAGGTTTTAACGAGGCAGCCACAGTGACATTGGATCCTAAAGTATCCACCCCATTAGCATACTGAATCCTAAAGTATTCATATGCTTAACCCAAGGTAATGGAGAGATGAGGGGAGTGTTGTGAGTTGAGGGAGGCCTTTGGCCTCCCTCCCCTCATCATCTCACCATTACTCCCCACTAAGTTAGTGGGGAGTCCCTTGGACTCCTAAACCCCATTATGAAATGAATATATAGAGAGCCATGGCTTGTGCCATGGCTACTCCTAAACGAAGATTGTTTACACTTTATCAATACTCTTCAACACTTTCTCCTTTTGTCTATCCCTAATTAAAACAAATCAAATAATTAAAAACACTTTCCTTTCTAAAACATTTCCTAAAACTATTTCATTTCAACCCGTACCCTCACCCTAGGGTAACTCACACACACTCGCGCACAACACACCATCTCCTTTACTCTCTCACAAAACTGATAGCAATTAAAATCCTACCCTATTCCTAAGAACATATAAACAAACCCAGGCCTATCTTATTTTAAAAAGCCCTACAAACTTTGTACGAACAAAACCTTAAGGCTGCATACCCTAGCCCTAAGCTATTAAAACCCTAAGGATAAACCGTACAAGCCCCTCTCTCTAAAAACCCTACAGAGCCCTACCCTCTCTAAAACAAAAGTACAGACCTACCCTACCCCCTCTAAGGACTAAACCCTAGCCTCAAGAACCGCCGACCTCACCCTTCTCTCTGACCACACGGCGACCTCCCCCATTTCCTCCACCCTCTCACCGCCCAGAAACGCCCCGAAACCTTCCTCCGACGACAGCAACCTCGAGCCGTTCTCCCCTCCTTCCACCGACCACCACTCGGCCTCTTTCTCCTCTCCGACTAGCCCCCACATCAACCGCCATCACCTGCATCATTTTTCGACGTCAACTCACCGCAAAACACCCCGCATGCCATTTCCCCCACATGCAGAAGCAATGCCGGCGCCCACTTCCTCCGGCAGACGTCCGCCTGTGACCTCTGCCTCCAACTGCAGAAGCCTGACGTCCAACAGGCACCGCTCGACTCCCTCCGATGCCCTGCAAGCCCAGGCCGCTGCCGCTGCCTGAAGGAGCTACCGCCATCCGACCGTATTCCTCAGCCTGCAACCAGCAACGAGGGAGAAAATCTCTTAGAGGTTAGCTTATCATCTGTAGGTTGTTAGGGTTTAGATATATTTACGGTTTAGAGTTAGCTTAATATTAATTAGTTTTACAAAATGATCTGTGCATCACTTTGGTTGGTGTGTTAATTGAGTTAGGGTTAGTTTTATAACTGATTTTTTTATTGTTACATGTTATGATCATTTTTTTAGCTAGATGTGAGTATTAACCCCACAACATGTTATATTGCTAATGTTAGATGTTAGTATACAATATTGTTAATAATATATTTAGTTAGGGTTAGTATATTAATAGTTAGATATTTTTTAATATAAAGAAAATAGTACCCCTTATTTTTAAAGAGCTGCATGCTTTTTTTAAGTGGTGAATTCATGATGTGGGCTTCAGAAACAGGGTGTTAATTTCTACTTATAACTGAGTATAGGTTAGTGAAAAATATATGATGATACTTGTAGAACATTAGTCACTGGAACCCTCTTCGTGTATGTAACTACAGTAATGATATCAGATATCACAGTATTTGATTTCAGAACTATTAATGCCTATATAAATATTGGAGCATAACCAATGAGATAGGTTTCTAATAATTCGTATAAGAAATTAGAAGCATTAGTGAAAGAAACAGTATCCTTTTAATTAATCGAGTAAATAGGTTAATTGGTTTAATAAGTTATTTTCATTTAATCTGATATCGGAACAGTCTAACGCAGAAAACGTCTGCGCCTCCCGTACGGACCCGTTGACACCAAAAACACCAGAAACAGGCGAGCGTGCAGTTTATTACATTCATTTAAATGTTATTCTCGTAGACTTAAACTGTGTTTTAATACGTAAAATTGCCATGTGCCACTCCAATAATAAAACCCATGACAAAATGTTAAACTCGTACTCGTGTGCGTGTGTGGACACCGTTAGGAAAATGAACATCCTTGCTACAACATGAACTGAACGGACAGGAAATAGAATAATTTGAACAAACATGATGGCCGGTTTGGCAACTCATAGAAATTCATGCCATTGGCTCGTGAACATGCATGTCGTTGGCTACTAATTGGCTATTCTCGTCGGTCACATGTGACTAGTCTGGCTCATGTTCCAGTAGGGTCACATGTGACTACTCTAGCTCGTGTTCCAGTATATGACGGTTTAGCATCCTGGCTCGTGGTCTAGAAAGTACACGTGGGTGGGGTTGGGTTCCCGGGCACCAGCCGGTAGTAAACAGGTCGCCTTCTGTGGGCACTTGAAGGTGGATTCACTTACTAGCCCTCTAACTATGGGGGCCTTAGTCACGGACTTGCACACACAGTTAGATAACTTGAAAAGAGATGTTAACTTTAAAACTGATGTAACTTATTGAACTGCTACGTTTCATTTTCATAATAAGACTGCATGCTAGTGTAAACTTATTAACTGCTTTAAAACTGCCATATATACCTTGTTATATATCTTGCCAAGGGTTCTCTTCTAACCATGTTTTGCAGGACCCTTGCTGACATACATTCTATGTTGTTTGAATGTATGTCAGGTTACGTGACAGGATACCAGGGGGACGAGCTTCAGGATCAGAGTGATCCATTGGACCAGGAGTACGTCGATCCAGAGGTTCTCCCTACAGGGGACCAGTCGTAGAGCCTCTCTGCTGTTGCTGTTTAGGATTTACTTTCTGCTTATTTTTTGGGTTTGTACCCACTGCTGTAGACGCTTTTGTTGGCCATGTTTAGGCCTTACTTTTGTGTACTTTCCTTTCTGGACGATGGCTATCTTTATGATTATTTCTGTTGTTCTATTGCATTGCCAGAATATGTGTTTTGGTTGTTATTCACAGACGCTTATTGGGCTCAGGCTTAACCGCCTCGGCCCAAGCGGACCCGCTCGGGTCCTCGCTCCCAAGTATAATGGGAAGCACGGCGTGACAGGTTTTTGTAGTGGCCCATGCAGGTCTGCATTAAACAAACTCAGAACAATAGAAAGATTAACATTAGCCAATACGTCTGGATGTTACTGGTACACAAGACTTACTCGAGTTTTCTTGATTCAGAATGGCAGGACGACACAACACCCGGAACGGAAATGGATCCAGTGGTAGTGGCACTCCGGACATCAATGAACTCCTCGGAGTTATGAGAGGCATGCTGGAGATTCAGCAGGAGCTGATTCAGCGGACCCAGCAACCTGCTCCGACACCACCGCCACCCCGAGCTGAACCTGAAGTGAAGCAGTTCTAGGAGTTGCAAGCCAGGAGCTTCTCTGGAAAAGAAGGACCTTTAGGAGCTGATGACTGGATTCAAGGGACTAAAGATAAGCTGAGTGCTGCACGTATTCCTCAGGCTGGATGGGTTGAAGTAGCAAAACTTCAACTAGCCGACAATGCTAGGAGCTGATGGCAACTAGAGGAGAAACGTCTGGTCAGGCCAATTGCTCGGGGCATGTTGCAGGAAAGGTTTGATGCTAAATACTTTCCCAAAGTAGCCAAACGAGGGCTTCAACAGCGTTTCTCTAATCTGGTCCAAGGAGACAGGACCGTAGACGAGTATGAGGCTGAGTTTGCTATGCTTAGCCATTTTGCACCCCACATGGTTGAAAACCTTGAAGATTATGCATTCCAGTTTTGCAACGGCCTGAATCCCAAGGTCCAAGCCTCGATGACCTTGGCGAGACCGACGACCCTTCAGGACGTTTTAGATTGTGCACGAGAGCATGAAATTGTGGCGAAACTTCCAGTGGAGCCTTCAACTGGGGAGGCAAGCGTCCCATGGAGTCGCCTAGGATGGTGCCCAGAGGAAATTGCCGACCCCGCAGACCACACAGTTCAGGAGGCTGTCTGCTCCTGTTGATCAATCATAGCTGACTTGCTACTTCTGTGGCAAGACTGGACACCAGAAGAAGGATGGCAGGAGGATGCTGAACCAGTGCCTGATTTGCAGATCACCTGCACATGCTGTGAGAGACTGCCCCCACGGCAAGGACCGTCGAACACCTACTGGAGTACCAGCATCTATTCAGCGAGCGGTGCCTGCATCTGTTCAATGAGGAGCACCTGGACCTATTCAGCGTGGACCACCACTGATTCTGCAGAACCGGGCCTATCAGCAGGCCAATCAGCCGAAGCGCCAGTCATTCACGATGACAGCTGCAGAAGCTGAGGCTGAGGATGAAGTGATCACAGATAACATTTAATTTTGGTATTTGTTATTTCTCTTATATTCATGCTTGTTAGCTAGTTTCCCTTGCTAAGTTTATTAATTATTATTATCTTAGGTGTTATCTTAGTGGCCTCCCACCCGGCTCTGACTTTATTTGATTCCGGAGCCTCTCTCTGTCTTATATCCCAAAAATTTGTAGTTAAGCACTCGATCCCTACCTACCCACTTCTAAGAGATGGAATATTACAACCGGAAGTGGTGTAGTGAGTGTTAACTTGGGATGCAAATCATGTCCTTTAGTGATTTGTGGACATGAGCTCTATGCAGATTTCATGGTCCTGGACACGCCAAACTTTGATGCTATTCTCGGCATAGACTAGTTAGGGACTTTTTATGCTATTATCGACTGTCACAAGAAGAAAGTAGTATTTGAAATTCCCGACCATCCGGTGTTCTAATTCATCAGTGGTAGTCGTTCGCTCGGGCTTATCAGATTTCAGGCTCAGTCGAACGAAGCGATCCTCGCATCCATGCAAGACGAACCGGAGAAGCCAGCAGTGGTTCGGGACTTCGAATATGTATTTTCGGAGGATATTTTTGGACTGTCGCCTGATCGAGCATTGGAGTTCAGTATTGACTTGATGCTGAATACACAGCCAATCTCGAAGGCGCCTTACCGTATGGCTCAGCAGAACTTGAAGAGCTACGTAAGCAGTTGGATGACTTGTTGGAGAAGGGATTCATTCATCCCAGCGTGTCTCCCTGGGGTGTGGCTGTACGCTGGTCAAGAAGAAGGATGGATCGAGAAGGATGTGCGTGGATTATCGGGAGCTGAACAATGTCACTGTGAAGAATAAGTACCAGCTACCTCGCATAGATGATATCTTCGATCAACTCGGAGGATCACGATTTTTCTCGAAGCTGGATCTCAGGAGTGGATACCATCAGGTGAAGGTCAAGAATGAAGATATCTACAAGACGGCCTTTGGGACCAAGTACAGACACTACGAGTTCGTTGTCATGCCCTTCGGTGTGACCAACGCTCCTGCAGTATTATTGAACCTCATGAATATGATATTCTACGAGTTTCTGGATAAATTTGTAATGATATTTATTGATGATATATTGCTCTACTCGAAGAGTGAAGAAGAGCAAGTCGAGCACCTGAGGATTGTGTTGGAGACACTTCGACATCACAAGTTGTATGCCAAATACAGCACGTGCAAATTTTGCTGGACCGTATCACAGTCCTTGGGCATGTGGTATCGGACGATGGTATCTCGGTAGACCCAGAGAAAGTTGCTTCAGTCACAGATTGGCCTACACCTCGGTCAGCATCAGACATCCGGAGTTTCCTTGGATTGGCAGGATACTACCGACGATTCATTCAGGATTTCTCGAGGATTGTAGAGCCCATGACTCGACTGATGAGGAAGGACGTCAAGTTTGTTTGGTCAGATTCTTGTAAGCAGGCATTTGGGACTTTGAAGGCAAGACTGACATCTGCACCAGTTCTGATTATTTCAGATAGGACTGGAGGATTCGAGATCTTTTGCGATGCCTCGGGCAAAGGTCTTGGATGTGTTCTGCATCAGCACAGTCATGTAGTCGCTTACGCTTCTCGACAGTTGGAGATCCACGAGAAGAATTATCCGACTCACGACCTGGAGTTAGCTGCTGTGATTTTCCCTTTGAAGATTTGCAGACATTTCTTACTGAGGGAGAAAGTGAAGATTTTCACTGATCACAAAAGTTCGAAATATATTTTTACTCAGAAGGAGTTAAATATGAGGCAGCACAGATGGTTAGAGCTGATGGCTGATTACGACATTAACCTACAGTATCACCCAGGGAAGGTTAATATTATACCAGATGCCTTGAGTAGACTCCCAGCAGTTATGGCTCTTACAGTTCAGTAGGATCTATATGAGATGAGCACAGAGGTTGTGTTACCTGGAGTCACATCGTCGTTGATGAATATGCATTCAGTCGACGATAGTGGATCGGATCAAAGCTGCACAGACTGGAGATGCTAAACTGTAGAGAATCAGAGAGCAAGTTGAAGCTAGACTTCGGACGGATTTCATTATTCATGAGGATGGTTCCTTGAGATACGGTAGCAGGATCTGCGTACCTTCTGGTGATATTAGAGATGAGCTGATGAATGAAGCTCATAGCTCTCCATATTCCATTCATCTGGACGATACCAAGATGTACAAGGATCTCCGTCTGAATTTTTGATGGCACGGTATGAAGAGGAGCATAGCTTGGAGCATCGCCAAATGTCTCGTGTGTCAGCAAGTGAAGGCTAAACACCACCATATTGCCGGATTGCTTCAACCCCTATCGATTCCAGAGTGGAAGTGGCAGCACATCACCATGGACTTTGTGACTGGACTACCTCGGAGCACTAAGCAAAATGACACGATTTGGGGTATCGTTGACCAGTTAACCAAGTTTCTCCGCATTTCATTCCTTTCTGAGTAGGACAATCTACGGAGATACTAGCGAAGAAATACATGGAGGTAATTATCTTTCTCTTACCTTTATAATTTCTTTCTAGTACACGTTGTGATTTGAATGATAATCGTACAGGAGATCGTGCGATTGCATGGAGTCCCCATGAGTATCGTCTCCGACTGAGATACTAGATTCACGTCCCAGTTCTGGAAGAGTTTGCAGACGAATCTGGGTACCAGTCTGAGTTTCAGCATGGCGTATCACCCGCAGACTGATGGATAGTCGGAGCGTACTATCCAGATATTGGAGGCCATATTGAGAGCTTGCATGTTGGATCTTAAGGGTTCGTGGGAAGACTATCTACATCTAGTGGAGTTCGCCTAAAACAACAGCTAACAAGCCAGTATTGGCATGGCGCCGTTTGCTGCCCTTTATGGAAGGAAATGTTGTTCTCCGCTGAGTTGGGATGACGTTGGAGATAGAGAGCTGTTAGGACCAGAGCTGAAAGTTGTGGCTGTAGATGTAGTGCGTACCATCAGGGATAAGCTTCGTATTGCACAGGATCGGTATAAGCATTGGGTTAATGCTAAGCGCCGTCCTTTGGAATTCAAGGCTGGAGACCATGTATTCTTGAAGATATCCCCGAACAGAGGAGTGATCCATTTTGGGAAGTGCGGCAAGCTCAGTCCGAGATTCATTGGACCTTTTGATGTGTTAGAACGAGTAGGAGAGGTAGCTTATCGTCTAGCACTGCCGCCTTCATTGGAGGGAGTACATGATGTTTTTCATGTATCTCAGCTGCGTCGTTACATCGGTGACCCATCACACGCTGTCAATTATTCAGAGATTACGGTTCGACCGAATCTGACTTATGAGCAGCAACCGGTGCAGATCTTAGACCGACGTCAGAAGACGCTCGGTAACAAGGTCGTCAAACTTGTGCGAGTGATGTGGCGTCATGATTCGCCTGGAGAGTCCACTTGGGAACGGGAAGATGAAATGCGAGAGCGTTACCCTTATTTGTTCCCTGCCCATTAGTTGATTGAAATTCTGAGGACGAAATTCTTTTAAGTTGGATAAAATGTAACGACCTATGTTTTCAGATACTATTGAGTGATGTTCTACTTATGTATGTCTCCATTAATAACTCTAGATGTCTAACTCTCATTAGTATACTTATAGTTAGTTTATTAATAGTGTAATATTAATGTTTTAAGAATTTCCAATATTTTTCAAAATTCAAATTGTTTCTTTTTATCCTAATTAAATTATTGTTAATATAGAAGTTTTCTCTCATTTAAAACCCATTAATTCTCCTATTAATATTAATATTTCAAACATTCCCTAAATGAATAGCTTTTAAAACAAATTTTAATAAAAAAACACTTTCTCCTTTTGTCTATCCCTAATCAAAACAAATCAAAAAATTAAAAAAACTTTCCTTTTTAAAACATTTCCTAAAACTATTTCATTTCAACCCGTACCCTCACCCTATGGTAACTCACACACACACTCACGCACATCACACCATCTCCTCCACTCTCTCACAAAACCCATAGCAATAAAAATCCTACCCTATTCCAAAGAACATAAAAACAAACCCAAGCCTCTCTTATTTTAAGAAGCCCTACAAACTTCGTACAAACCAAACCCTAAGTCTGCATACCCCAGCCCTAAGCTATTAAAACCCTAAGGCTAAACCGTACAAGCCCCTCCCTCTAAAAACCCTACAGAGACCTACCCTCTCTAAAACAAAAGCACAGCCCTGCCATACCCCCTCTAAGGACTAAACCCTAGCCTCAAGAACCGCCGACCTCACCCTTCTCTCCGACCAAACGGTGACATCCCCCATTTCCTCCACCCTCTCACCGCCTAGAAACGCCCCGAAACCTTCCTCCGACGACAGCAACCCAGTGTCGTTCTCCCCTCCTTCCACCGACCACCACCCGGCCTCTTTCTCCTCTCCGACTAGCCCCCACATCAACCGCCAGCACCCACATCATTTTTCGAGGTCAACTCGCCGCAAAACTCCCCACAGACCATTTCCCCCGCCTGCAAAAGCAACGCCAGTGCCCTCTTCCTTCGGCAGACGTCCGCCTGCGACCTCCGCCTACAACTGCAGAAGCCCGATGACATCCACTAGATTTAGCAATATATGCATTGAGATCGGGGATACCAAATTTAAATATTTGTACCGCAAGCGCACGGTGTTGTAGTGTGGCTTGGGGGTCGAACTTAGGGAGGCGTGTGTTGTGCTTGTTGTCAAGAAGAAACCAGATCACCCGATGGGTGAGCTAGCCTGATCAATCGGTAGGTTGTCACAAAATAGAAATACAAAGGATGTAAGATATAAAAGGGAACCCAGGACTTTGGTTTCAACCCTATCATGTGCCCTCTCTATTATGACCGACAAATAGGGATACGATTAGATTTTAGGGTTTAGTGGTGAGACGTTGCCTCTAAGAGTGATACCTAGCGTCCCATGGGCCCGATATTCCGGTCGATGCCCAGGATGATACACTAGGACTACCCGGGTTCGGTCGGTGGGCATGCCCATGTCCATTAACACCGACCGACTCCGGGAGCACTAAGCTCGCAACGATTACTCCCAACATTTCATCCTGTAGTTTCCACGCGCTAGTATTCAATGTTTACGCTAGGGATGTGAGCTGTGGTTAGGGGATCAAACGCCAGTTTTATTTCTCCTTGGCCCGATGGTCGGAGGCAGTCTTTCTTCCCCCAATGACAATAAAATGCCCCGCGTAACCATCTAAATTCCTAAATCCTATCGAAACCCTAATCCTATGGTCGTTCCAGGGAGAACCCACGAAAGGGCTTCCAGCAAATTCCCAGATTTGGAAACTACTCACAATTCATGGCGAAAATAGCATCACAACAAAATTCAACCATTGAAATCAAAATCAAGAAATAGAAAGTAGAAGCTAACAATAGTATTAATGCCATATTAAAGTTCCAGAATAATCAGAAAGCTTACAAGACGAAATAAATTCCACGCCGTCAAAAATCCCCAAAAAGACAGAAAATACAATGGGGATCTTGTCTGGGAAAAACCTAGGTCACCACATATAGAAAATATGACCACCCGATCGGTTGAAGCATCAACCGATCGGGTGAGCTGACAGTCGATATTGCCTTCGGTCTTCAGACACTTCACCCGGTAACCCAACCGATCGGATGAGCTCATCGGGTAATGAGATGGGCAATCTTGGCTACAGATGAACCGATCAGGTGAGATGTCACCCGATCGGTTGGAATTCAGCTCCAAAAAGACAGAGAGCTCTGTCGGATTCACCCGATCGCCGAACTGATCAGGTGACCTGCTCTTCACTTCTGCTCCTGTCCGGGTCAGATACGCGTGCACCAACCGATCGGTTGGCTCTGTCCAACCGATCGGTTGAGGGCTGATATATGTAATTCTTCGACATTTGGCCCTCGAAATCACGCGTGACACCTCCTGTTGCTCCGGGGACTCATGATATCTGCTTTATATGTCCCCAACGCTGGCAATCTCCTGCAATGGCACAAAAACACAAAGAAGTGAAAGAAAGCTAAAAATCACGAGAGAATGGATATGAAACACCGGAAAACAATGGAAAATCACGAAAAAGACGTGCCTGAATATATAAAATATAAACGCACGTCAAAATCCCCCAAGATAAACCCTTCCTCGTCCTCAAGGAAAACGAGTGAGAGTAGGAGCTCAGAGGGGAAAATAGAAAGGAAGAAACATAAATAAAGAAAATAAAATCCTAGATCGCCCATCTGAGCCAACGAAATCAATCACGCTATATTAAGCAGGCATGCGATAAATACTTCACTAAACCCCGGAATTTGAGTCACTACAAGTGTCATGGGCCCACGTGGTGAAGCGCGAGTGAGTGTGGTCGTGAGCTAGTACATGTTGTTACTATCTAAATTGTGCAATAAAGCTCCATATACACTTACCCAAGGAATGACCCAAATATCGATTAAATTCGAATTAGCGGTGAATAATAGCTCAAGCATGCATGAGAATAGAATAAGAATTGAAGCGTATCTTGTGTCGGGGACTCGACTGCTAGGAACTAGAAGATCACCACATTATTGCTTTAATAATTACTAGAAAATTCCTATGCCAAGTGTGTTCGAAAACGAGGGAGGTTGAGAAGGTGTGGATTAGAACACTGATCCAAATTCTTGCCTTCCCTTTATTCACGGTGGATAGGAATGGTATTCACAACGGAATTTTTTGGGTTTTGGGTATTTGTATTTTTTTTTTGACTTTTGGTTAAACAAATTTCTTTTTTCGTTTTTTTTCTTTTTGGATTTTTCTTCTCTCTTTTTTTGGGCTTTTGGATTTTTGGCTATACACTTGTGTACTCTCCCAAGTGGGAGAACGGTACACGATGAGGGGATTTGCACCAAGTAAAACAAAAAAGAAATCGAATTCTAAACACTTGGGCAAAAGAAAATTTTTCTCACGAATCAAAGCATAAGCTAAATGTGTTATCCTTGTCCTATTGGTAGAGTCCCGACACATGCAAATTGAAGCGCACTATATATATATGTATATCATGCATAGAGAAGCAGACAATAGCGGCAAAATATCGCATATTCGAAATTGAAGCATGATAGTCTAGGGGTCAACCAAGGACATGTATATAAATCAAAATCACAAAGTAGAAGCATACCAAACAGCTAGTTATGACAAACAACTCACACAAAAGCAAAGTGAACCCACGAAGCATGAAATGCAATAGGACTCGGCTTCCTAGGGTTAGTGAAAGAGATTATCGTAGCTGAGCTATGTGTGTGTGTGTGTGTGTGTAGATCCGTGGCAATTCATTATGTGGGGTCATCTCTAGGAGAGGGAGAATAAAAAGAAAGAAAGAAAAAGGAAAACACGATGAAAACGACTCAAAAACGATGAAAAAGACACAACTGATGCACAAAGTGCGACGCCCCCAAGCTAAAACTTGCATTGCCCTCAATGCAATAGTAGTAAATATGGGAGGGTAACGAAAATGGGAGGGAAGTACGCACCAACACAGAAAGATGAAAAACATGAAAAGCACACAAACGAAACAGAAAAATAAAGAAAAAGAAGCACACAAATAAAAGATATAAAAAACATCCAAAGGACACATATAAACAGGCACACAACAACGACATCATATGACAACACACACAAAAATCGATTTCCCCCAAGCTGATCGTGACAATGCTAGCGAAATGATATGATCAATGCGATGCAGAAAAATGCTAGGGGGTAGATCGGAAAAGAAGAAGAAAGAAATCAAAATGCAGGAGAGGAAGTGTCCTCGTCCTCCTCGGAAGAGACTGGAGGGGTGTGTGTGGGAGAGGTGATGGGTGTGCGGAGAAGTGGAGAAAGTGGGGTAGATGGTGGACGGATGGGTGCGGTGGTGGTGTGAACGATGGGTAGAGTGGCGGTGGTAATGGTAAGTGGGAGGGATACCGCGACCAAGGCGGTGGGAGTGGGTAATGATTTCGAGCGCACAACTAATTTCTTGTGGTGCTAATATGCAGCGGTGATGGAGGAGGTTGGTGGGAGTGTAGGATCTACGGTAGTGGTCATGGGTGGAGAAGAAGTGGAGGGAGGGGGATGATCGCCCAGGGGGTGATGGAGGAGGTGAAGATCGTTATGGAGGAGGAGATGATCGTCGAGGAGGTGAAGGAGGTGGTGATGATGCTGGAGTAGGTGGAGGTGGACCGTGAATGTGTGTAAGGATACAAAGAATGGTGGCCACGTTTCTCTCGAGTGCGAGGAAACGTGGGTGCGAAAAGAAAGAAGAGGATGGGTCCGAGGAGGTAGAGGTAGATGCGCCAGTGCGCAGAGCAGGCACCTCAGCCACAAGAGCGAGGCGAGCGGATATGGCCTGATGAACATCAGAAGAGGTGCCGACGGCAGGGGTCGTGTCGGCACCGGAGGCAAGGCCTAAGAGGGCCGTGGTGAGTGCCTCAGAAGAAACAGCAACAGAAGCTGGGGTCATGACACTAGGGCCAGCCCCGGGATCCTCCCTGAATGCAGGGATATACTGCTCACCTAAATGGGCGGTAAGGGACAGTGGACGTGGTGCATCAGGGAGTGGAAATTGAAGATGTAGCCCCCTACAAACTCTGGGTCAGGAGGAAAAGACCAGTCTGCCTCAAGCTGGATAGACATACATCCTAGGTTAGGCAGAGTGGTATAAGGAGTAGGGGTGGTCGTAGTAAAAGACATACCAACCGACACCACGAGGCTTAATCATGTGGGTATACCGCAGGACATCAAGATCTAGATATGTGGATCCTGTGGCATGCGGTAAGTCGCGGGGGATAACGACGCCGAACGGGGGGGTGTAAGGCAATGAGGGTAATGAGGCACCCGCATCAATATTTGCCCTTGCTGGCGTGGCTAATATCAAGTAGTTTTTGAATTAGCCATGCACCGCCATTAATAGGTATGCGCGGGGCATCAAAAGCGATCCCGTCAGCACTGCGAATGAAATCAAAAGTAATAGCCCAAAGGATAAAAAGGTCAGGAATAGTCACGGTCCCGGACTCATCCCGGGGAAAGAAAGTGCTAGATATGATGCAGTGAGCTAGACGAAAGACAGGGTGGATGATTGAGGAGGCCTTGGCCTTACCTCGAGGATAATGATCATGAAGGGTGAGGCGACCCCAAAAATAATCGACATCGAAGTCGCGATGAAACTCATAGGGACTTATATCTGCATGAAGAATAGGGAACCAGAAAATGTTGTTTATGGTGTTCACGTGGGAGTGGTAGTTTCGGTTTCGTAGGCGGAAATCTATGAGTGACCCACTCAGTTTTTAGAGTCGAAAGGAATTCGAGTGTGAGGGCGGGGTATGATGGTGCATGTGAGTTTAAGAAGCTTAGCCATCCAAGGTTTGCAAATAGAGTCTCGACACCGGAGAAAACTCCGAGATCGATCAAGATTTGAGCATGGGCAAACTTAGTGGATAAATGCGATCGTTGGTTGAGTCAATTATAAAAATCTTTATGGGATAGACTCATGAAACAGATTCCATGTGGGCCCATCAGTGGGTCCACAATGGGAATAATGGGTTGGGATGGAGTTTGGGTAGGAGGAGGTGGAAGAGCACGTTCACGCTGTGGACGTGTGGATTTGTGTCTCTTGCGAGACGACTCCTCTTCCTGCATGATCCCCTTACCCTTGTCTTTGGCCATGATTGTGTGGTGATGCAATGTGAATGCAAGATTATATAAATGCACACAATTAAATGTCAAATGGAGAAAAATGCAAATCCTTGGGCAAAGTAAAAATAAAGCTCAGAAGCGAGTGTACCCTGTAGCGAACCGATTCTTTGCTTGCAAAGGATCCCACATAGCGCAATGGAGAGATTTGTGAAGCCGCAGCACTTAGATCCAACAAGAGTTGAAATTTTCGAAATGGGGGGAGTAGGGTTAGGGTTAGGGCGAAATTTAGGGTTGGATGGGGTGGAGGGGGTGGAATTGATGGAGAGAGAGAGAGATGGAGGAAGTGGGGAGAGTGAGATTAGGAGTTGTGGGAGTGAGAGAGAGAGAGAGAACCGTTTGAGGGAGAGGGAAGACAAAACGATCGGAGGAAGAGGGAGTTCGGGTGAATGAAATGAAATCGGGTGAGTGTGGGGGTATTTATAGGGTTAGGCGAACCGATCGGGTGAGATCTCACCCGATCGGTTGGGTTATTTTTCGAAAATTCTTGTTGAAAGGCAGCTACAGGTGAACCGATCGAGTGAGTTTTCACCCAATCGGTTGACTGCTTCACAAATTTTCCCGAGAGCACTGTAATTTTCACCCAGTCTGCCACCCGATCACAGCCTCTACTAACCGATCGGTTGGTTTTTCACCAAAATTCCTGAGAGCTCTGCTGTTTTCACCCGATCTGCCACCTGGTCATCTGCATTTGCCACCCGATCGATTGATTGATGTTATGATACGGCCGATCTTCAGATACAGACCACCCGATCGGTTGATACATGAACCGATCGGTGGGAGCAATTTCCTGCAAAAACACGAAATTCATCTAAGTCCCCCAATGAAAATCCCAATGGCAGAATTTATTCACCAAAAATAAGAAAACTAATCCTATAAATAATGACGAGAGTTCAGAACATGGGTTGCCTCCCATGAAGTGCTGTTGTTTAAAGTCGTTTGATCGACTCCTGATATATGATCTTCAGGGGGGGGTTGTATGGGTGATGCCCAATGATCGGCATCCTTTCAGCTTTTGGAGCAGCGGCCCTTGCCGGTGATGGAGGTGACAGGTAGATGCTCTCAACGATCCTCCCGCTGGTGGTGTCCGGGGTCTTTTCCCTCATGTTGGCATCAACCACCACTCTTTACAGGATCCGGACTTCATCAGCAGTGAGCCCCATGGGCTCTTTTCCCTTGCTCACTGTCAGAGCAACCTTCTTGAATCCAGGAGGAGTCGTCCGTGAGATACACACCTCCCCAGCTACTTCTTCTTCTTTCAACCCAATGTGCTCCTAAAACCCCCCAAGCTATTGGGGGGTTCCTTGAGAGAATCTCCCAAGATCCAGCCTCTACGACTCTTTCTTCTTCAGCTTCCAACACATTGCAACTTTGCTCCTCCAGTGGATGCTTTATTGACAGTCCCAAATCAAACTCGACTTTCTGTTCCCCGACATTTAAGGACATCTTCCCCTTCTTCACATCAATGAGCATGCCAGCTGTTTCCATGAAGGGCCTCCTGAGGATAATCGGGGTATGGTTGTCCTCCGGCATGTCCATTACCACAAAATCCACAGGCACGTGTACGCCGCTGATGTTCACCGGTAAGTGTTCCACAACCCCCACCGGGTACTTCACCAATCTGTCTGCCAGTTGCAGAGTCATTCCGGTGGGTTCAAGGTTGCCCATTCTTATCCTCGTGTATAATAATAGAGGCATCAGACTCATGCTCGCACCCAGATCGACGAGCGCCCGATTGATTTTCACCTCTCCTATCGAGCATGGGATTGAAAAGCTCCCTGGGTCCTTAAGCTCTGACGGATTCGCTCGTTGAATCTGAGCGCTACACTCTGCTGTCAGTACGACTTTTTCCTTCCTTGTACCCTTCGTCACCAAATCCTTCAGAAATTTCGCATAAGAAGGGATGGTCTCTATAGCCTCTAGGAAGGGGATCTGCAAACTGAAATCTTTAACTATGTCGAAAAAATTGCCGTATTTCTCATCTATTTTCGCATTGGCAAGTCTTTGAGGGAATGGCACTACGGGCTTGAAGACTCTCGAGTTGCCCTTTTCATTCTTCTTCTTTTCTTCCTCAGAAACTCCCTCCAGAGTCATAGTCTTTAATGACGAAGCTCCATCATCACTTGCTTTTACATTTGGTCGCCCATCGACCAATGGGGCTTCGGGTTCTTTGGTGTCCTCGTTAATTGGAATCTGTATACCGCTTCTCAATACTATCGTAGACACATTTGCATGGTCATGCGTCAATGCCAATGTTTGATTAGGCCCACTAGGATTTACCTCTGGCTGACCCAGCAATTGGCTCTGTGCCCTCTGAAGATTTGCCACTTGCAACCCCAGCTGGGTTGCTTGATCGGTCAAGGTCTTCTGTCCCATCTGTAGCTGCAGGTTAATCTTCTCCTGGTTCGTTATATATTGGGTCAAGAGGTTCTCGACCGGAGAGATTACCCGTTGTTGGTTATATGGTTGCTGCGGAGGCGGGGGCTGCTGATTTCTCAGGAGGGGTATTGTTGAAACATTTGCTAGGGTTGTTGTTGTTGCTGGTACAACTGCTGCGGCTGCCGAGGTGGCTGATACAATTGTTGCTGAGGTTGCTTGGGCTGCTGGTATGGTGCCCTATAGCTCAGGTCCGGGTGGTTCCGGTTATTGGGAGAATACACCGGATTTGAGCTTGTCCTCGGTGGATAGGGCATATTACCTATCGGGTTATAGAAAAGAGCGCTCGCCTGATCCACCGGTGGTGAGATATCACCACCATCAAAGTCTCCCAGGACTTCAGCTTCCACTACTGCTACTTACTGGGTGTTGGCACGTCCAGCTCACACCATAAATGCCGAGATCTAGGCAGATAGCAAATCAAATTTGCTAGATAATTTGTCGACTTCTTCCACTCGGTGCATCCCTCCAGATCTGGGCGTGGCACGTTCATCGCACCACTTTTCATTATTAGATGCCATGTTCTCCAGAATGTTACCGGCATCTTCTTCATTCATGGACATGAAGGACCCTCCAGCCGTAACATCCATTGAGGATTTCAGATCATCCCTCAATCCATTGTAGAACAAATTGATGATTTGCCATTTGGGGAGCTCATGGTGACGGCATCTCCGTTGCATCTCTTTATATGTCATCCATGCCTCATGCAAGGATTCGTGGCAGGCTTGGAGAATAAGGAGATCTCGCTCCTCAGCTTTATAGTCTTCCCCGGGGGAAAGAACTTGTTCAGGAAAGCGTTGAACAACTTCTCCCAAGTTGTGGAAGTATTGGGGTCCTTCCCCTTCAGCCATTGTTTGGCTTTGTCCCGTAGAGAGAAAGGAAACAATCTAAGCTGGATGGCATCAGCTGACACACCGTTGATTCTGAAGGTGTCGCACTTCTCCAGAAACATGTCCAAATGCTCGATTGGGCTCTCCATAGGGGCTCCTGAAAACTGGTCCTGTTGGATCCACGTCACCAATGACGGCTTCAGCTCAAAATTTCCGGCCGTAATGGCCGGAGGTTGGATGCTAGACGTGGACCCGATGGACAGCATCGAGTACTCAAGCAAGGACTTCTGGGGAGGGGTATTTTCTCAAATGGTTTCAGCTTCTTCCCTTCTTATCCTCTCGGCGTTCAGACGCCTCACGGTGGCGTTTATCTCAGGATCTATAAGAATCAAGTCGTCGAAACTTCTTGTATTCCTGCGCATGAAAAATCAAGAAACACCCGTGAAGCACGTATGGTATAACTTCAGATAAAAACAGAAAATAAAGAAATAAAAAATAAAAATAAAATGTAGAGTGCAAAAATTATAGCGTGGTGAGGACGTGAACTAGTCTCTAGGGTTCACAGGGTCCTAAAAGAAACAAGCACGTTGCCTCCCCAGCAACGGCGCCATAAATCTTTGCGTCCCCTAGATTTAGCAATATATACAGTGAGATCGGGGATACCAGATTTAAATATTTGTAACCGCAAGCACATGGTGTTGTAGTGTGGCTTGGGGGTCGAACTCAGGGAGGCGTGTGTTGTGCTTGTTGTCAAGAAGAAACCGGATCACCGGATGGGTGAGCTAGCCCGATCAATCGGTAGGTTGTCACAAAATTGAAATACGAGGGATGTAAGATATAAAAGGGAACCCATGACTTTGGTTTCCACCCTATCTGACATCTCTATTACGACCGACGGATAGGGATACGATTGGATTTTAGGGTTTAATGGTGAGACGTTGCCTCTAAGAGTGATACCTAACGTCCCATGGGCATGATATTCCAGTCGACGCCCAGGATGATACGCTAGGGCTACCCGAGTTCGGTCGGTGGGCATTCCCATGTCCATTAATACCGATCGACTCCGAGAGCACTAAGCTCGCAACGATTACTCCCAACATTTCATCCTGCTGTTCCCACGTGCTAGGATTCAATGTCTACGCTAGGCGTGTGAGCTGTGGTTAGGGGATCAAACGCCAGTTTTATTTCCCCTTGGCCCGACGGTCAGAGGCGGTCTTTCTCCTGCCAATGATAATAAAACGCCCCGCGTAACCATCTAAATTCCTAAATCCTATGGAAACCCTAATCCTATGGTCGTTCTAAGGAGAACCCACGAAGGGGCTTCCACCAAAATCCCAGATTTGGGAACTAGTCATAATTCAAGGCGAAAATAGCATCACAACAAAATTCAACCATTGAAATCAAAATCAAGCAATAGAAAGTAGAAGATAACAATATTATTAATGCAAAATTAAACTTCCAGAACAATCAGAAAACTTACAAGACGGAATAAATTCCGAGCCGTCAAAAATCCCAAAAAGACAGAAAATACAATGGGGATCTCGTCTGGGAAAAACCTAGGTCGCTATATATAGAAAATACGACCACCCGATCGGTTGAAGCATCAATCGATCTGGTGAGCTGACAGTCGATATTGCCTTTGGTCTTCAGGCACTTCACCTGATAGCCCAACCGATCGGATGAGCTCATCGGGTCATGAGATGGGCAATCTTGGTGACAGATGAACTGATCGGGTGAGATGTCACCCGATCGGTTGGAATTCAGCTCGAAAAAGACAGAGAGCTCTGTTGGATTCACCCGATCGCTGAATTGACGGGTGAGCTGCTCTTCACTTCTGTTACTATCCGGGTCGGATACGTGTGCACCAACCGATCGGTTCGCTCTGTCCAACCGATCGGTTGAGGGCTGATATATGGAATTCTTCTACGTTTGGCCCTCGGGATCGCGTATGACACCTCCCGTTGCTCTGGGAACTCATGATATCTGCTTTATATGTCCCCAATGCTGGCAATCTCCTGCATTGGCACAAAAACATAAAGAAGTGAAAGAAAACTAAAAATCACGAGAGAATGGATACGAAACAACTGAAAACAATGGAAAATCATGAAGAAGACGTGCATGAATATATAAAATATAAACGCATGCCCCCAGACGTCTAGCAGGCACCGCTCGACTTCCTCTGATGCCCTGTAAGCCCAGTCCGCCGCTGCTGCCTGAAGGAGCTGCCGCCGTCCGACCGTATTCCTCCGCATGCAACCAACAACCAGGGAGAAAAGCTCTTAGAGGTTAGCTTATCATCTGTAGATTGTTAGGGTTTAGATATATTTACGGTTTAGAGTTAGCTTAATATTTATTAGTTTTATAAAATAATCTGTGCATCACTTTGGTTGGTATGTTAATTGAGTTAGGGTTAGTTTTATAACTTATTTTTTTATTGTTACATGTTAGGATCATTTTTTTGGTTAGATGTGAGTATTAACCCCACAGCATGTTATATTGCTAAGGATAGATGTTAGTTTATAATATTGTTAATAATATATTTAGTTAGAGTTAGTATATTAATAGTTAGAGATTTTTAATATAAAGAAAACAGTACCCCTTATTTTTAAAGAGCTGCATGCTTTTTTTAAGTGGTGAATTCATGATGTGGGCTTCAGAAACAGGGTGTTAATTTCTACTTATAACTAAGTATAGGTTAGTGCAAAATATATGATGTTACATGTAGAACATTAGTCACTGGAACCTTCTTCATGTACGTAACTACAGTAATGATATCAGATATCACAGTATTTGATTTTAGAACTATTAATGCCTATATAAATATTTGAGCATAACCAATGAGATAGGTTTCTAATAATTCGTATAAGAAATTAGAAGCATTAGCGAAAGAAACAGTATCCTTTTAATTAATCGAGTAAATAGGTTAATTGATTTAATAAGTTATTTTCATTTAATCTGATATCGGAACCGTATAATGCAAAAAACATCCGCGCCTCCCGTACTGACCCGTCGACACCAAAAACACCAGAAAGAGGAAAGCGTGCAGTTTATTACATTCATTTAAAAGTTATTCTCATAGACTTAAACTGTGTTTTAATACGTAAAATTGCCATGTGACACTCCGATAATAAAACCCATGACAAAATGTTAAACTCGTACTCGTGTGCGTGTGTGTGGACACCGTTAGAAAAATGAACATCCTTGCTACAACATGAACTGAACGGACAGGAAATGGAATAACTTGAAAAACATGATGTCCAGTTTGGCAACTCATAGAAATTCATGTCGTTGGGTCATGAACATGCATGCCGTTGGCTACTAGTTGGCTATTCTCGTCGGTCACATATGACTAGTCTGGATCGTGTTCCAGTAGGGTCACATATGACTAGTCTGGTTCGTGTTCCAGTATATGACGGTTTAGCATCCTGGCTCGTGGTCCAAGAAGTACACGTGGGTGGGGTTGGGTTCCCAGGCACTAGCCGGTAGTAAATGGGTCGCCTTCAGGGGCACTTGAAGGTGGATTCACTTACTAGCCGTCTAACGACGGGGGCCTTAGTTACGGACTTGCACACACAGTTAGATAACATGAAAGGAGATGTTAACTTTAAAACTGCTGTAACTTATTGAACTGCTACGTTTCATTTTCATAATAAGACTGCAAGCTAGTGTAAACTTTTTTAACTGCTTTAAAACTGCCATATATACCTTGTTATATATCTTGCCAAGTGTTCTCTTCTAACCATGTTTTGCAGGACACTTGCTGACGTACAGTCTATGTTGTTTGAATGTATGTCAGGTTACGAGACAGGATATCAGGAGGACGAATTACAGGATCAGAGTGATCCACTGGACTAGGAGTACGTCGATCCAGAGGTTCTCCCCACAGAGGACCAGTCGTAGAGCCTCTCTGCTGTTGCTGTTTAGGATTTACTTTCTGCTTATTTGTTGGGTGTGTACCCACTGCTGTAGATGCTTTTGTTGGCCATGTTTAGGACTTACTTTTGTGTACTTTTCTTTCTGGACGATGGCTATCTTTATGATTATTTCTGTTGTTCTGTTGCATTGCACGAATCTACGTTTTGGTTATTATTCACAATTGCTTATTGGGCTCAGGCTTCACCGCCTCGGCCCAAGCGAACCCACTCGCGTCCTCTCTTCCAAGTATAATGGGAAGCATGGCGTGACACAGCGTATGTCTGTGTCTGCTCCGTCTTTTGCTTAGGAATCAATAATTAGGGTTATAGAAGCCATAATAAGTCATGACAGCTCGATTTGATTAATTATAAAATCAACGGCACAAATTAAATTACGAACCAGCTGCATCTTGTGTCGTCAGGCATCTACCCCAGGCGTCTGACCCAGTGCCGTCAGATGCCTAAGCCAGTCGGCTGATTCAACTGTAGAATTCCAGAGAGTTTTGGGAAATTACATCATGTGACATCCAGCTGCCTTAAGCCACCCAGTCTGATATCTGATACCCAGCCAGGCGCCTGGTCAGAGAGAGTCCGGTGCATGATGTGTCTGTTTTCTAATACATAGCTTGAGCGGCCAGAATCAAATGATTGATTCTATACTAGTTGTTAAGGCCAAAAATGACCGAGACAGTAGTCAAGCTGACGTAGACCCTTCGCAATGAGTCGGAGCCTCGTCAGCAAGTAAGGTGGGACCCTAGGTTGGGAGAACCAGGGTCAGATAATGGACGTAGATTAGGATGTGATGCTGGATCGACCCTCGAACAGATTGTACATCAATCGCTTGAGGTCAGAAAGCTCGAATGCGACCCTCGTGGATGATAGGGACATGTCGATCTGCACCACAAGAACACGTTAGGGGGGATCGGATCTGGGTCCCGACCCAAATCCCCTCCGATGCTTAAGTTAATACAGGAACTTAAGGAAGAGATGGAGCTTGGAGCAGCTGAGGTCGACCCACAGATGTTTGCCTCAGATCTGTCATCGCAAGCTCTTTTGTGCAAGAAATATTAGCTGAAAGAGTAGAGTCTATGTATTAGATCTCATACCTTGAGAATTGGAACCTTTCTCTATTTATAGACCTCTTGGGTCTCTTTAGTGACGTTGGGGAGATAACAGTCACCCATTATAGTACCACGATCCTTCCCCTTTAATAGGAGTGAATGCTTCACATGTTCCCGCTTATTACGAGCTCATCTTTTATTCCCATGTGAGGGGAATGCAACGGTCGACTGGTCAGCTTGGCTTTGACCGAGTTGATATTGGGCTTCTCTTGTGGGCCCCATGGGCTTTTATCATCAGTCGGTCGAGTCATCTCGAGTGGCGGCCCAATGATTCAATAATGGCCCCCCATCGCACGACCTCAAAGGGCTTGCCAATTGAAGTCAAGAGACATTACATCGCATTAATGGGGCACAGCAGTTGAGAAATTAGCACTCAAGTTTCAGGTGCCTAAACGTCTGCCTCGTCGATTTGGATGATTCGCCGGTTCGAAATCCAAGACGCTTAGAATATTTGGATCTTTGATGTGTGTTCCATCGTACAGTCATCGGCTTATCGATATAAGATGGTTCCAGTGACACAATGTGAAGGTATCTTCTTTATTCTCTTTGATTTAGATTTTTCTTCCTTCGAAATAAATGGCTTCGTCTTCCGTCCCTGCCTCTGAGAGGCGCTTGATCACCGTCATGTAGAAGAACAAGGAGGGGGTCATGGAGCAAGGCTTGTGTTCGGTCATCCTGGGCTTGCACCTCGGGATGTGCGAAAGTTGTCTTACTGCAAGCGTACAGTGTAAACAGTGGCGTGCGGGTATTGTATCCACAAGGAGACGGTTGTCACACTACATATCGATCCTAGGCTGGGTTAGGCTTTGATGTCTTATTAGGTGGAGAAGGAATGCGGCGTGTCGTGATGGTGGTGGATGTGGAATGTGAGGGTGTCATGATGGGCAAGGTACATCCTGACACAAAAGGAAACAAAAAGGACAAAGGGAAACAATTGAGCGAAGTATCACTGGGGTATCGGGAATCACGCTAGGACTTTCGGATTCGGACAACAGGTTATAGGTCCCTTCGTTAGGCGATGGACGAGGGTAGGAGTGTCACATCCATAGATGGGAACGAGCATTTTACTTCCGTCATCACGCCTGTCTAATGCCTCCCTATTCGAAGCCATGCTTACGCTATCGGCTACACACAGGGACGCGTGCATTACGCTCGACGCTTGATCCTGCACCACAATCCGTGTTCACTCGCGTAGTCTACGGAATGCGATACTACACCGTAGTTGGTTCTAGCAATCGGTCTACTCTCGTAATCATCGACTAGCGGATCGGGGATTGGTGATCACCACTAGCTCTCGGGTCACTCTCATGATCACGAGCCCTATAAACGGCCACTAAGGCCTAATCGAATTCGTGGAGATCCTCCCTAAAAGTAGAGGCGCTTTCGTGATCCTCCAAATCTAGGGCTATTCCCCCAAAATCCTTTGTTCAAATTATCACATGGCAACCATATATTCATCCAACTAAGGTTAACCTATCATCCAACCCCTGGAATCGTAGGGTTCATCCCTAGTCCTACCAATAGATCTACTCAATCATGGCACAAGGGATAGGAACAATGGAAATCAGCATTAGAAACAAAAAAAGGAAAAATTTCAAAGATTCAAATAACAAAACATATAAGAAAGACAACAAAAGAGAATTAATAAAGGAAAATACTCAACTAATAGAAGATTCAATACAAAATTAGCAAGGAGGGGGCCGATGATAGCCTAACCTCCAAAAATGGAGTCCAGACCTCCAAGAACAGCCGAGGGGAAGAAAACCTAATCTCAAAAACACCCCTCCCCCAATGGTGGCTCAACACTCATATATACAACCCCCCAAGAAAACCCCTAAAATTCCCTAGAAGTAGTCTACCGACATGGCGCTCGGTCGAGCACGCCCTAGCGCTCGACCGAGCGCTTCCTTTGGCACTTGGCGTCGGTGCTTGGAGAAGGGACCGCTCGGTCGAGCGTGGTAGCCACTCGACTGAGCTCTCCCTTAGAGGAATCCATTCGCTCGGTTGAACATTAAGCCGCTTGGTTGATGACCGCGAGGCGTGCACAATCCAAGTAGGATGCACACGCTCGCCTCCCAAGGGTAGGAGTGTCAAATGCAATATAATCTCGTGAGTACAGGGTCGAATCCACAGAGACAACTCGTTTCACAATCACAATCTCGATTGATTAAGGAATGCTAAAGGTGTTGGTACAACCAACTAAACTAACAAGTGTAGTATAAGGGAGTGTGGTGGTAACACGGTCGAGCTAAGCCCAATGTAGGTAGGGTGGAGACCGAAGTGTGGAGCTAGTCAAGCAAGGAGAAGTGTGTGGAATGGGATGTTATTAGGGTCGTGGGTTGAGTAGCAATAGGTTCATCCCAAATGAATCAACCCTCGCATCTATTTCAAGGTATGCGGGGTTGTGTACATAGGTAATGCCCTTAAGGCACACCGCCGTTCTACGGCCCCACCAAGGGTAATGCACGATTCATTGATGTGTTGATTAGTGGGTTAGAATCCCTAACTTAAGCTCGTGAATCAATCTTGGCATCTGTGTCAATAGAATGCAAGGATGGAGTACGTAGGTGTGACCCTTAAGATACACCACCGTTCTACGGTCTTGCCAACAGAAGTGTACGACTCAATTAAACATAGGGCGCAACCTATCAATCAACACTACTAGCATCCATTTCAAGGCATACTAGGTCTATTAAATGCATGAGATGAATAATTGCTAATCAACCACACAAACCCTAGTTAATCCCAATCCACACACAAATGGCTATAGGCCTTCATAATGAAAGAAACTTGATAATCTTTCAAGAAAAGCAAATAAACATTTATTACAAGCTAGAAATCAAACAACTATCAAATGGGTCTCACTCTCATTCAACAATCATTCAATAATATTCATTACAAAACAATAGAGCTAAATGTTACAAGAGAGGGGAAGAGATTACCAAATAGAAACCCTAAAATGCATGATTTCCCTCTCTTGCTCCTCCTCCAAGCTCCACCATGCTCCAATGGCCTCCTACCCTAGCCCTAGCCTTTGGGGAAAAAGATGGGGGTCTAAACCCCCAATGGAACAGTAAAAACAAGGCTTGGCCCAATTCTCCATTACATCAAAGTTTAGGGGTTTTAGACCCCTAAGGGATTGCATCATATCCCTCCAAAATATCATCCAATGGCCCACAGTGACTGGAGAAAAATCGGGTTAAGAAAAACCCATTTCTCGCAACCCAGATTTGGCAGAAAAAACCCGCGACAGGCGACTGCTGAACAAACGTCAGTCGCCTGTCGTCGGTCAGGCAGCGTATCTTCCAAAGGGAGGCAGGCGACTGTCTTGAAAATTATAGTCGACTGTGAATGACACAGGTGACTATCTTTTGTGCTTCAGTCGCCTGCTACAGCTGTGGTCAATTCGACAGTGAGTTGGATTTCCTTTGCCATTCGGGAGGAGATAAGACAGTCGACTACTATCGAAATAACAGTCGACTGCTCCATTGTACAGGCGCCTGTCGATCCTTCTGCAGGCGCCTGTGTTGCACTCTAGTTTGCTCCAGGCGACTGTCATTGTAAGGACAGTCGTATTGTACAGGCGCTTGTCGATCCTTCTGCAGGCGCCTATATTGCACTCTAGTTTGCTCCAGGCGACTGTCGTTGTAAGGACAGTCGACTGTCCTGGCCCCATGTTCACTTCTCCAATTACTTGATTTTGTCCCCCTTCGAGACTCCTGAAAAGTCCAGAAAAATATGTAACGATACAATTCAAGTTTATGAAGCTTTGGAGAGTGAAATTATGCCGAAATAAAATCATATGCTCAAAAGATGATGAATTACACAAATATAGTTAAGAGAGCATAATTCAATGAGTTATATGCCCAAGATGAGGGTAGTTAGGGGCGTAAATATACCCTTTTCACTACGAGTCACGCCCCCAACTAGCATTTTGCTAGTCCCAAGCAAAACATGCGATAATTTCAGATAAAAGTGAAAACATGCACCAAACTCAAAATATCATCATGGCAAACCACAAATGCTATTTCCAAGTGATTTTAAAGCTAATATACACAATGTATGAAAAGAAATAACAAATGACATTCTCATCAATCCAATTCCAAGAAAAGTATGGAAATAAGCAGCGTATCTCATTCTTTGGTATAATGCGCAAATGGAAAAGTTTCTAATTTTCATGGAAATGGCCAAAACCAAAAGAAATTTCCTCTAAGTTGTGGGAGATGAGATTGCAACATTCATGTTGCTTATTCTTTCGTATATTCATTCATTTTTTTCTTTTTCTTTTCTTTTCTTTTTTTCTTTTTTGTATTCTTTTTGTTTTAGTAGGTTTATGTATATGTTTTGCATTCACGCAATCATGCTATGAAATGCAAACACCGCCACTTTTGCATACATGTGATAATGCTATATAGGCAAAGGGATGGAATGATCTCCTAAATCTCATCGTTGGCGTCCTTCCCAATGTTTCGTGGGACACCGGCTACTCAATTTGATTAGAAAAACCATTCGATTATATTAATTTTCTTTCTCATTCTAAACATGAATTATCAACTCATCCACCCACTACTTAGGAGGAAAACAAAATATGCACCATTGGCCACATCCTATCCAATCAAAAACTAAGCCATTCATCCCAATTCATGCAATCACTTATACCAAACTATTCCCAAATTATTTCAAAGAGAGTATCATGACATATAAAATAGTTTCATACATGGCATATTAACATTAGGCTCCAAAATGGAAAAGAAATTAAAACATGCCAATCAAACATCTATAAATTTGATACCAAAATGAAAATCTGAAAAAATTGCATCGCATTAAGCATGTAGGGACTAAGCAAAAGAAATGTGATGGAGGCAAGGATGGATGCATCAAAAAGATATGCTCAAAATAAATGAATGATGATGATGACGAGTGAGAAATTTTTTATTAACATCAAAATTTTCAAACTGCTCAAAACTAGCATCCAACTTCATTGTTCACTCCTCCCAACTAGAAATGAGCATTGTCCTCACTAGTTGAAGTGAAACTAGATATTATTCAATGATGCTAGAGGGAAAACAAGCAAACTAAAGAAAACATGCAAAAACAAACTAAACTAATTTTTTATTTTTTTCTTAATTTACACTAAGAAATGGAAAGAATACACCTTAGCAAAAGACGGATCCCGAATGTGCAATGGTGGAGGCAGCTGCTCTATCATATCCTTTCGTTCCTCATCCAGATGCTTTGGAAACGAAGCTCCTCCAGCATCCTTGGATCCTAGCAACACAGCTCCCAGCATCTCCCTAGAATATACTCATGTGTCCTGCAGGAGACAAGCTGTGTCAATCCAAGGAAAATAAATTTGACTTCCAGTGAAGGAAGTCCAAAAAGGGTCGTCATAATTAAAATAAGGATATGAATATGTATGACGACAATCTAAATCTAATATATTTGGAAATGAAGATTGAGATTCAGAAATGAAGGGAAAAGTGTGATGAGAACTTCCCTGAATGGCGATGCTATCGCCTGGCTGATGTGAACCCTCAGGAGGAGGGTGAATGGCGGTAGGGGCAAGTGTGGAGGAGAAGGTAGTGCAAGCTCAATGTAGATCATCTCGTAGTCACTGTCGCTTGTGGCATCCTCGCCAGTGAAGGTAATGGCCTCTGCAGTCATTCCTGGACTCTGTGGTCCACCCTGAATATCGTCGTCCTGGATGACGGACTGATGTGTGTCCTGAGGTGTCTGAAGTGATGGCTGCTGAATTGAATTTGTAAGGAGGGAGGGTTCAGGCTCCAAAGTAGTCTGTAGGCTGTATCATATGCACTCGTCCTCCTCAATACCATCGTAGTATACCATCTCAGCAGTCCATCCAAGGTGCTTACACACATCCAGCTGTGGTAATGGGTTAGACATGCAATGTGACTCAGGCTCTTTGATGTCATCTATCTCACTCTCGCCTGGACACATCTCCATCTCATCATCACCACCAACCCAACGAAAATGCATCGTGTCTCCATCGTGGGTGACACACACTCCATCATCCGTCTCCTCCAGATCCTCAACATAAAATCTCTCAATGTCCTCTACATGGCTCTCCTGCAACCCATCAGCTTGCTCTACTCAGTGTCCCATGGGGTCGCAAGAAAAAGAGCCCAAAAGTGGCTCCTCAGACTGGTATTGAACCTGCTGATCTGAATCCTGAAGTGGAACTGGGGACTGGCCATCATCCGTATATCCAAGTGACGGCTCTCTAGATGGTGTAGTCCGCTCCCACTCTGCAAGGTCCCTCAGGGACAACTATGCATCATCCGTAGTGTATGCAAAGAAATCTCCATTGCTGCTCATCTACACAAAGTCTCGCGTGGACGGCTGAAACCATGTGTAGAAAATCCGAAGTAGATCCTCTGTGATGAAAGCATAGAATGGACACCCAAGCACTAAACCATCGAACCTCTACAAAATCTGATAGTAAGTCTCGCCGTCAAACTGGAAAAAGCTCGCCACGTGTTGCTCAAATGGCTGGCGCATCTGTACCCGATTCCTGTAATAAATAGGAAAGAAAGCTCGAAGGAAATCAGTCTGAAAAGAAAGCCAAATAGAAAAATAATCTCGAGGAAAATCATCAAACCAAATTTTAGCATCATCTCTCAAAGTATACGGGAACACTTTAAAATAAACAAAATCTGCACAAGTGTTCTCATCAAACAAATCCTCAAACTCTATTCTACATCATTTTTCAAACTTTTGCATAAATGAACTAGGATTTTCCAACCCCATGCCGGGAAAGAAAGGTGGGAGTTGGAAATCCTCCATATAAGCATCACTAAAGTTTGAAAATGAATCCATAAGAAAAAAATTTATATGCAAAATATTTTTAAAATAAAAGAAAGAAAGAAAGAAAAATGACTCAAAAAAGTATAAAATAAACAACCAAAAAGACTCAACACTAAGCTGGAAGTATTACCCCTAAAGTGTCCAAAACCAACCAAAAATGTGAAAGTGAAAACCGTTGTCCCCCGGCAATGGTGCCAAATTGATTGATCATGAGGCATGCACAATCCAAGTAGTATGCACACACTCGCCTCCCAAGGGTAGGAATGTCAAATGCAATATAATCCCGCGAGTACTGAGTCAAATCCAAGGGTAGGAATGTCACAATCGCAATCTTGATTGGTTAAGGAATGCTAAAGGTGTTGGTACAACCAACTAAACTAACAAGTGTAGTGTGAGGGAGTGTGGTGGTAACACGGTCGAGCCAAGCCCAAGGTAGGTAGGGTGGAGACCAAAGTGTGGAGCTAGTCAAGCAAGGAGAAGTGTGTAGAACGGGATGTCATTAGGGTCGTGGGTTGAGTAGCAATAGGTTCATCCCAAATGAATCAACCCTCGCATCCATTTCAAGGTATGCAGGGTTGTGCACATAGGTAATGTCCTTAAGTCACACCGCCATTCTACAGCCCCACCAAGGGTAATGCACGATTCATTGATTTGTTGATTAGTGGGTTGGAATCCCTAACTTAAGCTCATGAATCAATCCTGGCATCTGTGTCAATAGAATGCAAGGATGGTGCATGTAGGTGTGATCCTTAAGTTACACCACCGTTCTACGGTCCCGCCAAGAGAAGTGCATGACTCAATTAAACATAGGGCACAACCTATCAATCAACACTACTAGCATCCATTTCAAGGCATACTAGGTCTATTAAATGCAAGAGATGAATAATTGCCAATCAACCACACAAGCCCTAGTTAATCCCAATCCACACACAAATGGCTCTAGGCCTTCATAATGAAAGAAACTTGATAATCATTAAAGAAAAGCAAATAAACATTCATTACAAGCCAGAAATCAAACAACTATTAAATGGGTCTCAGTCTCATTCAAGAATCATTCAATAATATTGATTACAAAACAATAGAGCTAAATGTTACAAGAGAAGGGAATAGATCACCAAATAGAAACCCTAAAATGCAAGCTTTCCCTCTCTTGCTCCACCTCCAAGGTCCACCATGCTCCAATGGCCTCTTACCCTAGCCCTAGCCTTTGGGAAAGAAGATGGGGGTATAAACCCCTAATGGAACAGTAAAAACAAGGCTTGGCCCAATTCTCCATTACATCAAAGTTTAGGGGTATTAAACCCCGAAGGGATTGCATCCTATCCCTCCAAAATATCATCCAACGGCCCACATCGAGTGGAGAGAAATTGGGTTCAGAAAAACCTATTTCTCGCAACCCAAATTCGGCAGAAAAAACCCGCGACAGGCGACTGCTGACCGGCGCCCCGTTTACGGTATGGACGCGGTGTCGTTTTACCGCAAGTGCACGGTTAGTGTAGGGTGTAGGTTTATCGAACTCGGGGAGGTGGATGGCTTGAGTGGGTACTAGCCTCGCCTAGGTTGTGTGCTAGCTGCGCGGATGATATGGGTGAAATGTAGAAATATATAGAAGAAATAAAAAGACACGAAATGAATCCCCGCTAACACGGGCTAGAGCACTCATGACACTTGGCATTTGACTTGACCCAGGGTGAGACATTGCCCCAAAAGGTGGTACCTAGCGTCCATGACCCGATATTCCGGTCGGTACCAAGCACGCTAGGCCTACCCGGTTCCGGACGGTGGGAATTCCCATGTCCATTAACACCTTCCGCAACCGGGAGCATTAAGGCCACAATGATAACTCCCAACACTTCGTCCAAGCCGTTCCCACGTGCGAGGACTCGATGTCTATACTAGGGACGTGAGCTGTGGCTAGGGAGTCAACCGCCAAGTTTATTCCCCCTTGGCCCGACGGTCAGAGGCGGTCTTTCTCCCGCCAATGACAATGAAACGCCCCCGCGTAACCCTAATGGCCAAATAGGTCGAATGTGATTTCTAGCAATACATCGAAGCGGGTCTTGACTGGAAAAGCACCCGGACCCCAATCCCCAACACATCTAGTGTGTTGCCGTACGAATTGGACTCAGATTGCTAGAAATCCCCATTGACACATTTAATCGAACACATGCCATGCAACCAAGCCAAATGTAAATTTCCAAGCATCAATCCTACCCTAACCCGTATTAGGGTTCATCAAACACTACTCGATGGTGAAGAACATGATAGAAAGCAATAATAATGACAAACAAACATTCACCATCAAGCAAAGCAAATACAACACAAAACAATGAAATGGGAAAACAAGAGAAAGAAATACTTATCTTGAGTTTGAATCTTCAATCCAATACAAGATTTATTAACCAAAAGACCTAATCTAATCTAACCTAAAGCTCACAAGAGAAAGGGGCAAAAGCCCTAAAAAAACTGAGAAGGATCTCCCCAAAGTCGTGCCCAAACCCCTATTTAAAAGCCCCCAAAAAATTCTTAACAGTTCGGGTCCGAAACCCACTCAAAACTGTCAAAACAGGCCCACCCGATCGGGTGAAAACTCACCCGATCTGGTGGAATAAACAGAGAGCACGAAACTACTGAAATTGACTTCAACCGATCGGTTGGACTCCCAACCGATCGGTTGAAGTGAAATTTCAGACAGCAGCCAATTTCAGCACATAGCTGCGCTCAGAAAATTCCAGAAACATCTAGAAAAATCAGATTTGGGCATGCGACCTATTGTTGGAAAGCTAACGACAATGCCGATGCTAGAAAAATAAGAGATCACCCAAAATCCCTCTGGAATGATAGCAGATCTTCAATGAGTGCATCAGCAGCGTGCAAAGGCGGAAGAAAAGGCCACCCGATCGGTTGAAACATCAACCGATCGGGTGAGCCGCTTGTTGCTTTGGCCATCGGGCTTCGGGAGCTTCAACCGGTCACTGAAGAGAGCGGGTGGAGCCGTCGGTTCGATCTTTGAGGCGATGCGGCTACAGATGAACCGATCGGGTGAGATGTCACCCGATCGGTTGGAACTCAGCTCCAAATTCCCGAGAATTGGGGTGTTTGAACCGGTCACTGAACCGATCGGGTGACCTCTTGGCCGCTCCAACTTGTGTCCGGGTGGTGCACGCGTGCATCACCCGATCGGTTGGAAATGACCAACCGGTCGGGTAAGGGGCTGAAAGATGAGATCTTCGTCGTTTGACCCCCTGGATCACGCGTGAATCCTCCCATTGCTCCGGGTACTCATGATATTATCGTTTTATGTCCCAAATGCTGTAAATTCCTGCAAAATACGAAAAAACATGGAAAAGTGAAAGAAAACAAGAAAATACAAAAAAACACGAGAAAACGAATAAAAGACGGCAGAAAATACGGAGAAACACGGAAGAAAACGTGCGCAAATATATGAAATATAAACGCACGTCAAAATCCCCCAAGCTGAACTCTTCCTCGTCCTCGAGGAAGACGAGTGAGAGTAGGAGCTCGGAGGGAGAAAATAGAGAGAAGGAGAGAAAAAGAGAATTCTATATCCTAGATCGCCCGTAAGGGCCAACAAAATCAAACACGCCACACGAAGCAAGCATACGACAAAACACAACACTAAACCAAGGAATGTGAGTCCAAACAAGTGTCGTGGGCCCACGCAGTGAAGCGCGAGTGAGTGTGGTCGTGTGCTAGCAGATGGTGTCACTATCTACGATGTGCAATAAAGCTCCATATACACATACCCAAAGAAAGACCCAAATATCGATTCAATTTGAAATTGCGGTGAATATTAGCTCAAGCATGCATGAGAAGAGTATAAGAATAGAAGCGTATCATGCATCGGGGACTCCACAGCTAGGGACTAGGAAATCACCACACTATAGCCTAGGTAATCGCTAGAAGGTCCCTATACCAAGTGTTTTCGAAAACGATGGAGGTTGAGAAGATGTGGAGTAGAACACTCGGTGCAAATTCTCGCCTTCCCCTTATTCACGGCAAGTAGGAAAATATTCACACGGGAATTTTTTTGGGTTTTTGGTATTTGTATTTTTTTCTTTTCTTTTCATTTCTCATCTTTTTGGGTTTTTCTTTTCTTTTCTCCTTTTTTGGGATTTTTAGGAATTGGGATATTTACATGTGTACTCTCCCAAGTGGGAGAACGGTACACGACGAGGGGATTTGCACCAAGTAAAATAAAAATGAAATCGGATTCTAAACACTTGGACAAAGGAGATATTTCTCGCTAATCAGAGCATATGCTAAATGGGTTATCCTAGTCCTTATTTGTGGAATCCTGACACATGCGAATTGAAATATACGATATGAATATAGCATGCATATAGAAGCAGATAGTAGAAGCAAATACCGCATATTCAAATCGAAGCATGATAATCTAGGGGTCAACCAAGGATAGGTATATAAAACATAATCACAAGGTATAAGCACACCAAACAGCTAGGCACGACGCACGAATCACAAAAAGCTAAGTGGACCCGCGATGCATGAAATGCAAGAGGACTCGATATCCTAGGGTTAGTGAATGTGATTATCGAAGCTGTGCAAGGTGCGCGTGTGATTTTCGTGGCAATTCATCATAGGGTTCATCTCTAGGAGAAAGAGATAAAAAGAAGAAAAGAAAAAAGAAAAAGAAAAACACGGAGAAAAACGACTCAAATAACGAAGAAAAAGAGACAAATGACGCACGAAGTGCGACTCCCCCAAGCTGAAACTTGCATTGTCCTCAATGCAATAGTAGTGATTACGAGAGGGCAATGAAAATGGGGGGGAGTTACGCACCGACACAAAAAATGAAAAACACGAAAAACACATGAGCGAAACTAAAAAATAAAGAAAAAGAAACACTCAAATAAAAGGTATAAAACACGACAAAAGAACACCTAGACACAGACAAACAACAACGACACACGTAAACATGCACACAAATCGATTTCCCCCAAGCTGAACATGACAATGCCAGCGAAACGATATGATCAATGTGATGCAGAAATATGCAAGGGGAAGATCGGAAAAGAAAAGAAAGAAATCAAAATGCAGGAGAGACGGTGTGCTCATTCTCCTCGGAAGAGGATGAGGGTGAAATGATAGAAGGGCACGACATGAAGGGTTATTAAGATGCAAAAGCAAACCCTAGATACGCTCCCCTCGCTAATGAGAGGAGACGAGATTATTCACACCTAAACTAGAAAGCGGTAAATTTTTACACTACTGGATTAGGATACACCTGAGCATAGGCGGATCTAAGATCTGAAGTGGGGCAGGTAGCTGCTCTAACTGCTCCTTCTATGGCTCTGCCAGAAGCGCTGTGCCACGTGTGCCAATGGACCCAAGCAATGCACCTCCAAGCATCCCTCGTAGGTGTCCACCTGTGACCTACAAAGGACGAGGTGCATTAGTCCATGGTAAAAAATCTTTCCCCAAAATAAAAGTATCCGAGAGATAATCGTCAAAATAAGATGGAAAAATAGTGAAAGTGTGACGAATACTCCCTGAGAATGGGTCGCTATCCTCTGTACTAGCGACGACCAAATCCTCGCTCTCCATAAGAAGTGGCTCTCCAGGTGGTGACACACCGCAGCATACCTCAAGGGAAGTCAATCCTGTGTCCTGCGAGAGATATGGTGTGTCAAAAATATATAAGTCTAAAGGAATAGGACGTGAAAAGCGAGACTTAAATGTGGAGTGAGAGTGAGTATGAAAGTCTCCCTGAATAGGGGCAATATGCTCAAGTAGATGCTCAGCCGCAGAAGAAGTGGAGCATGACGGTAGAGGTAGATGTGGCTCAGGCTCCATGAAGTGGACGATCGTATCCAAGCCCTCATGCACGTCCTCCTCGATGATATGCTTATACTCCACCATCTGCCCGATGTCCTGAATGACATCCTCGTGGTTGACCACAGACCAAGGAAGAAGCTGAGACAAAGATGGCTGTGGAGGTGGATGTAGAGCGGACCCCTCGTATGTGGTCATGGTGTCCTCGTCCTCACGCACATCATCCTCGCCGGTATGCATAATCTCTGTAAACTCCTCAGTGCTCTCATAGGAATCATATGGGGTATCCAAATCAAGACAAGAAATCTCTCCCACAGATCCTAGATAAATCTCCTCATCCTCACTATCATCATCAAAAAATGCTTCATCATCCAAGTGGTAGTGATGGAAAAATGGGGTATCGGCTTGAGATGTGTCTATGGTGGCCGATGGCATGGTGGTCTCAACCATGAAAGTGGGTATATCCTCTCCTTCATCCCCTCTCCTCGGTGTCGGCTCGGTGATTGGTACCATTAAGTTTTGTAATATTTGGCCTTGGTTAAACATGGCACTTTCAAGGAGAGACACGAGGCTTGATTCTTCTTGTGTTTGTGGAGGGGTATAAGGTTGAGGAAATGTATGGAAGGTGTTCGGGCTAAGATTGTGGGAAAATGTTTGGTTTTGGTGTAGGGGGAGGCTCTCGAGCGTAAATGGGCAATCATAATACACTTGCCCAGCCATCCCACAAGTCTCACAAACCACAACCGAATAAGGATCATATCCTCCCATCTGAGCATCAAAATTTGATCTCCACATGATTATACCAAAGATACCTGGATAACAAAAATAAGAAAACTAGAGAGGAGCGTCAATAGTACAAGAAAATAACAAAAAGATAATATAATGGTGGGGGGAGAAATTTCTCGGTTATTGAATATATTTTTTCTAAAAAAAGAAAAAGAAATTTTTTTTTGTGTTTTTATGCGTAGTCTACCGAACCCAAGCTAAGCTAATATCAAACCGAATGCCTCCCCGGCAACGGCGCCAAAAACTTGACCGGCGCCCCCGTTTACGGTATGGGCGCGGTGTCGTTTTACCGCAAGTGCACGGTTAGTGTAGGGTGCGGGTTTATCGAACTCAGGGAGGTGGATGGCTTGAGTGGGTACTAGCCTCACCTAGGTTGTGTGCTAGCTACACGGATGATATTGGTGAAATGTAGAAATATAGAGAAGAAATAAAAAGACACGAAATGAATCCCCGCTAACACGGGCTAGAGCACTCATGACACTTGGCATTTGACTTGACCCAGGGTGAGACATTGCCCCAAAAGGTGGTACCTAGCGTCCATGGCCCGATATTCCGGTCGGTACCAAGCACGCTAGGCCTACCCGGTTCCAGACGGTGGGCATTCCCATGTCCATTAACACCTTCCGCAACCGGGAGACCAAAGGCCACAATGATAACTCCCAACACTTCGTCCAAGCCGTTCCCACGCGCGAGGACTCGATGTCTACACTAGGGACGTGAGCTGTGGCTAGGGAGTCAACCGCCAAGTTTATTCCCCCTTGGCCCGACGGTCAGAGGCGGTCTTTCTCCCGCCAATGACAATGAAACGCCCCCGCGTAACCCTAATGGCCAAATAGGTCGAATGTGATTTCTAGCAATACATCGAAGCGGGTCTTGACTGGAAAAGCACCCGGACCCCAATCCCCAACACATCTAGTGTGTTGCCGTACGAATTGGACTCAGATTGCTAGAAATCCCCATTGACACATTTAATCGAACACATGCCATGCAACCAAGCCAAATGTAAATTTCCAAGCATCAGTCCTACCCTAACCCGTATTAGGGTTCATCAAACACTACTCGATGGTGAAGAACATGATAGAAAGCAATAATAATGACAAACAAACATTCACCATCAAGCAAAGCAAATACAACACAAAACAATGAAATGGGAAAACAAGAGAAAGAAATACTTATCTTGAGTTTGAATATTCAATCCAATACAAGATTTATTAACCAAAAGACCTAATCTAATCTAACCTAAAGCTCACAAGAGAAAGGGGCAAAAGCCCTAAAAAACTGAGAAGGATCTCCCCAAAGTCGTGCCCAACCCCCTATTTAAAAGCCCCCAAAAAACTCTTAACAGTTCGGGTCCGAAACCCACTCAAAACTGTCAAAACAGGCCCACCCGATCGGGTGGAATAAACAGAGAGCACGAAACTGCTGAAATTGACTTCAACCGATCGGTTGGACTCCCAACCGATCGGTTGAAGTGAAATTTCAGACAGCAGCCAATTTCAGCACATAGCTGCGCTCAGAAAATTCCAGAAAAATCTAGAAAAATCGGAATTAGGCATACGACTTATCGTTGGAAAGCTAACGACGATGCCTACGCTAGAAAAATAAGAGATCACCCAAAATCCCTCTAGAATGATAGCAGATCTTCAATGAGTGCATCAGCAGCGTGCAAAGGCGGAAGAAAAGGCCACCCGATCGGTTGAAACATCAACCGATCGGGTGAGCCGCTTGTGGCTTTGGCCATCGGGCTTCGGGAGCTTCAACCGGTCACTGAAGAGAGCGGGTGGAGCCGTCGGTTCGATCTTTGAGGCGATGCGGCTACAGATGAACCGATCGGATGAGATGTCACCCGATCGGTTGGAACTCAGCTCCAAATTCCCGAGAATTGGGGCGTTTGAACCGGTCACTGAACCGAAAAACCTATTTCTCGCAACCCAAATTCGGCAGAAAAAACCCGCGACAGTCGACTGTTGAACAAACGTCAGTCGCCTGTCATTGGTCAGGCAGTGTAGCTTCCAATAGGAGGCAGGTGACTGCCTTGAAAATCACAGTCGACTGTGAATGGCACAGGCGACTGTCTTTTGTGCTTCAGTCACCTGCTGCAGTTGTGGTCAATTCGACAGTGAGTTGGATTTTCTTTGCCCTTCGGGAGGAGATAAGACAGTCGATTTCTATCGAAATAACAGTCAACGGCTCCGTTGTACAGGGCGTGTCGATCCTTCAGCAGGCGCCTGTATTGCACTCTAGTTTGCTCTAGGCGACTGACGGATAACATGCGACTATCGTTGTAAGGATAGTCGACTGTCCTGGCCCCATGTTCACTTCTCCAATTACTTGATTTTGTCCCCTTCGGTACTCCTGAAAAATCCAAAAAAATATGTAATGAAGTTTATAAAGCTTTGGAGAGTGAAATTGTGCCAAAATAAAATCATATGCTCAAAAGATGATGAATTACACAAATATAGTTAAGAGAGCATGATTCAATAAGTTATATGCACAAGATGGGGGTAGTTAGGGGCGTAAATATACATTTTTCACTACGAATCATCGGTCGAATAGCAACTCGCTCGACCGAGCGAATTAACTCCAATTTTAACAGAGAGTTGTAAGCCAAAAGATGGAGCTCTCTGACTACTGGCTCAGGCAAGCGTTAGGGGTCGCTCGATCGAGCGAGTTGTATCGCTAGACCGAGCGACCCCTCGCAGCCTTGCTCCCCCTTCATTGTCACATAGCTCGGTCGAGCGCACAGAGCGCTCGACCGAGCGACATTGAACTCATCTCCAAGCTTCTCTTTTCTCCTCTCATCTCATCTCTTATTTTTTGATTCTTCTTCTTGCTCCTCTCCAGCAGCTTTGATTCATCAAATGTGGCGCCACCGGTGTTCCGTCATCGGTGTTCGTGCCCTCCTCTCCAATATGCTCTGAATTGCTCGAATTTCCCAGAAATGCAACCACACGCTCTTAAAGTCAAATAGTTCCAGTTATTAGTGTAAAAGCGTATAAAATCGGTATTAAAGCAATCATTTTGATGTGTAAACATATAGATGAAATGTGGAATATTATGACACATTAGCTTGCTCGCAAATCTGAGGTCCAAGGTCAGATCCGACCAGATCCCTGAGCTTCAGAGGAATTACATCCGCCTAGATTATCAAATCCATGTGCCTAGGAGGGACGAGAGGGTCCATCTTCCCGGCAACCGGGAGGTGGGGGTATATGTTAAAGCCTTCCAACGGGGTCTTCAATTTCCCTTACATCCCTTCATGTGGTACTTCTTGTATACCCTGAACATTTCCCTCTGCCAATTGATGCCGAACGCTATTGGCATGCTGATGGGCTTCATAGCTCTATGTATGATGAAGGGAATTGAACCGTCTCTAAGACTGTTCAATTACTTCTTCTCGATCCCTCCCCTCAAAACCATAGTCTAGTACACAATAACAGCCCACCGAGGCAGGAAGCTGTTAGACGACCTCCCCTCATCCAATCCCAAATGGAAAGAGGAGTTTGTGTTTGTGGTTTTTCAAGGGGAGGCAAGCTTCTGTACCGGCTGTGGTGCCCCTGACTTAGGCACTGCCGAGGATAAGCATCTGACTAGAGAGGAGAAAGAAGCCGCCGACACATTAACGAGTCTGCCAGAGAACACAAGGAAGACATGGTGGTTGTGGTCCGACGACGTGTTGTGTCAAACCATATGGATGAAATGTCGTTTCGATCGTACACGGCAACTGTTCGATCCTCGTTCTTTGATTGGTGTGGATTATCAAGTGGATCCTGCCTTGAGGGAGGCAGTTGATGCTTCCATTAGGGAGGTGGAGGTGAGCATGTTGTCTCTTCGGGTGTCGACTGTGGGGAAAAGGGCGGCCAATCGTCGGAGGATCGACCCATTGTTGTCGAGAGGATTGCTTATGTGTCCCTCTTCCAGTGAAAGAAGAAGGAAAAGCATGCCTCCGAATTTGAAGTGGTTGCACTTGAAGGGGGTAAGAGGAGGCGGCAACTTATCCTCAGTGACATGGAGCCATCTGGGTCGAATGAAGCTGCGGAGAAGACCTCCCAGTCGGAGATGGGTATTCCTCTAGAGGAAGATTCAGGGAAGACCCGAGTCCCTCCGGATCTCCTTTTACATGAGGATTCTTGGCTTTGGGGGGGCATGTTCCCTCCTGTGCAACTATCTGAAGACATCCTTAATGAATTCAGTCCGATTTTACTGGAGAGTCGATCTCCCCAGGCTCCGTTCGAATGCTCCGGGAAGGAGCTCGTTCAAGCAGAGTTTTTGATGAGGAGAGAAGATTCTGCTCTTCTTGACTGCGGGATGTCCTCCTGTATTGCTGAAAATGCGACCCTTTCACGGGATAGGGTTGTCATGGAGAGGGTCGATTACGAGGGGCTCGCGTCGATAGCCGTCCATGCCAGCGTTCAGGTAATTATTGAACCATCCTTAATTGTAGGTGAGGCAAGCATAGATGTTGACTATCGTGCATTGTTTGCATGCTCTCGTGGCTACCACTGTGTTGCATCGATGCGTCCCGATGGTGGCCAATCACGAGGTCACCAAGAGTCTCGTAAGAGAGAAGTCGAGCAAGCCCCCTTGAGGGAACGGGCAGAGAAGGCTCTACTTGGGGAGAAGGCTGGTGCTGAGGTCATAGCAGAGGGGGCGGTTCAAGAGTTCAAGGACTCGTTTCCTGATTTTGACGAGCTATACAAAGAAGGCTATGAGCGATGTCGATCGAAAATGAAGAATCGATTTCCTGACCTCTCAGCTGAGATCGATCGTATCCTGGTGATATTTTCGGATCTTGGCAATGATGAATCGAGCCAAGGCATGGAGGAGGCTGCTCCCACTAGTGAAGTTGTCATCGTGACTGGTGATAATGCAGGAGCAGATGCTTTCGGGGGACTCGGAGTCCACAGCCGTGCTGAAGGGGGATTAAGGGCCTAGCCAGCCTTTGTAGAATCTTGATGCTACTTTCACTCCAGCTTTGATAATTTTGAATGTATAGGCGGTAGTTTAGATGTAAACGAAAACAATTTCGTAAAAAACATGCCAGAATAGTTGGCTTGTATACATTTGTTTGCAGTTGCATCTCTTTGTTTGTTGTCGTTTACGCCATATGGTGGTCGCTATGCCTGATGGTCCCTTTCGATGGGTTAGTCATTGTTTCAGGGCGATCGAGGCTAACCCATTGAACCATTCTAGTAATAGACCACTTCGTTCCAGGGCGAGGAAGCGATTTTTTCGACTCACTGCTGACAGTACGGGAGTCCTCCAGTGGCGAAGGGGTGGCCCCTTTGACTTGTGCCTGAAGAAGTTTTAAGAGAGTCATTCAGTGGCAAAGGGGTGGCCTTTCGAATTACGGCTGACGACACGTTAAGAGTATCGTTCAGTGGTGAAGGGATGGCCCTTCGGCTTACAGCCGACGACACGTTCGGGGAGTTGTTCAATGGCAAAGGGGTGTGTTGGATCTGGATCTAAGCCTAGAGGGGTGGGGGTGAATTGGCTTATAAAAATATTCGTGCAACCCACACGAAATCACAGGCAGTTATAGCACAATCAATCAGACGCAGAGTATAATAAAGCAGTCACATCATACATATGCGATATACCCTGGTTCAGTCGTCCCAGGGACCTACGTCCAGCCCCAAAAGCAATACTACATTATTAAAGTTAACTGGTGCAACCTATAGCTAGAGCACCAACTCTACATTCACCTGGCTCTCAGTACCTGTGCTCACCAAAGTGTCCAAACAATAATAATCCTAGTAAAGATCTCTCTTAGCTGGTCCCAACTAGCCAAGTCTCCAAAAATATAATAAATTGTTCTACAAAGATTGTAACACCAATATCACAAAATATAATAAAGTATGAATTTAGAATTGCTCAATTGTGACAGTGTCGATGTCTCTGTCGTTCAGCGCGTGGTCAGAAGAAGTCTGACATGAAGTAGTCCCCTCAAGTTCTGAAGCAATAGATCAGCAATGTTGTGGCATAAAGTTCAGGCTATGACTTACGACATGCAGATCATCAATCACCAATATTGCGTCATACTCCTTGCGGAAGCCTCAGGTCTTGAGGAAAACAATTTTCAGGATGCGGCTCAAAGTTACAAGATGTGCCTCTTTGAGATTGCAAGGAGAAGAAAAACAAACTGCTGATCTTGGTGATTGCTTTAATTTGAGGAATGCTTGGTCAAAAATGTCGGCAGCTTGGGGTTTTTTTTCTTTGCAAAGTTTTGGCAGGTTTGCTCTTTGGGATATGGTTTTTGGAAAGAGATTTTTAGCAGCTTGGAGATCTTTTTGATGTAGATGGTGGCTACCTCAAAAAATTATTTGTGCGGCTGTCTCCCATTTTCTTTTGATTGGAAGAGCAAGGGAGAACAAAATTCGGCCTTTTCTTGGGATTAAACAATGGAGAGTAAATACTAAGGCTCTTGGGAATTGCAATGGCAAAAAGCAATTTGTTTGGCTGCCTGTTGAATTATTTATGATGAGGAGCTCTTGGAGAAATATTAAAGGGAAGAGGGCAACAAAAAGGTGCGGCTCTTCTCAGATCTTTGTGTGGCTCTTGGAGTTTGTTGATGGGATCAAGAAATTAGTGCGGCTCTTCTCAAATCTTTGAGATTTTGCACATACAAAATTCCCTGAGCTCTTGGCCGATTTATTTCAAAGAGTGCGGCTTCTCCTATTTGCTAGGGTATTTTTCGTATTCCTCTACCACACCGAAAAACAAACTTGCAGCTTAGCCCTTATATCTTAACTATTACGGCCTTTTCTGTTTGAGATTTGCAAAGGAGATTTGAGCGGCTAGATGTATATCCAATGGTCAAGGTGAATTCGGCTAGGGAGAGTTCAAGTGCAATGGTGATTGGCAATATGTTGAAGTATGGAATAGATTTGGAAAAGGATTTGATCTTAACTCCAATTAACTCTCAATCGATTGCATCTCCCTTTTGAATATTTCTCCTTTGCACATTGACCAAGTCTCTTCGTGAATTAATCACATGATCGCCATTCCTGAAACACTTAACACACACGTTAAAACGTTCACGCATGTTTGTTATCATCAAACATAAAGTTCATAGATTGTTGCTACCAACAATCTTCCCCTTTTGATGATGACAAACTAAGTATAAGATTTGAGCATTAAGTTTCCAAATAGTGTGTGTGAAAGTCTGCAAATAATGATGTGCAAAGTTAACAATATGCTTGCTCCCCTATTTTAGTGCTTCCCCAAAATCCATTAATGCGCCCCTTAATCAAACAATCATATTTTCACAAGCATTACAAAGATAGTACCAAATGCCAAGTACCACAACCAAATGCCAAATACCACAAATACCAAATCTTCCCAAATATTTCTCCCCCTTTGTTATCATCAAAAATTATAACACGAAGTCAAAAGCAAATAACATGCAAAAAGAGAGTATTATTAACCATTACCAAAAATTGCATGCATACAATCATAGAATAATCAAGTCACAATCCAATGAAATTAAACAACTAAGAATTCAACACCAACGTGTACGTGTGATGATGAAAATTGAGGCACATAGGGAGAATCATTCATAAAGCAACCAATACCAATCCACATTTTCCATATAACATTCTATCACCTATGATTGATTTTTCCAATCTCATTAAAAATGAGTTCAAGATACCACACACCAAAATATAGCCTAAAAGGACTCTTAGATGTAGGGGTGGCATTGCTTGACGAGTAAATACACCAATGCTAAAGTTTACCCATAAAGCTTATGTTGGATGCTCGTGAGTAATACCATTGCCAAGGATTGTATCCATTTTTCATATGGAGCAATTAACCTTCCTTTTCATTTTTATACTTGTAGTATCATCATTTTTTTAATGCTCAATTTTTATCCATGGCAAGGTATATCATATCCCTTAGATTTTCAGTTAAGTTTTCCTCCTACATTCACTTTCCATAGTTTATAAATGATATCTCCAAATGTGCAACAATAGTAATACATGTGGAAGTGACATAGTAGATGTAGAAATCAAGTCATTTTTAGTCATTGAACATGCCATGAATATTTAGAAAGATTAACATGCACATGTAAGAACGGAAATAATACACCAATTTCTACATAGATATGAAAATCATTCATGGAGACTTCTTTTAATGAATCAAAGAGAAATATAAACATTTAAGCACCATTTTTTGTTAGTTTTTTTCATATTTTTTTATTTTTTATAAAGAACTAAAGCAAACATGCACACAAACAAAGAGAAATCATGCACCCAAAACAATGCAATTATTAGCACACAACCAAGAAAAAAGTTCAAGCACACATGTAAGCATGAAATCTCGTTTTAAGTTTTATCAATAAAAGAGGAACGGGTGCGTATACCTACCGTAGGCTCACCTATAATCAAGTCTGATGGGTGGTTTGGATTGAACCTCAGCTCTCCTCTGGTAACTGCTACTTCTTGTATTTCTCCCATGCCAGTTTCAGTTTCTCTTGTCTTTTAGATTGCTCCTCATTATTCCTTGGAAAGCATTGTTGTTCTTCATTTTCTTCTTCTTCGTTATTCCTGCAAACCAAAGGAAGTATACCAGATTCATCAAATTTAACATGTATAGATTCAATAATAGTGAGAGTGCGTTTAATATATATCATGTATGCTCTGCTCTTCGCTAAATAGCCCACGAACACTCCTTCATCTGATTTGGATTCAAATGTGCCAAGTTGATCTCCTATATTTAATATATAGCACATGCATCCAAAGATTCTAAAGTAAGATATATTCGGAGTGTTGTCATGCCATAGTTCATAAGCAGTTTTATTTAATAAAGGTCGAAGCATAACTCTATTGCACACATGACATGCAATATTAATGGCCTCAGCCCAAAAAAGAAATAGGCAAACTATATTAATTTAGCATACTCCTAGCCATCTCTTTTAATTTACGATTCTTTCTTTCGACCACCCCATTTTGTTGAGGTGTTCTAGGAGAAGAGAATTCATGAAAGATTCCTTTTTCAAGACAAAAATTTTCAAATATAGCATTTTCAAACTCACCTCTATGATCGCTTCTAATTTTTATAATGGTAGAATTTTTCTCATTAGAAACTTGTATGTAAAATTTTTAAAAATTATTAAACATGTCTGATTTGTTGGCTAGGACGTAAACCCATGTGTATCTTGAGTAATCATCAACCAATACTAAACAATACTTTTTACCTCCTGGGCTAGAAATGTCTATGGGACCAAATAAATCCATGTGCACTAATTCCAAAATGTGTGTGGTGGAAACTTCATTAATGATAGAAAAAGTAGATCTAGTTTGCTTACCTTTTGTGCATGCCATGCACAACTTACCATTCGCATATGTTTGATGCGGTAGTCCTCTTACCAGATTTTTGCTTTCCAGCTTCTTTAGCAATCCCATGCTTGCATGTACTAATCGTCTATACCATAGTGTGGCCTCTTTTTCAACTACAAGCAAGCATTTAGAAACAGTCAGTTCTTCAAGCATAAGAGTATAAACATTATCTATTCTATTAGCAGTAATAATAGTGTCACTTGTCAATAATTCTACAAAGATTTGCATCAAATTCTAATTTCATACCTTTGTCGCACAGCTTACTAATAGAAATGAGGTTGTGTTTAAGCTTTTCAACCCAAAGGACATCGGTAAGCTGAAAGGTGTCGTTACCTACAACACCTTTACCAATTACATTGCATTTTCCATTGTCCTCCTAAAGTAACACTTCCTCCTTCACGCTTTACAAGGCCAAGGAACTTTTCGCAATCACATGTCATGTGTCTTAAGCAGCCAGAGTCTAAGTACCACTCACACTGTTGTCCCTTAGTCGTTCTGTGTACCTATACATAGGAAGAACATGATATGTGTGACCTAGGAATCCAAATAGGTCCACTAGTGTTAGTCACTTTACTTTTTGGAACCCAAATTTGCTTCAATTTAATGTTGGTGTTCCTATACTTGTAATTATAATAAGCATGACCAACACCACCACATATATAACATTTATCAAACACACTTCTTCCTACACCAGTTTCTTTTTGATTCTTTCTATTAATTCTAGGCCTTTCATCAATTCTATTTCCATAGCCCAAACCACGCCTAATATTACCATGTATCTGATTTCCTAGGATATGTCTAATGAATGCTTTCCAACACCAAATTTTTTAATAGACAATTCAAGATCAGATATTTTAGATTTTAACAACATATTCTCATTAACAAGCATACATTTACTAATGAAAGACTTTTTGTTCTCTTCCTCACTCTTTTTAAAATTAGCCATCTTCTTTTCTAGCTCTTTGTTTTCATTAATTAGCAAGCAAATTTTCTCATTTAGCAATTCATTTTCAAATTCTAGCTTTACTATATGGGATTCAAGTAACATGCTAGTATCTTTAAGCAGAGTAGAGCAATTAAGACATTCAGTTTCAGCAGGCATGCTAAATTTTCCTTTTTTTTCAATGAACTAATTGTGGAATTACATTCAGCAAGCTTTTCTTTTATTTCATCAACTTCTAATGACATGTTATAGTTGTCTTGCTGTAGTTCAAAGTTAGCATTTTTAAACTTCTCTACATGGGATTCAAGTTACTCAACAGTTGATTCCAAGCTTTGAATTTCATCTTGCATTTCTTTAAAAGTAGTCACAAGTTGAGCTTTAGTTAGAGATTTTACCTCATCTAGTTCTCCCATCAGGCAAAGGGAGGAGTGTGCAACTTCCTCTTGAGATTCATCCTCGCTTTCCATATCCCATGTGAGCACCAAACATTTTCCCTTTTTGATCCGTAGCGTTGTTCTTTCCTTGAGGGCATTGCTTCATAAAATGTCCCTGCTTTTTGCATTTATATAACTAGATCAGTAGTAGTCTGCTCAGAAAATTTATCTGCAGAATTAAACTTGTTAGAGCGATTAAACCTTTTTAGCATCTCTGATCTCCTATTGCTTGTTCTGCTATATTTCTTGAAGCTTCTCACCAAAAAAGCCTCCTCTTCATCTCCATCTTCATCCTCCTTAGCCTGAAGAGCCAGTGCCTTTGAAGTCTTGATCTCATCTTTCTCTCTGATTTCAATGCTCTGCAGCTCGAGCTCGTGGAATATCAGGTTCCCTATCAGATTCTCCACTTTCATCTGCGATAAATCCCTTGCTTCCTGAATAGCTGTGATTTTGGGATGGAAGGTGCTTGGTAGCGCTCTTAAGATCTTTCTGATTTGCTCCAGACTCAAGTACGTCTTTCTAAGAGAGGTAGATTTGTAGAAAATATCTGTGAATCTCGCAAACATCTCTTTAATTGACTTTGATGGAAACACGCGGAAGCTTTCATATTCAGTGCTGAATAATGCAAGTCTGAACTCCTTAACCTGCGACGTTCCCTCATGAATCACCTCTAGAGTATGCCAAATTTCCTGCGCAGTTTGACAATGAGATATACGATTATACTCAGCTTTATCTAAAGAACAAATCAATGCATTCATAGCTTTATTATTCAATGAAAAGCGCATCTTATCAAAGTCATCCCACTTATCCTCTGGTTTTAACATTTCATTATCAGCAACAGTAATGGTGGGAGGTTTATAGCCTTTTTCTACAATGCTCCATACATCATAATCAACAGCAGCTAAATAAATCCGCATCCTAGGTTTCCAATATGCAAAATCAACACCACTGAACTTAGGGGGACGAGAAATAGATTGACCCTCAGCAAAAGTAAAATCAGACATATTAATAGACAAGGTCAACTAGGCTAGATCCTCTACACTGGCTCTGATACCACTGGTTGGATCTGGATCAAGCCTAGAGGGGGGTGAATATGCTTATAAAAATATTCGTGCAACCCACACGAAATCTCAGGTAGTTATAGCACAACTAATCAGACGCAGAGTATAAAAAGCAGTCACAGCATGCACATGCGATATACCCTAGTTCAGTTGTTCCAACAATCTACGTCCATCCCCAAAAGCAATACTAGATTATTAACGTTAACTGGTACAACCTGTAGCTAGAGCACCAACTCTACACTCACCTGGCTCTCAGTACCTGCACTCATCAAAGTGCCGAAACAATAATAATCCTAGTAAAGCTCTCTCTTGGCTAGTCCCAACTAGTCAAGTCCCGAAAAATATAATAAATTATTCTACAAAGATTACAATAAAAATATCACAAAATATAATAAAGTATGAGTTTAGAATTGCTCAGTTGTGACAGTGTCGATGTCCCCGTCGTTCAGCGCCTGGTCAGAAGCAATCTGACATGAAGTAGTCCCATCAAGTTCTGAAGCAATAGATCAGCAATGTTGCGACATAGAGTTCAGGCTGCGGCTTACAGCATGAAGATCATCAATCACCAATATTGTTTCATACTCCTTACGGCAGCCTAAGGTCTTGAGGAAAACAAATTTCAGGATGCTGCTCAAAGTTCCAAGATGCGCCTCTTTGAGATTGCAAGGAGAAGAAAAACCGACTGCTGCTCTTGGTAATTGCTTTAATTTTGGGAGTGCTTGGTCAAAAATGTCGGCTGTTGGGGTTTTTTCTTTGCAAAGTTTCGATAGGTCTACTCTTTGGGATATGGTTTTTGGAAAGAAATTTTTAGCATCATGGAGATCTATTTGACGTAGAAGGTGGCTACCTCAAAAAAATATTTATGCGGCTGTCTCCCCTTTTCTTTTGATTGGAAGAGCTATGATTGGGAATCTCAAAGGGAGAACAAAATTCGGCCTTTGCTTGGGATTAAACAATGGAGAGTAAATACTAAGGCTCTTGGGAATTGCAATTGCAAAAAGCAATTTGTTCGGTTGCCTGTTGAATTATTTATGATGAGGAGCTCTTGGAAAAATATCTAAGGGAAGAGGGCAACAAAAAAGTGCGGCTCTTCTCAGATCTTTGTGCGGCTCTTGGAGTTTGTTGATGGGATCAAGAAATTAGTGCGGCTCTTCTCAGATCTTTGAGATTTTGCACAAAAAATTCCATGAGCTCTTGGCCGATTTATTTCAAAGAGTGTGGCTTCTCATATTTGCTAGGGTATTTTTCGTATCCTCTATCACACCGAAAAACAAACTTGCAGCTTGGCCCTTATATCTCAATTATTACGGCCTTTTCTCTTTGATATTTGCAAAGGAGATTTGAGCAGTTAGATGTATATCCAATGGTCAAGGTGAATTCGGCTAGGTAGATTTCAAGTGCAATGGTGATTGGCAATATGTAGGAAGTATAAAATAGATTTGGAAAAGGATTTGATCTTAACTCCAATTAACTCACAATCGATTGCATCTCCCTTTTGACTATTTCTCCTTTGCACATTGACCAAGTCTCTTCGTGAATTAATTACATGTTCACCATTCCTGAAACACTTAGCCACACGTTAAAACGTTCACACACGTGTGTTATCATCGAACGAAGTTCATAGATCGTTGCTACCAATAGGGTGGTCCTTCGACTTATGAATGACGACACGTTAGGAGTGTCGTTAAGTGGCGAAGGGGTGGCCCCTTCAACTTACAGCAGACGACACGTCGGGAGAGTCGTTCAGTGTCGAAGGGGAGGCCCTTAGGAGAGTTGTTCAGTGGCGAAGGGGTGGCCCTTCGAATTACGACTGACGACACGTTAGGAGAGTCATTCAGTAGCAAAGAAGTGGTCCTTCAACTTATGGCTGACGACACGCTAGGAGAGTCGTTACATGGCAAAGGGGTGTCCCATTGACTTACGACAGACGACATGTTAGGAGAGTCGTTCAGTGCCGAAGGGGTGGCCCTTCGACTTATGGTTGACGACATGTTAGGAAGGTCGTTCAGTGGGGAAGGGGTGGCCCTTCGACTTACGGCTGATGACACGTTAGAAGGTTCGTTCAGTGGCGAAGGGGTAGCCCTTCGACTTACGGCTGACGACACATTATGAGGGTCGTTCAGTGGCGAAGGGGTGGCCCTTTTACTTACGACTGACGACACGTTAGGAGGGTCGTTAAGTGGCGAAGGGGTGGACCTTTGACTTGTTGAATACAAAATGTAGTTTGATTCAATGATCGATGACTTCATGTTTGATGATAATAAACGTGTGTGAACGATTTGATGTGTGTGCTAAGTGTTTTTAAGGAGTGGTACTCTCACAAATACTCTAAGAGAGACTGAGTCAAAGTGATGGAGATAATGGCTACATATATTGGATGAAGTCAAAGATGTGGGGATAAGAAGGGAATCAATTCAAATCCATTTTGAATTGATTAAAATCATTTGATGCATGAATCAAATTCTATTCAAATATTCCTACATAAATGAATATTTGGTCAAAGATGGAAAGATATGGAGAATCTCATGCAAATCAATTGTGATTAAATGAGATCCTATTCTAATCCTAAAGCCATACAAATTCAAACTCCATATCCAATGATGACTAGAAGAGATCTTCCATGGTGATTCACTCAAATCTTATTCAAGTTAGGATTCCATCCAATCTCCTTCAATTATGGGATCCTATTTGATTCTAAATGATTCCATCCTCTCATATATAAAATCATATTCAATGGAGAGAAAAGAGAGAGGCCAAAAACACAAGAGAACTGACGTGCGTCTATATTTCATATATTCACGCACGTTTTCTTTTTTGTTTCTCCGTATTTTCCGCCGTCTTTTATTCGTTTTCTCGTATTTTCTCGTTTTCTTTCACTTTTCTTTGTTTCTCCATGTTTGCAGGAGATTGACCGCGTAGGGGACGTTTAACGACGATATCGCAAGTCCCCGGAGCAACGGGAGGAGTCACGCGTGATCCAGGGGGTCAAACGACGAAGATTTCATCTTTCAGCCCCTCACCCGGTCGGTTGGTCATCTCCAACCGATCGGGTGATGCACGCGTGCACCACCCGGTCTCAGCCGGAGCTCAAGTGGAAGTCACCCGACCGGTTCACAGGCCGGTTCAACTGGGGCCAACTCTCTGTCTTCTCGAGCCAAATTCCAACCGATCGGGTGACTCTCACCCGATCGGTTCATCTGTAGCTGATGCTGAAGAGCCGAAGACACGGGCACCCAACCGATCACTTCACCCGATGGCGCCAAGATCCAACCGGTCACTCCAAGAACTCAACCGACCGGTTCATATGACCGGGTGAAAGTTCGCCGTTTTCTGTTATTATCTGTAACGGATCACCCGATCGGTTGACTTGTCAACCGATCGGGTGATACGAGAGTCTATAAATAGAACCCCTAGGGTACCAGAAACGGGGAGCTGCTAGTTTTTACTGTTTTCTCCCATTGTGACGGCTGTAATTACTGTTCTTTTGTAAGTTGTCGGATCTTTCTTAAACTTTAGTATTGTCTTAATTACTCTATTACTTCTGCATTCCAATCGTCTGATTATGATTCCAACGGTTCATTTTCATTTAGATCGCTTTTTAATGAATTTTTGTGAGTAGTTCCCAAATCTGGGATTTTGGCGGAAACCCCTTCGGGGGCACTTCCCGATGCATCCATAGGGTTAGGAAATCGATAGGGATTAGGAATCTAACGGTTACGCTGGGTGTTTCATTGTCATCGGCGGGAAAAAGACCGCCTTTGACCGTTGGGCCAAGGGGGAATAAACTTGGCCGTTGACTCCCTAGCCATAGCTCACGCCCTTAGCGTAAACGCCGAATCCTAGCACGCGGGAGCGGCAGGATGAGACGTTGGGAGTTATCGTTGCGAGCTTAGTGCTCCCAGAATCGATCAGTGTTAATGGACACGGGAGTGCCCACTGATCGAATCCGGGAAGTCCGGTGTATCATCCTGGGCACCGACCGGAATATCGGGCCCATGGGATGCCGATACCACTTTCAGAGGCAACGTCTCACCATTAGACCCTAATTCCGATCGCTATCCTACCCATAGGCCGTATCGGTGAGAGTCGCTCGTTGGAGTGGAAACCAAAGTCCAGGGTTTGTTTTCTTATTGTTCATACCTTGCATTACTTCCCGTGACAACCCATCAACCGATTCGGGCTAGCTCGCCCACGGGGTGATTTTGGTCCTCCTTGACACAAGCACATCCTAGCCTCCCTGTGTTCGACCCCCAAGCCACACTACAACACCGTGCGCTTGCGGTTACAAATATCTAAACCCCCACGCGGGTCCCTCGGCCATTTGCGGATAGCAAGCCGGGGCACACGCCAAGTTTATGGTGCCGTTGCCGGGAGGCAACGTGCTTGTTATTTTAGGATCTCTTGAACCCTAGTGTCTAGCTCTTATCCCTACCTCGCGATAATTTTCGCATTCTCCTTTTCCCTTTTTATTTTCTTCTTTTTTATTTTTTATCTTATCTGTTTCTTTCCCACTTGTCGCTTCACGGGTGTTTGTTGTTTTTCATGCGCAGGAGTTCAAGAAGTCTCGACGACTTGATTCCCGTTGATCCAGAGATTAACGCCACCCTCAGGCTTTTGGCCACCGAGAAGCGAAGAAGAGAGGATCCCGAATCCATGGAGGAGAACACCCCGCCTCACAAGTCCCTGTTGGAGTACTCGATGCCATCTATCGAGTCCACTTCCGCCATCCGTTCTCCAGCTATTGCGGCCCAAAGCTTCGAGCTAAAGCCGTCTTTAGTGACATGGATCCAGCAGGACCAGTTTGCGGGTGCACCCATGGAGAGCCCGATCGAGCATCTAGACTCCTTGGAGAAATGTGACACCTTCCGGATTAATGGTGTCACGACTGAGGCGATCCGTCTGAAGCTGTTACCCTTCTCGTTGCGAGACAAAGCCAAGCAATGGATTAGGGGGAAGGACCCCAACACTTTCAATACCTGGGAGAAGCTCTCCAACGCTTTTCTGACGAAGTTCTTTCCTCCGGGGAAGACCATGAAGTTGAGGAGTGAGATCTCCTCCTTCTCCCAGGCCAGCCACGAGTCCTTGCATGAAGCTTGGACGAGGTACAAGGAGATGCAGAGAAGATGCCCTCACCATGAGCTTCCGAAGTGGCAGATTATTAATCTGTTCTACAATGGGCTGAGGGATGACCTAAAATCTTCTATAGACGCCGCGGCTGGGGGTTCCTTCATGTTAAGGAGCGAGGAAGATGCCGGACATATTCTGGAAAATATGGCATCCAACAATGAGCGGTGGTGTGACGAGAGAGCCACACCCAGGTCTGGGGGTATACACCGAGTCGAGGACGTCGACAAACTTTCAAGCAAGTTCGACTTGCTTTCGACCCAGATCTCTGCACTAATGGTAGGAGCCGGTGGGGCCGGTACGCAACAGATCGCAGCAGTAGAATCCGAAATCTTTGGGGAATTCGACGGTGGTGACATCTCACCACCGTTGGATCAGGCGAGCGCACTATTTTACAACCCCACGGAAAATGCGCCGTATCCGCAAAGAACCAATTCCAACCCGGCCTACTCTCCAAACAACCGGAACCACCCTAACTTTGGTTACCGGGCACCATTTCAGCCCTCGCCACCTCAGCAGCCGCAGCAACAAATATATCAGCCGGCTAGGCCACAACAGAGTCAGATTCAGCGGCAACAATATCAACAGCAACCTCAGCAACAATTTTACGCCCCCAGGAATCAGCAACCAATCCAGCAGCAGCAGCAGTATGGCCAACAGAGGGCCGTCTCTCCGGTTGAGTCTCTCTTGACTCAATATATAACCAACCAGGAGAAGATCAATCAAAAGCTGGAAATGGGTCAGCGGGCCCTCACGGACCAAGTAACCCAGCTGGGGTTACAAGTGGCGAACCTTTCAAGGTCACAAAACCAATTGCCACCACAACCGGAGGTGAACCCGAGGGGAGCAACCCAAACGTTGGCACTCGTGCACGAGCACGCAAATGTGTCCGCTATCGTTCTGAGAAGCGGGACACAAATTCCTACTAGAGTGCCCCCTAACAGACCGAATGCACCGTTGGTCATCGAGTGACCGATCGAAAAATCAAACGACGCCGGTGCTTCGTCATCAAATCCTACGACTCCGGAGGGAGTCTCTGAAGAAGAGAAGAAGAAGAACGAGGAAGGTGACCGGCGCCCCCGGGTTTACGGTATGGGCGCGGTGTCGGTTTACCGCAAGTGCACGGTTAGTGTAGGGTGCGGGTATATCGAACTCAGGGAGGCGAGGTTGTGCTTGGGTCAGGTAGGACCTAAATCACCCCGAGGGGCGAGCTAGCCCGAATCGGTAAATGGTTGTCACGGAAAGAAATGAAGTGTATGAACAACAAGAAAGAAAACCCGGGACTTTGGTTTCCAACCCGACGAGAGACTCTCGCCGATACGGCCTACGGGTATGGATAGCGATCGGGATTAGGGTCTAATGGTGAGACGTTGCCTCTGAAAGTGGTACCGGCGTCCCATGGGCCCGATATTCCGGTCGGTGCCCAGGATGATACACCGGACTTCCCGGATTCGATCAGTGGGCACTCCCGTGTCCATTAACATTGATCGATCCCGAGAGCACTAAGCCCGCAACGATAACTCCCAACGTCTTATCCTGCCACTCCCGCGTGCTAGGATTCGACGTCTACGCTATGGGTGTGAGCTATGGCTAGGGAGTCAACCGCCAAGTTTATTCCCCCTTGGCCCAATGGTCAAAGGCGGTCTTTTTCCCACCGATGACAATGAAACACCCCACGTAACCGTTAGATTCCTAATCCCTATCGATTTCCTAACCCTATGGACGCATCGGGAAGAGCCCCCGAAGGGGTTTCCACCAAAATCCCAGATTTGGGAACTACTCACAAAAATCCATGAAAAAGCGATCTAAATAAAAATTAACCGTTGGAATCATAATCGGACGATTGTAATGCGGAAGTAATAGAGTAGTTAAGACAATACTAAAATTTGAGGAAGATCTGAAAACTTACAAAAGATTAACAATTACAGCCGTCACAAAGTGAGAAAACAGTAAAAAACTCGCAGCTCTCCGTTTCTGGAACCCTAGGGGTTCTATTTATAGACTCTCGCATCAACCGATCGGTTGACAAGTCAACCGATCGATTGATCCGTTACAAAATAATAACAGAAAACGGCGAGCTTTCACCCGATCATATGACCCGTCGGGTGAGTTCTTGAGTGACCGGTTGGATCTTGACGCCGTCGGGTGAAGCGATCGGTTTGGTGCCCGTGTCTTCAGCTCCTCATCTTCAGCTACAGATGAACCGATCAGGTGAGAGTCACCCGATCGGTTGGCATTTTGCTCGAGAAAACAGAGAACAGGCCCCCGCTGAACCGGTCTGCGAACCGGTCGGGTGACTTCCATGTGAGCTCCGGCTGAGACCGGGTGGTGCACGCGTGCATCACCCGATCGGTTGGAGATGACCAACCGACCAGGTGAGGGGCTGAAAGATGTATTCTTTGGCGTATGACCCCCTGGATCACGCGCGACTCCTCCCGTTGCTCCGGGGACTTGGGATATCATCGTTAAACGTCCCCTACGTGGTCAACCTCCTGCAAACATGGATAAACAAAGAAAAGTGAAAGAAAACTAGAAAATACAAGAAAACGAATCAAAGACGGCGAAAAACATGGGGAAACACAAAAGAAAATGTGCGTGAATATATGAAATATAAACGCACGTCAAAATCCCCTAAGCTGAACTCTTCCTCGTCCTCGAGGAAGACGAGTGAGAGTAGGAGCTCGGAAGGGAAAAATAGAGAGGAAGAAAGAAAAAGAAAACTCTAAATCCTAGATCGTCCGTCAGAGCCACCAAAATCAAAAACGACACACCAAGCAAGCAAACGCCAAATCACACCACTAAACCTAGGAAAACGAGTCCAAATAAGTGTCGTGGGCCCACGCGGTGAAGCGCGAGTGAGTGCGGTCGTGTGCTAGCAAATGGTGTCGCTTTCTACAATGTGCTATGAGGCTCGATATACACAAATCCAAGATACGACCCAAATATCGATTCGAATTGAATTAAGCGGTGAATATATAGTTCAAGCATGCATGAGAATAGAGAGAATCGAAACATATCATGTGTCATGGACTCCACAACTAGGGTTAAGGAAATCACGCCACTATAGCCTAGATACTAGCTAAAAAGTTCCTAAGCCAAGTGTTTTCGAAAACGATGGGGGTTGAGATGATGTGGAGTAGAACACTTGGTGCTAATTCTCGCCTTCCCTTTATTCTCAGTAAGTAGGAAAAAATATTCACACGGAAATTTTTTTTTTTTTGGGTTTTGGGCATTCGTATTTTTTTTTGCTTTTTGGCTATACAAAATTTTTCTTTTCTTCTCTTTTTGGGTTTTTCTTTTCCTTTTTTCTATATTTTTTTTTGAATTTTTGGGTTTTTGGCTATACACATGTGCACTCTCCCAAGTGGGAGAACGGTACACGACGAGGGGATTTGCACCAAGTAAAACAAAAAAGAAGTCGAAATCTAAACACTCAGGCAAAGGAAACTATTCTCGCTAAATAGAGCATAGGCTAAATGGGTTATCCTAGTCCTTAGTTGTGGAATCCCGCCGCATGCGAATTGAAATATACGATATAAATATAGCATGCATATAGTAGAAACAAATACCGCATATTCAAATCGAAGCATGATAATCTAGGGGTCATTCCTGGACAGGTATATAAAGTAAAATCACAAAGCAGAAGCACACCAAATAGATAGGCACGACGCACGACTCACAAGAAAGCTAAGTGGACCCACAATGCGTGAAATGCAAGAGGACTCGAAATCCTAGGGTTAGTGAGTGTGATTATCGATGCAATGCTAGGTGTGTGTGACTTTGTGGCGATTCATCATAGGATTCATCTCTAGGAGAAAGAGCTAAAAAGAAGAAAATAAAAAATAAAAACACGATGAAAACGACACAAAAAACGAAAAAGAATGACTCAAACGACACACACAGTGCGACTCCCCCAAGCTGAAGTTTGCATTGCCCTCAATGCAATATGAGTGAGTACGGGAGGGCAATGAAAATGAGGGGGAATACGCACTGACACAAAAAGAAATGAAAACGAGGAAAACACATAGATGAAACTGAAAAAGAAAGAAAGATCAAAATCAAAATCAAACAACACGAAAATAAAAATAAAACCACATGACACGACACTCAAAGCGGAAGAACAAGCACACATACAAAAGTGAGAAAAACAATAAAACACGACAACACACCAAAATAGACGTCCCCCAAGCTAAACATGACCGTGCTAGCGAAATGATATGATCAATGAAATGCAGAGATATGCATGAGGTAGTCAAAAACAAATAAGGTGAAATCAGAAAGCGACACGCGAATGGCCCCCCCTCCGACAGAGAAAAAGCAGGGCCCCGAAAAGACAGATGGGCACAAATATGGGGGGGAAAAGAGGGAAAGGAAGATCAAGCAGGGGCACCACCCTCTGGAGGTGGTGACGGGGGCCTGTGCTGTGGACCAGGGGTCGTGGGGGGGTGGAATGTGGAGCTCGGAGACGTCGGGTGGGTCTTCACGGATGTGGCGAGTGAAGCTTTGAAGAAAGGGGAGGTCTCGGTCGACGGACTCCTCGGTTATCCGACCACCCTGCCCAGCTAGGAGGATCATGGCCGTGAATCGATCGGCTTGGTCTTGATCGAGGGTAGATGGGTTGGAGGTGGTGGGCTGAGCGGGGGGCTGTGCGCGACGAGCGCGACGGGTGGGCCTAGGATTCGAAGAGCTGGCGTCGTTGGGTTTAACACGGCGGGGAGGCATTGTGCGGGTGTCGTGCGTGCGTGCGAGTATGTAAAAGTACAATGAATCAACACAAACACGAAATACAGCCAACGAGCAAATGGAATATCTGGGGTAAAAATAAAAATTGAGCAAAGGAGCGAGTTTACCCAAATGAGATGAAGATCGTTGCTCGTAGACGCCCCGATGCTACGCGACAGGAGCACGCTGTGAAGCCGCGGCGACTTCTTCAACAAGTTTCGATATTGGGGAGAATGGGTGAAAGCTAGGGTTTTGTGTGTGTGTGGGATCGAGGAGAACGGGGAGAAATCGACGGTGGACGGGTAGGGAGATGGCGGGGAAAGACGATCGAGGTTGATTTTGGTGAAGAAAGAAGGCATGCGCACGAGGAAGAGGCGAAACGGCGGTTCCGGATTCGAAAATGCTGAGTGCGGATCGAATGGGCGGTCGGGAGTATTTATAGGGGTTTAAGTCGAACCGATCAGGTGACTTGTCACCCGATCGATTGACGGTTAGGTCGAAATTTCTTGCCGAAGAATTGCTACAGGCGAACCGGTCGGTTGACTTGTCAACCGATCGGTTGGCCGCTCCACTTGTTATCCCGAGAATTGAGGGCTACTCACCCGATCGCTTCAACCGATCGCGTTCGAACTCAACCGATCGGTTGATATTCCCCAAAAATTTCCGAGAGTTCTCCCCAGCTCACCCAGTCTGTCATCAGGTCTCTTCATTCCTCAACCGATTGGGTCATTTGGGGACAGGTCTCGGCATGTATCTGATACATCCCAACCGATCGGTTGACTTGTCAACCGATCGGTTGGGGCTTCGTTTCTTGCAAAAACCAACAGATTTGTCTAAGTCCCCGAACGGATGTTCTCGCGGCTGATTTTATTTAAAAAAGTAGATAAAATAAAGTCAAAAATAACGCTAAAAATGGGGAAAAAGTTTCTAACATGGGTTGCCTCCCATGAAGCGCACTTGTTTAACGTCGTTGGCTCAACGCCCGCAAGAGATGTTCACGGTGGTTGATACGGGTGATGCCCGAAGTTTGGCATCTCTTCTTCATTGGAGCTGAAGGCCTTTGGAGTAGTCAGCGGCTGGAGAAATACTTGCTCGACTACCCTCTCCTTGTTCTTGGGATCCGGGGGCTTCTCTTTCGTGTTGGCGCTTCCCGCCATCTTCTTTAGGATCCGGACCTCGTCTTTAGTGAGGTCCATGGGCTCTTTCCCCGTTCTCCTCGCAGGAGGAGCCTTGGGGAACCCGGGAGGGGTCGTTCTTGCTGCACTCGCTTTTCCAGCAGCTTCTTTGTTCTTGGGGCCGTCCCCATCCTCTGAATCCCCCGAGTCATCGGGGGGTTTCTTAAGAGAATCTCCCAGGAGCTCTCTTCAGCAGCTTTTTCCTCTTCTACCTCCAGCAAATTACACCGAGGGTCATCTGGGGGATCGGGGTACTTCATGGATAACCCCAGATCAAACTCAACTTTTTCTCCGCTGACGTTTAAAGAGAGTTTTCCGTTCTTCACATCTATCAAAACGCCAGCAGTGGCCATGAAAGGCCGTCCCAGGATGATGGGGGTGTGTGCGTCTTCAGGCATGTCCATGACTACGAAGTCCACTGGCACATGCACCCCTCTTACATTAACGGGGAGGTCATCCACAATTCCCACCGGATATTTGACCGACCAATCAGCTAGTTGTAGGGTCATACCGGTGGGCTCCAAATCGCCCATTCCTATCCTTTTATACATCGACAAGGGCATCAAACTAACACTCGCTCCGAGATCGACGAGTGCACGATGAATCTTTACTGCCCCGATCGTGCAAGGAATTGAGAAGCTCCCCGGGTCCTTGAGTTTCGGCGGAATTGCCCTCTGGATAAGAGCGCTACATTCCGTCGTCAACACTACTTTCTCCTTTCTAGACCCTCTCGTCACCAAATCTTTCAGGAATTTTGCATAGGAGGGGATTGTTTCGATTGCTTCTAGGAAGGGGATTTGCAGGCTTAGGTCCTTGACCATGGCGAAGAACTTGCCATATTTCTCATCAATTTTGGCCTGAGCTAACCGTTGTGGAAATGGCACAACGGGTTTGAACACTTTCGGCCTCCCTTCCTCCTTCTTCTTCTTCCCTTCTTCAGAGACTCCCTCCGGAGTCATAGGATTTGATGACGAAGCACCGGCATCGTTTGATTTTTCGATCGGTCTCTCAACGACCAATGGTGCTTCCGGTTTGCTAGGGGGCACTCTAGTAGGAATTTGTGTCCCGCTTCTCAGAATGATAGCGGACACATTTGCGTGCTCGTGCACGAGTGCCGATGTTTGGGTTGCTCCCCTCGGGTTCACCTTCGGTTGTGGCGGCAATTGGTTTTGTGACCTTGAAAGGTTCGCCACTTGTAACCCCAGCTGGGTTACTTGGTCTGTGAGGGTCCGCTGACCCAATTCCAGCTTTTGATTGATCTTCTCCTGGTTGGTAATATATTGAGTCAAGAGAGACTCAACCGGAGAGACGACCCTCTGTTAGCCATACTGCTGCTGCTGCTGGAATGGTTGCTGATTCCTGGGGGCGTAAAATTGTTGATGAGGTTGCTGCTGAAATGGTTGCTGCTGAAACGGTTGCTGCTGAACCTGACTCTGCTGTGGCCTAGCCGGCTGATAAGTTTGTTGCTGCGGCTGCTGAGGCGGCGAGGGCTGAAATGGTGGCCGGTAACTGAAGTTTGGGTGGTTCCGGTTGTTTGGAGAGTAGGTCGGGTTGGAATTGGTCCTTGGCGGATACGGCGCATTTCCCGTGGGGTTGTAAAATAGTGCGCTCGCCTGATCCAATGGTGGTGAGATGTCACCACCGTCGAATTCCCCAAAGAATTCGGATTCTACCGCTGAAATTTGCTGTGTACCGGCCCCACCGGCTCCTACCATTAGTGCGGAGATCTGGGTCGAAAGCAAGTCAAACTTGCTTGAAAGTTTGTCGACGTCCTCTACTCTATGTATACCCCCGGATCTTGGTGTGGCTCTCTCGTCACACCACCGCTCATTGTTGGATGCCATATTTTCCAGAATATGTCCGGCATCTTCCTCGCTCCTAGACATGAAGGAACCCCCAGCCGCGGCATCCATAGAAGATTTCAGGTCATCCCTCAACCCATTGTAGAACAGATTAATAATCTGCCACTTTGGAAGCTCTTGGTGAGGGCATCTTCTTTGCATCTCCTTGTTCCTCGTCCAAGCTTCATGCAAGGACTCGTGGCTGGCCTGGGAGAATGAGGAGATCTCACTCCTCAACTTCATGGTCTTCTTCGGAGGAAAGAACTTCGTCAGAAAAGCGTTGGAGAGCTTCTCCCAGGTGTTGAAAGTGTTGGGGTCCTTCCCCCTTAGCCATTGCTTGGCTTTGTCTCGCAAAGAGAAGGGGAACAGCTTCAGACGGATAGCCTCTGTCGTGACACCATTAATCCGGAAGGTGTCACATTTCTCCAAGAAGGAGTCTAGGTGCTCGATCGGGCTCTCCATGGGTGCACCCGCAAACTGGTCCTGCTGGATCCATGTCACTAAAGACGGCTTCAGCTCGAAGCTTTGGGCCGCAATAGCTGGAGAACGGATGGCGGAAGTCGACTCGATGGATGGCATCGAGTACTCCAACAGGGACTTGTGCGGGGGGTGTGTGTGTTCTCCTCCATGGATTCGGGATCCTCTCTTCTTCGCTTCTCGGCGGCCAAACGCCTAAGGGTGGCGTTAATCTCTGGATCGAGGGGAATCAAGTCGTCAAGACTCCTCGAACTCCTGCGCATGAAAAACAACAAACACCCGTGAAGCGACAAGTGGGAAAGAAACAGATAAAATAAGAAATAAAAATAAGAAAAATAAAAAATAAAAAGGAGAATGCGAAAATTATCGCGAGGTAGGGATGTGAGCTAGACACGAGGGTTCAAGAGATCCTAAAATAACAAGCACGTTGCCTCCCCGACAACGGCGCCATAAACTTGACCGGCGCCCCCGGGTTTACGGTATGGGCACGGTGTCGGTTTATCGCAAGTGCACGGTTAGTGTAGGGTACGGGTATATCGAACTCAGGGAGGCGAGGTTATGCTTGGGTCAGGTAGGACCTAAATCACCACGAGGGGCGAGCTAGCCCGAATCGGTAAATGGTGTAGGATCCTGTCCAAAACAGAGTTAGGATCGATAACATGAAGTTTAGACTTACGCTTGCGTATGCGGCACGGTAGTCTACGAACTTCGCCTTCGGATTCGCCACGACGGATCGAGTCTTCTCACGAACGGAGTAAGGCTACTAATCCACAATCTAAATCTCTACTTTAGATTAAGAACTTGGATAAGAGGGAGAGAAAGGATTTCTGCAGAGCTTCGCTAGGATGAAGATGCATGCATGAATTTCATGCAAATGGTGTAAGAAATGGCTTACCCTTGGGTCTTATTTATAGCCCCCAAGGTAGTTATTTTAGGGTAAGTTGTTCCTTTGAAACAACTTAATTAAGGTGTGCCATGATACATGGCACATTATAAGCTTAAGTTGTACCATATGCATGGTACAACATAAGCTTAAGATATTCCCCCTTTATTAGCCATATGTCGCATGCACTTATGCATATATAATGCGACTTTCCCACTCATCCAGAGATCCTCTCCGCAAGGGAACAGATTCCCTTTGTACACGACTTCGTGTACGCGACGTTCGAGGTCCGTATTCCCTCGTACATCCCCCACAAGGGTGTACAAACGTCTTCCATATCCAACATCTCCCACTCACACTTGAGGGGATTGTAAGAGAACGTCTTTCCCTTAGTTCTTTCATCTATCATACCGAGAAATAGACCGTGCGACCGTCATGCGCGTAGAGTCTGTTGTTGTGCACTTGTTAGAGATACACAACGACCTCGAAGGTGCAAAGTTGAGTAGTTCAACGCATGCTTTACCCTAGATTATTTCTTCACATTTCTTATACTTTATATTCAACAATTGAATCCCATCTGGATTACAATTGGCTGGCCAGCTTTGAATCATTAAAGTCCAAATGCGAATATGAAATCAATCTTCCTCTTCTTGCGAACCTTCTGATCTTGACTAGACTCGCTTTTCTAACGTGCCCCGCCGAGCCGAATTATCATAGCTCATAAGTAACACGCTAAGATAGCGATCATTTCGTCAAATCTAAAGGAACCAATTGGAGTCCTTGAGGGTAAGAGTAAAGACCCATATGGCCTTTGAGTCTCACATAATAGCAAACACTATTGCTACTAACTCAGTGGTCGAAATGCATACGTGGTATGAACACGTATTACAACATCACTCCTTTCCCAGGGAGAGTATGTCTTAATGATGTTGTACGGATGAAAAGATCAGACACCACAGTGACTATCTTTTTGAGTCCCCTTACTACTCGTGAAATATTCACGGACTCTCATCCTGCATAAGACAGATAGGAAAAAATCATATGAGATCTCTTTCAAATATCCTTGTGATACAGATCTCAGATCTTTTGTAAGCATCCATATGATGCAGATCTTTCATTCGACTATCTTGTTTAAGTCATGACTCTAAATCATTCGTCTAATGATTTTGACTTTAAACTAGTCTCATCTCTATCTTATCCATCTGATAAGATAAGGCGGTTGCTCATGTGAGAGAGCCAACCTTAATCTGTCCGACATACACACAATTCAGCTGAGATTTCAAAAATGTACACAAACATTTCTTAAGAAATTCATATGCAATGTTTGAAAAAGAACTTATTCTTTTATTAATTTTGATCATTTACAGACATGGGAATTTACATTGGTACAACTCAGCTCTTACGCAATCCTTGAGATGATAAGTGTTTGTAAAACACATCTCTGGGGATCGCCTTTGTAAGCGGATCCGCTATCATCTCATGCGTAGATATGTACCTTATGTCTACCTTCTTGGTCTTATCATAGTCTTTTGCAAATTTGTAGCGGATATCTATGTGTTTGGTCTTACAATGGAATTTCGGATCTTTGACATAGGCTATAGATGCTTGACTGTCGCTGTGTATAGGTACAGCACCTGAGTCACTTGCATTAATTAGCCTGTCTAAGAACTTCCTAAGCCAAACAGCCTCTTGAACTGCCATGCTAAATGCTACAAACTCGGCTTCCATGGTTGAAAGTGCGATGCAGGATTGTTTCTTGCTACTCCAGGATATTGCACCAGATCCGAGTAGAAAAACATATCCTGAGGTCGATCGTCGTTCATCGAGATCACCCGCCCAATCAGCATCAGTGTAGCCTTCGAGCCTCAAGGCATCTCCTTGATAGCATAAAGCAAAGTCTGCAGTTCCTTTGAGATACCGCATTATCCTCTTAACCGCTTTCCAGTGTACTTGCCCTTGGTTGGATTGGTAACGACTTACCATTCCAACGGCAAAACAGATGTCCGGTCTTGTACACATCATAGCGTACATTAGACTACCAACTGCACTGGAATATGGAACTTTTTCCATAATCTCCTTCTCTTTTTGGTTCTTCGGACATGATTTCAGACATAAATTGTCGCACTTGCTTATTGGAGTATCAATGGACTTGCAGTCCTGCATATTAAAACGTTCTAGAACCTTCTTTATATAAGTCTCCTGTGAAAGAGAAAGAAGTTTCTTCGAACGATTCCTTGAAATCTTAACTCCAAGGATATATGCGGCTTCTCCCATGTCTTTCATCTCAAAAACTGATGAAAGCCAAGCCTTGATATCCATCACAAAGCCCTTGTCATTTCCGGCTATTAAGATGTCATCTACATATAGAGACATAATAACATACTTGTTCTTATTCCTCTTGATATATACACAGTTATCTTCATCAAGCATGGAAAATCCATTTGATAAGACAACCTCTTGAAATCGTATATACCACTGCCTCGAGGATTGTTTAAGACCATATATGGATTTAAGAAGTTTACAAACCTTATGTTCGTTTCCTTCTTTTACAAACCCTGTTGGTTGTTCCATATAGATCTCCTCGTCCAATTCTCCATTGAGAAAAGCAGTCTTTACATCCATTTGATGTAATTCGAGGTCTAAGCAAGCTACCATTGCCAGAATCAGGCGAATTGAGGTAAAACGAACAACAGGTGAGAAGGTCTCTTCGTAGTCTATCCCTTCCTGTTGCGTAAAACCTTTCGCGACAAGGCGAGCTTTATATCTGTCAATAGAGCCATCAGCCTTATGCTTGATCTTGAGAACCCATTTGTTCCCAATAGCTCTACGTCCTCTGGGTAAGTCAACTAAGTCCCAGACTTGGTTAACTTTCATGGATTCTAATTCCTCTTGCATCGCTTCCATCCATTTGTCTTTAGCAGGGCAAGATACGGCCTGTTTGAAAGTAGCAGGCTCGTCATCTTCTTGTAGTAAAGTCATAAAGGTTTGCGGAAATTCATCCTCAAATCTTAGAGGAGCCAACCTTGTACGACTACTACGTCGTATTTGAGATTCTTCAAGTCCTTGTTGACTTGAATTTAGATCAATTCTAATATCACTCCCACTTGGAATGTCGTTAGAATTGCTCCCACTTGGATCATTATTCCCGTATGGAATAGGATAATCGTCATTCGTATAATCCATTGGTGAAGGTTGAAACGTATTTTCATTTTCACCAAGAATTCTCCCACTCGAATGAGGTAATCCTTCTTGATCATAAATCTCAAATAGAGATAAGTCCTGACTTATCTCGCCCTGTCTTGGAAACTCGTTTTCCAAGAAAGTGACATCCCTCGACTCAAACTCAATTAGCCCACCATTGTCTTCCTGACTAACAAAAACATAACCTTTGGAGTTTTCTGCGTATCGTATAAAGATACATTTCCTTCCCCTTGGCCCAAGTTTTCCATACTTATGGGAGGAAATATGTGCGTAGGATGCACAACCCCAAGGTTTCAAAATGTTTAAGTCAGGAGACCTTTGGTTCCACAACTCATAAGGAGTGGAGCTAACTGATTTCGAGGGTACACGGTTTAAAATGAAAGTGGCCGTCAATAATGCATCTCCCCAAAAGGTGATTGGCAAGTTAGCTTGCGCCATCATTGAACGGACCATTTCCATTAAAGTCCTATTTCTCCTTTCTGCAACACCGTTTTGTTGAGGAGTATAAGGCATAGTTACCTGATGTACTATGCCTTTTTCATCACAGAGTTCCTTAAAACTTATTGATTGATATTCACCGCCCCTATCGGTTCGCAAGACCTTAATCTTGCGATCTAATTGATTCTCCACTAAACTCATATAGTTTTTAAAGCAAGCCAAAGCTTCACTTTTGTGGGATATCAAATAGATATGTCCGAATCGGGTAAAATCATCAATAAAAGTGATGAAATAGGACTTTCCGCGTCTTGTCTTGACATTCATCGGACCACATATGTCCGAATGGATAAGCTGTAATGGAACCTCGGCCCTTGTGCCGGTTCCAAACGGCTTGCGACAAGATTTCCCCACAAGGCAATGTTCGCAGGTCGACATTTCAACCTTTGAAACATTGGATAGAAGACCACGTTTGGCGAGTCTATCCATACGCGTTGGTCCAATATGACCAAGCCTTGCGTGCCAACAATTCACATCAGACTCATAAGTCTTAGAATTTGCAATAAGGAAATTTTCATTACATGAGGAATCATACATTGTACTCATTACAATAAATCCTTTAAATACAAACCCAGTACCAATAAGAGTATTATTACAACTTAAGTCCACATTACAATCATGAAAAAACCAGTTATAGCCAAGACCCATTAATACAACCACAGAAATTATATTCCTTCGAATATCTGGAGCGAAGAGGACATCATGAAGTAGGAGAGTGCGGCCGTTGTCCAAGACTAGCTTGCAAGTCCCAACGCCTTTCACTTCAACACGTGTGTTGTTTCCTACATAGATCCACTTCGTTCCTTGGGGTATCCGGTGATACTCCACGAAGGACCGTCTGTCCCTTGCTATGTGGTCGGTGGCACCTGAATCAATTATCCAAAATGGATTAGATTCCACAAGAAATATTGAACTAGAAACACATATGTAACTAGTATATTTACAAGTTACCTCGTCGCCTCCACTCGTACACGAACGAGCATAGTGACCGAGCTTGTTGCACTTGAAGCACTTGATCCTCTTCAAGTCTTTCTTCTTGTGCCATTTCTTGTGCCCACCCTTATGTTTGGGTTTCTTGGTAGACTCAGGTTGCTTATTACGTTCATTAGTGAACTTCGAACGATTTTTCCTTTTCTTTCCCCCGTGTGAGGAACTAGCAACCATGTGCACTTCTGCACTTGGCTTGGCAGCCGCAAGCCGCTCTTCCTCTAATTCGAGGTGCTTGGAAACATCGATGAAGGTCTTGATGCTCTCATTGTGAGTGAGATGCATCTTCATTTGGTCCCACCCATTTGGTAGGGAACGTATGACTGCTTGGATTTGTTGCTCATCTGTGAGCACATGACCTGCGTCCTTTAACTCTGATATAAGGTTCGCCATATGTCGCAGATGTTTCCCCATGGAATGATCTGGACGTTTCTTATATGTATCGAACTTTATAGTTAAGGCGCGAAGTTTGGACACCGATGTGCCACCGAACTTCTCCTCTAGTTTGGACCATATGTCCATGGCTAGGTCATGTTCTCGGAAGATGCGCATTATGTCATCAGCCATACTGCTTAATAACGTAATGCGCGCTAACTTGTTCTTCCGAGACCAAGCATCAAAAGCTTCCTTGTCTCGTCGGTGTTGGGCCGTAGTGCCCAACTCAGGTTCAATCATAACGTTCTTTAGAGTTTCGAGCACTTCTTGCTCCTCTAGAACGTATTGTATCTTGATGGACCAAAGTTTGTAATTATCGCCGTTGAGTTTTTCACCTTTGTTTAACTCAGCGACGATATTCTTTGAAGCGGAAGACATTTTACTTTTAAAATGCTGCAAAAGACATAAAACCGAAGGTTCGATCAAAAACATATTGCATAAAATTCTTAAAATATAACTCCCACTTGAAATTATATTATATTTGATAAGTTACTTTCGAAAAATATTGAAGATGTTGTTCTAGAATCGAAAAGGTCTCTTTGATTCCAATCACCATCTAGAACAACCTTCAATATTCCCCCATCACTTATCAAACAATAGTACTATTATAGTACTAGCAGCGGAAAAACGAGTTTGAAAACGTATTTTTCAAATATAATTCCCACTTGAAATGATAATAGAATATCCCATATGGATAGTTCTAAAATCAACTCCCACTTGGAATGATATTCATAATTTGATAAGTTACTTTCGAAAAATATTGAAGATGTTACTCTAGAGTCGGAAAGGTCACTACGTTTTCGATCACCATCTAGAGTAACTTTCAATATTTCTCCCTCACTTTATCAAATGTTAGTACTCTTATAGTACTTTGCAGCGGAAAAGCGTTTTTGAAAACTTATTTTTCAAAACGTATGAAAACGTATTTTTCAAATAAAATATATTTCAACTTAGTACCCTTATGATACTAGTGAAATATTCGGCACTTCCTGACCATTTGTCGGGAATGAGCCGTAGCCGTGCCTAAGTCGGATCCCCCTTTTTTTTTTGGGATTTTTCTGCAAATTATCGTCGCCGGCTCCCGTATGGATCCAGGCGTTTCCCCCCGTATGAGAGAAATTTGATGCAGACGACTGTCGTTTGGCCCCGTATGGGCTAGTTCGACCAAGGCCTTTGCCGAATTGGTCTGAAACTTCCCCCGTCCAGTGCCGATCAGTCCGACAACCGGCCAAGGACGGCCTGCGGCAGCCCTGGCCACTGCCAGGGCCGGCCTGGCCACTGGCCTGGCCTAGGCCAGAGGCCGGCCTGGCCTCTGCCTGGCCTGGCCTCGGCCAGAGGCCGGCCAGGCCTTCTGCCTGGCCTGGCCTCGGCCAGAGGCCCCTGGCCGGGGCCAGGGCCCCTGCCCTGGCCTCGGCCAGGGCGGCCAGGCCCTGGCCTGAGGCCAGGGCGCTGCCCTGGCCTCTGCCAGGGCGGCCAGGCCCTGGCCGAGGCCAGGGCCTCTGCCCTGGCCTCGGCCAGGGCGGCCAGGGCGGCCCTGGCCTCTGCCAGGGCGGCCCTGGCCTCTGCCAGGGCGCTGCCCTGGCCTCTGCCAGGGCAGCCAGACCCTGGCCGGGGCCAGGGCCTCTGCCCTGGCCTCGGCCAGGGCGGCCGGGCCCTGGCCTGAGGCCAGGGCGCTGCCCTGGCCTCTGCCAGGGCGGCAGGGCCCTGGCCGGGGCCAGGGCTCCTGCCCTGGCCTCGGCCAGGCCCTGGCCGGGGCCAGGGCCCCTGCCCTGGCCTCGGCCAGGGAGGCCAGGCCCTGGCCTGGCCGCGGCCAGGGCCTTCTGCCCCTGGCCGTGGTCGGCCAGAGCCGGCCGGCCATGGCCATGGCCGGCCAAGGCCGGCCGGCCATGGCCCGGCCATGGCATTTTTTTGCCTTGACCGGTCATGTCCCTTTGGCCATGGCCGGTTTCCCCTTTCATGGGAGGCCGCACACCCCCGCCGGAGGGGGTTGCCGCGGTGGTTATTGGCCATAGCCAACCCCCTCCGCATGGGGAGGGGGGTGCATGGCCTTCATAACCCATTTGGTCATGGTGCACATGCACAAAAAAAAAATTCATCTTCCCTGATGGGAATAACCACCATCTTCTTCTCCGGTGAAGCACCCGTTCGTCGAGGAAGTAGTTGTCCTCCAATGGCCGTGTGCCAAAAAAATGAACCCACTTCAAAAATTCGTAAACTACGCGCTCCACATGAAGAGAGCGCCCATTCCCTATGAATGGAGACTCAGCATCCATGAAGAGAGCGAGTTTGACGATATGAACGGTCGGTTCTTCCCGTCACGGAGAGTCCCTGCCATATCCGTAATGACAGAAGACCCTAACGTGAAAAGAACAACCGCTGCGTTCTCTCCGTCACGAAGCGTTCCTACCATATCCGTAATGGTAGGATACCCATCCGTGAAAAAGACAACGACTCGTTCATAGTTTCTCCGGGGCGAACCCGTATGGCTCTGATACCAATGTAGGATCCTGTCCAAAACAGAGTTAGGATCGATAACATGAAGTTTAGACTTACGCTTGCGTATGCGGCACGGTAGTCTACGAACTTCGCCTTCGGATTCGCCACGACGGATCGAGTCTTCTCACGAACGGAGTAAGGCTACTAATCCACAATCTAAATCTCTACTTTAGATTAAGAACTTGGATAAGAGGGAGAGAAAGGATTTCTGCAGAGCTTCGCTAGGATGAAGATGCATGCATGAATTTCATGCAAATGGTGTAAGAAATGGCTTACCCTTGGGTCTTATTTATAGCCCCCAAGGTAGTTATTTTAGGGTAAGTTGTTCCTTTGAAACAACTTAATTAAGGTGTGCCATGATACATGGCACATTATAAGCTTAAGTTGTACCATATGCATGGTACAACATAAGCTTAAGATATTCCCCCTTTATTAGCCATATGTCGCATGCACTTATGCATATATAATGCGACTTTCCCACTCATCCAGAGATCCTCTCCGCAAGGGAACAGATTCCCTTTGTACACGACTTCGTGTACGCGACGTTCGAGGTCCGTATTCCCTCGTACATCCCCCACAAGGGTGTACAAACGTCTTCCATATCCAACAAATGGTTGTCACGGAAAGAAATGAAGGGTATGAACAACAAGAAAGAAAACCCGGGACTTTGGTTTCCAACCTGACGAGAGACTCTCGCCGATACGGCCTACGGGTATGGATAGGGATCGGGATTAGGGTCTAATGGTGAGACGTTTCCTCTGAAAGTGGTACCGGCGTCCCATGGGCCCGATATTCCGGTCGGTGCCCAGGATGATACACCGGACTTCCCGGATTCGATCAGTGGGCACTCCCGTGTCCATTAACACTGATCGATCCCGGGAGCACTAAGCCCGCAACGATAACTCCCAACGTCTCATCCTGCCGCTCCCGCGTGCTAGGATTCGACGTCTACGCTATGGGTGTGAGCTATGGCTAGGGAGTCAACCGCCAAGTTTATTCCCCCTTGGCCCAACGGTCAAAGGCGGTCTTTTTCCTGCCGATGACAATGAAACACCCCGCGTAACCGTTAGATTCCTAATCCCTATCGATTTCCTAACCCTATGGACGCATCGGGAAGAGCCCCCGAAGGGGTTTCCACCAAAATCCCAGATTTGGGAACTACTCACAAAAATCCATGAAAAAGCGATCTAAATAAAAATTAACCATTGGAATCATAATCGGACGATTGTAATGCGGAAGTAATAGAGTAGTTAAGACAATACTAAAATTTGAGGAAGATCTGAAAACTTACAAAAGAGTAACAATTACAGCCGTCACAAAGTGAGAAAACAGTAAAAAAACTCGCAGCTCTCCGTTTCTGGAACCCTAGGGGTTCTATTTATAGAATCTCGCATCAACCGATCGGTTGACAAGTCAACCGATCGGTTGATCCGTTACAAAATAATAACAGAAAACGGCGAGCTTTCACCCGATCATATGAACCGGTCGGGTGAGTTCTTGAGTGACCGGTTGGATCTTGACGCCGTCGGGTGAAGCGATCGGTTTGGTGCCCGTGTCTTCAGCTCCTCATCTTCAGCTACAGATGAACCGATCGGGTCAGAGTCACCCGATCGGTTGGCATTTTGCTCGAGAAAACAGAGAACAGGCCCCCGCTGAACCGGTCTGCGAACCGGTCGGGTGACTTCCATGTGAGCTCCGGCTGAGACCGGGTGGTGCACGTGTGCATCACCCGATCGGTTGGAGATGACCAACCGACTGGGTGAGGGGCTGAAAGATGTATTCTTTGGCGTATGACCCCCTGGATCACGCGTGACTCCTCTCGTTGCTCCGGGGACTTGGGATATCATCGTTAAACGTCCCCTACGTGGTCAACCTCCTGCAAACATGGATAAACAAAGAAAAGTGAAAGAAAACTAGAAAATACAAGAAAACGAATAAAAGACGGCGAAAAACACGGGGAAACACAAAAGAAAACGTGCGTGAATATATGAAATATAAACGCACGTCAGAAGGGAGCCCGAAAGTGTCTAAACCCGTTGTGCCATTTCCACAATGGTTAGCTCAGGCCAAAATCGACGAGAAATATGGCAAGTTCTTCGCCATGGTCAAGGACCTGAGCTTGCAAATCCCCTTCCTGGAAGCAATCGAAACAATCCCCTCCTATGCGAAATTCCTGAAGGATTTGGTGACGAGAGGGTCTAGAAAGGAGAAATTAGTGTTGACGGCGGAGTGTAGTGCTCTCATCCAAAGGGCAAATCCGTCGAAACTTAAAGACCCGGGGAGCTTCTCAATTCCTTGCACGATCGGGGCAGTAAAGATTCATCGTGCACTCGTCGATCTCGGAGCGAGTGTAAGTTTGATGCCATTGTCGATGTATAAAAGGATAGGAATGGGTGATCTGGAGCCCACCGGTATGACCCTACAACTAGCTGACCGGTCGGTCAAATATCCGGTGGGGATTGTGGATGACCTCCCCGTCAATGTAAAAGGGGTGCATGTGCCAGTGGACTTCGTTATCATGGACATGCCTGAAGACGCACACACCCCCATCATCATGGGACGGCCTTTCATGGCCACTGCTGGCGTTTTGATTGATGTGAAGAACGGAAAACTTTCGCTAAACGTCAGCGGAGAAAAGGTTGAATTTGATCTGGGGTTGTCCATGAAGTATCCCGATCCCCCGGATGACCCTCGGTGTAATTTGCTGGAAGTGGAAGAAGAAAAAGCTGCTGAAGAGAGCTCCTGGGAGATTCTCTTAAGAAACCCCCCCGATGACTTGGAGGATTCAGAAGACCGAGACGGCCCTAAGAACAATGATGCTGCTGGGAGAGCGAACGCAGCAAGAACGACCCCTCCCGGGTTCCCCAAGGCTCCTCCTGCGAGGAGAACGGGGAAAGAACCCATGGGCCTCACCAAAGACGAGGTCCGGATCCTAAAGAAGATGGCGGTAAGCGCCAATACAAAAGAGAAGCCCCCGGATCCCAAGATCAAGGAGTGGGTAGTCGAGCAAATCTTTCTCCAGCCGCTGACTGCTCCAAAGGCCTTAAGCTCCGATGCAGTAGAGATGCCGAACTTCGAGCATCACCCGTATCAACCACCGTGAACATCACTTGCGGGCGTCGAGCCAACGACGTTAAACAAGTGCGCTTCATGGGAGGCAACCCATGCTCTAAACTTTTGCCCCACTTTTTAGTGTTATTTTTGACTTTATTTTATCTATTTTTATAAATAAAATCAGCCACAAGAACATCCGTTCGGGGACTTAGACAATCTGTTGGTTTTTGCAGGAAACAAAGCCCCAACCGATCGGTTGATAACTCACCCGATCGGTTGGGATGTATCAGATACAAGCCGAAATCTGTCCCCAAATGAACCGATCGGTTGAAGAATAGAGAGACCGGGTGACAGACCGGGTGATCTGGGGAGAATTCTCGGGAAATTTTTGGGGAATATCAACCGATCGGTTGAGTTCGAGCGCGATCGGTTGAGGCGACCGGGTGAGCAGCCCTCAATTCTCGGGAAAATGAGTGGAGCGGCCAACCGATCGGTTGACAAGTCAACCGACCGGTTCGCCTGTAGCACTTCTTCGGTAAGAATTTTTGACCTAACCGTCAACCGATCGGGTGTCAAGTCACCCGATCGGTTCGACTTAAAACCCTATATAAACCCCCGACCACCCGTTCGCATTCACCCTCGCCCGATCGCCATCACAGCTGTCGTTTCGCCTCATTCTCCTCCCCAACGGCCGATTCTCACTCCCCCACGTCCTCCACTCCTCCAATACTCCTAATCTCCACCTCCTCCATCAATCTCTTCATCATCTTCACTCACTCTCTCCTTCCATTTCGAATTTCTGACCTAATTTCTCCCAAACAACGCCCATTTCGAAAATTCTTGCTAAAAGAGATCGTCGCGGCTCCACGCTACTCTCATTGCATAGTGTGGGGACATCTACGAGCAAGCTTCGCCATTTCGCTTGGGTACACTCGCTCCTACGCTCATATTTCTATTTTTGCCCTATAAATTGTGCTTGCTCATTTTGCTTGTGTTAGTGTGCATTCATCGCTTTTGCACTCATTCATACACGCACACTCACGCATGGCTAAGGATAAAGACAAGGGGAAGGGGATTATGCGGGAGGAGGAACCGTCTCGAAAGAGACGAAAACAAACACGTCCCCCTTCCCACACACGAGCACTTACACTTGGCCCTCCCCCGCCTGTTATCCCCCCTGTGGACCCAATGTTGGGCCCGCATGGGTATATCTTTAGGAACCAAGAACACAAGGATTTTTATCGTAGGCTCGATGCTCGGGGGCATCTATCTACTAAGTTCCCGCACACACAAACACTTGTCGACCTCGGTGTCTACACCGAGGTCGAATCTCTTTTCGCTAACTTAGGATGGTTGGCCTTTCTTAATGCATCTGTCGTATCCTACCCGGCACTCACCCTCGAATTTCTCTCTACACTTGTTTGGGAGTCCGAGTCGATCATAAAATTCCGGGTGCGCAACAGGAGTGTCACCACAAATCTGAACACAATTAACGATATATTTGGTTTCCCCAATCTTGGGGATGACTCCATCCGACACTACGGGTACACGCCCGAGTTTAACGTCGATCAATTCTGGTTCCGCCTCACACTGTTCCATGACTATCCCCGAGGAAGGGCCAAGGCCTCCTCCATCATTCATCCCGTGTTTCGTTTGGCCCACAGGATCATATCATCTATATTTTTTCTCAGGGACGAGTCCGGCACCGTGACTATCACTGACCTTTTTATCCTCTGGGCCATGACTTTCCCTTTTGTCCGGGACGATGATGGAATTAGCTTCAGGGCCCCTACCGTCCCCATCCATGGCGGCGATTGGCTTGTTTACAAGCTACTCGAGATCAGCCGGGCCGGTAAGGGGAAGTTTTGTTGTGGGGGCATCATTACTATCATTTGCTCTTACCCCCAATTTAATATTCCCATCCCCAATAATCTTTCCGCTGCCGCAGGACCCTCACAGCTAGATATTGATGTCCTGCGGCACATTCACATGATTAGACCCCACTCCGATGGCTGCTTCATCTTCAATTATGGCCACCCCCCAGCCCCTTACACCATTCTCCCCAACCCCGCTCGCATGACCATTGCTCTTGTGGGAGATTGGACCTTCCCACCTGATCCCAACCTCCTAGCGAGGTTGAACCTTCCTTTCCTTCCTGCGGACGCACGCAGACCACCGTCCCCTGCCGCCCACTTAGGCGAGCAGGATATCCCTGCATCTCAGGGAGATATAGGGGCTGGCCCGAGTCGTCCTGTCTCTGTCCCCGGGCCCATCACGTCTGAGCACCTCTTTGCGGCCATTTCTGGCCTTATCTCTTGTGCCGGCATGACCACCACCGTCGGCACCACTTCCACCTTACCTGCGGCACCACTTCTGCCTCACGTCAGTCCACATCTTTTGGTCGCCGCTAGGTCTCTGCCCGTCTTGGTCTTGAAAGGGAGGTCGCTGCCCTTCGTGAGCTCGCCATGTCCTCTGACTCCTCGGACCCATCACCGTCCTCTTTTCTCACTCACCCACGTTTCCTCGCACTTGAGAGGAACGTGGCTGCCATTCTTCGCCTTCTCACTCACATCCACGGACCACCTCCACCTTCACCACCTCGGCGATCTTCTCCTCCACCCTCCCCCCACATCCCCACATCCATCACCTCCCTCACCACATTCTTCTCCTCCCTCATCTATTCCCATCCCGGTATCCACTTCCCCCCTCCCGACCACTTCCATCGCACCCACGCTACCTCCTCCCTCATCCTCCATCACTGCATACGTGCATCGGAGGAAATTGCCGGTGCGCTCCAGATCTCTCCCACCACCACCCACTACCGTCACCACCACATCTTCTTTCCCCATTTCTATTCCTCTCACCACCGCCTTGATCGCCTTCCTACCACCACCACCCACCTCCACCGACACTCCTTCTATCGTTCACACCACCGCTGCCCCTATTCCTCCACCTCGTTCCCCACTTCTCCGTACACCCCCAGCCTCCCCCGACCACCCATCCACACCCTCTTCCGAGGAGGACGAGGACTCACCTTCTCCTGCTTTCTGATTTCACCTTGTTTGTTTATGACTCCCCCTTGCATCTCTGCATTTCACGATCACATTTTATTTGCTAGCACTGTCATGTCTAGCTTGGGGGACGTCTATTTTGGTGTGTCGTCGTGTTTTGTTGTTTTTCTTATTTTTGTGTGTGTGCTTGTTTTTCCCCTTTTGAGTGTCGTGTCGTGTGGTTTTGTTTCTATTTTCGTGTCGTTTGATTTTGATTTTGATCTTTCTTTATTTTCAGTTTCATCTCTGTGTTTTCCTCGTTTTCATTTCTTTTTGTGTCGGTGCGTATTCCCCCCCCCCATCTTCATTGCCCTCCCGTACTCACTCATATTGCATTGAGGGCAATGCAAACTTCAGCTTGGGGGAGTCGCACTGTGCGCGTCATTAGAGTCCTTCTTTTTCGTTTTTTGTGTCGTTTTCATCGTGTTTTTTATTTTTCTTTTTTCTCTTTTCTTCTTTTTATCTCTTTCTCCTAGAGATGAACCCTTTGATGAATCGCCACAAAATCTCACACACCTAGCATGGCATCGATAATCACATTCGCTAACCCTAGGATTTCGAGTTCTCTCGCATTTCACGCATCGTGGGTCCACTTAGTTTTTTTTGTGAGTCGTGCATCGTGCCTATCTGTTTGGTGTGCTTCTACTTTGTGATTTTATTTTATATACCTGTCCAGGAATGACCCCTAGATTATCATGCTTCGATTTGAATATGCGGTATTTATTTTCCATGTCTGCTTCTGCATGCTATATATATATTGTGTACTTCATTTCGCATGTGTCGGGATTCCACAATTAAGGACTAGGATAACCCATTTAGCCTATGCTCTATTTAGCGAGAATAGTTTCATTTGCCCAAGTGTTTAGATTACGACTTCTTTTTTGTTTTACTTGGTGCAAATCCCCTCGTCGTGTACCGTTCTCCCACTTGGGAGAGTACACATGTGTATTGCCAAAAACCCAAAATTCAAAAAAAAAGGAGAAAAGAAAAGGAAAACCCAAAAAAATGAGGAAAGAAAAGAAGAAAAATTGTATAGCCAAAAAGCCAAAAAAAAAATACAAATACCCAAAACCCAAAAAAATTCCCGTGTGAATATTTTCCTACTTGCCAATAATAAAGGGAAGGCGAGAATTTGCACCGAGTGTTCTACTCCACATCATCTCAACCCCCATCGTTTTCGAAAACACTTGGCTCAAGAACTTTTTAGCTAGTATCTAAGCTATAGTGGCATGATTTCCTTAACCCTAGTTGTGGAGTCCCCGATGCATGATACGTTTCACTTCTTATACTCTTCTCATGCATGCTCGAACTAATAATCACCGCAATTTCAAATTCGAATCGGTATTTGGGTCATTACCTGGATTTGCGTATATGAGCTCATAGCACATTGTAGAAAGAGACACCATTTGCTAGCACACGACCGCACTCACACGCGCTTCACAGCGTGGGCCCACGACACTTATTTGGACTCGTTTTCCTAGGTTTAATGATGTGATTTGACGTTTGCTTGCATGATGTGTCATTTTTGATTTTGTTGGCTCTGACGGACGATCTAGGATATAGAGTTTTCTTTTTCTCTCTTTCTCTCTATTTTTCCCCTCCGAGCTCCTACTCTCACTCGTCTTCCTCGAGGACGAGGAAGAGTTCAGCTTGGGGGATTTTGACGTGTGTCTATATTTCATATATTCACGCACGTTTTCTTTTGTGTTTCTCCATATTTTCTGCCGTCTTTTATTCGTTTTCTCGTATTTTCTCGTTTTCTTTCACTTTTCTTTGTTTCTCCATGTCTACTGGAGATTGACCGCGTAGGGGACGTGTAACGACGATATCGCAAGTCCCCGGAGCAACGGGAGGAGTCACACGTGATCCAGGGGGTCAAACGACGAAGATTTCATCTTTCAGCCCCTCACCCGGTCGGTTGGTCATCTCCAACCGATCGGGTGATGCACGCGTGCACCACCCGGTCTCAGCCGGCGCCCAAGTGGAAGTCACCCGACCGGTTCACAGGCCGGTTCAACTGGGGCCAACTCTCTGTCTTCTCGAGCCAAATTCCAACCGATCGGGTGACTCTCACCCGATCGGTTCATCTGTAGCTGATGCTGAAGAGCCGAAGACACGGGCACCCAACCGATCACTTCACCCGATGGCGCCAAGATCCAACCGGTCACTCCAAGAACTCAACCGACCGGTTCATATGACCGGGTGAAAGTTCGTCGTTTTCTGTTATTATCTGTAACGGATCACCCGATCGGTTGACTTGTCAACCGATCGGGTGATACGAGATTCTATAAATAGAACCCCTAGGGTTCCAGAAACGGGGAGCTGCTAGTTTTTACTGTTTTCTCCCATTGTGACGGCTGTAATTACTGTTCTTTTGTAAGTTGTCGGATCTTTCTTAAACTTTAGTATTGTCTTAAATACTCTATTACTTCCGCATTCCAATCATCTGATTATGATTCCAACGGTTCATTTTCATTTAGATCGCTTTTTAATGAATTTTTGTGAGTAGTTCCCAAATCTGGGATTTTGGCGGAAACCCCTTCGGGGGCTCTTCCCGATGCATCCATAGGGTTAGAAAATCGATAGGGATTAGGAATCTAACGGTTACGCAGGGTGTTTCATTGTCATCGGCGGGAAAAAGACCGCCTTTGACCGTTGGGCCAAGGGGGAATAAACTTGGTGGTTGACTCCCTAGCCATAGCTCACGCCCTTAGCGTAAACACCGAATCCTAGCACGCGGGAGCGGCAGGATGAGATGTTGGGAGTTATCGTTGCGAGCTTAGTGCTCCCGGAATTGATCAGTGTTAATGGACACGGGAGTGCCCACTGATCGAATCCGGGAAGTCCGGTGTATCATCCTGGGCACTGACCGGAATATCGGGCCCATGGGATGCCGGTACCACTTTCAGAGGCAACGTCTCACCATTAGACCCTAATTCCGATCGCTATCCTACCCGTAGGCCGTATCGGCGAGAGTCGCTCGTTGGAGTGGAAACCAAAGTCCCGGGTTTGTTTTCTTATTGTTCATACCTTGCATTACTTCCCGTGACAACCCATCAACCGATTCGGGCTAGCTCGTCCACGGGGTGATTTTGGTCCTCCTTGACACAAGCACATCCTTGCCTCTCTGTGTTCGACCCCCAAGCCACACTACAACACTGTGCGCTTGCGGTTACAAATATCTAAACCCCCACTCGGGTCCCCCGGCCATTTGCGGATAGCAAGCCGGGGCACACGTCAAGAACACAAAGGGAGGCTGGCCAAAATCTTCAACCTCAAGCCCTTGCACAACTTGCAAGTTTGCAAGCCTCTTCTCACATTACGCAACATTACCAAGCCTCTCCTCCCATTGCGCAAACCTCCATTACCCATCCTATAGCTGCAAGCATAGCCTCCATTGCCTACCATCTCCTTGCCGTAACTATCCAAGCCAAAGTTCCTTTGCCTATCATTCCCTTGCCGCAAACTATCATATGCCAAAGCATACATCTCCATACTTCCCTATCGCCGCAAGTATACAAGCAATGAGCCACATCTTCAAGTAGTCTCATCTTAAAGTAGTCGCGCCATCAAGCCATTGACAACTCAAGGAGGCCACGCACCAAGTCCATTGCTGACCTAGGAGGGAGCCGCACCTATTGCTCTTGTCGACCCAAGCTCTGAAGGGTGCCGAACCATTGCCAAGCTTAATCTCCCCCCATCTTCATTACGTAACTTATCAAGGGGTCACTACTCAAGGCCGCAAGTTCTAAGGGGGGAAACACATATCAAGGCCGTAAGTTTCATCCAAGGAGGGACATTATGTTGGGGACTACAACCTGTCAGACTTGATCTGACCTGAGCAGATTGACAGAGACAACGATGCCTACACAAACTGAGCTTTCCAAAACTCTTTATCATTATTTATTTGTGTATTGGTGTATAGATCTTTGTAGGGGAAAATCTACCATACTTGTGCGTTTTGGGGTCATGTTAAGTTGGGGCTAGACAAGAGGGACTTGACTAGTTGGGGCTAGTCAATAGAAAGCTTATACTAGAATTAGTTTTGTTTAGCACTTTGGGAGTGCGGTATGGAGATCCTGGTAAGCGTAGAGTGGATGCTCTAGCTTTTTATGGTTGTACCTGTAACATTATTAATCTAGTATCTGCTTTGGAAGCTGGAGTAGGTCATGTGGACGACCGAACCAGGGTAAATCTGCTCATGCATAGCTGTGATTGTTTTATTTACCCTGCTTAGTATTATCTGTGCTGAATAACTGCATGTGATTGCTTTTGTGTTTGCAAGAATTTTTATTAGCCTATTCATCCCCACTCTAGGCTTAGATCCAGATCCAACAAGTGGTATCAAAGCAGGTTAGAGGAACCAGGCTAGAATAACCATTAATATCTCTGATTTAGCATTTACTGAAGGTCAGTATATAGCTCGACCTCCTAAGTTTAATGGAGTTGACTTTGCACACTGGAAAGCGAGAATGAAAATTTATTTAGTGTCTGTAGACTATGATGTGTGGAATATTGTTGAAAATGGATATAAAACCCTCACTATTAAAATTGAAGACACTGAAATTATTAAACCAAAAGATAAGTAAGATGCTGCTGATAAGAAACTTTATTCATTGAATGGTAGAGATATGAATGCACTTATTTGCTCTTTGGATAAAGCTGAATTTAATCGTATCTTACAATGTTTAATTATGCAGAAAATATGGCATACGCTGGAGGTGACGCACGAGGGAATATCGCAAGTGAAGGAATCCAGACTTGCTTTACTGAGTATGGAATATGAGAGCTTCCGCATATTTCCATCAGAATCCATTAAAGAGATGTTTGTGATGTCCACAAACATTGTATACAAGTCCATCTCCCTTGATAAGCCATACTCTAGTCTTGAACATGTGAGAATGATCTTGAGAGCCTGCCAAGCTCATTCCGTCCTAAAGTCACAGCCATTCAAGAAGCTAAAGATCTATCAAAGATGAGAGTGGAGGTGTCACGCCCCGCTTTCCAAGTATGGAAGGCGAGACGTGAAGAGGTCCGCTCAGACTTGGAGCTGTAAAGCTACAGTCTGATAAGCGTCTGTGTGTTCATCCATTCGTAGATTCTTGCATTGCAATGAAACAACAACAATAATAAATATGAACGCAGGCAATAAAATAACCAACATTCAAAACATCCATTTCATTATTCCAAACATCCACAGATATAGTCCTAAAATAAAGGTACAAGAGCCTGAAAAGGAGGCCCTAAGCATGGCCGAAACTAAAACATAGGGAAGGTGCTACGCACCGAAATGCTAACAACCGCAACTAAGAAAAGCCTCCAGCTGAGATTAGGGTAGGTCTCTGATATCCTCGAACTGAACGTCAGCAAACTGGTCGTCCTCAGCAACTAACTCAGGCTCAAAACCTAACATGCGACACCCAAAGAGAAAAGGGCGCATGTCAGTAAAAATCTCCAAAAGGTAAAAAGAGGAGACTTTTGTGCAAGGAAACATAAAAGTAAAAGAATGCAACTAGCAGTTTTAAAATGATGATGACATTGCATGATATTTTAATGAATGCAGCAGTTTAAACATGAACATGATATTTTGCAATGCATGACATGTCGTAGCAAGAGATACTAAACAATATTCATGATTTCACGATTTCACTAAAAACATGCATTCACGATGTGCACAGGGTTTACGCCTTTCAGCTGAAGTTGTTGTACGGGCACACTTCTACGCTGAGTGATCGCTTAACCCTACCCCTCCACGTATGAATGAACTGGCGCTCATCTTCTGGATCACGAGCCAGGAAGTGTTCTTTATTTGGTATAGGGGTGCACCTAGCCTCATTCATGATGTAAGAGTCAAAATCCTACTCGCTACAGCTTACATTTCAATAGTAGCGTGTGCTACGCATTCACGACAAAACATTCAATGCAAGAAATGACATGCTATCTGCAACATGATAGTATAATATCAGATATTGCATTGCATACAGTTATATCAAAATAAACGTGACATGTGATATGCATGAATCATAGCATGGCAAGGGTGTCGGATCTAGCTTCGTTGTCAAGCTAGATCAAGTATGGGTGCCGGATCTAGCTTTGTTGTCAAGCTGGATCTAGCATGGTGTCTAGGCGACTATCATTTCAAAGAATGGCCTAAACATGGCCTAACAATCAATTGAGCAAGTTTCACTTGCCTGAAATATCGTCTGTAATCTCAGTTCAACGGTGGTCCAGATCTTCCTATGTGCTCAACCAATCCAACATACAGCCTCGTATTATTAACTTCAATTAGTGATTTAATCAAGCGAGGAAAATTACGATTTTTAATCTTGTTAAACATGCAGTGTGCGGGTTCCTACGGTTTGGGGTTACCTCAACACGATGCGAGAGCTACACTTACGTCGGGTAGCGACGTCAGGGGTTGGATTCGGTAGCGAGCGAGTTATGACATCGGCTACAGGGCAACGACAAAGACGGCGACAACTAGGGGTAGTAGAACGGTACAGAGATAGCCGCAGGAGATGGATGAACGGTAGAGGGACTGCCGTGGGGTCGCTCAGACTGCAGGTTGCAGCCTGCACGATCTGCACGCGGATCCATGTGAAGGGAGAAGGTGAACGGCAGTTTGAGGGCTGATGGGTAATTTTCGGCGCAAGGGGATGGCCGTAAACAATGGAATGGCGGTGGTTTTGGTAAGGCCACGAGGGAGGCTGGCGCGGCGGTTAAGGGGCGCAGCCTGCTGTCGGCCTAGGTGGCCGTGGAGAAATGGCGCGCGGCCTGGGCGCAAGGGGAGCGCGTGGCAGGTTAAGGGAGAGAGGGATGAGTTGCGGCTGTAGAGGGATGCAGCATGGGGATGCGCGGCTTGGGGATGGCCGGTATGTGGGGATGGCCGGTGGCACAAGGGAGTGCATTAATTGATGATGGCGGCTGAGTTTTGGGTTCAAGCGTGAAGAAGAAACCCTAGGGGATGTGTTTACGTTTTAACATAGGGAAAGTTGCCATTTGGGGTTGAAAAGGGGTGCACTAAGGGGTGATTGGAGAGAGTGTGTACGCGAGGGGGAGGGTAGATCTCGGGTGCAAATAGACTAGGAAATATTCATGTGATACATAAATTCAAAGATTAGATTTAATTAGATTTTTAATTAAGATTCGAATCTGAATTAAGTTAGGCTATTATAGGTTCAAAGGTAATTTGGGTGATGGATCAGCCTAACGGTGTCCGAAAAATATAAGAAAAATATCGGAACGACCGTGTCGACGGGAGGATCGAGACTACTATGATCGGGTACGGGCTAGGTCAACGGAAGACGGAACTAAATATAAAAAGGTCAAAAGTCGAAGTCTAAAGTTACGACACCCCTTCATTCAAAGCTGATTTGTGGGAGAACGCCCTGTGAAATGACGTTCACAAAAAATTTCACAAATAACTACTCTTTTCGAGGGTCACAATGATATATAACATCATGCGCTTGGGATACAAGAGGAGGTCACAACAAATACGCGTACGAAAAAGAAAGTATGCGTAGAAAACACACGATCGAAAAACAACTGTTACATCCTACCCACCTTAGAGCAAAGACCGTCCTCGGACTTTCTAACTAAAAAATATATCTAGTCATTCTAGTAACTACCCCAATCATATCACACTATAATTCAAACCATGTATATTTAATACAAGTGCTTATATATGCACTAGGTAGTCAAACATTAATACCACAAATATGCACACTCTATACTTATACTTATCATAGACAGTCAAATTCATACACGTACTTCAATCATTCATATAGTCACGTACATCCCTTATATAACTATCACTCACTTATCACATAACCATGGTACATATACCTACATAAAAATAGTTCACACTAGTAAATACAATCATAGTACTTCATATATAGATAACTACTTATGTTAAAAAACGAACATGGATATACTACTTCCTTATGTCTCCTAGTGTACAATCAATACCAAACATATCAACACATATAATCACACCATACAATATTAAATCATGTTTGTTATACCTAATATACATTCACCCCTACTATAATTACACAAATATATGGTTATTCAAGTACACGCAGATACTTCATCATATTTACATATCAAATACAATCTTATAACTATATTCAAGACACAACAAGCATACCATAGTCTCAAACACCTATAGCTAAGCACATACTTACCCGTGCAGGGTGCACGTCCACACACGCTAATATACCATTCATATATGCCACTCATACCACTATATACTTAGCACATTCTGCACACCTAATTTAGCTAGCTTATATACATTCAAACATGTAAAACCTTTGTAAAGAACTATTCTATAAAACCAACACCTATATCTATATAATGGTATAGCCACGAACAACCATATGCATAACTGACGTCCCCGCGTTGTGCGTGTCAGATGTGTGCAATGTATGATTGGGGGCGTGAGATTTAAATATTTATAACCGCAAGCGCACGGTGTTGTAGAGTGGCTTGGGGGTCGAACTCAGGGAGGCGTGGTTGTGCTTATGTCAGAAAGGACCGGATTCACCCCATGGGTGAGCTAGCCCGAATCAGTAGATGGGTTGTCACGGAAAATAGAATGCGAAGGATAGACGATATAAAGGGAAAACCCGGGACTTCGGTTTCCACCCCATCGTGCGATTCTCGCCAACACGGCCTACGGGTAGGAAAACGATCGGAATTAGGGTCTAATGATGAGACGTTGCCTCTAAGAGTGATACCGGCGTCCCATGGGCCCGATATTCCGGTCGGTGCCTAGGATGATACGTCGGACTACCCGGGTTCGGTCAGTGGGCATTCCCATGTCCATTAACACTGACCGACTCCGGGAGCACTAAGCTCGCAACGATAACTCCTAGCGTTTCATCCTGCCGCTCCCGCGCACTAGGATTCGACGTCTACGCTAAGGGCGTGAGCTATGGCTAGGGAGTCAACCGCCAAGTTTATTCCCCCTTGGCCCAACGGTCAAAGGCGGTCTTTTTCCTGCTGATGACAAAGAAACACCCCACGTAACCGATAGATTCCTAATCCCTATCGATTTCCTAGTCCTATGGACGCATCGGGGAGAACCCAGGAAGGGGTTTCCACCAAAATCCCAGATTTGGGAACTACTCACACATATTTACTAAAAAGCAATCTAAATCGAAATCAACCGTTAAAAACATAATCGGGCAATAGAAATGCGATAGTAGTAATGCAATTAAGATAATATCAAAGTTTGGTAAAGATCAGAAGACTTACAAATAACTGAAAAATTACAGACGTCACAAAAGGGAAAAACAGAAAAAAATAACAACTCCCCGTTTTCTGGAAACCAAAGGTCTCTATTTATAGAAAACGACATCACCCGATCGGGTGAAGAATCACCCGATCGGGTGACCTGCTGCGAACTTCGGCAGCCATCTTCGAGACTTCACCCGGTCAGACGACACGGTAGGTTGATGGAAGCTGCTCGTCGTTTGGATTTTGATCGTCGTCGGGTGAACCGATCGGTTGATAAATCAACCGATCGGTTGGAATTGTTGCCCAAAAGACAGTAACTTCGGACGTTTTGGCACGGTCTGCTGACGGTCGGGTGAGCTCTCCGGGTCATCTTCTTCGAGGAAATGGCTACAAGTGAACCGATCGGGTGAAGATCACCCGATCGGTTGAGTTTCAGCTCCAATTTCCAGAGAGATCAGTCGGGTTGAACTGGTCGGCGACCCGGTCGGTTGATACTTACGTTGCTTCAGCGGCTGACTGGGTCGTGCACGTGTGCATCACCCGATCGGTTGGCTGTGTCCAACCGATCGGGTGGGGGGCCGAAAGATGCGATCTTCGTCGTTTGACCCCCTGGATCACGCGTGACTCCTTCTGTTGCTCCGGGGACTCATGATATCGTCGTTTTCTGTCCCCTACGTCGGCAAACTCCTGCAAACATACAAAAACACGGAAAAGTGAAAGAAAACAAGAAAATACGAGAAAACGGGTACGAGACGGCGGAAAATAACGGAAAAACACAAAAGAAAATGTGCGTGAAGATATGAAATATAAATGCACGTCAAAATCCTCCAAGCTGAACCCTTTTCTCGTCCTCGAGGAAGACGAGTGAGAGTAGGAGCTCGGAGGGAGAAAATAGAGAGAAATAGAGAAAGAGAGGACTCTAAATCCTAAATCGCCCGTCAGGGCCAACAAAATAAAAAACGACACACCAAGCAAGCAAACGCCAAATCACATCACTAAACCAAGGAATACAAGTCCAGACAAGTGCAGTGGGCCCACGTCGTGAAGTGCGAGTGAGTGTGGTCGTGTGCTAGCAGTCGGTGTCACTATCTACATTGTGTTATAAACTCCATATACACAAATCCAAGAAATGACCCAAATATCGGTTCGATTTAGAAATGTCGGTGAATATATAGCTCAAGCATGCATGAGAAGAGTATGAGAATAGAAACACATCATGTGTCAGGGACTTCACAGCTAGGAACTCGGGCATCACCACACTATCGCCTAGGTAATAGCTAGAAACTCCCTGTTTCAAGTGTTTTCGAAAGCGATGGGGGTTGAGATGATGTGGAGTAGAACACTCGGTGCAAATTCTCGCCTTCCCTTTATTCTCGGTAGATATGAAAAATATTCGCACTGAAAATTTTTAGGTTTTGGGTATTTGTATTTTTTTTGGATTTTTGGCTATACATGTTTTTTTTTCTTTTCTCTTTTCTTTTCTTTTTTGGCTTTTTTTGATTTTGGATATTGGGATATATACATGTGTACTCTCCCACGTGGGAGAATGGTACACGACGAGGGGATTTGCACCAAGTAAAATAAAAAGAAATCGGATTCTAAACACTTGGGCAAAGGAGATATTTCTCGCTAATCAGAGCATAGGCTAAAACGGGCTATCCTAGTCCTAACTGTGGAATCCCGACACATGCGAAATGAAGCATACGATATATGTATATTCACGCATACAGAAGTAGATAAGAGAGGCAAATACCGCACATTCAAATCGAAGCATGATAGTCTAGGGGGTCATTCCTGGATAGGTATATAAAACACAATCACAAAGTAGAAGCACACCAAATAGCTAGGCACGACACACGACTCACAAAAAAGAAAGATGGACCCACGATGCATGAAATGCAAGAGGACTCGACTTCCTAGTGTTAGTGAAAGTGATTATCGAAGCCATGCTAGGTGTGTGTGTGTGTGATTTTTGTGGCAATTCATCATAGGGTTCATCTCTAGGAGAAAGAGATAAAAAGAAGAAAAAGAAAAAGAAAAACACGATAAAACGAAGAAAAAGACGAAGAAAAAGACACAAATGACGCACGAAGTGCGACTCCCCCAAGCTGAAACTTGCATTGCCCTCAATGCAATAGAACTAAATACGGGAGGGTAATGAATATGGGGGGAATACGCACAGACACAAAAAGACACGAAAGACAAGAAAATCACACAAACGAAACTGAAAAGAAGAATAAAAAATAAAAATCACACCACACGATATATAAACAAAAAAATAAAAAATATAAATAGAAAATCACATGACACAACATATATAACAAACACACCAAGAAAAAACATCACACAACAGCACACGTAAAAATTTGACATCCCCCAAGCTAGACGTGACGATGCTAGTGAAATGATGTGATCATGAAAATGCATTGATATTCAAGGGGGAGGTCAATCGGAGTCGCTTGCGGTGGAATGGTAAGGAGATGGCGAGGAGGGTGGTGAATAATGGTAGAAGGAATCCTCCGAGGACGAAGGAAAGGGTGTGCGAATAGGAGAAGGAGGAGCAACAGGCTGGACCACCGGAGGATGGAGATGTATCGGTGGATCGTGGTGGATGATGGTGGCACGGGGTGGACCGACACATGGGTGCCAATCGGGAGGATCCAGGGGTGGAAATTGAACGAGTGTGGCGTACCAAGGATCCGGGTAGAACTCCCAGGGTAGGTGTGTAAGGCGTAAGGGGAAACGCTCCGGGGATGAGGGCGGAAGGATGGCAAAAGGAGTGTAGGCAGGGCTATAGAGGTAGGTTGCACGATCCTCCCTGAAAGGAGTAAGCATACCGATAGCGATCAAGTAGTCGTGATCGATACGGCTACGTCCCGGTACAACTGGGAGGTCGGGCGACATCCTCAAGACACAACTGACGATAAGAGTGACAATTTCCCCACAGCAGATAGAGCCAGAAGCTGCGCGACTGACGGATAAGATCTCGTGGATGATCCAATGAGCGGTGTTTATGGGCAAAGGGATATTCCCATGAATCTGGTCGTGGGACATGGCATAGAGAAAGAGCAGCTCATCCCTAGATACCGTGGATACATCAACGCAAGCGAAGATGGTGTTGGCAAGGAAGCAGTGGGTGAAACGGTAGCAAGGGTGTATGATGTAGGAGGCCTTGGCCTTGCCTCTGGGATAGTGAGGGTCAAGGGTGAGGCGGAACCAGAACTGATCGACGTCAAATTTAGGGGGATACCCAGAGGGACGGATGGCACCGTCCCCAAGGATGGGGAAACCAAATATGTCATTGATGATGTCCAGATGGGTGTGAATGGTTCTATTGTGGACCCGAAATATGACGATCGACCCTGACTCACAGACAAGTGTGGATAAAAATTCGAGTGTGAGTGCAGGGTAGGACACGTCATTAGCGTTTAGGAAAGCCACCCAACCTAAGTTTGCGAAGAGGGTCTCGACCTCGGTGAATACACCGAGATCGATAAGCGATTTGGTGTGGGCAAACTTGGTCGATAGATGCCCCCGAGCATCAAGTCTATGGTAAAAGTCTTTGTGCTCCTGGTTTCTAAGCGGTAGCCATGCGATCCCATCATTGGGTCCTCAATTGGGATGATAGGTTGGGGTTGGGGTTGGGGTTGTGCAGGCTGTGCGGGAGGAGGTCGTGGGTGTGGTGGACGTGTAGTTTTGCATCTCTTGCGAGATGACCCCTCCTCTCGCATGATGGCCTTACCCTTATCCTTATCTTTGGCCATGTGAGAGTGTGTGTATGTGGGTGAATGCGAAATGCGATGAATGCACACTAACACAATCGAGCAAATCAAAATTCTAGGGCAAAATATGAAATTAAGCTAAGGAGCGAAGTTACCCAAGCGAGACGAAGATCCTTGCTCGTAGATGTCCCAACGCTATGCAACGGGGAGAAGTGTGAAGCCGCGGCGACTCCTTTCAGCAAATTTCAAAAATGGGGGTTTTTGGGCGGAAATTAGGGCTTTTGTGGGGGGTGGAATCGAAGAGAAAGGGGGAGAGATGGACGGAGAGATGGAAAAGGAGAGGGGAGAGATCGATTGGAGGGGTTTTGTGACCGGTTGAAGGAGAAACGAGGTCGGGCGAGGGAGGGGGAGTTGAAACGGCGAGAGAGAAATGAGATCGGTCGAGGGAGATGAACGGGTGGAGGGGGTTTATTTATAGGGTTTAAGTCGAACTGATCGGGTGAAATGTCACCCGATCGGTTGGCTTCTAGGTCGAAAAATTTGCCTAAAAGAGGCTACAGGCGACCCGATCGGTTGAGAACTCAACCGATTGGGTGGCCGCTTCACAATTTTTCCCGAGAGTTTATACAGCTCACCCGGTCTGTCACCCGACCACGCTTTGTATCAACCGACCGGTTGATCAATTCTCCAAAATTCCCAAGACTTCTGCACAGATCACACGGTCTGCCACCCGGTCTCGGCTTTGCTTCACCCGACCGGTTCGTTGGAGCTCAGATACGGCCATTGTCTGATACGTCTCACCCGATCGGTTGAGTAATCACCCGATCGGGTGAGGGCTTGTTTCCTGCAAAAATTCACAAATGGCCTAAGTCTCTCGACGGATGATCCCGCGGCTGAATTTAATTATTAAAATATAAAAAATAAAGATAATAAAAATCCTAAAAATGAAGATAAAAGTTTTAGAGCATGGGTTGCCTCCCATGAAGCGATTTTGTTTAACGTCGTTTGCTCGACGCCCGTTGATGATATTCAAGGTGGACGGGTGGGGGGGATGCCCTAAAGTCGGCATCGCTTCGGCTTCAGAGTTGGCGGCCTTCGGTATCGTCGGCGGTGACAAGAAAACTTGATCGATGAACCTCCCTTTGTTGGCGGGATCCGGGGGTTTCTCCCTTACATTGGCGTCTACCGCCACTCGTTTCAGGATCCGAATCTCTTCTCCGGTGAGCCCCATGGGCTCTTTCCCTTTCCTCCTCGTCGGAGGAGCATTTTGAAATCCGGGAGGGATCGTGTGTGCCGCATCCGCTTTCCCAGCAACTTCATAATTTTTTAGGCCTACTGGTTCTTCTAAGTCCCCCAAGCTATCGGGGGGATTTCTTGAAAGAATTTCCCTGGAGCTTGCCTCCGCAGATCTCTCTTCTTCTAACTCCAGCACATTGCATCTTGGATCATCCGGGGGATCGGGATGCTTCATTGACAACCCCAAGTCAAATTCGACTTTCTCGTTGCCGACGTTAAGGGAAAGCTTCCCATTTTTCACATCTATCACAACGCCGGCAGTGGCCATGAAAGGCCGTCCAAGAATGATGGGGGTGTGCACATCTTCAGGCATGTCCATGACGACGAAGTCCACCGGCACATGCACCCCTCTTACGTTGACAGGGAGGTCATCTACAACACCCACTGGATATTTGACCGAACGGTCTGCAAGCTGTAGGGTCATACCGGTGGGTTCAAAATCACACATCCCTATCCTCTTATACATCGACAAGGGCATTAAACTGACGCTCGCTCCGAGATCGACGAGCGCGCGATGGATATTTACCTCCCCGATCGCACAAGGGATAGAGAAGCTCCCCGGGTCTTTAAGCTTAGGCGGATTTGCTCTCTGAATGAGAGCGATGCATTCTGCCGTCAATACGACCTTCTCCTTTCTGGATCCTCTCGTCACTAAATCCTTCAGAAATTTGTCATAGGAGGGAATCGTCTCGATAGCTTCAAGGAAGGGGATTTGCAAGCTCAGATCTTTGACCATGACAAAGAATTTGCCATAATTTTCATCTATCTTGGCTTGGCTAGCCATTGCGGAAAAGGCACAATGGGCATGAACACTTTGAGGTTTCGTTCCTCGTTTTTCTCCTTCTCCTCTTCAGGGACTCCCTTCGGAGTCGTTTGCTTTGGTGATGAAGCACCGTTGTCTTTGGCTAATTCACTTGGTCGCTCTACGACCAACGGTGCTTCCGGTTCTTTTGGAGGCACTCTTGTGGGGATTTGTGTTCCGCTCCTCAAAACGATAGCGGACACATTCGCATTCTCATGTGTGAGTGCCAAAGTCTGATTTGCTCCCCTCGGGTTCAACTCCGGTTGTGGCGGCAATAAGTCTTGCGACCTTGAAAGGTTCGCCACTTATAAACCCAGCTGGGTTGCTTGGTCCGTGAGAGCCCGGTGTCCCATTTCCAGCTTCAAATTTATCTTCTCCTGGTTGGTGATATATTGAGTCAAAAGGGACTCAACCAGAGAAATGTCCCTCTGCTGGCTGTATTGCTGCTGCTGCTGAACGGGTTGCTGATTCCTGGGAGCATATTGCTGATACTGTTATGGAGGCTACTGCTGCTAAAACTGCTGCTGCTGAAACTGTTGCTGCTGAGGCCTAGCCGGCTGATATATTAGCTGCTGTTGTTGCTGAGGAAGCGGCTGTTGATACGGCGCCCGGTAGCTAAGGTTTGGGTGGTTCCGGTTATTTGGAGAGTAGGCCGGATTGGAGCTAGACCGTGGTGGATATGGCGCATTTCCAGTAGGATTGTAGAATAGTGCGCTCGCTTGGTCCAACGGTGGTGAGATGTCGCCACCCTCGATGTCTCCCACGACTTCGGCCTCCACAGCTGCAATATGTTGTGTACCGGTGCCACCGGCTCCTACCATCAGTGCGGATATCTAGTTCGACAGCAAGTCAAACTTGCTGGATAATTTTTCGACGTCTTCGACCCTGTGGATACCCCCAGATCTAGGTGTGGCTCTCTCGTCACACCACCGCTCATTGTTTGATGCCATATTTTCTAGAATTTGTCCAGCATCTTCTTCGCTCCTGGACATGAAGGACCCTCCAGCCGTGGCGTCCATGGAAGATTTCAAGTCATCCCTCAATCCGTTGTAGAACAGATTAATTATCTGCCATTTCGGAAGCTCATGATGAGGGCATCTTCGCTGCTTTTCCTTATATCTCATCCAAGCTTCATGCAAGGACTCGTGGCTGGCCTGGGAGAAGGAGGAGATCTCACTCCTCAGCTTTATAGTCTTTCCCGGAGGAAAGAACTTCGTCAGAAAAGCGTTTGAAAGCTTCTCCCAAGTATTGAATGTATTTGGGTCCTTCCCCCTAAGTCACAGCTTGGCCTTATCTCGTAGAGAGAAGGGGAATAATTTCAGACGGATCGCCTCAGTTGTGACACCATTTATCCGGAAGGTGTCACATTTCTCCAAGAAGGAGTCCAAATGTTCGATGGGGCTCTCCATGAGTGCACCCGAGAATTGATCCTGCTGGATCCACGTCACCAAAGACGGCTTAAGCTCGAAGCTTTGCGTCGTAATAGCAGGAGGACGGATTGCGGAGGTGGACTCGATGGATGTCATCGAGTACTCCAGCAAGGACTTGTGAGGTGGGGTGTTCTCCCCAATGGTTCGTACTCTTCTCTTCTTCGCTTCTCGACGGCCAGACGCCTTAGGGTGGCGTTTATCTCGGGATCAATAGGAATTAAGTCGTCAAGACTCCTTGTGTTCCTGCGCATTAAAAACAACAAACACCCGTGAAGCGAGAAGTGGGAAGGAAACAGATAAAATAGAAAATAAAAATAAGAAAATAAAAGTGAAAAAGAAGAATGCGAAAATTATCGCGAGATAGGGATGTGAGCTAGACTCAAGGGTTCATGAGATCCTAAAATAACAAGCACGTTGCCTCCCCGGCAACGGCGCCATAAATCTTGACGTCCCCGTGTTGTGCGTGTCAGATGTGTGCAATGTATGATTGGGGGCGTGAGATTTAAATATTCATAACCGCAAGCGCACGGTGTTGTAGAGTGGCTTGGGGGTCGAACTCAGGGAGGCGTGTGTTGGATATGGACGACATAAATACACCCATGAGGGGATGTATGAGGGTATACGGACCTCAGATGTCGTGTGCACGAAGGCGTGCATGAAGGGAACCTTTTCTCATGTGAAAAAGACCACTCGATAAGTGGAAAAAGCCACTCGATAAGTAGAAAAAGCCACTTTATAAGTGCAAAATGGCACTTGATAAGTGGATAAAGAAGAAGATAAATGAATGTGCTAATATAGGCTAATAAGCTTATATTTAGTTATTTCCTACAATAACTACCCCTAAAGCCTATAAATAGGACCCAAGGGTAAGGCATTCATTCACACTTTCCATGCCATAAGTTTGCATAAGGCATCTTATGTTCTTCTTCTCCCTTCCATTAAAATCCTCTTCTAGTTAGAGATTTAGGCGGTGAAACTCTGCTTCGATCCTCCGTGACGAAGTATCGACCGTTGTGGCGAATCCGAGGGCGAAGTTTCGAGTTTACGGTACCGCATACGCAAGCGTAAGTCTCGACTTTATTATTCGATCCTAACGCGTGGTTGTGCTTATGTCAGAAAGGACCGGATTCACCCCATGGGTGAGCTAGCCCGAATCAGTAGATGGGTTGTCACGGAAAATAGAATGCGAAGGATAGACGATATAAAGGGAAAACCCGGGACTTCGGTTTCCACCCCATCATGCAATTCTCGCCAACACGGCCTACGGGTAGGAAAACGATCGGAATTAGGGTCTAATGGTGACACGTTGCCTATAAGAGTGATACCGGCGTCCCATGGGCCCGATATTCCGGTCGGTGCCCAGGATGATACGCCGGACTACCCGGGTTCGGTCAGTGGGCATTCCCATGTCCATTAACACTGACCAACTCCGGGAGCACTAAGCTCGCAATGATAACTCCCAACGTCTCATCCTGCCGCTCCCGCGCGCTAGGATTCGACGTCTACGCTAAGGGTGTGAGCTATGGCTAGGGAGTCAACCACCAAGTTTATTTCCCCTTGGCCCAACGGTCCAAGGCGGTCTTTTTCCCGCCGATGATAATGAAACACCCCGCGTAACCGATAGATTCCTAATCCCTATCGATTTCCTAGTCCTATGGACGCATCGGGGAGAACCCCAGAAGGGGTTTCCACCAAAATCCCAAATTTGGGAACTACTCACACATATTTACTAAAAAGCAATCTAAATCGAAATCGACCGTTAAAAACATAATCGGGCAATAGAAATGCGATAGTAGTAATGCAATTAAGATAATATCAAAGTTTGGTAAAGATCAGAAGACTTACAAATAACTGAAAAATTACAGTCGTCACAAAAGGGAAAAACAGCAAAAAAATAACAACTCCCCGTTTTCTGGAAACCTAGGGTCTCTATTTATAGAAAACGACATCACCCAATCGGGTGAAGAATCACCCGATCAGGTGACCTGCTGCGAACTTCAGCAGCCATCTTCGAGACTTCACCCGGTCAGACGACACAGTCGGTTGATGGAAGCTGCTCGTCGTTTGGATCTTGATCGTCGTCGGGTGAACCGATCGGTTGATAAATCAATCGATCGGTTGGAATTGTTGCCCAAAAGACAGTAACTTCGGACATTTTGGCACGGTCTGCTGACGGTCGGGTGAGCTCTCCGGGTCATCTTCTTCGGGGAAACGGCTACAGGTGAACCGATCGGGTGAAGATCACCCGATCGGTTGAGTTTCAGCTCCAATTTCAAGGGAGATCAGTCGGGTTGAACCGGTCGGCAACCCGGTCGGTTGAGACTTTCGTTGCTTCTGCGGCTGACCGGGTCGTGCACGCGTGCATCACCCGATCGGTTAGCTGTGTCCAACCGATCGGCTGGGGGGCTGAAAGATGCGATCTTCGTTGTTTAACCCCCTGGATCATGCGTGACTCCTCCCGTTGCTCCAGGGACTCATGATATCGTCGTTTTATGTCCCCTACGTCGGCAAACTCCTGCAAACATACAAAAACACAGAAAAGTGAAAGAAAACAAGAAAATACGAGAAAACGGGTGCGAGACGACAGAAAATAACGGAAAAACATAAAAGAAAACGTGCGTGAAGATATGAAATATAAACGCACGTCAATAACGTAACTATGTACAATCAAAAATATGCACATCATCCATTACTATGTTCAAAGCACTATACACAAACCACAGACAAATATAACAATATACTTAGAGTATACCCATTCAAGTATGAGTTAGACTCAAAGACCCATACAAGAACCAGAATACTTATATTTATAACACGATATTTATTCGTTTACAAACACACCACTCTTATATATACATATACCAACGTAATCATATTACTCGTCACACTATACAGGTAAAAACACATGCTATCATATACACACGATAATATCAACCACACTTTATATTTAGTCAATTAACACCCCCATAATGCAATCACTTTACTTACTATAATAGTATTGCAAATATCAGTACACATATACAATCATAATACACTATCCTATACATGCATACATCGTATAGTCGCATACTTATTACTACAGGCATACTCATTGCATGCATACCATATCTATATACTTATATGCTTACCACATATCTACACAAAACATAGACATACTTATAATATATTCACACCTTAGCAATTTACATATAATTAGTATACTACGACATATACCTATCCATACATAGTTACGACATACAATAATCGTGTATACCTCATGGTATACACGTACACACACAACGTCCCGTAAAGGCAAGCAATACTACATAAAATTATAACCTTATTACCATACGTATATCACACATATTCGTATAGAATGTGTACATCTACCTATGACTAAGCACATACATATCTACGTACGAGCACACGCTCATACGTGCTAACATATAGACCATATAATAGGCATGCACACTTAACTATAAGTTCACCTATTATCATTACACCTAACGTGTACATGACTTACTAGTATACTATTTCAAGCATTTACAAGTACCTTCAAACTACATACACCACTAGTAGATATATTCCAACACTAAGTCTAATATACACAGACATCCCTAAAGTGGTATTGCTATCCACACATATATTTATAAATACTATCATTCATACAACTTCATATATATCATGAATAACATTGAATATGCATATATAACACAAGAGACAATCATTAATATACTAAGGGTAGCACACTCATACATTATTGGTGCGCATGGGTTCACACATACGGGTCCACACACTCTAGCTATATACATGTACCATGACGACATCACAATAATACTAATGGGCCCACCACACTATACTAAGGTTGACATTGGCAACGGCAAGCACTAGTAGGATGACTAAGCAATAGTAAGTGAACCAAAATCAAATAGCGTAACGAAATAAGATCGGAATGCACAGGTATAGATGAGGCGAGGATAAGGAGATAACTTGGTTAGGAGAAACAGAGATATAATTATGAATATTTACGTAAGGAAAAGAAAGATATAATAATATCCTTATAGGATACATGAAAATAGTGTGTAGATGATATAAGTTAAAAAATACGAAGTAGGGATTAGACGAAAGAATAATTAGTATAGAGATGAAGTGACTGTTCTGCAATTGGAACTAGATTTGTACTAAGAACTTTGGAGTAGGAAAAAACGAAGAATATAAAAAACGGACATATTTGAAAAGTTGGAGTTCTCTTTCGCATAGAAAATATTTAGAGGTCGGTACAATGAGTTGTTTGAAATAAGTTTGAGTAGTATATATATAGTAAGAGAAGAAATGGTATATTGGATTATCGAAAAGTCATTATATGAAGAAGTAAGATATTCACACGAGTATGAAAGATATATGTTAGAAACTATTATAAGGTAGTAATTTAAAGATTTCGGCAAAAAAATTTCGAAATTCAAAGAATGAATTTTAGTCAACTGAAGGGTAGGAAGTCTAAGCTCATGCTAAATGTTTTCAAAGAGTTTAAACTGGGAGAGGAATTCAAAAATAATATTGAAAATACTTTTCAAAGGATCAAGATGGTAATGGAGAAGATTCAACGATTGATGATGAACGATTTGAATGAATCACATTAAACGAAAGCAAGGAATTGAATCAAAAATTTCAAAACGTAAATACTGTTGAGTATTGATTCCCCGGATTTGGTTTTGATGATGAACAAACATAAATATCATGAACTAACTCGTTGTGAGCGCAGTTATAGAGATCGTCGCCAAATTTATATGAACATCCAAAGCGACGTCTCAAGACTTCTCAAAGCGCGTGATCGTGTGCCTAAAGCTTTGTTGAAGCTCATGGACCATTATTGAAGTCATGAAGATTCGATTGAAGCTTTTGAAGACGGTTCGTCAAGTTTAATTTATAGTCTTCTAGTTTCTTTTCGTAGAATGTTAAGCCTTGAGTAGGTCTTACGTTTTAATCTTCATAACGCTCATATCTTAGAGCTAGGATCTTAGTAGAAGTCCATACAAACTTTCCCGAAGCTTCGCGCTTCGATTTGCGACTTCTTGTGCATGTTAGTTGGTTCAAGAAGAAGAACCAACCGACTATATGGCAGTCTAGTCGGTCGGCAAAGCTTCTTGAACCGACTAGAATGCCTTCTCAATTTCTAGCTCACTTACTGTTTACAGTTAGTCGGTCAAAGAAGGTTCACCGACCGACTAGTTGTGAAACTAGTCGGTTAGGAATCCTTCTTAGACCGACTAGTTGAGCTTCTACTGTACAGCCTAAGTTACTGTTTATCGTTAGTCGGTCTATGTACATTTGTCGACCGACTAGTTGATGAACTAGTCGGTCAGCATTTACTCTGAGACCGACTAACTCAACTTGTATTCAGACTATTCTATTTCTTCTGTTAGTCGGTCAAAGCACACTCACTGACCGACTAGTTATGAAACTAGTCGGTTGGCAAGTCTTCTTAGACTGACTAGTTCTTTAAGTCTGAACTTCTCTATTTGACTGTTCACCTCTTAGTCGGTTCATGTTGTTTCACCGACCGACTAGTTGATGAACTAGTCGGTCAGTGATCCTTCTTTGACCGACTAGTCTGCTTCAGAATAGAGCCTTTGGAGCAATAAATGCCACGAATTTTGCTCTCTCTTTCCTCTATCCTATATATACTTGGAGTGCTGCATTCATAGCACTCAAGGCTGATATTAATTGATATTTAGAGATCAAAGAGAAAGCATTTAATCCTCATTCAAAGCTCTTTAATTTCATTCAAGAATCTCTCCCTCACTCTTATTTCAAAAGAGAGATTCATTGATTGTGAGCCTTCCAAGACAAGTGCTAGATCCAAGGTCACCAACAACTTCATAGGACTCCATTGCTGGTCAATATCTTGGAGCTAGGGTTTGGTGCCTTCATCTTCCCCAAAATTCGTCTTTGCCCTAAATCGTAAGTTTTACTCAAGGCATAGGATTTTGTCGGTAAGTTTGTATTTCATTTACTTTCATATTGTAAGTGTTTTACTCTCGGTTGTGAGAGTTTGTTTGTGATCCCGGGTTGTGGGAGTCATAATTTCATTTGTGTATGATTTGAATTTGTAGAGGTTTTCTACAAGTATTTCATAGTACAAATTGGAGTTAGAAGTTTCTAACTCAAGTATCCAGAGGGGATCCGGGTGGTTGGGACGTAGGATCACCGGGAACAAGTCGGGGAGACTTGGGTGGATCCGAACCCGTTAATATCGTCTGTTTGCGATTGCATTCTTTGTTGTCAATATTTACATTTCCGCATTATTGGTTGAGTTTGCAAGATAATTAGGAATTATCTTCTTAATTATTTTAAAGTACTATTCACCCCCCCTCTAGTACTTGTGCAGTAGATTTGTAGGGCATTACATTTGGTATCAGAGCCAAGTACCTAGCTATGTCTGCCAACGACAACAAGTCCGTTCGTCCACCTTCAGATTACAGCACCTTCAGGAACCGTGAAGGAGCTTCTTCGGTGATGGAAGGACACTCCTCGACGAGGCATCCCTTCTTCAACGGTACCAGTTACGGGTACTGGAAATGCCGGATGGAAAATTTCCTCAGGAGTGCTTCATTGTGGAGAGGCACGTTGACGGAGTACGTCGAGCCCGAAGAAGAAGATTTCGTGAAGTGGATTACCGCGGAGGTCACCGCGGAGGTTGCCACGGAGGTAAGCAATGCCAAGGCAATGAACGCCTTGCAATGTGCTTTGGAGCCCGAGGACTTCAATAAGATATGCACATGTAAGAGTGCATATCAAATATGGAACTCCCTCCTCATCTTGCATGAAGGAACGAGTAGGGTAAGAGACTCTAAACTCGTTGTTGTGAATAAAGATTACGAATTATTTCATATGCAATAGGGTGAGAAGATGAAGGAGTACTATGCTCACTTCGTCGACATCACAAACGAGTTGGACGCTCTTGGTAAGACCTACATCCAAAAGGAGAAAGTCTCCAAGATCATTGATTAACTTCCTTCTTGTTGGGAGAAACGTACCTTCGCCATCAAGGAAGGTAATGACATGAGTAAGTATACCGTCATTCAACTAATGGGTACCTTGATGTCTTATGAGGTACGCAAGGATAGCAAACTTAAGTTGCAGGACAAGACGAAGTCCTACTTGAAGCAAGACGAGCCAAAGAAAAAGGCAATTGCGTTCAAGGCCGCTCCATCTACATCTACATCTACCGATGATGAAGAATCAGAAGAAGAGTTGGACTTGGAATCCATTGCCCTCATGGCAAAGAAGTTCAACCGGTTCTTCCGGAAAGGTAATTACAAGAACAAATCTAAATTTAGTTCTTCTAACGCCTCCACTCCTTTGTGCTTCAAATGCAACAAGCCAGGACACATGAAAGCTGATTGTCCTCAAAATAAGCAAAAGGAGAAGTGGAAGGCGCCAAAGTTCGACAAGTCCAAGAAGTACAAGAAAGGGTACAAGAAAGGGCTTGTCAAGACATTCACCGACTCCGAGAATTCCTCTAGTGGAGAGTCGGATGATGAGCAAGTGGAGCAAGCACACATGTGCTTCATGGCTAGAGAGGAGCAAGATAAAGATTCCTCCTCCGATGATAGCGACAATGAAGGCGATAAGGTAACAATGGATGACCTTAGAAATGCTAATGAGCAAATATGGTCTAAATACACTAAATTACTAAATAGATATACTAAGGTAAAAGATGATTTAGCTAGCATCCAAACCTCGCCTAAACCTATCATCACCAACAACGACACCGTTGTTGAAGAGTTGAGAAATGAGATTGTAAATCTCAAATCTCAACTTAAACATGTTCATATTGAGGAATCAGATGAACATGAGATAGCGGATTTGACTTCTCGGAACTCAACTTTGAGTATCGAGAATGAGAACCTCAAATCTCGTGTTTATGCACTCACATCGCAAGTGTCCACTTTGGATGCTTCAATGCATTCTCTCACCGAGAAATATGAGTGCACCTTAGGCCGAATTAATAAATTCAATAACGGTAAGGATCATTTGGACAAAATCCTAAATACCTTACGTCCGACCAATCACCACATTGGCTTGGGGTATAAGATGGGAAGTACATCCAAATCATCTACTACCTTTGTTAGGCCAACTTCCGGTGACTCAACGAGGGGTAGCAAACACTCTATTCATAGTTCATCTACCAATGGTGCTTCCACCTCGTACACACCCTCGTTTGGAAAGAAACCCACTTTGGGTGGACCTCCAAAGAAGGGTCATGCTTATATGTACACAAATACCATGCCACGTAGGATCACACATCCTACTCCACATGTTCATACATATGATAATTTATATGCACCACATCCACGGGCATGTGCACACCAAGTGAGACACCCTCATGCACGTGTTTCTCCACATGCATATGTTCATTCACATCATCATATGAATAAATATCATCATGCACCATTTCATCATGTGCCTTATGCCTATCCACGACATGCATCATGTAGAAATCAAGAACGCATGCATGCTCCCAATAGGAATAGGGCTCCAAAAATCTTCACTATTTGGAGCCCAAAGAACACAAGCATGAATGAAAAACAAGTTTACATGAATGCTTATTTTATGAATGTAGTGCATAATGATGATTATGTGGGGAAGTCTAAGTCCAATTGGACTTGGCTTCCAAAGGTCTAATCTTTTAGGACCCAATGACCTTGGGTACCATGATACGATATTTTCTATCTTTAGGTACTGAAGAAAAAGAAACGGAGCAACAAATCAAAATTTCGCTCCAAGAATAATTGGATACTCCATAGCGGGTGTTCAAAACACATGATGGTTGACGCTCAATTGCTCTCCGGAGTGGTGCCCATTGCAAATGGAAACCGGGTAGTCTTTGGAGGTAACGAGAGCGGAACCATCATAGGTGTTGGCAAAGTGGGTAATCCTTCTAAACCACTAATAAGTGATGTTTACCTTGTTAAAGGATTAAACCACAATCTTATTTCAATAAGCCAACTTTGTGACAAAGGTTACAAAGTTAGCTTTGCGAAAGGAATGTGCCATATTTTGAGAAAAGATAATAATGATTTATTATTTTCCGGCACATGCCATAAGGATATATATATCCTAGATCTTCTAAGATCACATGAACAATGTCTTATTGCCAACACAAGTGAACAACACTTATGGCGTCGACGTTTTGGTCATGTGAACTTTGGAACACTCTTTAAACATTCCAAGTTAAATTCTATTAGAGGCTTCCCTAAGCTTGTCTTTCAAAAGAAAAGCTTTTGTGACTCGTGTCAAAGAGGCAATCTTCCAAAATCGTCATTTAAACCTAAGAAAAGCATTTCATCTAAGCGGCCTCTAGAGCTTTTACTTCTAGATCTTTTTGGGCCAACTAGAGTTGCTTCATTAGGAAATGCACGATATGGACTTGTCATCATTGATGACTTTTCTAGATTTACTTGGGTATTTTTCTTAAGTAATTAAAATGATGCTTTTGAAAACTTCACAATATTTGTTAAGAAAGTACAAAATCTCATTGGAACCACCATTGTCACTATTCGTAGTGATCATGGAGGGGAATTTGAGAATGAGTCTTTCTCAACCTTTTGTGATGAAGTTGGTATTACTCACACCTTTTCATTCCCTCGCGCACCTCCTCAAAATGGTGTTGTTGAGAGAAAGAATAGGATGCTAGTGGAATGTACTCGCACTATGCTTGATGAAAGCCAACTTGGCCATCAATTTTGGGCGGAAGTGGTACATACTGCTTGCTATGTGTTTAATAGGATACTTTTGAGGCCCGGCACTAAACAAACTTGTTATGAATTGTTGTTTGGTAGATTGCCTCAAGTTAAACATTTTCGAGTTTTCGGCGCAATATGTTTTATTAAAAACACGTATGGTAGTTTGGAAAAATTTGATCCAAGATTCGATGAGGGGATATTTGTTGGATATTCCTCCCGTAGAAAAGCCTATCGGATATACAACAAACGAACCTCAACGATCGAGGAATCACTTCATGTTTCATTCAATGAAGGTTTTGTCCCGACTAGAATTACTAATGATGATGACTCCATGGATGTCTTATGTGATTCAATTGGTAATTCTAATTCTATTGATTCTATTGATACTAACCCTACTAATGAATCTTTTGAGAATGTTCCTAATGATCAGGGAATTCCCAAACGGCTTCATACCGTTCGTGACCATCCTCATGAGCAAGTCATTGGCAATATCCTTGATAGTGTCAAGACGAGATCTCAAGTCAACTACTTCGCTCATTGTGTCTTTGCCTCCTCGATAGAGCCAAAGAATATTAACGAAGCATGCGAAGATAGTGCTTGGATCTTAGCCATGGAGGAGGAACTCATTCAATTCGAGAGGAATGAGGTTTGGGAGCTTGTTCCATTGCCATCGAAGAACCACACCATTATAGGAACGAAGTGGATTTTCAAGAACAAGACCGACGAAAACCAAATCGTCGTCCGGAACAAAGCTCGGTTAGTAGCTCAAGGCTATCGGCAAGAGGAAGGTATTGATTTCGAAGAATCCTTTGCTCCGGTAGCTAGATTAGAATCTATTAGATTATTGTTATCTTTTGCATGCCATAAAGATTTTAAACTCTTTCAAATAGATGTAAAAAGTGTGTTTTTAAACGGAGATGTTGTTGAGGAAGTTTATGTTTCTCAACCTCCGGGTTTTATAAATGATAAATTTCCAAATCACGTTTTCAAACTTAAGAAAGCACTTTACGGTTTGAGACAAGCTACTCGAGCTTGGTATGACCGTCTAAAGAACTTTCTTTTGGATTTAGGTTTTCAAATGGGAGAAGTTGATTCTACATTATTTGTTAAGTATTCGAATAATGATATAATTTTAGTTCAAATTTATGTTGATGATATCATTTTCGGTGCTACTAACTTCACTCTTTGCGAAGAGTTTTCTAATGTGATGAAGGATCAATTTGAGATGAGCCACATGGGTGAGCTCAAATATTTCTTAGGTCTCCAAATTCGCCAAATGAACGATGCAATCTTCATCCACCAAACCAAGTACACGGTGGAGTTGCTAAAGCGATTTGGAATGGAGAATGCCTCCGGGAAGAAGACTCCAATGAGCACTACTACGCATCTTGATAAAGATACGGGCGGATGACTTGCGTTTATATTTCATATATTCACGCACGTTTTCTTTTGTGTTTCTCCATTTTTTCCCCCGTCTTTTATTCGTTTTCTCGTATTTTCTCGTTTTCTTTCACTTTTCTTTGTTTCTCCATGTTTGCAGGAGATTGACCGCGTAGGGGACGTTTAACGACGATATCTCAAGTCCCCGGAGCAACGGGAGGAGTCACGCGTGAACCAGGGGGTCAAACGTCAAAGAATACATCTTTCAGCCCCTCACCCGGTCGGTTGGTCATCTCCAATCGATCGGGTGATGTACGCGTGCACCACCCGGTCTCAGCCGGAGCTCAAGTGGAAGTCACCCGACCGGTTCACATGCCGGTTCAACTGGGGCCAACTCTCTGTCTTCTCGAGCCAAATTCCAACCGATCGGGTGACTCTCACCCGATCGGTTCATCTGTAGCTGATGCTGAAGAGCCGAAGACACGGGCACCCAACAGATCACTTCACTCGATGGCGCCAAGATCCAACCGGTCACTCCAAGAACTCAACCGACTGGTTCATATGACCGGGTGAAAGTTCGCCGTTTTCTGTTATTATCTGTAACGGATCACCCGATCGGTTGACTTGTCAACCGATCGGGTGATACGAGAGCCTATAAATAGAACCCCTAGGGTTCCAGAAACGGGGAGCTGCTAGTTTTTACTGTTTTCTCCTATTGTGACGGCTGTAATTACTGTTCTTTTGTAAGTTTTCGGATCTTTCTCAAACTTTAGTATTATCTTATTTGCTCTATTACTTTCGTATTCCAATCGTCTGATTATGATTCCAACGGTTCATTTTCGTTTAGATCGCTTTTTAATGAATTTTTGTGAGTAGTTCCCAAATCTGGGATTTTGGCGGAAACCCCTTCGGGGGCTCTTTTCGATGCATCCATAGGGTTAGAAAATCGATAGGGATTAGGATTCTAATGGTTGCGCGGGGTGTTTCATTGTCATCGGCAGGAAAAAGACCGCCTTTGACCGTTGGGCCAAGGGGGAATAAACTTGGCGGTTGACTCCCTAGCCGTAGCTCACGCCCTTAGCGTAGACGTCGATTCCTAGCGCGCGGGAGCGGCAGGATGAGACGTTGGGAGTTATCGTTGCGAGCTTAGTGCTCCCGGAATCGATCAGTGTTAATGGACACGGGAGTGCCCACTAATCGAATCCGGGAAGTCCGGTGTATCATCCTGGGCACCGACCGGAATATCGGGTCCATGGGATGCCGGTACCATTTTCAGAGGCAACGTCTCACCATTAGACCCTAATTCCGACCGCTATCCTACACGTAGGCCGTATCGGCGAGAGTCGCTCGTTGGAGTGGAAACCAAAGTCCCGGGTTTATTTTCTTATTGTTCATACCTTGCATTCTTTTCCGTGACAACCCATCAACCAATTCGGGCTAGCTCGCCCACGGGGTGATTTTGGTCCTCCTTGACACAAGCACATCCTAGCCTCCCTGTGTTCGACCCCCAAGCCACACTACAACACCGTGCGCTTGCGGTTACAAATATCTAAACCCCCCCCTGCTGCGCGGTTCACCACCGCCAGCGTGGCGGGGCACCGGTCAAGTTTATGGCGCCGTTGCTGGGGAGGCAACGTGCTTGTTATTTTAGGATCTCTTGAACCCTAGTGTCTAGCTCTCATCCCTACCTAGCGATAATTTTCGCACTCTACACTTTTCAATTTCACTTGGACATACTGTGGATAGTAATTGTATAGTGCTAATTGACTGAATCGTCGTGCTTCCATCGCAACTTGCGGTTCCCGTTTATGCAACCCGTGCTTTTGACGTGTTTGCCACTTGTGCAGTTCTCTCTCTCTCCTTTCGTATAAGATCCTTGCCCCACGGCGAGGATGTTACATGCAGTTTCAGGAGACATCTGGGATCACTCTCACCATATCTGCTGTTTGGCGCAGAGCTTAGCAGAATCACTGAATACTTCGAATATACTATCCCTCCTGTCTACCGCCGTGGAAAGTCAGATGAGATATCGAGATACACAGGAGCACCTTGCCATGGCAACTCTCTCTCCTCATGGTGAAGTGGCGTATATCGACAACCCTGGTCCCGAATGTAGTGAAGAAGAGTTGTCTGCGGAGTTTTGTCAGGAGAACCACCAGACCGGGTTTGTAGGCTACGCTGGACAAGAATCAATCTATCCCTTGCAGACTTCTATTGAGCGTCCCCGATCTTTGGACAATGAGGAAGCTAGAAACAGTTGTGGGGAACCATCGATGATTGAAACCTGTTTTCACCTACAAGCCTTCTTCCCGGACAATTATTATGAGCCTGAAAGAGACCTGGTGCCTTCCTCGATCGTTCACACTACCCCTTGCAAAACTTTGCCATGCGGAACCACGGCCGAGGGTGAGATTCCGGATGCTGGCTTCCGAGAAATCCACGAAGAACTCCTTTCCCTTGAGGATGCTCAGCTCGAGAAGTATGCGTCGGGGCCTCAAGAAGTTGAGATGAAAGAATTACCGCCGGGGCTAAAATATGAATATTTGGGAGCTGGCTCGACCCTTCCGGTCATAGTCAACTCTTCTCTGCCTGAAGACCAAATGACCAAACTTCTTGGTGTTTTAAAAAGATTTAAAGGAGTTTTCGGATATGCAATTGAGGATTTAAAAGGTGTTAGCTTAGGCCTCTGCTCACACAGAATTCTGCTTGAAGATGAGCAAGCCTCCTCGATTGAACCACAGCGGAGGCTGAACCCCATAATGATGGAAGTGGTAAAGAAGGAGATTGTTAGGCTTCTACATGCCGGTATTATATACCCTATCTCCGATAGTCGCTGGGTTAGCCCGGTGCACGTTGTACCCAAGAAAGGAGGAATGACGGTAGTTCGCAATGAGAAGAACGAGCTAATACCAACGAGGACCGTCACGGGGTACATGATGTGCATTGACTATAGAAAGCTGAACAAGGCTACGAGGAAGGATCATTACCCTCTCCCCTTTATTGACCAGATGCTCGAGAGACTGGCGAAGCATAATTATTTCTGTTTCATGGACGGGTATTCAGGATTTCTTCAGATCCCTATTCATAACGATGACCAGGAGAAGACGACTTTCACTTGCCCATTCGGGACGTATGCTTATAGAAGAATGCCGTTCGGACTTTGTAACGCCCCTGCTACATTCCAAAGACTCATGTCCGCTATCTTCTCCGACTACTCCCAAGACATCATGGAAGTTTTCATGGACGACTTCTCCGTCTATGGAACTAAGTTTGACTCGTGCCTGAGTAATCTAACTAAGGTCTTGGAGAGATGTCAGGAAAAGGGACTAGTCCTAAACTGGGAGAAGTGCCACTTCATGGTCCAAGAGGGAGTTGTGCTGGGGCACGTCATCTCTTCGAGGGGAATTGAGGTTGATAAGGCTAAAGTTGAAGTGATTGAAAAGCTTCCACCACCACTCAATCTTCGAGGAGTCCGTGGTTTCTTAGGACACGCGGGATTCTATCGCCGCTTCATAAAAGACTTCTCGAAGATTTCCAGGCCGCTGACCCAACTCCTCGTGAAGGACACGCCTTTCGTCTTCAGCGAGGAGTGTATGGAGGCCTTCCGCGCTTTGAAGCAAGCTTTGATTTCCGTGCCCATAATACAGCCACCGAACTGGAATCTCCCCTTTGAGCTGATGTGTGACGCTAGTGATTATGCGGTTGGTGCCGTCTTGGGGCAGAGGAAGGATAAAAATCTTCATGTCATATATTATACGAGCAAAACCCTTGATGCCGCCCAAAGAAATTATACTACCACGGAAAAGGAATTGCTCGCGGTGATCTACGCCATGGATAAGTTCCGACAATATCTCGTTGGCGCCAAGGTGATCGTGCACACGGATCACGTGGCTCTTAAATACCTATTGAACAAGAAAGAAGCTAAGCCATGACTCATTAGATGGATTCTCCTCCTCCAGGAATTCGACCTGGAAATCAGAGACAAGAAGGGGGCGGAGAATGTTGTTGCCGATCACCTGTCCAGGATGCCCACTCTCGATTTAAATGCTACACCGATCGATGATTCACTCCCTGACGAGCATCTCTTCTCTGTCTCTTCCTCCTGGACCCCCTGGTACACCGACATCGCAAATTATCTGGCTTGTGCCATCGTCCCCCACAATGTGAGCTTTCAGCAGAAGAAGAAATTTTTCCATGAGGTCCGCAAATTTTATTGGGATGACCCCCACCTATACAAAACCTGCAATGATGGGGTGATACGAAGATGCATACCTGAAACTGAGGCGACTTCCATCATTTCCCACTGCCATGGGCAGCAGTGTGGAGGGCACGCGAGCACCTACAAGACCACCGCAAAAATTCTCCAAAGCGGATTCTACTGGCCTACACTCTTCAGGGACACACATGTTTATGTCCAAGCCTGCGATAAATGCCAAAGAGCTGGGAATATCTCCAAAAGGAATGAGATGCCTCAACACTACATCCTGGAGATAGAAATCTTCGATGTATGGGGAGTGGACTTCATGGGACCGTTCCCTTCCTCCGCGGGGAACCAGTATATCTTGGTGGCTGTAGACTACGTGTCGAAATGGGTTGAAGCGATGGCCAGTCCAACCAACGATTCCAAAGTGGTGGCCAAGTTCTTTAAAAGCAACATCTTCCCGCGGTTCGGTGTACCTCGTGTCCTGATCAGTGACGAAGGGAGCCACTTTATAGAGAAGAAATTCGAGGCCCTCTTAAAAAAATACGGGGTACAACACCGGGTGGGGCGTGCCTACCACCCGCAGACCAGCGGTCATATATTCACGCACGTTTTCTTTTGTGTTTCTCCGTGTTTTCCGCCGTCTTTTATTCGTTTTCTCGTATTTTCTCGTTTTCTTTCACTTTTCTTTGTTTCTCCATGTTTGCAGGAGATTGACCGCGTAGGGGATGTTTAACGACGATATCTCAAGTCCCTGGAGCAACGGGAGGAGTCACGCGTGATCCAGGGGGTCAAACGTCAAAGAATACATCTTTCAGCCCCTCACCCGGTCGGTTGGTCATCTCCAACCGATCGGGTGATGCACGCGTGCACCACCCGGTCTCAGCCGGAGCTCAAGTGGAAGTCACCCGACCGGTTCACAGGCCGGTTCAACTGGGGCCAACTCTCTGTCTTCTCGAGCCAAATTCCAACCGATCGGGTGACTCTCACCCGATCGGTTCATCTGTAGCTGCTGCTGAAGAGCCGAAGACACGAGCACCCAACCGATCACTTCACCCGATGGCGCCAAGATCCAACCGGTCACTCCAAGAACTCAACCGACCGGTTCATATGACTGAGTGAAAGTTCGCCGTTTTCTGTTATTATCTGTAACGAATCACCCGATCGGTTGACTTGTCAACCGATCGGGTGATACGAGAGCCTATAAATAGAACCCCTAGGGTTCCAGAAACGGGGAGCTGCTAGTTTTTACTGTTTTCTCCTATTGTGACGGCTGTAATTACTGTTCTTTTGTAAGTTTTCGGATCTTTCTCAAACTTTAGTATTATCTTATTTGCTCTATTACTTCCGCATTCCAATCGTCTGATTATGATTCCAACGGTTCATTTTCGTTTAGATCGCTTTTTAATGAATTTTTGTGAGTAGTTCCCAAATCTGGGATTTTGGCGGAAACCCCTTCGGGGGCTCTTCCCGATGCATCCATAGGGTTAGGAAATCGATAGGGATTAGGATTCTAACGGTAACACGGGGTGTTTCATTGTCATCGGCGGGAAAAAGACCGCCTTTGACCATTGGGCCAAGGGGGAATAAACTTGGCGGTTGACTCCCTAGCCGTAGCTCACGCCCTTAGTGTAGACGCCGAATCCTAGCGCGCGGGAGCGGCAGGATGAGACGTTGGGAGTTATCGTTGCGAGCTTAGTGCTCCTGGAATCGATCAGTGTTAATGGACATGGGAGTGCCCACTGATCGAATCCGGGAAGTCCGGTGTATCATCCTGGGCACCGACCGGAATATCGGGTCCATGGGATGCCGGTACCACTTTCAGAGGCAACGTCTCACCATTAGACCCTAATTCCGACCGCTATCCTACCCGTAGACCGTATCGGCGAGATTCGCTCGTTGGAGTGGAAACCAAAGTCCCGGGTTTATTTTCTTATTGTTCATACCTTGCATTCTTTTCCGTGACAACCCATCAACCGATTCGGGCTAGCTCGCCCACGGGGTGATTTTGGTCCTCCTTGACACAAGCACATCCTAGCCTCCCTGTGTTCGACCCCCAAGCCACACTACAACACCGTGCGCTTGCGGTTACAAATATCTAAACCCCCCCAGCCGCGCGGTTCACCACCGCCAGCGTGGCGGGGCACCGGTCAGCGGAAAAGATGTAGGCATTCGTCTATATCGAGGTATGATAGGTAGTTTACTATATCTTACCGCAAGTAGGCCCGATATTATGTTTGTCGTATGTGTATGTGCTCGTTATCAGTCTCAACCTAAAGAATCTCACTTAGTAGCGGTAAAACGTATTTTCCGTTATTTAATTTACACACTTGACTTTGGATTACTTTATCCAAAGTCTAGCACATATGAGTTAATCTCATATAGTGATGCAGATTATGCGGGATGCAAATCCGACAGGAAAAGTACTAGTGGCACTTGCCATTTTATAGGAAATTCTCTTTTCTCTTGGTTTTCCAAGAAGCAGAATTCTGTATCACTTTCAACCACCGAGGCAAAATATATTGCCGCCGGTGCCGCGTGTGCTCAGGTTCTTTGGATGAGACACACTCTTAAAGACTTTGGTATAAACTGTGATACTTGCCCTATCATGGTGGACAACCAAAGTGCAATATGTCTCTCTAAGAATCCGGTACACCATTCCCGTTCTAAACACATAGATGTCCGACACCATTTCTTAGATGATCATGTTGCTAAAAAGACATCATTTTAGCGTACGTTGAAACCCAGAAGCAAATCGCCGATATTTTCACGAAACCCCTAAAGGAAGACTCCTTTGTGTGGTTGCGTCGAGAATTGGGGATTATGGGTGAATCCGAGATTTAGGATTCATTTGTTCAATAATCTTGCATGCTATTAAATTTTGTTATATTTGCCCATGCTAGATTTATTGGAATTTTTGGATTTTTGGTTGAATTTTCGGAATTTATGCTCGATTTATTTATGAATGTCAAATTTAAGATTTTCGATGTTTAATGGGGTAGTATAATGATTAATGAGAGTATTACGATGTTTTGTCCAAGTACGATTAGGAGAGAACTCAAAATTTCAAATTCTAAAATTTTTGAACTCTGTTAGTCTGTTCAAGCTCATTGACCGACCGACTAGATTGCGTTCTAGTCGGTCAGTAAATGAACTCAGACCGACTAACTCAAGCCCTAAATTTGGCTTCAGTTACTGTTTGCACTTAGTCGGTTCAAGCTCATTGGCCGACCGACTAGATCGTCATCTAGTCGGTCAGTACTTGAACTGTGACCGACTAAATGCAACGGGGACTGCTTGGTCTTTTCACATTCCGATCGACTTATACACTCTCTCACACTGACTAAAATCTATTCCAGTCGGTGCGATTTTTCTTCTCCAGCCAAAAACCCCGAAACCCCTTCGACTTCCCTCATTTTCTCCGCCGTGTGTCGATCATTTCCGGCCATCTCCAGCCATCTCCACCGTCACCGTGCGTCGATCTTCTCTCCTCCTCCTTTGTATCTATCCCTCTAAGATTTTAGACCTAGGTTTCAATTCAATTTCTGCGTTTCTAGGGTTCGACCTAGGTTTTGTTCTAGGGTTTAGATTTCGATTTCGTGCGTTGTTTACGCATGTCTCGTCTCGATTATGGCAAAGACACGCATTCCGATCGACCCCTCACGTCCGTCTCCTATGACCGTCGAATCTCCATCTACGGACCCCCGCAACCTAAACGCCGATCTAAATCAACCCATCCTTCGTCATCTTCGCCTCCTCTTAAGAAGAAGAGGACGGCGACTGCCAAGCCTTGATCTCAGCCTAATCCTAGGAAGCAGACCGTGTCTCCAGCTTCATTCCGTGCTCCCTCTCCTCCCGATGATTCCGACACAGAATATATTCCGGAGACCAAGCATACCGCTCGGGATCCTAGTCCTCCTCATTGATCTAGCACTCGTCAGCCTAAGGGGAAGGCTCCGATGCCAGTTAGCGGTGTTGATATATCGTTGTGTCGCGACGACCCGTTGTGTCTCACGGCTTACAACCGTATAGAGCACTGTCCTCTGCTGTTGGAGCACTTCGTTCAGTTCTCCGACTTCCCTCACCTAGCCGATCTTCTTTCGTCTAGTGGCCTTATCGATTATCTTCGATATGACCCTAAGGCGAATCCACACCCATACCCCCCGCCTTGTCAGGCTATTCTATGCGAACCGTGTTCGCAGTCAGTACGACGAGACCCATTCCATTGAGACGACTGTCTTGGGGACACTGATTGTCCTCACGGCAGAAGTCTTAGGGGATTTGATAGGTGTCTCCTTGTCTGGCCTTCTTCCTTCTGATATCTCTATTGATGATATTTCTGAGCTTGATCAGGTGATGCTCGTTGAGATTTTCCATGTCATCCCTCCCATCATGATTGGCGTCCCATCCAAGTCTTTCAAGCCGAATGCCTGGGTTCTAAATCTTATCTTGAAGTCGTGCCTCCTTTCGAAGTACGGCTCATCTTCATTGCCTTCCCAGCCATTCCTCAAACTCATTTACGCCATTTTCATGGGGAGTGAGATCAATTAGGCACGGATTATTCTTGACAAGATGGACTCCTTCGAATGTATTTGAAAGTCCACCAAGTCAGCCCACATTCCTTACCCGTGCCTATTGACTCTCGTCTTCCATTACTTCCGTGTCCCTCTCCCTCCCGACGATGAGCGTCCCCTCGGTCCCCCTCTGAATGCGACGGCCGTCAAGAAGTCTCTTGCGGCGCTTCGTCATGTTCAGAGGATGACCCATTCAGCTCCAGCTTCAGCCTCTGCTTTAGCTTCTCTCTCTCCTACTCTCACTGAGCTTGCACATTCATTGAAACGTGTGGAGTCTCGTTGTGCTTGCTCTGAGGAGATTCTCGCTCGCATCGCATCTCACTTTGGCATTGAGATCCCTCCGTCAGTTTCTGACGAGGAGGAGATGGATGAGGATGAGCTCCAGAAGCTTGTTCATTCTGCTGCTGCTCGTACCCCTGAGGGTACTTCTGGTGCTGCTGCTACTTCTGTCGGTGACCCCGAGAGCACACCTGTTGCCACCGTTCCTCCGATGGATACTTCGTCTGGTGCTCCCGAGGCCACTACCGTTGCGACCGTGGTGGACACTCCTGCTGACCCAGTGACCACCACTCCTTTTGCAGAGCCTGCTGCTGCTGCAGATCCTCCCGCTGCCTCCTGAGCTTCTTTGGAGGAATCTCCTGTGCACATTGGATGATACATGTAGTTGTGAGAGAGTTGGGTAGGATAGATGGTGGTTCTGGATTTTGTGATGTATTTTGATGTCATTTTGGATGGAGTTTTGATATTTTTTGTATGTTTGTGATACTCTGATATCTGCAGTGATATAGTGTTGTATGTTGTATTTTGTGCTTCGATCTGAGGATCGCTTATATGTATGTTGGCGATGTACACTTTTGATGTACCCATGGTTCATATATATATATATATATATACATCGGTGTTGCTATTTACTTTTTTTGTGCACATTATATTATTGCCTCTGATGATTGATTTCATCGCTCGATGATAATAACTTGGTTAAATAGAAATTATTTCTATGAAAACATAGAATTGTTTTTCATGCACTTAATTCATCGAGAATGTTAATATTGGAGAGTATATTCCATAACTCAATCCGTAAAATTGATTTGAGTTTTGATGATTTTAATTTAACGATTTTCGACTTTGGTCTCATTGACACGCTTTGATTTATTTCATATTATCCATTGGTGTTGTCACGCCCCGCTTCCCAAAAACGTGGAGGCGAAGCGTGAGAAGGTCCGCTCAGACTTGAAGCTACAAGCTGCAAGTCCGATAAGCGTCAATCAGTTTTAATTGGCAGGTCCTTGCAACGCGAAACGAAACAAAGATAATAATAAGAAATGAGACAAAAGAGAAATCTCAGAATATCCATAGAATAAGTTTCAACATCACAGAAAAAGCCACCAGGCTGAAAAGAAAAAGAGTCTAAAGGCCTAACATGGCCAACAATAGTACAACGTACAAAGCAAAGGTGCTACGCACCGATAACTAACAGAAAACCTAAAATAAAAGGAGGGTCAGCAAAGTCACTAAGAGTGGTCACCGGCGTCCACAAAACTCCCCCTGGGCAGACATGGACATCAGGCTCAGCGACAGCAACTACCACGTACTCAGCTACGGTCTCTGGCTCAGGGTCTAACATGTGACACCTAAAAGAGCAAGGGGCACATGTCAGCAAGTCTACAAGAGACTTGTGCAAGGAAACTGAAAGTAGGTAAAGCAACCTAGCAGTTCTAGCATGAATGCAATGACATGGCAGTTTAAGTATGAGTGCAACCAGTAAAGTAAGGTAAAGTAAAGTAAAGTAAAGTACGAGCATGGCATGGATGTCAAGTTTTACAAGAAACACTCACTAGTACAAGACAGGTAAAGTAAAGTAAAGTAAGCACGTCGTGCACAGAGATTACGCCTTTTGGCTAGAGTGGCTGCGTGGCCAACTCCTAGCTCAAGTGATTGCTTATCCCTACCCCTCCACGTGTATCGAGCCAGGGCCTTACCCTCAAACGCGTATGCTTGCTTCTGGATCACGAGCCAGGAAGTGTATTTCAATATGGCATAGGGGTGCACTTAGCCGGACAAGGAGATCGGGCATTGGTTTTTGACCAACATACTTAGCCCGCTTCTGGATCACGAGTCCAGGGAGTATTTTTCATGACGGCGTAGGGGTGCACGTAGCCAGGACAAGTAAGTACAAGTATGTAGCGTGTGCTACGAATGCAACATTCAAGACATGGATGACATGGCATGGCAGGTAGCAAAGCGTACAGGTAAGGAAAGTAAACATGACAGTTTAGTATGCATGATCAACAAGTTAAAGAGTCGAATATAGCTTCGTTGTCAAGCTAGATTAATATAGGTGACGGATCTAGTTTGGTTGTCAAACTAGATCAAGTAGGCGTCTAGCCAGCTATCATTTCACTGACTAGTCTCTTTTACGCTAAAAACAAGGAAGTGGCCTAAAAACATGGCCCTACACAAGAGTTGGCAAGTTTCACTTGCCTGCAAGTACAACGTTTGAGCACACCATCCAACGAGTCCAAAGTCATAATTATCCTACGTGCACAAGTCCACCGGCCTAAAGTCCATATTATTAATCTTGATTAGTGAATTCTAAAACATTTAAAATACTTTAAAAACATCAATTTTAGTCTTGATTAGCAGGCAATGGGTTGGGGGTCCTAGGGGTGCAAAGCGTTACCTCAACACGACGCGGAAGCTACAATGGCGTCGGGTAGCGACGCCAGGGGTTGGAATAATAGAACGCGCTCCAAGTCCAAATTCCAATATAGATTCCTCGCTGGAAAGTTCAGAGCAGCAACCGGAGCGACGAATCCAGATTCCAAAGCTAGCACGTGCGACGATGGGCTATGACATACCGCAACGTCGTACACGGCAAATCGTCGAAAGGAAAGCACCTAGGTGGGGCCCACAGTAGTTCTAGGGACCAATAGGGGACCCACAATACCTCTGGAGAACTTGGGGGGCCCACGGTGGTAAGTGGTGCAACGGGTGCGGGGTTGCGACGAATGGCTCTCGGTCAGACATGCTTGGTGCGGGGGTTTTGCTCGGTCGGTGCGGGGGAACGGGCATGTGCAGCTGCGGGGGTCGGTTGCAATGGCTGGTGCGGGGTGATGTCTCGGTCGGTGCAGGGCGATGTCTCGGTCAGGCGCTGCGGATGCAGGGGTTGCAACGTTGCAACATTGCAACGTACAGTGATGCGGGCGTGAGCGGGCGGCTGCTTCGGTCAGACACGGTGCGGAGCGGGGTGTGGAGCGGGTCTGTGAAGCGGGTCTGTGCGGTGCGGAGCGGGTCGTGCGGAGCGGCCAAGCTCTCAGTCAGACCGAGAGCTCCTCTCGGTCGGAGCGGGAGAACGGAACGGGGCGTGCAGCGGGGTGCGGACGAAGCTTGGTGCGGGCGGGAGCATCGGTCAGGGCGGGGATTTGGGGGCGATTCCGTCGGTCGGTGCGGGCTTGGTACGGCAACATTGCGATGATTCGTCGCAACGTGAATTTTGGGTTTTGGAAGCGGCTAGGGTTAATTTCTTGCGAAAATAGGTCTTCCTAGAGGTTGTTTATATAGTGTAGATGGGTTGACGTGGTCTAGGGCTAATCCTAATGGGATTAGGAGTTTAAAAATATTTAAAATTCAAATCTCACCCTCTACAACTCACCCAAGGCTTGGGTGAGGCCCAAATGAGCTGAGATTTGGGTCAAAAATATTTTGAATTATTTAAAACGTAATAAAATTTTGTTTGGCCGAAAATAATTTAAAACGTAGCTATTAAAAATATTTTAAACCTTGCTAAAAATATAAAAATGGTCAAATAAACTCCAAAAATTATAAAATAATATCGGGGTGATCATGATGACGAAAGGAAGCTAACTAAGAAGACGGATCTCAATTTCGACGTCGGACGACGAAACTAAAAATAGAAACGTCTCCCATCAAAAGTGAAAATCGCAACGTCTCATCGAATAAGATTAAATTGTGGGAAAACGACTCAGAGACGTTCACAACGGCATATCACACTAAAGTGTTCACAAAGCAACAAAGTCTAAAACAAACACGTGCACGGTCAACAGCACGTGCACGAAGAAGATACGATCGGAATCGACCGTTACATCCTCCCCACCTTAGAATAAAGTCCGTCCTCGGACTTTCTAACTATAAATATAACTCTAACTAGACTAGCTGCTATCACAATCACATCACACCATAATTCACTCAGGTATATTACAAGTGCTTATATATGCACTAGGTAGTCAACCAATAACTCTGCTATCCTATATATATTCACACACATATTTCAATCATATGTATGCATCCCTAATATAACTACTACTTACCTAGCACAAACAATAGTTCAGATACTCACCTAAGATTAGTCGTATACCAGCAAATACAATCATTGCTCTACGTATAGGTAGCTACCTATGCACAACCAACATGGGTGTACTACTCTCTAATACTTCCTAGTGTACATTCCATACCACACATCAACACATGTGATCACACCATACCATTATTAAATCAAGTTTCACTATATCTAATATACATTCACCACTACTATAGTTTCACAATATATAGTTATTCAAATGCATGCAAATAGTTCACCATATATTCACATCACATACGGTCCTATAACTGTATTTACGACACGCCACATATACCATAGCCACCAATACCTATAAATAAGCACATACTTACCCGTGCATGGTGCACACCCACGCACGCTAACATTTCATTCACGTATACCAATCGTATCATTATATAACTAGCACATCAACACACCTAGTTTAGCTAGCACACATACGTTCACACGGGCAAGTCCTTAGTAATTAACTATACCACAAGACCAACACCTATAACTATATACTGGTGTAGCGACCCACAATCATGTGCGTAACACAATGATTTGGGTTCAATATTACATATTTAACCCCCCATTTAGCCCTATTTTGTGCTCATGTGATGCTATATTGGTCTCTAGGGCATACATATTTTCTACACATTTATTTATTAGGGAAAACACACTATTTGAGCACAAAACAGCATTTAACGATGCAATTCTGCATATTTTATATTTTTCCTAGCTTGGTCTCGATCTAACGATTCCAACGACTATTTATTTGTATTTTTCTGAGATCTGTGCTAATTACTGTGTATTTTTGAATGCAGAATACAATTTAAATGGGGAAATACGCAAGAAAATACGAAAATACGCTCGCGAACCACTCAGGTGCTGACACGTGTCGTTCATCCATCCTTCTCCGCTCAATCAAATGGCGTGTGATTATCTGCGCAATGAATTTCAACATCCGTTGGATCTCAATCCAACGGCCTGCCAGCAACGCGAGCGGAGTAGCTGGGCTTCCAAGCGGGAGACGTGGCAACATCTGGAGCGTCTATTCTCCATCGGACGGACATCATCGAGCCCGAAATCAAGCGGAACGCAGCAATTCTTCGGGCGACGCGGCGATCAATGAGCCGCCCGATCGAGATCTTACGGACGAGATTTACCCCGCGTTTGAATTCGAAATCGGAGCGGATCATTTCGACTGGGTCCACGTGGCGGCCATCGGACGTATCCCCGCTTCATCCAACGGTCAGCGTCAACCCCGCATTCGAACTCAGAAGCATCGACGTGGCAGCTTATGAAGCATCCGATTTCGATCCAACGGCGAGGAGCTAACCCGATGCGGATTCGAAATGGATGCGGGTTGCGCACGCATCTTAAAGCACACGCGTCGACGCCACGCTCGATCCCGCTGCGATGGACGGCCACGAATTGCGCCGCTCCAGATCAACGGTTAAGATTGATTCGGGTGCGATTTTGAAGCGGATTTATACCCGTTAAGCACAGTAAAACCCGCAATCTTATTATTTAAGCGTATTCTAAGGTTTTTGGGCGTATAATGGACGTATTGGAGCATCTAGGAGCCGTATTTTCTTCTGCAAAAATTCTGTAAAATTCCAGAGCCTATTTTCTTATTTCCAGAGAGTTTTGAAGTCTTTTCAAGGAGAATTGGTGATATTTTCTTCAACTCTAGCTCGTATTTGGGTGTTTTAGCTTGTATTTTGCCCTTAAACCTCCGTATTTTGCTAATAAACTTATGAATTCTGATCTGAAATTTGTGTATTTCTGCACCATGAGTAGCTAAATATTTTATGTGCATGGTATGGAGTAATTAGGTGATGTGAATCGTATTCATTGGTTGTATTATTGCGCTTAATCGCTATATTTGCTAAAGTTTAATCGTCGCTCTTAAATCTACTTTTTCATATTCCAAAAGAATTGATCTAGTTGATGATCACCCCACAAGGGTGAGATTTGATCTCTCCAAAAGAGAGTTTCATACTTCATATGTACGTTTACAACTTTAGCGATATACTATTAGAATTGATGCGTTAACTCCCAAAAGGACATCTTCCGACGATTTGCTCCCAAAAGGAGGTTTCGTTGTGTTATACTTGATCAACCAAAGCTTACGATTCGCTGATCCTAATGAACCCATGCCATGTACATGCCTTTTATATCTATTTTTCACAAACTAGAGTTCGTTGTTTGCATTGATCGCACGTAACAATCCCATCATTACACACTTTTCATACCACCTTCACCATCACTATTAAAGTGCTTAGATTTTATTCGTAATTACTCTATTTGATTTAAGCTTGTGGTTTCAACAGATTTCTCCCGAGGATTCGACATCTGGACTCCCAGATTTTACTACTTGAACGGACTCTTGCACTTGAGGGAAGCACCTTTCCGGTCCCACCAAGTTTTTTGGCGCAGTTGCCGGGGAGGAACGGTTTGTTACTACGGTTTATTTCATTCAGAGGACCTTTGGTGAGATCCTTCCACTTTATTGTATATAACCCTTTGTTTGCTTTCATTATAAAAAATAATAATAATATTTGTGCTAGTTTATGTGGCATAGGACTCCTAGGACACATAGGTTGACTCGACGTTTTGATATGGCTAATAATAATATGGATGAAAATTTTAGCAACAACAACGAAAATAATGTGCAACCTGGAGTGCCTAGGACTTTAAAAGATTTACTTCGACCCACTAGGACTAGCACTGCTTCATGCTTTGTTTTACCTGCCGATGCAAATTCTTTCAATTTTAAACCTGGGGTGATCCAACTCTTACCTACCTTTCATGGGGTTAGACAAGGAAAACCCATATCTTCATATTAAAGGATTTGAGGAGGTTTGCTTGACATGCTTTGATGGGAAAACTAGCGAGGACACGATATATCTTAAACTGTTCCCATTTTCATTAAAAGACAAAGCTAAAAATTGGTTGAATTCATTGCCATCACGCTCTATTACTACATGGATTGATTTGCAGGCTGAATTTCTAAAGAAGTTTTTTCCTATTCACAGGACACAGGGACTGAAGCGGCAGATTATGAACTTTGCCCAGAAAAGCGAGGAAACATTCTACCAGGCATTTGAAAGGTTCAATGAGTTGCTGCTCGCATGTCCGCACAATGGCTGCGACAAAAGCAGGATTATTGGCTTCTTCTACGATGGACTGCAGCCGCAAATGAAGCAATTTGTAGAGATGATGTGCAATGGAGGATTCTTTGAAAAAGAGCCAGATGAAGCTTGGACGTACCTGGAGGAGATAGCAGAAAATGCGCAGACATGGGACACTACTTCAGACTACGAGAGAGGAGGCCATTCTGCACCATCCCAGCCTACGCGAGGAGTGGTTTATAATTTGAAGCAAGAGGATGCGTTGGAGGCAAAGATGGAGGCCATGATCTCAAACAAGCTTCATGCAATGAATTTGAAAGAGGCCAAGGCAGTTGAGATAGAGCAGATTTGCGCACTTTGCGACGTTGGTGGCCACGACACTAGTGCTTGTCCTACACTTCCAGCTTTGAAGAGCATGCTAGGGAATCCTACTGGGGTGAATCAAGTGTCTTCGAATTACCAGAACTTCAATTCCAACAAGGGGTGGCGTAATAATCCAAACTTGAACTGGGGCCCCAATCAGCAGACTCAGCAGCAGCAGGCTCCCCCTCAGTTCAGACCGCCGTAATACAACAATAACAACTACCAAGGTGGGAACCAGAGGAGGGACCATGAGCCGATGCAACAACAGCAGATGCAACCATTTGGCGATGCACTTCAGCAGCTCATTCAGTTGCAACAAGCTCAGATGCAGCAGCAGCAGGCTCAATTTCAGGCTCAGTAGACTCAGAATCAGCAGATGAGCGAGAGCTTGGCGAGGCTTACAGCGACATTGGAGAAAGGTAAGCTTCCATCTCAGTCAATTCCAAATCCTAATATGGGCTCATCTTCTTCTGCAGGTAACAATATGAAGCCATGCCAAGCTGTGCCCACTTTGAGGAGTGGAAAAGAGATTCAAAAGCCTGATCCACCGAGCAGACAAGCTGAGCAGGAAGAGGGAATTCAGATCCAAGAAGAGGGAATTAAAGAACAAGAGGGGGTGCAGGAAGAGAGCACAGACGTGGGTGTGAGCAAAAGCGTCATTAAAGAGAAGGAACTCGCAGCATATGTACCTGCAGCACCCTACCTGTTGGATATGGAAGACGTTTGTACACCCTTGTGGGGGATGTACGAGGGAATACGGACCTCGAACGTCGCGTACACGAAGTCGTGTACAAAGGGAATCTGTTCCCTTGCGGAGAGGATCTCTGGATGAGTGGGAAAGTCGCATTATATATGCATAAGTGCATGCGACATATGGCTAATAAAGGGGGAATATCTTAAGCTTATGTTGTACCATGCATATGGTACAACTTAAGCTTATAATGTGCCATGTATCATGGTACACCTTAATTAAGTTGTTCCAAAGGAACAACTTACCCTAAAATAACTACCTTGGGGGCTATAAATAAGACCCAAGGGTAAGCCATTTCTTACACCTTTTGCATGAAATTCATGCATGCATCTTCTTCCTAGCGAAGCTCTGCAGAAATCCTTTCTCTTCCTCTATCCAAGTTCTTAATCTAAAATAGAGATTTAGATTGTGGATTAGTAGCCTTACTCCGTTCGTGAGAAGACTCGATCCGTCGTGGCGAATCCGAAGGCAAAGTTCCGAGACTACCGTTCCGCATACGCTAGCGTAAGTCTCAACTTTAATTATCGATCCTAACTCTGTTTTGGCAGGATCCAACATTGGTATCGGAGCCATATGGGTTCGCCCCGGTCAAACCACCGCCCCGTCGAAACTATGAACGAGTCGTTGTCTTTTTCACGAATGGGTCTCCTACTATTACGGATATAGTAGGAACGCTTCGTGACGGAGAGAACGCAGCGGTTGTTCTTTTCACGCTAGGGTCTCCTATCATTACGGATATGGTAGGAACTCTCCGTGACGGGAAGAACCGACCGTTCACGTAGTATGTTATTTTTCATTTTTGGCACACGGCCATTAGGAAATAACTAATTTCTCGACGAACGGGTGCTTCATCGACGAACGGGTGCTTCATCGAGGAAGATGATGGTAGTTATTTCCATCGGGTAAGAGGAAATTTGGTGTATGTGCACCATGGCCAAATGGGCTATGAAGGCCATGCACCCCCTCTCCCCATGCGGAGGGGGTTGGCTACGGCCAATAACCACCGGCGACCACCCCATCAAGGGGGAGGAATAAGTGCGGCAACCCCATTCAAAGGGGGTGGCCGGCCATGGCCAAAGGGGCCATGGCCGGCCAACGCCGAATGGCCTTGGCCATGGCCGGCCATGGCCAAGCCATGACCGGCCATGGCCAGGCCGGCAGTGGCCGGCCTTGGCCATGGCCTGCCGGCCAGGCCGGCCCTAGCAGTGGCTAGGGCCGGCCCTGGCCGGCCTGCCGGCCCTGGCAGAGGCCAGGGCCGGCGCCCTGGCCTCAGGCCAGGGCCTGGCCGAGGCCAGGGCAGGAGCCCTGGCCCCGGCCAGCGGCCAGGCCGCCCTGGCAGAGGCCAGGGCAGCGTCCTGGCCTCAAGCCAGGGGCCAGGCCGCCCTGGCAGAGGCCAGGGCAGGAGCCCTGGCCCCGGCCAGTGGCCTGGCCGGCCGGCTCTGGCAGAGGCCAGGGCCAGGCCGCCCCTGGCCGAGGGGGCCAGGGCCCCTGGCCGGCCAGGGCAGAGACCCTGGCCAGCCCTTGGCCAAGCCCCGGCTAGGGCAGAGGCCCTGGCCGGGAGAATTTGCATTTCGAAAATTCGTCGACCAATTTTGTGTTTTTGGTCGACCAATCTGGCAGAAGGTCTGAGTCGACTGAAACTTACCAACTGACCCATACGGGGTGACAAAAGGCATTGGTCAAACTCGAATGTGTCAATTAGCCCATACGGGGCTAACCACAGTGCCGAATAGTTCATACGGGACTAACGTTTTAATGAAGTTTTTTGGGCTCTACTCCTTGAAGATTAGCCATAGTGCTCTACTTCATGCGAGATTAGCCATGTCATTGTGCTCTACTCTACGGAGATTAGCCAATGTACTTGTGACGTTGTGCTCTACTCTACGGAGATTAGCCAACGTGCTTTCAAAATTTTTGGAAAAAAGATGTTTTTTCAAATAGGTTATGTCCCGTCCTTAAATCGGGATAGCGCAATTTAGAATTCCAAGTCCTACCACGATCCGGCCATGGTTATCTAACCCATGGGTGTGTAGAACAGGTCTCGTGGCTTGGCAATTGTTGCGTTAAAATTCTTTGCGCTAATTCTCACCTATTCTATTTTGAAAGATATGTTTTTCAAAGTAATTTTCCGCTGCTAATACCATACGGGTATTATTTCTGATTTCTTTTTACTTGAGATAAGTAAGAGGGATACTTTGAAAGTTACTTCTAGATGGTAGTTGGGAACGTAGTGAACTTCTCGATTCTAGAGTAACATTTCCACGCATCCAAGGAACTTATCAAGTGTTTAAAGAATCGAAACTTTATGAATAGAATTTTGATCGTGTTTTTCATTTTCTTTGCAGTTTTTTTGAATCGAATATGTCTACCGCTTCTAAGAATATTGTCGCAGAGCTTAACAAAGGTGAAAAGCTCAACGGCGACAATTATAAACTTTGGTCAATAAAGATCCAATATGTTTTGGAGGAGCAAGATGTGCTCGAAACACTCCAAAACATAATGGTAGAACCTGAGTTGGGCAATACGGCCCAACACAAGAGGGACCGGGAAGCTTATGACACTTGGACTCGAAAGAACAAAATAGCACGTATTACGTTACTGTCCGCCATGGACAATGACATAATGCGTCTATTTCGGGAATTCGACCTAGCCAAAGACATATGGTCTGAGCTAGAGATAAAGTTTGGTGGAACTTCGGTTACCAAACTCCGCTCCTTAAATATTCAATTTGATTCGTACAAGATGCGGCGAGATCATTCTATGAAAAAGCATCTCCGCCATATGGCGAATCTCATATCTGAATTAAAGGATGCGGGTGTTACGCTGTCTGACGAACAGCAGATCCAAGCAGTCATTCATTCACTCCCAGATAGCTGGGATAACATGAAAATGCATCTCACTCATAATGAGTGCATTAAAACTTTAAGCGATGTATCGAAACACCTCGAACTCGAGGAAGAGCGGATTTAAGCCGCAAAACCAAGTGCAGAAGTGCACGTGGCCGCTAATTCCTCACATGGAGGAAATAAGCGGAAGAATAAACGCTTAAGGTTTGTGAACGAACGGAAGCAAGAACCGGAAACCTCAAAGAAGACTAAGAACAAAAGGTGGCAAAAGAATGTGCACTCAAAGAAGAAAAACTTGAAGAAGATCAAGTGCTTTAAGTGCAACAAGTACGGTCACTTCGCCCGTACATGTACGGATGGAAGTGATAAGGTAACTTGTAGGACTAGTTACATATGTGTTTCTAGTTCCATGTTTCTTGCTGAATCTAACTATTTTTGGTTGATTGATTCAAGGGCCACAGACCACGTTGCGAAGGACAGAAGGTTCTTCGTAGAGTATCGAAGGATAACTCAAGGAACAAAGTGGATATACGTCGGCAACAACACTCGTGTTGAAGTCAAAGGCATCGGAACATGTAAGCTAGTTCTTGACAACGGCCGGACATTATTATTGCACGACGTCCTCTTTGCTCCAGATATTAGAAGGAATATCGTTTCCGTGGTCATGTTAATGTCTTTAGATTATGAGTGGAGGTTCTATAAACAATATGTTGACCTTGTTTGTAATAATTCTTTGATTGGTTCTGGTAATGTTTGTAATGGATTAATTGTTTTAAATACAATGTATGATGATTCTTCTTCCATTAATGAAAGTTTCCATTTGACAAATGCTTCTAACTCTGAATCTGAGATCATTTGTTGGCATGCAAGACTTGGTCATATTGGACCAACTAGAATGGATAGACTTGCCAAAAGTGGCTTGCTATCTAATGTTTCAAAAGTTGAAATGTCAACTTGCGAACATTGTCTTGTAGGGAAAACTTGTCGCAAGCCGTTTGGAACTGGCACAAGGGCCGAAGTTCCATTACAGCTTATCCATTCGGACATTTGCGGTCCAATGAATGTTAAGACAAGACGCAGGAAGTCCTATTTCATCACATTCATTGATGACTTCACCCGTTTCGGACATATCTATTTGATATCCCACAAAAGTGAAGCTTTGGCTTGCTTTAAAAACTATATGAGTTTAGTGGAGAATCAATTAGATCGCAAGATTAAGGTTTTGCGAACCGATAGGGGCGGTGAATATCAATCAATAAGTTTTAAGGAACTTTGTGATGAAAAAGGCATAGTTCATCAAATAACTATGCCTTATACTCCGCAACAAAACGGTGTTGCGGAAAGAAGAAATAGGACATTGATGGAAATGGTCCGATCAATGATGTCTCATGCAAATTTGCCTATCACCTTTTGGGGTGACGCATTATTGACGGCAGCATTCATCTTAAACCGTGTACCCTCGAAGTCGGTAAGTTCTACTCCTTATGAGTTGTGGAACAATAGAACTCCAGACTTAAACATTCTAAAACCTTGGGGTTGTGCCTCTTATGCACATTTGTCCTCTCACAAATATGGCAAACTTGGGCCACGTGGGAGGAAGTGTATCTTCATCAGATACGCTGAAAACTCCAAAGGATATGTTTTCGTCGGTCAAGAGGACAATGGGGGTCTAATAGAATTCGAATCGAGGGATGTTGTCTTCTTGGAAAACGAGTTTCCAAGACAGGGTGAGATAAGTCAAGACTTATCCTTGTTTGAGACTTGGGATCAAGTAGGATTGGAACGTTCGAGTGGGAGAATTCTTGGTGAAGAAGAAAATACGTTTCAAACTTCACCAATGGATGATACGAACGATACCAATCCTATTCCGAGTGGGAGTGATATTATTCCAAGTGGGAGTGATGTCATTCCAAGTGGGAGTGATCAAACTCAAACAAGACGTAGTAATCGAACGAGGCTAACACCTCTGAGATTTGAGGATGAATTTCCTCAAACATTCATGACATTACTACAAGATGATGACGAACCTGCAAATTTCAAACAGGCCGTCACATGCCCTGCTAAAGATAAATGGATAGCGGCTATGGAAGAAGAACTTCAATCCATGAAAACAAACCAAATCTGGGACTTGGTTGATTTACCTAAGGGACGTAGAGCCATTGGGAACAAGTGGGTTCTCAAAATCAAGCATAAGGCTGATGGCTCCATCGAGAAATATAAAGCTCGCCTTGTTGCGAAAGGTTTCACGCAACAGGAAGGAATAGACTACGAAGAGACTTTCTCTCCTGTCGTGCGTTTTACCTCCATTCGCTTAAATCTGGCAATGGTGGCTTGTTTGGACCTCGAGTTACATCAGATGGATGTAAAGACTGCTTTTCTTAACGGAGAACTAGATGAGGAGATCTACATGGAACAACCAAACGGGTTCGTACAAGAAGAAAACAAACATAAGGTTTGTAAACTTCGTAAATCCATATATGGTCTTAAACAATCCTCAAGGCAGTGGTATATGCGCTTTCAAGAAGTCGTTTTGTCGTATGGTTTCTCCATGCTCGACGAAGACAACTGCGTATATATTAAGAGGATTAAAAACAAGTATGTAATTATGTCTCTTTATATAGATGACATACTTATAGCCGGAAATGATAAGCGTCTTATCTTGGATATCAAAGCTTGGCTTTCATCCGTCTTTGAGATGAAAGACATGGGTGAAGCTACATATATCCTTGGGGTTAAGATCTCAAGGAATCGTTCTAAGAAACTTCTTTCTCTCTCTCAAGAGACATATATAAAGAAAGTTTTAGAACGGTTTAATATGCAGGACTGCAAGCCAATTGATACTCCAATAAGCAAAGGCGAGGGTCTATGTTTGGAGATGTGTCCCAAAGATCCAAAAGAAAAGAAAGCTATGTAAAAAGTTCCATACTCCAGTGCTGTCGGGAGTCTGATGTATGCCATGATGTGTACCAGACCGGACATTTGCTATGCTGTTGGTATGGTAAGCCGTTACCAATCCAACCCAGGACAAGCACACTGGAAAGCGGTAAAGAGGATATTAAGGTACCTCAAAGGGACTGCGGACTATGCGTTATGCTATCAAGGCAATACCTTGAGACTCGAAGGCTATACCGATGCTGATTGGGCAGGTGATCTCGATGAGCGAAGATCTACCTCAGGCTTTGTTTTCTTACTCGGGAATGGTGCAATATCCTGGAGCAGCAAGAAACAAACCTGCATCGCTCTATCAACCATGGAAGCCGAGTTCGTAGCATTCAGCATGGCGGTCCAAGAAGCTGTTTGGCTTAGGAAATTCTTAGACAGGCTGACGAATGCCACTGACTCAAGCACTGTTCCTATATACAGTGATAGTCAAGCTTCGATTGCATACGTCAAAGATCCTAAATTTCATTGTAAGACCAAACACATTGACATTCGATTCAAGTTTGCAAAGGACTATGAAAAACGAAAGGAAGTAGACATAGGATACATATCCACGCATGAGATGATAGCGGATCCCCTTACTAAGGCGATCCCCAGAGATGTGTTTTACAAACACTTATCATCTATGGGAATGCGTAGGTGCTGAGCTGTATCTTGTAATATTTCCCATGTCTATAGAAGATCAAAGTTTAATAAAAGAAAGAAGTTCTTTTATATATTGCATACAAGTTTCTTACAAATGATTTTATACATTTGTTTTTTTAAGTCTCAGCTATTTTATTGTGTGTATGTCGGACAGATTAAGGTTGGCTCTCTCACATGAGCAACCGCCTTATCTTATCAGAAGGATAAGATAGAGATGAGACTAGTTTAAAGTCAAAATCATTAGACAAATGATTTAGAGTCATGACTTAAACAAGATAGTCGAATTAAAGATCTGCATCATATGGATGCTTACAAAAGATCTGAGATCTGTATCACAAGGATATTTGAAAGAGATCTCATAGGATTTTTTTTAAATCCTATCTGTCTTATGCAGGATGAGAGTCCGTGAATATTTCACGAGTAGTAAGGGGACTCAAAAAGATAGGCGCAGTGGTGTCTGATCTTTTTCATCCGTACAACATCATTAAGACATACTCTCCCTGGGAAAGGAGTGATGTTGTAATACGTGTTCATACCACGTATGCATTTCGACCACTGAGTTAGTAGCAATAGTGTTTGCTATTATGTGAGACTCAAAGGCCATACGGGTCTTAACTCTTACCCTCAAGGACTCCAATTGGTTCCTTTAGATTTGACGAGATGATCGCTATCTTAGAGTGTTACTAATGGGCTATGGTAATTCGGCTCGGCGGGGCACGTTAGAAAAGCGAATCAAGTCAAGATCAGAAGGTTCGCAAGAAGAGGAAGATTGATTTCATATTCGCATTTGGACTTTAGTGATTCAAAGCTGGCCAGCCAATTGTAATCCAGATGGGATTCAATTGTTGAATATAAAGTACAAGAAATGTGAAGAAATAATCTAGGGTAAAGCATGCGTTGAACTACTCAACTTTGCACCTTCGAGGTCGTTGTGTATCTCTAACAAGTGCACAACAACAGACTCTACGCGCATGACGGTCGCACGGTCTATTTCTCGGTATGATAGATGAAAGAACTAAGGGAAAGACGTTCTCTTACAATCCCCTCAAGTGTGAGTGGGAGATGTTGGATATGGAAGACGTTTGTACACCCTTGTGGGGGATGTACGAGGGAATACGGACCTCGAACGTCGCGTACACGAAGTCGTGTACAAAGGGAATCTGTTCCCTTGCGGAGAGGATCTCTGGATGAGTGGGAAAGTCGCATTATATATGCATAAGTGCATGCGACATATGGCTAATAAAGGGGGAATATCTTAAGCTTATGTTGTACCATGCATATGGTACAACTTAAGCTTATAATGTGCCATGTATCATGGTACACCTTAATTAAGTTGTTCCAAAGGAACAACTTACCCTAAAATAACTACCTTGGGGGCTATAAATAAGACCCAAGGGTAAGCCATTTCTTACACCTTTTGCATGAAATTCATGCATGCATCTTCTTCCTAGCGAAGCTCTGCAGAAATCCTTTCTCTTCCTCTATCCAAGTTCTTAATCTAAAATAGAGATTTAGATTGTGGATTAATAGCCTTACTCCGTTCGTGAGAAGACTCGATCCGTCGTGGCGAATCCGAAGGCAAAGTTCCGAGACTACCGTTCCGCATACGCTAGCGTAAGTCTCAACTTTAATTATCGATCCTGTAACGACTGCTTTTCATGTATCTGGATTTTATATATTATAATATATGTTTTGGTGGATTCTCTCCTCTTGTGTGGTTTTCGTCTCCGTAGATTTCATTTTCGATCGATTCGTCGTATTTTCTCGCTTCTTCCTTAGGATTGTCGATTTTGAAGTATGTCACTCGTGACGGACTTCATAACGGTCGTATCTAACTGTTAGGTCAAGCCTAGGAGTCTTAGGAATCGATCCCGGGGCCTCGCGCTCCGTATCGGTACTTTTCTGTGCTCATTAGCCGGTGTAAGAAGGTCCACCGACCGACTAGATGACGATCCAGTCGGTCGGCAATCCTTCTTGGACCGACTAGTTAGCTTTCTAAATTTTCTCAGGAGTTACTGTTTATCGTTAGTCGGTCTAAGAACGTTGGTTGACCGACTAGGTTGCAAACTAGTCGGTCAGCAATGCTTCTTGAACCGACTAACTCATCAAATTATTTTTGTATCAGCTACTGTTTACTCTTAGTCGGTCTAAGAACGTTCATCGACCGACTAGATGCCAAACTAGTCGGTCAGTACTTGTTCATGGACCGACTAACTCTAGAATCCTATTTTCGTTCAGGAGTTACTGTTTGCACTTAGTCGGTCTGCGTTGGTCGACCGACCGACTAGTTGCCAAACTAGTCGGTCAGTGGTTGTTCTTTGACCGACTAGTCTGTGTTAAAACCCTAATTTCTGGGCAGCCGCCAGCCTAGCCTATTTAAACCCAACCCATTCGACTTCTTCTTCTCCAACACGACCCAAAACCCTAAAAACTTCCCCCTTCAGCCCCCATCTTCCTCCAAGCTCCATTTCTCCATTCCAAGCCCTAAATCCATCATCCAATCCATCCATTCACTCATTCCACCCCTCATCTTCCCCAAATCTCCATCAAAACCCATCAAATCCCCAAATCCCCTAAAACCCTAGTTTCCCCAAACTTCTCCAATCTTTTCCAGATCTGATCCTAGGGTTCCCCGGAGTGTTTCTTCCGCCTTCTCTCGGTAAGAAATCATTCTACCGTTGTTTTCATAACTTATTTATAATTTTATGAAAACCCTAATAAATTTCATGTTGTTTGTTGTATGTTTCCCCATAACAGCGATTTCCCCCGTAGATAGCATCCGTGTGACGAAGTGGTCGTCATCCCCGGTGCTAGGCAAGTGAAACTTGCCACTTAGGGTTTGGGCCATGTTTTAGGCCATTTGCTTGTTGTAGGCGTAAAAGAGGCTAGGCGACGAAATGATACTCGCCTAGGCGCAAATTGGGGAATTAGCTTGACAACGAAGCTAATCCCGACATTTAGCATGTTGCACAATTAACATGTCATGTTTCCTTTCAATTAACGGTACGCGAATATGTTCATGTCATTGCATTTCGCCTGTCACGTTTAATTTAATTAACTGTACGCAAATAAATTGTCATGACCTCGCATTCTTTAGGTATTGCTGTGATTGCGTAGCTTCGCTGCAATGTTGTGTTCCTGGCTCGTGTTCCAGAAGCGGGCCATGTGTTGGTTGATAGCCAATGCCCGAATTGCGTGTTCCGGCTAGGTGTTCCCTACGCCATACTTGTGTTTCCTGGCTCGTGACCAGAAGCGAGCATAATGAGTTGGAAACCCCAACGCTCGATGTAATGAATTGTGAACTAAGAATGCGAGCTCAATGTGCGGGGCAACCCTAGGCTCACTAGATGAGCTCAATGTGCAGGGACCCCAGGCTCCATATCGTGTGAGTATTGGGTAGTGTTTAGTGCCGATCGGTCTGAAATGCTATGCCATTCAGCGAATGGCATAAACACCTACAAAATGTGAATTGATTGAATTGATAGTAGCTTGGCTACTCTTGTCTTGTCCCGATGATTGCTCTCTTGTACAAACCGTCTTGCCATGTTTTAAATTGTGCACTCATGTTATAACTGCCATGCCATGCATCATACTAAACTGCTAGGTTGCTAGTTGCCTTACCTTCAGTTTCCTTGCCCAAGTCTTTTTAGACTTGCTGACATGTGCCCCTTAAATCTTTTGGGTGACACATGTTAGATCCTGAGCCCGAGTACCTCGTTGAGGACGAGGTGTTTGCTGACGCCGAGCCCGAGCCCGTGTTTGACGGGGAGTACGTGGACACTGGGGACCAGTCCTAGTGTCATCGTGTGTTTTACTTTTGTTAGACATTTGTTTTGTTATCAGTGTGTGGCACCTATACTTGCTTTGTTGTTGTCGTTTCTTTTGTTGGCCTTGTTCTGGGCCTTTAGACTCTTTTCTTTTAGCCTGGTGGCTTTTCTGGATGTTGAACTTATTTTGATGTTGGACAAATTGGTGAGATGTGGAATTTTATTTCAGTCTCGCCTTGTGTTATTATTGTTATTCTGTTGTGGTTACAGGGACCTGTTTATGTATTGTGGACGCTTATCGGGTCTGGGGCTTCACAGCTCCACTCTCGTGCGGACCTTTTCACGTCTCGCCTCCATTTTAGGGAAGCGGGTCGTGACAGGTTTTAGTGGTGGCCCATGCAGGTCCTTCTGTAACTGCGATCTTTGGAATAGCGATAATAATATTAGAATGTCCAATAAACTAAGTTCGACGTTCGAGTCATAAGCTATGAGTCTAATCTGATTCGTTTTCTGTGTCACTAGATGGCAGGAAGGCGTTTCACCCGTGGTGGGGGCAGTGGTGCGCTCCCTCATGATGAGGAGCCTGAGCGGGAACCCACCAGCGGTGAGATGATGCGGATGATGCTGCAGATGATGCAAGTGCAGCAGGGCGTGCTTTTGCAAGTCCAGAATGCTCCACTTGCTCGAGCTGCCCGGGCTCTTCCGGATGCCCATCGCTCTGAGCCAGGAGCGAAGCAATTTCGGGAGCTGGGTCCCACTTATTTTGATGGTTCTGAGGGTCCTCTGGCTGCCGATGAGTGGATTCGGAACGTCGAGGACAATCTGAAGATGGCCAAGATCACCCCGGCTGGATGGGTTGATTTGGCGAAGAGGCAGCTCAAGGATAACGCCAGGAATTGGTGGGATGCGGAAGAGAAGTTGTTGGTGGAGCCGATCGTCTGGGCTACCTTCAAGGCCAGATTTGATGGTGAGTTTTTCCCGAAGGCTGCCAGGGAAGAGATGCTGCAGCGTTTTATCGACCTGAAGCAGGGGAACTCATCGGTGGACATGTACCACCAGGAGTTCATGAGGCTAAGTCGGTTTGCGTCGAAGATGGTGCAGGACGCTGAGGAGAGGGCTCAGAGGTTTCTGCAGGGGCTTGCTTCGGAGCTCCAGAGTTTTGTGACCTCTTCTGACCGGGAATCTTATCAGAAGGTTCTGGTCGCTGCCAAGAGGCAGGAGCTGCTCGTGAACCAGAGGAAGGGGTCTGTTGTTGGTGCTGGGAAGAGGCCTGTGGAGCAGGCGAGAGCTGTGGTTAGACCTGGATTCAGGCCTAATCAATCTGCTCAATTTAAGAGGCCAGGAGGGCCGATTCTGAAGTTTTGCCATTTCTGCGGCAGGCCTGGTCACGTCAAGGATCAGTGTCGGAAGTTTCTGGGCCAGTGTTTGATTTGCGGTGATGCTTCTCATGTCGCGAAGGATTGTCGGCATGCGGATCCGCTGCGGAGGGCTCCTGTTGCAGCTCAGTCGTTGCAGCAGCGAGCGCCTGTTCCTGCTGGACGTGGAGCAGCTCTTGTTCCGCAGAGGCAGGCTTTTCGGCAGGCTGTTCCGTCGAGGAGGCAGGCTTTTCTGATGACCGATGCGGAGAGCGAGGCTGTGGATGAGGTTATCGCAGGTAATCCTCAATCTAGCTGTCATTTTCCGAGCTGGTTTTGATTGTTTAATTGTGTTGTTTGCTTGAACATGGTTGTTTGCTAGAATAGGGTTTGATTGTTAATCGATTGATTAGGTGTGATTTTGGTGTGCACATTTCCTGCACGAGTCCTCTTTGACTCTGGTGCATCGATGTGCATTATTTCTCGGAGCTTCGTGGAGAGGCATTCCTTGTCGACATCCCCACTTCCCAAGAGTTGGAATATCGTCACAGGGAATGGTGTGGTCTCGGTGCATCGTGGTTGCAATTCTTGCTCGTTGGTGGTCTGTGGACATGAGCTTTTTGCGGATTTCATTGTCCACGACATCATCAACTATGATGCAGTTCTCGGGATGGATTGGCTTGCGAGCTTCTATGCTACGATCGACTGCAGGAGGAAGAAGGTGGTGTTCGAGATTCCCGGACATCCAGTGTTTGAGTTCAGTCGTGGTAGCAGTTCGCTTGGTCCTGTCAGATTTCGGGCCAGGCCGGTGGAGGCTGTGGCTATGCAGATGGAGCTGGAGTGGCCAGCTGTGGTGCGAGATTTTGGTGACGTCTTCCCCGAGGAGATGTCTGGTTTGCCGCCTGATCGAGCTCTGGAATTTTCTATCGATCTTGTTCCAGGTGCGCAGCCGATTTCGCAGGCGCCGTATCGTATGGCACCTGCAGAGTTGGAAGAGTTGCGGAAGCAGTTGGATGAGCTGTTGCTGAAGGGTTATATTAATCCTAGCGTGTCTCCGTGGGGAGCACCGGTGTTGTTGGTTAAGAAGAAGGATGGTTCGCGTCGCATGTGCGTGGATTATCGGGAGTTGAATGCGGTGACCATTAAGAATAAATACCCGTTGCCTCGCATCGATGATATTTTTGATCAGCTTGGAGGTTCGAGGGTGTTTTCTAAATTGGATTTGAGGAGTGGTTACCATCAGTTGAAGGTGAAGAAGGGAGATGTTCCGAAGACAGCGTTCAGGACGAAGTATGGACACTATGAGTTTGTGGTTATGCCTTTCGGCGTAACTAACGCGCCCGCAGTTTTCATGAATATGATGAACCTGATTTTCTACGACTTTTTGGATAAGTTTGTCGTTATCTTTATTGACGACATCCTGATCTATTCGAAGTCAGAGGAAGAGCATGCCTCGCACTTAAGGACGGTGTTGGAGATTTTGAGGAAGCATCGGTTGTATGCTAAGTTTTCGAAGTGCGAGTTTTGGCTGGATCGAGTTGCTTTTCTCGGGCATGTGGTGACTGGAGATGGTATCTCAGTGGATCCCGAGAAGATTCGGGCCATCAGGGAATGGCCTGTTCCGTCGTCTGCGTCTGAGATTCGGAGTTTTCTTGGACTTGCTGGTTATTATCGGCGATTCATTAAGGACTTTTCTCGTATTGCTGAGCCGATGACCAGGTTGACGCGGAAGGATATTGCTTATGTTTGGTCGGGTGATTGTGAGAGTGCTTTTGGTATTCTGAAGGAGAGGTTGACGAGTGCCCCTATTCTTGTTGTGCCTGATCACAGCGGTGGATTTGAGATCTTTTGCGATGCTTCTGGCAAGGGTCTCGGTTGTGTGTTGCATCAGCACGGGCATGTTGTGGCGTATGAGTCTCGTCAGCTTAAGGTTCATGAGAAGAATTATCCGACGCATGATTTGGAGTTGGCTGCCGTTGTGTTTGCTCTTAAGATTTGGAGGCACTTCCTGCTGAGTGAGAAAGTGAAGATTTTCACCGATCACAAAAGCTTGAAGTATATTTTCACTCAGAAGGAGCTCAACATGCGACAGCGTCGGTGGTTGGAGCTTATGGCGGATTATGAGATTGATTTGCAGTATCACCCTGGCAAGGTGAATGTGGTTCCGGATGCTTTGAGTAGGCTTCCAGCGGTGATGATTTTGACCTCGCAGTGGAGATTGCAGCAGGATTTTTGCGAGTCTGGTGTGGAGATTGTTCTTCCTGGAGAGGCTTCTTCGTTGATGTACATGCAGGTACAGTCGACGATCGTGGATCGGATTAAGGCTGGCCAGGCTGAGGATCCGAAGTTAGTCAGGATTCGGGAGATGGTGGAAGCCGGTCTGCGGACTGACTTTTTGATTCATAAGGATGGCTCGCTGAGGTTTGGAGCCAGGTTGTGTGTGCCTGCTGGGGATATCAGAGAGGAGCTGATGGTGGAGGCACACAGTTCGCCGTATTCTGTGCATCCTGGTGGCACCAAGATGTACCAGGATCTTCGTCTGAATTATTGGTGGCATGGTATGAAGAGGAGCGTGGCTCGGAGTGTAGCCAAGTGCTTGGTTTGCCAGCAAGTGAAGGCGGAGCATCAGCGTACGGCCGGGTTGCTACAACCGCTTCCGATTCCGGAGTGGAAATGGCAACACATCACTATGGATTTCGTGACTGGACTACCTCGGAGTCCGAAGTAGAATGACGCGATTTGGGTGATTGTAGATCGATTGACCAAATCCGCGCACTTTATTCCGTTCCGAGTGGGACAGTCCACTGAGGCGCTAGCGAGGAGATATATGGAGGTAAAATTCTTTTACTCTCCGTTTTATTTCCTTTTCCTAGTTTAGATAGTGATGTAACGTGAATCGTGCAGGAAGTTGTGCGACTTCATGGAGTCCCCGTGAGTATCGTGTCTGACAGAGACACGAGGTTCACATCTCAGTTCTGGCAGAGTTTACAGAAGAGCTTGGGTACGCGTCTGAGTTTCAGCACGGCGTACCATCCGCAGACGGATGGCCAGTCCGAGAGGACGATTCAGATTTTGGAAGACATGCTGAGGGCGTGCATGTTGGACTTCAAGGGTTCGTGGGAGGACCATCTACATCTGGTAGAGTTTTCCTACAACAACAGCTTCCAGGCGAGTATTGGCATGGCGCCTTTCACCGCTCTTTATGGGAGGAAATGTCGATCGCCATTGAGTTGGGATGACGTTGGTGATCGGGAGTTGTTGAGACCTGAGATGATCGTGGAGGCCGTGGAGATCGTCAGGAATATTCGGGAGAGGTTGAGAATTGCTCAGGACCGTTTTAAGCATTGGACGGATGCTAAACGTCGTCCTTTGGAGTTTCAGCCGGGCGACCATGTGTTCTTGAAGATTTCCCCGAATCGTGGTGTGATTCGTTTCGGGAAGCGTGGAGAGTTGAGCCCACGATACATTGGACCATTTGACATTTTGGAGAGGGTTGGCGAGGTAGCTTATCGCTTGGCCTTGCCGCCGTCTTTGGAAGGAGTTCACAATGTTTTCCATGTGTCGCAGCTTCGTCGATACATTAGCGATCCGTCTCATGCGGTGGATTTTTCGGAGATTACCGTTCGCCCCGATATGACGTATGACCAGCATCCAGTGCAGATTCTGGACAGGCGTCAGAAATCGCTTCGGAACAAGATTGTCAATCTTGTGAGGGTAATGTGGCGACGCGGTTCACCTGGAGAATCTACTTGGGAGAACGAGGATGAGATGCGAGAGCGTTTCCCACTTTTGTTTCCGGACTCGTGAGTTTTTGGAAATTCCGAGGACGGAATTTTTTATTAAGTTGGGGAGGATGTAACGACTGCTTTTCATGTATCTGGATTTTATATATTATAATATATGTTTTGGTGGATTCTCTCCTCTTGTGTGGTTTTCGTCTCCGTAGATTTCATTTTCGATCGATTCGTCGTATTTTCTCGCTTCTTCCTTAGGATTGTCGATTTCGAAGTATGTCACTCGTGACGGACTTCTTAACGGTCGTATCTAACTGTTAGATCAAGCCTAGGAGTCTTAGGAATCGATCCCGGGGCCTCGCGCTCCGTATCGGTACTTTTCTGTGCTCATTAGCCGGTGTAAGAAGGTCCACCGACCGACTAGATGACGATCCAGTCGGTCGGCAATCCTTCTTGGACCGACTAGTTAGCTTTCTAAATTTTCTCAGGAGTTACTGTTTATCGTTAGTCGGTCTAAGAACGTTGGTTGACCGACTAGGTTGCAAACTAGTCGGTCAGCAATGCTTCTTGAACCGACTAACTCATCAAATTATTTTTGTATCAGCTACTGTTTACTCTTAGTCGGTTTAAGAACGTTCATCGACCGACTAGATGCCAAACTAGTCGGTCAGTACTTGTTCATGGACCGACTAACTCTAGAATCCTATTTTCATTCAGGAGTTACTGTTTGCACTTAGTCGGTCTGCGTTGGTCGACCGACCGACTAGTTGCCAAACTAGTCGGTCAGTGGTTGTTCTTTGACCGACTAGTTTGTGTTAAAACCCTAATTTCTGGGCAGCCGCCAGCCTAGCCTATTTAAACCCAACCCATTCGACTTCTTCTTCTCCAACACGACCCAAAACCCTAAAAACTTCCCCCTTCAGCCCCCATCTTCCTCCAAGCTCCATTTCTCCATTCCAAGCCCTAAATCCATCATCCAATCCATCCATTCACTCATTCCACCCCTCATCTTCCCCAAATCTCCATCAAAACCCATCAAATCCCCAAATCCCCTAAAACCCTAGTTTCCCCAAACTTCTCCAATCTTTTCCAGATCTGATCCTAGGGTTCCCCGGAGTGTTTCTTCCGCCTTCTCTCGGTAAGAAATCATTCTACCGTTGTTTTCATAACTTATTTATAATTTTATGAAAACCCTAATAAATTTCATGTTGTTTGTTGTATGTTTCCCCATAACAGCGATTTCCCCCGTAGATAGCATCCGTGTGACGAAGTGGTCGTCATCCCCGGTGCTAGGCAAGTGAAACTTGCCACTTAGGGTTTGGGCCATGTTTTAGGCCATTTGCTTGTTGTAGGCGTAAAAGAGGCTAGGCGACGAAATGATACTCGCCTAGGCGCAAATTGGGGAATTAGCTTGACAACGAAGCTAATCCCGACATTTAGCATGTTGCACAATTAACATGTCATGTTTCCTTTCAATTAACGGTACGCGAATATGTTCATGTCATTGCATTTCGCCTGTCACGTTTAATTTAATTAACTGTACGCAAATAAATTGTCATGACCTCGCATTCTTTAGGTATTGCTGTGATTGCGTAGCTTCGCTGCAATGTTGTGTTCCTGGCTCGTGTTCCAGAAGCGGGCCATGTGTTGGTTGATAGCCAATGCCCGAATTGCGTGTTCCGGCTAGGTGTTCCCTACGCCATACTTGTGTTTCCTGGCTCGTGACCAGAAGCGAGCATAATGAGTTGGAAACCCCAACGCTCGATGTAATGAATTGTGAACTAAGAATGCGAGCTCAATGTGCGGGGCAACCCTGGCTCACTAGATGAGCTCAATGTGTAGGGACCCCAGGCTCCATATCGTGTGAGTATTGGGTAGTGTTTAGTGCCGATCGGTCTAAAATGCTATGCCATTCAGCGAATGGCATAAACACCTACAAAATGTGAATTGATTGAATTGATAGTAGCTTGGCTACTCTTGTCTTGTCCCGATGATTGCTCTCTTGTACAAACCGTCTTGCCATGTTTTAAATTATGCACTCATGTTATAACTGCCATGCCATGCATCATACTAAACTGCTAGGTTGCTAGTTGCCTTACCTTCAGTTTCCTTGCCCAAGTCTTTTTAGACTTGCTGACATGTGCCCCTTAAATCTTTTGGGTGACACATGTTAGATCCTGAGCCCGAGTACCTCGTTGAGGACGAGGTGTTTGCTGACGCCGAGCCCGAGCCCGTGTTTGACGGGGAGTACGTGGACACTGGGGACCAGTCCTAGTGTCATCGTGTGTTTTACTTTTGTTAGACATTTGTTTTGTTATCAGTGCGTGGCACCTATACTTGCTTTGTTGTTGTCGTTTCTTTTGTTGGCCTTGTTCTGGGCCTTTAGACTCTTTTCTTTTAGCCTGGTGGCTTTTCTGGATGTTGAACTTATTTTGATGTTGGACAAATTGGTGAGATGTGGAATTTTATTTCAGTCTCGCCTTGTGTTATTATTGTTATTCTGTTGTGGTTACAGGGACCTGTTTATGTATTGTGGACGCTTATCGGGTCTGGGGCTTCACAGCTCCACTCTCGTGCGGACCTTTTCACGTCTCGCCTCCATTTTAGGGAAGCGGGTCGTGACAGATCCTAACTCTGTTTTGGCAGGATCCAACACTACCCTCATCGGCTACTTCAGAAAAGCAAAGATAAGTATCAATCTGAGATTCGAGAAATTTTTCAGAAGTGCCAGATCAATATTCCATTGCTTGATGCTATTAATCAAATACCTGCCTATGCTAAATTTCTGAAAGATTTGTGCACTGTTAAAAGAAAATTAAATGTGAAAAAGAAATCATTCTTGACTGAACAGGTTAGCTCTATTGTGCAACAAAATACACCACCTAAATTTAGAGACCCTGGATCACCCACCATCACTTGCACCATTGGCACTAAAAAGATTGGAAATGCTTTATTGGATTTAGGTTCTAGTGTCAATATATTGCCATATCCTATTTTTTTTGCAGCTTGGGTTAGGACAGCTAAAGCCTACATCTGTTATATTACAACTAGCTGATAGATCTATTAAAGTTCCAAAGGGATGCATTGAGGATGTCCTCGTTCAGGTGGACAAATTTTACTACCTCGCGGACTTTATAGTTCTAGACATCCAAGGACCCCAAACTGCCAATGCTACTCCCATCATTCTAGGTAGACCATTCCAAGCGACATGCAATGCTTTAATAAATTGTAGGGATGGTCAACTGAAAATTACTTTTGGCAACATGACTTTGGACTTGAATATTTTTAATACTTGCAAGTTGCCACATGTGGATGATGAGATTGAGAGGGTGCATATGATTGATTCGTTGGTGGATGATTATATTTGTTCTGAATTTTGTGACGATACTTCTATTGTTGAGACTTTTATTGGTGATTCTGATGACATATCTTTTGTGCAGGAGAACGTGAAGGAGCTCAATGCGGTATGGGAGCCTAGGTTTGAGGCTTTGCCACCTAATGCATCAATTCAAATTTCATCTGATGTGGAGGATCCAAATCCAGAGTTGAAGCCACTTCCTGACTATCTTAAGTATGCTTTTCTTGGAGATGAAAACAGCTTCCATGTGGTAATATCTTCTAAACTCTCTCTAGAACAGGAAAGCTCTTTACTTGATGTGCTGAGGAAACATAGAGGTGCTATTGGTTGGTCCATTGCTGACATAAAAGGTATAAGCCCTATTGTATGCATGCATCAAATTTATTTAGAGGATGACGCCAAACCCACTAGAGAAATGCAACGTAGGTTAAATCCAACATTAAAAGAAGTGGTTAAAGGCGAGGTACTAAAATTATTGGATGCATGCATTATATATCCTATTTCTGATAGCAAGTGGGTTAGCCCTACACAGGTTGTTCCTAAAAAGTCTGGCCTCACCGTGGTTAAAAATGAGAATAATGAGCTTATCCCAGTTAGAGCCACCACAGGTTGGAGGATGTGCATAGACTATAGGAAGTTGAACTCCCGAACTAGAAAAGATCATTTCCCTCTTCCATTTCTTGACCAAATTTTAGAGAGGGTAGCTGGACATGAGTACTATTGCTTTCTAGACGGTTATTCAGGTTATTATCAGATTGAGATTGCACCTGAGGACCAGGAAAAGACTACTTTTACCTGCCCCTTTGGTACTTTTGCATTTAAAAGAATGCCGTTTGGTTTATGTAATGCTCCAGCTACTTTTTAGCGATGCATGCTCAGTATTTTTGATGATATGGTTGAGAAAATCGTTGAGGTATTTATGGATGATTTTTCAGTATATGGTAGCTCTTTTCATGATTGTTTAGCTAACTTGGCTCTTGTTCTTGACAGGTGCATTGAAAAAAAACCTCCTATTGAATTGGGAGAAGTGTCATTTTATGACCACAGAGGGACTTGTCCTAGGTCACCTGGTTTCTAAAGATGGTATACAGGTAGATAGAGCCAAGGTAGCAGTAATTGAGAAGCTACCAAGTCCTAAATGCGTGAAGGACATCAGATCATTTTTGGGACATGCAGGATTTTATAGGCGATTCATCAAAGATTTTAGCGCCATATCTCGCCCTCTTTGCAACTTACTTACTTTAAATGTGGATTTTATTTGGACACCTGAGTGTCAACTTTCTTTTGAAACTTTAAAGAAGTTGCTGATTTCTGCTCCTATTTTACAGGTACCAGACTGGTCCCTACCATTTGAAATAATGTTTGATGCAAGCAATTCCGCAGTTGGTGCAGTCCTAGGCCAAAGAAAATACAAGGTTCCAGTAGTGATTTACTACGCTAGCAAGACACTAAATGATGCTCAGAGGAATTATACAACCACAGAGAAGGAGTTGCTGGCTGTAGTATTCGCGTTGGAAAAATTCAGGAGCTATATTTGGGATCACCAATTTTGATATATACTGATCACTCTGCTTTAAAATATTTATTGTCTAAAAAAGATGCTAAGCCTCGATTGATACGATGGATTTTATTGTTGCAGGAGTTCAATGTCACAATCAAGGACAAGAAAGGCGTGGAGAATCTAGTAGCTGACCATTTATCACGATTGACAGTAGGCCTTGATTCAGCAGATGTGCCTTTGAAGGACTCCTTTCCTGACGAGCATCTTTTTAGCGTTTCCACCTCTCCATGGTATGTTGATATCGTTAATTATCTGGTAACTGGTAAGACCCCTGACACTTGGTCTCTTCAAGACTTTAAACGGTTCAAGTACGAGGTAAAATATTTCTTCTTTGATGATTCGTACTTATATAAATATTGTAGTGACCAAATTGTTAGGAGATGCATTCCTGATCATGAAATAACCAGCGTGATACAATTTTGTCATGATGGAGTGTGTGGTGGACACTTTTCAGCGAACAAAACTGTGGCAAAAATCTCGCAATGTGGCTTTTATTGGCCATCTATGTTTAAAGACACATTTCATTATTGCAAGACTTGTGCTGCATGCCAACAGTTGGGGGGTATTACTAGACGTAACATGATGCCTCTGAACCCCATTTTAGAGATTGAAATATTTGATTGTTGGGGCATAGACTTCATGGGACCTTTCCCACCTTCATTTGGATATGCTTATATATTGGTTTGTATTGATTATGTTTCTAAATGGGCGGAAGCTATTCCTTGCAGGTCGAATGACACTTCCGTTGTGCTAAAGTTCCTCAAAGAGAGAACATGTTCTCTAGATTTGGAGTGCCAAAGGCCTTGATCAGTGATGGAGGGTCTCATTTTTGCAACCGCATGTTCGCTACTTTAATGAAGAGGTTTGGGGTCACACATAAAGTTTCTACTCCGTATCACCCCCAAACCAATGGCCAAGCAGAGTTGGCAAATTGAGAGATCAAAGGAATTTTGCAGAAAACGGTGAATCCTTCAAGGAAAGATTGGAGTTTGCGCTTACCTGAAGCGTTGTGGGCTTACAGGACGGCCTACAAAACAATTTTGGGGATGTCACCTTACCGTCTTGTATTTGGGAAGTCTTGTCACTTACCTGTTGAGATAGAGCATAGATCTTATTGGGCTATAAAGAAAATGAATTTTGATACTGATGTCTCTTTTTCTTCTCGCAGGTTACAATTGTTGGAGCTGGAGGAGTTGAGGAGAAATGCGTATGACAATGCTAAAATATCAAAAGAGAGGATGAAATCCGTCCACGACATGATGATCTTGAGGAGGGAGTTCACCCCAGGCCAAAAAGTATTGCTATACAATTCCAGGCTACACATCTTTCCTGGGAAGCTTCGCTCTAGGTGGTATGGACCTTTCGTCGTCAAAGAAGTTTTCCCACATGGCGTTGTGCTCTTACTAAATGAAAAAGATGGAAGCGAGTTCAAGGTGAATGGCCAGAGATTGAAGCGAGCACCATGGATCTCACAGACCCACCTTCAGGTGGGGACTAATCAGGTGTGTTCTTTCCATGATTCCCTCTTCCTAACATTGAGGACAATGTCTATTTTAAGTTGGGGGGAGGGAAATAACTTTTAGGATTTTTATTTTATTTTCTTTTCCTTTTTCTTTTATGATTTCCTTTTTCTTTTATGATTTTATTTTTTTTAGTTCCCTTTTTGCATTGGAAAAAAAAAATTTTGAGTAAAAGAAATATCACCAAAAGTCTATCTTTACCTAGAAATGACCCTCAAGTGATGAAATTTCTCGATATTTATTCACCACCATACACATATGATCTATTTCCCTCCACCACTATTGTTAAATATTTCAGTCTCATTATACATGAATTTGAGTGCTTGTGGTGAATCTCTTTTTATACATCTCAATGGCAATATTAATCGATGACTTAATGAATCTAGAAATTATGGATCAGCAAGTGGTATGCTTTCATTGGAACACACCAAAGTTCATGCACCATTAATTCATAAATTAACTGGAGCATTGTTCTTTATCTCGTATTCATTGCTATTTGCATGCTTGGTGTGATTTTGGGTAGAAAAACGTACCACGTCATTTGAAATGATTAGGATACCCATTCTTATGAAAAATTAAAGAAGAGGAAGTTATCTTGCCACGTTGTTTATGCACACACAAAAGAAGAAAAAATGAGATGAATGAGGAAGAAAAAAATGAATAAATGTGCTATTAAAAAAATAACTTGGTTGGCTCGAGTAGTACAGTCCGAGGGGCCCTTCTTGGCCTAATGCCCTATTATCGTCTGATTTGGGAGCCATTGACCGGAACCTCAATTATTTGATGGAGCGATCCAAGTTATATACTCTTCCGCGAATGTTGCCTGATGCGCGTTACGCGGAACTATGGAAAAAAGCGAAAGAAAATAGAGAATAAGTGTGCATGATTAGCGAGGCAAGAGAACTTCCAAAGCTTAAAGAAAACACAAGATGTGGTGTGAGTCCCTATGAATAGAGATTGACGTGTGGATGTCTTGATACCATCCTATTTTTTATGCTTGCTTTGCATGAACCATCTACGCTCCAAGTTAAAACATTTGATTGAACGGTGTGGGCCATTGATTTTGTATACTATGAGCCATGAAGTAATTGATAGTAAATTTAAGTCTATTTTATAACCATTTGAGATACTTGACATTCATTCTTGAAAACCCACAAGTACCATTACTTTTAAGATTGAAATATTGACCTTAGTGTATGGTTAATCTATTTTATCGTTGTAGTATGGTGATGATTAATTTGAGATCTGATAAGGTGATCTAGGCGTATTTTTAATCGCTCTTTTTGCTAGAGACTAGCAAAACGCTAGTTGGGTGTGTGATTTGGGTTCAATATTACATATTTAACCCCCCATTTAGCCCTATTTTGTGCTCATGTGATGCTATATTGGTCTCTAGTGCATACGTATTTTCTACACATTTATTTATTAGGTAAAACACACTATTTGAGCACAAAACAGCATTTAATGATGCAATTCTTCACATTTTATATTTTTCCTAGCTTGGTCTCGATCTAACGATTCCAACGACTATTTATTTGTATTTTTCTGAGATATGTGCTAATTACTGTGTATTTTTGAATGCAGAATACAATTTAAATGGGGAAATACGCAAGAAAATACGAAAATACGCTCGCGAACCACTCAGGTGCTGACACGTGTCGTTCATCCATCCTTCTCCGCTCAATCAAATGGCGTGTGATTATCTGCGCAATGAATTTCAACATCCGTTGGATCTCAATCCAACGGCCTGCCAGCAACGCGAGCGGAGTAGCTGGGCTTCCAAGCGGGAGACGTGGCAACATCTGGAGCGTCTATTCTCCATCAGACGGACAGCATCGAGCCCGAAATCAAGCGGAACGCAGCAATTCTTCGGGCGACGCGGCGATCAATGAGCCGCCCGATCGAGATCTTACGGACGAGATTTACCCCGCGTTTGAATTCGAAATCGGAGCGGATCATTTCGACTGGGTCCACGTGGCGGCCATCGGACGTATCCCCGCTTCATCCAACGGTCAGCGTCAACCCCGCATTCGAACTCAGAAGCATCGACGTGGCAGCTTATGAAGCATCCGATTTCGATCCAACGGCGAGGAGCTAACCCGATGCGGATTCGAAATGGATGCGGGTTGCGCACGCATCTTAAAGCACACGCGTCGACGCCACGCTCGATCCCGCTGCGATGGACGGCCACGAATTGCGCCGCTCCAGATCAACGGTTAAGATTGATTCGGGTGCGATTTTGAAGCGGATTTATACCCGTTAAGCACAGTAAAACCCGCAATCTTATTATTTAAGCGTATTCTAGGGTTTTTGGGCGTATAATGGACGTATTGGAGCATCTAGGAGCCGTATTTTCTTCTGCAAAAATTCTGTAAAATTCCAGAGCCTATTTTCTTATTTTCAGAGAGTTTTGAAGTCTTTTCAAGGAGAATTGGTGATATTTTCTTCAACTCTAGCTCGTATTTGGGTGTTTTAGCTTGTATTTTGCCCTTAAACCTCCCTATTTTGCTAATAAACTTATGAATTCTGATCTGAAATTTGTGTATTTCTGCACCATGAGTAGCTAAATATTTTATGTGCATGGTATGGAGTAATTAGGTGATGTGAATCGTATTCATTGGTTGTATTATTGCGCTTAATCGCTATATTTGCTAAAGTTTAATCGTCGCTCTTAAATCTACTTTTTCATATTCCAAAAGAATTGATCTAATTGATGATCACCCCACAAGGGTGAGATTTGATCTCTCCAAAAGAGAGTTTCATACTTCATATGTACGTTTACAACTTTAGCGATATACTATTAGAATTGATGCGTTAACTCCCAAAAGGACATCTTCCGACAATTCGCTCCCAAAAGGAGGTTTCGTTGTGTTATACTTGATCAACCAAAGCTTACGATTCGCTGATCCTAATGAACCCATGCCATGTACATGCCTTTTATATCTATTTTTCACAAACTAGAGTTCGTTGTTTGCATTGATCGCACGTAACAATCCCATCATTACACACTTTTCATACCACCTTCACCATCACTATTAAAGTGCTTAGATTTTATTCGTAGTTACTCTATTTGATTTAAGCTTGTGGTTTCAACAGATTTCTCCCGAGGATTCGACATCTGGACTCCCAGATTTTACTACTTGAATGGACTCTTGCGCTTGAGAGAAGCACCTTTCCGGTCCCACAACACAACCAGGCACAAACACTCCTATCACTATACATACATCAAACCTCGCTATATTCAAACTACAGACATACATATCAATATACTTAGAGTATACCCACTCAAGCTTGAGTGAGACTCAATACACATCAGAATATTCTATATACGTAACACGGCATTCATACCTATACCAATACCACTCCAATATTTATACGTCTACCAATACAACCATATACATACCGTAAGTCAATCACACTTAATATTTATTCAGGTAATACTCACATAGTTCAATCACTCTATATACCATAATAATAATACAGACATCAGCACACGTATAATTATAATACACTCCTTAATACATACGCATTCATCGTATAGTCACACATATGTAACATATATATTCACACCATAGCCTACTACCTATAATTAGTATGCTAACACATCTACACATACATAATTAAGATGTGCAATAGTCGTGTATACCTCACGGTATGCACGCATACAACATCTCGTAAAAGCAAGCAATACCAATCAAAATTATATTCCTACTACCATATGTATATCACCTATATACTCATGCATCAAAACATAACTGCTTACGTCTAAGCACAATACATAACTACGTACGAGCATGCACTCATACGTACTAACACATGGGTCACTTAATAGGCCTACTCACTTATCTATATGCACACCTATTATTATCACACCTAACATACGCATAGCTTTACCAATCATTTTATTTCAACCATTATAAGTATCTCTAACTACATACACTCCATCAGGTATTCCAACACTAACTCTTATATACACAGGCATCCCTAGTATGGTATAGCTAACCACACACAAATCTATAAATACTAACTCACAAACAACTTCATAATATCACGAATAACTCCGAGTATATATATATATATATATATCACACAATAGGCAAGCATCAATATACTATGGGGGGTACACTCATTCCAGCCCACATACACAACTTAGGTACATTGCACCACGATAACCTCACAAGGTCCAAGGGCCTACTAACAACTTAGAGTTGACACAGACATTGACGGGCACTAAAGCCAAAGCAATAAAGAGAGGTCGAGGTCGAACACATGACGAGGGAAGGATCGATGAGCACGAGTTCAGATAGGACAAATACAAGGAGACAGCTTGGTTAGGTGAAACAGTGATTCACTGGTGAATGTTTAGGTAGAGGAAAGGGAGATGTAGTGATACTTATATAGGATTGAGAAATGAAATAGTATGACATAAGCTAAAATACGCGAAATTTGAACATTGTTGTACTTCAAAAGTTGAAGTCCTCGTCTGTATAAAATATTTGGAGATCGATAAGACAAGTTGTTCAAAATAAGTTTGAGTCGAATATTCATAATAAGAGAAAATGATTTAGTGGCTTATACAAAATCATAATAAAAAGAGTAAATCATTTACATGAATATTAAAGACGTAGTTTAGAAAATATTATACGGCAGTGATTTAATATAAAGCTAGCAAAAGCTTAAAGAATGAAATTAAATTTAACTGAAGAATTTAAACTTATGTTAAATGCTTTCAAAGTCTTTAGGCCAGAAAAAAATTTAAAATAATCAATATTGGAACTACTTTTAGAGGAACCAGGATGTGCCAAAAATAAAACGGGTTTACACAGAGCTCTTAGCATACGAGCACGAGCCTGGTACTGATATAAAAATAATTGAAATTCAATTTAGTTTAGAAATTATTCTAAAAGTATGTATGGTGAGTGGAAAGATAATAATATTAACTTAGTAGTAGAATTATCAAAATTGATAGTAAAGCTTTAAAATCAAATCATGGAGGGTCTAAATCAGGAAGTGGTTATGAAATAGTAATTTTCCAGAAATCTGAAATAGAGAAAATGATGAGCATAAAATCGACTTGCTGAAAGCTGAAGTTCCATGTGACTTGAAAAATATATTTAAAGGTAGCGCGAGGTGTCGTTTGAACGACATAAATAAGAAAGGAAATTATAAATCGAATTGGACAAAATAAAAGTACGGGTCAGAATAAAATTAATATATGAAAGAAAAATGCATTTTCATATGTACAAAAGTGTAGGCTGGGAAAATACCATAAGCTAGTATTCAAAATTTCGACAAAAGTTTTAAGAATTCAAGTCAACGAAGGAGTATGAAGTATAAATATATGCATTAAAATTTTGAACAAATTTATACTTCGGGAAAGAGGAAATCGGAAAAAATACTTTCAGAAGATTTAATACTTGTAACGGAGAGATTCGAAAATTGACGACGATCGTCATGAGGCGATCTCATGATTCGAGGCAAGGAAAATGGTAGGATGGTCATGACTTACATACGCCTAGGATATGAACCAGGAAAATCTACGGGGAAAACTCCTACAGTCGACCAACCAAGGATTAAGAAACTAAGCGCTAAGACTTTCTAAGGGGCTAGACGGTAATGCAATGCGTTCAGCTAGGTCCGAAATCGATGAACCCAAACGAACAACTAAAGGAATTCTAGAAGTCTACAATGGTCAGAGTTAGACAAGAACCACCAAGGTAACTCCTACGACGATTAAATCAATTGCTAGCAAGGAGTCTAACTAACAATCAGGCTTCTATCTAGCAAACACAGACATCTAACTAAGTCTTCTTACCACCTAGTGACATAGGAAAATGACTAGACTCAAGGCTTATGACTCGGATGTTACAATTTATTTAATGGACATTCTGTTATTATCGTTGTTCCGTTAATTCGCAGTTGCAAGATGGGACCTGCATGGGCCACCAACAAAACCTGTGACGCCCCGCTTCCCAAAAACATGGAGGCGAAGCGTGAGAAGGTCCGCTCAGACTTGAAGCTACAAGCTGCAAGTACGATAAGCGTCAATCAGTTTTAATTGGCAGGTCCTTGCAACGCGAAACGAAACAAAGATAATAATAAGAAATGAGACAAAAGAGAAATCTCAGAATATCCATAGAATAAGTTTCAACATCACAGAAAAAGCCACCAGGCTGAAAAGAAAAAGAGTCTAAAGGCCTAACATGGCCAACAATAGTACAACGTACAAAGCAAAGGTGCTACGCACCGACAACTAACAAAAAACCTAAAACAAAAGGAAGCTCAGCAAAGTAACTAAGAGTGGTCACCGGCGTCCACAAAACTCCCCCTGGGCAGACATGGACATCAGGCTCAGCGACAGCAACTACCACGTACTCAGCTATGGTCTCTGGCTCAGGGTCTAACATGTGACACCCAAAAGAGCAAGGGGCACATGTCAGCAAGTCTACAAGAGACTTGTGCAATGAAACTGAAAGTAGGTAAAGCAACCTAGCAGTTCTAGCATGAATGCAATGACATGGCAGTTTAAGTATGAGTGTAACCAGTAAAGTAAGGTAAAGTAAAGTAAAGTAAAGTATGAGCATGACATGGATGTCAAGTTTTACAAGAAACACTCACTAGTACAAGACAAGTAAAGTAATGTAAAGTAAGCATGTCGTGCACAGAGATTACGCATTTTGGCTAGAGTGGCTGCGTGGCCAACTCCTAGCACAAGTGATCGCTTATCCCTACCCCTCCACGTTTATCGAGCCAGGGCCTTACCCCCCGAACACGTATGCTCGCTTCTGGATCATGAGCCAGGAAGTGTATTTCAATATGGCATAGGGGTGCACCTAGCCGGACAAGGAGATCGGGCATTGGTTTTTGACCAACACACTTAGCCCGCTTCTGGATCACGAGTCCAGGGAGTATTTTTCATGACGGCGTAGGGGTGCACCTAGCCAGGACAAGCAAGTACAAGTATGTAGCGTGTGCTACGAATGCAACATTCAAGACATGGATGACATGGCATGGCAGGTAGCAAAGCGTACAGGTAAGGAAAGTAAACATGATAGTTTAGTATGCATGATCAACAAGTTAAAGAGTTAGATCTAGCTTCGTTGTCAAGCTAGATTAATTTAGGTGACGGATCTAGTTTCGTTGTCAAACTGGATCAAGTAGGCGTCTAGCCAGCTATCATTTCACTGACTAGTCTCTTTTACGCTAAAAACAAGGAAGTGGCCTAAAAACATGGCCCTACACAAGAGTTAGCAAGTTTCACTTGCCTGCAAGTACAACGTCTGAGCACACCGTCCAACGAGTCCAAAGTCACAATTATCCTACGTGCACAAGTCCACCGGCCTAAAGTTCTTATTATTAATCTTGATTAGTGAATTCTAAAACATTTAAACTACTTTAAAAACATCAATTTTAGTCTTGATTAGCAGGCAATGGGTTGGGGGTCCTAGGGATGCAAAGCGTTACCTCAACACGACGCGGAAGCTACACTGGCGTCGGGTAGCGACGCCAGTGGTTGGAATATAGAATGCACTCCAAGTCCAGATTCCAATATAGATTCCTCGCTGGAAAGTTCAGAGCAGCAACCGGAGCGACGAATCCATATTCTAAAGCTAGCACGTTCGACGATGGGCTACGACGTACCGCAACGTCGTACACGGCAAATCGTCGAAGGGAAAGCACCTAGGTGGGGCCCACAGTAGTCCTAGGGATCAATATGGGACCCACAATACCTCTGGAGAACTTGGAAGGCCCACGGTGGCAAGTGGTGCAACGGGTGCGGGGTTGCGACGAATGGCTCTCGGTCAGACACGCTTGGTGCGGGGGTTTTGCTCGGTCGGTGCGGGGGAATGGGCATGTGCAGCTGCGGGGGTCGGTCGCAATGGCGGGTGCGGGGTGATGTCTCGGTCGGTGCGGGGCGATGTCTCGGTCGGGCGCTGCGGATGCGGGGGCTGCAACGTTGCAACGTTGCAACGTGCAGCGATGCGGGCGTGAGCGGGCGGCTGCTTCGGTCAGACACAGTGCGGAGCGGGGTGCGGAACGGGTCTGCGAAGCGGGGCTGTGCGGTGCGGAGAGGGTCGTGCGGAGCGGCCAAGCTCTCGGTCAGACCGAGAGCTCCTCTCGGTCGGAGCGGGAGAACGGAGCGGGGCGTGGAGCGGGGTGCGGACGAAGCTTGGTGCGGGCGGGAGCGTCGGTCAGGGCGGGGATTTGGGGGCGATTCCGTCGGTCGGTGCGGGCTTGGTGCGGCAACGTTGCGACGATTCGTCGCAACGTGAATTTTGGATTTTGGAGGCGGCTAGGGTTAATTTCTTGCGAAAATAGGTCTTCCTAGAGGTTGTTTATATAGTGTAGATGGGTTGACTTGGTCTAGGGCTAATCCTAATGGGATTAGGAGTTTAAAAATATTTAAAATTCAAATCTCACCCTCTCCAACTCCCCCAAGGCTTAGGTGCGGCCCAAATGAGCTGAGATTTGGGTCAAAAATATTTTGAAGTATTTAAAACGTAATAAAATTTTGTTTGGCCGAAAATAATTTAAAACGTAGCTATTAAAAATATTTTAAACCTTGCTAAAAATATAAAAGTTGTCAAATAAACTCCAAAAATTATAAAATAATATCAGGGTGATCATGATGACGAAAGAAAGCTAACTAAGAAGACGGATCTCAATTTCGACGTCGGACGACGAAACTAAAAATAGAAACGTCTCCCGTCAAAAGTGAAAATCGCAACAGCTCATCGAATAAGATTAAATTGTGGGAAAACGACTCGAGAAACGTCGTTCCAAATTAGTACCACTATTTAATACTCTCAGAGACGTTCACAACGGTATATCGCACTAAAGTGTTCACAAAGCAACAAAGTCTAAAACAAACACGTGCACGGTCAACAGCACGTGCACGAAGAAGATACGATCGGAAAGCGACCGTTACAGGTGTCATTTGGACCGTGGTTGCATTCTACGACTCCCATGCTTTTATTTAAAGCCATTGTTGTTGTCGTTGTTCTCCTCCCACACTTTTTGCTAATGCCAAAGGGGGAGAGAATTAATAATGACATGTGTTAAATGATAATTTAAAGCATTTTTCCAAGAATCTAATTTGATATGTTAGATTCAGGGGGAGTTAAGATATACGAATGGATTTTGAATCCGATATTTCAATAATTGATTCACATTTTATACTTTACTCGTCTGCTTGATACTTATGATTATTATTTAATTTGTAATTAACGTGTCATTAATGAAGGGGGAGTAAGTAAATTTCATTTGAATCATTATTTTTGATTATTATTTATGTTGGTTTGTCATCACCAAAAATAGGGAGAATGTTGAGTATTGATTCCCCAGATTTGGTTTTGATGATGAACAAACATAAATATCGTGAACTAACTCGTTGTGAGCGCAGTTATGGAGATCGTCGCCAAAGTTATATGAACATCCAAAGCGACGTCTCAAGACTTCTCAAAGCGCGTGATCGTATGCCTAAAGCTTCGTTGAAGCTCATGGACCATTATTGAAGTAATGAAGATTCGATTGAAGCTTTTGAAATCGTATATACCATTGCCTCGAGGATTGTTTAAGACCATATATGGACTTACGAAGTTTACAAACCTTATGTTTGTTTTCTTCTTTTACAAACCATGTTGGTTGTTCCATATAGATCTCCTCGTCCAATTCTCCATTAAGAAAGGCAGTCTTTACATCCATTTGATGTAATTCGAGGTCTAAGCAAGCTACCATAGCCAGAATCAAGCGAATCGAGGTAAAACGCACAACATGTGAGAAGGTCTCTTCGTAGTCTATCCCTTCCTGTTGCATAAAACCTTTTGCGACAAAGTGAGCTTTATATCTGTCTATAGAGCCATTATCCGTATGCTTGATCTTGAGAACCCATTTGTTCCCAATAGCTCTACGTCCTCTGGGTAAGTCAACCAAGTCCCAGACTTGGTTAACTTTCATGGATTCTAATTCCTCCTTCATCGCTTCTATCCATTTGTCTTTTGCAGGGCATGATACGGCATGTTTGAAAGTAGCATGCACGTCATCTTCTTGTAGTAAAGTCATAAAGGTTTGTGGGAATTCATCCTCAAATCTTAGAGGAGCTAACCTTGTACGACTACTACGTCGTATTTGAGATTCTTCAAGTCCTTGTTGACTCGAATTTAGATCAATTCTAATACCACTCCCACATGGAATGTCGTTAGAAGTGCTCCCACTTAGATCATTATTCCCGTATGGAATAGGATTCACATCATTCGTATCATCCATTGGTGAAGGTTGAAACGTATTTTTGTCTTCACCAAGAATTCTCCCACTCGAATGAGGTAATCCTTCTTGATCATAAATCTCAAATAGAGATAAGTCATGACTTATCTCGCCCTGTCTTGGAAACTCGTTTTCCAAGAAAGTGACATCCCTCGACTCAAATTCAATTAGTCCTCCATTGTCTTCCTGACCAATGAAAACATAACCTTTGGAGTTTTCTGCGTATCGTATAAAGATACATTTCCTCCCTCTTGACCCAAGTTTGCCATACTTATGGGAGGAAATATGTGCATAAGATGCACATCCCCAAGGTTTTAAAATGCGTAAGTCAGGAGACCTTTGGTTCCACAACTCATAAGGAGTGGAGCTAACTGATTTCGAGGGTACGCGGTTTAAAATGAAAGCGGCCGTCAATAATGCATCACCCCAAAAGGTGATTGGCAAGTTGGCTTGTGCCATCATTGAACGGACCATTTCCATTAAAGTCTTATTCCTCCTTTTTGCAACACCATTTTGTTGCGGAGTATAAGGTATAGTTACCTGATGAACTATGCCTTTTTCATCACAAAGTTCCTTAAAACTTGTTGATTGGTATTCACCGCCTCTATCGGTTCGCAAGACCTTAATCTTGCGATCTAATTGATTTTCCACCAAACTCGTATAGTTTTTAAAGCATGTTAATGCTTCACTTTTGTGGGATATCAAATAGATATGACCGAATCGGGTGAAGTCATCAATAAAAGTGATGAAATAGGACTTTCCGCGTCTTGTCTTGACATTCATCGGACCACATATGTCCGAATGGATGAGCTGTAATGGAACCTCGGCCCTTGTGCCGGTTCCAAACGGCTTGCGACCAGATTTCCCTACAAGGCAATGTTCGCAAGTCTACATTTCGACCATTGAAACATTGGATAGAAGGCCACATTTGGCAAGTCTATCCATTCGTGTTGGTCCAATGTGACCAAGCCTTGCATGCCAACAAATTACATTTGACTCATAATTTGATGAATTTGCAACAAGGAAATTTTCATTATAAAATGAGGAATCATACATTGTATTTAATACAACAAATCCTTTGAAAACATACCCAGAACCAATTATAGAATTATTATAAGACAAGTCCACTTTACAACTATGAAAGAACCAACTATAACCAAGACCCATTAAAACGACCACAGATATAATATTCCTTCGAATATCCGGAGCGAAGAGAACATCATGAAGTAGGATAGTGCGGCCGTTGTCCAAGACGAGCTTGCACGTCCCAACGCCTTTCACTTAAACACGTGTGTTGTTTCCTACATAGATCCACTTCGTTCCTTGGGGCGGTGATACTCCACGAAGGACTGTCTGTCCCTTGCTATGTGGTCGGTGGAACCTGAATCAATTATCCAAAAAGGATTAGATTCTACAGGAAATATTGAACTAGAAACACATATGTAACTAGTATTATTACAAGGTACCTCGTCACCTCCACTCGTACATGAACGAGCATAGTGACCTAACTTGTTGCACTTGAAACACTTGATCTTCTTCAAGTCCTTCTTCTTGTGCCATTTCTTGTGCCCACCCTTATGTTTGGGTTTCTTGGTAGACTCTGGTTGCTTATTACGTTCATTAGTAAACTTCAAAAGATTTTTCTGTTTCTTTCCCCCATGTGAGGAACTAGCAACCATGTGCACTTCTGCACTTGGCTTGGCGGCCGCAAGCCGCTCTTCCTCTAACTCGAGGTGTTTAGAAACATTGCTGAAGTTCATTCAGAGTGAGATGCATCTTCATTTGGTCCCACCCATTTGGTAGGGAATTTATGACTGCTTGGATTTGTTGCTCATCAGTGAGCACATGACCTGCATCCTTTAACTCTGAGATGAGATTCGCCATATGTGGCAGATGCTTCCCCATGGAATGATCTGGACGTTTCTTGTACGAATCGAATCTTATAGTTAAAGAACGAAGTTTGGACACCGAGGTGCCACCAAACTTCTCCTCTAGCTTGGACCATATGTCCATGGCTAGGTCATGCTCTCGGAAGATGCACATTATGCCATCGGCCATACTGGACAACAACGTAATGCGAGCAATCTTGTTCTTCCGAGACCAAGCATCGAAAGCTTCCTTGTCTCTTCAGTGTTGAGCCGTAGTGCCCAACTCTAGTTCAATCATTATGTTCTTCAGAGTTTCGAGCACATCTTGCTCCTCTAGAACATATTGTATTTTCATGGACCATAGTTTGTAATTATCACCGTTGAGTTTTTCACCTTTGTTTAACTCAGCGACGATGTTCTTGGAAGCGGAAGACATTTTAGCTTTAAAATACTGCAAAAGATATAAAAAGAAGGTTCGATCAAAAAACATTGCATAAATTTCATATTTATAGTCATCATTTTAGACATTTTCATATTCAGCAGTCTCGGCCAGCGGACCGACCAGGGGAATGGATAGTCCATGGTTCACTACCCCCAGACAAAGCCGAGGTGTCCCAAAAACTAGTCCAAAAGACCACTGGCCGAATCATGATCCATTGAGACGCTGAATCAATCGAATGTGGAAATTTCAGACTAGTTTAATATCACTCCCACTTGGAAAATCCCAATTGGAATGCTATTATTATATTTGATAAGTTACTTTCAAAAAATATTGAAGATGTTGTTCTAGAATCGAAAAAGTCATTACGATCCCAATCACCATCTAGAACAACTTTCAATATTTCCCCATCACTTTATCAAATAACAGTACCCTTGTAGTACTTTGCAGCAGAAAAGCGTTTTTGAAAACGTATTTTGAAAACGTATTTTGCAGTGGGAGGCAATGGCCTGCTTTGGCCATTGCCGGGGTCGAGCCGTGGCCGTGCCAAGGACGGATTCCCCAAAGTAGGCGGTTTTACCGGATACAACTGCCGTCGGTCCCGTATGGGCCGGCCATGCAGACCCCCCCCCCCCCCAACACCTTGGTCGAGGCCGGGGCTCGACGGTCCTGGCTTGGCCAGGGCCAGGCCTCCTCGGCGTGGCCATGCCCCTTCGGCCAAGGCCTCTGCCCTGGCCGAGGTCGACCAGGGCCGGCCAGGGTCTCTGCCCTGCCCGGCCAGGGCCCTTGGCCCCTCGGCCAGGGCCTCTGCCCTGGCCGAGGCCGGCCGGGGCCGGCCAGGGGGGGCCCTGGCCTCTGGCCAGGGCCTCTGCCCTGCGGAGGCCGGCCAGGGCCGGCCAGGGCCTGGCCTGGCCCTGGCCTCTGCCAGGGCCGGCCAGGCCCTGGCTGAGGCCAGGCTGGCCAGGGCCTTTGTGCATACCGGCTATGGCCCCTTGGCCATGGCCGGCCTCACGTTCCTTTGGGGTCCGGTTTGCACACCCCCCCCCCCCCTCCTGGAGGGGGTTCTTGGTTGTCATTGGCCGTAGCCAACCCCCTCCGCATGGGGAGGGGGGTGCATAGCCTCCATGGCCCATATGGCCATGGCAATCATGCACCAAAGATCTTCTTCTCCGGTGAGAAGTTTTGTAACCGCCATCTTCTCCAATGAGACACCCGTTCATCGAGAAAGTAGTTATATTTCAAAGGCCGTGTGCCAAAAAAATATCATACCTTCACGACCGCAAACTTCACGCTCCACATGAAGAGAGTTCACTTTCCCTATTGAATGGAGACTCAGCATCCATGAAGAGTGCGAGTTTGGCGAGATGAACGGTCAGTTCTTCCCGTCACGGAGAGTTCTTGCCATATCCGTAATGACAAAAGACCCTAACGTGAAAAGAACAACTTTTGGCATGCTCTCCGTCATGATGCGCTCCTACCATATCCATAATGGAAGGAAACTCATTCGTGAAAGAGACAACATGTCATTCATCGGTGAGACCGGAGCGAACCCGTATGGCTCTGATACCAATGTAGGAACCCATCGCACGAGGATGGAGGATCGAAAGAGAACTTACGTTAGCGTATGCTGCGCTGTAGTCTCTGAACTTTGCCCTTGAATTTGTCACAACGGTCAGTACTTCGTCACAGAGGATCGAAGCAGCGTTTCCACCGTCTAAATCTCTATTTGGAAGAAGAACTAAATGGAAGGGAGAAGAGGAAAAAAGTTTGCCTTATGCAAAACTTATGGCATGAAGGATTAGCCTTAAAAGCCTTACCCTTGGGTCCTATTTATAGGCTTTAGGGGTAATTATTGTAGGAAATAACCATATATAAGCTTATTAGCCTATATTAGCACATTTCCTTATCCTCTTCCTTATGCACTTATCAAGTACCTTTATGCACTTATAAAGTGACTTTTTCCACTTATCAAGTGGTCCTTTTCACACATGAAAATGTTCCCTTCGCATATGCTTTCATGCACGCGACATCCGAGGTCCGTATACCCTCATACATCCCCTCATGGGTGTATACATGTCGTCCATATCCAACACCCCGCATCCCCCACATCTTCCACCGAGGAGGACGAGGACGATTCCTCTCCTGCTTTTTGATTCCATTTTGTTTTCTGACCTACCCCTTGCATATCTCTGCATTTTCAAGACCACATCATATCGCTAGCTTTGTCACGTCTAGCTTGGGGGAAGTCAATTTTTCTGTGTGCTGTCATGTGATGTTTTTCTATGTGTGTTTGTTTTTATATGTCGTGTTGTGTGTTTCTTTTCCGTTTATATGTTGTGTTGTGTGATTTTTCTTTTTTTCTTCTTCCTTTTTCGTATGTGTGTTTTTCTTATTTTTCATTTCTTTTTGTATCGGTGTGTATTCCCCCCATTCTCTTTGCCCTCCCGTATTCACTTTTATTGCATTGATGGCAATGCAAGTTTCAGCTTGGGGGAGTAGCACTTCGTGCGTCATTTGCGTCTTTTTCTTCGTTTTTGAGTCATTTTCATCGTGTTTTTACTTTTGTTCTTTTCTTCTTTTTATCTCTTTCTCCTAGAGATGAACCATATGATGAATTTCCACAAAAATCACACACACACCTAGCATGGCTTTGATAATCACGTTCACTAACCCTAGGAAGCTCAGTCCTCTTGCATTTCATGCATCGTGGGTCCATTTTGCTTTTATGTGAGTCGTGTGTCGTGTCTAGCTCACGGTGTGCTTCTACTTTGTGATTGTGTTTTATATACCTGTCCAGGAATGACCCCTAGATTATCATGCTTCGATTTGAATCGGTATTTGCCTCTCTTATCTGCTTCTGTATGCATGAATATATATATATCGTATGCTTCATTTCGCATGTGACGGGATTCCACAGTTAGGACTAGGATAACCCATTTAGCCTACGCTTTGATTAGCGAAAAATCTCCCTTGTCCAAGTGTTTAGAATCCGATTTCTTTTTTATTTTTACTTGGTGCAAATCCCCTCGTCGTGTACCGTTCCCCCACTTAGGAGAGTACACACGTGTATATACCCCAAAATCCAAAAATCGAAAAAAAAGAGAAAAGAAAAACCCAAAAAAAGGAGAAAAGAGAAAAGAAAGAAAAAAATATATATGTATAGCCAAAAATCCAAAAAAAAATACATATATCCAAAACCCAACAAAAATTGTGCGAATTTTTTCCTACCTACCGAGAATAAAGGGACGGCGAGAATTTGCACCGAGTGTTCTACTCCACATCATCTCAACCCCCATCGCTTTCGAAAACACTTGGAATAGGGAATTTCTAGCTATTATCTAGGCGATAGTGTTGTGATGTCCTAGTCCCTGGCTGTGGAGTCCCTGACACATGATACGTTTCAATTCTCACTTTCCTCTCATGCATGCTTGAGCTTTATATTCACCGCTTATTTCAAATCGATTCGATATTTGGGTCTTTTCTTGGATTTGTGTATTGGGAGCTTATTGCACAATGTAGATAGAGACACCGTCTGCTAGCACACGACCACACTCATTCGCGCTTCACCGCGTGGGCCCGCGACACTTGTCTGGACTCGTTTCCTTGGGTTTAGTGTTGTGATTTGGTGTTTTCTTGCTTGGTGTGTCGTTTTTGATTTTGTTGGTCCTGACGGGTGATCTAGGATGTAGAGTTCTCTTTTTCTCTTTTCCTCTCTATTTTCTCCCCCCGAGCTCATACTCTCACTCGTCTTCCTCGAGGACGAGGAAGGGTTCAGCTTGGAGGATTTTGACGTGTGTGTATATTTTATATATTCACGCACGTCTTCTTTTGTGTTTTTCCTTTGTTTTCCACCGTCTCGTATCCGTTTTCTCGTATTTTCTTGTTTTCGTTCACTTCTCCGCGTTTTTGCATGTTTGCAGGAGTTTGCCAGTGTAGGGGACATATAAAGACGATATCATAAGTCCCCAGAGCAACGGGAGGAGTCACGCGTGATCCAAGGGGTCAGACGACAAATATTTCTATCTTTCAGCCCCCCACCCGATCGGTTGGATACTGTAGGGATCGTCTAACACTTGCAATACTAACAACACACACTAGAGGGGGGGTGAATAGTGTAATGGCAATAAAATTGTCCAATTAAAATTTAACTTGCAAATGCGGAATTATAAATGCAAGAGGAATTAAATGACACAATCAATCCAAACGCAAACACATAGTTTTACCTTGGTTCCCCAAACTTGGGTACATCCAGCCACACCAATATTCACTATAATCCCACACAGAGAAGTGAATACAAATCTCACAAGGAGATACCCTACAAAGAGGATTTATGCCCTACACAAGGACCCAACCAATCCTACACAACGATAGGACTCCCACACAGAGAATCACTAACTCCCACTCAGAGAATTAGGGTTAGCCATACACTAGGACACTAGAACTCCCACAAAGAGAGTTAATTCCCACAAAGAGAATTCCCTAGTCCCACAAAGAGACAACCTCTCACAACGAGAGAAACTCCCACAAAGAGAGTATCCTAATCCCACAAAGAGAAAAGGAAAACAAATTACACCTTGTAAAGTAAATACTCTTACCTATGCCTTGAGATGCTTACTCATGAATGAATGCGAGGCATGGAAGAGGATCTCCAAGTGTTGGAATATGCTTGAGAGCACTTGGATGATTTCCCTTGAGCTGGACATCAATGCATGAAGGAAGATGAATGCTCAATAGAGGGAAATGAGGGAGCTTGAGAGTGGCTTAAAGATCTCTTGAGATTTTCAATAGAATCAAGAGTAATCAAGAATCAATCAAATGTTGTCAAGAGTTCTCAAGTGATGGCAGCACACTCATATATATAGGAATCCTATATCAAGCCCAAAAACCCAAAGAAACAGCCAAAAGAACAAATCTGCAACGGCTAGAAACTGGGTGAAAACGACAGGAACAATCGACTGTTGATCAAAAGACAGTCGACTGATCAACGGCTAGAAAATATCCAGCGGCTATAATCTGAGCCAGGACAGTCGACTGAAGAAGACAATACAGTCGACCGACAAACAAGATAGGCGCCTGTTAATCCTTCAGCAGACGACTGCTGCAGGGGATGGATCGAAACAGAGAGCTGCACTCTTTCTCCAATTTTTCACACAGGCGACTGATGTTAATACTACAGTCGACTGTCAAATAGTCAGGCGATTGTACATTCTACTTCAGTCGATTACTGTATAATATGGAGAGAAGACAGAGAGATGCAGAGATTGCACTTATGCTAGACAGGCGAATGTTGGCCAAATCCAAGGCGACTGTAAATAACAGACGACTGTAAACAGATCGACAGATGACTGTGCGTAAAGCTCAAGTTTGAGTCAATTGAAATGTTTACTTGAGCTGTGAGTATCAGGCGACTGTAGAAGGATCTATAAGTGACTGGAAATCACCCAGTCGGCTGTGTTTCCCTCATCAGGCGACTGACGGAAAGCCAGAGACACCAAGTGAGTCTTTGGACAGAGTGAACCTATTGGGTTGGATTCTATGATAATCCTAAGGTTCACTAAGATGGTTAAATGCATGTGCATGAATGAGCAAACCATCTATCAAGGCATTACATTATCCCTAGACTCAAAAGAGAGAGAAAGCAATAAAGTAAATTACATGGATTACAATAGTTTCTTAAGAGTCTAAGTCTTCAATCTTGATGCCTTGATTGCTCTCCACCATCTCCAAGCTTTGGCACTCCTTGAGTCCAAACTTTGGCCCTTCTTCACATGATGTCCATCCTTACACCAAGTGATTAGTCTCCAAGAAAGATATCCTTGAAACAAACTGAGAGACTAAAACATGAGATTCATTAGCAACAACATAATGTTGTGATCATCATCAAAATAAGATTGGTATGAAACACCAATACTCAACAATCTCCCCCTTTTTGATGATGACACATGATGTAAATCATAAAGAATTAAAGCACAATGCTAATAATCTCCCCCTACTTATATGCACCAATTATATAATAAGCTACACAACGGTAAATACTCATAATACCAATAAAAACATGGTGACATATAATAGGTATGGATTACATAAACCAATTGCAAAGAATAAAGGCATGCAAACATGAATGGTTTATCTAATCCCATATATCTCTCCATATAGAGATATCTCTCCCCATATGCATATGTATATATCTCTCCTCCTATAGATATGATCACATAATGCATATATCTCTCCCCCTTAACATCGTCAAAAAGGTGGACATCAAAAATACCCACTTTTGTCATCTTAACCAAGATGTGACAATATGCAAGAAACGAAAGATATGTATGATACCAAATTTAAAATTTTAGTGGGTATCAATTCACTATCTCATGCTCCCCCTAGATCATAGAAATGGTCAACTTTTGACTTCTAGGATCTAATACCAATTAATTAATGGAGCCATGGGCCAAAAAAATGTATCAAAGCAATAGAAATGGAAAAATCAAGCTTCAAAGATACACAAGGAAATTGCCAAAAACAATGAGACATGAAACATGTTGGTAAAAAAAACAAGAGGTTTGGTTTGAGACCCAAAATAACCAAATGTAAATAATGATCTCAAATAACCTCCGAAATGAGAGTTAAAATATGTCTTAAAATAATTTAAACATATAATATATTAACTCCCCCATTGATATACACATTGATAAAAAATGCATGCATGTCAATAAACCCCAAGGTCCTCATTTTCATGAAAAGAAATAAATTTGAAAATATTTTCAAAATCATGAAACACACACAATCAATGGGTATGCTTAAAATAAACATAGAAGCACAATACACATGCAATATGCATATGTGTGAGGAACCTAAACATTAGGTAACCAAACCCAAGAGGAGTTTGATTTCCTAACGTAATCACACGAGGTGATCACATCCCTAACTAGAGAGTTGATGTAACTATCTCTCTCTTACACACTAAACTTAGTGGGAATCCATAAACTCAAGGAATTCCTAGGCAATGGTTTTGCCTTTGCAAGAGGTAAGGATGTGGCATGCTTAGGTGTAGAAACAAATTTCTTGGCATGCAAAGAATGAGGATTTTGCTTTTTAGCAAAAAATGAAGATTCTTCATTCTTCCTCATCACCTTGTGATATACATGCTTCTTGTTGGTGTTATTGTTGTACAAGAAAGCATGGTGATTCTTCTTAGGTGCTTTAGCAATATTTCTTGTATTTGCACCATAAGAGGAATTAGAGGTGGGTTTCGGAACCACATTTTGAATATAACCCAAACCTCCTCTATGATTTGTCGGATGTTGTTTTTCCAACAAATCGTGGAGTGAATCTCTAGAATACACAAAGCTTATGAGCTTCCAGGATTCATCTTCACATTTCAACGTAAGTTGTTGAATGTGAGCATCTAAGCTAAGGTTTTGAGCAATGAGTTTTTCATTAGAAAGGCTCAATTCCTTAACTTGAGAGAGAAGTGTGTCTCTCTCACAAGTGTCATAAACATGCTTTTCATCATGTATTACACTTGCAATAACTAGTTCATGCCATCTACTCTTAGCAATCTTATATTTTGCTTTTAATCTATTGCAAGAGTCGATGCACTTACTAGCCTTTTCGGAGATCAAGTCAAAATTGATCTTGAGCTCCTCGTATGAGATCTTTTCTACCTCGATCTCAACAACATCATCATCATCCTTGTAAGAGCTTGATGACGACTTCTCCTCTGTAGCCATGAGGCACGAATCCTCATAGGAATTGTATGCGTCAAGCCTAGCATCCAACTCTTCTTCGTTTAATCCGGAGGGGATTGGTGTAGGACCATCCATGGCTACAAAGCATGCGTGAGCATCCTCCTTTGTATCCTCTTCTTCGTTACTCGAAGTGTCCTCGCTCGAATCATCCAAGGTCCCGACAAGTCCCTTCTTGTGATTTTTGGACTTGGACCTTCCTTTCCAATACTTCTTCCCTTTACCCTTGTAGGCTTCTTTGTTGGGTTTAAAAGGGCATTCGGTGGACAAGTGACCTTTTCCACTGCAAGTGTAACAAGTAGGAACCTTGTTAGAATTGGAGGCAAACTTTGACAAAGACTTACCTTGCTTGCATTTGAGGAAAGCTTTGAATTGCTCGGCAAGATCCTCAATTTCTTCTCCACTTGCATCTTCTTGCCATCTTCTTCGCTAGGAGCTTCTCGATGGAATTTCCTCCTCCACTTGATTGGCTCCTCCTTGGCATGGAATGCAACCCCCTTTTTCTTTTCAAGCTTCTCGAGCTTTGTTGGTTGAATCTCCTTCTTGTGTTGAAGCTTTACTTCATACGCCATGAGATTTCCAATGCACTCCTCAACGGTATATTTGGACGTGTCATACGACTCCAAAATTCCGTTGGCCTTTGGCTCCCAACGAGGTGTGAGAGAGTCTAGGATCTTCTCTACACGATCCTCTTGGGAAATCGTCTTCCCGAGTCCCTCCAACGCGTTCACGATATCGGTGAACCTTGTGAATATCTCCGAAATGCTTTCGCCTTCCTGCATCTTAAACATTTCATATTTAAATCTAAACACAGTTTGTTTAGATTTCTTTACCTTCATTGTCCCTTCATGACAAATCTCTAAAGTGTGCTAAATATCATTTGCCATTTTGCACATGGAGATACGGTTGAACTCACTAGTTGAGAGAGCGCAATGTAATGCATTCATAGCTCTAGCATTGAACTTTATTGAATCCTTCTCCGCCTTTGTCCTTGAAGCCGCAGGAGTAGTGGGCTTTCCAAATGGCACCTCCGTGATGTCCCATAGGTCTTGACCCTCCATGTAGATCATCATTCGATCTTCCAACTAGGATAGTTGGTTCCGTTGAAGAGCGGGGGTCGAACGGTTGGATGAGGCGTTGAATGCCATCGTTGCAGTATGCTTTAACCTCGCTCCGATACCAATTGTAGGGATCGTCTAACCCTTGCAACACTAACAACACACACTAGAGGGGGGGTGAATAGTGTAATGGCAATAAAATTGTCCAATTAAAATTTAACTTGCAAATGTAGAATTATAAATGCAAGAGGAATTAAATGGCACAATCAATCCAAATGCAAACACAAAGTTTTACCCTGGTTCCCCAAACTTGGGTACATCCAGCCACACTCCAGCCACACCAATATTCACTATAATCCCACACAGAGAAGTGAATACAAATCTCACAAGGAGATATCCCACAAAGAGGATTTGTGCCCTACACAAGGACCCATCCAATCCTACACAAGGATCAAAACTCCCACACATAGAATCACTAACTCCCACTCAGAGAATTAGGGTTAGACCTACACTACGACACTAGAACTCCCACAAAGAGAGTTAATTCCCACAAAGAGAATTCCCTAGTCCCACAAAGAGACAACCTCTCACAACGAGAGAAACTCCCACAAAGAGAGTATCTTAATCCCACAAAGAGAAAAGGAAAACAAATTACACCTTGTAAAGTAAATACTCTTACCTATGCCTTGAGATGCTTACTCATGAATGAATGCAAGGCATGGAAGAGGATCTCCAAGTGTTGGAATATGCTTGAGAGCACTTGGATGATTTCCCTTGAGCTGGACTTCAATGCATGAAGGAAGATGAATGCTCAATAGAGGGAAATGAGGGAGCTTAAGAGTGGCTTAAAGATCTCTTGAGATTTTCAATAGAATCAAGAGTAATCAAGAATCAATCAAGTGTTGTCAAGAGTTCTCAAGTGATGGCAGCACACTCATATATATAGGAATCCTATATCAAGCCCAAAAACCCAAAGAAACAGCCAAAAGAACAAATCCACAACTGCTAGAAACTGGGTGAAAACGACAGGAACAGTCGACTGTTGATCAGAAGACAGTCGACTGATCAACGGCTAGAAAATATCCAACGGCTGTAATCTGAGCCAGGACAGTCGACTGAAGAAGATAATACAGTCGACTGACAAACAGGACATGCGCCTGTTAATCCTTCAGCAGACGACTGCTGCAGGGGATGGATCGAAACAGAGAGCTGCACTCTTTCTCCAATTCTTCGCACAGGCGACTGATGTTAATACTACAGTCGACTGTCAAATAGTCAGGCGACTGTACATTCTACATCAGTCGACTACTGTATAATATGGAGAGAAGACAGAGAGATGCAGAAATTGCACTTACGCTAGACAGGCGACTGTTGGCCAAATCCAAGGCGACTGTATGTATACAGACAATTGTAAACAGATCGACAGACGATTGTACGTAAAGCTCAAGTTTGAGTCAATTGAAATGTTGACTTGAGCTGTGCATATCAGGCGACTGTAGAAGGATCTACAGGTGACTGGAAATCACCCAGTCGGCTGTGTTTCCCTCATCAGACGACTGACGAAAAGCTAGAGACTCCAAGTGAGTCTTTGGACAGAGTGAACCTATTGGATTGGATTCTATGATAATCCTAATGTTCACTAAGATGGTTAAATGCATGTGCATGAATGAGCAAACCATCTAGCAAGGCATTACATTATCCCTAGACTCAAAAGAGAGAGAAAGCAATAAAGTAAATAACATGGATTACAATGCTTTCTAAAGAGTCTAAGTCTTCAATCTTGATGCCTTGATTGCTCTCCACCATCTCCAAGCTTTGGCACTCCTTGAGTCCCAACTTTGGCCCTTCTTCACATGATGTCCATCCTTACACCAAGTGATTAGTCTCCAAGAAAGATATCCTTGAAATAAACTGAGAGACGAAAACATGAGATTCATTAGCAACAACATAATGTTGCGATCATTATCAAAATAAGATTGGTATGAAAAACCAATACTCAATAGATTGTAACGAATGGTTTTCACGTATCTGGATTTATTATATTATATTATATGTTTTGGTGGATTTTCTCCTTATATGTGGTTTTCGTCTCCGTAACTTTCATTTTCGAACGTTTCGTCGTGTTTTCTTAGCTTCTTCCTTAGAATCGTCGATTTTGGAGCAAGTCATTCGTGACGGGCTTCATATCAGTCATATCTTATTGTTAGATCAAGCCTAGGAGTCTTAGGAATCGATCCCGGAGCTTCGCGCTCCATTTCGGAACTTTTGGTGCTCATTAGCCGGTGTAAGAAGGGGCACCGACCGACTAGATGACGATCCAGTCGGTCGGAATACCTTCTTGAACCGACTAGTTGGCTTTCTAAATTTCTCAGGAGTTACTGTTTATCGTTAGTCGGTCTAAGAACGTTGGTTGACCGACTAGGTTGCAAACTAGTCAGTCGGCAATGCTTCTTTAACCGACTAACTCATCAACTATTTTTGGTACCAGTTACTGTTCCTTCTTAGTCGGTCTAAGTTCATCTTTCGACCGACTAGTTTTTAAACTAGTCGGTTAAGTTTTGTACTCTGACCGACTAATTCTTAGTTCTTCTGTACAGTCGAGTACTGTTTACTCTTAGTCGGTCTAAGAACGTTCATCGACCGACTAGATGTCAAACTAGTCGGTCAGTAATTGTTCTTTGACCGACTAAATCTAAATCCTATTTTTGTACAGGAGTTACTGTTTGGACTTAGTCAGTCTGCGTTGGTCAACCGACCGACTAGTTCCCAAACTAGTCGGTCAGTGGTTGTTTGGACTTAGTCGGTCTGCGTTGGTCAACCGACCGACTAGTTCCCAAACTAGTCGGTAAGTGGTTGTTCTCTGACCGACTAATCAGTGTCGAAACCCTAATTTCTGGGCAGCCGCCAGCCCTTCCTATTTAAACCCCTCCCAAACGTTTTCTTCTTCTTCCCCACGACCTAAAACCCTAGTTTCTCCCCCATTGAGCCCCCTACTACCTCAAACCCTTATTCCCTCATCCCAAGCCAAAAATCCATCATCCAAACCCTCCCTTAACACATTCTACCTCTCATCTTCCTCAAAATCTCATCAAACCCCATAAATCCCCCAAAACCCTATTTCTCCAAACTTCTCCATCCATTTCCAAATCTGAACCCTAGGTTCCCCGGAGCGTTTCTTCCGTCGCCGTGGTTGCTCGGCATCATTCTTCCGTTTCCTATACGGTGATATTCAATCTCTTATTGTTTTCATGACCCGTTGTGTTTTTGTGAAACCCTAATGAAATGAATGTTGTTTTGATGATTATTTCTCCATAATAGCGACTTCCCCGTAGATTAGCGTCCGTGGGACGAACCCTCGTTGATCGTCGTCCTCGGTGCTAGGCAAGTGAAACTTGCCACTTAGGGTTTAGGCCATGTTTTAGGCCATTTGTTGTTGTAGGCGTAAAAGAGACTAGGCGACGAAATGATACTCGCCTAGGCGCAAATTTAGGAACTAGCTTGACAACGAAGCTAGATCCTACATTTATCATGTTGCACAATTACCATGTCATGTTTAATTTCCATTAACGGTACGCAAATTAATTGTCATGTCATTGCATTCTTTAAGTGTTTCCGTGATTGTGTAGCTTCGCTACAATGCTTATGTTCCTGGCTCGTGTTCCAGAAGCGGGCCATGTGTTGGTTGATAGCCAATGCCCGAACTGCTTGTTTCCGGCTAGGTGCACCCCTACGCCAAATGCTTATGAATCGTGAACTAGAATGCGAGCTCCTGTGCGGGGCAACCCTGGCTCATTTACTGAGCTCGTGTGCAGGGACCCTGGCTCGTTTACATGTGGGTATTGGGGTAAGAGTTAAGCGGCCATTCAACTGGGAGTCTGCCCGATCAGCAACTGCAGTTGTAAGGCGTAAACTCTGGGTTCTGGGGTAGTGTTAAGCGGCCAATCAGCGTGAATGCCAAACCATTCAGCTGTAAGGCGTAAACATCTACAAACAACTTGAAACGTGACTAGTGTAATGATTGAGATTGTTAGTAGCTTGGCTACTCTTGACTTGTCCCGATAATTGTTCTTTTGTACTTATTATTTCACCATGTCTTGCTTGAGCACTCATGTTATAACTGCCATGTCATGCATACTATAACTGCTAGGTTGTTAGTTTGCCTTACTTTCAGTTTCCTTGCCCAAGTCTTTTAGAATTGCTGACATGTGCCCCTTTACTCTTTTGGGTGACACATGTTAGACCCTGAGCCTGAGTACATTGTGGAGGACGAGGCGTTTGCTGACGCCGAGCCCGAGCTTGTGTTTGACGGGGAGTACATGTACACTGGGGACCAGTCCTAGTGTCTTCGCTGAGCTTTTCCCTTTTGTTTAGACTGCTGTTTTGTTGTCGGTGCGTAGCACCTAAGCTTTGTTACGTTGTTCCTTTTGTTGGCCTTGTTCTGGGCCTTTAGACTCCTTCTTTTAGCCTGGTGGCTTTTCTGGATGTTGAACTTATTTTTCATGTTGGACAAATTATGAGATATGAGATTTTATTTCTGTCTCTCCTCGTGTTATTATTGTTGTTCCGTTTGTGGTTACAGGGACATGCTTATGTTTTATTGACGCTTATCGGGTTTGTGGCTTCACAGCTTCACTCTCGTGCGGACCTTTCCACGTCTCGCCTCCATTTTAGGGAAGCGGGGCGTGACAGGTTTTGTTGGTGGCCCATGCAGGTCCTCTTCTGTAACTGCGATTATCGGAATAACGATAATAATATTAGAACGTCCAATAAACTAAGTTCGACATCCGAGTCATAAGCTATGAGTCTAATCTGCTTCGTTTTCTGTGTCATTAGATGGCAGGAAGGCGATTCACCCGTGGTAGAGGTAGTGGTGCGCCCCCTCATGATGAGGAGCCTGAGCGGGAACCCACCAATGGAGAGATGATGCGGATGATGCTTCAGATGATGCAAGTGTAGCAGGATGTGCTCCTGCAAGTCCAGAATGCTCCACTTGCTCGAGCTGCCCGGGCACTTCCGGATGTCCCTCGCTCTGAGCCGGGAGCGAAGAAATTTCGGGAGCTGGGTCCCGCATATTTTGATGGGTCTGAGGGTCCTCTGGCTGCCGATGTGTGGATTCGGAACATTGAGGATAATTTGAAGATGGCCAAGATCACCCTGGCTGGATGGGTTGATTTGGCTAAGAGGCAACTCAAGGATAATACCCGAAACTGGTGGGATGCGGAAGAGAAGATGCTGGTGGAGCCGATAGCTTGGACTACCTTTAAGTCCAGATTTGATGAGGAGTTCTTTCCGAAGGCTGCTAGGAAGGAGATGCTGCAGCGCTTTATTGACCTGAAGCAAGGGAGCTTGACGGTGGACCTGTACCACCAAGATTTCACTAGGCTGAGTCGGTTCGCACCGAAGATGGTGCAGGATGCTGATGAGAGGGCACAGAGGTTCCTGCAGGGACTTGCTTTGGAGCTCCAGAGTTTTGTGTCTTCCTCGGATCTGGACTCTTATCAGAAGGTTCTGGTCGCTGCGAGGAGGCAGGAGCTGAACCTGAGTCAGAGGAGAGGACATGTTTCTGGTGCTGGGAAGAGGCCTATGGAGCAGGCCAGAGCGGTGGTTAGGCCTGGTTTCAAGCCGAATCAGCCAGCTCAGTTCAAGAGGCCAGGAGGGCCTATTCAGAAGACTTGCCATTTCTGCGGCAAGCCTGGCCACATCAAGGATCAGTGTAGGAAGTTTCTGGGCCAGTGTTTGGTTTGTGGTGATGCTTATCATGTCGCGAAGGATTTTCGACATGCGAATCAGCTGCGGAGGGCACCTGTTGCAGCACAGCCATTGCAGCAGCGAGCGTCTGTTCCTGCTGGACATGGAGCAGCTCTTGTTCCACAGAGGCAGGCTTTTCAGCAGGCTATTCCGCCGAGGAGGCAGGCTTTTCTGATGACCGCTGTGGAGAGCGAGGCTGTGGATGAGGTTATCGCAGGTAATCCTCAATCTAGCTGTTACTTTCTTAGCTGGTTTTGATTGTTAGATTGTGTTGTTTGCTTGAATATGATTGGTTGCTAGACTAGGGTTTGATTGTTAATTGCTTGTTAGGTGTGGTTTTGGTGTGCACATTTCCTGCACGAGTCCTCTTTGACTCTGGTGCATCGATGTGCATTATTTCTCGGAGCTTCGTGAAGAAGCATTCCTTGTCGATGTCCCCTCTTCCCAAGAGTTGGAATATCGTTACAGGGAATGGCATGGTCTCGGTGCATCTTGGTTGCAATTCTTGCTCGTTGGTGGTCTGTGGACATGAGCTTTACGCTGACTTCATTGTTCACGACATCATCAACTATGATGCAGTCCTTGGGATGGATTGGCTTGTGAGCTTTTATGTTACTATCGACTGTCGGAGGAAGAAGGTGGTGTTCGAGATTCCCAGACATCCAGTATTTGAGTTCAGCCGTGGTAGCAGCTCGCTTGGTCCTGTCAGGTTTCGGGCCAGGCCGGTGGAGGTTGTGGCTATGCAGATGGAGTTGGAAAGGCCAGCTGTGGTGCGAGATTTTGATGTCGTCTTCCCCGAGGAGATGTCTGGTTTGCCACCTGATCGAGCTTTAGAATTTTCTATCGATCTTATTCCAGGTGCGCAGCCCATTTCGAAGGCACCATATCGTATGGCGCCTACAGAATTGGAAGAGTTGCAGAAGCAGTTGGATGAGCTTTTGCAGAAGGGTTATATCAATCCTAGTGTGTCTCCATGGGGAGCACCGATGCTGCTGGTGAAGAAGAAGGATGGTTCACGTCGCATGTGCGTGGACTATCGGGAGTTGAATGCGGTGACCATCAAGAATAAATACCCGTTGCCTCGCATCGATGATATCTTTGATCAGCTTGGAGGTTCGAGGGTGTTTTCTAAATTGGATTTGAGGAGTGGTTACCATCAGTTGAAGGTGAAGAAGGGAGATGTTCCGAAGACAGCGTTCAGGACGAAGTATGGACACTACGAGTTTGTGGTTATGCCTTTCGGTGTAACCAATGCACCCGCAGTTTTCATGAATCTGATGAATCTGATTTTCTATGACTTTTTGGATAAGTTTGTCGTTATCTTTATTGACGACATTCTGATCTATTCAAAGTCAGAGGAGGAGCATGCATCGCACTTGAGGACAGTATTGGAGATTTTGAGGAAGCATCGTTTGTATGCTAAGTTTTCGAAGTGCGAGTTTTGGCTGGACAGAGTTGCTTTCCTCGGGCATGTGGTGACTGGAGAGGGTATTTCAGTGGATCCCGAGAAGATTAGGGCCATCAGGGAGTGGCCTGTTCCGTCGTCTGCGTCTGAGATCCGGAGTTTCCTTGGGCTTGCTGGTTACTATCGGCGTTTCATTAAGGACTTTTCCTGTATTGCTGAGCCGATGACCAGGTTGACGCGGAAGGATGTACCTTTTGTTTGGTCGGGTGATTGTGAGCATGCCTTTGGTGTTCTGAGAGAGTGTTTGACGTTTTCCCCTGTTCTTGTTGTGCCTGATCGCAGCGGTGGATTTGAGATCTTTTACGATGCTTCTGGCAAGGGTCTCAGTTGTGTGTTGCATCAGCATGGGCACGTTGTGGCGTATGCTTCTCGTCAGCTTAAGGTTCATGAGAAGAATTACCCGACGCATGATTTGGAGTTGGCTGCCGTTGTGTTTGCTCTTAAGATTTGGAGGCACTTCTTGCTGAGTGAGAAAGTGAAAATTTTCACCGATCACAAAAGCTTGAAGTATATTTTTACTCAAAAGGAGCTCAACATGCGACAGCGTCGATGGTTGGAGCTCATGGCGGATTATGAGATTGATTTGCAGTATCACCCTGGCAAGGTGAATGTGGTCCCTGATGCGCTAAGTAGGCTTCCAGCGGTGATGATTTTGACTTCGCAGTGGAGATTGCAGCAGGATTTTTGCGAGTCTGGTGTTGAGATTGTTCTTCCTGGGGAGGTTTCTTCGTTGATGTGTATGCAGATACAGTCGACGATTGTGGATCGGATCAAGGCTGGCCAGGCTGATGATCCGAAGCTGGTGAAGATTCGGGAGCAGGTGGAAGCCGGTCTGCGGACTGACTTTTTGATCCATGAGGATGGTTCGCTGAGGTTTGGAGCCAGGTTGTGTGTGCCAGCTGGGGATATTAGAGAGGAGTTAATGGTGGAGGCACACAGTTCGCCGTATTCTGTGCATCCTGGTGGCACCAAGATGTACCAGGATCTTCGTCTGAACTATTGGTGGCATGGCATGAAGAGGAGTATGGCTCGGAGTGTAGCCAAGTGTTTGGTTTGCCAGCAAGTAAAGGCGGAGAATTAGCGTAAGGCCGGGTTGCTACAGCCGCTTCCGATTCCAGAGTGGAAATGGCAACACATCACTATGGATTTCGTGACTGGACTACCTCGTAGTCCGAAGCAAAATGACGCGATTTGGGTGATCGTGGATCGATTGACCAAATCCGCGCACTTTATTCCGTTCCGAGTGGGACAGTCCACTGAGGCGCTAGCAAGGAGATATATGGAGGTAAATTCTTTTACTCTCCGTTTTTATTTCCATTTTCCTAGTTTGGATAGTGATGTAACGTGAATCATGCAGGAGGTCGTGCGACTTCACGGAGTCCCCGTGAGTATCGTGTCGGACAGAGACACGAGGTTCACATCTCAGTTCTGGCAGAGTTTACAGAAGAGTTTGGGTACACGTCTGAGTTTCAGCACGGCGTACCATCCGCAGACGGATGGCCAGTCCGAGAGGACGATTCAGATCTTGGAGGACATGCTGAGGGCGTGCATGTTGGATTTCAAGGGTTCGTGGAAGGACCATCTACATCTAGTAGAGTTCTCTTACAACAACAGCTTCCAGGCGAGTATTGGCATGGCGCCTTTCGCCGCTCTTTATGGGAGGAAATGTCGATCGCCATTGAGTTGGGATGACGTTAGGGATCGTGAGTTGTTGGGACCTGAGATGATTGTGGAGGCCGTGGGTATTGTCAGGAACATTCGGGAGAGGTTGAGGATTGCACAGGACTGTTTTAAGCATTGGGCGGATGCTAAACGTCGTCCTTTGGAGTTTCAGCCGGGCGATCATGTGTTTCTGAGGATTTCCCCGAATCATGGAGTGATTCGTTTTGGGAAGCGAGGGAAGTTGAGCCCGCGATACATTGGACTGTTTGACATTCTGGAGAAAGTTGGCGAGGTATCTTATCGCTTAGCCTTGCCGCCATCTTTGGAAGGAGTTCACAATGTTTTCCATGTGTCGCAGCTTCGTCGATACATTAGCGATCCATCACATGATGTGGATTTCTCGGAGATTACCGTTCGCCCCGATATGACGTATGACCAGCAGCCAGTGCAGATTCTGGACAAGCGTCAGAAGTCACTTCGGAACAAGGTTGTCAATCTTGTGAGGGTGATGTGGCGACACGGCTTGCCTGGAGAGTCTACTTGGGAGAATGAGGATGAGATGCGAGAGCGTTTCCCACTTTTGTTCCCGGACACGTGAGTGTTGGGAAATTCCGAGGACGGAATTTTTCTTAAGTTGGGGAGGATGTAACGACTGGTTTTCATGTATCTGGATTTATTATATTATATTATTTGTTTTGGTGTATTTTCTCCTTATATGTGGTTTTCGTCTCCGTAACTTTCATTTTCGATCGTTTCGTCATGTTTTCTTAGCTTCTTCCTTAGAATCGTCGATTTTGGAGCAAGTCATTCGTGACGGGCTTCATATCAGTCATATCTTATTGTTAGATCAAGCCTAGGAGTCTTAGGAATCGATCTCGGAGCTTCGCGCTCCATTTCGGAACTTTTGGTGCTCATTAGCCGGTGTAAGAAGGGGCACCGAGCGACTAGATGACGATCCAGTCGGTCAGAATACCTTCTTGAACCGACTAGTTGGCTTTCTAAATTTCTCAGGAGTTACTGTTTATCGTTAGTCGGTCTAAGAACGTTGGTTGACCGACTAGGTTGCAAACTAGTCGGTCGGTAATGCTTCTTTAACCGACTAACTCATCAACTATTTTTGGTACCAGTTATTGTTCCTTCTTAGTCGGTCTAAGTTCATCTTTCGACTGACTAGTTTTTAAACTAGTCGGTTAAGTTTTATACTCTGACCGACTAATTCTTAGTTCTTCTGTACAGTCGAGTACTGTTTACTCTTAGTCGGTCTAAGAACGTTCATCGACCGACTAGATGTCAAACTAGTCCGTCAGTAATTGTTCTTTGATCGAATAAATCTAAATCCTATTTTTGTACAGGAGTTACTGTTTGGACTTAGTCGGTCTGCGTTAGTCAACCGACCGACTAGTTCCCAAACTAGTCGGTCAGTGGTTGTTCTCTGACCGACTAATCAGTGTCGAAACCCTAATTTCTGGACAGCCGCCAGCCCTTCCTATTTAAACCCCTCCCAAACGTTTTCTTCTTCTTCCCCACGACCTAAAACCCTAGTTTCTCCCCCATTGAGCCCCCTACTACCTCAAACCCTTATTCCCTCATCCCAAGCCCAAAATCCATCATCCAAACCCTCCCTTAACACATTCTACCTCTCATCTTCCTCAAAATCTCATCAAACCCCCAAAATCCGCCAAAACCCTATTTCTCCAAACTTCTCCATCCATTTCCAGATCTGAACCCTAGGTTCCCCGGAGCATTTCTTCCGTCGTCGTGGTTGCTCGGCATCATTCTTCCGTTTCCTATACGGTGATATTCAATCTCTTAATGTTTTCATGACCCTTTGTGTTTTTGTGAAACCCTAATGAAATGAATGTTGTTTTGATGATTGTTTCTCCATAACAGCGACTTCCCCGTAGATTAGCGTCCGTGGGACGAACCCTCGTTGATCGTCGTCCTCGGTGCTAGGCAAGTGAAACTTGCCACTTAGGGTTTAGGCCATGTTTTAGGCCATTTGTTGGTGTAGGCGTAAAAGAGACTAGGCGACGAAATGATACTCGCCTAGGCGCAAATTTAGGAACTAGCTTGACAACGAAGCTAGATCCGACATTTATCATGTTGCACAATTACCATGTCATGTTTAATTTCCATTAACGGTACGCAAATTAATTGTCATGTCATTGCATTCTTTAAGTGTTTGCGTGATTGCGTAGCTTCGCTACAATGCTTGTGTTCCTGGCTCGTGTTCCAGAAGCGGGCCATGTGTTGGTTGATAGCCAATGCCCGAACTGCTTGTTTCCGGCTAGGTGCACCCCTACGCCAAATGCTTATGAATCGTGAACTAGAATGCGAGCTCCTGTGCGGGGCAACCCTGGCTCATTTACTGAGCTCGTGTGCAGGGACCCTGGCTCGTTTACATGTGGGTATTGGGGTAAGAGTTAAGCGGCCATTCAACTGGGAGTCTGCCCGATCAGCAACTGCAGTTGTAAGGCGTAAACTCTGGGTTCTGGGGTAGTGTTAAGCGGCCAATCAGCGTGAATGCCAAACCATTCAGCTGTAAGGCGTAAACATCTACAAACAACTTGAAACGTGACTAGTGTAATGATTGAGATTGTTAGTAGCTTGGCTACTCTTGACTTGTCCCGATAATTGTTCTCTTGTACTTATTATTTCACCATGTCTTGCTTGAGCACTCATGTTATAACTGCCATGTCATGCATACTATAACTGCTAGGTTGTTAGTTTGCCTTACTTTCAGTTTCCTTGCCCAAGTCTTTTAGAATTGCTGACATGTGCTCCTTTACTCTTTTGGGTGACACATGTTAGACCCTGAGCCTGAGTACATTGTGGAGGACGAGGCGTTTGCTGACGCCGAGCCCGAACTTGTGTTTGACGGGGAGTACGTGTACACTGGGGGCCAGTCCTAGTGTCTTCGCTAAGCTTTTCCCTTTTGTTTAGACTGCTGTTTTGTTATCGGTGCGTAGCACCTAAGCTTTGTCACGTTGTTCCTTTTGTTGGCCTTGTTCTGGGCCTTTAGACTCCTTCTTTTACCCTGGTGGCTTTTCTGGATGTTGAACTTATTTTTCATGTTGGACAAATTATGAGATATGAGATTTTATTTCTGTCTCTCCTCGTGTTATTATTGTTGTTCCGTTTGTGGTTACAGGGACCTGCTTATGTTTTATTGACGCTTATCGGGTTTGTGGTTTCACAGCTTCACTCTCGTGCGGACCTTTCCACGTCTCGCCTCCATTTTAGGGAAGCGGGGCGTGACACAGATACAGCCAACCGATCGGGTGATGCACGTGTGCACGACCCGGACAGCCGCTGAAGAAATGAGAGCATCAACCGACTGGGTCGGAGACCGGTTCAGCCCAACTATCTTCTCTGGAATTTGGAGCTGAACTCCAACCGATCGGGTGATATTCACCCGATCGGCTCATCTGTAGTTGATTCCTTCAAGAGGCGACCCAGAGAGCTGACCCGACGGCTCGCTGACCGTGCGAAAATGTCTGAAGCTTCTGTTTATTTGGGCGACGTTTCCAACCGATCGGTTGATTTATCAACCGATCGGTTCACCTGATGAGCTCTAGATCCAAACGACCAGAAGCTTCTGCCAACCGATCGTGTCGAGTGACCGGGTGATGTTTCTGAAAATCACTGCCGAAGATCGCAGCAGGTCACCCGATCGGTTGATTCGTCACCCGATCTGGTGGTGTCGTTTTCTATATATATTAGCCCTAGGTTTTCAAAAACGGGAGCTGTTGTATTTTTTCTATTTTCTCTCCATTTTGTGACGGCTGGAATTTATTTGATATTTGTAAGTTATTTGATCTTTACCAAACTTTAATATAGTGTTATTTGCATTGCTTTTACTACTTTTCAATCGCCGGATTATGTTTTTATCGGTCGATTTTTATTTAGATTGCTTTTTACCTAAAATGTGTGAGTAGTTCCCAAATCTGGGATTTTGGTGGAAACCCATTCGTGGGTTCTCCCTAATACGTCCATATGACTAGGAAATTGATATGGATTAGGAATCTATTGGTTACGCGGGGTGTTTCATTGTCATCGGCGGGAAAAAGACCGCCTTTGACCGTTGGGCCAAGGGGGATTAAACTTGGCGGTTGACTCCCTAGCCATAGCTCACGCCCTTAGCATAGACATCAAATCCTAGCACGTGGGAATGGCAGGACGAGCTGTTGGGAGTTATCGTTGCGAGCTTCATGCTCCCGGAGTCGATCAGTGTTAATGGACATGGGATTATCGTTGCCCACTGACCGAACCCGGGTAGTTCGGCGTATCATCCTGGGCACCGACCGGAATATCGGGCACATGGGACGCTGGTATTACTCTTAGAGGTAACGTCTCACCATTAGACCCTAATTCCGATCGTTATCCTAGCCGCCTGTCGTATTAGAGAGAATCATATGATAGGGTAGAAACCGAAGTCCCGGGTTTCCCTTTATATTGTTTATCCCTCGCATTCTATTTCGGTGACAACCCATCTACCGATTCGGGCTAGCTCACCCTTGGGGTGAATTTGGTTATTTCTGACGCAAGCACAACCACGCCTCCCTGTATTGGACCCCCAAGCCACAAAACAACACCGTGCACTTACGGTTATAAATATTTAAATCTCGCGCCCCCAATCCTATTGCACACCTTGCACATGATCACGCCAACCGTGGGGACGTCAACATGTCATGATGATATTATTAGAATCGTCATTGCTCAAATCTTATATTGGTTTTTCATCATCAAACGGAGGAGATTGTTGGATACAATGTGTAGTTGGATTCAACGATCGATGACTTCGTGTTTGATGATAACAAACGTGTGTGAATGATTTGATGTGTGTGCTAAGTTTCAGGAGTGGCACTCTCGCAAATACTCAAAGAGAGATAGAGTCAAAGTTATGGAGATAATGGCTACACATATTACACTAAGTCAAAGATGGGGAGATAAGGAGGCACTACTACAAAAAGGACCTTTAATAGCACACCTTTAATAGCGCTTGCCAATTATAAGCACTGTTAATCAGAGGCACATACAATAGACAGCGCTTCTTTTTGCAAGCGCTGTTAAAGGTCAGGGAATAGACATCGCTTCTTTCTGCAAGCGCTGTTAAAGATCGGATAATAGACAGCGCTTCTTTCTGCATGCGCTGTTTATTAGAGGCACACATAATAGACATCACTTATTTTTGCAAGCGCTGTTAAAAGTCAGATAATAGACAGCGCTTCTTTTTACAAGCGCTGTTATAGGTTAACAATAGACAACGTTTGTCTTATTACAGGTGCTATTATAGGTTTTACAATAAACACATATTTTTGCAAGCGCTGTTAGATGAAAGGGCTAAAACATTTCGCAAGGGCGGGCTTCCCAAATGTTTTCCCCCGTCATTTTCGTTGGCCCCTTATCCCCAAACCTAGCTTCTCTGCTTCTCCTGTTCTGATTCCCAAATCATGTGCTACCTGAGTACTTAGTCATAGCATCCCAGTCGACCACACTCGACGACGGAGTTTTTGACGGGAGAGGGGATCGAGCTCTCCCTCTATCATCCTCTCTCTCATCCCTAACCCTAGATTGCCTTTTTCGTCTTCACCTCTCTCCTCTTTCTCGTCTGCATACTCCGGCGATCTCCTCGTTTCCTCCGGAGAGCACATCCGGCTGTGGGCGCCGGCGGCCCAGGTGCATTACTTTTTTGTGTTGGTTTTTGTTTCGATCATTTCCCTCGCTCATTCACTCCGACGATGAAAATCTACGAAATATTTTATGGACTAAGAAGTAATTTTAGTTTCTTGAGAACTTGCTTCAATCGAACTTTCTCTCAGGACCAAATGGAAAGAATATAGGTGAAATCAAACGTCAAGAAGAAATTTTGGTCCGCATTGATCTATGCGAAGTGATCCGCCGTGCTGCTTGCTCTGTAAGTTGAGTTATCTTTGTTGTCGCAGTAGCAAATTAAACGAATTTTATGTCAAAAACCAATTCATGACAGAAAACAAAACATCAAGTGCTGAAAACTTTATTGTGAATGGGATGTAATTTGGAATTGCATCTGCCCCTATTTGCCTACGTCAATGGGTAGGTTGTTGTTGTTGGGGAACACTTGAAGTTATAAGATTTGTCCAAACTGCAATTCCGAGAATTTCATGTTATTGATGTCCATGGTTATAGTGGCAGCTGCCGCTTTTTGGATACCTTACTTAAGTAACAAATTGATTTATGCGAGTAGTTACACATGCTCTACCATGTACTTTGTTCTGGATATTCAAATTGGGCAGTTGTAACTCCTAAAATGTTTTTTGCAACTGCATTTGAAAATTGCAGGACAACTCTACGTGTGGTCCATGGTCCAATTTGACGTTAATATAATTTATATTACTTAGTGGGATATTATAAAATAGACTTGCTTCAATGTAAAACCTAACTGAATTAGGCGGCACCCTTTTTTACTTTTATTCAGTGTATCCAAGATTATAATAATATCTAATATAGATGCCTAAAATTTATTAAATGTCATTGTTTATTGGTTTAGGAGGTCAGCTTGGAGGTGATTTGCTGGTAACATACCGTTAGCTTCTCAACAGCGCCCAGGTAACTAGGGAAGCAATTTGGATGTGATGATTTCTAATCATAAATACATTAATACACTATATAATTTTATATCTATATTTGGTGTTTGATTTTCATGTTTTTGATTTGACGGTGGAAGCTCCTGACAGGGTATTGCATCAGCTTTATGGCAACTTGGAGAAGCTCAAGTCTGCCAGTGACAATATTGCTGCAGAAATTCAGCAGAGACATAGACTAATAGTGAGCTACATTATTTGAAATTAGTGGGCCAGAAAAGTTTGTTTGCCAGTTACCACACCTCCAAGGTTTCTTATCTTACATGCAATTCCTTTTTCAGGTCGCTGGCGACGATGGTACAGCAAGTTGGCTGCTTGGAGTGGTTTGTGATATGAAACTATCTCACCCTCCTCCTATTGCTATTGTTCCTTTGGGGACAGGAAACAACCTTCCGTTTTCATTTGGATGGGTAATTCGAGAACTATCATTAATATTATTAGTTTCTCTTGAAAATTATCATTAATATTTTTAAGTTAAAATGCACCCATAGCTTACGAGTGTTTTTTCCCTATGGTCCTTTCCTTCCTGCCATTACAATACCTATTTATTGCTTCTCAATTACTTGTAAACCGTTGCCATATTCCAAGCAATGTGCATACCTGAGGTTTAAACAAGCTATTCTTTTCTTTTGAACAAACTTACATGATTATTGGCATCAAATTTATGTGGACACTTGTTCTCTTTTGCAGTGTTCTGCTATGTTTTCTGTTGGTCCACCCTGCATCAAATTTAAGCTTATACAGGTCTTATTGCTTCTGGAGTAATCCGCTCATCCTTGCTTTTATCAAGTGTTTCTGACGGCAGACGTGTGCTAGTTTCTAGATACTTATGTCTTAGATTAGCAGTGACTGATGTTCTTGTACATCTAAATGAACAAACAATCAGCAACGTGGATTTATTGTGTATCTGTTATGAGTACACATTTCCAAACAGATATATAATTTGTATGAAAAAAATTATTTACAGGGTCCAATTATGTTTCTGTTATGCATCGACATTTTGATTTTAGTTTTGTTGATGATTCATCAACGTGGATTTCCACAAAATTGACTAATGTTCATATATTAAATCAGTGTTGGTGTGGATGATTGTCTTGAGTTCCATAGTCTCGGTCATGGCTTTGTTTAATGTCCTAATGCTGGCAGAAGGCTTTCTTACTGTACTTTTCCCTGAATTTTGTTTGTAATTTTGCGGAGTACTCATTGTTAGTTTGTGATATCTTGTCAAAATACTCTTGTTTGCTTTTTAATGGAGTGGTAATCAAGCAATGTGGCTGCATTCAATCTTGCATTTGGAGAATATTGTTCTGAATTTCATAAATTTTAGTTCGATCATATTTCATAATGATGCATGTATTCAACTTGCAGTTTTGTTCATCTAGAAATTCTTCTGCTGTCATCTAACTCTCTTGATTTTATTATTCTTGAACTCCTCTTTTGGTTTCTACTGACATTGAGTACACGTGATCTATACCTTGATGGTTGGTTATATGTGTCAGACCAAGTAATTCTTGTGAATGATAAAAATGACTTAATTTAAATTATATGCAATTAGCTCAGGAATTGGTTGTGATGATTTATATAGAGAGAAACATTGATTTTTAACGTTATGCCAAGCTTTGAGCTCATTATTTTATCTACATGACAGATTGCCAAGCTTTGAACTTTATGCAAGCAATATTTATAAGACTACTGAATTCCATGCGGACAGTTAAACAATAATGTAGGCTACAATGGTTTTATTTGTTTGATTAAGCAAGGACATATTTAGTAGATGTTTTTACAAGGTTGTGATTATTATTTAAGTGTTGTCATTAAGATATTTGATCTGGGAAAAAAAATCTTGTGCATGAGATGCAGAGTCAAGAACTCCAGTCAGAGGGCATATACTTTCTAATCCTAATAATTATTGCAAGTTTTTTGTATATGTATAAAAATAAAAATGTAAGGGAAAACAAGGAACTCAAGAGGAACTTAGTAAAACAATCGAAACATTTAGAAATTAGGATATATCTAATATTAGATCCATGAAGTGAACCATAACAAAGTATTTTTTAAAAAATAGAACTTAATGTGTAAAGCAGCTGGTTTAACTAACCGTGTCTAATTACTTTCTATTACCATTGATAATTTAATGTAATATCAGTTTAAATATATTATTAACATATTATTAACATATTATATATTATTTTGTGTAATAAATTTATAATAATTCAAATAAATGTAAGTTTACAGTGTATGTTCATCAGATTAAATCAGGGTGAATTTTGGGGAAATTCCCATATCTAAGTGATTCACTTGCAAGTTCAATTTGTTAGTAAGAAGTCAAGTAAATGGGTGGTGTATATATGTGAATTCTTTTCTTGTCTTTCTTTTTTGTGCATGTATCTTCATACCTTCTTGATATGCTGGAAATGAAAGAGTTGAATATGCATCCTAATGGAGGTGTCGGTAAAGCTGTCAATTTGCTCGGTGTTAAACAGGAGATCTTTGTTATTTCTCATTGAGGTTTTAAGATACATGAAGATTTGGTTGTTTTGTTTGCTCATTGAGGTTTGTTTTGCCTTGCTGTTTAGTTTCCATTCTTCTGTAGCGATAGGGAGTATATCATTGGCCGTCGGATATGGGATGCAGATGGGGCTTACTACTGCGTGACTAAGGTATACCAAATCATTATGATTCATGTTGAAGAACTGCATTTGAAGCAATATTAAACTTATATCAAGCTTTACAAATATCGAGCTTGCTATTTGAATCTCTTTTGTAGGAAATCTGCTTTATTTACTGTAAGTGTATTATACTTTAGACCCATCTTGTATGGGCTCTGTGCCATCTTAATGTTCACGGACACTAACATTTACCAACTTTAAGTAGCATGAAGACATGAGTTTTGGATAGGTCGGAAGGACGAACCACTGGTGATGGGGTCAACCATTTCACCAATCATTTACAACCACATTCATGAAGAAATTATTGACAACCATAACTACCACATATCAATACAAACACATTTCGTACCTGAGCACCCCATAGGATCATAATGTCTTCTTTCTCAAGAAAAAAAATCATGTCATGTTTTTTTCCATTTATGTTAATCTGCATAAGCCTTATATTGATATTGCATATTCATTTCTGTTTTCTTGGATATGCCCTTTTTCTCTTTTCCCTATGCTTGATATTTTCAATGCATGACTTGAAGTTATCAAGTTATAGACATTTGGCTTTTTTCTAGTTCAATTGGGATTTCCTATGTCACATCATCCTCATCCCTGTTGCACCTTTCAGCATTGCTTAATCTAAAGCTGTCTACATGGTCATATGGATCTTTATCAGTGTCAAACTGTTATGTATTATTATAATTTATTATTGCAATAACGTTGTCTAAAGCTATTTTCCTACTTATGTGTTATGACCAACGAATGAGTTTACATTCTTTTGTTATGTCTGTTGCTGAAGCTTTTGGTTTAAAGAAAGATGAGAGGAACAATTATAATTTCATCCTTTTTTATTTTTCAATTCTTTTTGTCCTTAACCATTTTTGTTTGTTGCGTTTATGGAAGCATGCAATGAACAAAGTCATTTATAGCATTTTCCCCTTAAGCTGTTACATGACAACTGGAGTGCTCAGCTTGCAGTTTTTAGATCATTCGTTTATATTTTCATTGAATTCACAATTGCTGTAGGATCTAAGGCCAGCAATTTCATATCTTGCACCAGAGGAGTTGAAATTGGTGAATGATGCTCTGAAGGTAAGCATTACCCAGAGAGTTTCATATACACTGTACTGTAATTATGCTTTTTTGTATATATGTTACAATATGTAGCATTTGATTTGGAGAATGCTTACATGTATCGTTGCTCCTTTGGTCAGTGCAGCTGGCATTTGAAGCTCACAATGGTCAAAAAAGGCGAAGTGGAGAGCCTTTTATTATTCATCCGGTTGAAGTCGCATGCATTCTCGGAGAACTTGTAAGTTGTTAAAGACTCAAGTTTATATTCAAAATGTCATGTAATTTACCAGCAAATTTTCCTTTATAACCAATTTATATGTTTTGTTTTTTTATCTATATATTAATTTGTTTACTTATTTATTTTTAACCTACTCTTAGGAACTAGACTGGGAGTCTATTGCTGCTGGATTATTGCATGACACTGTTGAAGACACAAGCGTTACATTTGAAAGAATAGAGGAAGAATTTGGTGCCACAGTGCGACACATTGTTGAAGGAGAGACAAAAGTAGTGTTGCCTTGAGTCATTCTCTTTAAGGATTATCTGGAAGTATATGATGTTATATAGTGATTATATATTTTCACATAAATTAGGTTTCCAAGTTGGGAAAACTTAAATGTAAATATGTGGATAATTCAGTGCAAGATGTAAAAGCTGATGATTTGAGGCAAATGTTCCTTGCGATGACAGAAGAGGTATTGTCATTTGAATAGTTAGTTGATATTTTATTCTGACTATTGGAAATTATGTGAAAATAAAAGCTCCCTTTTAGGTACGAGTGATCATTGTCAAACTTGCTGATCGCCTGCATAACATGCGAACTCTTTCACACATGCCTAAGCATAAGCAGGTAGTTTTGTTTCCAACTAGTGGCTTGAAACTTTTCTGTTGGTTATTTACTTGAAACTGCTTTTTTCCTCTTGTTTTTCCTTTTTTCGCAGTCCAGCATTGCATTGGAGACATTGCAAGTGTTTGCTCCCTTAGCAAAGCTTCTAGGGATGTATTGGACCAAGGTATGTCCTCTGGGATGATTATGCAAAAGCCTTTTTACCATGGTTTACGTATGCCCATATTTTTTAGTTGGAAATTCGCGTTTATGTGGATGTTAATCATATTTGTGGTTGTTGATACTTGATACTTCATGACATTCGCTTGATTTTACATTCAGATTTTGTTCTTTGCTTTTGGTTGTTTTTACGTTACCAACGAATGACTGGTTTCAATCAAATTACGTATTATGTCACAAGGGACAGAAAGCATAGCTTTACAAATATTCATGATTTTTTTCCCTCTCCTAAACAAGGATTTTTTTGCAGTCAGAACTGGAGCATCTTTCTTTTATGTATACAAATCCTCATGATTTCTCTGAGCTCAAAAAAAGAGTTGATGATCTAAATAAGGAGCATGAGAAAGAACTTCTGGAGGTAATCTTTTATTATCTAAAGCTATACTGATGATTGGTATTCCTGATCATGGTTGTTGGTATTTTAGCTGTCAATATGTCTCATGCTCTGTCCTTTTATAGGCTAAGAAAATCTTGAAGCAAAGAATTGAGAATGATCAGTTCCTAGAGCTTGTGACTGTGAAAACAGAAGTGCGTACCGTATGCAAAGAACTATACAGGTCAGTATAGAAACTTTGTTATATTCTTATTTTGTATCAAAGAGAGATCCAAATCTGAATGGTGATGCATCCAAGACCTACTGCTTAATAAAAAGTTAATTTGGTGAAGAACATAAGAATTTCCAAGACCTAAGTAGTGTATTTATTTCTGGACATTTGTACCGATTTTAGAAGTTTTACTGTGGATTGTTAATCAAGTTACAAATGAGGAAACATTTATGAAAATAACATTTATATTGATCCCATCACAGTAATAGAGGGGTTGGTGTTTAATTTTGAAGCCAAGGAGGAAATTTACTCCTTGTATAGTTGATGCCCATAATCATGTGTGTATGACAGTTTATGGCTGCAAAATGTTCTCAACTTTATATAGGTGTGATAACATTTTTATCTTTTATTTATCTATTTGTCAAATTTTTAAGGTTTTATTTGGACATATATATATCCCAATAAATAATATATGTGAACTTTAAGTGGATTTGACCATTGATCATGTCGTTACAAATTCAATTGTTTTAGACCAATAGAACATCTTGCATACTGAATTGATCAAATGGAAAATATGATGGGTTTTTTCCTTTTTGATTTGGTGGGGTATCAGAATGTGTAAATAATGTCCTATGGTTTACATCTAGAAAATTAAGAATGAAAGAAAATGTCAATGGTTATAAGGAATATATAATGATAATTGTACATATGACCAAAATCTTGACATATAAGAAAATAAGAACATTTGTTCTGTGTTCTTTAAAGAGATTCAATACTTGGTAGCAAATAGGATCAAGTTTCCATATGATTTTGCTCATGTTCTACATTTGATTTAATGCTCTTTTGCTCAAGTTTCCATATTACTTATTTCCTGCCGCAATGAGGAATACAAGAAGTATTTAAACTTATTTCCCACAGCGTTTTTTGATTTTCCACTGTATTATGATTGTTGTGACATAGCAAAGAGCTTTAACAACACGTTATTGGGGACGGTTATAAAGAGGATTGAATGTGTGCCCGAAGAAGACAATGTGTGAATCATGATACCTGGATCCAAAAATTGTGCATTGCAAATTTTAAACACTTAAAAAAATATGAACATGTTGTGGAGTATGCTATAAACAATAACAGTATAAGTTTTGTATGGTGGAAGATGTTGGAGAGAATGCCTTAAGTTAACTATCAGTTAAGTTTTTGTACATGGACTATTCAATATCCTGCTAGGGGTCACTGTATGGTATGATTCTCCTTCAGTTTGTTTCTTCAGCTCAACAAAATTTGCAACAAGTTCTTTATTCAATATCCTGCTAGGTGCTAGATAATGGACATTATATCGTGCTACAGAAAAATATTTGTGCCAATATAGTTCTTGTTTATATTGACTTGTTTTTAATAGGTTATTGGTGTGCCAGTAACATTTTATGGGGATTTGAAGAACCAATTTGTCGAAGCTAATGTTGGGTTCGATACCATCTGCAAAGTATTTATGCTTATTGAGTGATCTGTTTATATATAATCATACAGAGAAGCCTCTCTTGTAGCCAGCTGAGGAAGCCTCTCTTCATATGGGAGCCCTGTTGCATTGCTACTTCCTCTTAAAATCACCCCCTCTAAACTCTAACTCAACTCGATTCCTCTGTTTTATCCCGATCATTTACCCCCTCCCTCGATTTAGTACCACCAAGCATCGTCGTTCCCTTAAAATAAGTCACTGGCTTCATTGCGACTATCTTTAGTATGCGACTTTGACTTGTATTTTTCCTATTTTTGTATTTGTGAGTTCATCCCTTCGGTGATTACATAATATATATATATATGGTCTACATGTTTTGAGAAATAATCCGATGTTTATTTGTTTTCTAATTGAGATCGTTACTGTTATAGGTGGTGAGAGCATTGGACAGCGAGTGTGATGACCTGTCGAATGGCATGAAATTTGGACAGAGCCAGGTTTTCAACTCAGCCCAGTATTCTGCAGAGATACGGATGTTCCATAGAGGGGGGCTAGAAAGTGAGGAGTACAGCTCGGGCAGCTATGAGAACTCCGGAGAGCATGAACGCAGGATGTCGGCAGCATACAGCGTTGAGTTGAGTCGACGACCTTCAATTCTCCTCCTCATTCCAAGAATAATACCAGGGAGGGAGACCTATAGAGTGAGTCATGCTGCTCCTTTAACAGATCACAGGCGGTGTCGGACTGTTATGCAGGTGAAAATCGCCGGCAATGCTCCTTGAATCAAGCCGATTTTCTTGATAATCATATTGCAGAAGTTAGCAAGCAGAAAAAGAAGCGGTTGAAGTCAGATGCAGATCTTCCAAGATTTCCTCTGGCTGCATCTATGAGTAGCCACCTTGAGCAACTTGCTAGTATGAAGGGAGAGCAGGTGCCACCATTAGATCTTTAGTGCTAACATATGCTAGTTTCACTTGAATATATGTGAACTAATCCCAACTTTAGAGTTTAATATAATTTATTTTTTCTAGTAATTTTCTTTTTCAAGTGCATTTATGAAGTCACCCAAAAATATAGACATCATGTTAGGAAATCCCATACTAAATGTTCCGTCTTACATACTGCTTGCAGGTAAATGGAAGTACAGTGCAAGCCTTTAAGCTAAGCTATGCTGAACACCTGGTCCTGGTGTCTCTCTCATCTCGGTACTAGCCAGTAGCCGGATCCGGAACCCAAGAAGATGGCGCCAATGAGGACACAGAGGAAGGGTTTGGGGTCGGTAAAGCAGCGGGGTTCGGGTCGACCGTACCTGCCCCGCTCTCCTTTCTGCTTATTGCCGCAGTGGTGTAGTAAGCTCTCCTGCAAAAAAGAGATGAGATTCAGCAGCAGAAAAGATTTTTGAGATGGAACCCTCTCTGGAATGTATATACTGCTGTCGGAAAATGTATTGTTCACGGAGTGATTTAATTGATAATGACTGATAAGTTTTATATGCGATACTGTTTCTTATTTGTATTACGGATCATCTTCCAATATCAATGCACATTGTCTAATTTATGTGATTGTTGAATAAAAGCAATTTAATTTGATTGTTTCTTGTAATGATTGTTTCTTGTAATTTAATGTTATTTGTGGTTTATTTAAGCATTTTGAACATTAAATGGATCTATTTAAATATAAAACGTAGGGAGAAACAATAAAATGAATTGAAACAAGCGCTGTCTATCTGGGACTTTTAACAGCGCTTCTTTAGTATAAGCGCTGTTAAAGGCCCCTCTTTAACAGCGCTTGCACAAACAAGCGCTGTTAAAGGCCCCCCTTTAACAGCGCTTTCACAAACAAGCGCTGTTAAAGGGGGGCCTTTAACAGCGCTTGCACAAACAAGCGCTGTTAAAGGGGGGCCTTTAACAGCGCTTGCACAAACAAGCGCTGTTAAAGGGGGGCCTTTAACAGCGCTTGCACAAACAAGCACTGTTAAAGGCCCCCCTTTAACAGCGCTTGCACAAACAAGCGCTGTTAAAGGCCCCCCTTTAACAGCGCTTTCACTAACAAGCGCTATTAAAGGGGGGCCTTTAACAGCGCTTGCACAAACAAGCGCTGTTAAAGGCCCCCCTTTAACAGCGCTTGCACAAACAAGCGCTGTTAAAGGCCCCTTTTAACAGCGCTTGTAAAGCGCTATTAAAACCAGCCCCCCTTTAGCAGCGGCGAGATAGACAGCGCTTGTAAAGCGCTATTAAAGACCTTATTTAAGCGCTGTTAAAGGTCCATTTTGTAGTAGTGAGGGAATTAATTCAAATCCAGATTTGAATTGATTCAAATTATTTTGTGCATGAATCAAATCCTATTCAAATATTTACACACAAATGAAGACTTGGTCAAAGATGGAGAGATATGGAGAATCTCATGCAAATCAATTGTGATTAAATGAGATCATATTCTAATCCTAAAGCCATACAAATTCAAACTCCGTATACAATGATGACTGGAAGAGATCTTCCATGGTGATTCATTCAAATCCTATTCAAGTAGCATTCCATCCAATCTCCTTCAATTATGGGATCCTATTTGATTCTAAATGATTCCATCCTCTCATATATAAAATCAAATTCAAAGGAGAGAAAAGAGAGAGGCCAAAAATACAAGAGAACACAAAGGGAGGCTGGCCAAAATCTTCAACCTCAAGCCCTTGCACAACTTGCAAGTTTGCAAGCCTCTTCTCACATTGCGCAACATTACCAAGCCTCTCCTCCCATTGCGCAAAGCTCCATTGCCCATCCTACAGCTACAAGCATAGCCTCCATTGCCTACCATCTCCTTGCCGCAACTATCCAAGGCCAAAGTTCATTTGCCTATCATTCCCTTGCTGCAAACTATCATATGCCAAAGCATACATCTCCATACTTCCCTATTGCCGCAAGTATACAAGCAATGAGCCACATCTTCAAGTAGTCCCATCTTAAGGTAGATGCGCCATCAAGCCATTGACAAATCAAGGAGGCCACGCACCAAGTCCATTGTTGACCTAGGAGGGAGCTACACCTATTGTTCTTGCCGACCCATGCTCTAAAGGGTGCCAAACCATTGACAAGCTTCATCTCCTCCAATCTTCATTGCACATTTAATCAAGGGGTCTCTACTCAAGGCCGCAAGTTCCAGGGGGGAAAGCTTATCAAGGCCGCAAGTTTCATCCAAGGAGGGACGTGACATTGGGAACTACATACTATCAGACTTTATCTGACCTGAGCAGATTGACGGAGACTATGATGCCTACACAAACTAAGCTTTCCTAAACTCTTTATCATTATTTATTTGTCTATTGGTGTATAGATCTTTGTGTGGAAACTTTACCATACTTGTACGTTTTCGGGTCTTGTCAAGTTGGGGCTAGACAAGAGGGACTTGACTAGTTGGAGCTAGCCAATAGAAATCTTGTACTAGGATTAGTATTGTTTAGCACTTTGGGAGTGCGGTATGGAGAGACTGGTAGGCATAGAGGATGTGCTCTAGCTTTTTATGGTTGTACATGTAACATTATTAATCTAGTATCTGCTTTGGGGGCTGGAGTAGGTCGTGTGGACGACCAAACCAGGGTAAATCTGCTCGTGCATATCTGTGATAGTTTTATTTACCCTACTTATTACTATCTGTGCTGAATAACTGCTTGTGATTGCCTGTGTGTTCGCAAAAATTTTTATTAGCCTATTCACACCCCTCTTGGCTTAGATCCAGATCCAACACAACTTACAGCTGGCGACACGTTAGGAGATTCGTTCAGTGGCGAAGGGGTGGCCCTTCGACTTACGGCTGATGAAACTTAGAAGTGTCGTTCAGTGGTGAAGGGGTGGCCCTTCGACTTACGACTGACGACACATTAGGAGAGTCATTCAGTGGTGAAGGGGTGGCCCCTTCGACTTATGGCTGATGACGTCAGGAGAGTCATTCAGTGGCGAAGGGGTGGCCCCTTTGACTTACGGTTAACGGCGTGTATGAGAGTCGTTCCATGGCAAAGGAGTGGTCCCTTCGACTTACGGCTAACGACTAGGTAGTACACATGAGTCTCATCCAGACAGATTCGACTTATCCATGCTTCCCCATGGACCGCAACCTTTTAGTGGGAAGCGTGGTGGGATAGCTTTAGTGTCGTTCATGAATGAGGTGTTTTCCAAAAAGTGGCAAAATTTTATTTGATGAGAAAACATGCTTTATTGAAAATAAACAGAAAATAAATGGTGTACATGTGTTTCCAACTTAGTCTGAGCTGATTCGTCCCACGCATTTTTTATTCAATCCAGAGCCGGGTGGCTTGCTAATTGATCACCTTGGTGACATGCGACCCCGTCATTTTGCACTTCTGCTTCGAGGGTCCCTCCTTGCTGGGTTGATCATTGGCTGGATTTTTGGGATGTCCTCGCTTAACCAGTGCATCAATCTCTTTCTTAAGAGTCCAACATTCGTTGGTATCGTGCCTATAGTCGTTGTGGTACTTGCAGAATTTGATGACGTCCCTCATCTCATATTTTCCTTTCTTGGCAGATTCTTGCACCAATTCTTCCCGTGGGGCATAAGGGAGGACTTCCGTCTTCGGGACACTTGGCTTTGTATAGACGAGGTGCTCCTTGCTCCGAGGGTTCCTCTCTCTGGGTCTATTGTCTCGAGACTCTTGACGAGGGGTCACCTGGTTTGGTTTTTCCCTCTTGGAGTCTGCACGGCGGGTGTGGGTACCTTTCCCAGCAGTTCTGGTCGGTTCTTCCACTTTTTCGGAGATGGTGAACCGATCTATGATATTGAACATTTCTGCAAGGTTAGTAGGGGGAATTGGTGGAGTGCCCTCCGCAGATGTTTGTTTCGCACTGCTTGAGTGAGCACCGCTATGATAGTCACATCCAGCGTCTCCTCTACATCGAGCCGCTCGTCGTTGAACCTTTGGACGAAGTCTTGGATCGACTCATTCTCGTTTTGCTTGGGCAAAAAGAGATGAGAGGACTTCTTTGGACGACGACCTGTGACAAACAGCTTGCAGAACATATCAGACAATTCATCGAATGACCCGATGCTGCCGTCGGGTAACCCTTCGTACCATGGCTCATCGGCCCATGAAGCATCATCATGTTCAAGTATTTGTGGATGTGCGACCATGGGTCGCCTCTTCCATCGTATGTTGGTAAAGCGGGAAGCTTGAACTTCGGGAGAGAAGGAAAGAAGATGATGTTTTCCTTCAAGGGGATCTGTCGAAGTGCGGATTGGATGAGCAGGGATTTCCCCTCTTCGCCTTGTTCGTATGTCACTCCCGAAGATCGGTTCGGGATCTTATCCCTTCTCCCATAACTACCTGCAAGATTGAGAGGGTTATTACCTTGGGGAGCCCAGTATATTACCTGGTCCAGGATATGATAGGCCGCTTATTTGTAGTTGGAGGGACCGGGTTCTCTCTTGATACCGATAGAACGATAATCAATCCCCCTTCGCTATTTAGGTGAGTTGGGGTGTCGCAAAGTGTGGGCTGAGCTCTTGCCGGTCCACTCTCAGGTCTCCATGTTCACTGAGCAAGGCTGCACATATAGTTAGCGTCAGGGTTGGGTTCGGAGGCAGTAGTTGCTTGGCCGCAGGTGGCGGGTCTCTCATGATTTCGCGTATCAGGGTCACCAAAACCCCTAGACTTCTGTCGACCCATTCTGAAAGTTGGTCGAACTGCTTCTGGATCACCTTAGGCTCTTTGGGGGCCTTCCCAAGTCGCTTTAATGGTGAGGTGGAATCTGTGGCGTCCTCCACCTGGACGCTATTCGCTTTTTGCTTCTCCTTCGGACCTTCGATCGGTCCCGTATTGATGGGTCCAGCTGATATATATGTTCGTTGGCTTTCGGGATGTCGAACAGTTTAACGTATTTCCACAGACGGCACCAAACTGTTAAGGCAAAAAATGACCGAGACAGTTGTCAAGCTGACGTAGACCCTTTGCGCTGAGTCGGAGCCTCGTTAGCGAGCGAGGTGGGACCCTAGGTTGGGAGAAACAGGGTCGGATGATGGACGTAAATTATGATGCGATACTGGATCGACCCTAGAACAGATTGTACGTCGATCGCTCGAGGTCGGGAAACTCGAATGCGACCCTCATGGATGATGGGGACACGTCGATCTGCACCACAAGAAAACGTTAGGGGGGTCGGATATGGGTCCCAACCCAAATCCCCTCCGATGCTTAAGTTAGTATGGAAACTTAAGGATGAGAGGGAGCTTGGAGCAGCTGATGTCAACCCACGGAGGTTCGCCTCAGATCTGTCGTCGCAAGCTCTTTTGTGCAAGAAATATCAGCTGAAAGAGTAAAGTCTATGTTTAGATCTCGTACCTTGAGAATTAAAACCTTTCTTTATTTATGGACCTCTTGGGTCTCTTTAGTGACGTTGGGGAGATAACGGTCACCCATTATGGTGCCACGATTCTCCACCTTTAATAGGAGTGAATGCTTCCCACGTTCCCGCTTATTACGGGCTCATCTTTTATTCCCACATTCGAGTAAGGGGAATGCAACGATCGACTGGTCAGCTTGGCTTTGACCGATTCGATATTGGGCTTCTCTTGTGGGCCCCATGGGACTTTGTCATCTGTCGATTAAGTCATCTCTAGTGCCGACCCAATGATTCAACACTACTGGAGCCCCAAGAGGAATTTTAAGGCATAAACGTTATCATATTCTTATACAAATAAACCCAACCACTGCCTGCAGATGACGCCCATTACCCATTATTCAAAATTAAGGGCGGTTACTTACCAAAAAAAAAAAATTAATGGCGGTTGGTCGGCCGTAGGTCCACCATCATAACTAAATCATCATCTTCTTGTCCAATCAAAATAAAATAAAACAAAATAAGATGAAGGAAAACAATTCTTATTTTTCTTGTGATGAAGTCCTCACCGCCAAGATTTTATTTAAACACCAATGGATGAACCTCCTCCACCCATTCGTGGCCCAGCTCAGCCGGCCCATTGGCGGTGCTGTAGATGCCCGTTTCATCCGTATATAAAGCCAACGAAATGAATTGGTTCAGGAAATTAATTTGCAGCTAATTAATTAGCTAGGGTGCATCAATAAGCGGTTCTTCTTCCTCCTCTTCCAACTGTTTAATACTAGCCCGGCCTCGGAGAACAAAATGGTGAAGATTGCAATAGGGAGCATCGGAGACTCGTTCAGCGCCGCCTCGCTGAGGTCATACTTGGCCGAGTTCATTGCTACCCTTCTCTTCGTCTTCGCCGGCGTTGGATCCGCCATTTCCTATGGTACCAAAGACTTATATCGCACTCGATTGCGCTACTAATCACTAAACACGGTACTGCTTGCTTAATTAATTATGTGCGCTTATCTTTTAATCTGCAGGCAAGTTGACGGCCGACGCTGCGCTGGATCCAGCTGGGCTTGTAGCCATTGCCATTGCACATGCATTGGCTCTCTTTGTGGGTGTCTCCATGGCCGCCAACATCTCCGGTGGCCACCTCAACCCCGCGGTCACCCTGGGCCTCGCAATAGGGGGGAACATCACCATCATCACCGGCATCTTCTACTGGATCGCTCAGCTTCTTGGGTCCACCGTTGCTTGCCTCCTCCTCAAGTTCGTCACTGGCGTCAAGGTCTGATTCTTGAATCTAATCACGACATCCGAATTGCTTGCTCTGATACAGTTAATGTAACCCATGCATGCATAATATGGACTGAACACGTAATTAATTAACTGCATGCAGGCGATCCCGACACACGGAGTGGCAGCGGGGATGGGCGAGCTCGAGGGAGTTGTGATGGAGATTATCATCACCTTCGCCCTTGTCTACACCGTTTACGCCACTGCTGCCGACCCCAAGAAGGGCTCCCTCGGCACCATCGCCCCCATCGCCATCGGGTTCATCGTCGGTGCTAACATCCTGGCTGCCGGGCCGTTCAGCGGTGGGTCGATGAACCCAGCTCGGTCTTTCGGGCCTGCTGTGGTTGCCGGAGAGTTTGCCGGAAACTGGGTGTACTGGGTAGGGCCCCTAGTTGGAGGAGCGCTGGCCGGGCTGGTCTACGGTGACATCTTCATAGTGTCCTATGACCCAGTTGCTCCGTCCTATGACCCAGTTGCTCAGGACTACCCTTAGACTAATGAAGCTACTGAGCTCTCCTATGTTCATTTAGTATTAGTTTTAGGTCCTTGTGGTCTGCTTGGGCTCTCTTCTTGTGTCAGAAATACATACACCTATTATGACGGCACACATTACTGTTTTGACGCATAATGGCAGTCGCGGAATGTGATTTAAGCTGCGATGTTAAATGGATAATTGCACTTTGCATTGTTTTGGGTTATTATCATGTTGACAACATTGGTGCATCCCAACGGGGGTGCCTAGCTCTTAGTACCAAGTTTCGGATCGAATCATGGATGGACACCGGCATAATCAAGAAATTTTTTTTTGGCGAAAATAATGATGATAAAATATCAAAGCAAAAAAATTAACGATATGCATGATTTGAGTATACATTGATAGTGTTACGACCAAAGATAGGAACGGTGTTAAAAACCTAAACAAACAAAATACTTAGGCGAAGCGATATCCCACTCAACGTATGGAAAAAGATCTGACTTAAATCAAGAACCTCGTCCCTTGTAGCCTCAACATCCTCCAAGCTCGCCAGTCGAGCAACAAGCTCGCTTAATTATGATCATCCAAGAAGTTCGCCTCGCCGAACAAAAAGTTTGCTCGTCGGCCCCCAGACTCGCCGATTGGTCGTGCATTCTCCTCCAAGCTCGCCGACTGCGCGAAAAGGTTGCTCATTGTCTTCCAAGTTCACCCTCCCAACCAAGGCACAAGGGTTAGCCCTCGAGAGCTGGGGACATCGAGCTTAGGTGACGAGCTTGACGCCCTCAAGGAGCGACCAAGCGACCTATGAGCGGCCCCACCTCTTGGATGCACATTGAAGTTACTTAAGCCTATCGAGTACGATAAACCTCATCGAATGATAATATCTCTGACGCTCCTACGCTCTGACGCTCTGACGCTTTCATGCCTAACAGTTTCACGCTCTGACACTGTCGGTTCTAATATTACCGGCTCTGACATCCTCAGCCGAACCTTCGACAGTCTGACATACCAGCTCAGCGCATCAGCTCAGCCGAAGCTAACCGACTCACTCAGCTATAAATACTTCTATACCTTCATCAACAAAAAAGATTGGTTAATAGAAATTACAAACACACACTTCACACAAGACAAAATATCTTCCACGTATTTGCTCTTCCACTCAAGGTCGCCCACGTAGGGTCGACCTATCTTAAGCTCGGCCTATGTTTCTGACTCGCATTCTAAGTCTCAATACTAACTTAAGCATCAGAGAGGCTAAGGGTTGGCACCCAACCCCGCCTTTCTGACGAGCCGATCTTTGCGCAGGAAAGCTCGTCCAAGAACCAAACAATCGGCGACCAACTCCAGATAAGCGGCGTTCAAGTGGTGACCTTGAAGAATTGATCTCGGGATCAACATCTAAAGCGCGCTCAGCCTCTACAACCCCTTATCACTTGTAAACAGCCCCCACAAACACCCATCACTTGTTAATCATCGTGCCTTTGATTCCACACTAAACAAATAACATTGTCGGACGGATTTCGACCTGCAACAATTGGTGATGTCTGTGGAAATCTTAGTGTCACACCCATGTCAAATCCTATACACAGAAATCGCGGCCCCAATCGTGGCAAAGCACACATGAATGAGGAGTCATTCTCCACCAAAGTTTTGAAGGCTTCGCCAAGATGATGAAATATTTCGATGCGGCTAGAGCCGATGCACCCCCATGCCCCTCTAAGCTCCAGAACATGAGGCGAAATATTCGTCCTCAGTTCAAGGAAGAAGCAGCCACTCAGCGGAGAGGACTCAAAGAAGAATAGCAGCCCAAAAAAGACGCTTTGATGAGGAAGTAGAGGCCGCTCGGCAGTGGCGGCTCGACGAAGAAGCTGTTGTTTGACAAAGATGCCTAGAGGAAGAGGCATATGCATCTCTACAAATGCGGTTAGATGAAGAAGTTGCCCGTCGACTGCTCTGATTCATCATCGCCTAGCGCGAGAGGCTTCGGAGAGAGAACTATGAGATCCCAGAGGCGTCGTGTAACGACCACTTTTCGTTGTACGTTGTTCGTGCACGTGCTTTTTGATCGGTCCATATTTTACACCTTTTTTCTGCATGTTTTCACGCCATTTCGATTGCTCATATTGAGATTTTCACGAGTATTCGACGATATTGCGTTACTTTTCACTATTTCTTTTTTTTGTCGGATTTCAGGAAATATGGAGCGATCGGGAGCAAAAATGAGCTTAAGGGACTTGCACCCACTCCGGAGCGTCACCCAAGGCCCTTTTAAGGGCTATTCGGCGATGGGAGACGGGTGGAAGAAGAAGAAACTCCGTAGGAGCGACGAGGAGGAGAAACGGAGAAGATTGGGCATCTACAGCATGCCACTCGGCCGAGTGGAGCAGCCACTCGGCCGAGCAAGAAGACCACTCGGCCGACTAGACCGGACACGCTCCAACAGAAGGAATTGGGCGTGCACTCGGCCGAGGGATGATATCCCACTCGGCCGAGTAAGAAGATCGCATCGCCCGAGTGGCATGAGAAATCCACCATCAAAAGAGGCCGACTTACTGGAAATGTACAGGCTTTTGACGGTTCTGACTCGGCCGAGTACCGAATTCCCCTCGACCGAGTGAGTAAAGCCACTCGGCCGAGTCACCTCCGAAGACAGGCCCCCAAGATCCCTGACTTACTGGAATTCTACAGGGTCTGTCACTCGGCCGAGTAGAGAAGCCCACTCGACCGAGTAGAGAAGTCAACTCGGCCGAGTGATGCCGAGGACATGCAGCGCCCAGATTTTCAGACAGCCTCCCACTCTTTTGAAATCTGTTATCATTCCAACAAGCAAAGTATTTTTCTCATATTGTTTATGGATAGTAGACTTCATGACGATTCCAACTCTGCCAAGAACGTGCAAATCGGAGGTCGGATGAAATCTGGAGAATTTCTGCAAGTTGATGCTGCAGTGCTGGAATTTCCACTCGGCCGAATCACATTTTCCACTCGGCCGAGTCGGCGACGGGCCCAGATTTTAAGTTGCGGTTTGGGCTGTTTTTGGGCACGAATTTGAGGGGTTTTCTAGGATTTCTTGCTAGGGTTTTGGGTGAGTATTTAAGGGGTTTGTAGCCACCATTAGAGGGGGATCCCCATTATGTTTTCTTAGCCCCCATATGTTTTTCTTAGGATTATTTTAGAGGTTAGGCCATGCCCTAGGCCCCCTCTTGGATCTAAAAGCTTGTATTTGGATTGAAGATATTCATCAAGCTAAGTATTTTGTTCTTCTTATTTGAATCTTTGTTTTTCTATCTTTTTATATGCAAGCAATGATTTTTATTGATTCTTATATCCTTGTTGCTATGCTAGAGTAGATTGGTTGTTCTAGGGCATGGGGATGAACCCTATGGATCTAATTTCAGATTTGTGATGAATGAATTTCCAAATTGCTAAGAATTGCTAGGAGGTTAGGTTGTGATTGATTTATTACGGATAGCTAGGGATTTCCATCGATTGGGGTTTGTAAGAGATTGGATTCTAATCGATGGGAAGGCCTAGATATTCGATTTAGGTTTACAATTGGGTTTCTCTAGATTTGGTTTGCAAGAGATTGGACCAAAGCTAGGATTTTTAATTGTAAATCTATACCCATATTCGTTTGCAAGAGATTGGACGAATACGAACTATCACAACCTAGATCGTAACTCGAGTTTGCATGAGAGTGGGCTCGAGGAGCGATTGAATGATGATGTCGATCTTCATGCCAGTGGCTTAGGTTAGGGTTTGTAAGAGATTGGGCTCTAATCTAGGTTTCTATAGACCGGCAATAGCGCGAGAGCGTGAGCTTGGTTCTATATTCAGTTACGACTAGTTCACCTCAATGCAAGTCTAGTAATATTAAGATTCACTATTTACAATGATGTATGACGGTCCGTAGTGGGGATTCCCTAGACCTAGACACTTTTATTATACTGTATTTGAATCAACATTTGATCGATTTCTCTATCTCCGACACCGACATCCATCACCATTGCCATTACATCATACCATAGCCATCTCCACCAATAAAACATTTGTAGTCAAACCAACCTAGGATAGATTGGAGCCAACACCACCTCCTCGTGTTCGATACCCGCTCGCCACTTTGCCGTGCGCTTGCGGTAAAACTACAATCGTTCTCCGGGTGCATATCCGGGGCCGATCAAGTTTTTGGCGCCGTTGCCGGGGAGGTGTTTCCGTTGGGTGCCAATTTGTCACAATTAGGTTGATTAGACTACGAAAAAAACTAACAAAAGGAAATTTTCACCCCCGCCACCATTATTATCATTTCTATATTCTTTCGTGCCACTGATATCTTTTCTCAAGGTATTTATCTTTGTTGATCAGGTGCTATGGATTATACTACGTGGACCACAGATTTTGATCAGAGTGCTCAGATGGGAGATTACTATTTTGATCAGAGTGCTCAGATGGGAGAATACTATTATGATCAGAGTGCTCAGACGGGAGAATACTGTTATGATTAGAGTGCTCAGATGGGAGAATACTTTTTTGAGGAGATGCACTGGCCCGAGCTTGATGAGAGACGAAGGATCTTTTTTGATGAGATGCATGCACACCAGGTGGAAATACAAGCCAGGCTTGATAAGAGAAATCTTCAATTGGAATGTACGAAGAGGGTACTTGAAATGAATGTGCTCATGCTTAAGGTTGCAGGGATTTCCAAAGATATCAGTTCTGCTTCTTCATTTTATGGACAGGAAGCATCGCCAGACTTACTACCAGAGCCAGAATGTGCCGTCCTCGATCCAACTTCCTACGATACATCTATTGCATATGAAGAGTGGATGGACGAAGAGGCAGTGAAGGAAGCAGAAACTGAGTCATATGCGCAGCCAGAGGAGGACGCATTTCAGAGATTATTGGATGGCCTCTTGGAGTCAGTGAGGTTCACCGGTTCAGAGAGCATTACAGCAGGTGATGCATTTGAGCTACGATTTGCAGATTTTGTTATAAACCGTGTTTCAGCTGCAGGAACAATTGAGGAGGACATCCATGTCAGTCTTGAGGGGGATAGACTATATTTTCGGATTGCTTGCGGGCATTCCCCTCCACATGATACATCCCCACAAGCTGACACACTTGAGCAGCCAACATCACCATTCCAGAGAGATCCCACATTGATAGTTGATGAGAAAGTAAAGGAGCACACTGTCGAGCCAGAGCATATTGATGAGGAGGCCTCACATGCGGAGCCCGAGCATGCTTTTGAGGAGGCCTTACATACAGAGCTAGAGCTTATCATCGAGGAGGTCGTACATCGGGACGAGGACATAGCCATTCATGAGGATCCCGAGCACTATTCTCCTCCATTAGAGCTCCCGCAACCACCTCATCCTTCCATTGACGTCGAGGACTACCCCACAGAGCTTACGGCTCCCACTCAGGGAGATATCTTTACCCACTCCATTTCTGAATCATGCATTCCATTTGATATTTATTTTGATTCAGATATTTTTGACACATCATACCTTTTGCAGCATACATATGATTATGGACCGGAGGTATGCTTGGACGTGTCACAGTTTGACGAGCCTATCGAGGAGGTCCACACCCATGATCCAGATACACATGAGCAGCTTAGAGGGGACACCATGGAGACAGCTATCACAGCACATGAGGATATTGGATTATTTCCAGGCAAGTATCGTCCACCATTATTTATTCTATATATTTCTATAGACGATCCTCTTTGGGATACTTTTATTAAGAGGGTGAATTTTTTGCAGCGAACTGATGCATCCTATTCTCTGCAGGGTACATGTGGAGTCCTTGTGGGAATGCTGGAGGATGCATTGCTGGAGTTCGTTGGAGTCCGTGGACATACGCGCCTGGCGGAGCCACGGAAAGAGCAGTTGGAGCAGTTGCCTGCACCGGCAAAGATACTGGATCCGCCTTTTGCTATAGGTGATATCAATCCAGTAGTGTAGAAATTTTTATGCTTTGAATAAACACGAATTTTCTCGACAGCGAGAGGACCGTATAGATTTGCTTGAATAAATATCACCTCATATGATGGCAACAAAAATCTTTTACACCCTAAACCTATTATATATATTAATTCCCCTCTCCATATTTTGATACGCCACATCCTTTTTGCTCACCACCCATCGAGCATTTCTTTCAAGTGAATACTCACATTCTTATTCGTTTGACTCAATCTCGCTTAGCAAAGCCATGACATTTTTGATCGAGTCATTTGAATAGGTTTGTTTGGTATAAGCTTGGGGGAAAGCGCTCTCATGCATCATTGTATGTGCATGTAGTTGCATTAGGATTTCATGTCATTCATTTCATCATTTTTCATTCACCCCCTTATTATTATCGTTGTTCCTCATATTCTTTCATTATGATCACATTGAGGACAATGTGAAGTTTAAGCTTGGGGGAGTGAATTTCCATGCCATTTAGATGCATTAGTTGCATTTTTACTTTATTTTTGGGCTTTTAAAATTTTTCAAAATTTTGCATCATCTTTTTGAATTTTCCATCTTATTTTCCTTTTATGTGTGTTCATGCATCATGTTGTGTGCTTGTTTTTCATTTCTTTCCTCTCTTTTATTTTTTCTTATTTCTTTATTTTCCTTTCTCTTCTTTTGCTAGATGCGTTCCTTATGATGACATCTCTTATTGCTTTAGCAACCATCACGATGCTTATTATTCTTTGCCATGCTACTTAGAGTATTCCATAGTCTTGCTATTCACATGTGCTTGCAAATCTATTTCTCTTGATGACCCCTCTAAGTGATCGCATGATATTCATTGAAACTGAATGTATGGATTAGTGTTTGGTATGCTTTTGTTGGAAATGCACCAAGATTCACGCATCATTAGTATATCCGAAGCATCAGTTTTATTGTCTTATTCACCTTCTGTTGCATGCCTGATATGGTTGTAAACTTTACTGCTTGACTTCACTATTTATTGAAATGACTGAGAATATCCATGCTTACATATGAGTTTTAGTTGATGTATTATCTTATTGAACCGTTCGTGCACATCTTAGAGTGAACCGAGTGTTACATTATTTCTTTCTCCACATATATCTTTTTATTCTCTACATGTCACTTGAGTTCACCTCCTAAAGCTACTTATATCGCATCTATTTCTCAAAAATCCCCACAAAAGAAAAGTTGGCTCCAAAAAGTACAAAAAGCCAAAAGGAGCCAAAATCCAAAAATACAAATCAAATTGCTCCTACAAAAATCCAAGAAGAAAAATGAGAAACAAAGTCCAAAAGAAAAAAAAAATATTTCTCTATCTCATTATTGGAGCCACAAAATACTTGGGAAAACCAAGGCAAAAATCCCATTTTCCACTATCATATTCCTTTAGATGCGATGCCTCAAGCTAAGCTTGGGGGGGTTGAATTCATTTGCCCATATGAGTGAGTACGACATTAGAGTGGAAAGGTGCACGAATGAGGAAGTTTGATAATGCTGAAACTTAGCAAAATACTTTAGTTATGTAGATTTCTTATGAATCGATATAAATATGTGAATGCCATGATTTATTCCATTCTCTATTGCATGCTTGGTGTGATTTTTATATGCTTCATTTATAACTTTTGATTGAAAAGTGCATCGCCAATGAATTGTATATTAAATTCTATGAAATGCGTGATGTGGATATGAATTGATTGTATGAATTTAGAGAGTCCCTTTTGTTATTCTTAAAAGCTTGCAAGTACCATGTCTAAGTAAGATATGAAATCCTTATAGCATGTGATTTGTATTTTCCCAAGTTATCGTGATGTGTAGCTTATGTCTTGAGATCTGAGAGAAGAATCTAGCGACCCCTTCCACCTCGTGTTCTTTCTTTTTCATTTCATTTTCTTTATTTTCATCTCCCGAGTTCGTCTCTCTACTTATCTTCCTCGAGGACGAGTAAGAGGTAAGCTTGGGGGATTTTGATCGGTCCATATTTTACACCTTTTTCTGCATGTTTTCACGCCATTTCGATTGCTCATATTGAGATTTTCACGAGTATTCGACGATATTGCGTTACTTTTCACTATTTCTTGTTTTTGTCGGATTTCAGGAAATATGGAGCGATCGGGAGTAAAAATGAGCTTAAGGGACTTGCACCCACTCCGGAGCGTCACCCAAGGCCCTTTTGAGGGCTATTCGGCGATGGGAGACGGGTGGAAGAAGAAGAAACTCTGTAGGAGCGACGAGGAGGAGAAACGGAGAAGATTGGGCATCTACAGCATGCCACTCGACCGAGTGGAGCAGCCACTCGGCCGAGCATGAAGACCACTCGGCCGACTAGACCAGACACGCTCCAACAGAAGGAATTGGGCGTGCACTCGGCCGAGGGATGATATCCCACTCGGCCGAGTAAGAAGATCGCATCGCCCGAGTGGCATGAGAAATCCACCATCAAAAGAGGCCGACTTACTGGAAATGTACAGGCTTTTGACGGTTCTGACTCGGCCGAGTACCGAATTCCCCTCGGCCGAGTGAGTAAAGCCACTCGGCCGAGTCACCTCCGAAGACAGGCCCCCAAGATCCCTGACTTACTGGAATTCTACAGGGTCTGTCACTCGGCCGAGTAGAGAAGCCCACTCGACCGAGTAGAGAAGTCAACTCGACCGAGTGATGCCGAGGACATGCAGCGCCCAGATTTTCAGACAGCCTCCCACTCTTTTGAAATCTGTTATCATTCCAGCAAGCAAAGTATTTTTCTCATATTTGTTATGGATATTAGACTTCATGAAGATTCCAACGCCGCCAAGAACACGCAAATCGGAGGTCGGATGAAATCTAGAGAATTTCTGCAAGTTGATGCTGCAGTGCTGGAATTTCCACTCGGCCGAGTCACATTTTCCACTCGGCCGAGTCGGCGACGGGCCCAGATTTTAAGTTGCGGTTTGGGCTGTTTTTGGGCACGAATTTGAGGGGTTTTCTAGGGTTTCTTGCTAGGGTTTTGGGTGAGTATTTAAGGGGTTTGTAGCCACCATTAGAGGGGGATCCCCATTATGTTTTCTTAGCCCCCATATGTTTTTCTTAGGATTATTTTAGAGGTTAGGCCATGCCCTAGGCCCCCTCTTGGATCTACAAGCTTGTATTTGGATTGAAGATCTTCATCAAGCTAAGTATTTTGTTCTTCTTATTTGAATCTTTTTTTTCTATCTTTTTATATGCAAGCAATGATTTTTATTGATTCTTATATCCTTGTTGCTATGCTAGAGTAGATTGGTTGTTCTAGGGCATGGGGATGAACCCTATGGATCTAATTTCAGATTTGTGATGAATGAATTTCCAAATTGCTAAGAATTTCTAGGAGGTTAGGTTGTGATTGATTTATTACGGATAGCTAGGGATTTCCATCGATTGGGGTTTGCAAGAGATTGGATTCTAATCGATGGGAAGGCCTAGATATTCGATTTAGGTTTACAATTGGGTTTCTCTAGATTTGGTTTGCAAGAGATTGAACCAAAGCTAGGATTTTTAATTGTAAATATATACCCATATTCGTTTGCAAGAGATTGGACGAATACGAACTATCACAACCTAGATCGTAACTCGAGTTTACACGAGAGTGGGCTCGAGGAGCGATTGAATGATGATGTTGATCTTCATGCTAGTGGCTTAGGTTAGGGTTTGCAAAAGATTGGGCGCTAATCTAGGTTGCTATAGACCGGCAATAGCGCGAGAGCGTGAGCTTGGTTCTATATTCAGTTACGACTAGTTCACCTCAATGCAAGTCTAGTAATATTGAGATTCACTATTTACAATGATGTATGACGGTCCGTAGTGGGGATTCCCTAGCCCTAGACACTTTTATTATACTGTATTTGAATCGACATTTGACCGATTTCTCTATCTCTGACATCGACATCCATCACCATTGCCATTACATCATACCATAGCCATCTCCACCAATAAATCATTTGTAGTCAAACCAACCTAGGATAGATTGGAGCCAACACCACCTCCTCGTGTTCGATAGCCGCTCGCCACTTTGCCGTGCGCTTGCGGTAAAACTATAATCGTTCTCCGGGTGTATATCCGGGGCCCGACCAAGTTTTTGACTAGGTTGTGCTCTTGGGTTGCATTTTGGAGCGATCACTTTTGACCGTGCACGTGTTTATTTTAGACTTTGCTTGTTTGTGAACACATTAGTGCGATATGCTGTTGTGAATGTCTCTGAGAGTATTAAATAGTGGCACTAATTTGGAACGACCTTCCTCGAGTTGTTTTCCCACAATTTAATCTTATTCGATGAGACGTTGCGATTTTCACTTTTGACGGGAGACGTTTCTATTTTTAGTTTCGTCGCCCGACGTCAAAATTGAGATCCGTCTTCTTAGTTAGCTCACTTTCATCATCACAATCACCCCGATATTTATTTTATAATTTTTGGAGTTCATTTGACCACTTTTATATTTTTAACAAGGTTTATAATATTTTTAATAATTAATTTTTATATTAATTTCGGCCAAAGAAAATTTATTTGAGTTTAAAACGTTTTAAATAATTTTTGAGCCAATTTCCAGCTCATTTGGGCCCCACCTAGGCCTTGTGTGAGTTGGAGTTGGTGAGATTTGAATTTTAAATTATTTTAAACTCCTAATCCCATTAGGATTAGCCCTAGACCAAGTCAACCCCTCTACACTATATAAACAACCCCTAGGAAGACATATTTTCGCAAGAAAATAACCCTAGTCGCTCCCAAAACCCAAATTTGACGTTGCGACGAATCGTCGCAACGTTGCGACGAAGCAGCTCCGCACCGACCGAAGAAACGGGCCAATTTTCCCCGCTCCGACCGAGGCCCCCGCCCGCATCCCCACATCTGCACCGTCGCTCCGCACCGACCCGCACCAACCGAGAGAAGCTCTCGGTCAGACCGAGAGCTTCCCCCGCATCCCGCTCCGCACAGCCGCCCGCTTGCACCTCGCTCCGCATCCCCGCTACGACCGACACCCCCGCTCGCACCGACCGAGAGATCCCCCGCGCCTGCAACGTTGCAACACTTGCAACGTTGCAGCGCCCCGCTGCAGCGCCCGACCCCGGTTTTCCCCCGCTCCGACCGAGAGGCAGCCCCGCACCCGCCGAGAGCCCGCACCCAGCAGCGTTGCAAGCCCGTTCCCCCGCACCGACCGAGCCAAGCCCCGCATTTGGCTGTGTCCGACCGAGAGCAAACGTCGCAACCCCGCACCCGTCGCACCACTTGCCACCGTGGGCCCCTTAAGTTCTCCAGAGGTATTGTGGGTCCTCCATTGGTCCCTAGGACTACTGTGGGCCCCACCTAGGTGCTTTCTCTCCGACGATTCGCCGTGCACGACGTTGCAACACATTGTAGCCCGTCGTCGCACGTGCTAGCTTTGGAATCTGGATTTGTTGCTCCGGTTGATGCTCTGAACTTTCCAGCGAGGAATCTATATTGGAATCTGGACTTGGAGCGCGTTCTCTTATTCCAACCCCTGGCGTCGCTACCCGACGCCAGTGTAGCTTTCGTGTCGTGTTGAGGTAACCCTTTGCACCCCTAGGACCCCCAACCCAATGCTTGCTAATCAAGACTAAAATTGATGTTTTTAAAATGTTTTTAATGTTTTAACTTCACTAATCAAGATTAATAATATGGACTTTAGGCCGGTGGACTTGTGCACGTAGGTTATTTGTGACTTGGACTCTCATGGACGGTGTTTCTCAGACGTTGTACTTGTAGGCAAGTGAAACTTGCCAACTCTTGTGTAGGGCCATGTTTTTAAGCCACTTCCTTGTTTTAGCGTAAAAGAGACTAGTCAGTGAAATGATAGCTGGCTATACGCCTACTTGATCTAGTTTGACAACGAAACTAGATCCGTCACCTTAATTGATCTAGCTTGACAACGAAGCTAGATCCAACTCTTTAACTTGTTAATCATGCATACTAAAATGTCATGTTTACTTTCCTTACCTGTACGCTTTACTACTTGCCATGCCATGTCATCCATGCATTGAATATTGCATTCGTAGCACACGCTACATACTTGTACTTGCTTGTCCAGGGCTAGGTGCACCCCTATGCCATCATGAAAAACACTTCCTGGCTCGTGGTCTAGAAGCGAGCATTACCGTTCGGGGGTAAGGCCCTGGCTCGATACACGTGGGAGGGGTAAGAGTTAAGCGGCCAATCAGCTGGGAGTTTACCTGATTAGCAACTGCAGCTGTAAGGCGTAAACTCTGGGTTTAGGGCGGAGTTAAGCGACCACTCAGTGTGAAAGAAAGCCATTTCAGCTGTAAGGCGTAAACTCTGCACATGAAATGAAAACGTGACTAGAGAAATCCTTGTAAATGTTAATATCCTTGCCACACTTGCCATGCCATGCTAGTTTACTTGTTGTTTTCTTTACCTACTGTACTCATACTATAACTGCCATGTCATTGCATACTTTTAGAACTGCTAGGTTGTCTTGCTTTACTTTCAGTTTCCTTGCACAAGTCTCTTGTAGACTTGCTGACATGTGCCCCTTGCTCTTTTGGGTGTCACATGTTAGACCCTGAGCCAGAGACCGTTGCTGAGTACGTGATGTTTTGCTGATGCTGAGCCTGAGTCCATGTCTGCCCAGGAGGAGTTTTGTGGACACCGGTGATCTTTCTTGGTGACCTTGCTGAGCTTTCTTTTAATTTAGGTTTTGTTGTTAGTTGTCGGTGCGTGGCACCTTTGCTTTGTACGTTGTATTTTGATGGCCATGTTTGCGCCTTTAGACTCTTTTTCTTTTAGCCTGGTGGCTTTTTCTGTGATGTTGAAACTTATTTTATGGACATCTCTTTTGTCTCATTTCATTATTATTATCTTTGTTTCGTTCGCGTTGCAAGGACCTGCAGTTTTAAATTTGATTGACGCTTATCGGACTTGCAGCTTTGCAGCTTCAAGTCTGAGTGGACCTTCTCACGCTTCGCCTCCACTTTTTTGGGAAGCGGGGCGTGACAGGTTTTGTTGGTGGCACATGCAGCTCCAGTCTTGCAATTGCGAATGGAACAACGATAATAACGGAATGTCCATTAAATAAATTGCAACATCCGAGTCATAAGCCCTGAGTTTAGTCATTTTCCTATGTCACTAGGTGATAAGAAGACTTAGTTAGATGTCTGTGCTAGCTAGTTTGAGGCCTCTGATTGTTAGCTAGACTCCCTGTCAGCAATTGATTTAATCGTCGTAGGAGTTACCTTAGTGGTTCTTGTCTAACTCTGACCATATTAGACTTCTAGAATTTCCTTCTGTCGTTCGCTTGGGTTCATCGATTTCGGACCAAGCTGAACGCATTTCATTACCGTCTAGCTCCTTAGAAAGTCCTAGCACTTAGTTCTTAATCTTTAGTTGGTCGACCGTAGGAGTTTCCCCGTAGATCCTCCTGATTCATATCCTAGGCGTATGTATGTGATGATCATCCGACCAATTCCCTTGCCTCGATCCACGAGATCGCCTCATGACGATCGTCGTCAATTTTCGAGCCTCTCCATTACAAACCTTGAATCTTCTGAAAGTATTTTTTGATTTCCTCTTTCCCTAAGTTTGAATTTGCTCAATTTTTAATATATATATCTTATATATTTCATACTCCTTCGTTGACTTGAATTCTTAAAATTTTTGTCGAAATTTTGGATACTACCTTATGTTATTTTCTCAGTCTACATTTTTGTACCTATGAAAATACATTTTCCTTTCATATATTAATTTAATTTTGAACCGTACTTTTATTTTGCCCAATTCGATTTATAATTTTCCTTCCTGATTTATGCCATTCATATACTTTTCAAGTCACTTGGGATCTCAGCTTCCCGCAAGTCAATGTTATGCTCATCGTTTTCCTTATTTCAGATTTTGTAAAATTACTATTTCATAACCATTTCCTAATCTGGACCTTCCATAGTTTGGTTTTAAATCTTTGCTATCGATTTTGATAATACTACTACTAAGTTAATATTATTTTTCCGTGCACCGTACATACTTTCAATTATTTTTATATCCGTACCAGACTTGTTGTGCTCGTATATTAAGAACCTTGTGTAAATCAGTTTCTCATTTTTGGCAAAGCCTGGTTCCCTAAAAGTAGTTCCAATATTGATTATTTTAAATTTTCCATAGCCTAAAAGTTTTGAAAGCATTTAACCCGAGTTTAAATTCTTCCGTTACTTGATTTCATTCTTTGACTTTCAAAACTTTTGACAACATTATATTAAATTACTGACGTATAAAATTTTCTAAACCATGTCCTTAATATTCGTGTAAATGATTTTACATCCTTTTAAAAATTTTTTTAACCAATAGACCATTTTCTCTTATTATGAATATTCGACTCAAATTTATTTTGAACAACTCGTTTTATCGATCTCCAAATATTTCTTTACAGACGAGGATTTTAACTTTGAAGTACGACAGTTTTCAAATTTTGCGTATTTTAGCTTATGTTATTCCATTTCTCCATCCTATATAAGCATCACTACATCTCCTTTCCCTCAACCTAAACATCACCATTGAGTCAATGTTTCGTCTAACCAAGCTGTCTTCTCGTACTCGTCCTATCTGAACTCGTGCTTATCGATCCTTCCCTCGTCACGCTTTCGACCTCGACCTCCCTCTATTGCTTAGGCTTTAGTGCCCGTCGATGCCTGTGTCAACTCTAAGTTGTTAGTAGGCCCTTGGACCTTGTAATGTTATCGTGGTGCATGTACCTAAGTTGTGTATGTAGTTAGAGATACTTGGAATGGTTGAAATAAAATGATTGGTAAAGCTATGGTATGCTAGATGCGATAATAATAAGTGTACGTATAGTTAAGTGAGTAGGCCTATTGAGTGACCTGTACATTAGTATGTATGTGTATGTGCTCGTATGTAGGTATGTATTGTGCTTAGACGTAAGTAGTTATGTTTTGTTGCATGAGTATATAGGAGGTATACATATGGTAGTATGATTATAATTTTGATTGATATTGCTTGCTTTTACGGGATGTTGCATGCGTGCATACCGTTAGGTATACACGACTATTGCACATCTTAACTATGTATGAATTGGGTTGGTGTACTAATTATATGTAGTAGGCTATGGTGTGAACATATATGTTACATGTGTGTGACTATACGATGAATGCGTATGTATTAGGGAGTGTATTATAATTATACGTGTGCTGATGTCTGTATTATTATTATGGTATATAGAGTGATTGAACTATGAGAGTTATACCTGACTAAATGTTAAGTGTGATTGACTTATGGTATGTATTGGTAGATATATATATTGGAGTGATATTGGTATAGGTATAAATGTAGTGTTACGTATATAGAGTATTCCGATATGTGTTTCGAGTCTCACTCAAGCCTGAGTGGGTATACTCTAAGTATGTTGCTATGTATGTCTGTAGTTTGAATATAGCGATGTTTGATGTATGTATAGTGATAGGAGTGTTTGTGCCTGGTTGTGCTACGCACAAGATTGTGAGTCGCTATACCAGTATATAGTTATAGGTGTTGGTCTTGAGGTATATCTATTTACTAAGGACTTGCCTGTGTGAACGTATGTGTGCTAGCTAGACTAGGTGTGTAGATGTTCTGGATATATGATGGTATGATTGGTGTATGTAAATGAAATGTTAGCGTGTATGGGTGTGCACCATGCACGGGTAAGTATGTGCTTAGTTATAGGTATTAGTGACAATGGTATATGTGGCGTGACGTAAATACAGTTATAGGACCGTACGCAATATGAATGAATGGCGAAATATTTGGATGCATTTGAATGACAATATATTGTGAAATTATAGTAAGTGGTGAATGTATATTAGGTATAGCAAGACTTGATTTGAATAATGATATGGTGTGACTACATGTGTTGATGTGTTTGGTACTAGATGTATACTAGGAAATATTAGGGACTAGTATACCCATGTTGTTTGTGCATATGTAGCTATCTATACGTAGAGCAATGATTGTATTTACTAAGTGTGAGACTAGCCTTATGTGAGTATCTGAACTATTGTTTTGTACTAGGTAAGTAGTGGTTATATGAGGGAGGTACGTATAGGTATATGATTGAAATACATGTATGAAATTAACTGACTATAATAGGTATAAGTGTATGACACACATATATATATATACACGTGTTGGTAGTGTTAATGTTTGACTACCTAGTGCATATATAAGCACTTGTAATGACTATACCTGTTTGAATTATATGTGACTTGATTGGGGTAGTTACTCGAGTGACTAGATATGTTAGAAAGTCCGAGGACGGACTTTATTCTAAGGTGGGGAGGATGTAACGACCACTTTTCGTTGTACGTTGTTCGTGCACGTGCTTTTGACCGTGCACGCGTTTATTTTAGACTTTGCTTGTTTGTGAACACGTTAATGCGATATGCTGTTGTGAACGTCTCTGAGAGTATTAAATAGTGGCACTAATTTAGAACGACATTCCTCGAGTCGTTTTCCCACAATTTAATCTTATTCGATGAGACGTTGCGATTTTCACTTTTGACGGGAGACGTTTCTATTTTTAGTTTCGTCGCCCGATGTCAAAATTGAGATCCGTCTTCTTAGTTAGCTCACTTTCATCATCACAATCACCCCGATATTTATTTTATAATTTTTGGAGTTCATTTGACCACTTTTATATTTTTAACAAGGTTTATAATATTTTTAATAATTAATTTTTATATTAATTTCGGCCAAAGAAAATTTATTTTAGTTTAAAACGTTTTAAATAATTTTTGAGCCAATTTCCAACTCATTTGGGCCCCACCTAGGCCTTGGGTGAGTTGGAGTTGGTGAGATTTGACTTTTAAATTATTTTAAACTCCTAATCCCATTAGGATTAGCCCTAGACCAAGTCAACCCCTCTACACTATATAAACAACCCCTAGGAAGACATATTTTCGCAAGAAAATAACCCTAGCCGCTCCCAAAACCCAAATTTGACGTTGCGACGAATCGTCGCAACGTTGCGACGAAGCAGCTCCACACCGACCGAAGAAACGGGCCAATTTTCCCCGCTCCGACCGAGGCCCCCGCCCGCATCCCCGCATCTGCACCGTCGCTCTGCACCGACCTGCACCGACCGAGAGAAGCTCTCGGTCAGACCGAGAGCTTCCCACGCATCCCGCTCCGCACAGCCGCCCAATTGCACCTCGCTCCGCATCCCCGCTACGACCGACACCCCCGCTCGCACCGACCGAGAGATCCCCTGCGCCCGCAACGTTGCAACACTTGCAACGTTGCAGCACCCCGCTGCAGCGCCCGACCCCGTTTTCCCCCGCTCCGACCGAGAGGCAGCCCCGCACCCGCCGAGAGCCCGCACCCCGCAGCGATGCAAGCCCGTTCTCCTGCACCGACCGAGCCAAGCCCCCGCATTTGGCTGTGTCCGACCGAGAGCAAACGTCGCAACCCCGCACCCGTCGCACCACTTGCCACAGTGGGCCCCCCAAGTTCTCCAGAGGTATTGTGGGTCCCCCATTGGTCCCTAGGACTACTGTGGGCCCCACCTAGGTGCTTTCTCTCCGACGATTCGCCGTGCACGACGTTGCGACATGTTGTAGCCCGTCGTCGCACGTGCTAGCTTTGGAATATGGATTCGTTGCTCCGGTTTATGCTCTGAACTTTCCAGCGAGGAATCTATATTGGAATCAGGACTTGGAGCGTGTTCTCTTATTCCAACCCCTGGCATCGCTACCCGACGCCAGTGTAGCTTTCGCGTCGTGTTGAGGTAACGCTTTGCACCCCTAGGACCCCCAACCCAATGCATGCTAATCAAGACTAAAATTGATGTTTTTAAAATGTTTTTAATGTTTTAACTTCACTAATCAAGATTAATAATATGGACTTTAGGCCGGTGGACTTGTGCACGTAGGTTATTTGTGACTTGGACTCTCTTGGACGGTGGTTCTCAGACGTTGTACTTGCAGGCAAGTGAAACTTGCCAACTCTTGTGTAGGGCCATGTTTTTAGGCCACTTCCTTATTTTAGCGTAAAAGAGACTAGTCAGTGAAATGATAGCTGGCTAGACGCCTACTTGATCTAGTTTGACAACGAAACTAGATCTGTCACCTTAATTGGTCTAGCTTGACAACGAAGCTAGATCCAACTCTTTAACTTATTAATCATGCATACTAAAATGTCATGTTTACTTTCCTTACATGTATGCTTTACTACTTGCCATGCCATGTCATCCATGCATTGAATATTGCATTCGTAGCACACGCTACATACTTGTACTTGCTTGTCCAGGGCTAGGTGCACCCCTATGCCATCATGAAGAACACTTCCTGGCTCGTGGTCCAGAAGCGAGCATTACCATTCGGGGGTAAGGCCCTGGCTCGATACACATAGGAGGGGTAAGAGTTAAGCGGCCAATCAGCTGGGAGTCTGCCTGATCAGCAACTGCAGCTGTAAGGCGTAAACTCTGGGTTTGGGGCGGAGTTAAGCGGCCACTCAGTGTGAAAGAAAGCCATTTCAGCTGTAAGGCGTAAACTCTGCACATGACATGAAAACGTGACTAGAGAAATCCTTGTAAATGTTAATAGCCTTACCACACTTGCCATGCCATGCTAGTTTACTTGTTATTTTCTTTACCTGCTGCACTCATACTATAACTGCCATGTCATTGCATACTTTTAGAACTGCTAGGTTGTCTTGCTTTACTTTCAGTTTCCTTGCACAAGTCTCTTGTAGACTTGCTGACATGTGCCCCTTGCTCTTTTGGGTGTCACATGTTAGACCCTGAGCCAGAGACCGTTGCTGAGTACGTGGTGTTTTGCTGATGCTGAGCCTGAGTCCATGTCTGCCCAGGAGGAGTTTTGTGGACACCGGTGATCTTTCTTGGTGACCTTGCTGAGCTTTCTTTTAATTTAGGTTTTGTTGTTAGTTGTCGGTGCGTGGCACCTTTACTTTGTACGTTGTACTTTGATGGCCATGTTTGGGCCTTTAGACTCTTTTTCTTTTAGCCTGGTGGCTTTTTCTGTGATGTTGAAACTTATTTTATGGACATCTCTTTTGTCTCATTTCATTATTATTATCTTTGTTTCGTTCGCGTTGCAAGGACCTGCAGTTTTAAATTTGATTGACGTTTATCGGACTTGCAGCTTTGCAGCTTCAAGTCTGAGCGGACCTTCTCACGCTTCGCCTCCACATTTTTGGGAAGCGGGGCGTGACACGTCGTCCCCGAGTCTATGGTGCAGGAACCTGCATAGCCCACCGTCAGTGGATTCCTCGCCACTCAGGAGGAGCCCCCATCGATCGTCACACCTATCTCCTTGGCGTAATGATCGACGCCAACAAAGCCGTGACCGGAGTTGGACCCCGGGAGGCGGAGAAGGGATGTCTCTGAGCACCGAGTCAGCTCGTCTAGAGAATCCAATGGTTTGCATGAGGGCTGGGGCGGTCATTACAACTTCCGAAGATCGCCCAGGCATCCCCTACCCAGAAGAGGCTAACCCACTAGCCAGATGGGTGATCTTGGCCCCAATACAACGTAGGTTCAAACTTCCCCAACTTGAGTTGTATGATGGTACGTGCAATCCCCTTGAACATGTGCAGCGGTATAGAGGGGCAATGAAGACTCAAGGTGCAGATGACACACTCTTAAGCTTGCAGCAAAATGGGAGGGCCCTACGAAATAATTGACATTATCGGGCCAGCAACTTACATCCTGGCAACCGTGGATGGCAGCAAGCTAGCACACCCATGGAACACTGAGCCCCTACTCAGCTCCTCTCCGAGGTTAAAAGCACCTCCACAAAGGTCGACCGTATCCTAGAATGCTCTTACCAACACGAAAAGACTTGGCGGGCAAGGTCACGGAGTGATGGTCGACCTTCGACGGTCTCCAAAGGGCCAGGGCTGAACTAGGGGCTCGGACCCTCCCCTTTCTCAAAATTCGGGGCAGACTTACGAGCCTCGCCCTCGATAGGCTACGAAGGGCTAGGGTCGAGATACGGGCTCGGACCCTCCCCTTCCTCAAACTCCGGTGCGGGCTTACGAGCCTCGCCATCAATAGGCTCCGAAGGGCCAGGGCCGAACTATGGGCTCGGACCCGCCCCTTCCTCAAATTCCGGGGCAGGCTTACGTGCCTCGTCCTCGATAGGATCCGAAGGGCGAGGGCCAAGCTATGGGCTCGGACCCTCCCCTTCCTCAAACTCCAGGGCAGGTGATGTGTCCATATTTTCCATGTTTTTACCGCATCATTTCATCTCATTTCATATCATATTCGCCTTCGAAATCCATATTTTTATATATTAATGCGCTCCTAATGCCATATTCTAGTTTTTGCATAGATTTGTGGATTTTCAGGGATTTTGGAGAGAATTGGAGCTGATTCGGGACATGGACACATCCAGCGCATCCAGGACGTCATTGGCAAGGCTCTATGGGAGTTCGTCGCAGTTTAGAAGAAGATCAAAGGAGAGGAGGAGAAGGAAGCGAGAGAAATCATCAAAAATCCCTCAGCCCAGTCAGTTTCCCAGGTGACTCATGCCTTGTAGCTTATAGCTACTTGGCCGAGCTGACACGCGGATACAGCATAGTAAACGGATACGCCCACTTGACCAAGCTGCTAGGCGACTCGACCCGAGTCGACACCCCCTGCTACTCGACCGAGTAGGGGGCTACTCGACCGAGTAGGGGGCTACTCGACCGAGTAGCCCGCATCAGAAACACGCAAGCAGAAGCAGCAAATCGCGGCCAACGAGTCGACTCGACCGAGCAACCACCTACTGGGTCGAGTAGTGATCGCTCCTTATTTTACACTTTTTTCTGTATGTTTTCATGTCATTTCGATCGTCCATATTGCGTTTTCCCTGATTATTCGACGATATTGTGTTGCTTTTCACTATTTCTTGTTTTTGTCGTATTTCAGGAGATATGAAGCGATCTGGAGCGAAAATGAGATCAAGGAACTTTCACGCACACTGGAGCATCGTCCATAGCTTATTTGAGGAGTTAGCAGTGCTAGAGGATGAGCGGAAGAGGAAGAAATCCGGTAGAATCAACGAGGAGGCGAGAAGGAGAAGAAAAGAGCCCAGAAGCAGCTCACTCGGCCGAACAGATAGCTCACTCGGCCGAGTGAAGGAGTGCGTTCGGCCGAGCGAAATGGATACAGACTGTCGATTTTCATAGTTTAGTCGGCCGAGCAAGAAAGTTCATTCGGCCGAGTGAAGAATACCACTAGCCCGAGTGGTACATGGATTTTTCTTCCGAGAAGCGGCCAACTTACTGGAAATTTGGAGAAGACCCACTCGACCAAGCAGGATTGCTCATTCGACCGAGTGACAGAGCGACTGACCCCCAGTTTTCCCAGATTCTCTGTTTTTTATTGGTCTGTCACTCAGCCGAGTGACGTGGTCAACTCGGCCGAGTGGCGTGGTCGCTCCTGAATGTAACCCAAAAGGGCGACCGTGTAGTTTTACCGCAAGCGCACGGTGTAGCGGCGAGCAGGTTATCGAACACAGGGAGGACGAATGACAGTGCCTGCTCCGAACAACCTGGCTATATGAACAGAAAAGAGGGAATTTGCCTTTTGGCGATCCTGTCACAATCGTCAGACAAAGTATGGAGATATAAAATCAATTAAAGACGCCAAGGGAATGGGGAATCCCCGCTACTCACCATATCTCGTCAATGTGATTCATTGGTAGCAAAATTGCTAGGGTAGAATTTCGGATGAACCAGTTGCAACTGAATGTAAAACCTAGCTCACGCTCTCGCGCTGTTGCCGGTCTATAGCTATCCTAGGTTTGGGTCCAATCTCTTGCAAACCCTAGCCTAGGCAAGCTAGCATTAGGATCAACATCATCGTTCAATCGCGTCCCGAGCCCACTCTCGTGCAAACTCGGGCCACGACCTAGGTTGGGATAGTTCCTACCCGTCCAATCTCTTGCAAATGGGTATCTGTATGGAATTGCAACCGAGAACCCTAGTATCGGTCCAATCTCTTGCAAACCGATACTACGGAAACTCAATTTCAACCCAATTCGGATTTCTAGGGGTTCCTATCGAATTGGGATCCAATCTCTTGCAAATCCCAATCGATATGAACACCTAGCTATCCGTAGTATATCGATCCCAAACTAACCCTAATAGCAATTCTAGCAATATTTCTACCAAATCATCACAAATCGAAAATTGGGCTCGTAGGGTTCATCCCCACGCCCCAAGACGTTAGGACTACTCATAATTCATATCAAAAATGCAAGAATAATCAATTGAAATAGCAATAGAATTCATCACAATATTCAAATAAGCAATAAAAATAAGATTTTTAATGGAGAGGGAGACAAACCAATAGAGTTCTCCAAGAATCCAACAAAAATAAACTTTCCTCTCCTCTCCAATCACAAGAATCAAAAGCTAAAAAGTTTAATCTAAAAAGCTGCAAAAAGTAAGGGAAAAAGCTCCCTAACCTAGGTTAAAAACTGGGGTTAAATACCCCCCAAAATCGTCCAAAAAACTGTGACCAAAATGCCCCTGCGCAGCCTGAAAATCACAATTTACGCTACAGGCAGCGCGGCTCACTCGACCGAGTGACAAGATTCGCTCGGCCGAGTGAGAAACCCTGAGAATTTCCAGTAAGTCTGGGGTCTTGGGAGTCTTCACTTCGGGCGTCGCTCGGCCGAGTGAGTTGTCGTCACTCGGCCGATGGCTTCTATTCACTCGGGCGGTCGGCAATTTCCACTCGGCCAAGTGGGTCTTCTGAAGCTCAGGCAGACGAAAAACAGTAAGTTGGCTCTTTTTGATGGGCGTCGTCTGAGTGCCACTCGGGCGGACGGGGTTTCGTCACTCGGCTGATGTGGCTTCTGATGCTCGGTCGAGTGCACATATGAAGCGTGTCCGATCTGGTCGGCTGAGCGGGGTCTCGCTGGTCGGCCGAGTGACTCCTTCACTCGGCCGAGTGGGACACCAAAAATGCCCATTCTGATTGTTTTTGCCTCCTCGTCGCTCCTACGACGTTCTTTCTTCTTCCGCTCCTCTCCAATAGCAAAATACCCCTCGGGGAAGTCATCGGTGACACTCTGGAGTAGGTGTATCTCGGGATCACTCCAAATCGCTCCAAATCTCCTGAAATACGACAAAAACAACAAATCGTGAAAAGTATCGCAATATTGTCGATAAATCGTGAAAAGCGTGATTTGAGCGATCTAAATGGCATGCAATCATACGGAAAAAAGGTGTAAAATATGGAGTGATCAAAATCCCCCAAGCTTACCTCTTACTCGTCCTCGAGGAAGATAAGTAAAAGGCGAACCCAGCGGATTCAGAAAACGAAAACGACGAAAAACGAAAAACGAAAAACGAAGAAGAAAGAAGAAAGCGAAGAGGGAAGCTGCTAGATCATTTTTCTCAGGACGTGGGTTTTGCTTAATCATATAGCATGCACCGAATGTAAAACACATGTCAAGGACTTTTATTTCGATATCATAGTATAATGGTGCAAATAGAAATAGAAAACCCAGGAATATTGATATAGCATGGAAAAACGGAATAATTTTAGAATTAACATCGTCTGAATCATTTAAAGCGGTATACAATATCGCAGATCACACACTTTTCAATTGAATGCTTTCTAAGAGGAGTATAAGAATATCACGCAATAGAATAGAAAGAATATAAAAGCGTGGATTTCATGAAATGAGTGCTAGGCATAGATTCCTGGATTTCGTGAAGCTAAAACGATCTCACCGAGTATAGAATATTACTTAGCCTAGGTTGTCGTGCACCGTCAAGTAGTCACTCTCTCACACATCACTGGATTCCCTCCCCCAAGCTTATCTATAAGCGTGGTGGCATAAAAAACAATATTTACATCCCCATTTTTATGAAGCTCCAAAAGTAATAAAAAATAAAAACAAAAAGAGAGAAGAAAGAGAGAACATGAGATGGGATCGTTTATTGAGATTCTTTTCTTTTTTTCTTTTCTTTTTCTTTTCTTTTTCTCTTTTTTTTCTTTCTCCCCCCCTTTTTTTTCAATAGCATATATACACAATGATCCCAAATCAAAGAGAAATAAGGATATACAAGAATTTTTCTTTTTCTTTCTTTGGTTTTGGGAAATTTGGAGCTAGGAATTAATAGCGGGGGAAATGCCATATATTAGAATCGCTAAGGGGAGATTCACCAATGATTTTAAAATAGAGAATTGATGTTCAAGATATGTGGAGAAAGAAATAAATATGTCTCTCAGTTCACTCTATAGGACGTGCACGACAACTTCAGCAGGGTAATCTAATCTACTCAGTTTCGATCACAAAAAAGCAAAACTAATCCAGATTTATCATAGCTAACCTCATTCAATCATCCTGAAGTGAAATGTACAAATCATGCATATAGAAGTGATATAGGAAAAGAAAACGGTACTCCAGATATAAGCATTCAATGCGTGAATCTTGGTGTGTTTTATGCGATAGCATACATATGAATATTCAGACTCAGCTAATAATAAAATTTCATCCATTTTCATGCGAAAAAAGTGTGGGTTACTATCTCTAAATGCAAGGAAAATCATAGCATATGATATCAGAAATAAAATCTAAGACATGACAAATATAGCATGCATATAGAGAAAGCTAACTCCACGTCATCATCATCATAGAAAAATCATCTCTAGCATGAGATGAAAAAGAAATAAAGATAAAGAGGGAAAATAAAGCTATTTACAATGCGGCACACAAAGAAAATAAGAAAAAATCGTGATGCATGGTAAAAGAAAAGAAAAAGTGATGAAAGTGAGTGCGAAAACGGAAAATGGCGTGAAAAAACTAAGAATAAAGGTGGTAAATCGAAAAGAACGTGAGAAATCACTCCCCCAAGCTAAAGTGCACAGTGTCCTCAATGTGCGAAGTGTGGCACACCGAGAGACGTGTAAAGTGAGGGGTAGGTGAGGATGCATGCATGAGGAAAACGAAAATAAAAATAAAGAAATGAAAGATATGACGCGGACATGATGCATGCAGATATAGGAGTGAATCAGATATAAAAGTGTGACACCAAAAAAACTCTCACTCTCTCCCAAAAATGATATATAAAGATATGAACAAAATGTGGGCCCAAAAACAGTGAGGGGAGGGGGTGTGGGCAAAAATCATCAGGACCCAGCAGAGACGGGCAGTATGACGGCAAGAAGGATCAATGGCATCAAGGGTGCCTAAGAGGGTGGTGCTGCGCCGTCTCCGTCCTGAGGCGGCGGTGGTGGTGGTGGTGGGTGGGGAACAGTCTGCTGAGTGGGTGCGGGTGTGGGTGTGGTAGCAGGCTGGGTGTGTGTAGCGGTGGGGGTGGGGACCTGCTGGGTGGGTGTGGGTACGGCGTCCAAAAACTTGATCGCGCCCTGGATACACGTCCCTGAGCGGCGATTGTAGTTTTACCGCAAGCGCACGGTCAAGTGACGAGCGGGTATCGAACACGAGGAGGTGGTGTTGGCTCCAATCTATCCTAGGTTGGTTTGACTACGAATGTTTTATTGGTGGAGATGGTTATGGTATGATGTAATGACAATGGTGGTGGATGTCGGTGTCGGAGATAGAGAAATCGGTCAAATATCGATTAAAATACAATATAATAAAAGTGTCTAGGGCTAGGGAATTCCCACTACGGATCGTCATGCATCATTGTAAATAGTGAATCTCAATATTACTAGACTTGCGTTGAGGTGAACTAGTCGTAACTGAATAAAGAACCAAGCTCACGCTCTCGCGCTATTGCCGGTCTATAGCAAACCTAGGTTAGGGCCCAATCTCTTGCAAACCCTAAACTAAGCCACTAGCATTAGGATCGTCATCATCGTTCAATCGACCCTCGAGCCCACTCTCGTGCAAACTCGAGTTACGATCTAGGTTGTGATAGTTCGTATTCGTCCAATCTCTTGCAAACGAATATGGGTATAGATTTGTAATAAAAATCCTAGCTTTGGTCCAATCTCTTGCAAACCAAGTCTAGAGAATCTCGATTATAAACTTAAATCGAATATCTAGGCATTCCCATCGATTAGAGTTCAATCTCTTGCAAACCCCAAATCGATGGAAATCCCTAGCTATCCGTAATAAATCAATCACAACCTAACCTCCTAGCAATTCTAGCAATTTAGAAATTCATTCATCACAAATATGAAATTAGATCCATAGGGTTCATCCCCAAACCCTAGAACAACAAATCTACTCTAGCATAGCAATAAGCATATGAGAATCAATAAAAATCATTGCTTGCCTACAAAAGATAGAAAAACAAAGATTCAAATAAAAAGAACAAAATACTTAGCTTGATGAAGATCTTCAATCCAAATACAAGCTTTTTGATCCAAGAGGGGGCCTAGGGCATGGCCTAACCTCTAAAATAATCCACAAAGAAAACATATGGGAACCTATGGGGACATAATGGGGATGGGTACGCGAGGAAGCCGCTCGAGAATCTGAGTGAGGCAATAGTGAATGCCCGGAAGTAGGTCGAAGCGGCCGGCCATAGCGGTGACGGTGGCAGACATGGTCCTAAGGTCGCCTCTGAGGGCACTCACCGCCCCCCTCGAGAGCACGAATGCTCTGTAGTACAGTGTCGGGGGGAGGTGGTGCAGAGGGATGCACCTGTCTGTGCTGTGCAGGACGGGGCTGGCGGACGCGGGTGGCGTAGGTGATGGGCTCAGCAGGCATGTGGAGGAAAGGTGCTGTGCTCGCAAGTGTGGGCCTAGCCTCAGTGCGAGGCTGGGGCGCAGGCTGGTAAGAAGTGGAGGCAGTAGCAACGGAAGTGGAGTATAAAAGTGGCAACGAGGCGGCCAGAGAGGTCGGTGACACAGACGTGTGGACAGACGCCACGACACTCTCAGAAAAAACGGCTGCGATGGAGACAGAGGTGGAAACCACGGTCTCCCTGACGGCAGCGAAAGAGGGCTCTCCGCTCTCAACTATAGTCGGTGGGCGCTCGGGTAGGGCGGAGGAAACGGGCTCAACGGACAGAGGGCCAGATGTGGTGGGAGTGGTGGTGGGCGTGGAGGTAGTGGAGGTAGTGGAGGTGGGCTCAGCGAGGGTACTCCCGACACCGGCAGAAGTGTGGACAGAGGTGTCGGGAGCAGCAGAAATATCGGGCTGCTGAGGGGCCACGGGGTCAGCAGGAGCAGCGGGGTCAGCGGGTACAACGTGTGCAGCGTGGGCCTGCTTAGCCTGCTCAGCCTCCTCGGACTTAAGCACGTAGGCGGCGGGGATCAGGAGATCCATCGCCGGAAGCCAGTCCACCTGTGCTGGTGCTATCTGAGTCCGAGCTGGGCTCAGAAGGATCATGTAATCCACACCGTAGGGGCTGTGCAACCAAACCCAGTGCCGCTGACCATGCGGACGAAGCATCTTCATCCGGGCCCGGACATCTATGGACAGTGAAGTGGGGCCCGGGGCTCGTCGCAGGTCGGCTGGAAGGTCCTCGCCGGTCATAAGAGCGAGCAGGGTGATCAGACCGCCGTAACATATCGGTGAGCGAGCGCCCACCGATACGATGATGCGATCCAAAAACCAGCTCGTGATATCAATCACGACGGCGGGGACCAACTCGTCGCCCTCCCTAGATAGAGCTCTGGGGAGCGTCATCGCGTAGAGCATGTAAAGCTCCGGCGTGGACATCGTCCCCGGCTCATATCTCGCCAAAAAGGTAGTCGCCATAAGGCGCTGAGCTATGCGGAGGCAAGGGTGGATGATGGCCGAGGCCTTGGCCCTACTAGGGTCGAAGGCAGCAGGTAGACCCGTGATCCGGGCCCAGAAAGCGCCGGAATCGAAGGAAGGTGGGGGAATGTGAGTGGGGGCGTAACCACGGTCGGCACCGGGGACATCGGGCCACGAAAAGAAGGCTCTCATCATACTGAGAGTGATCTGGCACTCTCGGTCCATGAACCTAAACGAGCATCCCTCGTCGGTCCGGGCGATAGAACTAAGCACCTCAAGTGTCGGACAGACGAACTGTAATGCCCTACAAGCTACTGCACAAGTACTAGAGGGGGGGTGAATAGTACTTTAAAAATAACAAGGAGTATAATTCCTAATTATAATGCAAACAACTACCAAATCAATTTGCGGAAGCTTAAATTGAATGACAACAACAAAATTAACAATGCTAACAAGAGATGTTACTGGGTTCGGATCCACCCAAGTCACCCCGACTTGTTCCCGGTGATCCTACGTCCCAACCACCCGGATCCCCTCTGGATACTTGAGTTAGAAACCCTAACTCAAGATTTCCATTATGAAATACTTGTGAAAAACCTCCACAAGTCAAATCATACAAAATGTAATTTGTGACTCCCACAACCCGGGATCACAACCACACTCTCACAACCGAGAGTGAAACTTACAAATAAAATATGAAATGAAATAAGAAAACTTCTTACCGAACAAAATACCTATGCCTTGAGTATTGCTTACGAATTAGGGCAAGGATGATTTTGAGGAAGAAGAGCCACCAAACCCTAGCTCTAAGATGTAGATCAGCGATGGAGAGCTTTGGGGATGTAGCAGAGCTAGAAACAAGCACTTGGCTTGGAAGGCTTCACACTCAATGAATCTCTCTTTGGAAGTAAGAGTTAGGAGAGATTATTGAATGGAATGAATGAGCTTTGAATGAGCTTGGAATGATTTCTCTTGATCTCTAAACTTGCAATAATATCAGCCTTGGCAGCAATGAATGCAGCCCATCAAGTATATATAGGATAGAGGAGAGAGAGAAAGAAATTCGAGTCATTAAATGCTCTAACGGCTCTTTTCTGAACCCAACTAGTCAGTCAAAGAACAACCACCGACCGACTAGTTCATCAACTAGTCGGTCGGTCAATTAACTTATACCGACTAATGAGTGAACTGAGAAAAGATCAAAGAACAGACAAAAGGAACTAGTCGGTCTAAGAAGAGTAGCTGACCGACTAGTTTCACAACTAGTCGGTTGGTTACTCAACGTAGACCGACTAACAGATAAAACTGAAGTCTGAGCTAAAATAGACTTAGTCGGTCCAAGAACAAATGTTGACCGACTAATTCACCAACTAGTCGGTCACCAAATGAACATAGACCGACTAACAATAAACAGTAAGTATGGTGAAAATTTGGCATGTACAGTAAACTAAACTAGTCGGTCTAAGAAGGAAAGTTGACCGACTAGTTCATCAACTAGTCGGTCGATCAATGAACACAGACCGACTAATGATAAACAGTAGCTTAGGTTCAAATGTGCATGTACATGGAAAGCTCAACTAGTCGGTCACAGAAGCATCACTGACCGACTAGTTCACCAACTAGTCGGTCGGTGAGTCAACTTAGACCGACTAACTGTAAACAGTAAAGAGCTATGAATTAACTGACTGAAACTAGTCGGTCCAAGAAGCTTGGCTGACCGACTAGATCACCATCTAGTCGGTCAGTTCTTCTTCTTGAACCAACTAACATGCACAAGAAGTCCCGAATCGAAGCACGAAGCTTCGGGAAGAATTGTATGGACTTCTACTAAGATCCTAGAGCTAAGATATGAGCGTTATGAAGAATTAAAACGTAAGACCTACTCAAGGCTTAACATTCTACGAAAGAAGCTTAAAGACTATAAATAAAACTTGACGATACCGTCTTCTATAGCTTCAATCGAATCTTCATGACTTCTAAATAGGTCCATAAGCTTCAACGAAGCTTTAGACGAACGATCACGTGCTTTGAGAAGTCTTGAGACGTCGTAATTGATATTCATATGAATTTGGCGACGATCTCCATAACTGCGCTCACAAAGTGTTAGTTCACGTTATGTTTATGTTTGTTCATCATCCAAAACCACATCCGGGGAGTCCAATATCCAACATTCTCCCCCTTTTTGGTGATGACAAACTAACATAAATAAAAAAAAAAAAAATAATTCAAATGAAATTTACTTACTCCCCCTGCATTGATGACACGTTAATTCCAATTTAAACAAAAATAATACGCATCAAGCAGACGAGTGAAGTATATTAAATGAGAATCGATTATTGAATTATTGAAATACCAAACGTAGGTTATTGAAATATCGGATTTGAAAATCCATTTATATATCTTAACTCCCCCTGAATCTAACACATCAAGTTAGATTCTTGGAAAAAATTGCTTTAAATTTTCATTTAGCACATCGTTATTATTATATCTCTCCCCCTTTGGCATAAGCAAAAAGAGCGGGAGGATAACAACGACAAAAACAATGGTCTCAAATTAAAAACACGGGAGTCGTAGAATACGACGACGGTTCAAGTGACACCAAAGAGAAAATACGAGTAGAATCAAGGCGTGTCAATGATACCAAAGTCGAAAATCGTAAAACGAAATCATCAAAACTCAAATCATTTTCACGGATTGAGTTATGGAATATACTCTCCAATATCAACATTCTTGGTTAATTTAGTGCATGGAAAACAATTCTATGTTTCCATAGAAGAAATTTCTATTAAACCAAGTTATTGTCGTCGAGCGACGAAATCAGACATCAGAGACATAAAGAATTATAAATTGCACAATAGAATGAAATGTCAAGTGCGATGTATATATATATATATATATAATATGAACCAGAGTACATCACCGACATACAAAACATCGATCGACTGATCGGGGCACAAAAATACATCAGCATATCACAGATATAGGAGTGTCAACAAAAATACACCATCATCAAAAGACATCCAAACACATCATCAAAAATATAAAAAAGACATCAAAATGACCCAAAATACATAGCCACCCACACTATCCTACCCAATATCTCTCACAACTAGATATATCATCCAATGAGTATCGGGAGAGGCCTCGAAGAAACTCAAGAGGCAGCAGGAGGATCAGAAGCAACTGTAGGCTCAGCAGGAGCAGAGGTGGTGACTGGATCAGCAGGAACGTCCGGAAGGTCAGCAAGAGCGACGGCAGAAGTGGCAACCTCTGGAGCAGCAACCGTAGTGGCCTCGGGAGCACCAGTCGGAGTATCCACCACAGGAGTGTCGGCAACAGGTGTGCTCTTGGGGGCACCAGCAGACGAAGCAGCAACAGCAGCACCGGAAGAGGAAGCACCAGCAGCAGTACCAGAAGGGCCCTCGGGGGCACGAGTCGAAGCACGACAAAGCTCCTCAACGTCCTCCTCAGCCAACTTATCCAACTCCTCATCCTCAGACACAGAAGGAGGAAGCTCAACACCCATCAGACGAGCCATATGGCAAACTACCTCCTCGGTACGAGCCAAGCGAGACTCGTGACGACGAAGTAACCGTACGACATCATCAAGGGTGGCAGAGGGAGCAGCAGAGGCACTGGCAGAGGCAGGGGCAGACGCTGAAGGTGTCGTCCTCTGAACGTGACGAAGCGCCGCAAGAGATTTCTTGACGGCCGTCGCGTTCAGGGGAGGACCAAGGGGACGCTCATCGTCACGAGGCAACGTGACACTGAAGTGACGAAACACGAGGGTCAACAAGCAAGGAAATGGGATATGAGCCGATTTAGAGGACTTGCAAATACACTCGAAAGAATCAATCTTATCGAGTATAATGCGAGCCCAATTAATCGAGCTCCCCATGAAGATAGCATAGATCAGCTTCAGAAAGGGCTGGGACGGGAGAGATGAGGAGCCGTACTTGGGAAGCAAGCACAACTTCAGAATCAGATTTAGGACACATGCATTCGGTTTGAAAGATTTTGATGGCACGCCAATCATGGCAGGAGGAATCTGGTGGAAAATCTCAGAGAGGACGGTCTGATCTAAGGAATAAATATCGTCAACAGAGATATTAGAGGGGAGGAGGCCAGACGAAGAGATACCCAGAATCTCTCCTAAGATTTCCGCTGTGAGGACTATAGGGGTCCCCAAAACGGTCGTCTCAACAGAGTGGGTCTGATCGTACTGACCCCGGATCCTATTCGCATAGAAAAGCTTCACTAATCGAGGGTACGGGTGAGGGTTCGCCTTCGGGTCATATCGAAGATAATCGAGAAGACCCGACGACGAAAGAAGATCAGCTAACCCTATGAAGTCACTGAACAGGACGAAATGCTCCAGAAGAAGCGGGCAATGTTCGATACGGTTGTACGCCGCGAGACACAACGGGTCGTCGTGACACAACGAAATATCGACACCGCCCACCGGCATCGGAGCCTTTCCCTTAGGCTTTCGGGTAGACATACGAGGGTGGGTGCTAGACTCGGGATGGGTAGGAGGAGTGGGTTCCCTAGGAGTCTCAGGCTCGGGGATATACTCCGTATCGGAATCGGTAGGAGTATGGAATGAAGAACGAGAGGCAAGATCTTTGGTCTTGGGCTTAGGCTTGGGCTTGGGTTGACCTCTAGGCTTGGCGGTCGTCGTCCTCTTCTTCTTGAGAGGAGGCGAAGACGACGAAGGTTGGGTGGTCTTAGCACGGCGTTTCGGAGGGGTTGGATGCTCGGTATCTGTAGGGTTTGGTTATACGTTCATCGGCGAGGGGCTAGAGGGAGTGATAGGGATGCGTGTTCTTGCCATAATCGCGACAATACAGGACACAATCAAACTTGAAACGAAGAAACCCTAAGTCGAAACCCTAGAAAGCTGAAATCGAAACCCTAACCGAGAGAATCTAACCCTAGAGAACTAACCCTAACCCTAGGAAGCTAGGAGATGAGAGAGAATCACCTAGGAGGAGGGGCCGACGGTGGAGATCGACGGAAATGGCCAGAAAACGGCCGGAGTTTGATCGGAAGTCGAAGGGGCTGAGCGAGGTCGGGGGTGTTAGCTGGAGAGAATACTGACTAATAAGAAAATTAGTCGGATGAAAGGAGTTTTAATCGATCGAAATGCGAAAAGACAATTAGTCGGTCACAGTTCAAGCACTGACCGACTAGATCACGATCTAGTCGGTCGGTCAATGAGCTTGAACCGACTAGTTGTAAACAGTGGCTAAATCCAAGTTTAACTGACAAGAATTAGTCGGTCTGTGTTCATTTACTGACCGACTAGATCTCAATCTAGTCGGTCGGTCACTGAACATGAACCGACTAAAGAGTTAAAATGGAGAGGAAACTCAAAAAGCTTGAGTTAGTCGGTCTAAGTTCTTCTACTAACCGACTAGATGAGCATCTAGTTGATTGGTGGTTGAACTGAAACCGACTAAAAGAGTCCAAAAGTTGATAATCAAGTTCTCTCCTCAATACGCTTGGACGATATATCGCAATACTCTCAATAATCATCTAAACTACCCCATTAAACATCGAAATCTTAAATACGACATTCAAAACATGAATTCGAGCAAAAATTCAAAATATCACATAAATTCCCGAAAAAATCCAATAAGTCTAGCATGAACGAAATATTTCGAAATATAATAGCATGCAAGATTATTGAATGAAACATGAATCCTATATCTCGGATTCACCCATAATCCCCAATTCTTGACGCAACCGCACAAAGGAGTCCTCCTTTAGGGGTTTCGTGAAAATATCGGCGATTTGCTTTTGGGTTTCAACGTACACTAAAATGATGTCCTATTTAGCAACATGATCATCTAAAAAGTGGTGTCGGACATCTATGTGTTTCGAACGGGAATGGTGTACCGGGTTCTTGGAAAGACATATTGCACTTTGGTTGTCAACCATGATAGGGCAAGTATCACAATTAATACCAAAGTCTTTAAGTGTGTGTCTCATCCAAAGAACTTGAGCACACGCGGCACCGGCGGCAATATATTCCGCCTCGGTGGTTGAAAGTGATACGGAATTTTGCTTCTTGGAAAACCAAGAGACAAGGGAATTTCCTATAAAATGGCAAGTGCCACTAGTACTTTTCTTGTCGGATTTGCATCCCGCATAATCGGCATCACTATATGAGATTAACTCATACGTGCTAGATTTTGGATAAAGTAATCCAAAATCAAGTGTATAACTTAGATAACGGAAAATACGTTTTACCGCTACTAAGTGAGACTCCTTAGGTTGAGACTGATAACGAGCACATACGCATACGGCAAACATAATATCGGGCCTACTTGCGGTAAGATAAAGTAAACTACCTATCATACCTCGATATAGACGAATGTCTACATCCTTACCGCCCGTATCCTTGTCAAGATGCGTAGTCGTGCTCATTGGAGTCTTCTTCCCGGAGGCACTCTCCATTCCAAATCGCTTAAGCAACTCCACCGTATACTTCGTTTGGTGGATGAAGATTGCATCGTCCATTTGGCGAATTTGGAGACCTAAGAAATATTTGAGCTCACCCATGTGGCTCATCTCAAATTGTTCCTTCATAACATTAGAAAACTCTTCGCAAAGAGCAAAGTTAGTAGCACCGAAAATGATATCATCAACATAAATTTGAACTAAAATTATATCATTATTCGAATGCTTAACAAAAAGTGTAGAATCGGCTTCTCCCATTTTAAAATTCAAATCCAAAAGAAAATTCTTTAGGCGATCATACCAAGCTCGAGGAGCTTGTCTCAAACCGTAAAGCGCTTTCTTTAGTTTAAAAACATGATTTGGAAATTTTTCATTTATGAAACCCGGAGGTTGAGAAACGTAAACTTCCTCAACGACATCTCCGTTTAAAAATGCACTTTTAACATCCATTTGAAATAATTTAAAATCCTTATGGCATGCAAAAGACAATAATAATCTAATTGATTCTAATCTAGCTACCGGAGAGACGGATTCTTCGAAATCAATACCTTCCTCTTGACGGTAGCCTTGAGCAACTAACCGAGCTTTGTTCCGGACGACGACTTGGTTTTCGTCGGTTTTGTTCTTAAAGATCCACTTTGTCCCTATGACGGTGTGGTTCTTCGATGGCAATGGAACAAGCTCCCAAACTTCATTCCTCTCGAATTGAATGAGCTCCTCCTCCATGGCTAAGATCCAAGCGCTATCTTCGCATGCTTCATTAACGTTCTTTGGCTCTATCGAGGAGGCAAAGGCACAATGAGCGAAGTAGTTCACTTGCAATCTCGTCTTGACACTATCATGGATATTGCCAATGACTTGCTCATGAGGATGATCACGAACGGTATGAAGCCGTTTGGGAATACCTTGGTCACTAGGAACATTCTCAACAACTTCATTAGATGGGTTAGTCTCAATAGAATCAATGGAATCATTAGACTTAGAATTATCAAACGAATCACATAAAACATCCATAGAATCATTATCATTTGAAATTCTAGTTGGAACAAATCCTTCATTAAATGAGACATGAAGCGACTCCTCGATCGTTGAGGTTCGTTTATTGAATATCCGGTAGGCTTTGCTACGCGAAGAATATCCAACAAAAATCCCCTCATCGGATCTTGGATCGAATTTGTCCAAACTACCATACGTGTTCTTAATAAAACATTTCGAACCAAAAACACGAAAATGTTTAACTTGAGGCAACCTACCAAACAACAATTCATAACAAGTTTGTTTAGTGTCGGGCCTCAAAAGTATTCTATTAAACACATAGCAAGCGGTGTGTACCGCTTCCGCCCAAAATTGATGGCCAAGTTGGCTATCATTAAGCATAGTGCGAGCACACTCCACTAGCATCCTATTCTTTCTCTCAACTACATCATTTTGAGGAGGTCCACGAGGGAAAGAGAAGGTGTGTGTAATACCAACTTCATCACAAAATGTCTCAAAAGACTCATTCTTAAATTCACCTCCATGATCACTACGAATAGTGACAATGGTGGTTCCTAAGAGATTTTGTACTTTCTTAACAAAAATTGTGAAGTTTTCAAAAGCTTCATTTTTATACACAATGAAAATACTCATGTAAATCTCGAATAATCATCTACGATGACAAGTCCATATCTTGCATTTCCTAAGGAAGCAACTCTAGTTGGCCCAAATAAGTCTAGATGTAATAGCTCTAGTGGCCGTTTAGTAGAAATGCTTTTCTTAGGTTTAAATGAAGATTTAGGAAGCTTGCCACGTTGACAACAATCACAAAAACTTTTCTTTTCAAAAACGAGCTTCGGAAAACCTTTAATGGAATTTAATTTTGAAAGCTTATAAAGTGTTCCAAAGTTCACATGTCCAAAGCGTCGATGCCATAAGTGTTGTTCACTTGTGTTGGCAACGAGACATTGTTCATAAGACTTAGGAAGATCCAAAATATAAATGTCTTTATGACGAGTGCCGGAAAATAATAATTTATCATTATCTTTTCTTAAAATATGACACAATCCTTTCGCAAAGCTAACTTTGTAACCTTTGTCACAAAGTTGGCTTATTGAAATAAGATTATGATTTAAGCCATTAACAAGATAAACATCACTAATTAAGGGTTTAGATGTGTTACCCACTTTACCAACACCTATGATGGTTCCGCTCTCGTTACCTCCAAATACGACGCGGTTTCCATTTGCGATGGGAACCACTCCGGAGAGCAATCGAGCGTCACCCGTCATGTGTTTTGAACACCCGCTATCGAGTATCCAATTTCCCTTGGAGCTAAATTTAAATTTGTTGCTCCTTTTGTTTTTCTTTTCCTTGAGTACCTAAAGATAGAGAATTTCATATCATGGTACCCAAGGTCATTGGGTCCAAAAGATTAGACCTTTGGAAGCCAAGTCCAATTGGTCTTAGACTTCCCCACATAATTTCTACTATGCACAACATCCGAAAAATAAGCATTCATATACATTTGTTTTTCGTCCATGCTTGTGTCCTTTGGGCTCCAAATTGTGAAAATCTTGGGAGCCCTCATCCTATTGGGTGCATGCATGCGACGTTGATTTCTACGTGATGCATGTTGTGGATAGGCATAAGGAACATGATGGAATGGTGCACGACGAGAATTATTCATATGATGTTGTGGGTGAACATATGCATGTGTGGGAACACGTGCGTGAGGGTGTCTCACATGGTGTGCACGTGCCCGAGAATGTGTTGCATAAAAATCATCATATGTGTGAGCCGGTGGAGTAGGACGTGTGTTCCTACGTGGCATGGTATTTGTGTACATATAAGCATGCCCCTTCTTTGGAGGTCCACCCAAAGTGGGTTTCTTTCCGAAAGAGGGTGTGGACGAGGTGGAAGCACCATTGGTAGATGAACTACCAATAGAGTGTTTGCTACAACTCGTAGAGTCACCGGAAGTTGGCCTAACAAAAGTAGTGGCCGATTTGGATGGACATCCCATCGTATACCCCAAGCCAATGTGGTGATTGGCCGGAAGTAAGTCACTTAGGATTTTATCCAAATGGTCCTTACCCTTATTGAATTTATTAATTCGGCCTAATGTGTTCTCATATTTCTCTTTGAGAGAACGCATAGAAGTATCCAAGTTGGATACTTGCGATGTGAGCACATAAACACGAGATTTAAGATTCTCATTCTCAATACTCAAAGTCGAGTTTTGAGAAGTTAAATCCGCTATCTTATGTTCTTCCGGATCTTCAATGCAAACATGTTCAAGTTTAGATTTGAGATCAACAATCTCATTTCTTAACTCTTCAACAACGGTGTCGTTGTTGGTGATGATAGTCTTAGGCGAGGTTTGAATGCTAGCTAGGTCATCTTTTACTTTAGTATATCTATTTACTAATTTAGTGTATTTAGATCATAATTGAGAGTTAGCATTCCTAAGATCATCCATAGTTACCTCATCGCCTTCGTCGTCACTATCATCGGAAGAGGAGGATCCTTGATCATGCTCCTCTCTTGCCATGAAGCACATGTGCCCTTGCTCCACTTGCTCATCGTCCGACTCTCCGCTTGAAGAATCCTCGGAGTCGGTGAATGTTGCTCCGACAAGTCCCTTCTTGTTTTCTTTCTTGTACTTCTTGGACTTATCGAATTTTGGCGCCTTTCACTTCTCCTTTTGCTTGTTGAGAGGACACTCCGCTTTCATATGTCCTGGCTTATTGCACTTGAAACACAAATGAGAGGAAGAGGCGTTAGAAGAACCAAATTTAGCTTTGTTCTTATAGTTACCTTTTCGGAAGAAACGGTTGAACTTCTTGGCCATGAGAGCCATGGACTCCAAGTCCAACTCGTTTTCCGAGTCTTCATCATCGGTTGATGTGGATGTGGATGGAGCGGCCTTGAAAGCAATAGCCTTCTTCTTTGGCTCGTCTTGCTTTAGGTAGGACTTCATCTTTTCCTGCAATTTTAGCTTGCTATCCTTGCGTACCTCGTATGACATTAAAGTACCCATTAGTTGAACTACGGTGTACTTATTCATGTCATTACCTTCCTCGATGGCGAAGGTACGCTTTTCCCAAGAAGAAGGAAGTCCTTCGATAAGCTTCGAACACTTCTCCTTTTGGGTGTAGGATTTGCCGAGAGCCTCTAACTCGTTTATGATGTCGACGAAGCGAGCGTAATACTCCTTCATCTTCTCGCCCTGTTGCATATGAAACATTTCGTAATCTTTGTTTACAACTACGAGTTTAGAGTCTCTTACCCTACTCGTCCCTTCATGTAGAATGAGGATGGAGTTCCAAATTTGATATGCACTCTTACATGTGCATATCTTATTGAAGTCCTCGGGCTCCAACGCGCATTGCAAGGCGTTCATTGCCTTGGCATTGCTTACCTCCGCGGCGACCTCCGCGGTTGTCCATTTCTCAAAGTCTTCTTCTTTGGGCTCGACGTATTCCTTCATCGTGGTCCTCCATAGAGATGCACTCCGGAGGAAATTTTCCATCCGGCATTTCCAATACCCGTAGTTGGTACCGTTGAAGAATGGAGGCCTCGTCGAGGAATGTCCTTCCATCACCGAAGATGCTCCTTCACAGTTCCTGAAGGTGCCATAGTCAGAAGGTGGACGCACGGTCTTGTTGTCGTTGGCAGACATAGCTAAGTATCTGGCTCTGATACCAAATGTAATGCCCTACAAGCTACTGCACAAGTACTAGAGGGGGGGGGGGGGGGGTGAATAGTACTTTAAAAATAACAAGGAGTATAATTCCTAATTATAATGCAAACAACTACCAAATCAATTTGCGGAAGCTTAAATTGAATGACAACAACAAAATTAACAATGCTAACAAGAAATGTTACTGGGTTCGGATCCACCCAAGTCTCCCCGACTTGTTCCCGGTGATCCTACGTCCCAACCACCCGGATCCCCTCCGGATACTTGAGTTAGAAACCCTAACTCAAGATTTCCACTATGAAATACTTGTGAAAAACCTCCACAAGTCAAATCATACAAAATGTAATTTGTGACTCCCACAACCCGGGATCACAACCACACTCTCACAACCGAGAGTGAAACTTACAAATCAAATATGAAATGAAATAAGAAAACTTCTTATCGAACAAAATACCTATGCCTTGAGTATTGCTTACGAATTAGGGCAAGGATGATTTTGAGGAAGAAGTGGCACCAAACCCTAGCTCCAAGATGTAGATCAGCAATGGAGAGCTTTGGGGATGTAGGTGACCTAGAAATAAGCACTTGGCTTGGAAGGCTTCACACTCAATGAATCTCTCTTTGGAAGTAAGAGTTAGGAGAGATTATTGAATGGAATGAATGAGCTTTGAATGAGCTTGGAATGATTTCTCTTGATCTCTAAACTTGCAATAATATCAGCCTTGGCAGCAATGAATGCAGCCCATCAAGTATATATAGGATAGAGGAGAGAGAGAAAGAAATTCGAGTCATTAAATGCTCCAACGGCTCTTTTCTGAACCCAACTAGTCGGTCAAAGAACAACCACCGATCGACTAGTTCATCAACTAGTCGGTCGGTCAATTAACTTATACCGACTAATGAGTGAACTGAGAAAAGATCAAAGAACAGACAAAAGGAACTAGTCGGTCTAAGAAGAGTAGCTGACCGACTAGTTTCACAACTAGTCGGTCGGTTACTCAACGTAGACCGACTAACAGATAAAACTGAAGTCTGAGCTAAAATAGACTTAGTCGGTCCAAGAACAAATGTTGACCGACTAATTCACCAACTAGTCGGTCACCAAATGAACATAGACCGACTAACAATAAACAGTAAGTATGTTGAAAATTTGGCATGTACAGTAAACTAAACTAGTCGGTCTAAGAAGGAAAGTTGACCGACTAGTTCATCAACTAGTCGGTCGATCAATGAACACAGACCGACTAATGATAAACAGTAGCTTAGGTTCAAATGTGCATGTACATGGAAAGCTCAACTAGTCGGTCACAGAAGCATCACTGACCGACTAGTTCACCAACTAGTCGGTCGGTGAGTCAACTTAGACCGACTAACTGTAAACAGTAAAGAGCTATGAATTAACTGACTGAAACTAGTCGGTCCAAGAAGCTTGGCTGACCGACTAGATCACCATCTAGTCGGTCAGTTCTTCTTCTTGAACCAACTAACATGCACAAGAAGTCCCGAATCGAAGCGCGAAGCTTCGGGAAGAATTGTATGGACTTCTACTAAGATCCTAGAGCTAAGATATGAGCGTTATGAAGAATTAAAACGTAAGACCTACTCAAGTCTTAACATTCTACGAAAGAAGCTTAAAGACTATAAATAAAACTTGACGATACCGTCTTCTATAGCTTCAATCGAATCTTCATGACTTCTAAATAGGTCCATAAGCTTCAACAAAGCTTTAGACGAACGATCACGTGCTTTGAGAAGTCTTGAGACGTCGTAATTGATATTCATATGAATTTGGCGACGATCTCCATAACTGCGCTCACAAAGTGTTAGTTCACGTTATGTTTATGTTTGTTCATCATCCAAAACCAAATCCGGGGAGTCCAATACGAACGTGTCCGCCGACACTTGGAAGAAATCTTGCCCACCCACGTTGTCATACAATGTGAGCATCCCCTCAAGTACCCCCAGGCTTCCTAGGTCTGCAAGGTGTGCGAACCTGGAGGGTACGATCGAGCGCTGGGAAATGCGCTCGAAAACGACGCGGTGTGCGTCGTCCCGGAACGTAATCCCCAGCGGCCCGATAAGTGGAGCCGGTGGTGGTGGCTGTGGGACGGCAGGGAGTGGCTGTGCGTGGTGAATGGGCTCTGCAGGCTGTGCGGCGTGTGCGGGGTCTGCAGGCTGTGTGGGGTGAACGGGGTGTGGTGGTGTAGGCGGAGGAGAGTCCTCCACCTCATGGGAGGGGCCGGGCTCATCCGACCGCTTTTGCTTGGCAGAAGCTCTCCTCGACCGTGGCCGTGTCCGGGGCGGCATGTGGGCCCCGAGTGCTCACCAAAAACGTGAAAAATGCGGCGTGCATAAAATAAAGGAACGAATATATCGTGACACGCCGCGAGAGCAAAGAAGTGGATGCATGCGAAGACGACGCCTCCACGTAGCCCAAAAAGATCCCCGGAAGCTCCCCTGGGCTCCCCTAAGCTCCCCAATATAACCTGCGCATCAAACAAAGAGATTAGCGTGTAATATTCAAAACGTATGGGGGGTTAGGGGTATAACAGATAGAAATTGAATTTAATTTGGGTTTGGGGTTCGTTAGACACATGGATCGTCGAAAAATACACAAAAGAGGAGAAAATAGGCGAAATAAACGCTACCGGAGCTCGGCCGGCGAGGTGGTCGCCGGCGGCGACTCGGGCGAGGCGGAGGAGCGGTCGGCCGGCGGTGGTCGGCCGAGCGCGACGGCGGGGCGAGTGGGTCGGGCGAGTGAGGGGGGGGGGTCGCGGCGGTCGTAGGCGAGATTGGGCGCGAGCTCGGGCGGAAAATCGATAATAACGCTTCGAATTCCGCACCGAGCCCGCAACGACTTATATAAGGAAAAGTTACGACTCGGCCGAGTGACTAAGTCGCTCGGCTGAGTGATCGTAACGGAAATATTTTTGAAATTTCCTCCCCGCTTACAACTCGGCCGAGTGGCCTTGCCACCCTCGGCCGAGTGGAAGAAGTCCATTCGGCCGAGTGGCTCAAGCTACTCGGCAAGACTCGCCCTAGGAGCGTATCAGTTTTACTCGGCCGAGTGAATATATATACTCGGCCGAGTAGCAATTATACTGAAATCAAGAAAATAAACAGAGAGTTGGGTACAGCAGACTTCCCTCGTTCATGAGCCGCTCGGGCGGACGAACTTATGTGCTCGGCCGAGTGACTAGTATACTCGGCCGAGTGAACCCTGTTTTCTGCTGTTTGGCTTCGTTTGGGCTCTAAACTCTGTTTTTCTTCCTCCAGTCGATTTCATCTTCCTCCTAAGCATCGAGCGCATTCCTGGAGCGCTCATCGTTGCCTTGTTCATCCTCCTAGTGATAGATATCCCTTTCTCCTCTCCTGTCAAAGAAAAATAGGACCCGTTATCACGAAATTTTTGGGCAAACGACTCAAAACACTAATAATTTCTAAAACAAAAATAAAGAAAATGTAAAAATAAAGCGATAACCGTCGGGTTGCCTCCTGACAAGCGCTCGTTTAAGGTCGTGAGCCCGACCCCCTTTGATTTTCAATTCAATGCGGGATATTGGGTGCATATGAGATGCACCCGTCAAATTTTCCGGGGAGAATGCTTGGATTCGGATGTTGCGACGGCGTGTTCTCCCTCGGTGATCTCTCGTCTCGGGTAGTGTTGGGGGGTGGCTCCCCCAAGCTAGTGCTTGCTCCGGTCCTCGGCTTCACCGGTGTCACCGATTTCCGTATCGGCGGAGCTTTCTTCGGAGACTTCAATTTTGAGAGCTTGCAGAGCTCTCGAATCCTTGCGACATCAGCGTCGCCTTCATCAATTTCCATGGAGAGGTCGGGGGAATGCTCCATCTTTTCTTCTTGGCCCAAGTCCGGCCCTTCCTCGAAATCTTTCTTGAATAGAGCGCCGATCGAATGGGGGATCGCCTCCTCAATAACCTCGTCAAGGAGGTCCATATAGTCCAGCTCCTCATGATAAGGCATGTATTTCATTGCCTTGGGAATATGAAGCTCCACCTCGATGTTGCCGACATTCAATGTTAGAGTTCCTTCACGTACATCGACAATGACACTGGCGGTGGCGAGGAACGGGCGTCCAAGTGTTAGCGACGTGTCTCCCTCCTCCTTGACATCCATGATCACGAAGTCACATGGCAAACATATGCCCCCCAGGACTTGTAACGGGATATCCTCTGCGATCCCTACCGGCCTTGTAATCCGAACATCGGCTAGTTGTATCCACATGTCGGTAGGCTTCAATTTTGTGCCGGTATTTAGCCTTAGGAACATAGAGAGAGGCATGAGGCTAACACTAGCCCCTAAGTCCACCAACGCCTTTTGTAGAGGGACGCCGCCCAAGGTGCAAGGATTCGGAAACTCCCCGGGTCTTTGAATTTGGCGGGCTCCTTCTCTCTCTTGGTGAACCAAGAGCCCTCCTCAGCGAGCATGATTTTGTCCTTCCTCTTTCTTCCCGTGATCAAATCTTTTAGGAACTTGGCGTACGTCGGGATTTCCACGATAGCGTCGAGGAAAGGAATGTTGAGGCTTACCCCTCTCAAATACTCGAGAAACTTTGCTAGCCATTTCTCCATTTTTGCTCTAGCAAGCCTCTGAGGGAATGGGATCGGTGGCATAAAACGCCTCTCTTCAATCAATTGCTCTGCTCTGGACTTTTCTTCCCCTTGCGGCTCTTTCTCCATCTCAACCTCAATGACCGGCTCACTTGGCTCAACTCTCTCCACCTCGGGCTCATCGGTAGGAATCATGACGGGAGTGGTATCCTTCCCGCCTCTAGTTGTAACTGCAACCACGGCATTGATGTGGCCGGTGGCGCCCTGTGGGTTTTGCTCGGGTTGAGCCGGTAATTGTTGAGTATTTCGATTGAGCAACGCCAATTGCTCCAAGATTTGGGCTACAACGGTTGCAAGGGAATCTTGGCCCGCCTTCAAGGTAGCGTTGGTCTTTTTCTGCTAGACCATAAACTCCTCCACTCTAGCTTCAAAGTCGGAACGTTGTTGAGCTTGTGGGGGGTTTGGATTTCTCCACCCTTGATTGTATCCGGGTGGCCTATATGGTCCAACTTGTTGCTTTGGTGGAAAATTTTGTTGCGGAGGCCCCCTCGGTGGATAATGTTGTTGTTGTTGTTGTTGTGGTCGAGCTTGTTAAGGTAGTTGTTGCGGCGGGTTCAATGCTCCTTCATTGTTGGCAAAGGAGAAACCGGGATGGTTTCTAGTGGCTGGATTGGCCCAATATCCTTGGTTCCCCACGACGTATTGAACTTGCTCCAAAGATCCCTCTCCTTGTTCTCCTCCCAAATACATAGCTTGGGATTGGTCTTGCCAATCACTCATTTGATTTGTTGGTGCGGATGTGGAAGGGGTTCCTTGGGGCTCCATAATATACTTCTCCAGTCTCTCCACTACCTTGTGGAGAGAATCAAACTTGTTTGTCAGCTCCGCTACGACCTTTGCCACATAAATGCTAGATGGCTTCAAGGAGGACGAAGAGTGTCCTCGCTCGTCGCCCCATTATTGATTGTTCGAGGCCATCTCCTCAATTAGGACCGTAGCTTCGTCAGGAGTCTTCGATAAGATGGCCCCATTTGCCGCGGCATTAATAATCTGCTTGGTCCCCGGTTGGAGACCATTATAGAAGCTATGGACTAGCTCCCAATCTTCAATGCTATGGTGGGGGCACTGATGCTGCAGGTCTTTGAAGCGCTCCCAAGCCTCATAGAGCGTCTCTTGAGGTCCTTGCTTGAAGGATATAAGGGCACTCCTAATCTTTACCGTCTTGGAGGGCGGATAGAACTTGTCGATGAACGCGCCTGCCAACCCATCCCATGTGGTAAAGACTCCCTCAGCTTGCGTCCTCAACCAATAAAGAGCTTTATCCTTTAATGTGAAGGGGAAGAGGCGCAGTCTGATGGCATCCAGGGTAACGCCCGACATCTGGAAGGTGGCGCACTTTGATAGGAAGAGCTGGATATGGTAGTGGGGATTTTCATGGGTGTTCCCATGAAATGGATACTGCTGCATCAGAACCACAAGTCCAGTTTTCAACTCAAAATTCTTGTCGGCCGCCAACTCCGGCATGGCTATGGACGAGGTCGTGGAGGAAGTCTTAGGCCGGAGCCTATCTCGAATAGAAATAATCCTCGCCATTCTTGTCGCTAACTCTTCAGGCGTCTCCCGGACGTTCATAAACCTCCCTTCCGTATCGGGTCTCCTCTCCGCTCTGATTCTCCGCAATGTACGCTCGATCTCGGGATCAAACAATATATCAGTGGGGTCCGCAGTGGATCTCGTGTACATGCACGGGAGGACAAAGTTTCAAAGAAGTGATTAGCACAATGGAAGGGTTAGATAAAAATAAAGAAATAAAATAAAAAGAAAGAAATAGCTAGGGTGGTAGGATCAAACACAATCGCCTCCCCGGCAACGGCGCCAAAAACTTGGTCGCCCCTGAATGTAACCGAAAAGGGCGACCGTGTAGTTTTACCGCAAGCGCACGGTGTAGCGGCGAGCGGGTTATCGAACACAGTGAGGACGAATGACAGTGCCTGCTCCGAACAACCTGGCTATATGAACAGAAAAGAGGGAATTTGCCTTTTGGCGATCCTGTCACAATCGTCAGACAAAGTATGGAGATATAAAATCAATTAAAGACGCCTAGGGAATGGGGAATCCCCGCTACTCACCATATCTTGTCAATGTGATTCATTGGTAGCAAAATTGCTAGGGTAGAATTTCGGATGAACCAGTTGCAACTGAATGTAAAACCTAGCTCACGCTCTCGCGCTGTTGCCGGTCTATAGCTATCCTAGGTTTGGGTCCAATCTCTTGCAAACCCTAGCCAAGGCAAGCTAGCATTAGGATCAACATCATCGTTCAATCGCGTCCCGAGCCCACTATCGTGCAAACTCGGGCCACGACCTAGGTTGGGATAGTTCCTACCCGTCCAATCTCTTGCAAACGGGTATCAATATGGAATTGCAACCGAGAACCCTAGTATCGGTCCAATCTCTTGCAAACCGATACTACGGAAACTCAATTTCAACCCAATTCGGATTTCTAGGGTTTCCTATCGAATTGGGATCCAATCTCTTGCAAATCCCAATCGATATGAACACCTAGCTATCCGTAGTATATCGATCCCAAACTAACCCTAATAGCAATTCTAGCAATATTTCTACCAAATCATCACAAATCGGAAATTGGGCTCGTAGGGTTCATCCCCACGCCCCAAGACGTTAGGACTACTCACAATTCATATCAAAAATGCAAGAATAATCAATTGAAATAGCAATAAAATTCATCACAATATTCAAATAAGCAATAAAAATAAGATTTTTAATGGAGAGGGAGACAAACCAATAGAGTTCTCCAAGAATCCAACAAAAATAAACTTTCCTCTCCTCTCCAATCACAAGAATCAAAAGCTAAAAAGTTTAATCTAAAAAGCTGCAAAAAGTAAGGGAAAAAGCTTCCTAACCTAGGTTAAAAACTGGGGTTAAATACCCCCCAAAATCATCCAAAAAACTGTGACCAAAATGCCCATGCGCAGCCTGAAAATCGCAATTTACGCTACAGGCAGCGCGGCTCACTCGGCCGAGTGACAAGAGTCGCTCGGCCGAGTGAGAAACCCTGAGAATTTCCAGTAAGTCTGGGGTCTTGGGAGTCTTCACTTCGGGCGTCGCTCGGTCGAGTGAGTTGTCGTCACTCGACCGATGGCTTCTATTCACTCGGGCGGTCGGCAATTTCCACTCGGCCGAGTGGGTCTTCTGAAGCTCAGGCAGACGAAAAACAGTAAGTTGGCTCTTTTTGATGGGCGTCGTCTGAGTCCCACTCGGGGGGACGGGGTTTCGTCACTCGGCCGATGTGGCTTCTGATGCTCGGCCGAGTGCACACATGAAGCGTGTCCGATCTGGTCGGCCGAGCGGGGTCTCACTGGTCGGCTGAGTGACTCCTTCACTCGGCCGAGTGGGACACCAAAAATGCCCATTTTGATTGTTTTTTGCCTCCTCGTCGCTCCTACGATGTTCTTTCTTCTTCCGCTCATCTCCAATAGCAAAATACCCCTCGGGGAAGTCATCGGTGACACTCTGGAGTAGGTGTATCTCGGGATCACTCCAAATCGCTCCAAATCTCCTGAAATACGACAAAAACAATAAATCGTGAAAAGTATCGCAATATTGTCGATAAATCATGAAAAGCGTGATTTGAGCGATCTAAATGGCATGCAATCATGCGGAAAAAAGGTGTAAAATATGGAGTGATCATGGCGCTGTCCGACTGCTACACAAATTAGGTTTTCTGGGCTGCGCGGGGCAATTCTGTCAGGAATTTCTGGACGAATTTGACTTGTATTTAAACCTAGTTTTATCCCTAGTTTGAGGAGAGACTTGAAGTTATTTTTGACGGCTATTCCTTTTGTAAATCTCAGCTGGAGATCATAGACGCGCAATTTGGTTTGATCTTTCTCGTTAAAACTCTTATTTTTATGAATTGTTCTCTCTTAGCTATGAATTGTGCTATGATCTATTGCTTTATTTCTGAGATTCCTATGATGAATTGTGAGTAATTTCTTTGTTCTAGGGCATGGAGATGAACCCTATGGATCCGATCTTTGAATTGTGACGAATGAATTGAATTGTTGCTAGGACTGATAAAAGGTTATGTTGTGATTGATTTACTACGGGTAGCTAGGAATTTCCATCAATAGGGATTTGCAAGAGATTGGATCCCAATTGATGGAAAGACCTATATATTCGATTTAGGTTTATAATTGGGATTCTATAGATTTGGTTTGCAAGAGATTGGGCCAAAGTTAGGATTTTTATTTTAAATCTATACTAATATTCGTTTGCAAGATATTGGACGAATACGAACTATCATAACCAAGATCGTAGCTCGAGTTTGCACGAGAGTGGGCTCGAGGTGCGATTGGAAGATGATGTCGATCTTCATGCTCGTAGGTTAGGTTAGGGTTTGCACGAGAGTGGGCCATCATCTAGGTTGCTATAGACCGGCAATAGCGCAAGAGCGTGAGTTTGGTTCTACATTCGTTTGCGACTAGTTCACCTCAATTCAAGCCTTGCAATATTGAGATTCATGATCCACAAGGATGAGAGACGATCCGTAGTGGGGATTTCTTATCCCTAGGCGCTTTTATTATATTGAATTCTATTTGTTATTTGAACGATTGTGGCACTATTATCAAAACCATCCCATTATTCCATCAATAGCTAGGTGATCAAAATAAAGTATCGTCAATTGTCCTCCCTAAGTTCGATACCCGCTCGCCACTACGCCGTGCTCTTGCGGTAAAACTACAGTCGTTTTTCGGGGTGTATATCTGGGCGCGATCAAGTTTTTGGCGCCATTACCTGGGAGGCGACGGTATTTTATTTTCTTTACTTAGTTACTTCTTTTTATTTTTATTATTTTTACTTTTTTATTCCTCTATTGTGCTAACAATTTTATCGAGACTCTCTTATTCTATGCATGTACACGAGATCGAAGGCACACCAAGAAGATATATTATTTGATCCCGAGATCGAGCGTACGGCAAGGAGACTTAGAGCCGAGAGGAGATTTGCTATAGAGGAAGTTCATATAGCCCGACCGGAAACGTCAGAGGAGTTAGCGGTGCGTATGGCTAGGCTTATCTCCATATGAGAAAGGCTACGGCCTAAGACCACTTCTACCACCTCTTCCATAGTCATGCCGGAGTTGGCGGCCGACAAGAACTTCGAGTTTAAAACTGGACTAGTGGTGTTGATGCAATAAGACCCATTTCATGGGAACTCACAAGAAAATCCGCACTGCCATATTCAATTGTTCTTGTCCAAGTGCGCCACCTTCCAGATGCCCGGCGTGCCGGTTGACGCCATTCGACTGCGCCTCTTCCTGTTTGCTCTTCGAGACAGGGCATTATATTGGTTGAGGACGCAAGCTGAAGGAATCTTTACTACTTGGGATGAGTTGGTGAGCACATTTGTTAACAAATTCTACCCACCATCCAAGACTATCAAGGTAAGAAGCGCGCTCATGTCCTTCAAGCAAGGACCTCAGGAAACTCTATATGAGGCATGGAAACGTTTCAAGGATCTACAACACCAATGTCCCCATCATAGCATTGAGGCATGGGAGCTTGTGCATAGCTTTTATAATGGATTGCAACCAAGCACAAAGCAAATAATTGATGCGACCGCCAATGTCGCTATTTTGTCAAAGACATCAGATGATGCTACGGCCTTGCTTGAGGAGATGGCCTCGAATAACCAAAAATGGGCCGACGAGAGGGGACATTCTTCGTTATCCTTGAAGCCGGCAAGCATTTATGAGGCAAAGGTCGTAGCGGAGCTCTCTACAAAGTTTGATTCTCTTCACAAGGTCGTGGAGAGATTGGAGAAGTTGATTAGTGAACCGCATGGAGCCCCCACCATTTCTACACCGGAAGGAAGCATAAGCGATTGGCAAGACCAAGCTCAAGTTATGTTTGTTGGAGGAGAGTAAGGAGAGGGAGCAATAGAGCAAGTTCAATATGTTGCTGGAAGCACCGGTTATTGGGCAAACCCAGCTAAGAGAAATCACCCGGGATTTTCATACGCTAATAATGATGGAGCCTTGAATCCGCCACTACAACAACCACAAGCCCGACCTCCACAACAACTGCAATATCAACCGAGAGGACCCCAACAACAAAACTTCCCACTGAGGCAACAAGCGGGGCCCTATAGATCACCGGGGTACAATCAAGGATGTAGGGCACCCAATCCACCACAAACTCCGCCAAGGTCGGAACATGAAGCAAGGGTGAAAGAGTTCATGGACGAACAAAAGAAGATCAATGTAAGGTTGACGGACCAACAAGACTCCCTCAACACCGTCGTGGCACAATTAGCGGAGCAACTAGCATTGCAAAATAAGAACACTAAATAATTGTCGGCTCAACCGGAACAAAATCCACGGAGCAATACCGGCCACATCAATGCGGTTGTGGCGGTAACTACAAGGGGCAAGAAGGACACTACCCCTGCCATGATTCAAACCAATGAGCCGGGAAAGAAATTTTGGATGACAAGGAGCCGTTCAATGAAGAGGTGGGCCCAAAAGAGCCAAAAGACGGTGAAAAATTTGAAATTGATAAGCCACAAAAAGAGCGCACCTATATGCCAACGGTACCGTTCCCACAACGGTTGGCAAAGGCAACGATTGAGAAGCGGCTCGCTAAATTTCTGGAGTATTTGCAAGGTGTGAGCTTGAATATTCCCTTCTTAGATGCACTTGTCGAAATCCTGTCCTATGCTAAATTTCTAAAGGACTTGATTGCGGGAAAGAAGCAAAAGGAAAGGATCATGCTTGCCGAGCAAGGTACATGGTTTACTCGGAAGGAGAGAGCGCCGACAAAGTTTAAAGATCACGGTATTTTTCGAATTCCTTGCATGCTTGGAGGAGTCCCGCTTCAAAAGGCTTTGGTAGATTTAGGAGCAAGCGTGAGCCTCATGCCCCTCGCAATGTTTAAGAAATTAAGTACGGGGACCGACCTAAAACCGACGGACATGAAGATACAACTTGCGGACGGTCGGATCACTAGGTCGGTTGGGATTGCGAAAGACATACTACTTCAAGTACCGGGAAGAATTTGCTTACCGTGCGACTTCGTAGTGATGGATGTTAAGGAGGAGGGCGATGGGTCGCTAATTCTTGGACGCCCCTTCTTGGCCATCGCCGGCGTGATTGTTGATGTAAGGGAGGGGACCTTGTCCTTAAACATCAGAAATATTGTAGTTGAGATCCACATCCCAAAGGCGATGAAGCATATGCCTTGGCGAGAGGACGTGGACTATGTGGACCTCCTCGACAAGGTGATTGATGATACCGTGCCATTCGCCATTGGAGCCAAGCAGGATGATGGCCTTGAAGAGGGCCAATCTTCTAAAGATGGCGAGATAATGGGAGACCCACCGGATCCATTTATGGAAGAGGAGAAAGACGACGCTGATGTCGTAAAGATTAGAGAGCTATGCAAGCTCTCTACGGCAAAGAACATAAAGAAATCCCCGCCGGACAAGAAATTATCGCCGCCGGCAAAGAAAAAGGACGTTAAAATCTTAAGCTTGGGGACGCATCCCCCACTACTACCCATGATGAAGGGGAGTCGAGGAACCCTATGAACATCAACAACTAAATCCAAGTGAGCTTCCCGGCAAGTTTGACGTGTGCATCTCACATGGGCCGAACATCGAGTTTTGAACGCGTATCTTAAGGGGTCAAACTCAAGACCTTAAATGAGCGCTTGTCGGGAGGCAACCCGACGGTTTCATCTTATTTTTAGATTGAATTTTTCCTTTTTTTTATTTTTGTTTTAGATCATTGTTAGCGTTTAGAGTGAAGAGTCGAAGAAAATCCTGACAACGGGCTCTATTTTTCATGACATGAGATGGAGAACAAGAAACCATTTGAATGAAGGAGCACCATAGAAAATGAGAGCACTCCAGGAATGCGCTCAGGCTTTAGGAGAAGGAAGAAACTGACGGGGAGAAAAAAAACAGAAAGTGGAGCAAAAACTGAGAGTCGGAGCTGAAATTAGCAGCCCACTCGGCCGAGTGACTTAGTCATTCGGCCAAGTGAAGACCCTACTCGGCAGAGTAGGGTACTGATCAGGGAAGATTCTGAAAACCCCTCTCTGTAATTTATATGCCACTCGACCGAGTGACTTAGTCACTCGTCCGAGTAAATCAGACACTTTTAGCACTTAAAAAGCTCTGAGTGGCCTTGCCACTCGGCCGAATGACTACTCGCCCGAGTGGTAAGAGACACTCGTCCGAGTCGCTCCTTATAGGAAAAATTTTCGAAAATTGTTGAACTGAGTCACTCGGCCGAGTATACGCGTCACTCGGCCAAGTGACTAACCATATATATTCGAAATCGTGCGACACATTTCCCAAAATTCCCAAAAATTTCCGAAATTTCGTTTTCACAGCCTGAGCTTCTCCCCCATTGCCCGAATCACATCTCCCTTCGCCCGAGCCGCACGGACCCCGTGCACGAACGCTCCTCCAATCGCCACCGACCACACCTCCCGGTCGTCGTCGTCGTCGCTCCTCTCCGCCGCCAATCATCCCCATTTCAACCGATTATTCCCCTTTTCTCCATTTCTCCACTTCGTAAGCCATATTCTGCCCCAAATCCAAATTAATCCCTATATATATCTATTACTCTTGATCTTACCCATACATATTGATATTCATTGCTAATTTGTCAATTTATGTTTCAGGCTAGCTTGGGGAGATTCAGGATCTGATTTGGAGCTTCTCGGAGGAGGCGATTCTCTGCATGCATCCATCGCTTGCACTCGCATCGTGTTTGGATACACTCATTCATCTTATACAGCACTTTGCATTTGGGTAGGCACGTTTCACGGCTCATATGCCACCACGCACTAGAGCATGTTCGCGGGCGCCCGACTCGAAGCGGAAGAGGACCAGTGAGCCTGGCCCCTCTTCCGCTAGGGCGGACTCCCCGCCACCTAGTCTGCCACCACCCCACACTTTCACCTCCTACCACACCTATTCCACCTCCACCGGCACAGCCCGCCCCCGCTTTCGACACGATGGGGATTACGTTCAGAGATGACGCGCACCGCGCCAGATTTGAGCGTATCTCCTATCATTCGATCGTACCCTCTAGGTTCACACACCTTGTAGATTTCGAGTGCCTAGGGGTACTTGAGGGCCTACTCCAGTTGTATAACAACGTGGGGTGGCATGACTTTTTGTCTGTGTCGGCGGATACCTTCGTCCGTCCGACACTCGATATTCTGAGTTCTATTTCTAGGACTCCTGGGGGTTGCTCATTCTGACTGATGGATCATGAGTGTGAGATCACTCTCTATATGCTTCGAGCCTATTTTCAGTGGCCCCCAGTCTCGGACCCAGACCGAACCTATAGTCCCATGCACATCCCCGGCCATCATTTGATGCCCATGCCTTCTGGACATGTATCGCTGGATCGCCCCTCGACTTTGACCCTAGCTGGGCCAAGGCCTCCGCTATCCTCCACCCATGCCTTCGCATAGCATAGCGCCTTATGGCGACCACTTTCTTAGCGAGGTATGAGCCGGGGACGATGTCTACGCCTGAGCTGTACATGCTCTATACGATGACTCGAGCGAGGGCCTTCTAGAGAGGTGGAGACGTCTTACTCCCTGCAGTTCAGATTGACATAGCTAGTTGGTACTTGGACCGCATCATTATTTTTGTCGGCGCTAGGACGCCCATCTGTTGCGACATTTGATTACCCTTCTGGCTCCCATGTGCAGGGTGGACCTTCTAGCTGGTTTGCTTCAACCCTCGGGTCCCACTTCCCTTTCCATTGACGTTATGGCCCGCATGAGGATGCTGCATCCTCATGGTTAGCACCACTGGGTATGGCTGCACGGTCCTTTTGGCACGGATTACATGGTTCTTCCGAGCCCCACTCAGACACATATTAGACCTGCATGAGGGGTTTGGATTCCAGCGATGGACATCCTCATCCCAGCTGCGTACATGCTAGAGTCTGAGGGCACTCAGCAGGATCCCCTCCTTCCACCTCTGGACCTAGAGATCCCTCAGCCTGCACCTGATTTGTCTGCACCTCCCGACACATCTGTCCACACTTCTGTCAGTGTCGGGAGTACACTTGTTGAGCGCCCCACCACCATTCTTGAGAGCGGCGAACCCTCTTTTGCTTCCGCAGTGGAGACCCTCTCCACTTTCTTATTCTCGACCCCTGGGGAGTCATTTTCTGCACACTTCACGGCCTCCCCAGTTGTCGACCTTACTGTCTCCACTGCAGCTCTCTTCACCAAGAGTGTCGTGACATCTGTACACATTTCTGTGTCACCGACCTCTCTGACTTCCTTGCCCTCTGTCACCGTTTCTGCTTCCGCTGCTGCTCCCTCTTCCTCGACCATTCCTGCGTCTAAGCCTCCCCCTGAGGCTGAGCATGTTTTTCTGAGCACAACACCACAGCCCCACCCGGTAGTTGCACCTGCTGTCTACGGTAGCCGTGCGAGGCAACCCCGTTCCCTACCTGTTCGACCCTCTGCCCCATCGCCCCCAACACCCTTGTTCAGCACTTGCGTGCTCTAGAGGGGGCAGTTATTAGGCTCAGAGTAGATTTCCGGGCTCTCTTCGCTACCGTTAGTGCTGTACAGTCCCGCGTCGCTATACTCCCTGGTATTCAGGCTAGCAAGAACCAGATTTTTGCGCGACTGTCACAGCCACCACCTGCCACCACACGTACCCCTACCCAGCAGCCTCCGCCACCACCTCCTCCACCACAGAATGGTGCTGATGGTCCACCACCCATTTAGGCACAAACTGGATGCCTCTTATACTTTTGCTGCTGCTATGCTAGATATCATTCTGCCTGCTGATTTTGCACCTCTCCTCCGCACACATTTTGGCCACTTTTTGCTCATTTTTGTCTATATCATTTTGGGAGAGAGGAGGTATTTTTGGGGACACTTATATTGCACGATCTTGATCTCTGCATGCATCATTTGCATATCCATCTCATTTTCTTTTTTTCATACTTTATCATGCATGCAGCCTCACCTACCCCACTAATATCATATTTCTCTGTGTGCCACACCTAGCACATTAAGGACACTGTGTAGTTTAGCTTGGGGGAGTGAGTGTCTCACGCACTTTTCATTTTCTTTATTTTTATTTTTATTTTTCCACCTTTCATTATTTTACACTTATTCCGACCCACTTTTTTCATGTTTTTTCTCATGCATCACGCTTTCTTACTTTTTATATGTGCTGCATATGTATAGTAGATCTTATTTTTCTTTTATCCTTATTTCCTTTATCCTTTTGCTAGAGATGAATTTTCTGTGATGACGACGACGTGGAATTAGCTTACCTCTATATGCATATTATCTTGTCATGCCATCGTTTTTATTTCAGATATCATATGCATGCTTGCTATGCATTCGAAATAGTAACCTGCACCTCCATATATAAATGTGAATTAAATTCTACTATTAGCTGAGTCTGATGATTTATATTGTATACTTTTCATAAAAAACACACCGAGCTTCACGCATTGATTGCCGATATTTGGAGTACTGCTTTGTTGTCTGATGTTACTTCTTATTACATGAAAATTGTACGCTTCAACTTCAGGTTAATTGAATGTATGTTATGTTCATATAACTGGATTAGTTTACTTTCTAAAATCAAACCGAGTAGATTACATTACTCTGCTGAAAGTTGTCGTGCACATTCTAAAGAGTGAACTGAGCGTTGCATATTTTTCTTTCTCCACATATCTTGAGCATTATTTCTATACTTACAATCATATGTGAACCTCCCTTTAGCGAATCCTTTATTGGCATTTTCTCCTTGCTATAAAAGTTCATGCTCCAACACCCCAAAATCAAAAAGAACAAAATTATACATGTATATCTCTCTATCTTTTGATTTGGGATCCTTATTGCATATATTGATTGAAAAAAATAGAGAGAAGAGAAAAAATAAGAGAAAAGAAGTTCAAACATGATCCCATTTCATTCTCTCTTTCTTCCCTCTTTTATTTTTCATTTTTTTGGAGCTTCAAAAATGGGGGAAAGTCTTATTGCCTTATCTGATGCCACCACGCTTATAGATAAACTTGGGGGAGAGAATCCAATGATGTGTGAGAGAGCGACTACTTGTTTATGCATGACAACCTAAGCTATGTAATTGTCTATTCTCGGGGAGATTTCTAAAAGTATTACGAAGTCCAGGAATTGAAGTTCGGCATGCGTTTTATGAAAACCGCTCCTTTCTATTCTTATTGCTTCATTTTGTGTGATACCTCTTATACTCCAAATAGAAACCGATCAATTGAAAAGTGTGCAATCTATGATTATGTATATTACTTTAGATGCTTCAGACAATGCTAATTCTAGAATTAGTTCATATTTCATGTTGTTTTGATTTTCTTGGGTTTCTATATTGAATGCACATATATATATGATCATAATATCGGATGAAAATCTTTGGCATGTTTTTATTCGTCGTGTGCTGTTTGAGTCAGTAAGTTAACGTCCTAAGAAAATGATCTAGCACCTCCCTCTTCATTTTCTTTTGCTACCTTCTTTTTCCTTTTTCCTTTTTTCGCCGAGTTCGCCTTTTACTCATCTTCCTCGAGGACAAGTAAGAGGTAAGCTTGGTGGATTTTGATCGCTCCTTATTTTACACCTTTTTTCTGCATGTTTTCATGTCATTTCGATCGCACATATTGCGTTTTCCACGATTATTCAACGATATCGCGTTGCTTTTCACTATTTCTTGTTTTTGTCGTATTTCAGGAGATATAGAGCGATTTGGAGTGAAAATGAGACCAGGGGACTTTCACGCACACCGGAGCGTCACCCACAGCTTATTGAGGATTTAGCAGCGCTAGAGGATGAGCGGAAGAGGAAGAAATCCGATAGAATCGACGAGGAGGTGAGAATGAGAAGAAAAGAGCCCAGAAGCCACTCACTCGACCAAGTGAAGGAGTGTGTTTGGCCGAGCGAAACGGATACAGACTGTCGATTTTCATAATTTATTCGGTCGAGCAAGAAAATTTATTCGGCGGAGTGAAGAATACCATCGCCCGAGTGGTACATGGATTTTTCTTCCGAGAAGCGGCCAACTTACTCGAAATTTGGAGAAGACCCACTCGGCCGAGCAGGATTGCTCATTCGGTCGAGTGAAGAATACCACTCGCCCGAGTTAGACAGAGCGACAGACCCCCAATTTTCCCAGATTCTCTGTTTTTATTGGGTCTGTCACTCGGCCGAGTGACATGGTCCACTCAGTCGAGTGGCGCTGTCCGACTGCTACGCAAATTAGGTTTTCTGTGTTGCGCAGGGGCAATTCTGTCAGGAATTTCTGGACGAATTTGACTTGTATTTAAACTTAGTTTTATCCCTAGTTTGAGGAGAGACTTGAAGTCATTTTTGACGGCTGTTCCTTTTGTAAATCTCAGCTGGAGATCATAGACGCGCAATTTGGTTTGATCTTTCTCGTTAAAACTCTTATTTTTATGAATTGTTCTCTCTTAGCTATGAATTGTGCTATGATTTATTGCTTTATTTCTCAGATTCCTATGATGAATTGTGAGTAGTTTCGTCGTTCTAGGGCATGGGGATGAACCCTATGGATCCGATCTTTGAATTGTGACGAATGAATTGAATTGTTGCTAGGATTGATAAAAGGTTAGGTTGTGATTGATTTACTACAAGTAGCTAGGAATTTCCATCGATTGGGATTTGCAAGAGATTGGATCCCAATTGATGGGAAGGCCTATATATTCGATTTAGGTTTATAATTGAGATTCTCTAGATTTGGTTTGCAAGAGATTGGTCCAAAGCTAGAATTTTTATTATAAATCTATACTAATATTCGTTTGCAAGGGATTGGATGAATACGAACTATCATAACCTAGATCGTAGCTCGAGTCTGCACGAGAGTGGGCTCGAGGTGCGATTGGACGATGATGTCGATTTTCATGCTAGTGGATTAGGTTAGGGTTTGCACGAGAGTGGGCCTTAATCTATGTTGTTATAGACCGTCAATAGCGCGAGAGCGTGAGCTTGGTTCTACATTCGGTTGCGACTAGTTCACCTCAATTCAAGCTTTGCAACATTGAGATTCATGATCCATAAGGATGAGAGACGATCTGTAGTGGGGATTTCCTATCCCTAGACGCTTTTATTATATTGAATTCTATTTGCTATTTGAACGATTATGACACTATTATCAAAACCATCCCATTATTCCATCAATAGCTAGGTGATCAAAATAAAGTACCGTCAATTATCCTCACTGAGTTCGATACACGCTCGCCACTACGCCGTGCGCTTGCGGTAAAAATACAGTCGTTTTTCGAGTGTATATCCGGGCATGATCAAGTAGCCGCCACGCCCAAGCAACATACGGGCCCAACTTTCTAGAAATCAAAGATTTATTTGTGGGGTCCATGACCCTTGTATATAAGCAAAATTCCTTTAATATTTTGGAACATGGAGAGTTTAAGTGTAAGTTTTAGATTTAATTAAGAGTTTTGGATCTAGGTTTTTATTGTGCCGTCGTTAATTGTAGAAGAAAAAGACTTGATTTTTATTGCACTTTATTGTTGTAATCTATTGGATCTTCATTCTCTTTGACTTGCTATCGATCTACATCGCTTTTGATACGTATTCTACGCTTTTATATGTTTTTGATTACTATGATGAATTCTATGGTAGAAATCCAATCTTGCTTTGCTTTCTCTATCGTGTGTGAGTAGTTTCAACTAGGACTAATGGATTAGCCCTAGGATCTTAGGAAAAAAATGCAAAGTTAGGATTTTTAGGTTGCATTGGACATAAAAAGTGGAGTATTTTGGTTGATATTTCAAAATCCCTAGGAGAACTCGTAATGAGATCGTGCCCACGGTCGGTGGAATCGATTAGCTTAAGGAGTATCCTATGGATTTAATTAGGTAGTTAGTAGATTCAACCAAGGCTCGTGACCATACCCGGCTCGTGTCTTGATGGGATCAACCGACAAACTATGTAAGGACCCTCCAGGGCTACACACACACTAGAGGGGGGTGAATAGTGTAATGGCAAGAAAAGTGCTTAATTAACAGTTACTAAAATTAACGCATAATAAGCAGTGGAAAATAATCAGAGTGCTCAACAAAAAAAATCGCAAACACAAGGATTTTACTCTGGTTCCCCAAAACTTGGATACGTCCAGCCACACCAGTATTCACTATAATTCCCACACAGAGAAGTGAATATAAATCCCACAAAAAGATACCTCACACAGAGGATTTAGGATTCCCACAAAGAGATATCCTTACTCTCACACAGAGAGACCTCACACAGAGGATTTGTTCTTTCACACAGAAAGAACCAAACTCCCACAAAGAGAGTAACTCCCACAAAGAGAGTAATTGATTCCCACAAAGAGAATTAGGGTTTCGAACATAAAACAAAACAAAACAACACTTGCCTATGCCTTGATACGATCTTACCAATGTGAATAAGAAGGCATGCAAGTGAATGACCAAGTGCTTGAGATTAGCTTTGATTGCACTTGTCGATCTTTCTCTCTTCTAGGAATGAATCCTAACGCTTCTCACTTGAGTGTATGAAATTGAAGAGAAGAAAGTTGATCTCCAAGAAAGGAATGGGAATTAGATCCCTTGGAGAATTTCCCTATGAGCTAGCTTCCATGCATGAAGAGGAATGTGCTCATAAGAGGAAAAATGGGAGAGATTAGGAGTGGGTATTGATTCTTAAAGATATTCAATATTAACCAAGAGTTCTAAATGAACTAAGCCAACTCCTATATATAGGAAGCCCAAAGGAATCAATAAAACCAGCCAAAAATCCAAAGGGAAGAAATCTGCAACGGCTAGATTTTGGCAGTTTACTGCCCAGATAGTCGACTGATGAACAAGTACAGTCGACTGTTCAACGGCTAGAAAAATCACAACGGCTATAATTTGAGCCAGGACAGTCGACTGTAGAAGACTACACATGCGACTGTAAAACAGACAGTCAACTGTATATCCTTCATCAGGCGACTGCTGCAGGGATGGGAATAAAACAGAGAGAGATGCATATTTTGCAATTACGCCTTTCAGACGACTGAAGACCATTTCACAGGTGGCTGTAAATATACAGGCGACTGTAAATACTTCATCAATCGACTGTCTTGCAAATTGGGATGAACCCCAGAAAATGCAAGGGCTCACAGTCGACTGTCGACCAATTCACAGGCAACTGTTAGAACACAGATGACTATAAAATGAATATCAATCGACTGATGCGAAAAGCTCAAGAAGAGTCAATAAAAATGTTTACTTGAGCTATGCTCCACAGTCGACTGTAGAAGGCTCGACAGGCAACTGGAATCACCCAGTCGACTGTAATACCTGCATCAGGCGAATGTTAGAGAGCCAGAGACTCCAAATGAGTCTTTGGGCTAGATGAACCTATTGAGTTGGATTCTATGATAATCCTAAGGCTCACTAAGATGGTGAAATGCATATGCATGTGAGTATGACCATCTATCAAGGCATTACAATAATCCTAGAATCAAAAAGAGAAATGCAAGTAATAGAAATTACATGGATTACATATTGCATCTCCTAGAGTCTAATTCTTCAAGCTTTCGATACCTTGATGCTCCCCAATCATCTCCAAGCTTTGGCATCCCTTGATGAGCTTTCCATCATCAAGCTCCAAGCTTTGGCAATGCTTCTCTAGATGTCCATCCATCATCATGCTCCAAGATTTGGCTACATTAGATGATCTTCATGACTCCATCCAAGCTTGAGCACACCATCACTCTTGGAGATCTTTAAGATATCCATTGTAATATCTTCCAAGCATTATGCTTTGTCTCATCAACATATAATCATAAAGATAAACTGAGACTAAAACATAAGATTAATTAGCACACTAACATAATATATTGATTATCATCAAAACAATGTTAGTCTTGAACCCAAGAACTAACAAACTATACCACTAATTGACGGCTACCGCCATTGCGTCAATGAGAGCCATCAAAATAACTCGACGCCCTAACCCACGAGAGTGGTACAAGTTGAGAGCATTTGACCCACGAGAGTGGTGAGATTATTGTAGATCCTTAATGAACATATCGTATGCATCTATCGCGAGAGCAGGGTGAATGTGTTATGTTAGATTCATGAATACTAGACGCATGAATTCACTTCCTAGATGATACAATCTCCAATAAAACCAATGCAACATAGAAGTCCCAACCTAGCATTGACCTCCACCGATCCTAGTGATGAGTCCTAATGCCCTAGTCTCTTTATATTGATCAAACATCACCAAACAACCAATCGTTCAAACCGACTGCTACCTCATTCTGAGACTTAGAAATAACCTGAGATCAATACGCCGCTACTTTCCATGTGAGATCTATATCTTTTATATTATAATTTGACACCATCCGCTTGTGTTCGTGAGCCCGAAACAGATACTTAGGACCCATTCAGTGCATGTCATTAGTGACACTGCCAGGTTGCTTTTAGGTGCTAGTTCCGGGTGCATCAAGTTTTTGGCGCCGTTGTCGTGGATTGTACGGTGTTACTTAGGCTATTTTTATTTTGAAGAAATTATCAGCAAATCTTACCATCTCTTGTCTTTCCATCCTTTTATTCTCTTTTATTACTTTGCTACTCACTGTATCTTTTGAGTTTTTTGTTGTGCATGATTACTCGCCTCGAAAACATTGGCAAGGAATTACTATTTGATCCTGAGATCGAAAAAACTTCATGAACACTTAGAGCTTTGACAAGGAGTCAGACATCTTCTGATCCGATGGCAGAGCGTACCACCACTTTGCCTCGTACTAGGTCCATCCGGGACCATATGAAGCCAAGCTATGGGAGCACTTCTTCTATTTTGGGGCCGCAACTGGCGATGGGTAGCTTTGAGCTGAAGACATGGTTAATTAATCTAATACAGCAGGATCCCTTCCATGGGCATTCACATGAGAACCCAAATCATCATATTGATTCTTTCTTGGCAAAGTTTGACACGTTCAAGGTCAAGGATGTAAGCGACGATGCTATCAAGCTTAAGCTCTTTCCTTTTACTTTGAGGGACAAGGCCTCATACTGGTTGTGCGCTCATCCTTCCAACCAATTCATCACTTGGGAGCAACTGGCTCTAGCATTCGTGGATAAATTTTACACACCGTCCAAAACGGTAAGGATTCGAGGAGCCATCTCCAACTTCAAGCAATTGCCTAAAGAGTCCCTTTATGAAGCTTGGGAGAGATTTAAAGATCTCCAGCACCAATGTCCACATCACGGAATCCCAGCCTGGGATCTAGTTCAGATTTTATATAACAGGCTCCAGCCGAGCACAAAGATGATCATAGATGCCACCGCACAAGGCGCCCTTTGGGATAAATCGCCTGAAGAAGCTATATCTCTACTGGAACACATGGCTATAAACAACTAACAATGGAGCGAGGAGCGCTCCATCATTAAGAATCCCGGGTCAAAGTTGCTAGTCATCTTGATACTCACATCGAAACTCTTTGCAAGCATGTAGCAAGAAGTGAACAACGGTGTGATGCTATTCCAACCACCTCTAGTGCTTCAGCCTACCCAACCCATGAAGAATACTTAGAGCAAGGCTATGTCCCTAATGAGGGATCATATAATGGTGCAGACATGGCACCTGAGCAGGTACATTTTGTGCAAGGAGATGGACTGTACCAATGGCAACATCCGGTGACAAGAAGTCACCCCAGATTATCTTACGTGAATCCAAATGGAGGGCTGCAACCTTCACAGTTTCAAAGGCGGTCTCAACCACCTCCTCAACACCAACGGCCGCAACAACAAAATGGTTTTAGGCCATCTGGGCCCTACAGACCGTCGGGGTACTTCAATCACCCCTCTCCACAACAATATGCACCGGCACCACCAAGACCCAACTTAGAGGCCGCATTGGAAGCATTCACGAGTGGACAAACCAAGTTCAACAATGACACCACCGCTAGATTAAAGATTATTAATACCTCCCTTGATGAGCTTAAAGGTCAGATCTCTTAACTCTTGAAGACGCAAGGAAGATTGCCCTCACAACCAAAGCCCAATCCTAGGGCTCAAGAAAATGCAGTAGTTGCCATCATCACACGAGGAGGAAAGAAAAACGACACTGTAATGGTGCCGGTTTCTATCAAGGCAAGCCAAGAACTGACAGTTCAAGCTCAAAATGAAGATGTTCCTATTGGCGATGACAAGGAAAAGGCTACCGATGAGCCTACTATTATTGGAGAGAGGGAGGCTTCGCCTTCTACCTTACCCACCACCACCACGGCATCGGAGTATAGCATCACTACTTCCAACAATGCTACTCTAAAGGATGTCACCAAAGAAAGGGCAAGTCGACCTCCTCCACCATATCCCCAAAGATTAGCATTGGCGAAGATGGAAAAGAAGTATGCTAAGTTCATGGAGCTCCTTAAAGGTATTCAACTAAACATTCCTTTCATGGATACTATAATAGAGATTCCCACGTATGCAAATTTTTTGAAAGAACTCATTACGGGGAAGCGAAAACAACAGGAGGTAAAGCTTTTAAATGACTCCACATCAATTATCAAGAATCATCTTCCAAATGAGTTGTCGGATCGGGGAGCTTTACGGTGCAATGTTCCATCGGCGGCAAACCTATTAGCCGGGCTTTGATAGACTTCGAATCGATCATTAGCTTGATGTCGCTTTCCATTTTCAAGAGGCTACTTACCGGAACGAAGCTTGAGCCCATCGACATGTCCATTCAATTGGCAGACCACTCCATCACGATGGGCATTGCACGAGACTGAAAAAGGGAGCTCTCTCCGTTCATGTTGACATCTGAGTATTAATTGATGATCTACAAAAGTTTATGAGGGAATGTGCCCCTCAAGAAGATGCAAGCTACCTAGAGCTCTTGGAGGATGAGGCCACAAATGACTATGCCATGGAAGAGTTCACCAAAGATCCGGTGAAGATACGCATTGATGATGACGGTGACATCATACATAACAAAGAGGTAGCCGCCTTTCTACGAGTACTTGACGGGAGCCTCCAGACGCACACTTGCACCACAGAGATCTAGGAGCTCCTATCCATACGGTCGAGGAGAGCCACCTTGAAGATGCGTGCCAAATACCCCCTCGTGGGATCGTCGGCAAACATGACGGACGTATCTCGTGTGCACCCAATATTCATTGACAAACTTGAGGGAGTCGAGCTTATGACTTAAAACAAGCGCTTATCGGGAGGCAACCTGATCCTCTATCATTTAGGTTTTGTTTTACTTTTTGTATTGCTTTCTCTATTCATAAAAAACCAAATAAATACATATTTGCTTCTATAAAATACAAAACACAAAAAGCTGACGAGTTCTTCCTTTTTAAGGTTGAACGATGAGGAGAGCGTGCTACACGATAAATTAAAGGCAAAGAAACCATGGGGAGAGCACCATATAGAAGAATAAGCTTGGGGGAAAAAGTTACAGGCAACTCGGTCGAGTAACTACCCTGCTTGGCCGAGCTGCAGGAAATTGGAGAAAACATGCAAAAACAGCTTCTGGAAATTAATTTTGACTCGGTCGAGTAGCACCCTACTCGGTCGAGCTACAGTACGAGCTGTAGGAAGCTGGAGAAAAAGGTAAAAAGTGGCTTTGTAAATTAATTGCGACTCGACTGAGTAGCCACCTACTCGGTCGAGCTACAGACAAAGCCCAAAAAGGTCGAAAAAGAGCACTCTTTTTCTAATTCGACTTGACCGAGTAGCTATCCTACTCTGTCGAGTTGTATGGAGAGTTCCAAAAGTGCTAAAAGGGCACTCTGGAAAGCTTAATGGACTCGACCGATAGCTACCACACTCGGCTGAGCTGCAGGGAGAGCAAAAGAGGGCTAAAAACATCACTCTATTTCTAATTCGACTCGACCGAGTAGCTGCCTACTCGATCGAGCTATAGGGAGTGAATTCTGAGCTTAATTTCTAAATTTTAATTTTTTATCTTTCTTGACTCGGCCACGCAGCTATAGTTGCTCGGCCCGAGCAGCAACTAACAGTGGGGCCCACGAGTCAAACCGAGTCAGCTCAATTTAAATAATCCTCCCTACTCAACTCCTCCTACTCGAGTCAGCTATAGCCCTAATCCTCTCACTCTACCCTAAATCCCCCCTGCTCCGACGAATGCCGGAGCAGCACCGCCGGCATCGCCCAACGTCGGCGTCACCGCCATCCCCTACCACCCCATATTTCCCCTCTTTCTCTCTTTATCTCTCTCTCTCTTTCTCTTCCACTCTACCCTAACCTCCCCCACATGCATCGCTCCGGCAATTCATCGGAGCATCATCGCCAGTGCCGGCAACGATAAACCTCCCTCTCTCTCCTCCCCATCCTCTCTATCCCCACCTCTAACCCCCCCCAATTACGCCGCTGCTCCGTATAGCACCGAAGCTGCCGCCAGCGCCGCTCAAGCACCACTTGTGCTCGGGTAGCGTCCGAGTTCCTTACCCCCTCTATCCCCCCCTCATCCACCTCCCCATTACCATCATCTTCCCCTCCCAGTTCACCCGCATCGTTAATTTTCATATTTTTCAGCACAGATCCAACCTATATTTTCGAGATACTTGTTGATATGTTTTTTCTTATTATTGTAGGTATATCGACGTGCTCCAAGGAGTCGTCTGGATCAGGAGAAACTTGGGGGATTGATCTGCTTTCGCAGCGTGTACTTGCTTCCAGCTTGTTTTTGCAGCGAATCTCGGCTTGGTTATACTCCTTCCTCTCATATTTATTTTACCATAGTTAGTCGTTTGCACCCACCGCACGATGTCGCCTCGCCTTAGGCCGAGGCCACCACCCCGTCCCCGGAAGAGGAAGGACAACACGTGCTTCCTCTTCCCGGCCGTTACACCGTTCCCGCCGTGCACATACACCCACACCTGAGGAGGAGTGGATGGGACCCTCAACGTCCTTGTCCAATTCCTCCCGATCACCCTCACACGTGCCTCTAGCCATAGAGGCACCACTTCTTCCACACCCCGCCCACACCGCCGCTCCTCTCATCCCCACGACCGCTCCCCCACCACGTCCCGTACCTCCACCTCCCAGCCTTTAAACCTATGGCATCTTCTTTCGAGACGATGCTCACCGAGAGTGCTTCCGAGCCATGTCCTATCGTACCATTGTCCCCACCCGCTTCCTCCACCTCCACACTCTCCAGAGCCTCGGACTCCTGCAGTGGGTCCATAGGCTATTCCAGACGATCGGTTTCTACTGATTCCTCACCGCCTACGTCTGTACTTATACGCGCCTCACTTTAGAGGTGTTGAGCTCCATTGAGATCACCCCAGCAGGCGACGGCATTCGCTTTCGGCTGCTTGACCACGATGTAGTGGTTACGCATGCCCAAATACATGCCTTCTTCAACTTCGCAGCCATCCCTGACTGTCTCCAAGCCTTCTCTCCAGACTACAAGCTATCCATGTTTGATGCCAGTGAGTTCTGGCATCGCATTACATGTCTGGGAGACTATCGCCCTAGTAGGGCGAAGGCTTCCTGCATAGTCCACCCGTGCCTCCGCTACGCCCAGCGCCACCTTGCCACCACCCTTCTGTAGGCCTGAGGTTGGGACACTCTCCCTCCTTGAGCTTTCCCATCTTATGGGAATGACTCGACTTCAGTACCGTCACGCAGATGGCTCCCTCCACCCTTTCATCCTTTCTGACGCAGCCCATTGGCTATGTCATTGGCTAATCCGATCACCCACGCTTCCACAGATATTTGTTGCAGTGGCTTCTTCACGCTTTTTGCATGCATGCTCGGCTTGGACTTACCTGATGGTTTAGTGTGGCCCACCAGTCCCACGTGCCTGAATTTGGACGTGCTTAGCCTCATGTCCATCATCAAGCTGTACGGTGTGTGCCACTGGATCTACCTCCTAGGCACCCACCACGATCAGTACCTCGTGCTTCCCTCCCCCCATAGCACCTACATAGCCCCAGTCCATCCTAGTTGGCTGATTGACTGTATCTTTCCCATGCCTGCCCTCCACATCCTCGAGCCCCAGGGAGCACCCATCGCGTTGCTGATTCAGATGAGGAGGAGTCTGACCTCGCTGCCATTGTGGCAGTGCAGCCCGCCCACCCACCACCGCCTGCTCACACTTCTGTCCACACTTCTACCAGTGTGAGCACCACCACCACCCACCACCCTAGAGACCTTGGGGTTTGTCTCCACCTCTTGTCCCGAGGTCACTACTGCTGCCCATACCATGCCCAGACCTGAGGGCATGGTAGCCCCTGTTGCTCCCGACCTTACTTTTTCTTCCACTTCAGAGCCAGCCATTTCTCCCAAAACTCTCGAGCCCACCAAGCCACACTTCCCAGAGCCGGACCCCGCCAGCACCCTACTTGTCACTATGGACCTCCTTTTTTCCATTCCTACCTCCCTAGGGTCCACAGTCCCTCTACCTGGAACCACCACTACACCGACAGCAACAGTATTCGCTGAGAACGTCGTGACTTAAGTCCACACTTCTGTGTCTACGACGAATCCATTTTCTGCTGACGCTGCTGCCGCTGCTTCTGCCCATGATCTCGGTTCGATTCCACTCTCTACTATCTCAGCCAAGATCCCTGCTAGCTCACCATCTCTAGTATTTCAAGCTAGGACCCGTATATCTCATTCACGGGCCGTCCTTCGAGAGTGGTGTCTAGCAGCTCCCTTCCTCCCTTCGGCTCTCACGTCTCTGACGCACGCTTGATCACTGTGGAGACCGAGGTTGTGAGACCTAGGAGTGACTTTGTCGCCTTCGCTCGCTCGGTCGACATGCACCACAGGAGAGTTAAGGATGAGCTCACCACGATATGCTGAGGACGAGGCACATACCCACCGTGATACTCGCTCACGCCCCTCCTCTCAGGCCAGAACCTGTCCCTTCCCGTGCACCGCTCGCTGACCTCCACTCTCAGGGTTCTGCAGGGCCTGTCACCTCTATTCCCGAGTTGGTTTCCACACTTGCAGACACTTCAGTTGCAGACATACATGTTCACACACTTGTCTCCTGTTGTCTTACTCTCGTCTGAGCCTGCACCACCAGCTGACCCACCGGCCGACACTCTAGTCGAGCCTTCTGCTGTTGTCCCTCCTCCTGGTCCCCAGCAGCGGGACCCATCACCACCTCCAGAGGGTGGTGATGCTGTCTGAAGCACATATCACACTTTTGCTCCAGTCCCTCCCCAATTTATTTAGTGTCCACTTGTCTTTTCGGGGCCCTAGTCTTACACAGCTTGGGGGAGGACCCATTTTGCATTTTGCACATCTCCATCATCATGCACATGTCTATACTCATTTTTCATATGTCCATATAGCATTTGCATCAGATCATACTTTGCATCATCTTGCATGCTTGTTCATATTTTGCATTTCTTGCGTCACTCCATGCATATGCATCTGCACTTTTTCTTTTATTTGCACAGTTTTATTTTCCATTTACTTTTTATCTTTATTATCTGCCCACCCACCCTGGCCTCATTTCCCACCACACCAGCGCGTTCTCGTCAGTGAGGGCACTGCTGTGTTTAGCTTGGGGGATGAGCTATATTGCCTTTTATTTTCATTGTTTATATATTTTCTTGTATTTTTACACTTTTTTACTTTTATTTTCTACCCATTTTTTTCCACCTTTTTCTTTTTCTCATTCAGCATCATGTTCTCCATATTTTACCATGCTTGCATGCTTGTTTTTATTTTTTTCACTTTCTCCACCATTCTTTCCGATTTTTGCTAGATATGTTCCACATGATTGTATCTCTTATAGCCTTTTGGTATGCTATTGCGATGCTTATTACTTTTGCCATGCTAGTTAGGGTATTTCGATCTTTTGCCATCTGTATGCTTGCTATATATTCTTTTGCCGATTTCTCTTTACGAATGCATGAAATAAATTGAAACTGAATGTATGTAGTAGTTTCTAGTATATGCTTGTTGGAAATGCACCAAGCTTCGCGCATCATTAGAACATCTGAAGCATCTGCATGCTGTCTTATTTCACTTCTTACCACATGCCTGCTATGATTGTATGCTTTACTGCATGTCTTCATTATTTATCGAGATGAATGAAAATATCCATGCCTCCTTATGAGTTTAGTTAAAGTATTATCTTGTTGAATCATTGTGCAGATACTATAAGTGAACAGAGTGTTATATCATTTCCTTCTCCACATATCTTTATAAGTCTCTACATGTCATTTGGTTTCACCCCCTACAGCTACTTATACCGCATCTGCTTTCCAAAAATCCAAAAGAAAAGTTAGCCACCAAAAAGCCAATAAAGGAGACAAAATCAATATGTATATTATATTGCTCCCATCAAAAAAAGAAAAAACAAAGAAAGAAAGGAAAAATCATTTCTTATTTCCTATTTGCATGGAGCTACATTTATACTTTGAAAAAAGCCAAAAATTCTATATTTCTATCCCTTAGATGCGACGCCTCAAGCTAAGCTTGGGGGGATGAACCACTTGACCACATGAGTGAGTATGACATTAGAGTGGAGTTGTGTACAGTTGGGGATGTTTGATAATGCTTAAACTTTATGAAAATGGCTAGCTATGGATATTTTTCAAGAGTTGAGATGAATATATGAGTGTCATGTTCCTTTCTATTCTCTTTTGCATGCCTGATTTGAATCTTATATGCTTCGGTTATGTCTATTGATTGAAAAGTGGATCGCCAACATTTTTTATACTAGACTCAATGAATTGCATGATGTTGATATGAATTGACTCTATGAATATTGAGAATTCTCTTTCTTTGATATTAAATGCTTGCAAGTATTATATTAAGCGAAAAATACAAAATTCGTGTTAGCATGTGATTTATTTCGAAGCATCGTGCTATGTAGCGAAGGCTTGAGATCTGACCAAATAATCTAGCGCTCCCCTCCATCTTCTATTCCTTTTTCTATTTCTTATTTTTATCGTCCGGTGAGCCTAGTATTCGTCTTCCTCGAGGACGAGTAAGAGGTAAGCTTGGGCGATTTTGATGTGTCCATATTTTCCATGTTTTTACCACATCATTTCATCTTATTTCATATCATATTCGCATCCGAAATCCATATTTTTATATATTAATGTGCTTCTAATGCCATATTCTAGTTTTTTCATAGATTTGTGGATTTTCAGGGATTTTGGAGCAAATTGGAGCTGATTCGGGATGTGGACACATCCAACGCGTCCAGGATGTCGTTGGTAAGGCTCCATGGGAGTTCACCGCAGTTTAGAAGAAGATCGAAGGAGAGGAGGAGAAGCAAGCGAGAGAAATCATCAAAAAGCTCTTAGTCCAGTCAGTTTCCCAGGTGACTCGTGCCTAGTAGCTTACAGGTACTCGGCCAAGCTGACATGCAGATACAACACAGGAAATGGATACGCCCACTGGACGAGCAGCTAGGTGAATCGACCCAAGTCAACACCACTGCTACTCGACCGAGTAGGGGGGGCTACTCGACCGAGTAGCCACATCAGAAACAAGCAAGCAGAAGCAGTGAACTGCAGCCAACGAGTTGACTCGACTGACGTGCGTTTATATTTCATATATTCACGCACGTCTTCTTTTGTGTTTTTCCTCTATTTTTCGCCGTCTTGTATTCGTTTTCTCGTGTTTTTTTTGTTTTCTTCCACTTTTCCATGTTTTTGTATGTTCGGTCGGCGTAGGGGACGTAGCCCCCCACCCGATTGGTTGGATAGGCCAACCGATCGGGTGATGCACGCGTGCACGACCCGATCAGCCGCTGAAGCAACAAAAGTGTCAACCGACCGGGTCGCCGACCGGTTCAACCCAACCTCTCTCTCTGGAAATTGGAGCTGAAACTCAACCGATCGGGTGATCTTCACCCGATCGGTTCACCTGTAGCCGTTTCCCCGAAGAAGATGACCCGAAGAGCTCACCCAACGGCCGGCTGACCGTGCCAAAATTTTTGAAGTCTCTGTCTTTTTGGGCAACAATTCCAACCGATCGGGTGATCTTTCAACCGATCGGTTCACCCGATGAGCTCAAGATCCAAACGACGAGCAGCTTCCATCAACTGACCGTGCCTCTTGACTGGGTGAAATGCTGAAGATTGCTGCCGAAGTTCGTAGCAGGTCACCCGATCGGGTGATTCTGCACCCGATCGGGTGATGTCGTTTTCTATAAATAGAGACCCTAGGTTTCCAGAAAACGGGGGAGAGAGTTATTTTTTGCTGTTTTTCTCTCTCTTGACGGTTGTAATTTTCTAGATATTTGTAAGCTGTCTGATCTTTACCAAACTTTAATATAGTGTTATTTGCATTGCTCTTACTACTTTTCAATCGCCTGATCATGTTTTTAACGGTCGATTTTGATTTAGATTGCTTTTTAGTAAATATGTGTGAGTAGTTCCCAAATCTGGGATTTTGGTGGAAACCCCTTCGTAGGTTCTCCCCGATGATCCATAGGACTAGGAAATCGATAGGGATTAGGAATATATCGGTTACGCGGGGTGTTTTATTGTCATCGGCGGGAAAAAGACCGTCTTTGACCGTTGGGCCAATGGGGAATAAACTTGGCGGTTGACTACCTAGCCATAGCTCACGCCCTTAGCGCAGACGTCGAATCCTAGCGCGCGGGAGCGGCAGGATGAGATGTTGGGAGTTATCGTTGCGAGCTTAGTGCTCTCGGAGTCGGTCAGTGTTAATGGAATAGGACGCCGGTAACAGATCGTTATTCTACTCGCATGCCGTATTGGAGAGAATCGCACGATGGGGTGAAAACCGAAGTCCCAGGTTTTACCTTTATATCATTTATACATTGTGGGGACGTTATCGACCGAGCAGCCACCTGCTGGGTCGGTAGCCGACATGCCCAAGCAACATGCGCGTCCAACTTTTCAGATATCTGAGATTTATTTGTGGGGTCTATGACCCTTGTATATAAGCAAAATTCCTTTAATATTTTGGAACATTGAGAGTTTTAGTGTAAGTTTTAGATTTAATTTCATGTCTCTATGATGTTCCATAACAAATAATCCATACTTTGGAGATGAATCTCCATTCTAACCTTCGAGTATGAATAATTGGAACCATCAAATAGAGGAGGACAAACTTGAGAGTTTCCTTCTGGATATTGTGATGAATAGTTGTGTGGAACTGCTGTCATGTTCTGTTCTGCATCTTAATCCCGCTTTGTTACCAAATGTAGGATCGCCTGTAAACACAAATACACTAGACGGGGGGGGGGGGGGGGGGGGGGGGGGGGTTGAATAGTGTATTATAAAAACTTGTTGCAAATAAAACGATACTAAAATTTGTAAAGAAGGAATAGAAATTGAATGACAAGCACAAATTTTTATTGAGCCGTTGTTAATTGTAGAAGAAAAAGACTTGATTTTTATTGCACTTTCTTGCTGGAATTTATTGGATCTAAATTCTCTTTGACTTGCTATTGGTCTACATCGCTTTTGGTACGTATTCTAATCTTTTATATGTTTTTGATTACTATGATGAATTCTATGGTCAAAATCTAATCTTTCTTTGCTTTCTCTACCATGTGTGAGTAGTTCCATCCAGGGCTAATGGATTAGCTCTAGGATCTTAGGAAAAAGATGCAAAGTTAAGATTTTTAGGTTGCATTGGACATAAAAAGGGGAGTATTTTGGTTTATCTTTCAAAATCCCTAGGAGAACTCGTACTGAGATCGTGCTCACGGTCGGTGGAATCGATTAGCTTAAGGAGTATCCTATGGATTTAATTAGGGAGTTAGTGGATTCAACCAAGGCTCGTAACCATGCCCAGCTCGTCTCTTGATAGGATCCACCGACGAACTATACCATTAAGTGACGACTACTGCCATTGCATTAATGAGAGCCATCAAAATACCTCGACACTCTAACCCATTAGAGTGGTACGAGTTGAGAGCATTCGACCCACGAGAGTGGTGAGATTATTGTAGATCCTTAATGAACATATCCTATGCATCTATCGTGAGAGCGGGGTGAATGCGATATGATAGATTCATGAAGCTTAGACGCATGAATTCACTTCCTAGATGCTATAATCCCCAATAAAACCAATGCAACGTAGAAGTCCTAACCTAACATCGACCTCCGACGATCCTAGCGGTGAGTTCTAATGCCATAGTCTCTTTATATTGATCAAACATCACGAAAAAACCAATCGTTCAAACCGATTACTACCTCTTTCTGAGACATAGAAATAACCTGAGATCAATACACCGCTACTTTCCCTGTGGGATCGATATCTTTTATATTATAACTTGATACCATCCGCTTGCATTCGTGAGCCCGGAATCGATACTTAGGACCCATTCAGCGCATGGCATTAGTGAAACTGCCAGGTGGCTTTTAGGTGTTAGTTTCGGGTGCATCAACAGGCTTACGAGCCTAGCCTTCGATAGGCTCCGAAGGGCTAGGCCCGGGCTACGGGCTTGAACCCTCCCCTTCCTCAAACTCCGGGGCAGGCTTACGAGCCTCGCCCTCAATAGGCTTTGAAGGGCGAGGGCCGAGCTACGGGCTCGGACCATCCCCTTCCTCAAACTCTGGGGCAGGCTTACGAGCCTCGTCCTCGATAGGCTCCGAAGGGCAAGGGCCGAGATACGGGCTCAGACTCTCCCCTTCCTCAAATTCCGGGGCAGTCTTACCAGCCTCGCCCTCGACAGGCTCCGAAGGGCCAGGGTTGAGCTATGGGCTTGGACCCTCCCATTCCTTAAACTTCGAGGCCGGCTTACGAGCCTTGCCCTAGATAGGCTCCGAAGGGCCAGGGCTGAGCTACGTGCTCGGACCCTCCCTTTCCTCAAACTTTGGGGCAGGATTACGAGCCTTGCCCTCGATATGCTCTAAAGGGCTAGGGCCGAGCTACGGGCTCAGACCCTCCCCTTCCTCAAACCCCGGGGCAAGATTACAAGCCCTGCCCTCGATATGCTCCAAAGGGCTAGGGCCGAGCTACGGGCTCGGACCCTCCCCTTTCTTAAACTTTGCGGTAGGCTTATAAGCCTCGCCCTCGATAGGCCCTAAAGGGCGAGGGCCGAGCAACAGGCTCAGACCCTCCCCTTCCTCAAACTCCGGGGCAGGCTTACGAGCCTCACCCTCAATAGGCCCCGAGCGGCCAGGGCCGAGCTACAGGCTTGGACCCTCCCATTCCTCAAACTCCGGGGCAGGCTTACGAGCCTTGCCCTCGATAGGCTCCGAAGGGTCAGGGCCGAACTATGGGCTCGGACCCTCCCCTTCCTCAAAATCTAGGACAGGCTTACGATCCTCGCCCTCGAAAGGCTCCAAAGGGGTAGGGCCAAGCTACGGGCTTGGACCCTCCCCTTCTTCCAACTCCGTGGCAAGCTTACGAGCCTTGACCTCGATAGGCTCTGAAGGGCTAGGGCCGAGCTACAGACTCGGACCCTCCCCTTCCTCAAACTCCGAGGCATGCTTACAAGGCCCACCCTCGATAGGCTCCGAAGGGCTAGGGCCGAGCTATACTCTCACCATCCGGCCCGCTCTTACCCCAAGTCTCGTCCACCCTGAATGTCGGGGGCATACATAAGGACGAGACCAAGGAAGTGCCAAGTCTTTATACTCTACAAAAGAACTCAGACAACTTTCTTCAGAAAAACAAAAACTTTCATTGATCAGGATATCGAAAATACATACAAGTATTTTTTTCAATGGACGACCTTACAAAAGGTGTCACATTGGCGACCTTACAAAAGTCTGACTTCAAAACAAAAGAAATGAAAAATTCCTAAGCAAGGCCCTGAGACCGGCCCATAACATCCCCCCCGAAGGTCACGTGGTACCTTGGTCACCTTCACCCAAACATGCATCGCCTCCCTCCTGAGTATCCACCAGAGCTTGCTCATCAACCGCTACCTCTTCTTCATCAGCCGGAGTATTAACCTCCTCCTCTTCGTCATCAGAGATGTGCAGTCTCGAAAAATCAATCTCCATTATGGGATAGAGTTTCCACATTCTCTCGTTCAATCTCAGGAGGCATGCTCCCCAACCCACAGAATAGCCTTTCTCCCTCATCGTCGACATTGCAGGGACAAGCTCTGTCACCTGATAATGCCTGCCTGCTTCCACCTACTTCGCTGCGAGATCAGCTTTCTCCTGCTCCACAAACTTCCCCAACTCTGCAACCTTCTTCTTCTCCTGCTCTAAGGGCAGCCTCCACCTCGACCCTTCGGGCCTCTTTAATCTTAGCATTCTTCTCAAACTCCTCCAGACATTTTTCTTGCTTAAGAATCATAACCCTTTGAGCAGCATACGAATCTAGTAGCTTTTCTAGTCGTGCCTTGTGTCGTGCCGCTCTTTCCTTGGCTGCCTTCTTCACCGCCTCTAGTTCAGTCACCTTCCTCCACAGTGTAGCCTTGGCCTTCTTTATCCCAGTCGTATGGTGCTGAAGGGAGACCATCAGAGCAGTCGTCTGCATACAAAAAATAGAGAGAGAAGAGAATACAGCGCACATACAAATAAGGAGAGAGCTGTATCCTAAAAAGAAGGACGATCTACTTGCATGTGGTGCCAGATTGCTGATGCACATAGCCACTCCACATCGACGTTCGTCAAAGGTGCTCGATCTCTTGGAACCAGACTATTCTCGGTTTATGTGTGTCCAAGTGGGTAGAAGTGATAGCTAGCCCCACTAATGATTCCCAGGTGGTCGCCAAATTCTTTAAAAACAATATCTTCCCGAGATTCGGCGTGCCTCGAGTTTTGATCAGTGAAGGAGGGAGCCACTTTATAGAGAAGAAATTCGAAGCCCTCTTGAAGAATCATATTCACTAGTTTTTGAGCAACGTGCTTGTTTATTTTAGGACCCATTGAACCCTTGAGTCTAGCTCACATCTTCACCTCGTGATAATTTTTGCATTCTCCATTTTCATTTTTATTTTCAATTCTTTATTTTCTGTTTTCATCTGTTTCTATCCCATACTTGCTTCACGGGTGTTTGTCGCTTTTTTACATGCACATGAATACAAGGAGTCTTGACGGCTTGATTCCTTTAGATCCAGAGATCAACGCCATCGTGAGGCGTCTGAACACAGAGAAGAGAAGAAGAGAAGAGTCTGTAGCCAAGGGAGAGAATACCCCTCCGCAGAAGTCCCTGCTAGAATACTCGATGCCATCCATCGGGTCCACCTCCTCCATCCAACCTCTGGTTATTACGGCCCAGAGTTTCGAGCTTAAACCGTCGTTAGTGACGTGGATCCAGCAGGATCAATTTTCTGGGGCATACATGGAGAGCCCTATTGAACATCTGGACTCCTTCTTTGAGAAGTGTGACACATTCAGGATTAATGGTGTCACGACTGAAGCTATCCGACTGAAGCTATTCCCCTTCTGTCTGCGGGATAAAGCCAAGCAATGGCTTAGGGGAAAGGACCAGAACACCTTCAATACTTGGGAGAAGCTCTTGAACGCTTTCTTGACTAAGTTCTTTTCTCCGGGGAAGACGATGAAGCTGAGGAGTGAGATCTTCTCCTTCTCCCAAGCCAGCCACGAGTCCCTGCACGAAGCTTGGACGAGATACAAAGAGATGCAGTAGAGATGCCCTCATCACGAGCTTCCAAAGTGGCAGATTATAAATCTGTTCTATAATGGGTTAAGGGATGACCTGAAATCTTCGATGGATGCCGCGGCTGGGGGTCCTTTATGTCGAGAAGTGAAGAAGATGTCGGCAACATTTTAGAAAATATGGCATCAAACAATGAGCAGTGGTACGATGAGCGTGCCACGCCCAGATCTGGAGGCATTCATAGAATCGAGGATGTCGACAAGTTGTCTAGCAAATTCGGTTTGCTATCGACCCAGATCTCAGCGCTTATGGTAGGAGCTGGTGGTGCCAGCACCCAACAAGTAGCAGTGGTGGAAGCGAAAGTCCTGGGAGACTTCGAGGGTGGTGATATTTCACCACCAGTGGATCAAGATAGCGCACTTTTCTTCAACCCGATGGGTAATGCACCGTATCCACCAAGGACTAGCTCGAATCTGGCTTATTCTCTCAATAACCGGAATCACCCCATTTGAGGTATAGGGCACTGTATCAGCAGCCCCAGCAGCCGCAGCAACAAGTATATCAGCCACCTCGATAACAGCAACAGCAGTATCAGCAACAGCAGCTGCCACAACAAATGTACCAACAGTATCCCCCCAGGAACCAGCAGCCCATGCAGCAGCAGCATCAGACATATGTCCAGCAGTGAGTTATCTCCCCGGTCGAGACCCTCTTGACCCAGTATATTATGAACCAGGAGAAGATCAACTTGAAGCTGAAGATGGGGCAGAGGGCTCTAACCGACCAAGTAACCCAGCTGGGGTTGCAGGTGGCGAACCTTCAGAGGGTACAAAACCAATTGCCGGGTCAGCTGGAAGTAAATCCAAGGGGACGAATCAGACATTGGGACTAACACATGATCATGCGAATGTGTCCGTTATCGTCTTGAGAAGCGGGACACAAATTCCTACAAGAGTGCCCGCTAAGGAACCTGAAGCTCCTTTGGCCGGTGGGTGACCAATTGAAAATCAAATGACGACGGAGCTTCTTCATCAAAGGCTATGACTCCGGAGGGAGTCTCTGAGGAAGAGAAGAAGAAGGATGAGGAGGGGAACCTGAGAGTCTTTAAGCCCGTTGTGCCTTTTCCATAACGACTTGCCAAAGCTAAGACTGATGAAAAATACGGCAAGTTCTTTGCTATGGTCAAGGATTTGAGCTTGCATATCCCTTTCCTCGAAGCCATAGAGACAATTCCTTCCTATATGAAATTCTTAAAGGACTTGGTGACGAGGAGTTCCAGAAAGGAAAAGGTCGTTCTCACGGTGGAATGCAGCGCTCTGATTCAGCGAGCGAACCCGCCGAAGCTTAAGACCCGGGAAGCTTCTCAATTCCTTGTTCGAATGGGGAAGTGAAGATCCATCGGGCGCTCATCGATTTGGGAGCGAGCGTCATTCTGATGCCCCTGTCACTATATAGGAGGATAGGGATGGGGGACCTGGAGCCCACTGGTATGACCCTTTGTAACGACCGGTTTTTATCGTTACGTTATATCCGTATTTCGCTCGTGTATTATTTTTTCTCATATCCGTTGTTAGACGTTTTCGTACCCGTACCCGTACCCATTTCCATTTTTCTTCATACTTATTATTATTCTTTCTAATAAATATTTTAAAAATATCTCTTCTTAAAACTAGTTTAACTTTTCTGATTCAAAATTCAAATTTCAAATTCCAAGCTTTCAAATTCAAATTTCAAATTCTGTTAAAAGTTTTAATGTTTGAAAAAATTTCCAAGTTAGGACCCATTTTATTATATGCTTTGATTAGCCCTTATTTCCCCTATTTAAAAACCTATTAATTTCCTTTCAAAAAACTTCTCATATTAAACCCATTAAAATCCTATTAATGATAATTCAAATACTATTAATAGCATTTCAAATCCACTTCCTATTATAACTCTTTATTATAATTATTTTTAAAGGCCTCTTCTTAAATCTGTTTTTAATTTTCATTTCAAAACTCAAATTATCTTTAAAAACATTTTTAAATTTTAATTATATAAGTTTTTGAATTCAAATTTTGAACTAGCTGCCATAAGAGTTTTAGGAGACTTTTTCACCAGTTTAAATAGCAATAAAATCCACTCTTAATGAAATTTAAATTCTTGTTTATTTTTTTTTCATTCTAAGTTTACAATGCTTCCTTTTATATTACAACCCATTTACACCAATACTTAATTAGCTCTAATTTCCCCTTATTAATCATATTAATAAGAATTAGAATTATTTCCTAATCTAACTCTAGCCCGTAACCTAGGCCTCACCCAGCTACACTAGCAACGCACGCAACATAAGCCTACCCTACAAACCCCAAGATAAACTCCAAGCATTTTTTCTAAAACCCTAGAGAACCTAGCCTATTATCCTATAACCCAGGCAATATTATTTTTGGACCCTAAGAAACACAACCTATGCTTAGGAAGCTTCCCTCTCTCTTTCGTACAAGCCCCTGCCCCTACCTATAAATCCTACAGCAACCCTACTCTAAAAACCCGAACCCATATATAACCCAGGCTCTCATGTTTTATATATAAACCTTAGCTCTCTCCCTATAACTATAACCCTAGGCCTAACCCTGCTAATACTATTTATATGGCAACCTAGGTCTTTTTCAGCCTAGCCCTATTTTTCCTTCACCCACGCAACTAGGACTCTGCCGCCCTCTCTCTCTCTCTCTCTCTCTCTCTCTCTCTCTCTCTCTCTCTCTCTCTTCCCAACAGTAGCCGCTCCTTCCCTTCTCCTTCTTCGGATCACCTCCCAAGGCCACGCCGGCGACTCCTCCCTCACCCGTGTCAAGACTGTACGGCCTCCCCTCGCCCTGACCCCCCCTCGCGGCATCTCCCCCTCGCTCTCGCGACGCCGTAGCCCTCTACCCGGGAGCCCCGACGCCGGATCACGCCTTCTGCCCTGAGCCCAGTTTCGCCACCGCCCGCGACCTTCGTGAGCGCCTCCTCCCTCGTGCACGCAAATGCCGCTCGGCGACCTCTTTCCCTGCCACCGTTCGAAGCCCGACACCCAGACACCACGCAGCACCCTCACCCAACATCTTCCGCACGGCCTCCGTCCTCGACGCCCCGACCTCCGACGACACCACTTTGACCACCGGACCACCCCCTTGCCTCCCTTCGAAGAACGCCGTCTGCCGCTTCCCCTGCAGACACACGAAGAAACGAAACCAATCATGTAAGTAAATTTTATCCGCATGCATATGTTTTTTTATAATAACGTGTGTTTATCTCCTATGTGAAAGTTATAGTTATACACATGAGTTTTATTAGCATGTTATTACGTTTGTCTTTGGGTTATATTGGGTTCTTTTTTTTGCCATGTTAGTGCTCCTGTATGAAATGCTAATGTGTAAGCAACACCATTATAATGATATTGGTCTAAGTTGGTTTTTGATATTATATTTATATTCTAATAATGACACTTAATACTTAAATATGTTGACAGTTACATTCACGCATGTTAGTTTTATAACCTTAGTTTTATAAGTTAGATTATGATGTCAGTTAGTGGGTTTGGCAGCATGTTAGTACAAGTTTTACAAGCAATTCACATATAGATTACAGTATGTAAGAGTTCAACAATGTTTTAATTAGTTAAGAACTGTTAACTTGACATTTAAAATCCGTTGACGCAGATGAACCGCGTATCTCGTTGCGCTCTTCTGGTCACCCAACACCGTTTACAGGCAAGTATTTAATACTCACAAGTTTTAAACTATACTGCTCAGATCTTGCAACTGAATGACTAAACATTGCTAACAACAACTTTTCAGTATGTCGTTTAAGCTTAATGAACTTTGTGACATGGTTGGTTGTCTTACTAAACATTGATATTGAAATGCGCGCATTGCTTGTATACCACTAATTGTGAAATGTACATCATTGACGAATTGTGATATGGGCCTTCGGGCATATTACGGATAATGGGCCTTCGGGCATTACGGATATTGGGCCGCGGGCCATTTACGGAATGTTTGCCATACGGCAAACATTGAACTACGGTTTGACCTATGGACACTTTGGGTGGGGTAGTCTAGTGTAGTAGAGGCTGGAAAGCTGGATTGCACTCTATTGGTGAACTTGACCGACACCTGGCTGGGTCGGTGAGTATAGAGTCACGGGTAGCTCCCGTTGACTTGGGTGTGATGCTGGTCACCTCCCCCTCAGACACTGGGCTTGTCACTAGATAGGAAATTGATTGACTGATTGATGCACCCCTTTTTACCTCTGTTGAAGCTACAGTGTAAACTGCTAAAATTATTGTCACGATTAACTATTGCTGTACACACTACACCCGTTATACTTATTGCTGTGCACACCACACTACTCATGCTCACTACTTGCACACTACACATTGTTATGCCTCTTGTTTCCACATGCTACTATGTATCATCTTTTTGAAATCATAATGTGCCTCTCTTCCCTAAACTATGTGAACTATATTAAATCTTGCCGAGGGTCATTTTATTTTTAACGTTTTTAAATCTTGCCGAGCGACCCTCGCTGACGTATATTTCCTTGTTTGTGAAATATACGTTAGGTTTTGAGCAGAGTTCACCGAAGAGTTCTTTTGGAGATTGAGCAGGAAGACCAAAAGAGCCAAGAGCACGAGATCCAATACTGAAGACGACGGACACTGCGCAGCTTGCTGAAGCTTAAATAATTGTTGTTGTAATTTCTTTGTAACTGTTGTAATGGCCATGCTAGGCCTTTTAATTTTTGTGTACATGTAATCTGGAAAAGTTAAAGTATAATGATGACATTATTTTGTTGTTCCGAATATTCGCAAGCAAGTACCTGCCAAAGTAGTCATACACAGACGCTTATTGGGTTGGGGCGCCACCGCTCCAACCCAAGCGGGCCCGTTCACGTCCTCGCCCCAAGTATAATGGGAAGCGGGGCGTGACACCCTTCAACTAGCTGATAGATCAGTCAAATATCTGGTGGGGATTGTGGACGACCTGCCAGTAAACGTCAGCGGAGTGCATGTGCCTGTAGACTTCGTGGTGATGGACATGCCCGAAGACACTCATACACCCATCATCCTTGGGAGGCCCTTCATGGCCACCGCTGACGTGCTGATAGATGTGAATAAAGGGAAGCTATCCCTTAATGCTGGCGACCAGAAGGTCGAATTCGACTTGGCGTTATTTATGAAGCACCCTCCGGATGTACCGGGTTGCAATATGATGGACGCTGAGGAGGAAAGAGACGTAGAAGCTGGGGCCTAGGAAATTCTCTCAAGGAACCCCCCGACAGCTTGGGGGACTTTGAAGAGCATTTCGGTTTGAAGAAGGGAGAAGTTTCTCGGGAAGCGGGTGTCTCACATACGACCCCTCCCGGATTCCAAAAAGTTGCTCCGACAAGGAGAAAAGGAAAAGAGCCCATGGGGCTTACCGCTGATGAGATTCGGATCTTACTTTAACGGTCGGTATTTTCTAGACGTATGATTATTGTATGCCCGTATTTCCACCCGAATATTTTTTTGCGTGAATTCTTTTGTGCGTCGACGCGAGCGCGTATCCGCTTTTCGTTTTACGTACCAACATTAATTGACTATCAATTTTTAACAAATTGCCTTAACTTAATTATCCCACTAATTAAAATTTCTAATCACCGTTAACTTCACTAATTACTTCATTTATTTTAATAATCACATCTTATTTAATTACTTAATTTGTTATTAATGGCTAAAAATCAAATCACTAATTTGATAAATTAATTTTCACCCTAATTAAATTATCCCTAAATCAAACATTGATTAACTTAGCCCTAATTAAATCACTAATTAAACCCCATTGAATCCCACCTCCTCCTGTTGGTGAGATCCAACAGGGCTCATCAAACCTCCCCCACATACAGCTTCCTCCCTTTCAATCTGCCTCCCCCTTCACTGTTGGTGTTATAACCATGCAAACAACGACATTCAATAGCAGCGAAATCCTCCCTCCATCAAACTGTCTCCCATTCTATTCTTATAACAGTATCACTGTCAACGATCTTCTCTTCCCCTGCAAACAATTTCAACCAGCAAATAAACTCCCCAAGGAAACCTGTAACGACTGGTTTTCATGTATCTGGATTATTTATATTATATTTTATATGTATGTTTTGGTGGATTTTCTCCTCATGTGTGGTTTTCGTCTCCGTAGCTTTCATTTTCGATCGTTTCGTCGTGATTTTCTAGCTTCTTCCTTAGAATCGTCGATTTTGGAGTAAGTCATTCGTGACAGGCTTCATATCGGTCATATCTTATTGTTAGATCAAGCCTAGGAGTCTTAGGAATCGATCCCGGAGCTTCGCGCTCCATTTCGGAACTTTCTGTGCACGTTAGCCTGTACAAGAAGGGGAACCGACCGACTAGATGTCGATTTAGTCGGTCGACAAACCTTCATGGACCGACTAGTGGGCTTTGTTAATTACTCAGGAGTTACTGTTTATCGTTAGTCGGTCTAAGAACATTTTTCGACCGACTAGGTTGCAAACTAGTCGGTCAGCAATCGTTCTTTAACCGACTAGCTCTATGATCATTTTTGATACCAAGTACTATTCATTCTTAGTCGGTCTAAGAACGTTCGTCGACCGACTAGATGAGAAACTAGTCGGTAAGTAGTTGTTCTTTGACCGACTAAATCTAAGTCCTATTTTTGTACAGGAGTTACTGTTTGGACTTAGTCGGTCTGCGTTGGTCAACCGACCGACTAGTTCCCAAACTAGTCGGTCAGTGGTTGCTCTTTGACCGACTAATCTGTGTCGAAACCCTAATTTCTGGGCAGCCTCCAGCACTTCCTATTTAAACCCCCAAACGTTTTTCTTTTCTTCTTTCCTTTCTCCTGAGCCTCCTTCTTCCCCAAATCATCATCCATCTAACCCTAGCCTTCCTCCTTTATCAAGAGCTCCTCCCCCTCTCCATTTAGGCCGGCCACCACCCCTAGGTCGCCGGAAAACCCCCAAAAACCCCAAAATCTCATTTTCTCCAGATTTCCCCATCCATTCCAGATCTAAACCCTAGGTTCCCCGGATCGTTTCTTCCGTCGCCGTGCTTGCTCGGCATCGTTCTTCCGCTAACGATTCGGTAATAACTCGATCTCTTAATATTCTCTGAACCCATTGTGTTTTTGTAAAACCCTAATAAAACTAGGTTGGATGTTGTTCTAATATTGTTTTGCCATGGCAGAGATCTCATCTCCGTAGTTAGCATTTGTGTGACGGCCTCGTTGATCGTCATCCTCGGTGCTAGGCAAGTGAAACTTGTCACTTAGGGTTTTGGGCCATGTCTTAGGCCATTTGCTTGTTGTAGGCGTAAAAGAGACTAGGCGATGAAATGATACTCGCCTAGGTGCAATTTTAGGAACTAGCTTGACAACGAAGCTAGGTCCGACATTTATCATGTTGCACAACTACCATGTCATGTTTACTTTCCATTAACGGTACGCAAATTAATTGTCATGTCATTGCATTCTTTAAGTGCTCCCGTGATTCGGAAGCTCCGCTACACCTTGTGACATGATTGAGGCTAGGTGCACCCCTATGCCAAATGAAATACGCTCCTGGTTCGTGATCCAGGAAACGAGCTCTTGTGCGGGGCAACCCTGGCTCATTTACTGAGCTCGTGTACATGAACCCTGGCTCGTTTACACGTGGGTTTTGGGGTAAGAGTTAAGCGGCCATTCAACTGGGAGTCTGCCTGATCAGCAACTGCAGTTGTAAGGCGTGAACTCTGGGTTCTGGGGTAGTGTTAAGCGGCCAATCAGTGTGAACGTCCAACAGTTTAGCTATAAGGCGTAAACATCTACAAACAACTTGAAACGTGACTAGTGAAAAGATTGAGATTGTTAGTAGCTTGGCTACTCTTGACATGCCCTGATAAATTGTTCTCTTGTACTTGTGGTTTCACCATGTCTTACTTGTGCACTCATACCATAACTGACATGTCATGCATACTATAACTGCTAGGTTGTTAGTTTACCTTACTTTCAGTTTCCTTGCCCAAGTCTTTTAGACTTGCTGACATGTGCCCTTTTACTCTTTTGGGTGACACATGTTAGACCCTGAGCCTGAGTTCATTGTTGAGGACGAGGTGTTTGCGGACGCCGAGCCCGAGCCTGTGTTTGGCGAGGAGTACGTGGACACTGGGGACCAGTCCTAGTGTCTTCGTTGAGCTTTCCCCTTTTGTTTTGGACTGCTGTAGTTGTCGGTGCGCAGCACCTATACTTTGTTATGTTTGTCCTTGTTGGCCTTGTTCTGGGCCCTTAGACTCTTTCTTTTAACGTGGTGGCTTTTCTGGATGTTGAACTTAATTTTAATGTTGGACAAATGCTGAGATTTGAGATTTTATTTCTGTCTCTCCTTGTGTTATTATTGTTGTTCTGTTTGTGGTTACAGGGACCTGCTTATGTTTTATTGACGCTTATCGGGTTTGGGGCTTCACAGCTCCACTCTCGTGCGGACCTTCTCACGTCTCGCCTCCATTTTAGGGAAGCGGGGCGTGACAAAACCTGTTTATCATCCACCACAAATTCTCAAACCAATTTCAGCACAAATCAACTTTCAGCTTCCCAAATTCTTCCCAAAAACAAAAACAAAACCCAATCTCAATCCCCCACTGCAAACAAAATCTCAAACCCAAAAATCAAATCAGCATTCACAAACAAAACCCAATTCCAATACCCAAATAATTTCAGAATCAAGGGGAGGAACCAAACACTCAGATCGGAAATACAATTTCTGAAATCAAAGAAATCCAAACCCTCATCTTCAGGTCTCCATCTTCCTTCCTCCTCCCTCTCCCGTAGGCCGGCTACCCCCTCACCCCACGCCTGGGCATCCTCGAGCCCGCCGCTGCTACACGCATCCGGGAGCCCGCCGCCGCCTGAACTCCAGCGTGCGCCGCCGCCGAGGAACGCCGGAGCCGCCCAGATCCGCCGGTCGCCTCTTCCCTCCTCCCTCGCGCCTGCGTGTAAGAACCCCCTCTCACCTTCTTTGCGTGCTGACCTGCAAGCTTGAAAAGCAAAAAAAAGAAAATGAAAGAACAGAAATAAAGAAGAAAGAAGGCAAGAGAGAAACGACAGACAGAGAGACTGAGAGAAGGAAAGGAGAAGAGAGTGTTTTTTTGGATGGCCTTATTAAATAATTAAAGGATGAAAGAGTGTGAAGAGATATTACTATTTGATAGTAATATCTTAAACTTGTTGAATAATAAATGGAAGTTTCAGCCTTTGGTTTTATTAAAGAAAGTTACAGGGAGATAAATAATTTGTGTAAGAGTTAGGTGTAGGCATAGGTGGGGGTATTAATATAAAGTTAATCATGTAATGTTAACATGGTGATTAACCATATAATTAACTAATATTAAGTTAGTGTTAATAAGATTGTTAATATTAATTAACTGCTTAATATTAATTTTAGCAACTTGTTGTTAGGCAATATCAGAATGAAATAAGGCGTTTCATGTTAGTATAAACATCACCTTAGCCAGTGAGCCCGATAACGTTAAATGAACCCACTTTAGAGATTAATTTAATAATGTATTTGTTTCACGAAATATCTAATTCGTTGATTTGTTTAACCAGAACAGAGAACCAGCAGTACCAACACGTAGTACCCGTCCAGTCGAACCCATGACAACTGATACCACCGGAAATAGGCAAGTGATACTTGCCAGTAAATGTTTTAGGCCACGTTTTTAGGCCAAATGTCTATTAGCGTAAAAGAGACTAGACAGTGAAATGATAGCTGTCAAGACGCCCTATTTGATCTAGTTTGACAACGAAACTAGATCCGACACTTTACTTGCTTTCATTCATGCTGCCATGCCATGTTTAATTTTCAATTAACGGTACGCACTTTAACTGCTCATCCCATGTCATGTCATGCATCATGTGTTCTTCGTGATTGAGTAGCACACGCTACAAATGCTATTGCTATTGAGGCTAGGCACCTGCTTTTGCGGGCATAACCCTATGCCATATTAAAAAACACTTCCTGGCTCGTGATCCAGAAGCGAGCACAGTGTTGTTGGGAAACCAACGCTCGATACACGTAGAGGGGTAGGGTTAAGCGATCACTTGAGCGTAGAAGTGTGCCCATACAGCCACTTCAGCCAAAAGGCGTAAACCCTGTGCACAAAGTGAATGGATAATGTTTCGTGTTTCTTTTACTTGTATTGCATGCTTCATGTCATATTAAAAATTGCTGCATCCTTAAAATGTCATATCACCTCATTATATTAAAACTGTTAGTTTTTTCAGTTTATTATATCCTTGCACAAAAGTTCTCCGCTTCCCTTGGGAGACTTTTGCTGACATGTGCCCTTTTCTCTTTGGGTGTCACATGTCAGGCTTTGAGACCGAGCAGGTTGCTGAGGACGAGCAGTTCGTTGACGCTAAGTTCGAGGTCCCTGCTGAGACCGAATTCGAGGACACGGGTGACCAGTCCTAGACTCACTTGGATTCTCCCCTTCGTTGTTACCTTTCCTTAGTTGCTGTTAGCACCTATCTCTCTTTGTTTTGTTTGGCCATGCTTTAGGCCTATTGTTCAGACTTGTACTTTTGTGACTATTCTGTGATGTTGTAATATTTGTTGGATGTTGTTAGTGGATATTCTTTTATCTGCTTTATTGTTGTTGTTGTTTCGTCGCAATGCAAGGACCTGCTACTTTTCGAAATTTTTACAGACGCTTATCAGACTGCAGCTTCACAGCTCCATGTCTGAGCGGACCTCCTCACGTCTCGCCTTCCATATAAGGGAAGCGGGGCGTGACACTTACGAAAAGTGGCGGTCGACGCCAATGTAAGGGAGAAGCCCACGGACATCAACGGAGGGAGGATCGTCGAGAAAGTCTACTTATCACCGCTGTCAACACCAAAGGCCACCACTCCAACATTTGAAGGGATGCCAAATATAGGGCATCACCCCCTCCACCTTGAAAATCATCTACTGGGCATCGAGCAAACGATGTTAAACAACATCGCTTCATGGGAGGCAACCCATGTTCTAAACCCTCATCTTTATTTTTAGGATTATTTTTAAGATTATTTTTCTTATTTTGTTGATTAAATTCAGCAACGGGTGCTTTCGTCAAGAGACTTAGGCTATTTTTAATGTTTTGCAGGAAACAAGCCCCCAATCGATCGGTTGAACCCTCAACCGATCGGGTGGGACGTATCTGACAATGGCCTATATATGTTTATCAACGAACCGCTCGAGTGGAACAAGCTGAGACCGGGTGGCAGATCGTGTGAGAAGAGCAGAGCTCTCGGGAAATTTGGGGATTAATTCAACCAATCGGCTGATTTAGAGCTCTGACCGGGTGGCTGTCCGGGTGAAGTCAGGAATGCTCTCGTGAAAATTGTGAAGCGGCTAACTGATCGGTTGAAATCTCAACCGATCGGTTCGCTTGTAGCTGCCATCCAAAAACATTTTTCGAAAAATTACCCAACCGATCGGGTGAGACCTCACCCGATCAGTTGGCCTAAAACCTATAAATAACCCCCCTCTTCACCCGATTCATTTCACTCAACCGATTTCGATTTTTCCCGTCGTTTCGAATTCTCCCCCTCTCAACCGACCACCTTTCTCCCCCAAACGACCTCCACTCACTCACAAATGATCTCACACATCCTCCTTCATCTCTCTCCATCAATCCTACCCTCTCGATATCCCCATTCTTCACAAAATCCACAGCAACCCTAACCCTAACTTCGCTGTTTTTCTTAAATTTCAAATTTTGTTAGAACGGCGTGCCGCGGCTTCACACCTCCCTCACTGCGCTACGTTGGATAATTTGCGAGCAAGGATTGTCTTTGCTACTGGGTAAACTCGTTCCCGAGCACTATTTCTTGCATTTGCCCTAGTACTCCTGTTTTGCTCAATTGCCATTGTTTGTGTGCATTCATCATATCTTGCATTCACTTGCATCACACACTATCATGGCCAGGGATAAGGGTAAGGCCATCATGCATGAGGAGGAGCAGTCTCGTAAGAGACGAAATCCACACGTCCACCAAGTTCACGTCCTTCTCCTACACCGCCTACACAACCCCCCTCCCAACCAATTATCCCTCATGTGGACCCACTGATGGGATCGCGGGAATACCGTTTCTTGAGTCATGAGCAAAAAGATCTTTACAACCGACTCAGTGCACAGGGACACCTAGCCACTAAATTTGCACATGCACAAACCCTTATCGATCTCGGAGTTTTCTCCGGGGTCGAGACCCTATTTGCGAATTTAAGTTGGATAGGGTTCCTAAACGCCCATGCACCATCCTACCTCGTCCTCACACTAGAATTCATATCTTCCTTCAATTGTTGGCGAGGTCCATCTTTGATTTTCGTTTCCGAAACCGAAGTATCCGCACCAACCTGAACACAATCAATAACATCTTCGGTTTCCCAATACTCGGCGGCGACGCTATCCGCCCCTACGATTATAACTGCGACTTTGATGTCGATATATTTTGGGTTCGCCTCACCCTCCACGACCATTATCCTCAAGGTAAGGCCAAGGCCTCCTCCATCATTCACCCCATATTCCGTCTGGGCTACCGCATCATTTCTAGCACATTCTTCCCCAGGGACGAGTCCGGGACCGTGACTATCCCTGACCTTTTTATTTTGTGGGCCATGACATTTGATTTTATTCGCGATGATGATGGGATCGCCTTCGGGGCCCCTTGCATACCCATTCATGGCTGCGCCTGGCTTATTCAAAAGTTAGTTGATATTAGCCGCGCCCGCAAAGGGAAATACTGTTGCGGGGGGCTCATCACCATCATTGCTTCGCATCCCGCATTGAATATCATCATCCCCAGAGATTTGGCTCGTGCTGCAAGATCTACACACATAGATCTTGATGTCTTGCGGCATATACACATGATCAAGCCCCGCCCCGACGGTCGTTTTACCTTCTACTACGGTCACCCCCTGCTCCTTGCACCATTCTGCCCAACCCAAGTCGTATGTCTATCGTTCTTGTGGCAGATTGGACGTTATCTCCTGATCCAGAGTTTCTAGGGGGTTACATCTTCAGTTCCGTATCCCGGGCGCACCAGATCACCTTCCCCTGCCGCCCACTTAGGCGAGTAGGATATCCCTGCGTCCCGAGGAGATCCCGGGGCTGGCCCCAGTAGTGCCACTCGGGCTTCTGGCCATATCATTTCTGAGGCATTCACTGAGGCCCTCTTAGGCCTAGTATCTGGCGCCGGCATGACCACATCCGCTGGCACCACTTCCACTTCCCGTCCAGCCACTACTTCTTCCATTCGTTGAGCCACCTCCACTCGCCTCGCTGTCGAGGCTGAGTGAGCTTCACTGCGCGCTGGCGCTTTGTCCTCTACCCCCTCGGACCCATCCTCTTCTATCTTCTCGCACCCATGTTTCCTCGCGCTAAAGAGGAACATGTCCACCATACTCCGCCACCTCACTCACATTTACGGTCCTCCTCCACCCACTCCTCCCACCTTGCCACCCTCTTCACCTCCTCGACGATCTTCACCTCTACCATCACATTCATCACCTCCCCCATCACATTCATCACCACATCCATCACCCCTAGGCGATCATCCCCTCCCACCGCCATTGTTTCCATTCCTACCACTACACCTCCACTCACGACCACTGCTGTCGACCCCACAGATCCACCACCCTCCACTTCCATCACTGCATACACGCGTCGCAAGAAATTGCCGGTGCGTTCGAGATCACTTCCCACACCATCCTCTCCCATCGCCGTATCTACCCCCATCTACCATCACATTGGTCACCATATCCCTACCACTCACCATCATCACCACCACATCACCCATTGTTCACACCTCCGCACCCATCCACACACCTCCATCCCTCTCCACACTTCTCCGCACGCCCATCACCTCTCCCGTCCATACCCCTCCATCTTCTGCCGAGGAGGACGAGGACAGTTCCTCTCCTGCATTTTGATTTCTTTTTCTTTCTCGGTCTTCCCCCTAGCATATTTCTGCATCATCATGATCATATTATATTGCTAGCATTGTCATGTCCAGCTTGGGAGAATTCGAATTTTGTGTGTTTTGTCGTGTTCTTTCATCGCGGTGTGCTTGTTTATGTATGTCGTGTGGTGTGATTTTCTATCTTTTATTTTCTGTATTTATTTTTCCTCCTTATTATTTTTTAGTTTCGTATGTGTGTTTTTCTTGTTTTTCATTCTATTTGTTCGGTGCGTATTCCCCCCATTTTCATTGCCCTCCCATATTTACTTTTATTGCATTGAGGGCAATGCAAGTTTAAGCTTGGGGGAGTCGCACTTCGTGCATCATTTGTGTCCTTTTCTTCATTTTGAGTCGTTTTCATCGTGTTTTTCCTTTTTTTTCTTCTCATGTTTTGTTCTCTCTCTCCTAGAGATGACTCCATATGATGAATTGCCACAGAATCACACACACACACCTAGCATGTCTTTGATAATCACATTCACTAACAGTAGGAAGCCAAGTCATATTGCATTTCATGCATCGTTGGTCTACTTTGATTTTATGTGAGTCGTGTGTCGTGACTAGCTTACAGTGTGCTTCTACTTTGTGATTTTGATTTATATACCTGTCATGGGATGACCCCTAGATTATCATGCTTCGATTTGAATATGCGATATTTGCTTCTCCTGTCTGCTTCTATATGCATGGATATATTTATATCGTGTACTTCAATTCGCATATGTCGGGATTCCATAATTAGGACTAGGATAACCCATTTATCCTATGCTCTGATTAGCAAGAAAAATCTACTTTGTCCAATTGTTTAGAACCCGATTTCTTTTTTATTTTACTTGGTGCAAATCCCCTAGTCGTGTACCGTTCTCCCACTTGGGAGAGTACACACATGTATATATCCCAAAATCCAAAAATCCAAAAAAGAGAGAAAAGAAAAACCCAAAAAGAAAAGAAAAGAGAAAAGAAAGGAAAAAATGTGTATAGCCAAAAATTCAAAAAAAATACATATATCCAAAACCCAAAAAAATTCCAGTGTGAATATTTTCCTACCTACCGAGAATAAAGGGAAGGAGAGAATTTGCACCGAGTGTTCTACTCCACATCTTCTCAACCTCCATCGTTTTCGAAAACACTTGGAATATGGACTTTCTAGCTATTATCTAGGCGATAGTGTGGTGATTTCATAGTCCCTAACTATGGAGTCCCTGACGCATGATACGCTTCGATCCTTACTCTGTTCTCATGCATGCTTGAGCTATTCATTCACAGCTTATTTCAAATCGAATCGATATTTGGGTCTTTCCTTAAATATGTGTATATGGAGCCTTACTGCACAATGTAGATAGCGACACCGTCTGCTAGCACACGACCATGCTCACTCGCGCTTCACCGCGTGGGCCCATGACACTTGTTTGGACTCATATTTCCTTGGTTTAGTGATGTGTTTTGTCGTATGCTTGTTTAGTGTGGCGTGTCTGATTTTGTTGGCTCTGACGGGCGATTTAGGATTTTGATTTCTCTTTCTCTCTCCCCCTCTATTTTCTCCCTCCGAGCTCCTACTCTCACTCGTCTTCCTCGAGGACGAGGAAGGGTTCAGCTTGGGGGATTTTGATGTGTGTTTATATTTTATATATTCAAGCACGTCTTCTTTGTGATTTTCCGTTGTTTTCCGTCTACCGTAGCCATTTTCTTGTGATTTTTAGTTTTGTTTCACTTCTTTGTGTTTTTGTGTGAATGCAGGAGATTGCCAGTATAGAGGACGTATAAAGAAGATATCATGAGTCCCCAGAGCAACGGAAGGAGTCACGCGTGATCCAGAGGGTCAAACCATGAAGATTGCTATATTTCAGCCCTCAACCGATCGGGTGGACACAGCCACCCGATCGGTTGATGCACGCGTATCCGACCCAGACTAAAGATGAAGTGAGAAGCAGCTCAACCGACCGGTTCGTCAACCGATTGAATCCAACAGAGCTCTAGGCCATTTGGAGCTGAATTCAAAACGGTCGGGTGACATCTCACCCGATCGGTTCATCTGTACTGAAATTTCTAAACAATGACCCGGAGAGCTCAACCGACCGGTTCATTGACCATGTGAACTCGACAGAACTCTCTGTCTTTTTGGGGATAATTCCAACCGATCGGTTTAATACTCAACCGATCGGTTGAATACTCAATCGATCGGTCCACCTGATGCTGCATCACCCTAAATATCGAACCGACGGCTCCACCCGCTCTCCTCAGCGTCCGGTTGAAGCTCCCGAAGCCGACGGTTGAAGCATCAAGCAGCTCACCCGATCGGTTGATGCTTCAACCTATCGGGTTACGTCGATTTGTATAAATAGTTGCCCTATGTTTTAGAAAACGGGAGTTGTTATTTTTTCTGTCTTTTCTTGTACGGTGACTGCTGGAATTTTATTGCATTTTGTAAGTCTTCTGATTGCTTTCAAACTTTAATACTATCTCAATAGCATTGCTACTACCTCATTTCAATCTCTTGATTATGATTTCTACGGTTAATTTTCATTTAGATTGCTTTTTAGCTATGATTTGTGAGTAGTTTCCAAATCTGGGATTTTGGTGGAAACCCCTTCGTGGGTTCTCCCTAATGCGTCAATAGGACCAGGATTTCGATAGGGATTAGGAATTTAGATGGTTACGCGGAGTGTTTCATTGTCATCGGCGGGAAAAAGACCGCTTTTGACCGACTGGCAAAGGGGGAATAAACTTGGCGGTTGACTCCCTAGCCACAACTCACGCCCTTAGCGTAGACATTGAATCCTAGCGCGTGGGAACGACATGATGAGATGTTGGGAGTAATCATTGCAAGCTTAGTGCTCCCGGAGTCGGTCGGTGTTAATGGACATGGGAATGCCCACCGACCGAACCCATGTAGTCCAGCGTATCATCCTGGGCATCGATCGGAATATCGGGCCCATGGGACGCTGGTATCACTCTTAAAGGCAACGTCCCACCACTAAACCTTAAATCCAATCATAATCCTATCCGTAGGTCGTAATAGCGAGAACACATGATAGGGTGAAAACCGAAGTCCTAGGTTTCCTTTTATATCGTTTATCATCCGTATTTACATTTTGTGACAAACCGTCGATCGTACGGGCTAGCTCACCCATAGGGTGAACCGGTTCCTCTTTGACACAAGCACAACACACGCCTCCCTGTGTTCGACGCCTAAGCCACAATACAACACCGTGCGCTTGCGGTATAAATATTTAAATCTGGTATCCCAATTCCTATTGCACTTGTATGCTCAAAAACTAGGGGACGTCAGGCTTCTGCTTCATCAAAAACCGATTCTTGAGCGCCAACCAAATTTGATGCCGCCAAAGATTTCTGATCTTCCCTAGCATATTTCCGATCTTCCCTCATGGACATCCTCCTCAACGATATGCTCATACTACACCATCTGCCCGATGTCTTGAATGACATCCTCGTGGTTGACCACAGACCAAGGAAGAAGCTGCGACAGAGATGACTGTGGAGGTGGATGTGAAGCAGACCCCTCGTATGTGGTTGTGGTATACTCGTCCTCGCGCATATCCTCCTTGCCCATATGCATAAGCTCTGTGGTCTCCTCGGTGCTATTGTAGGACTCATGTGGGGTATCCAAATCAAGAGGATAAGTCTCTCCCACAGATCCTAGAGAAATCACCCCATCCTCACTATCATCATCAAAAAATTCATCGTCATCCAAGTGGTAGTGTTGGAAAAATGGGGTATCGGCATGAGATGTGTCTATGGCGGCCGATGAGATGGTGGTCTCAACCATGAAAGTGGGTATATCCTCTCTTTCATCCCCTCTCCTTGGTGTAGCCTCGGTGATTGGTACCATCAAGTTTTGTAATATTTGGTCTTGGTTAAACATGGCACTTTCAAGGAGAGACACGAGGCTTGATTCTTCTTGCGTTGGTGGAGGGACATAAGGTTGAGGAAATGGATGGGAGGTGTTTGGGATAAGGTTGTGGGAAAATGTTTGGCCTTGGCATAGGGGGAGGTTCTCAAGCATTAATGGGCAATCATAATACACTTGCCCTGCCATCCCACAAGTCTCACAAACCACAAATGAATAAAGATCGTAGCCTCTCATCTGAGCATCGAAATCAGATCTCCACATGGTTATACCACAGATACATGGACAACAGAAATAAGAAAACTAGAGAGGAGCGTCAATAGTACAAAAGAATAACAAAAAGTTAATATAATGGTTGGGGAAAGAATTTCTCGGTTATTGTATTTTTTTATGCGTAGTCTAACAAACCCAAGCTAAGCTAATATCAAACCGAACGCCTCCCTGGCAACGGCGCCAGAAACTTGACCGGCGCCCCGTTCATGGTTTGGGCACGATGTCATTTTACTGCAAGTGCACGGTTAGTGTAGGGTGCAGGTATATCGAACTCAGGGAGGTGGATGGCTTGAATGTCTACTAGCCTCGCCTAGGTTGTGTGCTAGCTACGCGGATAATAAGGGTGAGTAGTGTAGAAATAAAAGAATGAAATGAAAACGACACGAAATGAATCCCCGCAAATACGGGCTAGAGCACTCATGACACTTGACATTCGACTTGACCCAGTGTGAGACATTGCCCTAAAAGGTGGTACCTAGCGTCCCATGGGCCCGATATTCCGGTCGATGCCCAGTACGCTAGGTCTACCCGGTTTCGGACAGTGGGCATTCCCATGTCCATTAACATCTTCTGCAACCGGGAGCATTAAGGTCATAATGATAACTCCCAACACTTTGTCCAAGCTGTTTCCACGCACAAGGATTCAATGTCTATGTAACGGGCGTGAGCTGTGGCTAGGGAGTCAACCACCAAGTTTATTCCCCCTTGGCCCAACGGTCAGAGGCGATCTTTCTCCCGCCAATGACAATGAAACACCCCGCGTAACCCTAATGGCCAAATAGGTCGAATGTGATTTCTAGCAATACATCGAAGCGGATCTTGACTGGACAAGACACCGGACCCCAATCCCCAACACAACTAGTATGTTGCCATATGAATTGGACTCAGATTACTAGAAATCCACATTGACACATTCCATCGAACCATACCATGCAATCAAGTCAAATGTAGATTCCAAGCATCAATCCTACTCTAACACATATTAGGGTTCATCAAACACTACTCAATGATGGAGAACATGATAGCAATCAATAAATCCAAATAAACATTCAGCATCGAGCAAAGTGAAAATAACACAAAACGATGGAAATAGGAAAAGAAATACTTATCTTGCCATTGAATCTTCAATCCTTTACAAGATTCATTGAAGTAGAAAACCTAATCTAACCTAACCTAAAGCTCCCAAGAAATGGGGAGAAAACTGCTGAAAAAATGGGAGAAGATCCTCTCCAAGTCGTGCACATGCTGAAAAAAGTGGAGGAGGATGTGCATGAGGACGAGTACACCACGACCACATACGAGGGGTCTGCTTCACATCCACCTCCACAGCCATCTCTGTCGCAGCTTCTTCCTTGGTCTACGGTCAACCACGAGGATGTCATTCAGGACATCGGGTAGATGGTGGAGTATGAGCATATCGTTGAGGAGGATGTGCATGAGGGAAGATCGAAAATATGCTAGGGAAGATCGAAAATCTTTGGCGGCATCATATTCGGTTGGCACTCAAGAATCGGTTTTTGATGAAGTAGAAGCGATGCACGGCTGGCCGAGAATAGTCTGGTGCCGAGAGACCAAGCACCTTTGACGAACGTCGATGTGGAGTGGCTATGTGCATCAGCAATCTGGTATGATGCCGCCAAAGATTCCTCTATCGACAGAGCAAGAAGCTCGTCCCTCTTTGACTTGAACACAGCAAGCACCGACACACAGCTCGAATGAGCTGGCTTTCCCAGCCTAGACGACATGCATCCATAGGGCCAATGGTGTCCGGTTGGCGTCCGCCTGCTGGAGTCCGACTCGACTGGAGATCACTGGTGCGCGACCATCTAAAGTGGGACCACTGTAATCAAGGATGTTGACTTTCTCTGGGACCCTCCGACCTCTTGCTCAGTCCGTGTTTCTTCCTCGACATCAACATCAATGGCAATGGGACGAACCGAGGCTGCCAGCTCTCAGTAGGATAGTCCGAGTCCGCTGCACTTGCCAAAGGACGAGAAGTGGCAGTGGCTACCACCACCTTCTGCTTCTTTATTCGCTCAATATTTTCAGCTTTAGTAGTGTTCGACTCCTCCTGACTCCTCTTCGGGTCGACCTTCACCCCCGCTTGGCCGACTGCTCAGTGGCCAATCTCACCAGCTCGTCCAGCGATAGACTCATCGTTTCACCTGCAAGAAGAAAATAGATTAGGGCAAGCAAGTCAAAGGCAAAAACCACAAAGCTCGGATTACCTTCGGGCCAAATGTGCTTGACGATCATCTCTTCCTTAGCAAGATCGTCAAACTTCCTATCCTTCTCTGGGATCCCCGTAAGATCTTAGCCCATTCTACGTCATCCGCCTCAAGGAAAACCTCCATGTTTGCTTCAAGATTTAGCACGCCCTAGTTTGACCTCAATATCAGATCCATGGGCATCGAGACGAACACATATCTCTCCTTCCATCCCTTGATCTTCCCAGGCAGGCCCAGAACTAGAGGTCGACGTCTCCTTACCGAAATGTAAAAGTGCACCCACAGTCTCTTGGTTTCAAAGAAGTATTGAAACAAGGGTAGGGTCGGACTAACCCCGCTTCTCGCACAAAGGACAAGAAAACCCATAATACAACTGATGGAATTTGGCATCAGTTGGAAGAGAGGAAGTTCAAGGAAGTTGAGAATATGGAGAAGGAAATGAGGGAGATGAAATCAGAACCCTTGGGTAAAACAAGCTACGTAAACCCCGACCTCATAAGCCTTGGGGAAACATACTCGTTCGGTGGAAGTTGGAAGGCAGACAATGTAGGGTGGTATTATATACTTCGCCCAAGCCAAGGGGACAAAAGGGGTCGACACAACAGATCCTACACCAAAAATCTTAATTGAGACCTCCCAAGCCTCGGTTATAGTCATGACGGCTCGGGCAGACAGTTTGAGCTTCCCTAGGTTCGGCCCTTTCCCTTTCCTAGGGTCCCTGGGGGTCGCAGATGATGATGCGACAGCAGGCTCGGTAACCGGCCCACTCCCGGATAGATCATGCCCTTCCGGTGAAGACTCCTCCACCTGCTCCACCGTGTCTGTGGCGGAGCTATCCGATGCTCCGCCTCCCCTATACCATCCCACTACCTCTCTGGAAGCTGTTGAATGGGAAGAAGATGGAGAAACCATTTAAAGAAGTAAAGAGGATATCAAAAGAAGGGAGATAATCTTGAAAAGTGCCCAGAACAGTAGACAAGAATAATGGCGACGACAGCGGCGGAAGCCAGAAACCTAGAGAAGAAACTCGGAGAAGCTAAGAAGAAGGAGAAATCCTCTCAATGGATCTCCCCCTCCCCTATTTATACCGAGTACTGGTTCATATCCACCATCGAAGCCAAGCCACACGGCGTAGATCTGAGTACCTCTGATGCCTAAAATGCCACCCACCGTCACATCAGCCATACGTCACATCCAGTATGGCTGAGGCACCTCAATCCTTTCCCGCCTTTCAAATCAAAATGATGGCTGGAGAGGTGGTGGGTGGTCCTTTCAAATTAATTACCGCCATGTCCAAAAATTCAGAATTAAGATCGCCAATCCCCTTTCGAACAAAATGGGAAAATAGTACGTCATCCGAACTAGGCCGGGCTTCCTACCACAAGCTCGAATTACGTGGGCAATTGTTACGACCAAAGATCGGAACGGTGTTAAAAACCTAAACAAAAAAATACTTAGGCAAACCGATCCACTCAACGAATGGAAGGATGATCACTCCATATTTTACACCTTTTTTCTGCATGTTTGCATGTTGTTTTGATCGCTAATATCGCGTTTTTCACGATTATTCGACAATATTGTGATGCTTTTCACTATTTCTTGTTTTTGTCGTATTTTAGGAAATATGGAGCGATCTGGAGAAAATTTGAGATCAGAGGATTTGTACGCGCTTAGGAGTGTCACCCACGGCTCATTCGAGGACTTATCAGCGATAGAGGATGAGCGAAAGAAGAAGGAAATCAATAGGAGTGACGAGGAGACAAAAAGAAGGAAGAATGAGCTCAACAGCACACCACTCGGCCGAGTAGACTACTCACTCGGCCGAGCAAGAAGCCCCACTTGGCCGAACAGAACGGATACGCACACGAAGTTTTCGGCGTATACTCGGCCGAACAAAGGAAGCCCACTCAGCCGAGTGATAAAGTTCACTCGCCCAAGTGGTACAGAGAATTTCGTCCAGAGAAAGGCCAAGTTACTGGAATTTTCAGAGATCCTGAGGAGGCCCACTCGGCCGAGCATGAATGCTCACTCGGCCGAATGAAGAAGTCCACTCGGCCGAGCCACCCCCTGAAGACAGACCCTGAAACCCCTGAAGTTACTGTTTTTATACAGGGTTTGTCACTCGGCCGAGTGACAATGGTCACTCGGTCGAGTGACCCTCTCTGCCTACTGTTAGGGTTGCGATTTCTGGGCTGCGCAGGGGTAGTTTGGTCACGATTTTTTTGGACGATTTTAGAGGATATTTAAACCTAGTTTTTGCCCTAGTTTAGGGAGACTTTTGAACTATATTTTTTAGACTTTATTTTAGGATTTTGATGGCTACTCTTTGGTGAATTCTCAGCAGGAAATCTTTGGCATAAACATTGGTTTGTCTATTCTTGTCAAAAACTCAATTTTTATGCATTATTCCTCTTTTGCAATGAATTGTGCCGCAATTATTATTACTATTTCTGAGATTTGCATGATGTCTAGTGAGTAGTGCCATCATTTTAGGGCATGTGGATGAACCCTATGGACCCTATCTCTGAATTGTGATGAATTTGTAGATTTGTTACTAGAATTGATTAAGGTTAGGTTGTGATTGATTGATTACGGGTAGCTAGGAATTCATATCAATTGGGATTTGCAAGAGATTGGATCCTAATTGATAGGAAGGCCTAGATATTCGATTTAGATTGACAATTGGATTTCTCTAGATTTGGTTTGCAAGATATTGGGCCAAAGCTGGGATTTTTAATTGTGAATCTATACCAATATTCGTTTGCAAGAGATTGGACGAATAAGACCCATCATAACCAAGGTCGTAGCTCGAGTTTGCACGAGAGTGGGCTCGAGATACAATTGAACAATGATGTCGTTCTTCACGCTAGCGGCTTAGGCTAGGGTTTGCACGAGAGTGGGCCCTATCCTAGGTTTGCTATAGACCGGCAATAGCACGAGAGCGTGAGCTTGGTTCTACATTAAGTTGCAACTAGTTCACCTATATTCAAGCTTAGCAATAATGAAATTTATGAATAACAAGGATGAGAGACGGTCCGTAGTAGGGATTTCCCATCCCTAGACACTTTTTATTATATTTGATATTTTCTTGATACTTGAACAATTGTGAATGTTACACCCAACTATTCTTGTTCTCTTGATAGCTAGGTGATTTGAGTAAGACACGGTCACTTGTCCTCCCTGAGTTCGATACCCGCTCGCCGCTACACCGTGCACTTGCGGTAAAACTACAAGTCGTTTTCCGGGTATACATCCGGACGCGATCAAGTTTTTGGCGCCGTTACCGGGGAGGCGACAGTGTTTTATTTTCTTTACTTAGTTATGTCTTATTATTATTATTTTTATCTTTTTACTCCTCTATCGTGCTAACAATTCCATCGAAGCTCTATTTTTCTGTGCATGTACACGAGATCTAAGGTGAATACAGAGGATATAATATTTGATCCGGAGATCGAACGTACCGAAAGGAGGATTAGAGCCGAGAAGAGACTCAACATAGAGGATGGTTGTATGAACCCACCGGAGACACCGGAAGAATTAGCGGCATGTATGGCGAGGATTATATCTATCAGAGATAGGCTTCAGCCTAAGACTTCTTCCACCACTTCTTTCATCGCTATGCCGGAGTTGGCAGCGGATAAGAATTTTGAGCTCAAGACAGGATTAGTGGTCTTAATGCAACAAGACCCATTCCATGGGAACTCCCATGAGAATCCACATTATCACCTTCAGCTATTCTTGTCCAAGTGTGCCACCTTTCAAATGCCGGGTGTTTCTGTAGATGCTATCCGATTGCGAATCTTCCCCTTTACCCTCAGAGAAAAAGCTCTATATTGGTTGAGGACGCAAGCAGAAGGGATATTCACTACTTGGGATGAGTTGGCTAGTGCTTTTGTTGATAAATTCTACCCGCCATCTAAGACGGTGAAAATAAGGAGCGCACTCATGTCCTTCAAGCAAGGACCGTATGAGACTCTATACGAGGCATGGGAGCACCTTAAAGATCTCCAGCATCAGTGCCCCCATACAGCATCGAAGCATGGGAGCTAGTACACAGCTTTTATAATGGACTCCAACCGGGCACAAAGAAAATTATAGATGCAACCGCCAACAGAGCCATTTTTTCCAAGACACCGGATGAAGCTACGTCCCTATTAGAGGAGATGGCCTCTAATAATCAACAATTAGACGACGAGCGAGGGCAATCTTCTACCTCATTGAAGCCAACGAGCATATATGAGGCCAAGGCCATAGCGGAGCTTTCCAATAAGTTTGACACTCTTCACAAGGTCGTGGAGAGATTGGAGAAGTATATCACCGAGCCGCATGGAGCTCCCGCCACATCTACGCCGGGAGGAAATATGAGCGATTGGCAAGACCAATCTCAAGCTATGTTCGTTGGAGGAGAGCACGGAGAGGGTGCTATAGAGCAAATCCAATATGTAGGGGGGAACACTGGTTATTGGGCCAACCCGGCCACAAGGAATCATCCGGGCTTCACGTATACTAATAATGATGGAGCTCTAAACCCACCACTACCACAACAACCTCAAGCTAGGCCTCCACCTCCACAACCTCAATACCAACCAAGGGGGCCGCCACAATAAAACTACCCGTCTAGGCAACAAGCGGGACCATATAGGCCGTCGGGTTATAACCAATGTTGGAGAGCTCCGAACCCGTCACAAGCACAACCGAGTTCGGATCATGAAGCTAGGGTGGAGGAATTCATGGCAGAGCAAAGAAAAATAAATGCTAGGTTGACGGTGCAACAAGACTCGCTTAATACCGTCGTTGCGTAACTTGAAGAGCAACTTGCGTTGCTTAACAAAAACACTCAACAATTGCCGGCTCAACCGGAGCCCAATCCACGGAGCAATACTGGCCACATCAATGTGGTGGCGGCGGTTACTACTAGGGATGGGAAAGATACCACTCCCGCCATGGTCCAAACCAATGAGCCCGTGGTAGAGATTTTGGACGACAAAGAGCCGGCTATTGAAGAGGAGAGCACAAAAGAGCCGTAAGAAGGTGGAAATTCTGAAATGAAGAAGCCTAATGAGGAGCGCACCTACATGCCATCGGTGCCCTTTCTGCAACGGTTGGCAAGAGCTAAAATTGAGAAGAGGCTCGTCAAGTTCCTTGAATACTTGAGGGGAGTTAGCCTCAATATACCTTTCCTGGATGCTATTATGGAGATCCCGTCATATGCCAAGTTCTTGAAGGACTTAATATTGGGAAAGAAACTGAAGGAGAAAATAATGCTTGCCGAGCAAGGAACTTGGTTCACCCGGAGAGAAAAGGAGCCTACTAAATTCAAGGATCCCGGAAGCTTTCGCATACTATGCACACTTGGAAGAGTCCCACTACAAAAGGCTTTGGTAGACTTGGGAGCAAGTGTAAGCCTAATGCCCCTTAGCATGTTTCGAAAATTGAATACGGGGACCGACTTGAAGCCAACGGATATGAGAATACAACTTGCAGATGGTCGGGTTACTAGGACGGTAGGGATTGCGGAGGACATACCGCTCCAAGTACCGGGAGGAATATGCTTGCCATGCGACTTCGTCATTATGGACATCAAGGAGGAGGGCGACACTTCACTTATACTCGGACGCCCCTTCATAGCCACCGCCGGTGTGATAGTCGACGTGAGAGAAGGTACTTTATATTTGAATGTTGGAAACATCGAGGTTGAGTTCCATATTCCTAGAGCTATGAAGCATATGCCCTATCAAGAGGAGTTGGACAATGTGGACCTCCTTGACGAGGTGATCGATGAAGCCATTTCACATTCTATTGGCACTCTCCATGATCACGGCCTTGAAGAAGGCCAAGCTTCTAGCATTGGAGAAAAGTTGGAGGACCCCCGGATAGCTCTATAGCCGATGACAAAGAAGACGACACTGATGTCACAAGGATTAGTGAGCTATGCAAGCTCTCCACGGCCAACAACTCAAGGAAAGCTCCTCCGGATAGAAGATCGGTGTCACCGGTGAAGAAGAAGATTGGTGCTAGCTCAAGCTTGGGGGACTTATCTCCCAACTCTACCTATGATGGAGGGACGTGAGGAAAGCCCACGAGCATCAACAACCAAATCCAAGTGGCCTTCCCGGTAAATTTGACGGGCGCATCTCGCATGCGCCCAATATCATGCACTAAACGAAGATCATAAGAGGTCGAGCTCATGACCTTAAACGAGCGCTTGTCGGGAGGCAACCCGACGATTTTATATCATTCTTAGTCGATTTTTATTTTTATTTTAGATTTTTCTTAGTGTTTAGAGTCTTGCGTCTATAAAAATCGTGACAACGGGCTCTATTTTTAATGACAGGAGATGGAGAACAAGAGATCACTCAGATGGAGGATGACTAAGGCATGGGAGAGCGCCCCAGGAACGCACTCAGGCCCCAAGAGAAGGTAGAGACTGACTGGATGAAGAAAAATAGAGATTAGTGTGAAAAGAAAGAGTCGTTGCAGAAAACAGGATGCCACTCGGCCGGGTGATATATGTCACTTGGCCGAGCAAAGACTCAACTCGGTCGAGTGGAGTACAGATCAAGGCTAGCTTGGGGGAGGTTCTGGATGCACTCGAAGCTTCACGGAGGAGGCGTTTCTTCACACACTTTAGATTTTGCTCTCGCGTCGTGCTCAGGTACACTCGTTCTATTATATAGCGCGTCGCATTTTTATTTGAGTGGGCATGACTCGCGGCACACATGCCGCCTCGCCTTAGGCCACGCACTCAGGAGACCGCTTACAAGCGGAAGAAGTCAGGTGATCCTGGCTCCTCTTCCGCTAGGGCGGATGACGTGCGTTTATATTTCAAACATTTACACACATTTTCTTCCGTGTTTTTCCGTATTTTACCGCCGTCTTTTATTTGTTTTCTCGTGTTTTCTTGTGTTTTCTTGTTTTCTTTCAATTTTCCGTGTTTTCTGTGTTTTGCAGGAGTTTGCTGGTATTTGGGGCGTAAAACGATGATATCATGTGCCCCCGGAGCAACAGGAGGAGTCACGCGTGATACAGGGGGTCAAACGACGAAGATTGCATCTTTCAGCCCCTCACCCGGTCGGTTGGTCATCTCCAACCGATCGGGTGATGCACGCGTGCACCACCCGGACGCAGCTTGGAGCTCACGAGAAGTCACCCGGTCGGTTCAGTGACCGGGTCAGAAGCTCAATGTCTCTGGAATTCGGAGCTGATTGCCAACCGATCGGGTGACCTTCACCCGATCGGTTCACCTGTAGCTGAATTTCAACAGCCAAGACTCGAAGTTCCAACTGGTCTCCTCACCCGGTCTGCACCAAGATCTAACCGGTCGGCACCAAGATCCAACCGACCGCATCCAAGATCTAACCGACCGGTTCATACTGACCGGGTGAAACCCCGCTTTGCGCTGTGATTTTGTGAAGCGGCTCACCCGACCGGTTGACTTGTCAACCGGTCGGGTCATGTCGTTTTCTATAAATAGAACCCTAGGTTTCCCAGATTCGGGAGTTGGTTATTTTTTACTGTTTTCTTCATTTTGTGACGGCTATAATTTTCCAGTTTTTGTAAGTTTTCGGATCTTTGTAAAACTTTAGTATTATCTTAATTGCTTTACTACCATTGCATTTCTATTGTCTGATTATGATTTTGACGGTCCATTTTCATTTAGATCGCTTTTTAATGAATATTTGTGAGTAGTTCCCAAATCTGGGATTTTGGCAGAAACCCCTTCGCGGGCTCTTCCCGATGCGTCCATAGGGTTAGGAAATCGATAGGGATTAGGAATCTAAAGGTTACGCGGGGTGTTTTATTGTCATCGGTGGGAAAAAGACCGCCTTTGACCGTTGGACCAAGGGGGAATAAACTTGGCGGTTGACTCCCTAGCCATAGCTCACGCCCTTAGCGTAGACGCCGAATCCTAGCGCGCGGGAGCGGTAGGACGAGACGTTGGGAGTTATCATTGCGAGCTCAGTGCTCCCAGAGTCGATCGGTGTTAATGGACACGGGAGTGCCCACTGATCGAACGCGGGAAGTTCGGCGTATCATCCTGGGCACCGACCGGAATATCGGGCCCATGGGATGCCGGTACCACTTTTAGAGGCAACGTCTCACCATTATACCCTAATTCCGATCGCCATCCTACTTGTAGGCCGTATCGGCGAGAGCCGCTCATTGGGGTCGAAACCAGAGTCCCGGGTTTTTTCCTTCATATTTTCTATACCTTGCATTCCTTTACCGTGACAACCCATCATCCGATCCGGGCTAGCTCGCCCACGGGGTGATTTTGATCCTCTTTGACACAAGCACATCCTCGCCTCCCTGTGTTCAATCCCCAAGCCACAATACAACACCGTGCGCTTGCGGTTACAAATATCTAAACCTCCACCGGGTCCCCCGGCCATTTGCAGCTTGCAAACCGGGGGCACGTCAAGTTTATGGCGCCGTTGCCGGGGAGGCAACGTGCTTGTTATTTTAGGATCTCATGAACCCTAGTGTCTAGCTCTTATCCCTACCTCGCGATTATTTTCGCACTCTACACTTTTCAATTTCACTTGTACATATTGTAGATAGTAATTGTATAGTGCTAATTGACTGAATCGCCGTGCTACCATCGCTACATTCGGTTCCCGTTTATGCAACCCGTGCTTTTGACGTATTTGCTACTTGTGCAGTTCTCTCTCTCCTTCCGTATAGGTTCTTTGCCCCACGACGAGAATGTTGCATGTAGTTTCAGGAGACATCTGGGATCACTCACACCATATCCGCTGTTTGGCACGAAGCTTAGCTGAATCTCTGAATACTTCGAATATACTATCCCTCCTGTCTGCCGCCGTGGAAAATCAGAGGAGATATCAAGATACGCAGGAGCACCTTGCCACGACAACTCTCTGTCCTCATGGTGAAGTGGCGTATATCGACATTCCTAGTCCCGAATTTAGTGAAGAAGAGTTGTTCGCAGAGTTTTGTCAGGAGAACCATAAGGCTGAGTCTGTGGGCTACGTTGGACATGAACCGATCTATTCCTTGCAGACTTCTATCGAGCATCCCGGATCTTTGGGCAATGAGGAAGCTAGAAACAGTTGTGGGGAACCATCGACAGTTGAAACCTATTTTCACTTAGAAGCCTTCTTCCCGGACAGTTATTATGAGCTTGAAAGAGACCCAGTGCCTTCCTCGATCGTTCCCACAATACCTTGCAAGACCTTGCCTTGCGAAACCGCGGCTGGGAGTGAGATTCCGGATGCTGGCTTCCAAGAAATCCACGAAGAACTTCTTTCCCTTGAGGATGCTCAGCTTGAGAAGTATGCGTCGGGGCCTCATGAAGTTGAGATGAAAGAGTTACCCCCAGGGCTGAAGTATGAATATTTGGGGCTTGGCTCGACCCTTCCGGTCATAGTGAACTCTTCACTGCCTGAAGACCAAATGACCAAACTTCTTAGTGTTTTAAAAAGGTTTAAAGGAGTTTTCGGATATGCAATTGAAGATTTAAAAGGGGTTAGCTTAGGCCTCTGCTCACACGGAATTCTGCTTGAAGATGAGCAAGCCTCCTCGATTGAGCCGCAGCGGAGACTAAATCCCATAATGATGGAGTTGTAAAAAAGAAGATTGTTAGGCTTCTACATGCCGGTATCATATACCCTATCTCCGATAGTCGCTGGGTTAGCCTGGTGCACGTCGTACCCAAGAAAGGAGGAATGACGGTGATTCACAACGAGAAGAACGAGCTAATACCAACGAGGACCGTCACGGGGTACAGGATGTGCATTGACTATAGAAAGCTGAACAAGGCAATGAGGAAGGATCATTACCCTCTCCCCTTCATTGACCAGATGCTCGAGAGACTGGCGAAGCATAATTATTTCTGTTTCATGGACGGGTACTCAGGATTTCTTCAGATCCCTATTCATAATGATGACCAGGAGAAGATGACTTTCGCTTGCCCATTCGGGACATATGCCTATAGAAGAATTCCGTTCGGACTTTATAACGCCCCTGCTACATTCCAAAGACTCATGTCTGCTATCTTCTCCGACTACTCACAGGACATCATGGAGGTTTTCATGGACGACTTCTCCGTCTATGGAACTAAGTTTGACTTGTGCCTCAGTAATCTAACTAAAGTCCTGGAGAGATGTCAAGAAAAGGGATTAGTCCTAAACTGGGAGAAGTGCCACTTCATGGTCCAAGAAGGGGTTGTGCTGGGGCACGTCATCTCTTCGAGGGGAATCGAGGTTGATAAGGCTAAAGTTGAGGTGATTGAAAAGCTTCCACCACCGCTCAATCTTCGAGGAGTCCGTGGTTTCTTAGGACATGCGGGATTTTATCGCCGCTTCATAAAAGACTTCTCGAAGATTTCCAGGCCACTGACCCAACTCCTCGTGAAGGACGTGCCTTTCGTCTTCAGCGAGGAGTGTATAGAGGCCTTCCGCACCTTGAAGCAAGCTTTGATTTCTGCACCCATAATACAGCCACCGGACTGGAATCTACCCTTTGAGCTGATGTGTGACGCTAGTGATTATGCGGTTGGTGCCGTCTTGGGGCGGAGGAAGGATAAAAATCTTCATGTCATATATTATACGAGCAAAACCCTTGATGTCACCCAAAGAAATTATACTACCACGGAAAAAGAATTGCTAGCGGTCATCTACGCCATGGATAAGTTCCGGCAATATCTCGTCGGCGCCAAGGTGATCGTGCACACAGATCACGCGGCTCTTAAATACATATTGAGCAAGAAAGAAGCTAAGCCGCGGCTCATTAGATGGATTCTCCTGCTCCAGGAATTCGACCTGGAAATCAGAGACAAGAAGGGGGTGGAGAATGTTGTTGCCGATCACCTGTCCAGGATGCCTACCCTCGATTTAAATGTTACGCCGATCGATGATTCGCTCCCTGACGAGCATCTTTTCTCTGTCTCTTCCTCCTGGACCCCCTGGTATGCCGACATCGCAAATTATCTGGCTTGTGCCATCATCCCCCACAATGTGAGCTTTCAGCAAAAGAAGAAATTTTTCCATGAGGTCCGCAAATTTTATTGGGATGACCCCCACCTATACAAAACCTGCAATGATGGGGTGATACGAAGATGCATCCCTGAAACTGAGGCGACCTCCATCATTTCCCACTGCCACGGGCAGCAATGTGGAGGGAACGCGAGCACCTACAAGACCACCGCAAAAATTCTCCAGAGCGGGTTCTACTGGCCTACACTCTTCAAGGACACACATGCTTATGTCCACGCCTGCGGTAAATGCCAAAGGACGGGGAATATCTCCAAAAGGAATGAGATGCCTCAACACTACATCCTGGAGGTAGAAATCTTCGATGTGTGGGGAGTGGACTTCATGGGACCGTTCCCTTCCTCTTCAGGGAACCAGTATATCTTGGTGGCTGTGGACTACGTGTCGAAATGGGTTGAAGCGATAGCCAGTCCAACCAATGATTCCAGAGTAGTGGCCAAGTTCTTCAAAAGCAACATCTTCCCGCGGTTCGGTGTACCTCGTGTCCTGTCAGTGACGGAGGGAGCCACTTTGTAGAGAAGAAATTCGAGGCTCTCTTAAAAAATACGGGGTACAACACCGGGTGGGGCGTGCCTACCACCTGCAGACTAGCGGTCAGGCGGAAGTCTCTAACCGGGAGATTAAAAGCATACTAGAAAAGACGGTGGCCAATTCTAGAAAGGATTGGTCATCAAAGCTTCCTGACGCGTTTTGGGCCTACAGGACGGCATTTAAAACTCCGATCGGCACGACTCCCTACCGGCTTGTCTATGGGAAAGCTTGCCATCTTCCTGTGGAATTGGAGCATAAGGCATTTTGGGCAATTAAGAATCTGAACTTCGACGCCAAGGAGGTAGGGGGCACCGGCAGTTACAACTCAACGAGCTCGACGAAATCCGGCTCGATGCCTATGAGAACACCAAGATTTACAAGGAGAAGCTGAAGCGGTGGCACGATAAGCGAATCTTGAAGAGGGAATTCAAAGAAGGGGACTTAGTTCTCCTATTCAACTCAAAGCTGAAGCTCTTTCCTGGAAAACTCAAGTCAAGGTGGTCGGGACCGTTTCGCGTCACCAAGGTTTTCCCGCATGGGGCTATTGAAATAATGGGAAGGGATGAGCCGGTTAAAGTCAATAGACAGCGTCTGAAACACTATGCGGTTGGAGAACCAGAATTCTCTCCGGTCAGATCCCCAACGAGTGACAACTCTTCCTCTAATCCTCCGGATCCTAATTGACTACCGCTAGAGGCGTCGAGTGAACGACGTTAAACGAAAGCGCTTCATGGGAGGCAACCCATGCTCTAAAATCTATATCTCCAATTTTTGGAATTATTTCTAACTTTATTTTATCTATTTCTGATAAATAAATCCAGCCGCAAAAACTTCCGTTTAGGACTGAGGCCATGTGTGCATTTTTTGCAGGAAATAAGACCCCAACCGATCGGGTGAGAACTCACCCGATCGGTTTGGATGTATCGGCTAAATGGCTGTAACAGGTACCTAACGAACCGACCGGGTGAAGAAACCCGAGACCAGGTCGCGGACCGTGTGGGTAGAGCTGAACTTTCGGGAAATTTGGGGATCAAATCAACCGATCGGTTGAGTAATATAGCGATCGGGTGAGTAACCGGCTGAAATATCACATGTTCTCGGGAAAGATTTGGGAAGCGGTCAACCGATCGGGTGACTACCTACCCGATTGGTTCACCTGTAGCTGTTGGCCGACAGGAAATTTTCGAAATTCGTCCACCCGATCGGGTTAGAACTCACCCGATCGGTTCAGTTTCGCCCCTATAAATATCCCTGCCGCACGATGATCGCCACCCGAACCCCAAACTCCCCTTCACACAATTACCCACCCTCCAACTGTCGAATCGACCTCCTACACCCAACATACTGCCCTTAGATCCTCATCCCCACTCACCCCATTACTTCCCCACCCTCGCCACCTTGCCATCATCAACATTCCATCATCAAAACATCCAAACCCTAACCCTAGCCCCTAAAATTTTCGAAAATCCTGTATCTTGTCGGATCAGCGTGCGGCGGCTTCCCAAATCGCTTCCTCCTACCACGTGAGCCCCCCCCGGGGGGGGGGGGGGGGGGCTTGATCTTGCAACATTGATGGGTAACACCTTTCCACTCTACACATCTCTTGCCTTATCTGCAATGTCATGAATTGGTGTTATATCTACTTCACCTGCTTTACAATCATCATAGGCACGCTCCCACTTTCCTTTTCGCCACCCACATAGTTGCCATGTCTAAGAAAGGGAAAGAGATTGCCTCATCTTCACAACGTGATCCGCTCTACGGCCCCTTTTCACCCTCTTTCCTTGGCATAAACCCTTCTACTGAAGAACAGTCTGACCGTTTGCGAGCACTACTTCATCGACCGATGCGACCTACACTCTTTGCCGATCGCCCCACACTCGAAGCTCTAGGGCTTTCGAACGGCGTCGGTAGAATTTTCAACTGTATCGGGTGCCATACCCTTTCTTACATCCATGCTCACACACACAGAAATCTCACGCTTGAATTCCTCAGTTCCCTCGAGGTGTTTGATTGGGGTTTCTCCTTCCGCGCTTTCAACTGCAATTTTTCTCTGGGTTTCATCGAGTTGAACAATATCCTCAATCTACGTCACCCCGATCTTAATACTGAACATTCCACCCACGATCGAACTGACATCTACTCTCAATTTCAGGCTGATGGTGCTTGGCAACGATTTACCCGGTACACCGCCTTTCCACCTGAGGCTCTTGCCTCCTACATTATTCACCTGTATTACCGCATCGCCCATTGCATCCTCGCCAACACAGTTTTCGCCCGCGTGGATGTGTCCACTGTATCTAGGGATGAGCTTTTCTTTCTCTATGCCATGTCCGAAGACAGGATCCTTGGGCATATCCCTATGCCCAAAAACGCCGCTCATTGGATCATCCACGAAATTTTTGCTGTTAGCCGCGCCAATTCTGGATCCATCTGTTGTGGTGGGATGATCACTCTTATTGTCAGCTGTGTTTTGAGAGTGCCGCCCGACCTCCCTATTTTGCCTGGACGTAGCCGTATTGATCGTGATTACTTGATCGATATCAATATGCTCACTCCCTTCGGTGAAGACCGTGCAGTCTATCTCTATAGCCCCGCCTGCGCACCTTTCGCGATCCTGCCACCTTTAACACCTTTGCGGCTACCCTACCCCCCATCTCATCTGCCATGGGAGTTTTACCCCGATCCTTGGTATTCTCCATTAGTGCATCTACCACCCTTGGATCCTCCCGATTGGCACCCAACTGTCGGCCCACCCGGTACAATCTTTCTCCACCACAGCCCACCGGTACATATCGATCCACCCGTGCTCCAGCCTGTCGCCCCTCCTTCCCCTGTAGGCACACCCTCCTCATCCTCTGATAATTATGCATACATGCATTAACAGTGTTCATAGAGATTCACATGCACATCACCCTCCTCTCCCTCTCCCTACCATTCTAGTACCAGCGAATCCGATTGACATCCCCCTTGCATATTGGTCGCTCCAAAATGTGACCCAAAGAACGGTTGTAGTTTTACCGCAAGCGCACGGTATAGCAGCGAGCGGGTTATCGAACACAGGGAGGACGAATGACCGTGCTTGTTCTAATCAACCTGGCTATTTAAGAAGAGAGAAATTTGCCTTTGGCAATCCTGTCACAATCGTCAGACAAAGTACGGAAATATCAAATCAAATAAAGAACGTCTAGGGAATGGGGAATTCCCGCTACTCACCGTATCTCGTCAATGTGGTTCATCGGTATCAAAATTGCTAGAATAAGATTTTGGATGAACTAATTGCAACTGAATGTAGAACCAAGCTCACGCTCTCGCGATGTTGCCGGTCTATTGCTATCCTAGGTTCGGGTCCAATCTCTTGGAAACCCTAGCCTAGGGAAGCTAGCATGAGGATCAACATCATCGTTCAATCGCGCACCGAGCCCAATCTCTTGCAGACTCGGCCCACGACCTAGGTTGGGATAGTTCCTACCCGTCCAATCTCTTGCAAACGGGTATCGGCACGGAATTGCAACCGGGAACCCTAGTATCGGTCCAATCTCTTGCAAACCGATACTACGGAAATTCGATTCCAACCCAATTCGGATTTCTAGGGTTTCCTATCAAATTGGGATCCAATCTCTTGCAAATCCCAATCGGTATGAACTTCTAGCTATCCGTAGTAAATCGCTCCCAAACTAATCCCTAATAGCAATTCTAGCAAAATTTCTACCAATTCATCACAAATATGAAATTGGGCTTGTAGGGTTCATCCCCACGCCCCAAGACATGGAGACTACTCACAATTCATAGCACAAACACAAAAATAATCAATGAAATAAACAAGAGAATTCATCACAATATTGAGATAAGCAATAAAAATAGAATTTTTAGAGAAGAGAGAGACAAACCAATTGAGTTCTTCAAATAATCCAACAAAAATCAACTTTTGTCTCCTCTCCAATAACAAGAATAAAGCTAAAAAGTTAATCTAAAAAGCTGCAAAAAATCTAAGAGAAAAGCTCCCTAAACTAGGGTAAAAACAGGGGTTAAATACCCCCCCCAAAATCGTCCAAAAACTCTGACCAAAATACCCCTGCGCAGCCTGAAATCCGTAATTTTTGCTACAGGCAGCGCGTCGCACTTGGCCGAGTGACAAAAGTCGCTCGGCCGAATGAGAAACCCTGTAAATTTCCAGTAAGTCTCGATCTTCAGGGGTCTTCACTTCGGGGGCGGCTCGGCCGAGTGAGTTGTCGTCACTCAGCCGATGGCTTCTTGGTACTCGGGCGGTCGGGATTATCCACTCGGCCGAGTGGGTCTTCTGAAGCTCAGGCAGCCGAAAAACAGTAAGTTGGCGATTTTTGAATGGCTTCGTCTGGGCACCACTCGGGCGGACGGGATCTTGTCACTCGGCCGATGTGGTCTCCGTCGCTCGGCCGAGTGCACGTATGAAACGTATCCGATCTGGTCGGCCGAGCGGTGTCTCGCTGGTCGGCCGAGTGACTCCTTCACTCGGCCGAGTGGGACACTAAAAATGCCCAAACAGCTTGTTTTGGCCTCCTCGTCGCTCCTGCGACGTCCGTTCTTCTTCCGCTCCTCTCCAACAGCAAAATACCCCTTGGGGAGGTCGTCGGTGACCCTCCGGAGTAAGCACATCTCGAGATCACTCTAAATAACCCCAAATCACCTGAAATGCGACAAAAACAACAAATCGTGAAAAGCATCGCAATATCGTCGATATATCGTGAAAAACATGATTTGGGCGATCCAAACGGCATGCAAACATACGGGAAAAAAGTGTAAAATATGGACCGATCAAAATCCCCCAAGCTTACCTCTTACTCGTCCTCGAGGAAGATAAGTAAAAAGACGAACTCGGGAGATGAAAAATAAGGGAAATGAAATAAAAGAATACGAAGTGGAAGGGGTCGCTAGATTATACTCTCAGATCTCAAGCCATAAGCTACACATCACGATGAATTGGAAAATACAAATCACATGCTATAAGGATTTCATATCTTTCATAAACATGGTACTTGCAAGCTTTTAAGAACAATAAGAGGGACTCTCTAAATTCATACAATCAATTCATATCCACATCACGCATTTCATAGAATTTAATATACAAATGTTGGCGATGCACTTTTCAATCAAAAGTTATAAATGAAGCATATAAGATACACACCAAGCATGCAATAGAGAATAGAATAAAAGTCATGGCATTCACATATTTATTTCAAATCATGAAAAATCACCATATCTAATATATTTTGCAAAGTCTAAGCATTATCGAATATTCTCATTCATGCACGTCTCCACTCTAATGTCATACTCACTCATATGGTCAAATGAATTCACCCCCCCAAGCTTAGCTTGAGGCATCACATCTAAAGGAATATGATAGTGGAAAATGGGATTTTTGCCTTGGTTTTCCCAAGTATTTTGTGGCTCCAATAATGAGATAGAGAAATATCTCTTTTTTTTCTTTTGGACTTTGTTTCTCATTTTTCTTTTTGGATTTTTGTAGGAGCTATATGATTTGTATTTTTGGATTTTTGGCTCCTTTTTGGCCTTTTGGACTTTTTGGAGCAACTTTTTCTTTTGTGGAGATTTTCGGGAAATAGATGCGATATAAGTAGCTTTAGGAGGTGAACTCAAGTGACATGTAGAGAATAAAAAGATATATGTGGAGAAAGAAATAATGTAGCACTCAGTTCACTCTAAGATGTGCACGAACGGTTCAATAAAATAATGCTTCAACTAAAACTCATATGTAAGCATGGATATTCTCAATCATTTCAATAAATAGTGAAGTCAAGCAGTAAGTTTACCACCATATCAGGTATGCAACAGAAGGTGAATAAGACAATAAAACCGATGCTTCAGATATACTAATGATGCGTGAATCTTGGTGCATTTCCAACAAAAGCATACTAAAGACTAATCCATACATTCAATTTCAATTAATATCATGCATTCATGTAGAGGAATCATCAAAAGAAATAGATTTGCAAGCACATGTGAATAGCAAGACTATGGAATACTCTAAGTAGCATATCAAGGAATAATAAGCATATTGATGGTTGGTAAAGCAATAAGAGATATCATCATACAAAACTCATCTAGCGGAAAAAGAGAAAAGGAAAATAAAGAAATAAAAATAAAAGAGGGGAAAGAAAAGAAAAACAAGCACACAACATGATGCATGAACGCTCATAAAAGGAAAATAAGATGGAAAAATCAAAAAGATGATGCAAAATTTTGAAAAATTTCTATAAAAAATCTAAAATAAAGTAAAAATGCAACTAATGCATCTAAATGGCATGGAAATGCACTCCCCCAAGCTTAAACTTCACATTGTCCTCAATGTGATTATAATGGAAGAATATGAGGGACAACGATAATAATAAGGGGGGTGAATGAAAAATGATGAAATGAATGACATGAAATCCTAATGCAACTACATGCACATATAATGATGCATGAGAGCGCTTTCCCCCAAGCTTATACCAAACAATCCTATTCAAATGACTCGATCAATAAAATCACGATTTTGCTAAGCGTGATCAAGTCAAATAAATAAGAAAGTGAGGTTTCACTTGAACGAAATGCTCGGGGTGGTGAGCAAAAAGGATGTGACACATCAAAGTATGAAGAGGGCAATTAATATATATATATAATGGGTTTGGGGTGTAAAAATTTTTGTTGCCATCATATGAGGTGATATTTATTCAATCAAATCTATACGGTCCTCTCGCTATCGAGAGGATTCAAGTTTATTTAAAGCATAAAATTTCTACACTACTGGATTGATATCACCTATAGCAAAACGCGGATCCAGTATCTTTGCCGGTGCAGGCAACTGCTCCAACTGCTCTTTCCGTGGCTCCGCCAGATGCGTGTGTCCACGGACTCCAACAAACTCCAGCAATGCATCCTCTAGCATTCCCACAAGGACTCCACCTGTACCCTGCAGAGAATAGGATGCATCAGTTCGCTGCAAAATATTCACCCTCGTAATAAAAGTATCCCAAAGAGGATCGTCTATAGAAATATATGGAAGAAATGATGGTGGATGATACTTCCCTGGAAATAATCCAATATTCTCACGTGCCGCGATAGCTGTCTTCATGGTATCCTCTCTCAGCTGCTCAGGTAAATCTAGATCATAGGTGTGGACCTCCTCGATAGGCTCGTCGAACTGTGACACGTCCAAGCATACCTCCGGTCCATAATCGTATGTGTGCTGCAAAAGGTATGACGTGTCAAAAATATCTGAATCAAAATAAATATCAAATGGAATACATGATTCAGAAATGGAATGGGTAAAAATATCTCCCTGAGTGGGAGCAGTAAGCTCTGTGGGATATTCCTCGACGTCAGTGGAAGGATGAGGTGGCTGCGGTAGCTCAAATGGAGGAGGGTAGTGCTCGAGATCCTCATGAATGGCTATGTCCTCGACCCGATGCACGACCTCCTCGGCGATAAACTCTGGCTCCGTGTGTGATGCCTCCTCAAAAGCATGCTCTGGCTCGACAGTGTGCTCATTTGCCTTCTCATCAACTATCAATGTAGGCTCTCTCTGGAATGGTGATGATGGCTGCTCAGGTATGTCAACTTGTGGGGATGTATCATGTGGTGGGGAATGCCCGCAAGCAATCCGAAAATATAGTCTATCCCCCTCAAGACTGACATGGATGTCGTCCTCAATTGTTCCTGTAGCTGAAACACGGTTCATAACAAAATCTACAAATCGTAGATCAAATGCATCATCTGCTGTAATGCTCTCTGAACCGGTGAACCTCACTGACTCCAAGAGGCCCTCCAATAAGTTCCGAAATGCTTCCTCCTCAAAATCTGTGGTCCACATAAAACAATCCATAACACCTGATCAACAAAGATAAATACCTGGAGCAAAATATCAGTGGCACAAAATAATATAGAAATGGTAGTAATGGTGGCAGGGGTGAAAATTTCGCTTAAATTATTTTTTTTCGTAGCCTAATCAACCTAATTGTGACAAATTGGCACCCAACGGGAAACACCTCCCCGGCAACGGCGCCAAAAACTTGATCGCTCCGGAATGTGACCCAAAGAACGGTTGTAGTTTTACCGCAAGCGCACGGTATAGCAGCGAGCGGGTTATCGAACACAGGGAGGACGAATGACCGTGCTTGTTCTAATCAACCTGGCTATTTAAGAAGAGAGAAATTTGCCTTTGGCGATCCTGTCACAATCGTCAGACAAAGTACGGAAATATCAAATCAAATAAAGAACGTCTAGGGAATGGGAAATTCCCGCTACTCACCGTATCTCGTCAATGTGGTTCATCGGTATCAAAATTGCTAGAATAAGATTTTGGATGAACTAGTTGCAACTGAATGTAGAACCAAGCTCACGCTCTCGCGCTGTTGCCGGTCTATAGCTATCCTAGGTTCGGGTCCAATCTCTTGGAAACCCTAGCCTATGGAAGCTAGCATGAGGATCAACATCATCGTTCAATCGCGCACCGAGCCCAATCTCTTGCAGACTCGGCCCACGACCTAGGTTGGGATAGTTCCTACCCGTCCAATCTCTTGCAAACGGGTATCAGCACGGAATTGCAACCGGGAACCCTAGTATCGGTCCAATCTCTTGCAAACCGATACTACGGAAATTCGATTCCAACCCAATTCAGATTTTTAGGGTTTCCTATCGAATTGGGATCCAATCTCGTGCAAATCCCAATCGGTATGAACTCCTAGCTATCCGTAGTAAATCGCTCCCAAACTAATCCCTAATAGCAATTCTAGCAAAATTTCTACCAATTCATCACAAATATGAAATTGGGCTTGTAGGGTTCATCCCCGTGCCCCAAGACGTGGAGACTACTCACAATTCATAGCACAAACACAAAAATAATCAATGAAATAAACAAGAGAATTCATCACAATATTGAGATAAGCAATAAAAATAGAATTTTTAGAGAAGAGAGAGACAAACCAATTGATTTCTTCAAATAATCCAACAAAAATCAACTTTTGTCTCCTCTCCAATCACAAGAATAAAGCTAAAAAGTTAATCTAAAAAGCTGCAAAAAATCTAAGAGAAAAGCTCCCTAAACTAAGGTAAAAACAGGGGTTAAATACCCCCCAAAATCGTCCAAAAACTCTGACCAAAATACCCCTGCGCAGCCTGAAATCCGCAATTTTTGCTACAGGCAGCGCGTCGCACTCGGCCGAGTGACAAAAGTCGCTCGGCCGAGTGAGAAACCCTGTAAATTTCCAGTAAGTCTCGATCTTCATGGGTCTTCACTTCGGGGGCGGCTCGGCCGAGTGAGTTGTCGTCACTCGGCCGATGGCTTCTTGGTACTCGGGCGGTCGGGATTATCCACTCGGCCGAGTGGGTCTTCTGAAGCTCAGGCAGCCGAAAAACAGTAAGTTGGCGATTTTTGAATGGCTTCGTCTGGGCGCCACTCGGGCAGATGGGATCTCGTCACTCGGCCGATGTGGTCTCCGTCGCTCGGCCGAGTGCACGTATGAAACGTATCCGATCTGGTCGGCCGAGCGGTGTCTCGCTGGTCGGCCGAGTGACTCCTTCACTCGGCCGAGTGGGACACTAAAAATGCCCAAACAGCTTGTTTTGGCCTCCTTGTCGCTCCTGCGACATCCGTTCTTCTTCCGCTCCTCTCCAACAGCAAAATACCCCTTGGGGAGGTCGTCGGTGACCCTCCGGAGTAAGCGCATCTCGAGATCACTCCAAATCGCCCCAAATCACCTGAAATGCGACAAAAACAACAAATCGTGAAAAGCATCGCAATATCGTCGATATATCGTGAAAAACATGATTTGGGCGATCCAAACGGTATGCAAACATGCGGGAAAAAAGTGTAAAATATGGACAGATCAATATCGCTGCACTTTCACGCTCATATTTCATTACTAGCATTGTCATGTCTAGCTTGGGGGAAGTCTGTTTTGCTGTGTTGTCGTGTTTTATTTTCTTTGTGTGTGTGCTTGTTTTCCTTTTTGTCGTGTCGTGTCGGGTGCTTTTTGTCGTGTCGTATCATGTCGTCTAGTTTGTTAATATTTATTCTTTCTTTTTCGTTTTTCGTGTCGTGTGGTTTGATTTTGATTTTTCCTTATTTTTAGTTTCGTATCTGCGTTTTCCTCATTTTTCATTTCTTTTTGTGTCGGTGCGTATTCCCCCCCATTTTCATTGCCCTCCCGTACTCACTCTTATTGCATTGAGGGCAATGCAAGCTGCAGCTTGGGGGAGTCGCACTTTGTGCGTCATTTGAATCTTTCTTTTTCGTTTTTGTGCCGTTTTCATCGTGTTTTAATTTTTCTTTTATTCTTCTTATCTCTTTCTCCTAGAGATGAACCCTATGATGAATTGCCACAAAATCACACACACCTAGCATAGCATCGATAATCACACTCACTAACCCTAGGATTTCGAGTTCTCTTGCATTTCACGCATCGTAGGTCCACTTAGCTTTTTATGAGTCGTGTGGCGTGCCTATCTGTTTGGTGTGCTTCTGCTTTGTGATTCTACTTTATATACCTATCCAGGAATGACCCCTACATTATCATGCTTCGATTTGAATATGCGGTATTTGTTTCTACTGTCTGCTTCTTCTGCATGCTATATATATATATCGTACGCTTCATTTCGCATGTGTCGGGATTCTGCAATTAAGGACTAGGATAACCCATTTAGCCTATGCTCTGATTAGCGAGAATTATCTCCTTTGCCCAAGTGTTTAGAATCCGATTTCATTTTTATTTTACTTGGTGCAAATCCCCTCGTCGTGTACCGTTCTCCCACTTGGGAGAGTACACATGTGTATAGCCAAAAAACCTAAAAATCCAAAAAAAAGGAGAAAAGAAAAGAAAAACCCAAAAAGAAGAGAAAAGAAAAGAAAGAAAAATTGTATAGCCAAAAATCCAAATCCAAAAAAAATACAAAAACTCAAAACCCAAAAAATTTCCTGTGTGAATATCTTTTCCTACTTGCCGAGAATAAAGGGAAGACGAGAATTTGCACCGAGTGTTCTTCTCCACATCTTCTCAACCCCCATCGGTTTCGAAAACGCTTGGCTTAGGAACTTTTTAGATATTATCTAGGCTATAGTGTGGTGATTTCCTTGTCCCTAGCTGTGGAGTCCCCGATGCATGATAGGCTTCTATTCTTATACTCTTCTCATGCAAGCTTGAGCTAATATTCATCGCAATTTCAAATTCGAATCGGTATTTGGGTCGTTTCCTGGATTTGTGTATATCAAGCTTTATTACACATCGTAGATAATGACACCGACTGCTAGCGCATGACCACACTCACTCGCGCTTCACCGCGTGGGCCCACGGCACTTGTTTGGACTCGTATTCCTAGGTTTAGTGATGTGATTTGGCGTTTGTTTGCTTGGTGTGTGGTTTTTGATTTTGTTGGCCCTGACGGGCGATCTAGGATATAGAGTTTTCTTTTTCTATCTTTCTCTCTATTTTCCCCTCCGAGCTCCTACTCTCACTCGTCTTCCTCGAGGACGAGGAAGAGTTCAGCTTGGGTGATTTTGACGTGCGTTTATATTTCATACATTTACGCACGTTTTCTTCCGTGTTTTTCCGTATTTTACAGCAGTCTTTTATTCGTTTTCTCGTGTTTTCTTGTGTTTTCTTGTTTTCTTTCACTTTTCCGTGTTTTCCGTGTTTTGCAGGAGTTTGTTGGCATTTGGGGCGTAAAACAATGATATCATGTGTCCCCAGAGCAACGGGAGGAGTCACGCATGATCCAGGGGGTCAAACGACAAAGATTGGATCTTTCAGCCCCTCACCCGGTCGGTTGGTCATCTCCAACCGATCGGGTGATGCATGCGTGCACGACCCGGACGCAGCTTGGAGCTCACGAGAAGTCACCTGGTCGGTTCAGCGACCAGGTCAGAAGCTCAATATCTCTGGAATTCGGAGCTAATTACCAACCGATCAGGTGACCTTCACCCGATCGGTTCACCTGTAGCTGAATTTCAACAGCCAAGACTCGAAGTTCCAACGGGTCTCCTCACCCGGTCTGCACCAAGATCCAACCGGTCGGCACCAAGATCCAACCGACCGCATCCAAGATCCAACCGACCGGTTCATACTGACCGGGTGAAACCCCGCTTTGCGCTGTGATTTTGTGAAGCAGCTCACCCGACCGGTTGACTTGTCAACCGGTCGGGTGATGTCGTTTTCTATAAATAGAACCCTAGGTTTCCCAGATTCGGGAGTTGGTTATTTTTTACTATTTTCTTCATTTTGTGAAGGCTGTAATTTTCTAGTTTTTGTAAGTTTTCGGATCTTTGTAAAACTTTAGTATTATCTTAATTGCTTTACTACTATTACATTTCTATTGTCTGATTATGATTTTGACGGTCCATTTTCATTTAGATCGCTTTTTAATGAATATTTGTGAGTAGTTCCCAAATCTGGGATTTTGGCGGAAACCCCTTCGTGGGCTCTTCCCGATGCGTCCATAGGGTTATAAAATCGATAGGGATTAGGAATCTAAAGGTTACGCTAGGTGTTTTATTGTCATCGGCGGGAAAAAGACCGCCTTTGACCGTTGGGCCAAGGGGGAATAAACTTGGCGGTTGACTCCCTAGCCATAGCTCACGCCCTTAGCGTAGACGCCGAATCCTAGCGCGCGGGAGTGGCAGGACGAGACGTTGGGAGTTACCATTGCGAGCTCAGTGCTCCCGGAGTCGATCAGTGTTAATGGACACGGGAGTGCCCACTGATCGAACCCGGGAAGTCCGACGTATGATCCTGGGCACCGACCGGAATATCGGGCCCATGGGATGCCGGTACCACTTTTAGAGGCAACGTCTCACCATTAGACCCTAATTCTGATCGCCATCCTACCCGTATGCCGTATCGGCGAGAGCTGCTCGTTGGGGTCGAAACCAGAGTCCCGGATTTTTTCCTTCATATTGTTTATACCTTGCATTCCTTTACCGTGACAACCCATCATCCGATCCGGGCTAGCTCGCCCACGGGGTGATTTTGATCCTCTTTGACACAAGCACATCCTCGCCTCCCTGTGTTTGACCCCCAAGCCATAATACAACACCGTGCGCTTGCGGTTACAAATATCTAAACCTCCACCGGGTCCCCCGGCCATTTGCGGCTTGCAAACCGGGGGCACGGCAGCATACTCCCCACCACCTAGCCTACCCCCACCTACACAGCCACCTCCTGCCGCTCCCATTCAACCACCTGCACATCCCGCCCCCGAGTTCGATGCGATGGAGATCACGTTCCGAGATGACCCCCAGCACACTAGATTCGAGTGTATCTCCCTTCGCTCGATCGTACCCTCTAGGTTCGTGCACCTAGCTAACCTTGACCGCCTAGGGGTACTCGAGGGCCTGCTCACGTTATACGACAACATGGGATGTCGTGACTTTCTGTCTGTGTCGGCAGACACCTACATCCGTCTGACGTTAGAGGTCCTTAGTTCCATTTCCCAGACCCCTGGAGGATGCTCATTTCAACTGATGAATCGAGAGTGTGAGGCCACTCTCGACATGCTTAGAGCTTTCTTCCAATGGCCCATTGATCCGACCCCTGACCGTGCTTACGTTCGCACGCACATCCCACCCCCGTCGTTCGACACGCACACCTTTTGGACACGGATCACGGGATCACCACTCGCCTTTGACCCTAATTGGGCCAACACATCTGCTATTCTCCACCCCTTCCTCCACATTGCACAGGCCTTATGGCGACCACTTTTCTTGCGATGTACGAGCCCGGGACACTGTCGACACCAGAGCTCTACATGCTCTATGCGATGACGTGGCTTAGGGTCTTCGATATGGGTAGTGACGTCCTGGTCCCCGTCGTCGAGATTGATATTGCCAGTTTGTACATCGACCACATAGTTATTTCTGTCGGCGCTCGGACGCCTATTTGCTGCTGCGGTCTGATTACCCTCTTGGCCCTTATGACCGGCGTCGACCTACCTGTTGACTTGCTTCGACCACCAGGCCCCACTTCACTTTTGATATACGTTATGGCCCGGATGAGGATGATGCGTCCTCATGGTCATCAGCACTAGGTGTGACTCTATGGTCCTTTCACTACAGATTACATAGTTCTCCTGAGCCCTGCTCGGACACATATAGGACCCGCGGGCGGAGAGTGGATTCCAGCGATGGATCTCCTTATCCCAGCCGCATACATGCTAGAGCCTGAGGGTGCTCAGCAGGAGCCCCTCATTCCACCCCAGGACCCTGTGATCCCTCAGCCTGTACTTGCTTCGTCTGTACCTCCTGACACCTCTGTCTGCACTTCTGTTAGTGTCGGGAGCACTTCAGCTGAGTCCACCTACACCACCACCACCACTGTGCCCATTTCGATAGATCCCATTTCCACGACTAGCCACGAGAGTCCCCCCACCATAGTTAAGTGCGGCGAGCCTTCTTTTGCTTCCGCGGTAGAGACCCTTTCCTCATTGTTTTCCTCGACTCCTGGGGAGTCATTTTCTGCACCCTTCATGACCTCCCCAGTCGTCAACCTCACTGTCTCCACCGCCGCTGTATACTCCGAGAGCGTCATGACGTTTGTCCTCACTTCTGTGTCACTGACCTCTCTGCCTACCTCGTCGTCTGTTTTCACTTCCGCTTCAGCTGTCGCTCCTTCCTCGCCTACTCTTCCTGCATCCCAGCCTCACACAGAGGCTGGGCATCACTTAGCGAGCACAGCACCCCAGCACCACCCCATAGCTGCACCTATCCTTTACAGTGGCCGTGTGAGACAGCCACGTTCTTCACCTATTCGACCCTCTGCTCCACCTCCCCCCGACACCCTTATTCAGAGCATCCGTGTTCTTGAGGGGCCGTTAGTGGACTCAGAGGGGATTTTAGGGCTCTCTCCACCACCGTCAGTGCAGTCCAGACCTGTGTCGCTATACTTCCCAGTATTCAGGCTTGCCTGAATCAGATTCTTGCGTGTCTACCTCTGCCACCCACACTCACCCAGCAGCCACCATGCCAGCCACCACCCCCGCCACAGGATGGTGCTGGTCCACCACCACCTACCTAGGCACACACTGGATGCCTTCCATATTTTTTGTTGCTGTTTTGCTGATGTTTTGAGCTTGCTGATTTTGCACCCCTCCTCCACACACTGTTTTTGTCACCCTTTTGATCTGATTTGTCTACATCTTTTTGGGAGTGAGGGAGTACTTTTTGGGGACACACTCATATCTGCACTATTTTGACCTATGCATGCATCACCTGCATTCTCATATCAATTTCTTTCATTTTTTTCCATCATACATGCATCCTCACACTCCCTGCCCACTTTTTGCCTCTTGGTGTGCCACACTTCGCACATTGAGGACACTATGCACTTTAGCTTGGGGGAGTGAGTTCTCACACACTTTTTATTTTTGTCGCCTTTTATTTTCCTTTTTCCCACATTTCTTCGTTTTTACACTTGCTTTCACCCACTTTTTCCTTTTTATCATGCATCACGTTTTTTTATTTCACGAGTGTGCTGCATTGTACAGTAGTTTTTCATTTTCTTTTATCCTTATTTCTTTCATCTTTTTGCTAGAGATGATTTTTCTGTGATGATGATGACGTGGTGTTAGCTTATCTCTATTTGCATACTAGCTTGTCGTGTATTTTTTCATTTTCTTTTATCCTTATTTCTTTCATCTTTTTGCTAGAGATGATTTTTCTGTGATGATGATGACGTGGTGTTAGCTTATCTCTATTTGCATACTAGCTTTTCGTGCCATAGTTTTTATTTCAGATATCATATGATATGTCTTGCTTTGCATTTGAGATAGTAACCCGCACTTTCATGTATGAATATGGATGAAATTCTTTTATTAGCTGAGTCTGATAATTTATATGTATACTCTTCGTGGAAAACACACCAAGCTTCACGCATTGACTGCTTATATCTGGAGTACTGCTTTCCTTTCTTATATCACTTCTTATTTCATGAAAATTATACGCTTGACTTTCGGGTTGAATGAATGTATGTTAGGTTGATATAACTGGATTAGTTTACTTTCTGAGATTAAACTGAGTAGATTACATTACTCTGCTGAAAGTTGTCGTGCACGTCTTATAGAGTGAACAGAGTGTTACATATATTTCTTTCTCCACATATCTTGAGCATTATTTCTATACTTATATTCATTGGTGAATCTCCCTTAAAGCGAGATCCTATATTGGTATTTCCCCCGCTATTAAAGTCCATGCTCCAATATCCCTAAAATCAAAAAGAAAAAAATACATGTAACCTTTCTATTCTTTTGATTTAGGATCTCAGATGTATATATGCTATGAAAAAAATGAGAAAAAGAAAAGAAAAGAGAAAAGAAGCTTATACATGATCCCATCTCATACTCTTTCTCTCTTTCTTCCCTCCTTTTGTTTTTATTTCTATTAGAGCTCCAAAAATGGGGAATGTACTTATTGATTTATCTAATGTCACCACGCTTATGGATAAGCTTAGGGGAGAGGATCCAATGATGTGTGAGAGAGTGACTACTTAACTGTGCATGACAACCTAAGCTAGGTAATTTTCTACACTCGGTGAGATTACTAGAAGTTTTTACGAAATCCAGGAATTGAAACTTAGCATGCATTTCATGAAAACCATATCTTTCTATTCTTATTGCTTCTCATTGTGTGATACATTTTATACTCCAAATAGAAAGCATTCAATTGAAAAGTGTGGTCTATGACTATGTATACCTCTTTAGATGCTTTAGACGATGTTAATTCTAGAATGAATCCATATTTCATACTATTTTGCTATTCTTGGGTATCTATTTAGAATGCATCCATATGATTATGATATCGAGATAAAAATCTTTGGCATGTGTTTTATATTCGCCGTGTGCTATATGAGTAAGAAAAACCCACGTCCTGAGAAAATAATCTAGCACTTCTCTCTCTTTGTTTTCTTCCCTATTTCCTTTTTCTTTTTCCCTCTTCTTTATTTTTTCCATCAAGTTCACCTTTTACTCATCTTCCTCGAGGACGAGTAAGAGGTAAGCTTGGGGGATTTTGATCACTTCATATTTTTACACCTTTTTCTGCATTTTTTGCATGTCATTTTGATCGCTCATATCGCGTTTTTCACGATTATTCGACAATATTGCGATGCTTTTCACTATTTCTTGTTTTTGTCGTATTTCAGGAAATATGGAGCGATCTGGAGCAAATTTGAGATCAGAGGATTTGTACGTGCTTAGGAGTGTCACTCACGGCTCATTCGAGGACTTATCAGCAATAGAGAATGAGCGGAAGAAGAAGGAAATCAATAGGAGCGACGAGGAGGCGAAAAGAAGGAAGAATGAGCTCAACAGCACACCACTCGGCCGAGTATAGTACTTACTCGACCGAGCAAGAAGCCACACTCAGCCGAACAGAACGGATACGCACACGAAGTTTTCAGCGTATACTCGGCCGAACAAAGGAAGCCCACTCGGCCGAGTGATAAAGTTCACTCGCCCGAGTGGTACAGGGAATTTCGTCCAGAGAAAGGCCAAGTTACTGGAATTTTCAGAGATCCTGAGGATGCCCACTCGGCCGAGCATGAATGCTCACTCGGCCGAATGAAGAAGTCCACTCGGCTGAGCCACCCCCTAAGACAGACCCTGAAACCCCCGAAGTTACTGTTTTTATACAGGGTTTGTCACTCGGCCGAGTGACAATGGTCACTCGGCCGAGTGACCCTCTCCGCCTGCTGTTAGGGTTGCGATTTCTGGGCTACGCAGGGGCAATTTGGTCACGCTTTTTTGGACGATTTTAGAGGGTATTTAAACCCAGTTTTTGCCCTAGTTTAGGGAGACTTTTGAACTATATTTTTTAGATTTTCTTTTAGGATTTTGACGGCTACTCTTTAGTAAATTCTCAGCTGGAAATCTTTGGCATCAATATTGGTTTGTCTATTCTTGTCAAAAACTCAATTTTTATGCATTATTCCTCTTTTGCAATGAATTGTGCCGCAATTATTATTACTATTTCTGAGATTTGCATGATGTCTAGTGAGTAGTGCCATCATTTTAGGGCATGTGGATGAACCCTATGGACCCTATCTCTGAATTATGATGAATTTGTAGATTTGTTGCTAGAATTGATTAGGGTTAGGTTGTGATTGATTGATTACGGGTAGCTAGGAATTCATATCAATTGGGATTTGCAAGAGATTGGATCCCAATTGATAGGAAGGCCTAGATATTCGATTTAGATTGACAATTGGATTTCTCTAGATTTGGTTTGCAAGATATTGGGCCAAAGCTGGGATTTTTAATTGTGAATCTATACCAATATTCATTTGCAAGAGATTGGACGAATAAGACCCATCATAACCAAGGTCGTAGCTCGAGTTTGCACGAGAGTGGGCTCGAGATACAATTGAACAATGATGTCGTTCTTCACGCTAGCGGCTTAGGCTAGGGTTTGCACGAGAGTGGGCCCTATCTTAGGTTTGCTATAGACCGGCAATAGCACGAGAGCGTGAGCTTGGTTCTACATTAAGTTGCGACTAGTTCACCTATATTCAAGCTTAGCAACAATGAAATTTATGAATCACAAGGATGAGAGACGGTCCGTAGTAGGGATTTCCCATCCCTAGACGCTTTTTATTATATTTGATATTTTCTTGATACTTGAACAATTGTGAATGTTACACCCAACTATTCTTGTTCTCTTGATAGCTAGGTGATTTGAGTAAGACACGGTCACTTGTCCTCCCTGAGTTCGATACCCGCTCGCGGCTACACCGTGCGCTTGCGGTAAAACTACAAGTCATTTTCTGGGTATACATCCGGACGCGATCAAAGGAGAGCGCACTTAAATCAAGAACCTTGCCCCTTGTAGCCTCATCATTGTCCAAGCTCACCAGTCAAGAAACAAGCTCGCTCATTATCCAAGGAGTTTGCCTCACCAAACAAAAAGGTCGCTCGTCGCCCCCCAGACTCGTCGATTGGTCGTGCATTCTCCTCCAAGCTCGTCGGCTGAGCAAAAAGGTCGCTCATCGTCCTCCAAGTTCGCCCTCTCAACCAAGGCACAATGATCAGCCCTCGAGAGCTTGGGGCATCGAGCTTAGGTGACAAGCTCGACACCCTCAAAGAGCGACCAAGCGACCCATGAGCGGCCCCACCCTTAGATGCACATTTAAGTTACTTAATCCTATCAAGTACGACAAACATCCTCGAACGAGAATATCTCTGACACTCCTACGCTCTGACGCTCTGACACTTTCACGCCTAACAGTTTCACGCTCTGACACTATCAGTTCTGACATTACCGGCTCTGACATCCTCGACCGAACCTTCGACAGTCTGACATGCCAGCTCAGCAGAAGCTAATCGACTCACTCAGCTATAAATACTCCTCTATCACTATCAACAAAAAGGTTGGTTAATATAAATTACAAACACACACTTCACACAAGACCAAATATCTTCCATATATTTGCTCTTCCACTCAAGGTCGCCCAAGTAAGTTCGACCTATCTTAAGCCCGGCCAATATGTCTGAATCGCATTCTAAGTCCCAATGCTGACTTAAGCATCGGAGCGGCTAAGGGTTGGCACCCAACCCCGCTTTTCTGACGAGCCGCTCTTTGCACATGAAAGCTTGTCCAAGCACCAAACAACCGGCGACCAACTCCAGATAAGCGGCGTTCAAGAGGCGACCTTGAAGAATTGATCCCGGGATCAACATCTGAAGCGCGCTCAGCCTCTATAGCCCCTTATCACTTGTAAATAGCCCCCACAAACACCCATCACTTGTTAATCATCGTGCCCTTAATTTCCCACTAAACAAATAACATTGTCGGGCGGATTTCGACCCGCAACAGGTATTATCGAAAAAGAGAATAATGTGTATCATACTACAATTGTGGCTTCGCCTCATATACCAAGTCACAAAAATGGAGAAGTACAAGCCCCACATGGACTTGTACTTGTTGTACCATCCAATTTTTTGTATCTTGATATAAGAGACTTGATACGGCCTTATGGCCGGCCCATGAAATTGAGGCCTACATACACTAGAAACCCAAGCGAACAGCTATCCGACCACCTGGAAGGGGTACTAGCATAAACGGAAGATCGCCTCTATCCAGGGAAGCTCGCCTCGCCGTACGACGACGTCGCCTCCAGCCCAACTGAAGAATATCGCCTTACCAATCAATATGCTTACCATGTCAGGAAGGAGCTCGCCTACTCCCCAACATGAGGCATAGTCAGACGGTCCAAAGACGTCAAGCTTGATCATGAGCTTGGCTCTCCCCAAGGGTGGCCCAGCATAAATATCTCTGACAGGGTGACGTGGGGCCACCTACCCTCCATTAATGCTAGAGGTTAAGAATGAGAACTTATGGTTGCCCCTTGCATATCATTAATGCGTCTGACACCATCTGACACCATTAATGCGTAAAATATCTCTGGCATGCCCTGCCGACCTATAACTTCTCCTCTAGCTAAGCTGACTCGACAGCTAATGTAACGATGAGCAACCAACTCTCAGCTCTATAAATACCCCCTCCTGCCTCCATAGAGGGGGTTGGTCAGCTAAAATCTCTAACTCTATCCTAATATTCAAGGTCGGATATATCCCATATATCTTTGCCTTCCTCACAAGCTCGACATGATTTGCCGATATGCCTTAAGATCGCCAAGCGTGTCTAACATATTTACTTCCAGTCACCCACTGACTTATGCATCGGAGAGGCTATGGGCTGAGAGCCAGCCCCACCTTTCTGACGAGTTGTTATTGTCGTAGGAAGATTAGCTCAGCTACCAGGAGACGGTGACCTTCGACGACCTTCAGGCGACCTTAGTTCCCTCATCCCCAAAGCGTGTTCTGTGTCACGCTAACTTCTCTATCAACCTGAAACATGTAATCATTGTACCCGTGATTCCCATTAACTACAAATTCATTGTTAGGCGGACTTGATTGGTAACAATTGGCACAGTCTATGGGAATCAAGGGTTACAACCATGTCAGGCTCCACACATCTTCACCACAATTCCTGCCATGGCAAGTCACCCGACGTCACACCCTCGACACCTCCGAGAAGGCCGGGACGACTTGAGACAATCATCAATGACACTTTGAGGCCATCCCTGGCCATAGAGCCTCGTTCTCCCAGAAGGACTCCCCCAATGAATTTACCCCTCGAGGGGTCGGCCCTGGTCATTTAGGATGCGGCCCTTGGCACTTACCAGAGCTTTCAGAACTTTACCAAGATGCTGGAGGAATGGACCGTTGCCAGGCAAGCGAGACCACCTCAGGCGGAAGGCCCTCCGAACACTGCAATGTGAGGAGAGGCCGCATCCCCAAATTTGATGAAGAAGCGATCGCACAGCATAGGTGATTTGAAGAAGCGAAAGTAGCCACTCTGCAGAGGGAGTTCAATAAGGAGTAGGTGGCCACTAATCAAAGGCAGCTGGATGAAGAATCGGCCATTCGATGTTGTCGATTCCTCGATGCAGAGAGGGAGAGACTTCAAGGGGGAGCCAAGGAGTCCCCCTGGCATCGGCCTTGATAGTTCAGGGGAACCTATGCTGGACCATCCTGTGGAGAGCTATCTCCGCGGGAGATCACCAAGCCCGAGACGAGAAGGGCATGCCCCCCATAGCAGGAGCTCCCCCAACCGTATCTCCACTCTCCTAGTCATGATGACCGGCGATGAAGGAGCCACAACCACAGCCGACCCTGGAAGAGAGGGAGGAACGCCTCTGAGCACCGAGGAGGCTCATCCAGCGATTCCAACCAGCGGCGAGAGCGTCGTGGTGACAGGAACCTTTCCCGAAGGTCACCAATGCCCCCTACCCTAAAGAAGCCAAGATAATACAAAGGGTGATCTCAACCCCAGTACCCCATAGGTTCAAGCTACCTATGATTGAACTGTATGACGATTCGAACGATCCACTGGGGCATGTGCAGTGATACCGGGGAGTGATGGAGATCCATGGGGTAGGTGATCCCTCCTTTACCAAGCTTTCTGGACGACCTTGAAGAAAGTGATGGTGGAGTGGTACAACGGCTTGCCCGACCGCTCCATTGACTCATTTGGTGACCTCTCCCGAAAGTTTCGTCACCAATTCTTAGCGGGGTGGAGAAAGAAGAAGGAGTCGGACTATCTGTTCACGGTGGTCCAGAAGAAGGGGGAGACAATCCGCAACTTCTTACAGCGCTTCAATGAAGAAAGGCTCAACATGACGAGCTGCAGAGACGAGCTCGTCATGGCAAGAAGGCACTAGCGAACAGGAGTCTACACAGGTTGCTGCTCTGCAATCTGCCCATTGACCTCAACGCCCTCTTCACCCAGGCAGAGAAGTTCATGGTGAGCGAGGAAACCTTGGGGACGGTGAAGGCGGCCTCACCAGTTAAAGCCCCCCGCATTGAAGCTGGGCCTAATGAATGGCCGAGGCAGGATGAACGCCCCTAAGGGTGCGACCAAGACTGCCCTAGAGGACGTGACCAAGACCGACCCCGAGGGCGCGACCAGGGAGGCCCTCGAGCGCAAGATCACCATGGACCTCTGAGGGGGTTCTTCGTGCCCAGGAACCCCGCTCCGAGAGGCGGGCCAGAAAGAGCGGAGGACGTAGTGCACTACACGAGACTCAACGCCCCCTGACCAAAGTAATGGCGGTGGGACCTACCCCCGAAGATGAGGATGAGGTCTGGCAGAAAGAATATGCAAAAATATTGTCGGCACCATCGCGACAATGGCCATGACACCAATGATTACTTCGCCCTAAAGAAAGACATTGATTGACTGATACAGGGCGGTCAGCTCCGGAGATTTGTCGACCTTGAGAGACCAGGCCGCGGGGGTAGGGCTACCGCATGGCCTGATCCACCGACCCATGACGCTGAACAAGTGACCCACCATTGGCCCGAGCCGATCATGTGGATGGACATAACCTGCAGCGGGCCATACCAGGGCAGCACATCAGCGTTGGTAAGGAAGGCGTACGCTGGACAAATCATGACGGTGCACACCAACACAGAGGCGAAGCAGAGAAGAGTTGCGCGTCCCCCCATCACCTTCTTTGATGATGACCTAGAGGGAGTTGAGCAGCCACATGAGGGCTTCGATCACTATAAGAACTTCGATCACTGGCCCTCATATGGTTCGACCACTGGCCCTCACTATGAGAGCTCTCATAGAGCCGAGCATGCAATCTTCTCTGCTAGGTCGACCTCATCCGGTGATCGTGAGCGTGTGACCTGGAGGGGGTCGAGATCTCCCCATCATCGAAGCTATCATAGGGCCAGTGATCATAAGCATGCTCCTGGTCGACACAGGCAGTTCATGCGACATCCAGTTCCTGTCCATGATTCAGAAGATGGGACTTGACCAAGCAGAGTTGAAGCCTTGCTTGGACCCGATTGTCGGCTTCACCAGACATTCGGTGCCTATTATTGGAGTAATCACCCTGCCTGTCACCCTGGAGGAGAGGCCAAAGATTGTAACACAAATGACGCAGTTTGTTATCGTCGTCATCACCTTAGCATACAACGACATCATTGGGCGGCCTTACATGACCGCCGTCGAAGCTCTCCCCTCGTTGCTACATCAAATGGTGAAGTTTCAGACTCGTCACAGAGTTGGGCAGGTGCAGGGATCCCAGAATCTCTTTCAAAGCTGCTACGTCGGCTCCACGAAGCACAAAAAGTCAGAGGAAGCCCTCTCGATCGACCACTTCGACGGTCGGGAGGACTTCGCTCATCAACGACCAGCCCCGATGAAGGATGTAGAGGAGGTTCCAGTAGCGACAGAAGTGGACAAGACTATATCCATTGGAACGAAGCTGCCCGCAGAGTTGAAGGTGGGGCTAGTCGACCTCCTTAGGGCGAATGCAAATATCTTCAGGTGGTCGCCCTTGGACAGGCCCGGAGTCGACCCAGTGGTGATCGCCCTTGAACTTCATGTCGACCCAGAAGCTTGCCTAGTCCGGTAAAAGAAGCGGAGCACTGGAGGGGAGAAAATGCGGGTTGCAGGCGAGGAGGTGGAGTGGCTCCTCGAGGCCAAGTTCATCAGAAAAGTGAGCTACCCTGATTGGCTCGCCAATGTGGTGATGGTGAAGAAGCCCATCCGTAAATGGTGAATGTGTGTGGACTTCATTTACCTCAATAAAGCCTGCCCGAAAGATAGCTTTCCGCTACCGAGGCTCGACCATCTAGTGGACAATGCCTCTTGGTATGAGCTGCTGACCTTCATGGACGCCTTCTCCTACTACAATCAAATCCAAATGGCATACTAAGACAAGGAGAAGACGTCGTTCATCCCCGACCGGGGGATGTTCTGCTACACAAAGATGCTATTTGGGTTGAAGAACACCGGGGTGACCAACCAACGGATGGTGAACAAGAATTTTCACCCGCAGGTCGGCCAAAATTTGGAGGTCTACAACGACGATATGCTGGTCAAATCGAAGAGGGCCGAGGATCACCTCGTTGACCTTGAAGAGACTTTCCAGAAAGTGCAAGGCTACAATCTGTGGCTCAAACTGAGGAAGCGCATATTCGACGTCCGGTCTGGGAAATTCCTCGGCTTCATGATCACGAAGTGAGGAATCGAGGCCAATCCTAACAAGATATCTATACTCATCAACATGAGCGAGCCGAAGACGATCAGAGACCTGTAGAAGCAGAACGGTCTGATTATCGCACTGGGGAGGTCTTATCAAAGTCTGCCGAAAGGTCCCTCCCATTCTTCAAAATCCCGTGGAAAGTATTGAGCAAAATCCCGCGGAAACTATTGAGCAAGAGGAAGGGAATAAGAAAGGAGGTCGAGTGGGATGACTCATGTGTCCAAGCTTTTGGCAAACTAAAGCCCATCTGTAAAGCCCATCGCTGCTCGCAAAGCTGGAGGAAGGAGAGCGACTCAGCCTCTACCTCGCCACCACTGAAGAAGCAGTTAGCTCAGTCCTAGTCAAAGAGGCCGATCAATTATACTAGTCGAGTGCTTAAGGAGGCGGAGACTCGCTACAGCCCCATCGAGAAGTTCACCTATTACCTGACCCTGACGGTGAGGAAGCTCTGGCCCTACTTCCAAGTGAACTCAATCATTGTCTACACCAACTCGCTACTCGAAATGAAATTGAGGAGGCTTGAGAGATCAGGCCGAATGCTAAATTGGAGCGTCGAGATCAGTGAGTTTGCGATCATCTACAAGCCTAGGGTGGCGATCAAGGGTCAGGCGTTAACGGACTTCGTAGCGGAGTGCACTATCGAAGAGATTGGCAAAGCAACTCCCGACGATCGACTGGACACACAACAGCAGTAGCTCACAGACGAAAATTCTCCATTAACCTCCACACAGTCCGAAGGCAAGCTGTGGATCATCCACATCGATGGGTCGGCCATGGGGTCGGGAAGCAGAGCTGGCATTGTGATTGAGACCCCGGAGGGAAGCCTGCTGGAGTACGCACTCCGTTTCAACTTCTCGGCAACCAACAATATGACGAAATACGAGGCTACCATCAATGGGCTGAAGCTCTGTAGGATGCTCTGGGCGACGAAAGTGCTACCGATCAGCGACTCAAGGCTCGTCGTCCAGCAAATTGAAGGCAGATTCGAAGCAAGGGAGGATCTAATGAAGTTGTATTTGAAATGCGCCCGTGCCAAGATACTTAAATTCAGGAAGGCCGCGGTCCAGCACCTCCCAAGGTTGAACAACCTCTGCGTAGATGCCCTGTCAAAGATGGCGTCCTCTTATCCGATTGAGATTGGGAAAGCTATCTATATCGAGAAAATGCTGACACCAAGCCTGGAGGATGGCGAGCTACTATGCGTCGACCTAGAGCAGTCGTGGATGAGGCCGATCGTCTCCTACCTGGAGACTGGAGCCCTCCCAGAGGATAGACTGGAGGCACAAAAGATCGAGAGGCAGGCCTTGACGTTCGTGATCTTCGGTGGCGTGCTCTACCGAAAGCACCATACAAGATACGACGTCTTGCCCTATCTAAAGTGCATTGGGCCATGTAGGACGGAGGAGGTCATCCGTGAGATCCATGAAGGACTCTGAAGGAATCATTACGGAGGCTGCACCCTAGTGCACAAGGCAATCCGGCAAGGCTATTACTGGTTGACCAAGGTGAAGGACGCAACCAACTACGTCAAGCAATGCGGAGAGTGCCAACGATTCTTCAAACATACGACAGCACCACCCATCGATCTAATCCCAATTCTTAGCCCGGTCCCATTTGCCCAGTGGGGGCCTTGACGTCCTCCACCGGTTGCCCATGTCAGCTGGGGGAAGAAAGTTTCTCGTCGTCGCCATCGACTACTTCACCAAATGGGTCGAGGCAGAGCCGCTAGCACGCATCACCTGGGTAGACATGAAGAACTTCATCTGGAAGTCAATTATATGATGCTTTGGGTTACCTCACTCCATGGTGACGGACAACGGAAAGTAGTTCGACTCCATGGACTTCAGAATCTTCTGCTCGGACTGGGGCATCAATCTACATTTTACCTCCGTGGCGCATCCATAGTGCAATGGCCTAGCTACAGCAGCGAACAAGAGCATCCTGGAGCCCTTAAAAAGAAGGTCGACAGCACTCCTGGATCGTAACCTAACGATCTACCTGGCATCATTTGGTTCTACCATACCACATACAAAGCTTCAACCGACGAGAAACCCTTCATGCTAGCTTACGGGGCAGAGGCCGTCGTTCTAGTGGAGGTCGGCAAGGAGTCCCTCCGGCTCTAGTACTTCAATGAAGAAGAAAATGAAGAAGGCCTCGACATCAGTATCGAGCTCATCGACGAGGTAAGGGATCATGCACTAAAAATCTAATCAAGCACAGCCAAAGGATGGCGAGGTAATAAAATTCTCGCGTCAGGAAGCGGAGCTTCAGAGTCAGCGACCTCATCCTTAGGGACGCAACTTTCAGACCTAAGATCAGTCGCCAAGGAAAGCTCTCTGCAAAATGGGAAGGCGCATACACCATAACAGACGACGTGGACCGGCGACCTACATCTTAGCGACCATAGATGGAAAGGAGCTAGCCCACCCTTGGAATGCCAAGCATCTGCTTAAATACTTTCAATAGATGCACTTACTTGTACATTCAATGAATATTTTAAATAAATTTCTGTGTTTGTATACTCAATGAGTCGTCTGAATCTAAATTTCAGCCATCCTCTAAAAATTAAGAGCGCCACGGTGAAGGCCAGCTATACATTTGGAAGCCCAAGCCTTCACGAGACGCACCAATAGAGGCTGCGGTGGGGTCGGCTTCGACCAATCTGCACCCCCCTCTCTGCCACCTCCGGGGCAGCTTGCCACCAAATCAGGAGCGGACATGCGGGGTCGACGAATGACGGCCCAATACCTGCCCGATTACAGAGGATGCAGGGTCGACGATAGCCCAATACCCGCCCTCTCAAAGACCTCTGGGGCAGCTCGCCCACCAACAAAGGCCCCGAGATCAGCTTCGGCACATCTGCACCCCCTTCTCTATAACCTCCAGGCAGCTTGCCACCAAATCCGGAGCGGACATGCGGGTCGGCGACGGCCCAATACCTGCCCAATTACAGAGGATGATGGGTCAGTGACAGTCGAATACCTACCCTCTCAAAGACCTCTGAGATAGCTCGTCCACCAACAGAGGCCGTAGGGTCGGCTTCGGCCCATCTGCACCCCCCTTTCTACAACCTTTGAGACAGCTCGCCACCAATCCAGAGCAGACATGCGGGGTCGGCGACGGCCCAATACCTGCCCGATTACATACGATGCGGGTCGACGATGGCCCAATACCTGCCCTCTCAAAGACCTCCAGGGAAGCTCGCCCACCAACAGAGGCCCCGGGGTCGGCTTCGGCCCATCTGCACCCCCCCTATCTACCACCTCCGGGGCAGCTCACCACCAAATCTGGAGCGGACAAGCGGGGTCGACGGCAACCCAATACCCATCCGATTACATAGGATGTGGGATCGGTTATGGCCCAATACACGTCCTCTGAAAGACCTCTGGGGTAGCTCGCTCACCAACAGAGGTCGTGGGGTAGGCTTCAGCCCATCTGCACCGCCCTCTCTACAACCTCTGGGCAGCTCGCCTATCAATTGAGGCTGCGAGGTCGGCTTCGACCCATATGCACCCCTCTATCTACAACCTCTGGTGAAGCTTGTGTTGGTAGCAACGATCTAGGGTCCCTAGTTTGATGATGACAAACGTTGTGTTATATATAACGTGTGTGCTAAGTGTGTTTCAGAAAAGGCAAAACGATACTTCTTTCAATACATGGAGTAATTGCTAATCATATAGCAAATTGGGAGAGAAATGAAGTGGTGTGCACAAAGCTATTTGGACTTGGTTATATTGAGAGAGATGGAGACCAAGTCAATCTCTTAATCAATCTCTAAATCCTAGCCATTCATCTCACCTCATATTGCCGCACCCTGTACCCTAGCCACATTGCTAGCCATGCTATTATAAAAGGGAACAACTTCTAGGGTTTTAGACAAGCCGGCCATGTACAAAACACAAAAAGAAAAGGGGGACTTACGGATTCTAAAGGAGACAAAGGGCAGCCAATGCTGCAACTCTTTCAAAAAGGACTTCATCTCCCAAGGTAAGCTTCTCTCTTAATCAGCAAAAAAAGGGGTTGTACTTGCTTCTTCTTTGATTGTGCAGACACAGATCAAAATCCCATGTACAAACTGGAAGCAAGACTGCTGCACAATTCTCAAGCCCCAAGAATCAAAATTCTGTGCTAATTTGTGTGTGCCGAATTATTGTGGAGGAAAGATTTTTTGTGTGCAAGCCTGACATTGGGAACGAAATCAAACATCTGTGCATTAAAGAAAAAGGTTAGTGCCTTCATTATTTATTAAACCTAAGATTAATAACCCTTGGTTGGGATGTGTGCAGGCAAAAAGCAAAAGAAGAAGCGCATGAGTTTTTTAATAACCCTCATATTAATAACCCTCAGCCGCCCACTTATCATCTCTCGTGCAATCTCAAAGAGCCGCACAGTTCTCCAAGCCGAACAGTTCTCCAAGCCGAAAATAGGGAAGAGAGAGAAGGATATTTAAAATTGGTGTTAATATCAATTTTTGTTCAAGTTCTGTTTTGTGTGTGTGCAGCCTTCCATTGGGAACAAAGAGAGAACGAAAATTCTTGCAGCCTAGGGATACCAAGAATTTTGTTCTCTGTTGCAAGTTTGTTTTTGCCTGCTGCCGATTCCTAAAGAAGAGCCCAAAGCCTGCTGTCGATTACCTACTGCTCTTGCTCAGGCCGTGAATTGCTAGGACCATTGAAAAGTGAAGTGAACAGGGTTGCCGGCCTATTAGTTCATCAGACTGAGGAGACCAAAGCCGAAAGCTCCCAACTCTCCAAAAGCCGCATCATCATTGAGGGAGCCGCAACTTGAGTTGCACGACTTACGGAGATGACTACATCACGTCAGATTCAGATCTGACCTATGCCGAACGACAGAGACGACTATGTCTACACACTGAGCATTTCTGAACTCTATTATTATTTTTGTGTGTGTAGTGGTAGCGATATTTGTAGGGGCAATGTTACCATCTGTGTTATTTTTTGGGGACCTGACGACTTTGGGAGTCATCACGGAGGGAGAACATTTGACTAAATTGAGAGTGTAGAGCACGTGGTGTGCGTACGAGCTAGGTGAGAGTAGATTTGGGATCTTGACTCATTGTAGCTGTAGAGGATTACATATATATCTAGTATTTGCTTTCGGGGGCTGGAGTAGGTCGTAGGGACGACCGAACCTGGGTATATTTATGTGTACTCTGTTATTGCTATTTTATTACCCTGCATGTGCTTATAACTGCGTGTGATTTCTCGTGGGTTGCACGAGAATTTTTATTAGCCTATTCACCCCCCTCTAGGCTAGATCCAGATCCAAAAAGTGGTATCAGAGCCAGTTTAGAGGATCTAGTCTAGATTTTTTATGACCATGAATATATCTGATTGTGCATTTGCTGAAGGTCAGTCTATAGCCTGTCCACCTAAGTTTAACGGTGTAGACTTTGCATATTGGAAGGCTAGTATGAAAATCTATATAGTGTCTGTAGATTATGATATGTGGGATATTGTTGAAAATGGTTATAGTCTACCAACTATTAAAATTGAAGACACTGTTAAGATTAAGCCTAATGACAAGTGGGATTTAGCTGATAAGAAACTTTATACTCTTAATGGTAAGCTATGAATGCGCTTATATGCTCTCTTGATAAATCTGAGTTTAATCGTATCTCACATTGTCTAACTGTGCAGGAAATCTGACATACTCTGGAGGTGACACACGAGGGAACATCGCAAGTGAAGGAATCCAGACTTGCATTGCTTAGCACAGAATATGAGAGCTTCCGCTTGCTACCAACAGAATCTGTGAAAGAGATGTTTGCGAGGTTCACAGACATTGTCTACAAATCCAGTTCCCTCGGTAAGCCATACTCTAGGCATGAACAGGTACGAAAGATCTTAAGGACGCTACCAAGCTCGTTCAGGCCTAAAGTCACAGCTATTCAAGAAGCTAAGGACTTATCAACAATGAAAGTGGTGGACTTGATAGGCAACCTAATGTCACACGAGCTTGAGTTGCAGAGTATAGAAGCCAGAGAGAAACCTGAAGAGAAGACCAAACTTCCACACCATTAGCTCTTCAAGCTAACGATGAAGATCTTGATGAAGAGCAAGATTTAATGGTCAGAAACTTCAGGAGATACATTCAGACTGATCAAGGAAGAATTGAGATGGGAAAAAGGTTCATTCGTTCTAATAATTCTAACTTTGGTAGAAATCCCTCTGATCAGAAAGCTATTAATAGAAATGAATGTTTTAAATGCAGGAAAAAGGGACATCACATAAAATATTGTCCACAACAACACACAGCTCAAGTTGCAAAAGGAAAACCTAGAGTGCTGACATGGGATATGGATAGCGAAGCTGAGGATGAGGAGGATGAACATGAAGCACACTCCTGCATGGCATTAATGGCCAAACACAATGAGGTAGAATCTCCCACTAAAGCTGAACTTTTAGAAATCTGTAAAGGAATGCAATGTAGAATTGATGAGCTAGAAGCTGATGTGGATAGTTATAGGAATGATAACTTTGATATGCAACAAACTGAGTATGACATGTCTATAGAAATGAAAAATCTTAAACAAGAGCTTGTTGCATGCAAATCTACCATTACCATGTTAGAAAAAGAGAAAGCTAGCTTGCCTGAAAAAACTGATTGTCTTTCATGTCCCTCTTTATTAAAGGATATTAGCAAGTATAAGCTAGATAAGATAAAGCTTGAAGCTGAAAATGAATTGCTTTTTGAAAAGATTAACACGCTAAATCTTGAACTTAAAGAAAAAATGAGGGATTTTGAAAAGAAAGAAGAGGAAAACAAGCGAGCTTTCATTAGTAAATGCACTTTGCTTGTGAATGAAAACAATATCTTGAAATCCAAAGTCACCACCCTAGAATTGTCATTAAAGAGATTTTCCATAGGAAAACAAAAATTGGATATCATTCTTGGACATCAATTGTATGACAATAATAGACGTGGCCTTGGATTTAGTGCTAAAAATGTTGAAAAGCCTAAGTATCAAAAATTTCACAATGTGCCTTCCATTGCTAAAAATGTTAATGCAAAGTGTTTTACATGTGATAGTGCTGGTCACACATCGTATCATTGCAAATATAGGAACTCCAATATTAAATTCAAACAAATATGAGTTCCTAAATCTTTGTAGACTAACACTAGTGGACCTGGTTGGATTCCAAGGTCACACATAACACCTCTTTTGTAGGTGAGACGGAAATTTGGCGAGGAGCGATAAATTGAGAGTCTCAATATTTAGGTCCTTAGTCAAATAGCGACGCGAAGGTATATCTCATTCTTTGAACTTAATGCATACCTTCATAGCATTTTTTTCTGTTAACATTTTTGTGTGCTTGGATTTTTTTGTTTTTGTTTTTGTTTGCTTGATTGTTTTTAGTGTATTTTTTAGTTCATTATAAAACAAAAAGATTTGAAAAAGACAAAAGCAAAAAAATGAGATTATTGAATATCTTCCTCTTTGCATCATTCTACTGCTACAAGTGAATGATGATCATATCCATGTAGAAATTGTAGTATTATTATTATGGCTACATGAGCATGTCTTATTTCATAAATAGATATGCCAAGTTCAATGAATTGATAATATGATTTCTACACCTACTTCCACTTCGACGAATATTAGACTATGGCGTACTTTTGGAGATACTATTTATGAATATTGGAAAGTGAATGTAGGATGGTTATTAACTGAAAAATCTAAGGGATATTGACGTCCCCCGCTTATGCGTGCTAGATGTGTGTAATAATACGATTGGAGGTGTGAGATTTAAATATTTGTAACCGCAAGCGCACGGTGTTATAGTGTGGCTTGGGGGTCAAACTCAGGGAGGCGTGGATGTGCTTGTGTCAAAGAGGATCAAATTCACCCCATGAACGAGCTAGCCCGGATTGAATGATGGGTTGTCACGGTAAATGGAATGCAAGGTATAGACAATATAAAGGAAAAACCTGGGACTTTGGTTTCCACCCTATCGTGCGATTCTCGCCGATACGGCCTACAGGTAGGATAGCGATCGGAATTAGGGTCTAATGGTGAGACGTTGCCTCTAAGAGTGGTACCAGCGTCCCATGGGCCCGATATTCCGGTCGGTGCCCAGGATGATACGCCGGACTTCCTGGGTTCGGTCAGTGGGCACTCCCGTGTCCATTAACACTGACCGACTCCGGGAGCACTAAACTCGCAACGATAACTCCCAACGTCTCATCCTGCCGCTCCCGCGCGCTAGGATTCGACGTCTACGCTAAGGGCGTGAGCTATGGCTAGGGAGTCAACCGCCAAGTTTATTCCCCCTTGGCCCAACGGTCAAAGGCAGACTTTTTCCCGCCGATGACAATAAAACACCCCGCGTAACCGTTAGATTCCTAATCCCTATCGATTTCCTAGACCTATGGACACATCGGGAAGAGCCCACGAAGGGGTTTCCGCCAAAATCCAAGATTTGGGAACTACTCACACATATTTAGTAAAAAGGGATCTAAACAGAAATCGACCGTAAAAATCATAATCAGACGATAGAAATGCAATGGTAGTAAAGCAATTAAGATAATACTAAAGTTTGACAAAGATCTGAAAACTTACAAAAACTGGGAAATTACAGCCGTCACAAAATGAAGAAAACAGTAAAAATAACCAACTCCCCGTTTTTGGAAAACCTAGGGGTTCTATTTATAGAAAATGATATCACCCGATCGGTTGACAATTCAACCGATCGGGTGATCTGCTTCACTCATTTACAGTGCAATGCGGGACTTCACCCGGTCATCTTCACCCGGTAGGTTGACATATGAATGTGACCGGTTGGATCTTGGTGCCGTCGGGTGAGGAGGCCGGTTGAGCTGACCGTGTCTTGGCTCTGGAGATTCGGCTACAGATGAACCGATCGGGTGAAGGTCACCCGATCGGTTGGCAATCACAATAAAAATCCAGAGACTTTGGGCTTTTGAACCGGCCTACGAACTGACCGGGTGACTTCTTGTGAGCTCCAAGCTGCGTCTGGGTGGTGCACGCGTGCATCACCCGATCGGTTGAAGATGACCAACCGATCGGGTGAGGGGCTGAAAGATGATATCATCGTCGTTTGACCCCCTGGATCACGCGTGACTCCTCCCGTTGCTCCGGAGACTTGCGATATCGTCGTTTTATGTCCCCTATGCCAGTAAACTCCTGCAAAATACGGAAAACATGAAAAAGTGAAAGAAAACAAGAAAACACGAGAAAATGAATATAAGACGGCGGTAAATAACGGAAAAACTCGGAAGAAAACGTGCGCAAATATATGAAATATAAAAACACGTCAAAATCCCCCAAGCTGAACTCTTCCTCGTCCTCGAGGAAGACGAGTGAGAGTAGGAGATCGGAGAGGGAAAATAGAGAGAAAGAGAGAAAAAGAAAACTATATATCCTAGATCACCCGTCAAGGCCAACAAAATCAAAAACGACACACCAAGCAAGCAAACGCCAAATCACATCACTAAACCAAGGAATACGAGTCCAGACAAGTGTCTTGGGCCCACGCGGTGAAGCGCGAGTGAGTGTGGTCGTGTGCTAGCAGACGGTGTCACTATCTACGATGTGCAATAAAGCTCGATATACATAAATCCAGGAAATGACCCAAATATCGATTCGAATTGAATAAAGCGGTGAATATAAGTAGTTCAAGCATGCATGAGAATAGAGAGAGAATCGAAACATAGTATGCGTCAGGGACTCCACAACTAGGGTTAAGGAAATTACCCCACTATAGCCTAGATAATAGCTAAAAAGTTCCCAAGCCAAGTGTTTTCGAAACCGATGGGGGTTGAGATGATGTGGAGTAGAACACTCGGTGTAAATTCTCGCCTTCCCTTTATTCTCGGCAAGTAGGAAAAGATATTCACACGGAAATTTTTTTGGGTTTTGGGTATTTGTATATTTTTTTTGGATTTTTGGCTATACAATTTTTTCTTTCTTTTCTTTTCTCTTCTTTTTGGATTTTTGGGTTTTTGGCTATACACATGTGTACTCTCCCAAGTGGGAGAACGGTACACGGCGAGGGGATTTGCACCAAGTAAAACAAAAAAGAAATCGGAATCTAAACACTTGGGCAGAGGAAACTCTACTCGCTAATTAGAGCATGGGCTAAATGTGTTATCCTAGTCCTTAATTGTGGAATCCCGACACATGCGAAATGAATTACATGATATATATATATATATATATATATATATATATATATATATATATATATATATAGCATGCAGAAGCAGACGGGAGAAACAAATACCGCATATTCAAATCGAAGCATGATAATCTAGGGGTCATTCCTGGACAGGTATAGAAAGTAAAATCACAAAGTAGAAGCACACCACACAGCTAGGCACGACGCACGACTCACAAAAAGCTATGTGGACCCACGATGCATGAAATGCAAGAGGACTCGATATCCTAGGGCTAGTGAGTGTGATTATCGATGCCATGCTAGGTGTGTGTGATTTTGTGGAAATTCATCGTAGGGTTCATCTCTAGGAGAAAGAGATAAAAAGAAGAAAAGAGAAAAAAAGAAAAAGATGGAGAAAAACGACTCAAATACGAAAAAGAAAGACTCAAATGACGCACAAAGTGCGAATCCCCCAAGCTAAAGTTTGCATTGCCCCCAATGCAATAGAATTAAATACGGGAGGGCAATGAATAAGGGGAATACTCACAGACATAAAAAGACACGAAAAACAAGAAAGTCACACGAACGAGACTAAAAATACGAATAAAAAAAATAAAAAGCACACCACACGACATATAAACAGAAAATAAAATAAATAAAAAGGGAATAATCACACGACACGATAAATAAACAAACACACAAAGAGAAACAAAACACGACAGCACACCCAAAAATGTAAGGGGGAGGTTAATCGGAGTCGTTGGCGGTAGAATGGTAAGGGGATGGCGAGGAGGGTGGTGAATAATGGTAGAAGGAATCCTCCGAGCACGAAGGAGAGGGTGTGCGAATAGGAGAAGGAGGAGCAACAGGCAGGACAACCGGAGGATCGGGAAATATCGGTGGATCGTGGTGGATGATGGTGGGACGGGGTGGACCGACACACGGGTGCCAATCGGGAGGGTCTACGGGTGGGAAGTGAACAAGTGAAGCATACCAAGGATCTGGGTAGAACTCCCAGGGCAGGTGTGTAAGGCGTAAGGGGAAACACTCCGAAGATGAGGGTGGGAGGATGGCAAAAGGGGTGCAGGAGGGACTATAGAGGTAGGCTGCACGATCCTCCCCAAAAGGAGTAAGCATACCGATCGAGATCAAGTAGTCGCGATCGATACGGTTACGTCCCGGGACAATAGGGAGGTCGGTGGGTATCCTCAAGACACAGCTGACAATAAGAGTGATAATTCCCCCGTGGCAGATAGAGTCAGAAGCTGCGCGGCTGACGGATAAGAGCTCATGGACGATCCAATGAGCGGTGTTTAGGGGGAAAGGGATTTCGCCATGAATCCGGTCATGGGACATGGCGTAGAGAAAGAGCAGCTCATCCCTAGACACTGAGAATACATCAACACGAGCGAAAATGGTGTTGGTAAGGAAGTAGTGAGCGAAACGATAGCAAGGGTGTATGATGTAGGAGGCGAGGGCTACCGCAGGAAAAGAGGTGTATCGGGTGAATCGTTGCCAAACACCATCAGCCCGGAAGTGAGAAAAGATGTCAGATCGATCATGAGTAGACCATTCAACATGGAAATCGAGGTTAGGGAAGAGTAGATTGTTGTTAAGCTGGACGAAGCTCATGGAAAAATCACAATTGAAGGCCCGGAAGGTGAAACCATGATCGGACACCTCGAGAGAACTGAGGAATTCAAGTGTGAGAATTCTGTGTGTATTGGCTTGGGTCCGCAAAAGATAATCACAACCTATGAAGCGAAAAAGTGCACAGACGCCCCTAAAGAGTCCAAGGGATTGTAGAGTGGGGAGGTCCGCGAAAAGAGTAGGTCGGATAGGGCGATGAAGGAGGGCTTGTAAGCGATCGGATTGCTCCTCAGACATAGGGTTTATGCCGAGGAAAGATGGGGAAAAGGGGCCGTATAGGGGATGTCTGTGTGATGATGAGGCTATTTCCTTTCCTTTCCCAGACATGGGGATGGCTCGGGGATGGCGCGATATGGTGTCTAAGAAGATGATGAAGCAGATAAAGTGTGCTAACACAAATTCAAGTCATTATATAAAATGAAATAAATATGAAGAGTGGAAAGAGGTTACCCAATGACGTTGTGAAATCAAGTACCCGAAAGACCTCACGCAATATAGGGAAGCAATTTAGAAAGCCGTCGCTCGCTGATCCGACAAGAATCGAAATTTTCGAAAATTTGGGGTTTAGGGTAAGGGTTTGGATGTTTTGATGAGAGAATGTTGATGATGGCGAGGTGGCAAGGGTGGGGGAGGATGGAAATGAGTGGAGGTGAAGATCTAGAGGCAGTAGGGTGGATGGAGGAGGTTGATTCGGCAGTTGGAGGGTCGGAGATCGCGTGAAGGGGAGTTTGGGGGTCGGGTGGCTGGTATCGTGTGACAGGGGTATTTATAGGGGCAAAAATGAACCGATCGGGTGAGTTCTCACCCGATCGGGTGGATAAGTTTCGAAAATTTTCTGTCGGCCAACAGCTACAGGTGAACCGATCGGGTGAGTTTTCACCCGATCGGTTGACCGCTTCTCAATTCTTCCCGCAAGTCTACAACTTTTCGCCCAGTCAGCCATACGACAGCGGTTTCACCCAACCGATCGGTTGGTATATCCCCCAAATTTCCCGAGAGTTCGGCCCAGTTTACCCGGTCTGTCACCCGGTCACGCGAGGCTTCACCCGATCGGTTCGCAAGGAGGGCAGATTCGGATATCGTCTGATACGTCTCACCTGATCGGTTAAGGAGTCACCCGATCGGGTGAGGGCTTGTTTCCTGCAGAAGTTCAGGAATGGCCTAAGTTTCGCGACGAATGATCTCGCGGCTGAATTCTATTAAAATAGATAAAATAAAGTTAAGAAAAATGAGTGGGTTGCCTCCCATGAAGCGCTTTTGTTTAACGTCGTTAGCTCGACGCCTCATATGGTGGTCAATTGGGGTCCGGAGGGTTTAAGGAAGAGTCGTCGGTCGCTGAGAATCCGACCGGAGAGCATTCTGGTTCTCCTACCGCATAGTGTTTCAGACGCTGCCCGTTGACTTTAAATGGCTCATCCCTTCCCATTATCTCAATAGCCCCATGCGGGAAGACCTTGGTGACGCGGAATGGTCCCGACCACCTTGACTTGAGCTTTCCAGGTAAGAGCTTCAGCTTTGAGTTGAATAGGAGAACTAAGTCCCCTTCCTTGAATTCCCTCTTCAAGATGCGCTTATCGTGCCACCGCTTCAGCTTCTCCTTGTAAATCCTGGCATTCTCATAACCGTTGAGCCGGATCTCTTCGAGCTCGTTAAGTTGTAACTGCCGATGCCCACCTACCTCCTTGGCGTCGAAGTTTAGATTCTTGATTGCCCAAAATGCCTTATGTTCCAATTCCACAGGCAGATGGCAAGCCTTCCCATAGACAAGCCGGTAGGGGGTTGTGCCGATCGGAGTTTTAAATGCCGTCATGTAGGCCCAAAGCGTGTCAGGAAGTTTTGATGACCAATCCTTCCAAGAGTTGGCCACCGTCTTTTCTAGTATGCTTTTAATCTCCCGGTTAGAGACTTCCGCCTGACCGCTGGTCTGCGGGTGGTAGGCACACCCCACCCGGTGTTGTACCCCGTATTTTTTTAAGAGAGCCTCGAATTTCTTCTCTATAAAGTGGCTCCCTCCGTCACTGATCAGGACACGAGGTACACCGAATCGCGAGAAGATGTTGTTTTTAAAGAACTTGGCGACCACTCTGGAATCATTGGTGGGACTGGCTATCGCTTCAACCCACTTCGATACGTAATCCACGGCTACCAAGATGTACTGGTTCCCCGAAGAGGAAGGGAACGGTCCCATAAAGTCCACTCCCCACACATCGAAGATCTCTACCTCTAGGATGTAGTATTGAGGCATCTCATTCCGCTTGGAGATATTCCCCGTCCTTTGGCATTTGTCGCATGCCTGGACATAAGCATGTGTGTCTTTGAAGAGGGTTGGCCAGTAGAATCCGCTCTGGAGAATTTTCGCAGTAGTCTTGTAAGTGCTCGCATACCCTCCACATTGCTGACCGTGGCAGTGGGAAATTATGGAGGTCACCTCAGTTTCGGGAATGCATCTTCGTATCACCCCATCATTGCAGATTTTGTACAAATGGGGGTCATCCCAATAAAATTTGCGGACCTCATGGAAGAATTTCTTCTTCTGCTGGTAGCTCACATTGTGGGGGACGATGGCACAAGCCAGATAATTTGTGATGTCGGCGTACCAGGGGGTCCAGGAGGAAGAGACGGAGAAAAGATGCTCGTCAGGGAGCGAATCATCGATCGGCGTAGCGTTTAAATCGAGGGTAGACATCCTAGACAGGTGATTGGCAACAACATTCTCCGCCCCCTTCTTGTCTCTGATTTCCAGGTCGAATTCCTGGAGGAGGAGAATCCATCTAATGAGTCGCGGCTTAGCTTCCTTCTTGCTCAATAGGTATTTGAGAGCCGCGTGATATGTGTGCACGATCACCTTAGCACCAACGAGATATTTTCGGAACTTGTCCATGGCGTAGATGACCGCTAACAATTCTTTTTCCATGGTAGTATAATTTCTTTGGGAGGCGTCAAGGGTCTTGCTCGTATAATATATGACATGCAGATTTTTATCCTTCCTCTGCCCCAAGATGGTGCCAACCGCATAATCACTAGCGTCGCACATCAGCTCGAATGGTAGATTCCAGTCCGGTGGCTGTATTATGGGCACAGAAATCAAAGCTTGCTTCAGGGTGCGGAAGGCTTCCATACACTCCTCGTCGAAGACGAAAGGCGCGTCCTTCACGAGGAGTTGGGTCAGCGGCCTGGAAATCTTCGAGAAGTATTTTATGAAGCGGCGATAAAACCCCGCATGTCCTAAAAACCCACGGACTCCTCAAAGATTGAGGGGTGACGGAAGCTTTTCAATCACCTCAACTTTAGCCTTATCAACCTCGATTCCCCTCGATGAGATGACGTGACCCAGCACAACCCCTTCTTGGACCATGAAGTGGCATTTCTCCCAGTTCAGGACTAACCCCTTCTCTTGACATCTCTCCAGGACTTTAGTTAGATTACTGAGGCACGAGTCAAACTTAGTTCCATAGATGGAAAAATCGTCCATGAAAACCTCTATGATGTCCTGGGAGTAGTCGGAGAAGATAGCGGACATGAGTCTTTGGAATGTAGCAGGGGCGTTACAAAGTCCGAACGGCATTCTTCTATAGGCATATGTCCCAAATGGGCAAGTGAAAGTCGTCTTCTCCTGGTCATCGTTATGAATAGGGATCTGAAGAAATCCGGAGTACCCGTCCATGAAACAAAAATAGTTGTGCTTCGCCAGCCTCTCGAGCATCTGATCAATGAAGGGGAGAGGGTAATGATCCTTCCTCGTAGCCTTGTTTAGCTTTCTATAGTCAATGCACATCATGTACCCCGTGACGGTCCTCGTTGGTATTAGCTCGTTCTTCTCGTTGCGAACCACCGTCATTCCTCCTTTCTTGGGTACGACGTGCACCGGGCTAACCCAGCGACTATCGGAGATAGGGTATATGATACCGGTATGTAGAAGCCTAACAATCTCCTTTTTCACAACTTCCATCATTATGGGATTTAGCCTCCGCTGCGGCTCAATCGAGGAGGCTTGCTCATCTTCAAGCAATATTCTGTGTGAGCAGAGGCCTAAGCTAACCCCTTTTAAATCTTCAATTGCATATCCGAAAACTCCTTTAAACCTTTTTAAAATACTAAAAAGTTTGGTCATCTGGTCTTCAGGCAGCGAGGAGTTCACTATGACCGGCAAAGTCGAGCCCGTCCCCAAATATTCATACTTTAGCCCCGGTGGTAACTCTTTCATCTCAACTTCATGAGGCCCCGAAGCATACTTCTCAAGCTAAGCATCCTCAAGCGAAAGGAGTTCTTCGTGGATTTCTTGAAAGCCAGCATCCAGAACCTCACTCCCAGCCGTGGTTCCGCATGGCAAAGTCTCGCAAGGTATTGTGGGAACGACCAAGGAAGGCATTGGGTCTCTTTCAAGCTCATAATAATTATCCGGGAAGAAGGCTTCTAAGTGAAAACAGGTTTCAACAGTCGATGGTTCCCCACAACTGTTTCTAGCTTCCTCATTGTCCAAAGATCCGGGATGATTGATAGAAGTCTGCAAGGAATAGATCGGTTCATGCCCAACGTAACCGACAGACTAAGCCTGATGGTTCTCCTGACAAAACTCCGCGAACAATTCTTCCTCACTAAACTTGGAACCAGGAATGTCGATATACGCCACTTCATCATGATGAAAGAGAGTCTCCGTGGCAAGGTGCTGCTGCATATCATGATACCTCCTCTGATTTTCCACAACGGCAGCCAGAAGGGATAGTATATTCGAAGTATTCAGGGATTCTGCAAAGCTTCATGCCAAATAGCGGATGTGGTGCGAGTGATCCCAGATGTCTCCCGAAACTACATGCAACATCCTCGTCGTGGGGCATAGAACCTATAAGAAAGGAGAGAGAGAGCTGCACAAATAGCAAACACGTCAAAAGCACGGGTTGCATAAACGGGAAGCGAATGTAGCGACGGCAGCACGGCGATGCAGTCAATCAATTCTATACAATTATTATCTACAATATGGACAAGTGAAATTAAAAAGTGTAGAGTGCGAAAATTATCGCGAGGTAGGGATGAGAGCTAGACACAAGGGTTCATGAAATCCAAAAATAACAAGCACGTTGCCTCCCCGGCAACGGCGCCATAAAGCTTGACGTCCTCCACTTATGCGTGCTAGATGTGTGCAATAATATGATTGGGGGCGTGAGATTTAAATATTTGTAACCGCAAGCGCACGGTGTTGTAGTGTGGCTTGGGGGTCGAACTCAGGGAGGCGTGGATGTGCTTGTGTCAAAGAGGATCAAATTCACCCCATGGGCGAGCTAGCCCGGATCGAATGATGGGTTGTCACGGTAAATAGAATGCAATGTATAGACAATATAAAGGAAAACCCCGGGACTTTGGTTTCCACCCTATCGTACGATTCTCGCCGATACGGCCTACGGGTAGGATAGCGATCGGAATTAGGGTCTAATGGTAAGACGTTGCCTCTAAGGGTGGTACCAGCGTCCCATGGGCCCGATATTCCAGTCGGTGCCCAGGATGATATGCCGGACTTCCCGGGTTCGGTCAGTGGGCACTCCCGTGTCCATTAACACTGACCGACTCCGAGAGCACTAAGCTCGCAACGATAACTCCCAACGTCTCATCCTGCCGCTCCCGCGCACTAGGATTCGGTGTCTACGCTAAGGGCGTGAGCTATGGCTAGGGAGTCAACCGCCAAGTTTATTCCCCCTTGGCCCAACGGTCAAAGGCGGTCATTTTCCCGCCGATGATAATAAAACACCCCGTGTAACCGTTAGATTCCTAATCCCTATCGATTTTCTAGACCTATGGATGCATCGGGAAGAGCCCACGAAGGGGTTTCCGCCAAAATCCCAGATTTGGGAACTACTCACACATATTTAGTAAAAAGCGATCTAAACAGAAATCGACCGTAAAAATCATAATCAGACGATAGAAATGCAATGGTAGTAAAGCAATTAAGATAATACTAAAGTTTGACAAAGATCTGAAAACTTACAAAAACTGGGAAATTACAGCCGTCACAAAATGAAGAAAACAGTAAAAATAATCAACTCCCCGTTTCTGGAAAACCTAGGGGTTCTATTTATAGAAAATGATATCACCCAATCGGTTGACAAGTCAACCGATCGGGTGATCTGCTTCACTCATTTACAGCGCAATGCGGGACTTCACCCGGTCATCTTCACCCGGTCAGTTGACATATGAATGTGACCGGTTGGATCTTGGTGCCGTCGGGTGAGGAGGCCGGTTGAGCTGACCGTGTCTTGGCTCTGGAGATTCGGCTACAGATGAACCGATCGGGTGAAGGTCACCCGATCGGTTGGCAATCACAATAAAAATCCAGAGACTTTGGGCTTTTGAACCGGCCTACAAACTGACCGGGTGACTTCTTGTGAGCTCCAAGCTGCGTCCGGGTGGTGCACGCGTGCATCACCCGATCGGTTGAAGATGACCAACCGATCGGGTGAAGGGCTGAAAGATGATATCATCGTCGTTTGACCCCCTGGATCACGCGTGACTCCTCCCGTTGCTCCGGGGACTTGCGATATCGTCGTTTTATGTCCCATATGCCAGTAAACTCCTGCAAAATACGGAAAACACGGAAAAGTGAAAGAAAACAAGAAAACACGAGAAAACGAATATAAGACGGTGGTAAATAACGGAAAAACACGGAAGAAAACGTGCGCAAATATATGAAATATAAACGCACGTCAGATATGATGTGATTTGCCATGAATAAAAATTAAGCACAAAACAAATGAAATGAATATGAAAATAAATGAAAATGGCTTCGTATGAAAAATGGATACAATTCATGGCAAATACACTACACACGAATATCCAACATAAGCTTTATGGGTAATCTTTAGCGTTGGTGTTTTTACTCGTCAAGCAATGTCACCCCCACATCTAAAAGTCCTTTTAGGCTATGTTTTGGGGTGTGATACCTTGAACTCCTTTTTAATGAGGTGTGGAAAATCAATTCTATGTGATACAAAGTTATTTTGGAAAATGTTGGATTGATTTGGTTGAATTTGTAAAAGGATCTCCCTTTGTACCTCTATGTTTAATAATTGCACTTACACGATGGTGTTGAATTTAAATTATTATTATCATTGGATTTGCAATGCTACTTATAGAATGACGACATGCAAATGCTAGTTGTAGTTGATAATGCTCTCTTTTTTGCATGTGGTATGTTTTAATCTTCAAGAATACACTTTTGATGATGACAAAGGTGGAGAAGTGTTGAAAGGTTTGTGATATGAAAGGTTTGTGATATTATTGGGCTCAAAATACATGAAAATACGGTATTATTGATTAAAGGGGGAGCATTGAAAATACAAGAAAATGGGGAGCTTAGAAAAGGGGGGAGCATGCTAATTTTATTGTTATATTGTGCATGCTAGTAATGCTCGATCTCATCTCATTGAATAAATCATATTGCATTACATCCCTCATCACACTTCACACACGCACTTTTATTTGTACAAATCCTTTATGGGTTTGTCATCATCAAAGGGGGGAGATTGTTGGTAGCAACGATCTAGGATCCCTAGTTTGATGATGACAAACATTGTGTTATATGTAACGTGTTTGCTAAGTGTGTTTCATGAAAGGCAAAACGATACTTCTTTCAATACTTGGAGTAATTGCTAATCATATAGAAAATTGGGAGAGAAATGAAGTGGTGTGCACAAAGCTATTTGGACTTTGTTATATTGGGAGAGATGGAGACCAAGTCAATCTCTTAATCAATCTCTAAATCCTAGCCATTCATCTCGCCTCGTATTACCGCACCATGTACCCTAGCTGCATTGCTAGCCATGCTATTATAAAAGGGAACAACTTCTAGTGTTTTAGACAGGACGGCCATATACAAAACAAAAAAAAGAAAAAGGGGACTTACTGATTCTAAAGGAGACAAAGGGCAGCCAATGCTGCAACTCTTTCAAAAAGGACTTCATCTCCAAAGGTAAGCTTCTCTCTTAATCAGCAAAAAAGGGGTTGTACTTGCTTCTTCTTTGATTGTGCAGACACAGATCAAAATCCCATGTACAAACTGGAAGCAAGATTGCCGCACAATTCTCAACCCCCAAGAATCAAAATTTTGTGCTAATTTGTGTGTGCCGAATTATTGTGGAGGAAAGATTTTTTGTGTGCAAGCCTGACATTGGGAACGAAATCAAACATCTGTGCTTTAAAGAGAAAGATTAGTGCCTTCATTATTTATTAAACCTAAGATTAATAACCCTTGGTTGGGGTGTGTGCAGGCAAAAAGCAAAAGAAGAAGCGCAGGAGTTTTTTTAATAACCCTCAGCCGCCCACTTATCATCTCTGGTGCAATCTCAAAGAGCCGCACAGTTCTCCAAACCGCACAGTTCTCAAAGCCGAAAATAGGGAACAGAGAGAAGGATATTTAAAATTGGTGTTAATCTCAATTTTGGTTCAAGTTCTGTTTTTTGTTTGTGCAGCCTTCCATTGTGAACCAAGAGAGAACGAAAATTCTTGCAGCCTTGGAATACCAAGAATTTTGTTTTCTGTTGCAAGTTTGTTTTTGCCTGCTGCCGATTCCTAAAGAAAAGCCCAAAGCCTGATGTCGATTGCATGCTGCTCTTGCTCAGGCCGTGACTTGCTAGGACCATTGAAAAGTGAAGTGAACAGGGTTGCTGGCCTCTTAGTTCATCAGACCAAGGAGACCAAAGCTGAAAGCTCCCAACTCTCCAAAAGCCGCATCATCATTGAGGGAGCTGCAACTTGAGTTGCACGACTTACGGAGACGACTATATCACGTTAGATTCAGATCTGACCTACGCCGAATGACAGAGATGATTACGTCTATACACTGAGCATTTTTGAACTCTATTATTATTTTTGTGTGTGTAGTAGTAGCGATCTTTGTAGGGGCAACATTACCATCTGTGTTACCTTTTGGGGACCTGACGACTTTGGGAGTCGTCACGGAGGGAGAGCATTTGACTAGATTGAGAGTGTAGAGCACGTGGTGTGCGTACGAGATAGGTGAGAGTAGATTTGGGATCTTGACTCATTGTAGCTGTACAGGAATACGTATCTATCTAGTATTTGCTTTCGGGGGCTGGTGTAGGTCATGGGGACGACCGAACCAGGGTATATCTGTGCGTACTCTGTGATTGCTATTATGTTACCCTGCATGTGCTTATAACTGCGTGTGATTTCTCACGGGTTGCACGAGAATTTTTATTAGCCTATTCCCCCCCTCTAGGCTACGATCCAGATCCAACAGCTTGCCCACCAACAGAGGCTGCGGGGTCGGCCTCGACCCATCTACAGCCCCTCTCTATAACCTCCGGGGAAGCTCGCCACAAAATCCGAAGTGGACAAGTGGGGTCGGCGACGGAAAAATACCCGCCCGATTACAGAGGATGCGAGGTCGACGTTGGCCCAATACCCACCCTCTCAAAGACCGACATGGCATCTCGCCCATCAATAGAGGCTGCGGGGTTAGCCTCGGCCCATTTGAACCCCACTTTCTCTACGAACTCCGGAGCAGAAATGCGACTCTAAAACATTCCACTTCTCCTCGATCTTAAGTTCATCCATGCTGAATGTTGGGGGCATACACACATAGACACGGCGCAAAACAAACAAGGCAAACAAATCACAACAATGGTAAGCCAAAAATTTTTAATTTCATTTCATTTAAATATTTGCGTTACAAGATTAAAAAAGAAGAAGACTCCAAGCTCGGCCTCAGGGCCAGCTATACATTTGACGCCCCCTGCCTAAGGCACCTCAACCTGCTTGCCACCCTCCAGGCCTCCACCGGTCGGGACTTGAGAGTCCGCCTGGTTGCCCCCTGATCGTCGCCAGCCGGAGTCTCCACCACCTCGACGTCAGTAGCATGGAAAGCTTTCGCTTCGTCATCAGAGGTCACCGATAGGCAGACGAAGTCAATCTCTAGGTTGGGATAAAGCTTCCTCAACCTCGCCTTGGCCCTATCGAAGCTGGCCTCTAGACCATCATCGAAGCCCTCCGCCCTCATGGCCATCAGGGCGGGGACGAGCTCATCGGTCTCGTACCGACGGATAGCCAGAGCCCAGACATTGATCAGGTCGATCTTCGACAGTTCGACGATCCGCATCTCCAACTCGGCGGTCTTTGCAGTGGCCGCCTCCTTCTCCGAGGCTAGAAGCTCCTCGACAGCGACCCTTCAGACCTCCTCGTCACGGACCCTCCCCTCCAGCTCTGCAACGGCCTTGTCAAGATTGACGGTCTCGTCCTTCTGGGTCTGATAATACCCCAGACTTTTGTCAGCTTCTCAACGACGTCCTTCTGATTCGCATCGGCTGCCTTCAGCTCGGTCACCTTTCTCGCCAGGGCAAACTCGGCCTTGACCACCATCGACATGTGCGGTTGGAGGGACACCAGTGCAGCCATCACCTGCAAATGGGACCAAAATCATAAGCACAACAAGCAAAGAGGAAGATCAGCGATGCGAATAAAGGGGGCGACGACCCTGCATGCCATTTCAAATAGCCGTACCGCAGAGGCGTTCGACGTCCACATTGACCAGGGACTCTCAGTCCCTCGGTAGAGCACTGTTCTCTGCCATACGGGTCTCTTCCCTGGCATCGTCGAAGACCGACTCGTGGGCACCCACCGGGTGGTGCGGTGCGACGAACTTCTCTGGAGATATGGCGAAGAGGTCCTCCTTTCGCGACTTGAAGGTCGTGAGTGCCGCTTCACAGCTAGGAGGGGCCGGCTTCCCCAGCCCGAACAGCGTGCACCTGTAGGGCTAGTGCGCAGCCAGAGCCCGGCTTGCTGCCGGCAAAACCAAATGGCACGAAGGGATGGCCGAACTGAGGGGGATGGCGACAATCGGTGGGTCCCGTGACCTGACAGCCGTGAGGTCGGCCTCGGGCTCAGTCTGGTCAAGATTGTTGAATGCCCCAGAGCCGCCTCACTTGGATGGGAAGTGTGATCGGCCGATGCAGGCTCGTTCCTCTGTTTCTTGCTGATCGGTCCATATTTTGCATATTTTTTCTGCATATTTTCATGCAATTTTGATTGCTCATATTGAGATTTTCATGATTATTCGACGATATTTCGTTACTTTCCACCATTTCTCGTTTTCGTCGAATTTCAGGAAATATGGAGCAATCGGGAGCAAAAATGAGCTTAAGGGATTTGCATGCGCATTGAAGCGTCGCACATGGCTCTATCAAGGAGCTAACGGTGCTGGATGATGAGCGGGAGAAGAAGGTGTTCGATAGAATCGACGAGGATGCAAGGAAAGGAAGGAGAGATGCCAGAAACAGGTCACTCGACCGAGTACGTAGTCCACTCGGCCGAGTGAAGCTGTGTACTCGGCCGAGTACGACTGATACAAAGACATTTGCATAACTGAGTGCCACAATGCACTCAGCCGAGTGGTGAATTCCACTCGGCCGAGTAGAGAACTCCACTTGCCCGAGAGAGTCAGAATTTCTGAAAAAATCAAGGTAAACTCTCTGGAATTTTGGGAGAACAGTATAATACCCTACTCGGTTGAGTAGAGAAGTCCACTCGCCCGAGTGAAGAATCCCACTCGGCCGAGTAACGCCGATGACACGAGCGCCTAGATTTTCAGATAGCCTCCCACTCTTTTGAAATCTGCTATCATTACAGTGGTCAAAGTATTTTTCTTATATTTTTAATGGATAGTAAACTTCAAGATGGTGTCAACGCTGCCAAGAACATTCCAATCGGAGGTCGGATGAAATCTGGAGAATTTCTGCAAGTTGATGCTGCAGTGCTGGAATTCGCATATCAGTTTCACTCGGCCGAGTGACACTTTCACTCGGCCGAGTGCGATTTCCACTCGGCCAAGTGACCAGTTTTTGACAGAGTGCTGTTTTCTGGAGTTTCTACAGGAATTCTCACTCGGCCGAGTCGCTGCTGGCCCAGAACTTAAGTCATGCGCAAATTTGATTTTCGGCGCAGGTTTCAAAGGGTTTTAAAGGGTTATTTGCTATGGTTTTGGGAGCTATTTAAGAGGTTTGTAGCTGTCATTAGAGGGGAGTTCCATGATGTTTTCTTAGGGATTATTTCAGAGGTTAGGCCACGCCCTAGGCCCCCTCTTAATCTAAAAGCTTGTATTGGGATTGAAGTTCTTCATCAAAGCTAAGTATCTTTGTTCTTATTATTGGAATCTTTGATTTGATATCTTTATATATGCAAGCAATTTTTTTATCGATTTCTCTATCGTTATTGATATTCTTGAGTAGATTCGTTGTTCTAGGGCAAAGAGATGAACCCTATGGATTTAATTTCAGATTTGTGACGAATGAATCTCTATGTTGCCGGAATTGCTAAAGGGGTTAGGTTTTGATTGATTTAATGTGGGTAGATAGGAATTTTCATCGATTGGGATTTGCAAGAGATTGGATCCAAATTGATGTGAAGGCCTAGATATTCGACTTAGGTTTATAATCGAAATTCTCTAGATTTGGTTTGCAAGAGATTGGACCAAAGCCAGGATTTTTATTATAAATCTATACCCATATTCGTTTGTAAGAGATTGGACGAATACGAACTATCACAACCTAGATCGTAACTCGAGTTTCAACGAGAGTGGGCTCGAGGAGCGATTGGACGATGATGTCGATCCTCATGCTAGTGTCTTAGGTTAGGGTTTGCACGAGTGTGGGCCCTAATCTGACCGGCAATAGCGCAAGAGCGTGATCTTGGTTCTATATTCAGTTACGACTAGTTCACCTCAACGCAAGTCTAGTAATATTGAGATTCACGATTCACAGAGACATATGACGATCCGTAGCGGGGATTCCCTAGCTCTAGACTCTTTTATTATATTAAATTTGAATCGATATTGTATCCCACATCTTTATAACCGACACCGACATCCATCACCAATGTCATTACATCATACCATAACCATCTCTACCAATTAAACATTCGTAGTCGAGCCAACCTAGGATAGATTGGAACCAACACCACCTCCTCGTGTTCGATACCCGCTCGCCACTTGACCGTGCGCTTGCGGTAAAACTACCATCGTTCTCTGGGTGCATATCCATGGCCGATCAAGTTTTTGGTGTCGTTGCCGGTGAGGTGTTTCCTGTTGGGTGCCAATTTGTCACAATTAGGTTGATTAGACTATGAAGAAAAAATTAACAAACGGAAAATTTCACCCTTGCCACCATTATTATCATTTCTATATTCTCTTGTGCCACTGATATTTTTCTTCAGGAATTTGTCTTTGTTGATCAGGTTATCCGGAAAGCGCAATGATGAGTACAGACTCTGACCTGCAACACGATGAAACTTTTGCATCCCTACTGGAGGAACTCGTGGATGAAGTTCAGACCACGGGACCTATTGCCATCAATATAGAGGACCACCATGAACAACAATTTGCCACCTACATCATTGATCAACTCTCCCCGAAAGGAACAATTAAAGGCGGCATTAGGGTTGATATTAGAAATGATAAGCTGTATCTGGAAGTTGACGGAGTCCCTCAGCCGCCAATAAATGAAGTCATCGAAACATGCACCGAAGAGATCAACGCTCGAGAAGACCTACCTTGGGATACCCATGTTCAGGGAAGTATACTTGATGAATCCTTTTGCGGCACCGGTTTATACATTGACTTATCCTTTAATGGCAGGTGGGAAGAAAAGGATAGCGGTAGTTCAATTGATTCAGGAGTAGAGTTACCTAAGCAGCTGAGAGAGGATGCCACGTAGATAGCTCTCACAGCGCAAGAGGATATTGAATTATTTCCAGGGAAGTATCATCCACCACTATTTATTTCATATATTTCTATAGACGATCCTCTTTGGAAACTTTTATTATGAGTGTGAATTTTTTGCAGCGAACTGATGCATTCTATTCTCTGCAGGGTATAGGTGGAGTCCTTATGGGAATGCTGGAGGATGCATTGCTGGAGTTCGTTGGTGTTCGTGGACACACGCGCCTGGCGGAGCCACGGAAAGAGCAATTGGATCAGTTGCCTGCACCGGCAAAAATACTGGATCCGCCTTTTGCTATAGGTGATATCAATCCAGTAGTGTAGCAATAGCGTAAAATTTTATACTTTCAATAAACACGAATCCTCTCGAAACGAGAGGCCCGTATAGATTTGATTGAATAAATATCACCTCATATCACGGCAACAAAAATTTTTACACCCCAAACCCATTATAATATATTAATTGCCCTCTGCATATTTTGTTGTGTCACATCCTTTTTGCTCACCACCCATCGAACATTTCTTTCCAGTGAATACTCACATTCTTATTCGTTTGACTCAATCTCGCTTAGCAAAGCTGTGAGATTTTTGATCGAGTCATTTGAATAGGATTGTCTGGCATAAGCTTGGGGAAAATCGCTCTCATGCATCATTGTATTTGCATGTAGTCGCATTAGGATTTCATGTCATTCATTTCATCATTTTTCATTCACCCCCTTATTATTATCGTTGTTCCTCGTATTCTTCCACTGTGATCACATTGAGGACAATGTGCAGTTTAAGCTTGGGGGAGTGCATTTCCATGCCATTTAGATGCATTAGTTGCATTTTTACTTTATTTTTAGGGTTGTTAGAATTTTTCAAAAAATTTCAAAAATTTTCGCATCATCTTTTGAATTTACCATTTTATTTTTCTTTTATGTGTGTTCATGCATCATATTGTGTGCTTGTTTTTTCTTTTCTTTCCTTTCTTTTATTTTTTATTTCTTTATTTTCTTTTCCTTCTTTTGCTAGATATGTTCCTTATGATGATATCTTTTATTATTTTAGCAACCATCACGATGCTTATTATTCCTTGTCATGCTACTTAGAGTATTTCATAGTCCTGTTATCCATGTGCTTGCTTATACATTCTTTTGCTGATTCCTGTATATGAACTCATGATATTAATTGAAGCTGAATGTATGGATTAGTGTTTAGTATGCTTTTGTTGGAAGTGCACCAAGATTCACGCATCAATTGTATATCGGAAGCATCTGCCTTATTGTCTTATTTGCCTTCTGTTGCATACTTGATATGATTGTGCGCTTTACCGCTTGACTTCACTTTTTATTGAGATGATTGAGAATATCCATGCTCACACATGAGTTTTAGTTGAAGTATTATTTTCTTGAACCGTTCGTGCACATCTTAGAGTGAACCGAGTGTTAGATTATTTCCTTCTCCACATATATCTTTTTATTCTCTACATATCACTTAAGTTCACCTTATAAAGCTACTTTTATCGCATCTATTTTCCAAAAATCCCTACAAAAGAAAAAGGTTGCTCCAAAAAGTCCAAAAGGCCAAAAAGGAGCCAAAACCAAAAATACAAATTATATAGCTCCTACAAAATCCAAAAAGAAAAATGAGAAACAAAAAGTTCAAAAAGAAAAAGAAAGATATTTCTCCATCTCATTATTGTAGCCACAAAATACTTGGGAAACGCATGGCAAAAATCACATTTTCCACTATCATATTCCTTTAGATGTGACGCCTCAAGCAAAGCTTGGGGGTGTGAATTCATTTGACCATATGAGTGAGTAGACATTAGAGTGGAGAAGTGCACGAATGGGGAAGTTTGATAATACTGAGACTTAGCGAATTACTTTAGCATGGAGATTTCTTATGAATTGATATGAAAATGTGAATGACATGTCTCTTATTCCATTCTCTATTGCATGCTTGGTGTGATTCTTATATGCTTCTGCTGTAACTCTTGATTGAAAAGTGCATCGTCAACACTTGTATATTAAATTCTATGAAATGCGTGATGTGGATATGAATTGATTGTATGAATTTAGAGAGTCCCTTTTGTTGTTATTAAAAGCTTGCAACCATGTTTAAGTAAGATATGAAATCTTTATAGCATGTGATTCGTATTTTCTAAGTTATCGTGATGTGTAGCTTATGGCTTGAGATCTGAGAGAATAATCTAGTGACCCTTTCCACCTCGTGTTCTTTATTTTTCATTTCATTTCCTTTGTTTTCATCTCCCGAGTTCGTCTCTCTACTTATCTTCCTCGAGGACGAGTAAGAGGTAAGCTTGGAGGATTTTGATCGGTCCATATTTTACACATTTTTTTCTGCATATTTGCATGCCATTTTGATTGCTCATATTGAGATTTTCACGATTATTCAACGATATTTCGTTACTTTCCACTATTTCTCGTTTTCATCGGATTTCAGGAAATATGGAGCAACCTGGAGCAAAAATGAGCTTAAGGGATTTGCATGCGCATTGAAGCATCGCCCATGGCTCTATCAAGGAGCTAACGGCGCTGGATGATGAGCAGGAGAAGAAGGTGTTCGACAGAATCGACGAGGATGCAAGGAAAGGATGGAGAGATGCTAGAAACAGGCCACTCAGCCGAGTACACAGTCCACTCGGCCGAGTGAAGCCATGTACTCGGCCAAGTACTACTGATAAAAAGACATTTGCATACCTGAGTGCCACAATGCACTCGGCCGAGTGGTGAATTCCACTCGGCCGAGTAGAGAACTCCACTTGCCCGAGAGAGTCAGAATTTCTGAAGAAAATAAAGGCAAACTCTCTGGAATTTTGGGAGAACAGTAGAATACCCTACTCGGTCGAGTAGAGAAGTCCACTCGCCCGAGTGAAGAATCCCACTCGGCCGAGTGACGTCGATGACACGAGCGCCCAGATTTTCAGACAGCCTCCCACTCTTTTGAAATCTGCTATCATTCCAATGGTTAAAGTATTTTTGTCATATTTTTTATGGATAGTAGACTTCATGACGGTTCCAACGCCACCAAGAACGTGCCAATCGGAGGTCGGTTAAAATCTGGAGAATTTCTGCAAGTTGATGCTGCAGTGTTGGAATTCGCATATCAGTTTCACTCAGCCGAGTGACACTTTCACTGCGCTTTTCACTCGGTTGAGTGACCAGTTTTTGACAGAGTGCTGTTTTTTGGAATTTCTGTAGGAATTCTCACTCGGCCGAGTGAGCTTTCCACTCGGCCGAGTCGCTGCTGGCCCAGAACTTAAGTCATGCACAGATTTAATTTTCGGCGCGGATTTCAGAGGGTTTTAGGGGTTATTTGCTAGGGTTTTGGGGGCTATTTAAGTGGTTTGTAGCTGTCATTAGAGGGGAGTTCCATGATATTTTCTTAGGGATTATTTCAGATGTTAGGCCACGCCCTAGGCCCCCTCTTGATCTAAAAGCTTGTATTAGGATTGAAGTTCTTCATCAAAGCTAAGTAGCTTTGTTCTTATTATTGGAATCTTTGATTTGATATCTTCATATATGCAAGTAATGTTTTTTATCGATTTCTCAATCGTTATTGCTATGCTTGAGTAGATTCGTTGTTCTAGGGCAAATAGATGAACCCTATGGATTTAATTTCAGATTTGTGACGAATGAATCTCTATGTTGCTAGAATTGCTAAAGGGGTTAGGTTTTGATTGATTTAATGCGGGTATCTAGGAATTTCCATCGATTGGGATTTGCAAGAGATTGGATCCAAATTGATGGGAAGGCCTAGATATTCGACTTAGGTTTATAATCGAAATTCTCTAGATTTGGTTTCCAAGAGATCGGACCAAAGCTAGGATTTTTATTATAAATCTATACCCATATTCATTTGCAAGAGATTGGACCGATACGAATTATCACAACCTAGATCGTAACTCGAGTTTGTACGAGAGTGGGCTCGAGGAGCGATTGGACGATGATGTCGATCCTCATGCTAGTGGCTTAGGTTAGGGTTTGCACGAGAGTGGGCCCTAATCTAGGTTGCTATAGACTGGCAATAGCGCAAGAGCATAAGCTTGGTTCTATATTCACTTACGACTAGTTCACATCAACGCAAGTCTAGTAATATTGAGATTCACGATTCACATAGATGTATGACGATCCGTAGCGGGGATTTCCTAGTTCTAGACTCTTTTATTATATTAAATTTGAATCGATATTTTATCCCACATCTTTATCACCGACATCGACATCCATCACCATTGTCATTACATCATACCATAACCATCTCTACCAATAAAACATTCGTAGTCGAGAAAACCTAGGATAGATTGGAACCAACACCACCTCCTCGTGTTCGATACCCGCTCGCCACTTGACCATGAACTTGCGGTAAAACTACAATCGTTCTCCGTGTGTATATCCAGGGCCGATCACTTGCTCTGATCCTCTTTCTCGGCCCGAGTGGTGACGACTGCCTATTGAATTTACTTTTGACCGGCTGGTGCCTAGCTCCTGGATCCGGGCTGCTTGCCCTTGCACTTGGTCGGTTACTCCTTGGATGCCACATCCCTCGTCATCTTCATCACCTCCTTCTTGGATAGACTCATGGTCGTGCCTGCAAAGAGAAATCAGATCAGGGTGAGCATATCAGAAGTGGATCGCAAAGCTTGAAGTATCTTTGAGCCAGACGTGACGAGCGAACTTCTCATCCTTGATCAGCTCTTTCAAGACCCTGCTCTCCCTGGGGATATCCTCCAGGATTTTGGAGTTCTCAAGGTTGCTCCCCTCGAGGACCACTTCGGCATTCACTAAGGGAATCAAAGTCCCCGAGTTCAACCTTAAGGCCAAGTTTGCTGGAGTTGAGATGAAGACGAATCTCTCCTTCCATTCCCTCACTTTGCCCGACAGCTCGAGGACGAGAGGTCGACGCCTCCTCGTGCAAACGTAGTAGTACGCCTCCTTCCTTTTAGCCTCCAAGAAGTATTGGAAGAGTGGCAGCGTCGAACTTACGTCGCAGGTCTAGCAGAGGATGAGAAAGTCGACCATCGAGCTGATGGAGTTTGGCATCAACTGAAAGAGTGGGAGTGCAAGGAAATGGATGATGAGAAGAAGTAAGGGATGGAGCGCGAAGCGTAGCCCCAAGGCGAAGGTCAGGTAGTATACACCGACCTCGTTGTCCCTTGGGGAGCAAACCCGCTCGCTGAGTTCAGGGAATTCCTAAGTCGGCTTAAGTTTTATTATGAAATGCAACATGCAACAATTTTTGGTTTTGTTATGAAAGTTAAGTTTTTCAAGGAATTCTTGAAGTACTTCATGTAGTAATTCCTAAGTCGGCTTGAGCTTACTAATAGTTCTATGAAAACTACCATTCTTATTAAAATTTGAATGTTCACAAAAACTTCTTTACTAAGCTTATGGAAAAATATACTTTTCTATTGAAATGGAACCAAATTGATATGGAAATCAAAGTTTGCGTAAAGGGGGCTTGTAGAAACTTGTAGGTGGAGATAATTAATGTTCATACTCTCTCTAAAGCTTCCGACTAAAAAGTTCTCAAAACCCTCTTACTAACTTTTCTTTTATACTAATTTTTCAAATGGGTTTTCATTTAAACATGGAATTTTAAGAGAGTTAGCAAGTGGCAATTTGTGTAGTATTCCTAACTTGAGTTTCTAATGCTTGGGATGTTATGGAAATGCTTACGAAATGCTCACAAAAATTTCGTCAGAGTTTCTCTTGTATTTATCAAAATTTCCCAATTACAATATAAATAATATTAAAAGAGAAACATGCTATAACCATAAAAATTATAATCTTGCTCAAAGAATCATAGGAGAAGTGCTATAAAGGAATGATAGGACTAGCATGCACTAAAATTAAGGACTAGCATAATCCAAGAAAGACAACACGATGGAAATCCAAGATTAAAGAAAACATCATGCACCAAGTTCAATAGGACATCATTGTGTGTTAAAGATAGGTTGGCAACATGAGCTAATCTCCTTACATCATTGCGATGAGAGTTTAAGCATGTCTACCTTAGTAGTATTTAATTTAAGGATGCAACACTTACGGATAACCCACATTAAGAGGCAACATTTAGTATAAAAATGCAACATTCTACCTCGAAGATGTAATACTAGCAAACATCAACTCAACTCGCATGCTCTAGGCCATTAGTACCTTCCAATTACCCTAAAACATCCTCTCGCAATTTTAGACAAGCTTTAGTAACTAACTAGTAACTTTAGTGAATTTAGTGAGCTAAATGAGAACTTCATATAAGACACAACCCTCACATCAAATACATCCTATGAAAACTAATGATGTGTCTATGTTTGCATACACTTTAATGAATTGCTAAATTCAAGGAAAAGTGCTAAATTGGCCTAAATTAACATGGTGATTAAAGAAAATGCCACCTTTCACAATAAAACATCACCTTTGGGCCAATTTGACATGGTGAGCAATAATAATGCAAACTTGCATTAGGATTTCAAATAGGATTTCAAATAGGATTTCAAATAAAACTACAACTCTATCGCACATGAGAGCTACAACTAACACAACCCCAAATTAGAATTTACTTCACAAGTAAGGACTCCCAAAATGAAATCCTTAGCACAATGCATTAAGTTCCACAAAATGACAACTTTCTCATGGGACTAATTTATCATCCTACGAGTTAGAGACTTATCACAAGATGGGGATCCTACTACAAATATTTCTACAACCCCTACATCAATACTTACTAAGTTGAGTAGAGATTCCTACAACAATTACTACAAGCAACTTGAATAAAATTGCAAACTCCAAAGAATTTACTTGAAGGGCTTGAATAAAAATGCAACCCTCAAGGGACACATGCAACTTAAAAGAATCACTTATGCATTAGAATGAGAGGTTCACAACAATTGAGCTTGTAGTTGGGAAACACAACAACACCAACACACCATCACCAACAACACCACCAACAACAACAATCATAAATATAATAACAAATCACACATGATTCCCAATGATGCCATGATGTATATGAAACACAAACAATGCGATGCAATGCAATGCAATGGGATCCCATGAATGAGCTGGCGTGCAAGTGTATCGTGCACCACTCTGTTATCACGTGGAGCCACCTAATGGTATCAAGAGGTTGACCATGGTGACTTCACCCGTCTCCTACCGTGTCAACTTTGTCCATGCATGTGCACTCCACCTTCGTGTCCCTAATAATACCAAATCACCCATTCTATATTTCGCAAGTATCCAACATCACTTTTCCAATTTCCCAACCCAATTCATTTTCACGTAATACCCGCTTTTCTTTCATACAAAGAAAATTTAACAATTAAGCTTCCAACATTTTAATATGAGAACAATTCAACTTAACTAATGAAAATTGAACTGAAGGAACATTTCAACTTACTTCAACTAAAACATAACACCAAACACGTTCAACACATCATATTCATTTATTTACATAATTCTCATTTCCACATACAAGAAAATTGGATAATAACTTCCAACATACAAAAGAGAGCAATCTCACGCAATTGATGAAACTAACAATCAAGACAATGGTTTCAAGCCCCATTTATATCACAATTTCATAGCCAATTTCACTATTTAATTCATGATTACATAATTTACCAATTCCATGCAAGGGAAATTTAATAAAAAGGGTTCCAACATCTCGAATGAGTGCAATTTTACAAAAGAGAGCAACTATAGCTCCCAACAAAATTAATGAGAGCTAATTGAGAGCAATTTCCACAAAATTAATATGGCCTTCAACAAAAGAGAGCAATTTAGCATGATCATTGAAACAAGACCTTTAAGGGGACATAAATTTTAAACAAGCATCATCTAACTCAACTAATCTTATAAAATCACTCAAGAATGCTCCATGTCAAGACTATTGACACAAAGCCCCCTAAAATAATGCAAACTTTAATCTCAAAATGCAACAGAATAAATCATATGAGTTGGGTTGGAATCCTACCTCATTAAAGAAGCAAAGCCCCCTTTCAATTGAGAGAACCCACCATCTTCAAGCTTCAAGCCCTAATCATCTTTCAATTTCATGAAGCCCCTCCATCTTCATCAAGCTCCCAAAAATCCCAAACCCTACTTACTCTCCATGAGAACCCCCTTCAACTACTCTTCCTATTCTCTTCCAATCTCTTCCTTTCTTTCTACTACTTCTTCATTTTTTTTGCCTGGGTAAATTTCGGCCAGCAAGCAACATGGGAGTGGGGGGGAAATTTTGGCCTGGGGGTCTTTGGGGAAGCATGGGGGAGTTCGGCCATGGGGAGAGAAGTCGGCAGCTCAAGGGGAAAGGGGAGCTCTGTCCATGGGGGTTTCTTGTGCGGCAGGTTGGGAGAGAAAAGGGGGGAATCGGCCTGTCGCTTGGGGGAGAAGGGAAATAGGAAAATGAAAACGGAATAAGGAATTAGGGAAAGGGATTTGGGTATTTCCCACACAATATCCCATCTCTCTTCTAAAATAATCCAAGCCCAACAAAGTCCAATGAAATCTTAAGCTACTAAAATTAGCCAAAGGCCCAATCAATATTAATCAATTAATAACAATAATAAGAATAATAATAATCAATATCAACAATATAAACAACCACCATACCATTCGTGTAGGAAATTACTATTCACACAACAAAATTAATATACACACACACTCAAATAGTATATAACACATATGGGCATTACAATCTACCCACCTTAAAAATAAAGTCCGTCCTCGAAATTTCTAACTTAGGACATAGCTCAGGGTGAATAGGGACATATATAGGGTCACTCTACCACATCATATAGATAAAACACATTCATATACCAACACTTAAACGAGTTCAAATACACACAAGTATAACATTTCAAATATACCCACATGCACTGATATCCTGAGACATACAACTACCCATGTCACCAGGTACACATTCAAACATACACACACACACACACATGTGATACATAAAGTCACACACATGTAATATATACACCCAGATGTCACTATATCTATCCGAACACCGATGTAAGCTACCCGTTTACAACCTGACATGCAACCGTATACATCTCACATATATACTTATATCAAACACACAACTCTAATACACCCAGGGCATGCCCACTTATACCTGAGTGGAACACAAGGATCCATACAGACAACACACCATATCTATGTACATATTTACCACATTATACAAATACAACAGCGCACCCTATCTATAGACGGCCTAGAGATCAATCAATTATATAATCCCATGATACACGTTACTCATGGGCTACCATACATTAACACATAAACACATGCACCTCTATGTCTCCTAACATCCATCCAACATTCATAGATGTATCAGCACACAAGATCCGCCATATCAATATCAATACACACAGATAACCATGCAAAAATACATTCAATCGTACACATAGGTAAGTGCACCAGCTTACAGCCGTACGTATATCATATACTCATCACATATATCAATTCACAACTTAAGGCATATCCACACATACATGGGTGGAACTTAAGGATCCACTCTTGCATCTGCACACTCTACATATGCATATCGCATACAGTATATAGCCATATAATCATTCATACATATACCATAGTCATATACGATCATAATTAGACATAGGAGTATCATCTCAATGTACTCGACAAGCCATGCAATACTTATATAACTATCAACACATAAGTATACATACACACATACATATGTATAAACATCTATTATACATTTGACAGTGATTTTTGAATCCTAGGGCTGACTAGGACAAGCTGACTAGGACAAACAGGTTGATAGAAAGACGGCTAGGATTTGATCTTGATAAATCAATGGTAAGGATGAGGTTTTTAAAAAAATTTAGAGGTAACTTTTGAATTTTCGAAAAATCCATTTGGTTGGCAGGCTTCTCTCTACAATCCTCATTCGGAAAACCCACTCACGGGCAAATCTCGGGAATCAATGTTCCCGTGGGTCCCTAGGCATCATTAATGCTTCTCTCTACTTGGCTTGGCATCATTCCCCAAGCCGCCTGCCTTTAAATTTTGGAATGCTGCCTGTGAGTGTGTCCTTTAAATTTTGAAGCTGGGCTACCTTTAAATTTTGAAAAAAATTATTTTTCTTAACCCACAGCATGTGTGTTGGGAATGTGCAACATTTGTGTGTTGGGAAGGTGCGAAAAAATTATTCTGCTTAATCATTAAGAAGCTGAGGAGTTTTTTTGGTATTTTGTGTGTGTTGGAAATGTGGGAAATTTGTGGTTCTCTCTGTTAACTCACAGCCCATGTACTTTCCCATCAAATTCCACAGACACACTCTGTCTAAAAAGGATGCTCTCAGCTCTCTCTACCTATTAGATACCGGTAAAGGGCAGCTGAGGGACAGCGGCAAAGTTTGCTGGGTTGACGACGGGGAAGGGCGAAGAGCAGAGTTCAAAGGAAAAGTTTGAAGGAGGAGCTCTCTGTTGCAGCCGGAGTCCCCCATGCAGGAGGACCCATTTTTGGATTTTTAGAGTAGTTATCTTCGTTGGTCTAGGATTCTTTAGTATAGTAACACGGGCAAGCCCGTCTCTACAACTTCAGAAACACGGGCAAGCTCGACCCGAGCCTTAGCAGCTCTTACCTCACCCATCTGCACGCCAACTGCCCTCAAAGTGGGAGTGGGACTACCCTCAACAATCTCGACCTGATAACCCTCAATACTCAGGGTCTTCTGCAGAGCGATCAAGAGCTGCTGTCCACCAACGGGGCGGCCACCGTTTTGATTGTCAGAGGATTTGTCGGCAGCCAGAGCCAGTTCTTCTCAAGCTTTGCGATGTCGATGGTGAAGATGGGGAACATCAGTCCTTTGACGGGGAGCAACGGGCAGATCAGGAGCAGCTGCGGGAAGGTTAACGGGAGTTGAGAGCGAGACTGGGAGCTGGAAAAAGAATTAAGATTAAATTGTTGAATATTTAAAGATTGTAGGGGGTTTTGATATATATATTTTGTATGGTGGCAAAAAATAAATTTGAGTTTTGACGAGCAAATTAAGTGCTCATGTTGTATCTAAACTTAATAAATGTTATCCACTTTGTAGCTTTTATTTCTTTTTAGTTTATAAGTTTACATGTATAAGCTCCGGCGGCACAATTGCAAAACAGTTGTATCTTTCATCTCATGAAATGAAATGATGTCATTAAAAAAGTCCATATTGATGAAATTTGGGGGAACTTGAAATTTGTTGGGAGGGAACTCACCCATTAAATAAACCGCGCCCGAAGGCGCCCATGCCGAAGGCGTTCGCTAATTTTTTTAACGCTAATTTGTTGATCCGCACCGATTTTTTAACGCTAATTTATTGTTCCGTGTTGAAGGCGCCCGTGCCGAATGTGTTGTTCAGCACCGAAGGCGCCCTACCGCTAAATATTTTTACGCTAATTCGTTGTTCCGCGTAATTTTGGCCGTGAAAATAATTTTTTGGGGAACAAATATTTTGTGGGGGAAAATCCAAAATGAACCGTGCCCGCGGGCACGGGTTATGACTAGTACATACTTAATCAACACTGTAATGTCCACCCTCAGGGGTTCTACACCTTAAGCTTCTGATATCCAGGTCCTATCCCAAGGCTGGATTCTGCCCAACTTAGGACTCAACTACTCTAAACGCTAGGGTACTACACGTACTAATCCTACACAGCCGCAGTGCGGTGACCTGCATGGGCCACCAAAATGTAACGCCCCACTCCCTGGGATACCCGATAAGTACGAATCCGTATCAGGTATTCCCGAAGTGGCGGGTGTTACGAAAGAAAAACAAAAAAAAATTCAAAACTTATGCAGGTCCACGGTGCACTGCTGGGATAGTACCTATAGCATTCCAGACAACACAGACAATCAAGGAACCAATAGCTCAACACTGATATAATTAAAACACTGATACATATAAATACACAACTAACCAATATTAACATCACTAAAACAAATCTCATATATATAACATGAACCCACAACTTGCTAAAGAACAATAACACCCACCCAAACTCTCACACTCTCTAAAAATCCTCAACTCCAACCAACTCTAACCAACTGGACTAGTGGGCCTCCAACTCCACGAATCAACACCTGAAAAATATCAATGGGGACACGTCACAGCGTGACCCAGTAGGATGTCCAAACCCAACTCATATGGTGCATAAAAATACAATGCACTAAGTAACAAACTGGAACTAACTCATGGCATATCACGGCAAATTCATATGAAAATGTAAATAGTATCGTTAACAGAACACGTACCTGCGGCAAGAGGAAAGCCTGCAAAACAAAGTGAGTACTACAAATAAAGAAGTGAACAGCAACATCCAGAACTGAAACCTAGCGTTACGATAGCATCCTAAGTACAATTACTAATAGCAACCACATCTGATATTGCAACCATCAAAAGAAACCAAGACACATCATTCACTTCACTACAACAATGACATGGAGTACCTATAGCTATACAAATGCAACATGCAACAATTTTTGGTTTTGTTATGAAACTTAAGTTTTTCAAGGAATTCTTGAAGTACTTCATGTAGTAATTCCTAAGTCAGCTTGAGCTTACTAATAGTTCTATGAAAACTATAATTCTTATTTAAATTTGAATGTTCACAAAAACTTCTTTACTAAGCTTATGGAAAAACATACTTTTCTATTGAAATGGAACAAAATTGATATGGAAATCAAAGTTTGCGTAAAGTTGGCTTGTAGGAACTTGTAGGTGGAGATAATTAAGGTACCTACTCTCTCTAAAGCTTCCAACTAGAAAGTTCTCAAAACCCTCTTACTAACTTTTCTTTTATACTAATTTTTCAAATGGGTTTTCATTTAAACATGGAATTTTAAGAGAGTTAGCAAGTGGCAATTTGTGTAGTATTCCTAACTTGAGTTTCTAATTCTTGGAATGTTATGGAAATGCTTACGAAATGCTCACAAAAATTTCATCAGAGTTTCTCTTGTATTTATCAAAATTTCCCAATTACAACTTAAATAATATTAAAAGAGAAGCATGCTATAACTATAAAAATTATAATCTTGCTCAAAGAATCATAGGAGAAGTGCTATAAAGGAATGATAGGACTAGCATGCACTTAAATTAAGGACTAGCATAATCCAAGAAAGACAACATGATGGAAATCCAAGATTAAAGAAAACATCTTGCACCAAGTTTAATTGGACATCATTGTGGGTTAAAGATAGGTTGGCAACATGAGCTAATCTCCTGACATCATTGTGATGAGAGTTTAAGCATGTCTACATTAGTAGTATTTAATTTAAGGATGCAACACTTACGGATAACCCACATTAAGAGGCAACATTTAGTATAAAAATGCAACATTCTACCTCGAAGATGTAATACTAGCAAACATCAACTCAACTCGCATGCTCTAGGCCATTAGTACCTTCCAATTACCCTAAAACATCCTCTCGCAATTTTAGACAAGCTTTAGTAACTAACTAGTAACTTTAGTGAATTTAGTGAGCTAAATGAGAACTTCATATAAGACACAACCTTCACATCAAATACATCCTATGAAAACTAATGATGTGTCTATGACTTCAAGGAAAAATGCTAAATTGGCCCAAATTAACATGGTGATTAAAGAAAATGCCACCTTTCACAATAAAACATCACCTTTGGGCCAATTTGACATGGTGAGTAATAATAATGCAAACTTGCACTAGGATTTCAAATAAAACTACAACTCTATCGCACATGAGAGCTACAACTAACACAACCCCAAATAAGAATTTAATTCACAAGTAAGGACTCCCAAAAATGAAATCCTTAGCACAATGCATTAAGTTCCACAAAATGACAACTTTCTCATGGGACTAATTAATCATCCTATAAGTTAGAGACTTAGCTCAAGATGGGGATCCTACTACAAATATTTCTACAACCCCTACATCAATACTTACTAAGTTGAGTAGAGATTCCTACAACAATTACTACAAGCAACTTGAATAAAATTGCAAACTCCAAAGAATTTACTTGAAGGGCTTGAATAAAAATGCAACCCTCAAGGGACACATGCAACTTAAAAGAATCACTTATGCATTAGAATGAGAAGTTCACAACAATTGAGCTTGTAGTTGGAAAACACAACAACAACAACACAACACCAACAACACCAACAACACCAACAATCATAAATATAATCTCAAATCACACATGATGCCCAATGATGCCATGATGCATATGAAACACAAACAATGCGATGCAATGCAATGCAATGGGATCCCATGAATGAGCCGGCGTGCAAGTGTATCGTGCACCTACTCCGTTATCACGTGGAGCCACCTAGTGGTATCAAGAGGTTGTCCACGGCGACTTCACCCACCTCCTACCGTGGCAATTTTGTCCATCCCCGTGCACTCCACCTTCGTGTCCCTAATAATACCATATCACCCATTCTATATTCCGCAAGTATCCAACATCACTTTTCCAATTTCCCAACCCAATTCATTTTCACGTAATATCCAATTTTCTTTCATACAAGGAAAATTTAACAATTAAGCTTCCTACATTTTAAAATGAGAACAATTCAACTTAACTAATGAAAATTGAACTGAAGGAACATTTCAACTTACTTCATCTAAAACATAATACCAAACACGTTCAACACATCATATTCATTTATTTACATAATTCCCATTTCCACATACAAGAAAATTGGATAATAACTTCCAACATACAAAAGAGAGCAATCTCACGCAATTGATGAAACTAACAATCAAGACAATGGTTTCAAGCCCCATTTATATCACAATTTCATAGCCAATTTCACTATTTAATTCATGATTACATAATTTACCAATTCCATGCAAGGGAAATTTAATAAAAAGGGTTCCAACATCTCGAATGAGTGCAATTTTACAAAAGAGAGCAACTATTGCTCCCAACAAAATTAATGAGAGCTAATTAAGAGCAATTTCCACAAAATTAATATGGCCTTCAACAAAAGAGAGCAATTTTGCCTGATCATTGAAACAAGACCTTTAAGGGGACATAAATTTTAAACAAGCATCATCTAACTCAACTAATCTTATAAAATCACTCAAGAATGCTCCATGTCAAGACTATTGACACAAACCACCCTAAAAAAATGCAAACTTTAATCTCAAAATGCAATGGAATGAATCATATGAGTAGGGTTGGAATCCTACCTCATTAAAGAAGCAAAGCCCCCTTCCAATTAGAGAGAACCCACCATCTTCAAGCTTCAAACCCTAATCCTCTTTCAATTTCATGAAGCTCCTCCATCTTCATCAAGCTCCCAAAATTCCCAAACCTTAGCTTCCTCTTACTCTCCATGAGAACCCTATTTCAACTCCTCTTCCTATTCTCTTCCAATCTCTTCCTTTCTTTCTACTTCTTCTTCATTTTTTTTTCCTAGGTAAATTTCGGCCAGCAAGCAACATGGTAGTGGGGGGGGGGGGGGGGGGGGGGGGGAATTTCCGCCTGGGGGTCTTTGGGGAAGCATGGGGGAGTTCGCCCATAGGGAGAGAAGTCGGCAGCTCAAGGGAAAAGGGGAGCTCTGGCCATGGGGGTTTCTTATGCGGCAGGTTGTGGGAGAAAAGGGGGAGAATCGGCATGTTGCTTGGGGGAGAAGGTAAATAGGAAAATGAAAACGGAATAAGGAATTAGGGAAAGGGATTTGGGTATTTACAAGTTTGCCATTCCCACACAATATCTCATCTCTCTTCTAAAATAATCCAAGCCCAACAAAGTCCAGTGAAATCTTAAGCTACTAAAATTAGCCAAAGGCCCAATCAATATTAATCAATTAATAACAATAATAAGAATAATAATAATCAATATCAACAATATAAACAACCACCATACCATTCATGTAGGAAATTACTATTCATACAACAAAATTACAATACACACACACACTCAAATAGTATATAACACATACGGGCATTACAGTCTATTATCTGACCTTTAACAGTGCTTGCAGAAAGAAGTGTTGTCTATTATCTGACCTTTAACAGCGCTTGCAGAAAGAAGCGATGGCTATTATATGTGCCTTTAATAAACAGCGCTTGCTGAAAGAAGAGTTGTTTATTATCTGACCTTTAATAGCGCTTGCAGAAAGAAGTGATGTCTATTATCCGATCTTTAACAACGCTCGTAGAAAGAAGCGATGTCTATTATAATAATAAGTAGTGCTTATAATTGGCAAGCGATGTTAAATGTGTGCTATTAAAGTTCCTTTTATAGTAGTGCGAGGGGCCATACTACTTTGAGTTTGGGCCCTATAGCAACAGTGAAGGACAATAGAAGCCTGTCAGATGAGGCCCGCCACCAAGAAATCCCTAACCCTAACAAAGAAGCCAGCTCGAACTAGCCATGGCACGATGACGACCCCCTCTATTTAGCTCATCCCAGCTCTTTGAGCCGACCATGCTCTTCGTAGTCAGCCTCTCAGTCTCATGGCCCTGAGTACCTGGCTAGCTTGGCCCACTCTGCTGGGCACAGTCGCAGCCCAAGCGAGATAATCCCATCGCTCTACAAGCCATCCACATTGGCAATCACTCATTTCGTGTACGACACATCAGTTACTGTCAACCTTGCCAGAGGACAGAGAGTACGACCGTGTGCTATTCTGTAAGCCTAAACACCCTAATCGTACATGGCAGCCATGCCTGAGGATCCACAAATCTTCTTAGCTGTGGGACGTGACATGATCTCCTAAGCTCTACATAAGCAAGGCACCACCCCAGTCATGAAGGGAAAAAGGGGTATGCCTAACACCCTCAACTGGACACTTACATGGCGGATGGAGACGCCTCCTCCGGAGGCTCCTCTATACTCCTCTCTATACTCCTCTGTCACTCAATTCTTGAACTCAAACCCTAGCATTTTCCATCTCACCACAACAGCTTCAGCTACCTCTGGCTAGCGCCCTTCATTCCATCGCTTGAATCTAACTTGAGCGTCAAAGTCTGATCAGAGACACACACCCCCCCTCGAGGTTGACGAGTTTTCTGTTTGTTTCAAGCAATTGTGAAGGACTCTTCTACCCTAGCATGTCAAAACTATCATTTCTGGACTCCCTGTTGTGGGCGGGATTGCTCTACCCCGAGACCTTTTCTGGGCACATCGAGAATCTGTTTGTACATGGCTGTAATTGACACCATACGTAGTCCACCCTACAACGTACAAATCACCATGTATACTATTGCATTATTGTGTCCATAACTTGTTTTAACTTGGGCGTACAAATGTTTTAGGTCATGAACCATCCCGCCCTCTTATAACTCTTATTAATCCATACAGATCCTTGTTAAACCTAAAAGGTAAGATCTATGACTGCATGAACAAAACAGGGAGTTAAAAGATTAGAGAGTAAACCGAGAAATAAACTGTGGGAGCAACGAGAAGAGAAGGTAGTAGTGGAAAAACAGAGGAAAAGGAAAAACTTATACAGTGAAGATGAACTGCGCCGTGGATGTGCCACTGCCTTGAAAACAACTACGGCCCGATCGTGGTGGTAAGCGGATGATGCAGGTTGCTCTCCAAGGTTAACGCAGTCGCATCTGAACGTGTCCACTCGCGGCCAGAAGCGTGGAGTTTGCACAGAGATCGATACCCAGGAGGAGGAGGAATGGAAGTGTTGGTGATTTTTGCTGTATGAATTTTCGCTGTATGAAAAAACTCTTGACAATTGACTTTATATAGAGGAAAAATATTGCAGGCACGACGCCAGCGCACACACGATAAGGGTTTCCGGATCGGTCGCCCACATTTTCCATTCGGCCCAACCCAATTTGGGCTCGGTTCCGGTTTGGGCTCATGCGCCCGCGAGATGCCACTTATCCCTAGCCCATATAGAAGTCCAATAGCCCGTACGAAAGAAGTCTTTTATGTACCCACACAAGGGAGTCACCCTATCCAATGTGGGACTAAAAAAAGAAGAGTGGGAGTGAACAATTGTGAAGGACTCTTCCACCCTAGCCTGGCAAAACTATCCTGTTTGGACTCCCTGTTGCGGGATTGCTCTACCCCGAGAGTCCAAGCCTGTTCTGGGCCCATCGAGAATTCGTGCATCAACAACGGACCTTATAAGATGTGGTTATGATGCTAATTACCGACCAACTTCCCATACCGCTGGTACATGGCTGCAGTTGACACTAGGGATGAGAATGAGCCGGGCCGGGCCGGGCCGGGCCGGGCCAAATAGATGCCCAATTTAAATGGGCGGGCTTTCGGGCCGGCCCAAAGCCCATGTGGGCTTTTTAGGAATGTCCGATTGGGCATAAAGCGGGCTTTGGGCCAGCCCATTGGGCTTTGGGTAGCCCATTGGGCCGCCTATCTTAATAAGAAATTTACCGGGACGGGCCGGGGCGGGGCGGGCAACATACGAAGCCCAAGCTTACCTCGATCAGTTTGCGGGACGGGACAGGATGGGTCAAAACCGGATCGGACCAGTCAAGTCAGATCATTACTGTCATCGCTATTCACCGCCGAGATGAGAGAAAGCAACCCGTGGGCAATAAATACAAACAAACAAAAAGCCAAAGAGCTTCATTTTCTCCCTTGGGACCTGAGATTTGTCAGGAGTCAGTAAATTTTGTTTTCTTTTTCAAAAAACCGCAACAAAAAACTCATTGGACTTTGGAAATTAAACCAACTCTTCTCAACAAACACACCGAAATGGCCAATGGCCAATGGTCTTTTATTATTGGCGACAGATGGCCAATGGGCTGAGCTTCCCCCGACGGCGACATCGTGATGCAAGAACCCCTGGCGTTCAACTTCGACGACGACTACTTCTTGGTGTGCGCCTACGAGATCCTCGACGGCGTGTACGGGTTCGAGACCTTCTCGTCGGAGGTCTGGGGGTGGAGGAAGTCGAACGAGATCGCGGCGGCGGAGCGGGTCGTGCCAGGGTCGGGCGCGGCGGCGTCGGGGGCAGCGTACTGGAGGACGACGATGCAGAGGGAGGTGGCGTTCGACCCGGCGTTGGACGCGTGTCAGGAGATGGTGTGCCCGGCGCCCGAGGCCGCCGACGTTCGCCGTTGGGAGATTGGGGCGCTGGGGAGGAAGCTGTGCGCCGTGAGCGTGGGGCCCGTCGGGCCTGAGGTTAGGATCTGGGAGGAAGGGTGTTAAAGTTTCAGGCGGAAAAAAACCCGATTCCTCCTTTTGGGCGGCCCGATCGGGCTTTGGGCAGCTTCAAAAAATTTTCCAATGTGTTGTTTCTGTTGTGGGCGGGCCCGATACCCAATGGGTATGAGTTTTACACCGGGCTTTTCGGGCTAGCCCGATTGGACAATGGGCTAGCCCGAACTCATTCTCTTCCCTAGTTGACACCATACGTAGTCCACCCTACAACGTACACATGTATACTGTTGCATTATTGCGTTCACAACTTGTTTTAACTTGGGCGTCCAAATGTTTTAGGTCATGAACCTTCCCGCCCTCTTATAACTCTTATTAATCCATACAGATCCTAAGTTGGATCCCCCAACACAGGCCGCGACAGATTCTATGGTAGCACTTGAACAGTTGAACAGTGGGTTAAGACAGGAGGTTGTAGATTTGTAGTAGGACGACATCAGGTTGTTCTTCTGCAAAATATATCCACCCACTGGCTGCAGATGACGCCTATTACCCATTATTCAAGATTAAGGGCGGTTGGTCGGCCGTAGACCCCCCTATCGTGTTCTTGTCCAATCAAAAATAAAACAAAACAAAATAAAATAAGGGGAAACATTTCTTTTTCTTGTGATGAATTCCGCACCGCCTACATTTTATTTAAACACCAATCCAGCCAAATTGACTCAATGGATGAACCTCCTCCACCCATTCGTGGCCCTGCTCAGCCGTGCTTAGACGCCTCTTTCATTCTTATATAAACCCCTTGAGGGAATTGGTTCGGCGTGCAAGTTCGGGAAGTTTGTAGCTAAATAGCCAGTGTCCTAGGGGGCAGCTTCTTCCTCTTCTTCTCGCTTTAATTCTCTTATCCTTCTCCCAGCTGCCTGTAAAAAAAATGGTGAAGATTGCAATAGGGAGCATCGGAGACTCGTTCAGCGCAGCTTCGCTCAGGTCATACTTGGCCGAGTTCATTGCTACCCTTCTCTTCGTCTTCGCCGGCGTTGGATCCGCCATTGCTTATGGTACCAAGACTTGCATATATCGCAGTCGATTGCGCTAGCTAATTACTAAAGACCACTGCCTGCTTAATTATGTGCGCTTATAATCTTTAATCTGCAGGCAAGTTGACTGCCGACGCTGCGCTGGATCCAGCTGGGCTTGTAGCCATTGCCATTGCACATGCGTTGGCTCTCTTTGTGGGTGTCTCCATGGCCGCCAACATCTCCGGTGGCCACCTCAACCCCGCCGTCACCCTGGGCCTCGCAATAGGGGGGAACATCACCATCATCACCGGCGTCTTCTACTGGATCGCTCAGCTTCTTGGGTCCACCGTTGCTTGCCTCCTCCTCAAGTTCGTCACTGGCGTCAAGGTCTGATTCTTGAGTTTAATCACGACATCCGAATTGCTTGCTCTGATGTAACTCATGCATGCATAATATAGACTGAACATGTAATTAATTAATTAACTGCAGGCGATCCCGACACACGGAGTGGCAGCGGGGATGGGCGAGCTCGAGGGAGTTGTGATGGAGATTATCATCACCTTCGCCCTTGTCTACACCGTTTACGCCACCGCTGCTGACCCCAAGAAGGGCTCCCTCGGCACCATCGCCCCCATCGCCATTGGGTTCATCGTCGGTGCTAACATCCTGGCTGCCGGGCCTTTCAGCGGCGGGTCGATGAACCCAGCTCGGTCGTTCGGGCCGGCTGTGGCGGCCGGAGACTTCGCCGGAAACTGGGTGTACTGGGTAGGGCCCCTAGTTGGAGGAGCGCTGGCCGGGCTGGTCTACGGCGACATCTTCATCGTGGACTCCTTCGCCCCAGTTGCCCAGGACTACTGATGTTAGTTTTCGGGTTTCCTGTTACATTTTGTTTTATTTTTAGGTTCACGTGGTCAGCTTGGGTTCTCCTCTTGTTTCAGAAATAAATGCATCTATTATGATGGTAACCATTACCGTTTTGAAGCGAAAGGGCAAGCCATGGAACGTTAAGTTGCCATTTGAACATGGAGATCATTGCACCATGCACTTTTTTTTTTTGTACTGCCGCATCATTGCATTTGTTATACATCAGACCGGCACCTAAATGAACTTGACTTCAGTGTACGTTTGAAATACATGTGTAATAAAATTTATAACCCGTACAAAATTGAGATCTTGTTGTATTATAATGAACTCAAGAGAGAGAGAGAGAATTTCATTGCTAAGAATAAGTCACCATGCTAAGAGCCATGGTGCTCTATTTATATATCTTATAGTGGGGAGGCAAAAAGCCTCTAGGAGACCAAGGGTCCCCATTACTTTAAGTAATGGGGGCCTAATGAATGGGTAATGAAGGAGGGGAGGCCAAAGGCCTCCCTCATTCATAACACTCTCCCTTACACATTCATCACTTCGGTCTCAGCTACTGAGGCAAGGGGTGGATACTTCTGAATCCAGAGTAAGTGTGTTTGCCTCGTTAAAACCTTAGCTGTGGAAAACCCAGTGGGAAAACCCAACAGCTTAAGGAAAAAGAGTGCAACCCACATGTTACTCCCCCTGATCTGTACAAGCTTCAGGCTTGCAGGTCTTTCAACTGTCGCATACCAACGTTCTTTACAAGCTTTACAAAAGTACATTTAGGCAATGCCTTAGTAAAAAGATCAGCTAAGTTGTTGCATGACTGAATCTGTCGAACTTCAATCTGCTTGTCGTTCTTCTGCTCGTGCGTCCAGAAAAACTTGGGAGAAATGTGTTTTGTCATGTCGCCTTTGATGTAGCCCTTCTGAAGCTGAGCAATGCATGCGGCGTTGTCTTCGAATAGGGCAGTAGGCTCCAGATCACTGGTCTTCAGGCCAGTGGATTGGAGGATGTGTTGGACGACGGAGCGTAGCCAAAAACATTCTCTGCTCGCCTCATGGATCGTGATGAGCTCTGCATGGTTGGAAGATGTAGCAGTAGTGGTTTGTTTTACCGATCTCCAAGAGATAGCAGTACCTCCGTAGGTAAATACAAAACCTGTTTGAGATTTTGCCGTGTGCGGATCAGAGAGATAACCTGCATCAGCATAACCAAACAATATGGGGGAGGCACCTCTCTGGTAGTAAAGTCCAAGATCAATGGAACCCTGAAGGTATCGCAGAAGATGCTTTACTCCGTTCCAGTGGCGCTTTGTGGGCGCAGCACTGTGTCTGGCTAGTAGATTAACTGTAAACGCTATATCGGGACGCGTACAGTTAGCCAGATATAGAAGTGCTCCAATGGCACTGAGGTAGGGTACTTCAGGACCCAGTATCTCCTCCCCCTCTTCCAGTGGCCGGAAGGGGTCCTTATGTACATCTAGTGATCTTACGACCATAGGAGTACCTAAAGGATGACATTTATCCATATGAAACTTGCGTAGAAGTTTCTTTGTATAATTAGATTGGTGTAATAGGATTCCACCTCTTAGGTGTTCTATCTGTAAGCCAAGACAATACTTTGTTTTGCCTAGGTCTTTCATTTCAAAAGTATGTTTAAGGCTTTCAGATATCTCTTTGATCTCTGCAGGAGATCCTATGAGATTTAAGTCATCTACATATACAGCTATGATGACAAATCATGTTCCCGTTCTTTTGATAAAGATACACGGGCAGACTTCGTTATTCGTGAATCCTTGCTGTGCAAGAAAATCACTTAGTCTGTTATACCACATCTTGCCCGATTGTTTTAGACCATATAATGATCTATGTAGCCTTACAGAGAATACGTCCCGAGGTATCTCTTTCATCTCTGGGGGTAGATTAAACCCATCAGGAAGTCTCATATAGATATTTTTATCTATATCGCCATATAGATATGCAGTCACAACGTCCATGAGCTGCATTTCTAGGCTTTCCAGAGAAGTTAGGCTGATTAAAAATCGGAAGGTGATCGAATCCATGACCGAGGAATACGTATCTTCGTAATCAATCCCCGGTCTTTGGGAAAATCCCTGGGCTACAAGGCGTGCCTTATAGCGAACGATCACATTATTTTCATCTCTTTTTCTTATGAAAACCCACTTATATCCCACAGGTTTTACACCTACTGGTGTTTGGACTACTGGTCCAAAGACTTTACGTTTCAAGAGTGAGTCCAGCTCTACTCTTATTGCCTCGTCCCACTTTGGCCAATCATCTCTGCGTTTACATTCCGCTAGAGATCGTGGTTCGACGTCATCATCATATTCAGTGACGTGAACGGCAATATCGAACGCAAAATCGTCGTCGTCGACTATGCTATTTCTGTCCAGTACTTCTCCAGTACGTACAAAATTTAATGATGTTTCTCCTATTGTTTCCTCTGCTGGGGAAATCAGGAGGGGAGAAGTAGCTGGTCTGAGCTCAGCATCCTGTGGAGGGATAATCTTAGTATCGCCAGGAGTCTTCCTCTTTCGAGGAACTTTATCTTTTGAACCTGGTGGGCGTCCTCGTTTCATTTGAGGTACAACCAATTCTGCTGCCGGTGGGCTGCATCCATCTATGGGGATGTCAATCCTAGCTGGCGTATTGGCAGCAGGGACGTGTGAACGGATAATCTGCTGGTTGTCCGTGAATTTATCCGGTAAAAGATGTACTGTATTCTGGATGTGAAGGATCTTCAAGATCTCATCTTCACACAGATTAGTACGCAGATCATATAGAGACAAAGACTTCTGGTCCCAACTAATGGTCTCAGAAGCTTTTGGCTTCTTAGACTGTGTGCCCAGTTTTGGAAAAAATTTCTCATTAAATTCACAGTCTGCAAAACGTGCCTTGAATGCGTCACCCGTCAGGGGGTCAAGGTATCTGATAATAGAGGGCGAATCAAACCCAATATATATACCTAGACGACGCTATTGACCCATTTTGGTCCTCTGCGGTGGTGCTATTGGGACATATACCGCACAACCAAACACTCTCAAATGAGAGATATCCGGAGGTGCGCCGTATGCTAGTTGCATCAGGGATAAAGTGTGACCTCCAGAGGGTCTTATCCTAATAAGTGATGCGGCATGTAAAATAGCATGCCCCCAAGCATCCACAGGCAACTGGGATTGCATAAGCAATGGACGTGCAATCCATTGGAGTCTCTTTATAAGAGCCTCAGCTAATCCGTTTTGGGTGTGAACATGTGCTACCGAATGTTCAACTTCAATACCCGTTGCCCTGCAATAGTCTTCGAAGACTTGTGAAGTAAATTCTCCCGCATTATCAAGACGTAGTTTCTTGATATGGTTATCGGGGAAATGAGCACGCAACCTTATTATTTGTGCCAATAGCTTTGGAAAAGCTAGGTTGCGGGTGGACAAGAGGCACACATAAGACCATTTGGTTGATGCATCAATCAGTACCATGAAGTACCGAAATGGGCCACTTGCGGGGTGAATAGGCCCGCAAATGTCACCATGAATTCTCTCAAGGAAGCCAGGAGACTCTATTCCCACTTTCAGGAGGGATGGTCTCGTTATTAGTTTTCCCTTAAAACAAGGGAGACATGGAAATTCACCATTTTGAAGAATATTCAGGTTCTTCAATTTGTGTCCACGGGATTCAGTGATGATGCAGCGCATCATTGCTGTTCCAGGGTGACCAAGTCTATTGTGCCAGAGTTGGAATTCTGGTAGTGATTGGCACGTCTGGTGTTCAATCATATTGGCTTCTACTGGTTGAATGTATGTTTGGTATAGACCCGACGGGAGTCCCTTGAATCGCTCGCATATGATCTTCCGGTCATCTTTTTGACGAGTTACAATTAGATATTCAACCTTATTTTTATCCCTGGTCTCTAAGTGATATCCGTTTAAACGGAAATCCTTGAAACTTACGAGATTTCTGTTTGATATAGGAGAGAATAATGCATTATTAATTTGAAGTCTTGTGTTATTTGGGAGCAATATAATTGCTTCACCAGTTCCTTCGATTATTTGGGACAGTCCTGAAATTGTGATAACAGGACCGTCATATTTGTTTAAGCTATTAAAATAGCAATGATCGCGAAGGATTGTGTGCGTCGAGGCACTGTCCACTAGGCACTCAGACATCATCTATATAAGCCAAAAAAAGAAATTTTATTTGAGGGAAAATGTAGACAACATTCATAAATAAAAGTCCGCACTAAAGCAAATAACAGATGAAGATACATCGAATTCTAAATGCATAGATAAATGATGATGCTCAATCTAGCAGATCGTCGTTCTCGAAGTCTTTAGCAGTAAAGACTGTTGGCGGCTGTACACCTGCCAAGTTTGTTTCAGGTCGAGACTTCTGGCTCGCCTGGTATAGATCCTGTAGGTGGCGAGGAGTGCGGCAATTTCTGGACCAATGGCCAGTCATGCCGCATCTATGGGATTTGTCCTCCCAGGTCTTCTTTGGAAGTGACACGTGCTTGGTGTCCTTTCGCTTCCAAGTGAAGTTTCTTTTCCCTTAATTGTTTTTGTTTGTCTGGGGAGCTGCACCTCTTGGTTGCTTCATTACCGCTTTCCCTTTAGTATTTTTAGTCTTCCTCTTGTTTTTCCACTTCTGGGGAGAAACGTGGTGGGCTTCAGGGATAGGGGCAGTGCCAGCTGGACGTAAGTTATGAGTTGCTAGCAGTAAATCTCGATTCTGCTCTGCTCTAAGTATGCATGAGATCAGATCGGAGAATCTCGTGAAGTTGCATTCACGATAATGCTGCATGAGGATTGCATCTTTCTCGTGAAACGAGGTAAATGTTTTTTCCAACATGCGCTGTTCTGTCACTTCTTCACCGCACAACTTCAGGCGTGAGGTGATGTTATGAAGTGCAGAATTATACTCAGCGACAGACTTATAGTCCTGAAGTCTGAGGTTTTCCCACTCATAACTGGCACGGGGTAATATAACATCAATTTGATGTTTATACCGTGCTTCCAGTGCTGTCCACAGGTCCTTCGAGTCCTCAACCGTTAAGTATTCGGCCTTTAAGGTCCGATCTATATGCTTCCTAATGTAGATTATGGCTTTCGCCTTATCTACATCGGATACAGTGGTTGTGGGGCTGCTGCTAGCTGTAGCAGAAGCTTCGGCCGCTGCTGGGGCCGAGGAAGGAGCCAAAATGGACCCAAGGAGGGCCATTGAACGCAAGTGGAACTTCAGGTCCACTCGCCAACTCAGGTAATTTGTCCCTGCAGAATCGAGGACCTCGAAATCGACGCTTGCCAATTTTGCCATTTATCTACGTATTTTAAAATGAGCATGAATTAATTTAAATTCAAAAATTCATGCATAAAGAAATAAACAAGTAAAAATGCGGGGATCGGCCAGATACCCAAAATAGTACACAGTCCAAAGTTCGTTTAAAGTCCATAATAGAAAAAAAAATAATACAACTTTGGAAACCCAAACTGAACTGGGTCCCTATATCTCCGTCTTCATATGCTGTTGCATCGAGCTTTGGCTTACACAGTCATGAATCGACTCTTTGCGGTCCAGCGGACGCGGCCAGGGAATTGACTAATCCAGGACCACTTGTTACCCAGTCAAGCTAGGTTGGTCCAGCAAACTTAGCCAAGCACATTGACCGACATCATGATCCATTGAAGGAGTTTTCATCAATTCTATGTGCTGTTGTATCGAGCTTTGGCTTTAAAATACAAATTTCCTCACTTACAAATTCTCTCAAAAGAAAATAAAAGTGCAAGGAAAGTAAATAGGTATACAATGGCCGATCCCGAAAAACACATTTTTACTGATTTAAACATCCACGCAGTTCTAAATATGCTACGGGCATAAAAGTAAACAACCACGCATATATCTCAAGCAAAACATATGGTAAGGGAAACTAGAAAATATAAATATCTTGTAGACCACGTGGAAACGTCATACACCGTTAGGTTAGTTGACTAACGGCAGAGCGGTCTCAGGATCTTTAAGATAATTATATTTTGAAAAATAGAGTCCTAGTAAACCATAGATTATAATATGCAAGAGGGATGTTTAAAACAATTTGTCAACATGGAATATATTATTTTTGATTTTACTTAGGGGAGAGTCCCGTTAAGGAATTGGCATAAGGCCATTATATAGTATGCTAAAATATATACCGTTAGGTAATAGGGGCTGCAGGCCCAATTAAAATATTTGATAGTCACAAATGGGCTGCAGGCCCAACTCTCAATTTTAATTAAATTAAGTCTACTATTGGATTAGGGAATACAAATAATCTTCAAGAACCCTAAATATTGACCATGTACCAGCATGATATCATGTGGTAATTAACCTGTCTGCCTGCTATAAATAATTCTTGCCTTCATGAATAGGGAGACTCGGTTGGGTGACTGTTGTGGATTTAGGGTAATATTAAGAAATTAATGGCTGCAGCCGGCAGGATCCAAATACTTAGCTAAAAGGAGCCGAGTACTATATTTTGTTTACTGCATACATGAGATGGGCACTGCATAAATAGTATGACTTAATACATGCATGGTCACATAGCCTGCAAGTTATATGATTGCCCTGGCCACATCTATTGTAGCTTATGAGTGTGCAGTTGATAAATGATTAAAAGTATGAAGAAAAAAAGATAGCAGAAAGGAGATGGTAGTTACATGGCTCATACAAGTCATGGCTTCTCAATAAATGGTACACATGGCCCCCTTCCATACTGATTTTTTTTTTAAATTTCAATTTGTTTTTTTTCTTTCTCTTGTCTCGGTCATATGACAATTCCTTTTAAAGCATAAATTGTTTTTAGTAAACAATAACAACATCAGCATAAATAAGGCCTCCGTTTCAAAATTTGGGGTTGACTACATGAAACCCTTTCCCATTCTGTAAATGTCATGGTCTATTTCTCTTAACTGTGAATTGTTAAATTAATTCAAATGCCGAACAGATTCAACATAGATGCATTGACATCAAGCAGATATATGCATGTCTCATCGTCAACTTTTACAGTCAGAGCCATGGCTAATTAAGGGCAACAACTTAGCTGATCTTTTCTACGGTCGTCCCTAGATCATCGATCTAGAGATAAATGGCAAAATTGGCAAGCGTCGATTTCGAAGTCCTTGATTCTGCAGGGACAAATTACCTGAGTTGGCGAGTGGACCTGAAGTTCCACTTGCGTTCGATGGCCCTCCTTGGGTCCATTTTGGCTCCTTCCTCGGCCCCAGCAGCGGCCGAAGCTTCTGCTACAGCTAGCAGCAGCCCTACAACCACTGTATCTGATGTAGATAAGGCGAAAGCCATAATCTACATTAGGAAACATATAGATCGGACCTTGAAGGCCGAATACTTAACGGTTGGGGACCCAAAGGACCTATGGACAGCGCTGGAAGCACGGTATAAACATCAAATTGATGTTATATTACCCCGTGCCAGTTATGAGTGGGAAAACCTCAGACTTCAGGACTATAAGTCCGTCGCTGAGTACAATTCTGCACTTCATAACATCACCTCACGCCTGAAGTTGTGCGGTGAAGAAGTGACAGAACAGCGCATGTTGGAAAAGACATTTACCTCGTTTCACGAGAAAGATGCAATCCTCATGCAGCAGTATCGTGAACGCAATTTCACGAAATTCTCCGATCTGATCTCATGCCTACTTAGGGCAGAGCAGAATCGAGACTTACTGCTTGCAACTCATAACTTGCGTCCAGCTGGCACTGCCCCTATCCCTGAAGCCCACCACGTTTCTCCCCAGAAGTGGAAAAACAAGATGAAGGCTAAAAACACTAAAGGGAAAGCTATAATGAAGCAACCAAGAGGTGCAGCTCCACAGACAAACAAAAACAACAAGGGAAAAAGAAACTTCACTTGGAAGCGAAAGAACACCGGCAAGTGTCACTTCCAAAGAAGAATTGGGAGGATAAATGCCATAGATGCGGCATGACTGGCCATTGGTCCAGAAACTGCCGCACTCCTCGCCACCTCCAGGATCTATACCAGGCGAGCCAGAAGTCTCTACCTGAAACAAATTTGGCGGCTGTTCAGCCACCAACAATGTTTACTGCAAAAGACTTCGAGAACGACGACCTTCTCGATTAAGCACCATCATTTATCTATGCTTTTTAGAAATTCAATGTATCTTCATCTTTATTTGCTTAATTACGAACTTTTATTTTCGAATGAATGTTTACATTTTCGCTCAAATAAAATTTCGTTTTTTTGCTTATATAGATGATGTCTGAGTGCCTAGTGGACATTGCCTCAACGCACACAATCCTTCGCGATCATTGCTATTTTAATAGCATAAATAAATATGACGGTCATGTTATCACAATTTCAGGACTGTCCCAAATAATCGAAGGATCTGGTGAAGCAATTATATTGCTCCCAAATAACACAAGACTTCAAATAAAAAATGCATTATTCTCTCCTAAATCAAATAGGAATCTCGTAAGTTTCAAGGATTTCCGTTTAAACGGATATCACTTAGAAACCAGAGATGAAAATACGGTTGAATATCTGTATGTAACTCGTCAGAAAGATGACCGGAAGATCATCTACGAACGATTCAAGGGACTCCCGTCGGGTCTCTACCAAACATACATTCAACCAATAGAAGCCAATATGACTGAGCACCAGACGTGCCAATCACTGCCAGAGTTCGAACTCTGGCACAATAGACTTGGTCACCCTGGAACAGCAATGATGCGCCGCATCATCACTGAATCCCGTGGACACAAATTGAAGAACCTGAAGATTCTTCAAAAGGGTGAATTTCCATGTCTCCCTTGTTTTAAGGGAAAACTAATAACGAGACCATCCCTCCTGAAAGTGGGATTAGAGTCTCCTGGCTTCCTTGAGAGAATTCATGGTGACATTTGCGGGCATATTCACCCCGCAAGTGGCCCATTTCGGTACTTCATGGTACTGATTGATGCATCAACCAAATGGTCTTATGTGTGCCTCTTGTCCACCCGCAACCTAGCTTTTCCAAAGCTATTGGCACAAATAATAAGGTTGCGTGCTCATTTCCCCGATAACCAAATCAAGAAACTACGTCTTGATAATGCGGGAGAATTTACTTCACAAGTCTTCGAAGACTATTGCCGGGCAACGGGTATTGAAGTTGAACATCCTGTAGCACATGTTCACACCCAAAACAGATTAGCTGAGTCCCTTATAAAGAGACTCCAATGGATTGCACGTCCATTGCTTATGCAATCCCAGTTGCCTGTGGATGCTTGGGGGCATGCTATTTTACATGCCGCATCACTTATTAGGATAAGACCCTCTGGAGGTCACACTTTATCCCCGATGCAACTAGCATACGGCGCACCTCCGGATATCTCTCATTTGAGAGTGTTTGGTTGTGCGCTATATGTCCCAATAGCACCACCTTAGAGGACCAAAATGGGTCCTCAGCGTCGTCTCGGTATATATATTGGGTTTGATTCACCCTCTATTATCAGATACCTTGAACCCCTGACGGGTGAAGCATTCAAGGCACGCTTTGCAGACTGTGAATTTAATGAGATAATTTTTCCAAAACTAGGCACACAGTCTAAGAAGCCAGAAGCTTCTGAGACCATTAGTTGGGACCAGAAGTCTTTGTCCCTTTACGATCTGCGTACTAATCTGTGTGAAGATGAGATCCTGAAGATCCTTCACATCCAGAATACAGTACATTTATTACCGGATAAATTCACGGACAACCAGAAGATTGTCCATTCACACGTCCCTGCTGCCAATACGCCAGCTAGGATTGACATCCCCATAGATGGATGCAACCCACCGGCAGCAGATTTGGCTTTACCTCAAATGAAAAGAGGACGCCCACCAGGTTCAAAAGATAAAGTTCCTCGAAAGAGGAAGACTCCTGGTGATACTAAGATTATCCCTCCACAGGATGCTGAGCTCAGACCAGCTACTTCTCCCCTCCTGATTTCCCCAGCAGAGGAAACAATAGGAGAAACATCATTAAATTTTGTACGTACTGGAGAAGTACTGGACAGAAATAGCATAGTCGTCGACGACGATTTTGCGTTCGATATTGTCGTTCACGTCACTGAATATGACGATGACGTCGAACCACGATCTCTGGCAGAATGTAAACGCCGAGATGATTGGCCAAAGTGGGACGAGGCAATAAGAGTAGAGCTGGACTCACTCTTGAAACGCAAAGTCTTTGGACCGGTAGTCCAAACACCAGTAGGTGTAAAACCTGTGGGATATAAGTGGTGTTTCATAAGAAAAAGAGATGAAAATAATGTGATCGTTCGCTATAAGGCACGCCTTGTAGCCCAGGGATTTTCCCAAAGACCGGGGATTGATTACGAAGATACGTATTCTCTGGTCATGGATTCGATCACTTTCCGATTTTTAATAAGCCTAACTTCTTTGAAAAGCCTAGAAATGCAGCTCATGGACGTTGTGACTGCATATCTATATGGCGATATAGATAAAAATATCTATATGAGACTACCTGATGGATTTAATCTACCCCAAGAGATGAAAGAGATACCTCGGGACGTATTCTCCGTAAGGCTACATAGATCATTATATGGTCTAAAATAATCGGGAAAGATGTGGTATAACAGACTTAGTGACTTCCTTGCACAGCAAGGATTCACGAATAACGAAGTGTGCCCTTGTATCTTTATCAAAAGAACGGGAATAGGATTCGTCATTATAGCTGTATATGTAGATGACTTAAATCTCATAGGATCTCCTGCAGAGATCAAATAGATATCTGAAAGCCTTAAACATACTTTTGAAATGAAAGACCTAGGCAAAACAAAGTATTGTCTTGGCTTACAGATAGAACACCTAAGAGGTGGAATCCTATTACACCAATCTAATTACACAAAGAAACTTCTACACAAGTTTCATATGGATAAATGCCATCCTTTAGGTACTCCTATGGTCGTAAGATCACTAGATGTACAAAAGGACCCCTTCTGGCCACTGGAAGAGGGAGAGGAGATACTGGGTCCTGAAGTACCCTACCTCAGTGCCATTGGAGCACTTCTATATCTGGCTAACTGTACGCGTCCCGATATAGCGTTTACAGTTAATCTTCTAGTCAGACACAGTGCATCGCCCACAAAGCGCCACTGGAACGGAGTAAAGCATCTTCTACGATACCTTCAGGGTTCCATTGATCTTGGACTTTACTACCAGAGAGGTGCCTCCCCCAAATTGTTTGGTTATGCTGATGCAGGTTATCTCTCTGATCCGCACACGGCAAAATCCCAAATTGGTTTTGTTTTTACCTACGGAGGTACTGCTATCTCCTGGAGATCGGTGAAGCAAACCACAACAGCTACATCATCCAACCATTCAGAGCTCATTGCGATCCACGAAGCAAGCAGAGAGTGTTATTGGCTACGATCCGTCGTCCAACACATTCTTCAATCTACTGGCCTGAAGACCGATGATTTGGAGCCTACCGTTCTGTTTGAAGATAACACTGCATGCATTGCTCAACTTCAAAAAGGCTACATCAAGGGCGACAGGACGAAGCACATATCTCCCAAGTTTTTCTGGACACATGAGCTAAAGGAGGACAAGCAGATCGAAGTTCAGCAGATACAATCCTGTAATAACTTAGCTGATCTTTTTACTAAGTCTTTGCCCAAATGTATTTTTGTAAAACTTGTAAAGAACATTGGCATGCGACAACTGAAAGACCTGCAAGCCTGAAGCTTGTACGGATCAGGGGGAGTAACCTGTGGGTTGCACTCTTTTCCCTTAAGCTGTTGGGTTTTTCCCACTGGGTTTTCCACAGCTAAGGTTTTAACGAGGCAAACACTCTTACTCTGGATCCAGAAGTATCCAACCCTCTTTGCCTCAAATGCTGAGACCAAAGCGATGAATGGGTAAGGGGGAGTGTTATGAATGAGGGAGGCCTTTGGCCTCCCCTCCTTCATTACCCACTATCATTAGTCCCCATTACTATGAGTAATGGGGACTCTTGGTCTCCTTGAGGCCTTTCATCTCCTCCCCTATATCAATATATAGAGAACCATGGCCTATGGCCATGGTTACTTATTCCTTTGGCTATGAAAGCTTCTCTCTCTATCTCTTGAATCCAATTATCTTATAACACAATTTTTCTATATATTCTAAATAACTATGTTTAAATAAAATAATAGATGGGAATGGTAGATCGGTCAGGGTCCACCCAATAGTCCATCCAATCGGACTAAGCCAAGAGGGGCCTGTCGGTGAATCACACATGACCCCACGGGTCATATGACTAAGCCCAAATGGCATTGGGCGTTCTCCAGTGGCAAATGTGACTCAACTCCCTGTGACTGATCCCCTGCAGGTCGGCTCATCAACAACGATACTCCATGGGACGATCTCATGCCCGACCCTCTGAGACTGTTCTACTCAACTCCCCCCGAGCTCCTATCCATTGGCCTGCCCCATGTGGGTGGTAGTCATCTTTCTCAGATGGGACATGCACTCTGTCCCGTTAGACAGCACGCGATCGGCCTTGTCAGAAGCTGCGCGAGGCCGCTTTTGTCAGGTGGCGCGTGGCCAGCTTTGTCAAAGGGGAGTGGTTGCACGTGTGCCCCATCGACGACCCTTACGAATCGGTTACCAAGGGAAGTTGTTGACCACATGACTTGGCAAGGTTGGCCACTGGCCTAAAAAGAGAAGTGAACTCCTCTCGATCTGGTAGGCCAATTTCTCCACACAGGAAACCCTTATGGTGGCTAACCATAGCCGGTGCCCCTTCCTTTCCCACTTAACTCTAACTTAAGCATTAGAGTCTGATCGGAGTACCAACCCCCTCCGGTGAGGCTAACGAGCATTATTGTCTCTTTCAAGTTTTCGACAAAGGATCTCCACCCTCAGTCCAACGAAACCAACTTGTCCGTGCTCATCATGTTGCGAGAATACTCGTCAATGTCGCTCGATTAAAACCTAGCGAGATTATGTGCATCAGCAATATATTGGCGCTAGAGAAAGGGCCTTGTGACAACTCTCGTTGTGAAGGCTCTCAACCAAGCAACTCCAGCAGCCCGCTTCATCCTCTTCTCCTTCGACTACTCACCTCCTCCATGGATGGCGGGAGGAGACGCACCCCGAATCCGCACCCCGAAAGAGTCTCTTCTTGATGACGGCATGGATGCCCTATGGCCATCCACCGCCCTGCTCACACCCAGGCCATAGCTACACCCCTTCTACATTGGTTGAAGTGGTCCCTCTGGATAGGTGTGAACGTCAAGCCCGAGTCATGGAAGCACCTCAAATGCCAGTCGAACCCCCTCATCATCTGGGACAAATTCTTCTCTCGTTGTCGACAAACGATCTCGACCCACAAGAAGAATCTGAGTTCGAGAGAGCCACGCTAGTGGAGGTGGTGGATGACATCTCCCTCTCAGACTCTGATCCTGCCCAGATGGTTTAGATCGGGACCGCTCTGTGCCCCGATCTCTAGGAGCAGCTTGTCAACTTCTTGCTCAGAACAAGGATGCATTTGCCTAGTCGGACGAGGACATGCATGGCATAGATCTGGAGGTCGTGGTCCATCAATTAAATGTCAACCTAGCTGCACCTTCAATCCACCAGAAGCATAGGCCCATCAATGCTGAAAGCAGTTAGGCAATTCAAGAGCCCGTCGACAAGCTTCTATGCACAGATTTTATTTGAGAGGCCAATTATCTGGAGTGGCTCACCAATGTGGTTTTGGTCAGAAAGGTCAATGGGAAGTGGAGAACGTGCATCGATTTCATAAACATGAACAAAGCCTGTCCAAAGTGATGGAAATTGAATTCCACCCCAAGTGATTTTGATGATGAGCACACCAAATGAAGCTTAGTGTACTAACTACACTACAATTAAGTGTGCAGGATATGCGACAAATGAAAAGCTTTATTCAAACTCAAAGAAGCGCAATCTATGCTCAAAGACAAGGACGAACATTGCCAAGATCAAATGATGAAGCTCAAAGCTCAAATAGAACAAGAAGCTCAAGTGAAGCTCACATCTACTTCATCGGTTGATCAAGCTTCCGAAGACGTGTCCTAGTCTATAGTGAGTGTGTTGTGTCTTTTTTAGGGTATTGTTAAAGCCAAATCATATAGACAATCACACACATAAATGATTTTAAAATGTTTTGAATATCTTTTAAATCATCTTCAAAAAAGGATTTTGAGAGCTAGTCGTTTTGTAATTCCATAGTGAAACTCCACCACACCCTGAAGTTAGCTACTTATTTGACTAGTTGTGTCACAGGAAAAACTCCTCTGGGAGTCGACTACCAAAGGTATGGAGTCGACTACCAGCTGAGTATCGAGATTTCCTGAAACACACTGGGAGTCGACTACCACTCCTAGGGAGTCGACTACCAGCTGTCGAAGTTTGACGTTTTGACTTAAATTCTGAAATATCTTTGAGTAATTTTCTCCCATGATTTTCGGGACAAAAGTCAAAGTAATTTGAATTTCAAATTCTCAGATTTCTCCTATAAATAGAGGACCATTTTCATTGAGAAAAACACAACAACTATTGAATTTAAATTCTCTCGTGCAAACGCTCTAAAGTTCTAAGCTCTCATTCTCTCTTTAGCCAATTCTGTTTTATTATTGATCTTGCAAATTTTGTTATTATTTTTTGAAGATCATAATCTCGTTTTATTGGCTAACTGTTTTTCAAATCCGTATTACTTTCTCTTGATTTTTATTCAAAGGATTTTTGAAAAACATTAGATCTAGATCACAAAGACTTCATTCGTATCTTTGTGTGATCTAGAATCTTATTCTATCAAGCCACTACACGTAATTTCGTCTATTACTATTTGGCTATAGAATCTGGGTGTAATACCAATCTCCATCAATTTGTTGTGGTGAATTGGATATTAATTTTATTATGTTGTTGCTGTTGGAACCCTAGACAAGTCTAGGTGTTGCCGTTGGAAATCCTGGTCAAGACTAGGTCGTTGGAAATCCTAACGAGTGGAGTTAGGTAATTGTATTGCCAAGGCAATAGTGGAAAATCTCGTACCGGATTGGTCGGGGACTGGACGTACCCGGATTGCGGGGAACCAGGATAAAATCGCTTGTCTCGGCGTTTGTTTTTCTGTGATTGTTTATATTTCTTGTACATGCATTTTTCATTTTCTAATATTATATATTTGTAATTCCTTGTTCATTTATTATTGTAAAGATTATTTATTTAATTCAGCTGTGTAAAGATCTCTTATCTGATTGTAATCTTATCTCTTTCATATTATTTGTACGATTATTTTGTTGATTTAGAACCATGCGTAGATCACTCTACTTGGTTTCTTAGGCAACATTAGAAGGGTTTTAATTGTGCTAATCAACGAACGAAAAAGTTTAATATTTGAACAACACTTTTCAACCCCCTTCTAGTGTTGTTTGCCATCCACATGATCCAACACTTGGTATCAGAGCAAGGTCAAAGGCGATGGCATCAACAACGTTCTATAGCATTCATACACCTCCAATCTTTGACGGTAACTTCTATTCTCAATGGCAAAGAAGAATGGATATCTTCTTGGAGGCACAAGATCTAAAATACACGAGATTTCTTAAAGAACCATATGAGATTCCAACCATGCCGCAAACACAATGGAATCCGGATCAAGAAGAAGCCTAATTCAGAAACATAAAGGTAATACATCTAATTTATATTGGTTTAACTGATAAGATGTTAGATCTTGTATAAGAAGCAGATACCCCGCACCAAATCCTCAACATATTGGACGCGAGATTCGGATCTAATTCAAATTTGATTCAATCACCCGCGGAGACAATCAAATCCAATGTTAACAAGTATGGAAAGAAGATTGTTGAAGATGAATGGGTTTTTGACACCACCAACACCAACGAAGAAGAGAGCAAATTTAACGAAGAAGAGAACGATTCAAAGTCGGATGACTCAAGTGATGAAGAAGAGGAAGAGCAACCCACAAATCATATGTGCATAATGGCTTATCAAGACAATAAGGAAAAGGTATGTGAATCTAGTTCTGATGATGAAAATGATTTTGACATTGCTAGTGCATATGAAAACTTGTATAGAGAATTCGAACGATTAAATAAGAAATACAAAAGTTTAAATAAAAAGTACAATGCTTTGCATGATGACCATGATGATTTATCTAAGAAACATGGTAGCTTATCAGATGTTTATAATGATTTGAAAAATGATTGTAGTAATATTTCATTACATAATCATAATTCCTTGAAGGCAAAATATGATGCATTATTGATTTATCATGATTTATTGAAAAATGAACATCCTTTGTATGGTTCATGTTTAAATGATAAGATAGATTCACTTGCAAATATTATTGCTTCTAGCCGTATAAAGCATGAAGAATTAATTGCAAAATTTGATTGTATCAAGAATAATTCTATTTCTTCTTGTTCTTATACTCCTATAAATGTTGTTAATAGATCTACTCATGCTCAAGCTTCTACATCTAAAGATACGAGTAGAAATGTAAATATTATGCATGCCAATGTTAAAAAGTATGCTTTTATGTTTGGTAAAAATTGTAGACACAATAATGCACCTCATGCTTCACATGATCCACATGATATACATAATGCACACAATAAATCTCATGTTATATCTCATAACACGGCACACAAAAATGTTGTACACAATGCACATCAAAGATCGCATTTTGTACACAAACCTCACAGTGTACACAATGTTAGAAATAATATGATATGGGTGCCTAAACACTTATACTTGCATGATAAAAATATTTATGTTCATAATTTGACTAGAAGTATGCATGGATTTTATAATGATTCATTTGTGCATAGGAAATCAAATTCAAATCGAATTTGGGTTCCTAATAGATAGTTTTATCTGAACCTTTAAGTTCGGGTATCCATGTGCTTACATGATTATTCTGCTGATACCCTTGTATAAAATGATGAAATACATTATTTTTGAATCTATCATGCTTATGTATTCATGCCTATAATTTCTTCTTGTTGATATTAGAACGATAAAATAGAATTAATTATAATTGAAAATAATGTTATATTATTTGATGAAGGAATTAAATATGACTTATGACTAACCCCAAGGACCCTAAAAATTACGGGTACCAAAAAGTATTATTTTTCAGGTAATACTTACAAATTGGAGCCAACCCCTTCAACGCCTTGATTTTCAAAGAATGTCACTCAAAGAAGGAGATTGACATTTGATATGCTCATTTGTAGGGGGAGCTAAAAGTTGGAACTATGAAATTTTATTCAGACTTGTAGTCACATGCATCATGTTTATTATTCTAACACGTGATATTTTCAACACTTGATATATGAAAATTTAATTGATGACATGATATAATTTTTATTCAACACATGAGATCATATAAATGATATATGTCATCACATATTTATGGCACATCATCTCTAGTGTGTGAATTATCATGCTATGCTATTATGTCACACAAATTGATTAATTTGTAAATTTATTTTCATGTGCCTCATTATTATATCTTGTTTGAAGAAAATAGTTAGTTGACAAAATTGAGTCTAATCTTTATTGAATATCAACTGCTTTTATGATATTGATTATATGTTAATGCTCACATCTATTTCAATACGTGATGATATGTTGAATAATTTGGATATGTGGAATTCTGTCACACATTGTTAAAATATTAAAATTATTGATTGATGTATATTTGTTGATACATTTTTTGAAATTGTCATGCTCATAAGAAATCATCACATTGCAATATATTTGATGTCAACATTATTTATGATAACATTCTTAAATATATTATGCATTTGATAAGTTGGAATATGGTATATTGAAATTATGGACAAATGATTATGACATATTCCTAAAATGCTAAGACGTGCATATGTTGATATGTGACATCTATGTTGAGCTATAACTCTTTTGGAGTTCATCTTTCAGAATAGTCACACATATGCTCTTTGTTCATACTTATTGATTATTGACATGCACATGTATCTATCCTGATGTCTATTTTGGATTCAGTGTCATAAAAATTTATGATAGAATTATTCTCTAAATGATACAACATGTTCACATTTCACTTGTTCACATTTCTTGCTTATGCAATTCATTTTGTGAAATATGACCATTGATAACATATGAATCCATGCCTATATTTTTTTTATCTATACATGTTATTGATATAACACTTAGTATCATACTTTCTATTAAAGTCAATGAATGCTGAGATATTTATTTCATTAGGAAACAAAATTATTTTATGACTCAAAAGATTAAAATTTTTCTATTGAGTCATCCTTAATGAATAAAATTCCATTTGTTCATGTATACCAAAAGATTGTATTATACATGGTTGTTATGCATTCTTTATGCATGATATTTGATTCATTCATATGTTAAGATCATAAATATGTTTCTGTTAAAAGTTGTATGTTGGAATTGAATATGTTTATTGACTACAATTGCTGTTTTTGAATATATTCTATGCTTAAATGTTGCTCATTTAATGCCGACAGAATAACACCTCCATGATATTAATGCATTATTATATGAGGAGTAAGCATGATTTCTTTTAATTCATGCTTCAATCCATGCTAAATTGAAATATATGCATGAATGGATATTGAGACATTTTTATGTCATTGAATATTGCATGCTATGAATGTTTAATACATGCTATTTATTAAATATCTCTTTCACATAGTATGCATATTATTTTATCCAAGTAATTTTTTCTTTCACACTTGGTGTCACGAATATTTTTTAACACATGGTTGAACTTATCTGATATACTCTGCTAAACATTTGTTGGTCTTATGCTAACATCTCTTTTGTAGGAATAGAAAATTGAATTCCCCTCCAAAAATCATATTATTATTATACTTTGTCATTAAATTATTGTTGTTAATGACAAGGGGGATAAAAATATGAAATGCAAAAATGAAAATATATTATGTACTTTTTGCTAACGGCTTCGATGCAGGGGGAGAACCGCATCAAAGCCGGGGAGTAAGTATACTTTCATGTATTTTCATATTTCAACTTACTTCATTTTTCATTTGGGTGTCATCATCAAAGAGGGGGAGAGTGATGGAAATTGAATTCCACCCCAAGTGATTTTGATGATGAGCACACAAAATGAAGCTTAGTGTACTAATTACACTACAATTAAGTGTGCAGGATATGCGACAAATGAAAAGCTTTATTCATACTCAAAGAAGCGCAATCTATGCTCAAAGACAAGGACGAACGTTGCCAAGATCAAATGATGATGCTCAAAGCTCAAATAGAACAAGAAGCTCAAGTGAAGCTCACATCTACTTCATCGGTTGATCAAGCTTCCGAAGACGTGTCCTAGTCTATAGTGAGTGTGTTGTGTCTTTTTAAGGGTATTATTAAAGCCAAATCGTATACACAATCACACACACACAAACGATTTTAAAATGTTTTGAATATCTTTTAAATCATCTTCAAAAAGGATTTTGAGAGCTTTCGCTAGTCATTTTGTAATTCCATAGTGAAACTCCACCACACACAGGAGTTAGCTACTTATTTGACTAGTTGTGTCGCAGGAAAAACTCCTCTGGGAGTCGACTACCAAAGGTAGGGAGTCGACTACCAACTGAGAATCGAGATTTCCTGAAACACACTGGGAGTCGACTACCACTCCTAGGGAGTCGACTACCAGCTGTCGAAGTTTGACGTTTTGACTTAAATTTTGAAATATCTTTGAGTAATTTTCTCCCATGATTTTCGGGACAAAAGTCAAAATAATTTGAATTTCAAATTCTCAGATTTCTCCTATAAATAGAGGACCATTTTCATTGGGAAAAACAAAACAACTATTGAATTCAAATTCTTTCGTGCAAACGCTCTAAAGTTCTAACCTCTCATTCTCTCTTTAGCCAATTCTGTTTTATTATTGATCTTGCAAATTTTGTTATTATTTTCTGAAGATCATAATCTCGTTTTATTGGCTACCTGTTTTTCAAATCCGTATTACTTTCTCTTGATTTTTATTCAAAGGATTTTTGAAAAACATTAGATCTAGATCACAAAGACTTCATTCGTATCTTTGTGTGATCTAGAATCTTATTCTATCTAGCCACTACACGTAATTTCGTCTCTTACTTTTTGGCTATAGAATCTGGGTGTAATACCAATCTCCATCAATTCATTGTGGTGAATTGGATATCAATTTTATTGTGTTGTTGCTGTTGGAACCCTGACAAGTCTAGGTGTTGCCGTTGGAAATCCTGGTCAAGACTAGGTCGTTGGAAATCCTAACGAGTGGAGTTAGGTAATTGTATTGCCAAGGCAATAGTGGAAAATCTCGTACCGGATTGGTCGGGGACTGGACGTACCCGGGTTGCGGGGAACCAGGATAAAATCGTTTGTCTCTGCGTTTGTTTTTCTATGATTGTTTATATTTTTTGTACAAGCATTTTTCATTTGCTAATATTATATCTTTGTAATTCCTTGTTTATTTATTATTGCAAAGATTATTTATTTAATTCCGCTGTGTAAAGATCTCTTATCTGATTGTAATCTTATCTCTTTCATATTATTTGTAAGATTATTTTGTTGATTAAGAACCATGCGTAGATCACTCTACTTGGTTTCTTAGGCAACATTAGAAGGGTTTTAATTGTGCTAATCAACGAACGAAAAAGTTTAATATTTGAACAACACTATTCAACCCCCTTCTAGTGTTGTTTGCCATCCACAGGATCCAACACTTGGTATCAGAGCAAGGTCAAAGGCGATGGCATCAACAACGTTCTATAACATGCATACACCTCCATTCTTTGATGGCAACTTCTATTCTCAATCGCGAAGAAGAATGGATATCTTCTTGGAGGCACAATATCTAAAATATACGAGATTTCTTAAAGAACCATATGAGATTCCAACCATGCCGCAAACACAATGGAATCCGGATCAAGACGAAGCCTACTTCAGAAACATAAAGGTAATACATCTAATTTATATTGGTTTAACTGAGAAGATGTTAGATCTTGTAGAAGAAGCAGATACCGCGCATCAAATCCTCAATATATTGGACGAGAGATTCGGATCTAATTCAAATTTGATTCAATCACCCGTGGAGACAATCAAATCCAATGTTAACAAGTATGGAAAGAAGTTTGTTGAAGATGAATGGGTTTTTGATACCACCAACACCAACGAAGAAGATTGCAAATTTAACGAAGAAGAGAACGATTCAAAGTCGGATGACTCAAATGATGAAGACGAGGAAGAGCAACCCACAAATCATATGTGCATGATGGCTTATCAAGACAATAATGAAAAGGTATGTGAATCTAGTTCTGATGATGAAAATGATTTTGACATTACTAGTGCATATGAAAATTTGTATAGAGAATTCGAAAGATTAAATTAGAAATACAAAAGTTTAAATAAAAAGTACAATGCTTTGCATGATGACCATGATGATTTATCTTAGAAACATGGTAGCTCATCAGATGTTTATAATGATTTGAAAAATGATTGTAGTAATATTTCATTACATGAAGGCAAAATATGATGCATTATTAATTGATCATGATTTATTGAAAAATGAACATCCTTTGTATGGTTCATGTTTAAATGATAAGATAGATTCACTTGCAAATATTATTGCTTCTAGCCGTATAAAGCATGAAGAATTAATTGCAAAATTTGATTGTATCAAGAATAATTCTATTTCTTCTTGTTCTTATACTCCTATAAATGTTGTTAATAGATCTACTCATGCTCAAGCTTCTACTTCTAAAGATACGAGTAGAAATGTAAATATTGTGCATGCCAATGTTAAAAAGTATGCTTTTATGTATGGTAAAAATGTTAGACACAATAATGCACCTCATGCTTCACATGATCCACATGATATACATAATGCACACAATAAATCTCATGTTATATCTCATAACACGGCACACAAAAATGTTGTACACAATGCACATCAAAGATCGTATTTTGTACACAAACCTCATAATGTACACAATGTTAGAAATAATATGATTTGGGTGCCTAAACACTTAGACTTGCATGATACAAATATTTATGTTCATAATTTGACTAGAAGTATGCATGGATTTTATAATGATTCATTTGTGCATAGGAAATCAAATTCAAATCGAATTTGGGTTCCTAGTGGATAGTTTTATCTGAACCTTTAATTTCGGGTATCCATGTGCTTACATGATTATTCTGCTGATACCCTTGTATAAAATGATGAAATACATTTTTTTTGAATCTATCATGCTTATGTATTCATGCCTATAATTTCTTCTTGTTGATATTAGAACGATAAAACAGAATTAATTATAATGGAAAATAATGTTATATTATTTGATGAAGGAATTAAATATGACTTATGACTAACCCCAAGAGCCCTAAAAATTACGGGTACCAAAAAGTATTATTTTTCAGGTAATACTTACAAATTGGAGCCAACCCCTTCAACGCCTTGATTTTCAAAGAATGTCACTCAAAGTAGGAGACTGACATTTGATATGCTCATTTGTAGGAGGAGCTAAAAGTTGGAACTGTGAAATTTTATTCAGACTAGTAGTCACATGCATCATGTTTATTATTCTAACACGTGATATTTTCAACACTTGATATATGAAAATTTAATTGATGACATGATATAATTTTTATTCAACACATGAGATCATATAAATGATATATGTCATCACATATTTATGGCACATCACCTCTAGTGTGTGAATTATCATGTCACACAAATTGATTAATTTGTAAATTTATTTTCATGTGCCTCATTATTATATCTTGTTTGAAGAAAAAAGTTAGTTGACAAAATTGAGTCTAATCTTTATTGAATATCAACTGCTTTTATGATATTGATTATATGTTAATGCTCACATCCATTTCAATACGTGATGATATGTTGAATAACTTGGATATGTGGAATTCTGTCACACATTGTTAAAATATTAAAATTATTGATTGATGTATATTTGTTGATACATTTTTTGAAAATGTCATTGTCACTCCAACACCACAAATATGTTCAACATCCAGAAAAGCCACCAGGCTAAAAGAAAAGAGTCTAAAGGCCCAGAACAAGGCCAACAAAAGCAACAACATAACAAAGTATGGGTGCCACGCACCAATAACAAACAACTATCTAACAAAAATAAAACGCAACGGAGACACTAGGACTGGTCCCCAGTGTCCACGTACTCCCCGTCAAACACAAGCTCGGGCTCGGCGTCAGCAAACACCTCGTCCTCAACGAGGTACTCGGGCTCAGGATCTAACATGTGTCACCCAAAAGAGTAAAGGGGCACATGTCAGCAAGTCTAAAAGACTTGGGCAAGGAAACTGAAAGTGAGGCATCTAGCAACCTAGCAGTTATAGTATTAAGTAATGACATGGCAGTTAAGCATGATGCAACAGTTTAAAAAGAGAAGCAAGCATGCACAATGTAGCAAAAGCTACCAAATCACTAATCACTTATCATTTAACACTTATCACTTATCACTTATCACTTATCACTTATCACTTAGTGCATAGAGAGTCCACCTGCTGGCCAGCTCGTGGCTCAGGCCGCTTATCTCTACCACTATTAATCACTTGTCACTGGTAAACACTTAGTGCATAGAGAGTCCACCTGCTGGCCAGCTCGTGGCTCAGGCCGCTTATCTCTATCACTATTAATCACTTGTGCACTAGAGAGTCCACCTGCTGGCCGGAGTGGCGGATCAGGCCAACTCGGGGCTCAGGCCGCTTATCTCTTACCCCACCCATATGTGTCGAGCGTTGGGGTTTCCAACTCACTAAGCTCGCTTCTGGAACACGAGCCAGGAATATAATATTGTAGCGTGCGCTACGCAATCACGTTGAATAATCACTATGCAAAGACATGAACAGATATTTGCGTACCGTTAATTTAAATTAAACGTGACAGGTATAATGCAATGACATGGCAATTAAATTGCGTACCGTTAATGGAAGGTAAACATGACATGGTAATTGTGCAACATGCTAAATGTCGGAACTAGCTTCGTTGTCAAGCTAGTTCCCCAATTTGCGCCTAGGCGAGTATCATTTCGTCGCCTAGCCTCTTTTACGCCTACAACATGCAAATGGCCTAAAACATGGCCTAAACCTTAAGTGGCAAGTTTCACTTGCCTAGCACCGGGGATGACGATCAACCTCGTCACACGGATGCTATCTACGAGGAAATCGCTGTTTAGGGGGAAACAAACACCAAACACATGAAATTAATTAGGGTTTCACCAAAATTATAAATAAGTTATAAAAACAACGGTAGATCGATCTCTTACCGAGAGGAGACGGAAGGAACACTCCGGGGAACCCTAGGATCAAATCTGGAGAAGATTGGAGAAGATTGGGGAAACTAGGGTTTTGGGGGATTTGGGGATTTGATGGGTTTTGGTGAGATTTTGGGGAAGATGAGAGGTAGATAGGGTAGATGGATGGTTTGGATGATGGATTTAGGGCTTGGAATGAAGCAATGGAGCTTGGAGGAAGGTGGGGGATCAATGGGGGCGATTTTAGGGTTTAAGGTCGAGTTGGAGGGGAAGAAAACGTTTGGGTTGGGTATTTATAGGCTAGGCTGGCGGCTAGGGCAAAACTAGGGTTTACAGCACTAGTTAGTCGGTCAAAGAACAACCACTGACCGACTAGTTTGACAACTAGTCGGTCGGTCGACCAACGCAGACCGACTAAGTGTAAACAGTAGCTACATGTGAAATTAGGATTCTAGAGTTAGTCGGTCCATGAACAAATACTGACGGACTAGTTTGGCAACTAGTCGGTCGATGAACGTTCTTAGACCGACTAAGAGTAAACAGTAACTGATACAAAAAATAATTTGATGAGTTAGTCGGTTCAAGAAGCATTGCTGACCGACTAGTTTGCAACCTAGTCGGTCAACCAACGTTCTTAGACCGACTAACGATAAACAGTAACTCCTGAGAAATTTAGAAAGCAAACTAGTCGGTCCAAGAAGGATTGCCGACCGACTGGATCGTCATCTAGTCGGTCGGTGGCCCTTCTTACACCGGCTAATGAGCACAGAAAGTACCGATACGGAGCGCGGGGCCCCGGGATCGATTCCTAAGACTCCTAGGCTTGATCTAATAGTTAGATACGACCGTTATGAAGCCCGTCACGAGTGACAAACTTCGAAATCAACAATCCTAAGAAAGAAGCGAGAAAATACGACGAATCGATCGAAAATGAAAACTACGGAGACGAAAACCACACAAGAGGAGAAAATCCACCAAAACATATATTATAATATATAAAATCTAGATACATGAAAAGCAGTCGTTACATCCTCCCCAACTTAAGAAAAATTCCGTCCTCGGAATTTCCAAAACTCACAAGTCTGGAAACAAAAGTGGAAAACGCTCTCGCATCTCATCCTCATTCTCCTAAGTAGACTCTCCAGGTGAACCGTGTCGCCACATCACCCTCACAAGATTAACAATCTTGTTCCGAAGCGATTTCTGACGCCTGTCCAGAATCTGCACTGGATGCTGGTCATACGTCATATCGGGGCGAACGGTAATCTCCGAAAAATCCACCGCATGAGACGGATCGCTAATGTATCGACGAAGCTGCGACACATGGAAAACATTGTGAACTCCTTCCAAAGACGGTGGCAAGGCCAAGCGATAAGCTACCTCGCCAACCCTCTCCAAAACGTCAAACGGTCCAATGTATCGCGGGCTCAACTTTCCACGCTTCCCAAAACGAATCACACCACGATTCGGGGAAATCTTCAAGAACACATGGTCACCCGGCTGAAACTGCAAAGGACGACGTTTAGCATCTGCCCAATGCTTAAAACGGTCCTGAGCAATTCTCAACCTCTCCCGAATATTCCTGAAGATATCCACGGCCTCCACGATCATCTCAGGTCCCAACAACTCCCGATCACCAACGTCATCCCAACTCAATGGCGATCGACATTTCCTCCCATAAAGAGCGGCGAAAGGCGCCATGCCAATACTCGCCTGGAAGCTGTTGTTGTAGGAAAACTCCACCAAATGTAGATGGTCCTCCCACGAACCCTTGAAATCCAACATGCACGCCCTCAACATGTCTTCCAAAATCTGAATCGTCCTCTCAGACTGGCCATCCGTCTGCGGATGGTACGCCGTGCTGAAACTCAGACGCGTACCCAAGCTCTTCTGCAAACTCTGCCAGAACTGAGATGTGAACCTCGTGTCTCTGTCAGACACGATACTCACGGGGACTCCGTGAAGTCGCACAACTTCCTGCACGATTCACGTTACATCACTATCCAAACTAGGAAAAGGAATTAAAGACGGAGAGTAAAATAATTTTACCTCCATATATCTCCTTGCTAGCGCCTCAGTGGACTGTCCCACTCGGAACGGAATAAAGTGCGCAGATTTGGTCAATCGATCCACGATCACCCAAATCGCGTCATTCTGCTTCGGACTCCGAGGTAGTCCAGTCACGAAATCCATAGTGATGTGTTGCCACTTCCACTCCGGAATCGGAAGCGGTTGTAGCAACCCGGCCGAACGCTGATGCTCCGCCTTCACTTGCTGGCAAACCAAGCACTTGGCTACACTCCGAGCCACGCTCCTCTTCATACCATGCCACCAATAATTCAGACGAAGATCCTGGTACATCTTGGTGCCACCAGGATGCACAGAATACGGCGAACTGTGTGCCTCCACCATCAGCTCCTCTCTGATATCCCCAGCAGGCACACACAACCTGGCTCCAAACCTCAGCGAGCCATCCTCATGAATCAAGAAGTCAGTCCGCAGACCGGCTTCCACCATCTCCCGAATCCTCACCAGCTTCGGATCCTCAGCCTGGCCAGCCTTAATCCGATCCACGATCGTCGACTGTACCTGCATGTACATCAACGAAGAAGCCTCCCCAGGAAGAACAATTTCCACTCCAGACTCGCAAAAATCCTGCTGCAATCTCCACTGCGAGGTCAAAATCATCACCGCTGGCAGCCTACTCAAAGCATCTGGAACCACATTCACCTTGCCAGGGTGATACTGCAAATCAATATCATAATCCGCCATAAGCTCCAACCATCGACGCTGTCGCATGTTGAGCTCCTTCTGAGTGAAAATATACTTCAAGCTTTTGTGATCGGTGAAAATCTTCACTTTCTCACTCAGCAAGAAGTGCCTCCAAATCTTAAGAGCAAACACAACGGCAGCCAACTCCAAATCATGCGTCGGATAATTCTTCTCATGAACCTTAAGCTGACGAGACGCATACGCCACCACATGCCCATGCTGATGCAACACACAACCGAGACCCTTGCCAGAAGCATCGCAAAAGATCTCAAATCCACCGCTGTGATCAGGCACAACAAGAATAGGGGCAGTCGTCAACCTCTCCTTCAAAATACCAAAAGCACTCCCACAATCACCCGACCAAACATAAGCAACATCCTTCCGCGTTAACCTGGTCATCGGCTCAGCAATACGAGAAAAGTCCTTAATGAATCGCCGATAATAACCAGCAAGTCCGAGAAAACTCCGAATCTCAGACGCAGACGACGGAACAGGCCACTCCCTGATGGCCCTAATCTTCTCGGGATCCACAGAAATACCACCTCCAGACACCACATGCCCCAGAAAAGCAACTCGATCCAGCCAAAACTCGCACTTCGAAAACTTAGCATACAAACGATGCTTCCTCAAAATCTCCAACACCGTCCTCAAGTGCGAGGCATGCTCTTCCTCCGACTTTGAATATATCAGGATGTCGTCAATAAAGATAACGACAAACTTATCCAAAAAGTCGTAGAAAATCAGGTTCATCAGATTCATGAAAACTGCAGGCGCGTTAGTTACGCCGAAAGGCATAACCACAAACTCATAGTGTCCATACTTCGTCCTGAACGCTGTCTTCGGAACATCTCCCTTCTTCACCTTCAACTGATGGTAACCACTCCTCAAATCCAACTTAGAAAACACCCTCGAACCTCCAAGCTGATCAAAGATATCATCGATGCGAGGCAACGGGTATTTATTCTTAATGGTCACCGCATTCAACTCCCGATAGTCCACGCACATGCGACGCGAACCATCCTTCTTCTTAACCAACAACACCGGTGCTCCCCACGGAGACACACTAGGATTAATATAACCCTTCTACAAAAGCTCATCCAACTGCTTCCGCAACTCTTCCAACTCTGCAGGTGCCATACGATACGGCGCCTTCGAAATCGGCTGCGCACCTGGAACAAGATCGATAGAAAATTCCAAAGCTCGATCAGGCGGCAAACCAGACATCTCCTCGGGGAAGACGTCGCCAAAATCACGCACCACAGCTGGCCACTCCAGCTCCATCTGCATAGTCACAGCCTCCACCGGCCTGGCCCGAAATCTGACAGGACCAAGCGAACTGCTACCACGACTGAACTCAAATACTGGATGTCCGGGAATCTCGAACACCACCTTCTTCCTCCGACAGTCGATCGTAGCATAGAAGCTCGCAAGCCAGTCCATCCCAAGAACTGCATCATAGTTGATGATGTCGTGGACAATGAAATCAGCAAAAAGCTCATGTCCACAGACCACCAACGAGCAAGAATTGCAACCACGATGCACCGAGACCACACCATTCCCTGTAACGATATTCCAACTCTTGGGGAGAGGGGACGTCGACAAGGAATGCCTCTCCACGAAGCTCCGAGAAATAATGCACATCGATGCACCAGAGTCAAAGAGGACTCGTGCAGGAAATGTGCACACCAAAATCACACCTAATCAATCAATTAACAATCAAACCCTAGTCTAGCAAACAAGCAAGTTCAAGCAAACAACATAATCTAGCAATCAAGACCAAATAGGAAAGTAATAGCTAGAATGAGGATTACCTGCGATAACCTCATCCACAGCTTCGCTCTCCGCAGCGGTCATCAGAAAAGCCTGCCTCCTCGGCGGAACAGCCTGCCGAAAAGCCTGCCTCTGCGGAACAAGAGCTGCTCCACGTCCAGCAGGAACAGACGCTCGCTGCTACAACGGCTGGGCAGCAATAGGTGCCTTCCAAGGCTGCTTCAACCTCGGGCACTCCCTGAGAGCATGGGCGGGATCTCCGCAGGCGATACATTGCCCCAAGAACCTCCTACACGATTCCTTGACATGGCCCTCCTTGCCACAAAAATGGCAAGTCCTCCGAGCAGGCCCTACTGGCCTCTTAAACTGAACAGGCTGGTTCGGCCTGAATCCAGGCCTAACCACAGCTCTCGCCTGTTCCACAGGCCTCTTCCCAGCACCAACCACAGATCCTCTCCTCTGGTTCACGAGCAGCTCCTGCCTCTTGGCAGCTACTAGAACCTTCTGATAAGATTCCCGGTCAGAGGAGGTCACAAAGCTCTGGAGCTCCGAAGCAAGCCCCTGCAGGAACCTCTGAGCTCTCTCCTCAGCGTCCTGCACCATCTTCGGCGCAAACCGACTAAGCCTCATGAACTCCTGGTGGTACATGTCCACTGACGAGTTCCCCTGCTTCAGATCGATAAAACGCTGCAGCATCTCCTCCTTGGCAGCCTTCGGGAAGAACTCACCCTCAAATCTGGCTTTGAAGGTAGCCCAAGCTATCGGCTCCACCAACAACTTCTCTTCAGCATCCCACCAATTCCTGGCGTTATCCTTCAGCTGCCTCTTCGCCAAATCAACACATCCAGCCGGGGTGATCTTGGCCATCTTCAGATTGTCCTCGACGTTCCGAATCCACTCATCGGCCGCCAGAGGACCCTCAGAACCATCAAAATATGCGGGACCCAGCTCCCGAAATTGCTTCGCTCCTGGCTCAGAGCGAGGGGCATCCGGAAGAACCCGGGCAGCTCGAGCAGGTGGAGCATTCTGGACTTGCAAAAGCACGAGAGTGGAGCTGTGAAGCCCCAAACCCGATAAGCGTCCACAATACATAAACAGGTCCCTGTAACCACAACAGAATAGCAATAATAACACAAGGAGAGACTGAAATAAAATTCACATCTCACAAATATTGTCCAACATCACAAATATGTTCAACATCCAGAAAAGCCACCAGGCTAAAAGAAAAGAGTCTAAAGGCCCAGAACAAGGCCAACAAAAGCAACAACATAACAAAGTATGGGTGCCACGCACCAATAACAAACAACTATCTAACAAAAATAAAACGCAACGGAGACACTAGGACTGGTCCCCAGTGTCCACGTACTCCCCGTCAAACACAAGCTCGGGCTCGGCGTCAACAAACACCTCGTCCTCAACGAGGTACTCGGGCTCAGGATCTAACATGTGTCACCCAAAAGAGTAAAGGGGCACATGTCAGCAAGTCTAAAAGACTTGGGCAAGGAAACTGAAAGTGAGGCATCTAGCAACCTAGCAGTTATAGTATTAAGTAATGACATGGCAGTTAAGCATGATGCAACAGTTTAAAAAGAGAAGCAAGCATGCACAATGTAGCAAAAGCTACCAAATCACTAATCACTTATCATTTAACACTTATCACTTATCACTTATCACTTATCACTTATCACTTAGTGCATAGAGAGTCCACCTGCTGGCCAGCTCGTGGCTCAGGCCGCTTATCTCTACCACTATTAATCACTTGTCACTGGTAAACACTTAGTGCATAGAGAGTCCACCTGCTGGCCAGCTCGTGGCTCAGGCCGCTTATCTCTATCACTATTAATCACTTGTGCACTAGAGAGTCCACCTGCTGGCCGGAGTGGCGGATCAGGCCAACTCGGGGCTCAGGCCGCTTATCTCTTACCCCACCCATATGTGTCGAGCGTTGGGGTTTCCAACTCACTAAGCTCGCTTCTGGAACACGAGCCAGGAATATAATATTGTAGCGTGCGCTACGCAATCACGTTGAATAATCACTATGCAAAGACATGAACAGATATTTGCGTACCATTAATTTAAATTAAACGTGACAGGCAAAATGCAATGACATGTCAATTAAATTGCGTACCGTTAATGGAAGGTAAACATGACATGGTAATTGTGCAACATGCTAAATGTCGGAACTAGCTTCGTTGTCAAGCTAGTTCCCCAATTTGCGCCTAGGCGAGTATCATTTCGTCGCCTAGCCTCTTTTACGCCTACAACATGCAAATGGCCTAAAACATGGCCTAAACCTTAAGTGGCAAGTTTCACTTGCCTAGCACCGGGGATGACGATCAACCTCGTCACACGGATGCTATCTACGAGGAAATCGCTGTTTAGGGGGAAACAAACACCAAACACATGAAATTAATTAGGGTTTCACCAAAATTATAAATAAGTTATAAAAACAACGGTAGATCGATCTCTTACCGAGAGGAGACGGAAGGAACACTCCGGGGAACCCTAGGATCAAATCTGGAGAAGATTGGAGAAGATTGGGGAAACTAGGGTTTTGGGGGATTTGGGGATTTGATGGGTTTTGGTGAGATTTTGGGGAAGATGAGAGGTAGATAGTGTACGAGTTGGAGGGGAAGAAAACGTTTGGGTTGGGTATTTATAGGCTAGGCTGGCGGCTAGGGCAAAACTAGGGTTTACAGCACTAGTTAGTCGGTCAAAGAACAACCACTGACCGACTAGTTTGACAACTAGTCGGTCGGTCGACCAACGCAGACCGACTAAGTGTAAACAGTAGCTACAGGTGAAATTAGGATTCTAGAGTTAGTCGGTCCATGAACAAATACTGACCGACTAGTTTGGCAACTAGTCGGTCGATGAACGTTCTTAGACCGACTAAGAGTAAACAGTAACTGATACAAAAAATAATTTGATGAGTTAGTCGGTTCAAGAAGAGTCGTTACAGTCATGCTCATAAGAAATCATCACATTGCAATATATTTGATGTCAACATTATTTATGATAACATTCTTAAATATATTATGCATTTGATAAGTTGGAATATGGTATATTGAAATTATGGACAAATGATCATGACATATTCCTAAATTGCTAAGACGTGCATATGTTGATATGTGACATCTATGAAAATATTTTGAGTTAAGTTTATTTTGTAATATCTTGAGCTATAACTCTTTTGGAGTTCATCTTTCAGAATAGTCACACATATGCTCATTGTTCATACTTATTGATTATTGAGATGCACATGTATCTATCTTGTTGTCTATTTTGGACTCAGTGTCATAAAAATTCATGATAGAATTATTCTCTAAATGACACAACATGTTTACATTTCACTTGTTCACATTTCTTGCTTATGCAATTCATTTTGTGAAATATGACCATTGATAACATATGAATCCATGCCTATATTTTTTAATCTATATATGGTATTGATATAACACTTAGTATCATACTTTCTATTAAAATCAATGAATGCTGGGATATTTATTTCATTAGGAAACAAAATTATTTTATGACTCAAAAGATTAAAAATTTTCTATTGAGTCATCCTTAATGAATAAAATTCCATTTGTTCATGGATACCAAAAGATTGTATTATACATGGCTGTTATGCATTCTTTATGCATGATATTTGATTCATTCATATGTTAAGATCATAAATATGTTTCTGTAAAAGGTTGTATGTTGGAATTGAATATGTTTATTGACTACAATTGCTGTTTTTGAATATATTCTATGCTTAAATGTTGCTCATTTAATGCCGACAGAATAACACCTCCATGAGATTAATGCATTATTATATGAGGAGTAAGTATGATTTCTTTTAATTCATGTTTCAATCCATGCTAAATTGAAATATATGCATGACGAGATATTGAGATATTTTTATGTCATTGAATATTGCATGCTATGAATGTTTAATACATGCTATTTATTAAATATCTCTTTCACATAGTATGCATATTATTTTATCCAAGTAATTTTTTTCTTTCACACTTGGTGTCACGAATATTTTTTAACACATGGTTGAACTTATCTGATATACTCTGCTAAATATTTGTTGGTCTTATGCTAACATCTCTTTTGCAGGAAAAGAAAATTGAATTCTCCTCCAAAAATCATATTCTTATTATACTTTGTCATTAAATTATTTTTGTTGATGACAAGGGGGAGAAAAATATGAAATGCAAAAATGAAAATATATTATGTACTGTTTTTCTAACGGCTTCGATGCAGGGGGAGAACCGCATCAAAGCAGGGGGATTAAGTATACTTTCATTTATTTTCATATTTCAACTTACTTCATTTTTCATTTGGGTGTCATCATAAAAAAGGGGGAGAGTGATGGAAATTGAATTCCACCCCAAGTGATTTTGATGATGAGCACACCAAATGAAGCTTAGTTTACTAACTACACTACAATTAAGTGTGCAGGATATGCGACAAATGAAAAGCTTTATTCATTCTCAAAGAAGCGCAATCTACACTCAAAGACAAGGACGAACGTTGCCAAGATCAAATAATGAAGCTTAAAGCTCAAATAGAACAAGAAGCTCAAGTGAAGCTCACATCTACTTCATCGGTTGATTAAGCTTCCGAAGACGTGTCCTAGTCTATAGTGAGTGTGTTGTGTCTTTTTTAGGGTATTGTTAAAGCCAAATCGTATACACAATCACACACACACAAACGATTTTAAAATGTTTTGAATATCTTTTAAATCATCTTCAAAAAGGATTTTGAGAGGTTTTGCTAGTCGTTTTGTAACTCCATAGTGAAACTCAAGCACACACAGGAGTTAGCTACTTATTTGACTAGTTGTATCGCAGGAAAAACTCCTCTGGGAGTCGACTACCAAAGGTAGGGAGTCGACTACCAGCTGAGAATCGAGATTTCCTGAAACACACTGGGAGTCGACTACCACTCCTAGGGAGTCGACTACCAGCTGTCGAAGTTTGACGTTTTGACTTAAATTTTGAAATATCTTTGAGTAATTTTCTCCCATGATTTTCGGGACAAAAGTCAAAGTAATTTGAATTTCAAATTCTCAGATTTCTCCTATAAATAGAGGACCATTTTCATTGAGAAAAACACAACAACTATTGAATTCAAATTCTCTCGTGCAAACGCTCTAAAGTTCTAAGCTCTCATTCTCTCTTTAGCCAATTCTGTTTTATTATTGATCTTGCAAATTTTGTCATTATTTTCTGAAGATCATAATCTCGTTTTATTGGCTAACTGTTTTTCAAATCCGTATTACTTTCTCTTGATTTTTATTCAAAGGATTTTTGAAAAACATTAGATCTAGATCACAAAGACTTCATTCGTATCTTTGTGTGATCTAGAATCTTATTCTATCAAGCCACTACACGTAATTTCGTCTATTACTATTTGGCTATAGAATCTGGGTGTAATACCAATCTCCATCAATTTATTGTGGTGAATTGGATATCAATTTTATTATGTTGTTGCTGTTGGAACCCTATACAAGTCTAGGTGTTGCCGTTGGAAATCCTGGTCAAGACTAGGTCGTTGGAAATCCTAACGAGTGGAGTTAGGTAATTGTATTGCCTAGGCAATAGTGGAAAATCTCGTACCGGATTGGTCGGGGACTGGACGTACCCGGGTTGCGGGGAACCAGGATAAAATCGCTTGTCTCTGCGTTTGTTTTTCTGTGATTGTTTATATTTCTTGTACAAGCATTTTTCATTTGCTAATCTTATATCTTTGTAATTCCTTGTTCATTTTTTATTGCAAAGATTATTTATTTAATTCCGCAGTGTAAAGATCTTTTATCTAATTGTAATCTTATTTCTTTCATATTATTTGTAAGATTATTTTGTTGATTAAGAACCAAGCGTAGATCACTCTACTTGGTTTCTTAGGCAACATTAGAAGGGTTTTAATTGTGCTAATCAACAAACGAAAAAGTTTAATATTTGAACAACATTATTCAACCCCCCTTCTAGTGTTGTTTGCCATCCACAGGATCCAACACAAAGGACAATTTCCTGCTCCCACAGATAGATCACCTTGTGGACATGACGATCGAGAGCTTCTCTGTTTTATAGATGCATACTCCGTTTACAATCAGATCCACATCTATGAGCTGGACCAGGAGAGTACAGCCTTTTTGACAGACCGATGGATGTACTTCTACAAAGTGATGCCCATCAGTCTGAAGAACGCTGGGACCACCTAAAAGCACTTGGTCAATAGAATGTTCGTGGATCTGATTGGCAAAATAGTTGTGGTGTACGTCAATGTCATGCGGGTTAAATCCTTGACAGTTGACAGCCATATCGCCAACCTGGAGGAAACCTTCACGATCCTATCAAAGTACCATATGATCAACCTGAACAAGTGTGTTTTTGGAGTTGCGTCGGGAAAATTCCATGGTTTCATGGTCCATCATAGAGGAATTGAGACTAACCTAAAGAAGATCAGCGCCATGACTGTCATGTTGTACCCTACGAGAATCATGGAAGTCCAATACCTCACCGGATGGATAGCCACTCTCAATCGCCCTCAGGGCCAATTATTTGTAATTGGGACATCTTGTAATTCGGGTCGAATCTGAAAGAAAACGGGTCAGATCTGCACGTTTCGACCCAGTCAGCCGAACAACAGAGCTCGAAGGCCGAGCTGTGGCCCAGCTGTCGGACAGAGCTGTCGCCGAGCCCTGGCTGTCGAGCTTCCAGCATGCCAAAAACCAGAGAGTTTGCTAGTCGACTAGTGCTTTGTCACTAGTCGACTAAGATGACATTAGATGTTTAATTTGCCCTTAAGAAAATGCAGAAAATAGTCCTAAACTTAGAAAAATATTGAAAAATAGCCACTGGACTTGAAAAACTGCCTTGTTCACCTAAAAATAAGAGGATGTTGTGAACGGTTAAATACCAGAGTTGGTTAAGATTCTGGGCTATCTTAGAGATAGGCACATGTCAATGTAACCTATAAATCAAGAGCTGGGGGCTCCTCCCCCAGTAGTTGATTCATAACACGTTATCAGCACGAGACTCTAGAAATTTTTTTCTTTCCACAAATTTTTCTTTCGTTGCGAAGGCGAAGGCGAGAGGAGATGGGAGATCCACGCGTGCGGTGCAAGGCTTCCTCAAACGAGCGTCGTCATCCGCGTAGGGCTTCGTTCAACTGTCGCTATATCCGGAGGACGGATATAGAGGTAAAATCACTAAAAACAATGTTTTAATCATACGTATGATTGTTCTTCCCCTAGATCTCGCAAGATCGACACGGGAATTTACTAGATCGCCTAAAACGAACGAATTTTTCGTCCCAAAACCCAATTTTTAGGGTTCTCCCCCACCCCTATCGTCCATGGCCGCCCCCTCTTAGGGCAGGCGGCCGACGCCGTGTCCGCCCCCCTGCAGGGGGGCGACCGGTGCCCCGCCACCGTCTCCCCTGCAGTGGCAGCGGCCCGCCGTCCCCCCTGCTGGGGGGCGGCGAAGCCCCGCCGCCACACCCCTTGTAGGGACCGATGGGCCCGTCGTCCCCCTCAGGGGGTGGCAGCGCCCTGCCGCCGTCCCCCCTGCAGGGGGTGGCCTCCCCCCTCCGCCGTTCGACGGCTGTACGGGGGCGGCGGCGGCTAACCCTAGCTGCCGCCCCAAAACCCTACTGGGCTTACGAGCCCATATTCATAAAAAAAATTTTGATTGCGGGCCTGAAGCCCGCAGCCAACCTACGGGCTTCAGGCCCGCAGGCCAGTTCTTCTTCAAAAAAAATTGCGGGCCTGAAGCCTGCAAGCGAACTGCGAGCCTCAGGCCCGCAGACCTTGTTTCAAAAAAAAAAGAAGAAGAAGAAGAAACACTGGGAGAAGGCTAAAAATAAGCCTTAAAAGGCTTTTTGGGCTAAAAATTAATTAAAAAGGGCGTTTGTGGGCCTAAAAATTCGTGAAAAATCACAGTATACTATGGGAAATAAGTGGACATATAAGGGATTATTGAGGACTATTGGAGGATATTGGGGATGAATTTAAAAAGGAAAACTTCTTCCTTTTACGAAGAAAATGTTTAATTATTGGGCTCTTTTTCCAATTCTTGGAATAAACCCAAATTTTGCACAACCCCTGCATTAAATGATTTCATCTGTAAAATCATCTATACATGCTTTGTATCACTGGCATATTATGTGGATATTACATGCGTGGTTGTGCATTATATTTAAGCTTAATAATTAGGAAGATCCTGCGACCGCTCTGCAGTTAGTCACCTAACCTAACGGTGTATGACGTTGCCAAGTGGTCCAATAATTATTAAGTGATTAAATTGTTTATCCATCTCTGCGAATATTAAATGCCTGTGATGCCTGTGATGAAAATATCTAATGAAAATGTCTAATGGAAATGTTTGATGAGCCTGCATGGATGGCTAATTGTGGTTTTTGGATCGGCTGTTTAAGTCCCACATTTTATTTTCCTACACTTTTCTTTTAATTTTGAGAGAAATTGTAGTGAGGAAATTTTGTAAATGTCCAAGACCAAAGACCATTTTCCATGGAGACGGAGGCCACAATTGAAGCTGAAGATCTTATATGGGACCCACGGAGGTTTCCAAAGTTGTAATTTCTTTTTAAAGCTTTCATTTGTGTAATATGGACTGTAATGGGACTTTGAACTATTATTTATGTGGGACTGACCGATCCACGCAATTAGCCCTTCATATTAAAATTGCCGCCGCATGAAAATGTTTATGTTTAAATTATTAATTCATGCATATTTGTGCTCTGCTAGATAAAATGGCTAAAATCGCAAGTGTCGATTTCGAAGTGCTGGATACATCAGGAAGAAACTATCTGAGCTGGCAGCTTGATGTGAAGTTTCATCTGCGGGCAAAGTCCCTCATTTCTGCTGTGACTCATAATGAAAATGTAAGCGATATAGAAAAGGAGCAAGCCATTATCTATATTCACCGCCATGTGGACAAGACCCTAAAGGCCGAATACCTTACGGTCGAAGATCCACTTGAGCTGTGGACTGCCCTTGAGGATAGATATAAACATCAGAAAGATGTAATAATGTTGGATATGGAAGACGTTTGTACACCCTTGTAGGGGATGTACGAGGGAATACGGACCTCGAACGTCGCGTACACGAAGTCGTGTACAAAGGGAATCTGTTCCCTTGCGGAGAGGATCTCTGGATGAGTGGGAAAGTCGCATTATATATGCATAAGTGCATGCGACATATGGCTAATAAAGGGGGAATATCTTAAGCTTATGTTGTACCATGCATATGGTACAACTTAAGCTTATAATGTGCCATGTATCATGGTACACCTTAATTAAGTTGTTCCAAAGGAACAACTTACCCTAAAATAACTACCTTGGGGGCTATAAATAAGACCCAAGGGTAAGCCATTTCTTACACCTTTTGCATGAAATTCATGCATGCAACTTCATTCTAGCGAAGCTCTGCAGAAATCCTTTCTCTTCCTCTATCCAAGTTCTTAATCTAAAGTAGAGATTTAGATTGTGGATTTAGTAGCCTTACTCCGTTCGTGAGTAGACTCGATCCGTCGTGGCGAATCCGAAGGCGAAGTTCGTAGACTACCGTGCCGCGTACGCAAGCGTAAGTCTCAACTTCATATTATCGATCCTAACTCTGTTTTGGCAGGATCCTACATTGGTATCGGAGCCATATGGGTTCGCCCCGATCAAACCACCGCCCCGTCGAAACTATGAACGAGTCGTTGTCTTTTTCACGAATGGGTCTCCTACTATTACGGATATAGTAGGAACGCTTTGTGACGGAGAGAACGCAGCGGTTGTTCTTTTCACGTTAGGGTCTCCTATCATTACGGATATGGTAGGAACTCTCCGTGACGGGAAGAACCGACCGTTCACGTAGTATGTTATTTTTCATTTTTGGCACACGGCCATTAGGAAATAACTAATTTCTCGACGAACGGGTGCTTCATCGACGAACGGGTGCTTCATCGAGGAAGATGATGGTAGTTATTTCCATCGGGTAAGAGGAAATTTGGTGCATGTGCACCATGGCCAAATGGGCTATGAAGGCTATGCACCCCCCTCCACTTGCGGAGGGGGTTGGCTACGGCCAATAACCACCGGCGACCACCCCATCAAGGGGGAGGAGTATGTGCGGCAACCCCATTCAAAGGGGGTGGCCGGCCATGGCCAAAGGGGCCATGGCCGGCCAATGCCAAATGGCCTTGGCCATGACCGGCCATGGCCATGACCGGCCATGGCCAAGCCATGGCCGGCCATGGCCAGGCCGGCAGTGGCCGGCCAAGGCCAGGCCGGCAATGGCCGGCCTTGGCCAAGGCCTGCCGGCCAGGCCGGCAGTGGCTGGCCAAGGCCAGGCCGGCAATGGCCGGCCTTGGCCAAGGCCTGCCGGCCAGGCCGGCCCTGGCAGTGGCCACGGCCGGCGCCCTGGCCACTGCCAGGGCCAGGCGACCCTGGCAGAGGCCAGGGCCGGCGCCCTGGCCTCGGCCAGGGCCTGGCCGGCCCTGGCAGGGGCCAGGGCCGGCTGGCCTGCCCTGGCAGGGGCCAGGGCCGGCTGGCCTGCCCTAGCAGAGGCCAGGGCCAATGCCCTGGCCTCGGCCAGGGCCTGGCCGGCCAAGGCAGAGGCCCTGGCCGGCCCTTGGCCAAGCCCCGGCCAGGGCAGAGGCCCTGGCCGGGAAGAAGTTGCAAGACCAAAAATTGGTCGACCAATTTGGTGTTTTTGGTCGACCAATCCGACAGAAGGTCTGGGTCGATTGCAAATTTGCCAAATGACCCATACGGGGTAACAAAAGGCCTTGGTCAAACTCGAATGTGTCGATTAGTCCATACGGGGCTAACCACAGTGCCGACTAGTTCATACGGGACTAACGTTTTAATGAAGTTTTTTATTGTGCTCTACTCCTTGAAGATTAGCCTTAGTTCTCTACTTCATGCGAGATTAGCCATGTCATTGTGCTCTACTCTACGGAGATTAGCCAATGTACTTATGACGTTGTGCTCTACTCTACGGAGATTAGCCAATGTATTTTAAATTTTTGAAAAATACGTTTTTCAAAAACTTTTTTCCGCTGCAAAGTACTATAAGAGTACTAACATTTGATAAAGTGAGGGAGAAATATTGAAAGTTACTCTAGATGGTGATTGGAAACATAGTGACCTTTCCGACTCTAGAGTTACATCTTCAATATTTTTCGAAAGTAACTTATCAAATTATGAATATCATTCCAAGTGGGAGTTGATTTTAGAACTATCCATATGGGATATTCTATTATCATTTCAAGTGGGAATTATATTTGAAAAATACGTTTTCAAACTCGTTTTTTCACTGCTAGTACTATAAGAGTACTATTGTTTGATAAGTGATGGGGGAATATTGAAGGTTGTTCTAGATGGTGATTGGAATCATAGAGACCTTTTCGATTTTAGAACAACATCTTCAATATTTTTCGAAAGTAACTTATCAAATATAATATAATTCCAAGTGGGATTTGAATTTTTAGAACTATCCAAATGGGATACTCTATTATCATTTCAAGTGGGAGTTATATTTTAAGAATTTTTTATGCAATGTTTTGATCGAACCTTCGGTTTTGTGTCTTTTGCAGCATTTTAAAAGTAAAATGTCTTCCGCTTCAAAGAATATCGTCGCTGAGTTAAACAAAGGTGAAAAACTCAACGGCGATAATTACAAACTTTGGTCCATTAAGATACAATACGTTCTAGAGGAGCAAGAAGTGCTCGAAACTCTAAAGAACGTTATGATTGAACCGGAGTTGGGCACTACGGCCCAACACCGAAGAGACAAGGAAGCTTTTGATGCTTGGTCTCGGAAGAATAAGATAGCGCGCATTACGTTATTAAGCAGTATGGCTAATGACATAATGCGCATCTTCCGAGAACATGACCTAGCCATGGACATATGGTCTAAGCTAGAGGAGAAGTTCGGTGGCATATCGGTGTCCAAACTTCGCGCCTTAACTATAAAGTTCGATACATATAAGAAACGTCCAGATCATTCCATGGGGAAACATCTGCGACATATGGCGAACCTTATATCAGAGTTAAAGGACGCAGGTCATGTGCTCACGGATGAGCAACAAATCCAAGCAGTCATACGTTCCCTACCAAATGGGTGGGATCAAATGAAGATGCATCTCACTCACAATGAGAGCATCAAGACCTTCAGCGATGTTTCCAAGCACCTCGAATTAGAGGAAGAGCGGCTTGCGGCTGCCAAGCCAAGTGCAGAAGTGCACATGGTTGCTAGTTCCTCACACGGGGAAAAGAAACGTAAAGATCGTTCGAAGTCTTCTAATGAACGTAATATGCAACCTGAGTCTACCAAGGAACCTAAACATAAGGGTGGGCACAAGAAATGGCACAAGAAGAAAGACTTGAAAAGGATCAAGTGCTTCAAGTGCAACAAACTCGGTCACTATGCTCGTTCGTGTACGAGTGGAAGTGACGAGGTAACTTGTAATACTAGTTACATATGTGTTTCTAGTTCAATATTTCTTGTGGAATCTAATCCATTTTGGGATAATTGATTCAGGTGCCACCGACCACATAGCAAAGGACAGACGGTCCTTCGTGGAGTATCACCGGATACCCCAAGGAATGAAGTGGATCAATGTAGGAAACAACACACGTGTTGTAGAGAAAGGCGTTGGGAATTGCAAGCTAGACTTGGACAACGGCCACACTCTCCTACTTTATGATGTTCTCTTCATTCCATATATTCAAAGGAATATTAATACTGTGGTCAATTTAATGGGTCTTGGTTATAATTGGTTCCTTCATGATTGTAATATGGACCTATTTTGTAATAATTCCTTTATTGGTACTGGGTTTGTATTTCAAAGGATTTATTGTAATAAGTACAATGTATTTCCTCATGTAATGAAAAATTTCCTTGTGACAAATTCTTTGACTAATGAGTCTAATATAATTTGTTGGCACGCAAGGCTTGGTCATATTGGACCAATGCGTATAGATAGACTTGCCAAACGTGGCTTTCTATCCAATGTTTCAAAGGTTGACATGTCGACCTGCGAACATTGCCTTGTGAGGAAATCTTGTCGCAAGCCGTTTGGAACCGGCACAAGGGCCGAGGTTCCATTACAGCTTATCCATTCGGACATATGTGGTCCGATGAATGTCAAGACAAGACGCGGGAAGTCCTATTTTTCATCACTTTTATCGATGATTTCACCCGATTCGGTCATATCTATTTGATATCCCACAAAAGTGAAAGCACTAAACCTGCTTTAAAAACTATATGAGTTTAGTGGAGAATCAATTAGATCGCAAGATTAAGGTCGTGCGAACCGATAGGGGCGGTGAATATCAATCAACAAGTTTAAAGGAACTTTTGTGATGAAAAAGGCATAGTACATCAGGTATCTATGTCTTATACTCCTCAACAAATTGGTGTTGCAGAAAGGAGGTATAGGACTTTAATGAAAAATGGTCCGTTCATTGATGGCGCAAGCTAACTTGCCAATCACTTTTTTTGGGGTGATGCATTATTGACGGCCGCTTTCATTTTGAACCGCGTACCCTCGAAATCAGTTAGCTCCACTCCTTATGAGTTGTGGAACCAAAGGTCTCCTGACTTAGACATTTTGAAACCTTGGGGTTGTGCATTCTACGCACATATTTCCTCCCATAAGTATGGCAAACTTGGGCCAAGGGGAAGGAAACGTATCTTTATACGATACGCAGAAAACTCCAAAGGTTATATGTTTGTTAGTCAGGAAGACAATGGTGGGCTAATTGAGTTTGAGTCGAGGGATGTCACTTTCTTGGAAAACGAGTTTCCAAGACAGGGCGAGATAAGTCAAGACTTATCTTTATTTGAGATTTATGATCAAGAAGGATTACCTCATTCGATTGGGAGAATTCTTGGTGAAAACGAAAATACGTTTCAACCTTCACCAATGGATTATACGAATGACGATTATCCTATTCCATACGGGAATAATGATCCAAGTGGGAGCAATTCTAACGACATTCCAAGTGGGAGTGATATTAGAATTGATCTAATTTCAAGTCAACAAGGACTTGAAGAAATCTCAAATACAACGTAGTATTCGTACAAGGTTGGCTCCTCTAAGATTTGAGGATGAATTTCCGTAAACCTTTATGACTTTACTACAAGATGATGACGAGCCTGCTACTTTCAAACAGGCCGCATCATGCCCTGCGAAAGACAAATGGATGGAAGCGATGAAGGAGGAATTGAAATCCATGAAAGTTAACCAAGTCTGGGACTTAGTTAACTTACCCAGAGGACATAGAGCAATTGGGAACAAATGGGTTCTCAAGATCAAGCATAAGGCTGATGGCTCTATTGACAGATATAAAGCTCGCCTTGTCGCGAAAGGTTTTACGCAACAGGAAGGGATAGACTACGAAGAGACCTTCTCACCTGTTGTGCGTTTTACCTTGATTCGCATGATTCTGGCAATGGTAGCTTGCTTATACCTCGAATTACATCAGATGGATGTAAAGACTGCCTTTCTCAATGGAGAATTGGACGAGGAGATCTATATGGAACAACCAACAGGGTTTGTAAAAGAAGGAAACGAACATAAGGTTTGTAAACTTTGTAAGTCCATATATAGTCTTAAATAATCCTCGAGGCAATGGTATATACAATTTCAAGAAGTTGTCTTATCAAATGGATTTTCCATGCTTGATGAAGATAACTGAGTATATATCAAGAGGATTAAAAGCAAGTATATTATCATGTCTCTATATGTAGATGACATTTTAATAGCCAGAAATGACAAGGGCTTTGTGATGAGTATCAAGGCTTGGCTTTCATCAGTATTTGAGATGAAAGGCATAGGAAAAGCCGCATATATCCTTGGAGTTAAGATTTCAAGGAATCGTTCGAAGAAACTTCTTTCTCTTTCACAGGAGACTTATATAAAGAAGGTTCTAGAACGATTTAATATGCAAGACTGCAAGTCCATTGATATTCATATAAGCATATGCGATAATTTATATCTGGAATCGTGTCCAAAGAACCAAAAGGAAAAGGAAATTATGGAAAAAGTTCCATATTCCAGTGCAGTTGATAGTCTTATGTACGCTATGGTGTGTACGAGACCGGACATCTGTTTTGCCGTTGGAAATGGTAAGCTGTTACCAATCCAACCCAGGGCAAGAACACTGGAAAGCGGTTAAGAGGATAATGCAATATCTTAAAGGAACTGCAGATTTGCAAAAGACTATGATAAAACCAAGAAGGTAGACATAAGGTACATATCTACGCATGAGATGATAGAGGATCAGCTTACGAAAGCGATCCCCAGAAATGTGTTTTATAAACACTTATCATCCCAAGGATTGCGTACGAGCTGAGTTGTACCAATATATATTCCCATGTCTAAGAAAGATCAAATTTAATAAAAGAATAAGTTCTTTTTCAAACATTGCATATGAATTTCTTAAAGAAATGTTTGTGTACATTTTTGAAATCTCAGCTGAATTGTGTGTATGTCGGACAGATAAAGGTTGGCTCTCTCACATGAGCAACCGCCTTATCTTATCAGATGGATAAGATAGAGATGAGACTAGTTTAAAGTCAAAATCATTAGACGAATGATTTAGAGTCATGACTTAAACAAGATAGTCGAATGAAAGATCTGCATCATATGGATGCTTACAAAAGATCTGAGATCTGTATCACAAGGATATTTGAAAGAGATCTCATAGGATTTTTTCCTATCTGTCTTATGCAGGATGAGAGTCCGTGAATATTTCACGAGTAGTAAGGGGACTCAAAAAGATAGTCACTGTGGTGTCTGATCTTTTCATCCGTACAACATCATTAAGACATACTCTCCCTGGGAAAGGAGTGATGTTGTAATACGTGTTCATACCACGTATGCATTTCGACCACTGAGTTAGTAGCAATAGTGTTTGCTATTATGTGAGACTCAAAGGCCATATGGGTCTTAACTCTTACCCTCAAGGACTCCAATTGGTTCCTTTAGATTTGACGAAATGATCGCTATCTTAGCGTGTTACTTATGGGCTATGATAATTCGGCTCGGCGGGGCACGTTAGAAAAGCGAGTCTAGTCAAGATCAGAAGGTTCGCAAGAAGAGGAAGATTGATTTCATATTCGCATTTGGACTTTAATGATTCAAAGCTGGCCTGCCAATTGTAATCCAGATGGGATTCAATTGTTGAATATAAAGTATAAGAAATGTGAAGAAATAATCTAGGGTAAAGCATGCGTTGAATTACTCAACTTTGCACCTTCGAGGTCGTTGTGTATCTCTAACAAGTGCACAACAACAGACTCTACGCGCATGACGGTCGCACGGTCTATTTCTCGGTATGATAGATGAAAGAACTAAGAGAAAGATGTTCTCTTACAATCCCCTCAAGTGTGAGTTGGAGATGTTGGATATGGAAGACGTTTGTACACCCTTGTAGGGGATGTACGAGGGAATACGGACCTCGAACGTCGCGTACACGAAGTCGTGTACAAAGGGAATCTGTTCCCTTGCGGAGAGGATCTATGGATGAGTGGGAAAGTCGCATTATATATGCATAAGTGCATGCGACATATGGCTAATAAAGGGGGAATATCTTAAGCTTATGCTGTACCATGCATATGGTACAACTTAAGCTTATAATGTGCCATGTATCATGGTACACCTTAATTAAGTTGTTCCAAAGGAACAACTTACCCTAAAATAACTACCTTGGGGGCTATAAATAAGACCCAAGGGTAAGCCATTTCTTACACCTTTTGCATGAAATTCATGCATGCAACTTCATTCTAGCGAAGCTCTGCAGAAATCCTTTCTCTTCCTCTATCCAAGTTCTTAATCTAAAGTAGAGATTTAAATTGTGGATTTAGTAGCCTTACTCCGTTCGTGAGTAGACTCGATCCGTCGTGGCGAATCCAAAGGCGAAGTTCGTAGACTACCGTGCCGCGTACGCAAGCGTAAGTCTCAACTTCATATTATCGATCCTAACTCTGTTTTGGCAGGATCCTACATATACTACCAAGGGCACGATATGAGTGGGAGAACATGAGACTGCATGACTTTAAGTCCATATCTGAGTACAACTCAGCTCTCTTTAGCATCACCTCACGCCTGAAGTTGTGTGGTGAAAAAGTCTCAGAAGATCGCATGCTGGAAAAGACGTACACGTTTTTCCATGAGAAAGATGCGATACTAATGCAGCAATACCGTGAACGAAAGTTTACCAGTATTCTGAGCTGCTGTCATGTTTATTCATGGCTGAACAAAACAGAGAGCTTCTCCTCGCCACTCACAATATGTGCCCCCTAGCACTGCTCCCATCCCAGAAGCTCATAAAGCCTCTTCTTCTCGAAAGAAGAGAGACAATAAAAGAAACGAAAGACCACAGAAAGGGGGACAGAACAAAAAGGCTAGGGGCCAAGTCCAGCAACAAAGAAATGAAAGTAAGCGAAAGTTCACGAGGCGCAGAAAAAACAAAAACAGAGATGATGCACCCCCACCCAAGAGGGAATGGGAAGACCAGTGCCATAGCTGTGGCATGAAAGGCCATTGTTCGAGAGTGTGCCGAACTCCGCAGCATCTCCAGAATTTGTATAAAGAGAACAAGAAAAATAAAGCTGAAACAAACCTGATGACCTCTGATGCTCCAGTCAAATTTACAGCTGACGACTTTGAAAATGATGACATGCTTGATTAGCCCCTATTTTTATCTTAGCAATTTGTTTTGAGAATAATTTATGTTATGAGAGCATTTGAATTATTAAATTTGTTTTGAATGAAAATGTTTATTTGAAAATGCATGTGCCTATACGATTCATCTTTTAATAGATGAACTGCTCTCATGACTGATTAGTAGACAATAAACACATACGATCTTTCAATAAAAAGCCCAAGGGCCATATTGAAGATCCAGGGAATGCAACACTATTGCCCCCCAAATGACACAAAAACAAAAATAAAGGATGCACTAATCTCTCCGAATTCCAAAAGAAACTTTCTAAGTTTCAAGGACATCTGTTTCAACGGATTCCATTTGGAAGCAACAAATGTAAATGAAAAACAAATTACTGTATGTAACGTCTCAAGAAAAAGGATTAAACTCCATACTAGAACGTTTTGAGAGCCTTACAAGCCTCAACCATACAAAGATTCGGAGAAAGAAGCGAAATTAAACGGAGCACCTGAAGTGCCCGATATTAGCCAAGTTTTTACTCTGGCATGATAGACTTGGCCACCCTGGATCAGTGACGATGCACCGCATCTTATCCTATGTGTATGACTTGAAGAACCAGAAGATTCTTTAGAAGGGAGAATTCCCTCACATCCCTTACTATAAGGGAAAACTAATTACAAGGCCATCTCTACGAAAAATTGAAAAAGAATCTCCACGCTTCCTCAAAAAGAATATAAGGAGATAGATGTCGATAAAATCCACCCCCTAGTGGGCTATTTCAGTACTTCATTGTACTGATAAATGCATCCTCAGAATATTCGTATGTGTGTCTACTACAGACCCGCAAACTTAGATTTTCCAAAGCTATTGGCACAAAAATAAAAATGTTGCGGGCACATTTCCCAGACAATAAAATATAGAAAATAACTCTGGTTAGTGTTGGGAAATATACCACCCCATCAATTCAAGAGTACTGCCAAGCAACGGGAATAGAAAATGAACATACAAGTGCAGCATGTCATACCCAAAATGGGTCGACAGTCACTGAAAAGTAGACTCCAATGGATTGAACGTCCATTAAATCTCGATTGCCTATGGATGCATGGGGACATGCAAATTCTGCATGCTGCATCGTAAATGAAAATAAGACCCTCTGAGGTCAGAGTCTCCAATGCAACTTGCATATGGAATGCCACCGAACATTTCTCATCTGAGAATCTTCGGTCGCGCAATTTAAATCCCCATCCACCACCACAGAGGACAAAAAATGGGTCCTCAACGTCGCCTAGGTATCTATGTAGGGTTTGACTCACACTCAATTATAAGATACCTAGAACCCCAAACAGGGGACGTATTTAAGGCACATCTTGAAGACTGTGATTTCGATGAGATGAGTTTCCCCAAAATAGGCCCAGACACTGAGAAATCTAGTGCAAAGAAAATTATAACGTGGGATACAAAAAGCTTGACCCACTATGATTCGGTAACAAAATAAATGCGATGATGCGATCCTGAAGATCCTCTACAGTACAATGTTCACCACTTACCGAACTCATTTACTGACAACCAGAAGATTGTCAGATCACACATCTCTGCTGTAAAAACTCCAGCTAGGATTGACATCCCCAAGGATGGATGCAATCTACCAGCAGCAGAAGTGGCTAATCCTCAACAAAAAAGAGACAGACCACCAGGCTCCAAGGACAGAAACTCCTGGAGACCTTAAGACAATACTACCATAGGACAATTGTCTCATGTCCACACCCACACCCTTCCCGGAATCCACTGCAGAGGAACTGCCGGAAAAAAGTGAAATTGAAAGTAAATGTTGTACGTACTGAGGAGGTGCTGGACAGATAGAACATAAATTGTCGACAATGTATTCACGTATTATATTGCCATATATATCGCAAAAGCGATGATGTTTATAAATTATTGTTCCATACTCCGTTGCTAGTATGCAAATGTAGAGATTGGCCAAATGTGGAACGAGGCAATAAAAGATGAGCTGGACTCACTTATGAAACGTGAAATGTTCGGACCTGAAGTCCAGACACCAAAAGGTGTCAAACCTATGGATAAAATAAAGTATTGTACACATAAGAAAAAAATAAATACAAAATCATATGCTATAAGGTACAACATATAGCCCTAGGAAAATTTCGCTGAAACTAGGGATCAAACTAATTAAAATGAGCATGTCTCATAAATGATGCATCAGTCTCCTTAAGTTATCAAAAGCAAATAACTTACATTTTGGCGAAGGAAAATTTTGGATATGCTGTTATTGGATGTTGTGACGGCATACCTTCGTGGATATCTTGGTAAAGATAATTTCCACATTTCCTTAAATGCCTGAATAGACTTCGGGACGTCTATTCTATTGAAGAAAAACAATAAGAATACACTTGACAAAGCAATGATTCCTACCGAGGGTTGTCTTTGCATCTGAGCAAAGAGCAGGATTTGAGATCATAATTGTAAACAACTCAAATCTCATCGGATCTCCTGAAGAGAAAACCGAAACATCTTTTCAAGCCTGACTTTTAAACATGAAATAAAAAGACCTAGGCAAATATAAAGTCATGGCTCATAGAATCCTGTTACATACGCCCATATACGCCCAGAAGTGCGTTGGATGAATTAAAAAAGACCATTGTTATCCAAAGTACACCTATGGTAGTACACTCTATGGATGTACAAAAAGAACCCTTCCAAATCGCTGGAAGAGGGGGATGATATAACTGGTCCTAAAGTCCTTTATAGTGCAACCATGCACTCCTGGCTAACTGCTCGAGTCCCGATATAGCAGTTGCAGTAAACTCATTAGCTAGAGATAGTTGGCACCTAAAAAGGGCCATTAGACCGGAGTTAAGACTTCTGCGCTTCCTCCAAGAGTCGAAAGATTTGGACTTACAATATGAAGTATCATCCTCCAATTCATGCAAATGCAGGTTACAGGTCCAGTCCCTATACTGAGAAATCATAGAACGGGTACCCACGGTGGGATGGCCATCTATTGCAGATCTGCAAAGCAATTTACGAGGGCGACATCATCCTATCATTCCGAGATCCTCACCACACCAATGGTGTATTTGAGGGCGCCTGCTAGTACATCGCATCCCAATGACGATTGGGAAAGAGCTGGTATTGTGGAGCTGACCACATAGTCTGAAGACCACATCAGAGGCGACGATACTTAGCACACCTCTCCAGAGTTTCTGGATTCAGCAGCTGCTTAATTGTGATAACTTTGTAATCTGTGTATATTTTTGGAATGTTGTAAATAGGAATGATGAGATAAGCCTAATAGATCTGAAATCCTAAGAGCTTTTACAGATCAGGGGGAGTTGAGGGAATTTGTACTCTTTTCCCTAAGCTATGCTTTTTTCCACTGGGTTTTCCATAGCCAAAGGTTTTAATGAGGCAAATCACATCAACTCTGGATCCTGAAGTATCCACCCCTCTGTGACGCTCAGAATCCAGAAGTATTCATGAGCAGAGTCACTTGTACAAATCAGGGGGAGTTAAAGAGCGTTTGTACTCTTTTTCCTTAACTATGATTTCTTCCACATGGTTTTCCATAGCTAAAGGTTTTAACGAGGCAAATCTCACCAACTCAGGATCCTGAAGTATCCACTCCATATGAGACTCTTCTATGCTCAGAATCCTGAAGTACTCACGAGCAGAGTCCACTCCTACGGCTGGATAAGGGGGAGTGTTGTGAACGGTTAAATACCGGAGTTGGTGAAGATTCTGGGCTATCTTAGAGATATGCACATATCAATGTAACACATATTTGTATTCTCCCCACTTGCCTATATATAAAGAGCTGGGGCTCCTCCCCCAGTAGTTGATTCATAACAGAGAAGACAAAATAAGCCATAAAAATAATATTTTGCGCATAAATAAAGGGTTTTTGCTCTAATATTAAATGATTTTCTAAAAAATGATTGTATTAGCGACTAAATGAACACTGTATGTGCACAAAATGCTAACAAATGAGGGGATAAATATGCAATATTGACCTCAAATCACAACCCCAACTAGCTTTCTGCTAGTCCCTAGCAAAATAAGCGATCTTTTTCAGGATTAGTCATAAGCACATCAAAATCTTATCGGTTAACCATGACACAATCAATGATATTGCTTTCAACATAATCTGATTAACAATATGAAACAAATATGAATATGATATTGATTTTCAATATAATCTGATAAACAATATGAAACAAATATGAATAAGAGCAAACATCATGAAATTTTTTCTATTCAACATCCAATTTGTGAAATATAAACTGATGATATACAATCATCACAAGTAGAGCATGTCATATCCTAGTTTTATGAATCTCTTAAGGAATTTGTCTCTCACAAACATTTTGTCCTTCCTTAACGTATTGGTATTGACAAGCTAAATCATGCTTATTTTCTTTTTTTATATAATGCTTTAGATCAATTCATGTATCGAGCATTAGGTCAATATCTCCCAAACCATTTGGTTTTAGGGTATTAGGTTTTGAAAACCCCCTCAAACTTAATAGCTTAGATTGTCTAAAGATTTATTTCTTCTTTTATGCACATCTAAATCACCTACCTTTCGGTGCGAATTTCCAATGCTTCTTGAAGCACGAACCCCAACTATTCGATAGGAAGATATAGAGTTTATGTGGTGTATTCAACTTCTGTCTTTTTTTATCATGACTTAGCAAATCAAACATAATCACCAGTACTAAATCCAAAAAATGTTACTAGCCAAATCCTTTCAGATTACTAACTATTCAAGTCAATCTTCCTACTTTTGAATCATGCATCTTATGAATTTATATAAACTAATCTTAAGCTGTTTCCAGAACTCACATCATGGAAATTATGCATTTACATCATAAATGACATATTAGCAAAACCAAACTATAAGAAAAACTAGTCTAGATCATGCCATAGACGCTTTCAAAATTTTGAATAAAATTACTCGGAAAAAGTTCATACAAATAAGTTCAAGGGACTACACACTCAAATAATGGCATATGGACAATAAGGATAAAGTGATGCTTGTAAAGTGATTGGATGATGCAAAATGAATGTTTCCTTTCTCTAAAAAAATTAAGAAAAAATAACTAAACAACTAAAAATCCTATAGAATCTTAAAGATGAAAATTATCCTCAATGTTGAACGAGTGCTAGAATTATTCAAATATGCTAGAGACAAAAAATAAGAAAGAAAAACATACTCCTAAAATGATAAAACTAAAACTCTTATTCATTTTATCTACACTACTAGAAGGAACATACCATGATCAAATGGCAGATCCTGGATGTCTAATGTTCGAGGAAGATATTCAATCAGCTCCTTGCGCTCCTCAGTGAGCGTCTTCTCAAGAAATTATCCACCTCCACTGGTTGCATTGGTTGCTAGCAACACAGTTTCTAGAATCTCCACAAAATGTACATCGGTGTCTTGCAGGTGATGGATTATGTTAAAGATGGATGGGGACACTTTTCCTACAACAAATGTTTTCCAAACATAATCATCAAAATAAATAAATTAATTTAAATCTTCATGATTATGCTGGAATGTACCCTAGAAGATCTCATGATGTCTGGCTTGATGCTCATCATATCTCATCTTAGCTTCCTGCATAAGAGAAAACTCATCAATACTATTAATATAATGATCAATGTAATCAAAAGCATGTGCAAGCTCGATCATTCACGAGATGATCATCCTCTGGAAAAGGTAGTAGTAGCTACTAGGGGGGTTTATAGGATGGTAGAGCTCAGGCTCCATCACGAGAGTCTTTATGCGCTCTCCCTCACTCATCTTGTCCTTAGGCTCATCGAAGTATAGGCACTCTTCCTCTCCATCTTTGCTCTCATGTTCATGCTCAACTGGCTCCTCCATTTTCACCATGTCAACATTTGATTCCTCATCTTCCTTTTGACATGGCCCAATAGAAATACTAGAGGCAAGTGTGGCAAATTCCTTAGTGTTTTGCTGAAACTGCTAGTTTTGAAACATCTGAAGCTGTATAGGCTGCTGAAGCATGTCATCCAATGATGGTGCTTCAGCACTTTGTTCCACTAGCTCAAACTATGTCTCAGCCTATCATCATGTTGGGGTGTAAGTGTGCCACCAAAAATAAGTTCTGAGGGATTTACCAACTCCTTCTCCGGAGTCTAATCTTCACCCATCTCCTCTTCCCATTCAAACTGAAATGAAAAGACTCCATCCCCCACTTTGCTCATAACTATACTACCAGTAGCTCATTATATTCACCCATGTCAACATTTTGTTCTTCAATTTCCAATTGACATGGGGCAATCAAATCACAAGTGGATAGCTCATTATGAATGAATATTGCATACTTTATCATCTAACTATCTACATTTTGTGCATAGATTATGTATATTTTTTGCTCTGATATGTGCGTATTGTTAATATCATTGGAATCTAGAGCTTATTCTTTATTCATGTGCAAAATGGTATTTTTATTGCTTGTTTGTGCTTTCTTATATTTTTTCGTTGAGAATTGTAATCTCCAGAGTCCAACAACTATTTTGCATATTTTTCTGAGCTTAGGACCATTTTTTATTAATTTTGGAAGAAGATATCATAAAAGGAGTTAGCCATCTGATGGGGATTCATCAGACATCAGGAAGTTGAACTCTGGACATCTAATCCCCAATCAGATGGCTAGACCAATCGGTATTGACATGGCACAAAACAAAGAGTTCAAAATTATAACAAGTTACGCCATCAGATGCTTGATGAATGGCCTCTAGCCGCTTGACAGTCCAAACGCCAAACGTATCAGATACGCCAGATGTCTGAGTCTTACTCTAGACGTCTGGCGAACTCAACAAGTAGCCGAGCAAGCAGTAGCCAGCTGCATTGGAAGACAGATCCAGACTACTATGAGACTTGAAGAGCCAGATGTCTGGAGCCCCTACTCCAGACGTCCGACGACAAGCTGAAGGCAATTTTTGGAGCTTGACTCAACCCGACCCAACTTCATTCGACATTTAAGCTGAAGGATTAGTGGCCCTTGATCTGGAATCGAATGATTGAGATTGTTTTGAGGGTTGAGTGCAAATTAATAGTTGATTGTAATTAGTGTTAGGGATTATCTATTATTCTTTCATAGTTTTAGTTTTCTTCTTCTTTTGATAAAGGGGACGGCCAAGCAAGGGATTAGGGTTGAGCTTCAAGCTTCTTTCGTGAAAGAAAACCCAAATTTCTCTTTTTGATTTTGCTTATTAGTTCATATCTTTGTATTGAATTTATCGCAATTTTAATAAAAGTTGACGTTTTCATTTCCAGGATTGGCTAAATTTCTTTTGTTTGTGTGTGTTTGTGTGTGTGCACGCGCGCGTGTGTGTTGTGATGTAATTGGGGTTTATTTCCTCTATTTATCCATTCATCTCTAATATTAATGAATGTTTAAATCATTGGATTGATGTGTTATTTATATTTGCATTGCATATGCATTAATCGTGAGGTGTTCAATGAGAACAGTGTGTCGTGAGGCAATACCTATGTGTATATGCATGACCTATAAGGGGTCCTAAAAGGATGAAGTGATGTAAGGCATTATCTACATGTGTTTGCACAACCCATCAAGGGATCCAAGAATGATGTGTCGCGAGGCATTATCTATATGCATAATACCCATCGAGGGGCCCTATAGGAGGGTGATGTGCCGCAAGGCATTATCTAGAGCAATTAGGGTATGGAATTCATGAATCCGATGATTACCCATGTTGCTGTTGTACTTAACCCCTGTAAGGGAATCATCCGATGATGCTAGCCTAGAAGCTTCATTAACGAGTTATCAAAGAAAGTTTGGAAAGCATAATTGGACATAACACTAATGAAAACATAACACACATACACCCTTCTCACATTGCACTCCCACATTACACCTTAGCATAATTTAAGAATAATTTTGATACTCAAACTCTCGTACAAACATTTCGCCTTCGAAAGGTGGTTTGTTTCTTATTGAATTATTTCCTTGATTATTTTTGAATTGTGAATTTACAGATGAGATTGTCCTTGTCGAATACGACTTTGGACTCACCAGACTTAATTTCTCCTTGACCTCCTACACATGGGAGTAGCACATTTTTAGGCAAGTTTTTGGCGCCGTTGTTAGGGACAACGGTTCTTCAATTTTGCAATTTCTAATTTGCTTGGAGGATTTGGTGAGATCTTTCCATCTTTTTTGTATATAGTCTTTGTCTATCCATTTTTACTTGAAAATTTTGCTTTCTTTTGTTTGGATATTTACATATTATAAAAATTAGTTTAGTTTAGGAAGAAGCATCCTCTGAGATCTTAACTGTTTGTGTGGCTTAGGACCCCCAAGACACATAGATTGGTTAGAAATTTTAAGATGATAAACAATTCAAATCCCAATGGTCCCAATGGCACTAATCATGCCAATGGCCATGATAATGAAAATCACACCCAAACCATGGGAGATAGATCATTGAGAGATGTGCTAAGGTCAACTAGATATTCTTCTGGTTCATGCATTGTGCTCTCTGTCGATGCAAACTCCATTAGTCCTAAACCTATAACGATTCAACTTCTTCCTACTTTTCATGGTATGGAGAGGGAGAATCCGTATTTACACATAAAAGGAATTTGAGGATGTATGCCTAACAAGTGTAGATGGTAAAATAAGTACTGAAACGACATATCTTAAATTGTTTCCATTTTTACTTAAAGATAAGGCAAAGAATTGGCTTAATACTCTGCCTCTGTGCTCTATTAATTCTTGGATAAATTTACAAGCAGAATTTTTAAGGAAAGTTTTTTCTTTACACATGACTTAGGGGCTAAAGAAACAAATTGTAAACTTCTTGCAAAAGCACAATGAGACTTTTGATGCAGCGTGGGAGAGGTTCAATAATTTATTGCTAGCATGCCCGCACCATGAGTTTGATGATTACTGACTCATAGTATTCTTCTACGACAGTCTTTAACATTCCATGAAGTAGTTTGTAGAGGTGATATGCAATGGAGAATTTTTCGATAAGAGGCTAGCTAAGGCGTGTGATTATTTGGAGTCCATAGCAGAAAATGTATAGACGTAGGAAGAGACTCAGAATATGATAGGCCATACATGCTTCAATCTTCATTACGTGGAGGCCCATTCACTTCATAACCGAAGGATGCATTGGAAGCTAAGATGGAGGTCATCTTCAATAATAACCTTCAAGTCCTAGAGTTGAAAGGATTGGAAGCTGTAGCTATAGAAGAGAAGTGTGCCTCTGTGAAAGTATTGATCATAATACATCGGGATGTCCAACAATTTCAACTCTGAATGATGTTCTAAGAAACCCTACTGAAGTTAATCATATGTCAAATTCATATCACAGACAAGGGTTCAATTAAATACCTTCAACTCCAATTAGCACAACCATCACAACCAGGGTTGGCAGTCCAAGCCACAGGCTCCTCCTCCACTTAGGCCACCACCTTTTGACAATTACCAAGGTGGAATGCAAAGGAAGGAGGAGGAGCCTTGCACAGAGCCATAACTCCAGACTGTTACCGATGTGCTCCAACAGTTTATGCATATTTAACAGGTTCAAAATGAGTAGATTCATCAAAAACAGCAAGTCCAATTTCAGCAAATATAACAAATCCAGTATGCCCAACAAGCCTATAGCCAACAAATCCAGCAGCTCCACCAAATGATCGAGAGTTTGGCCAAGCATGCCGCCACTTTAGAAAAGGGCAAGCTCACCGCACAACCACTCCCCAATTCTAATGCAAGTTCATCTTCGATAGGCATCAACATCAGATTCTTCCAAGCGATAACCACTTTACGAAGTGGTAGGGAGATTGAGACCGAGCCACCAAAGGATGCCGCTAAGATATTGGTGGAGGAAGAAGACCCTACATCACACGAAGTGCAAGAGGGGGTACAAACAAGGACAAGAGCACCAAGAAGGCAAAAGTTCAAGAGTCTAATCTCTATTCCCCTCCATCACCTTACCCCCAGAGGCTTTGTTAAACTAAGGAGGACAAATATCAAGAAGAGATAAGTGAAATTCGTCAACATTGTCATGTTAATATATATCTTCTTGATGCAATTAAACAGATACCTGCTTACACTAAATTTTTAAAAGACATTTGCACGGTTAAAAGAAAATTAAATGTTAAGAAAAAGGCCTTCTCACTTAGCAGGTTAGTTCTATTGTCCCATACAACACACTACCCAAATGTAAGGACCATGTAGCCCCTACCATACCTTGCACCATAGGCACCACAAAGATAGGACATGTTCTCCTTGATTTATGGTCTTGCGTAAATATCTTGCATAATCCAGTCTTCATGAAATTTGGGCTTGGAGAATTAAAGAAGACACACGTTATTTTACAATTGGTTGATAGGTATGTGAAGATTCCAAAGAGTTGTGTAGAGGACGTACTTATCCAACTGGACAAATTTTATTACCCCATGGACTTCATAGTGTTAGATGTTCAAGGACCCCAATATGGTAATCCAACCCCCATTATATTGGGACGACCTTTCTTGGCCACTAGCAACACGTTGATTGACTGTAGAAGTGACAACTTAAATATAACTTTTGGTAACATGACTCTAGATTTAAATATTTTGATGTGCGTCAGTTACCAAAGGATGGTGAGGAAACTGGGGAGGTGTATATGCTGGATACTGTCATGGGTGCAATTAGGAATGTCTTTTATTCTGAGCCCACACATTTTTAGAGTTTATTGATGGCTATGTTGACACTGTCCAGGCCAATTTTGATTGTGACTCATGGACTTCCATTATTGATCATCACATGGACTTTACTGATGATCTTCATTGTGTGCTGGAGATGGAGCCATTGCTAATTGCAGGGACTTGTACTTATAGAAGGCTTACATTTGAGCCATTGCTATTGGAGCTACCCTCTCATATGCCAAGTGAAAAGGGACTCCCCAGACTTGTGTTAGAACATGTGGATGACAGACAACACTAGAAGAGGGGTTGAATAGTGTTGTATATAGAAATAAAAATTCTCGCTTAAAATAAACCATTCTAAAAGTTGCCTAAGTCTCCAACTAGAGTTACCTCAATTGGTACTTAATCAATACAAATATAGATCTTGCAAAAATATAAATGACACATCAAAAATTTAAATCACAAGTAAGTAAAGTATAATGATGAGCAATAAGAGTATAATCACAGCGCAGACACAAGAATTTATCCTGGTTCCCTGCCCTGGTTATGTCCAGTCCCCGACCTCCTTCGGGATTTAATCCACTATTGCAAACTGCAATACAATCACCTAGCTTCCCTTGGTAGGAATTTCCAACACACCTAGTTACAGCCAACTAGGAATTTCCAACACCTAGTTACAACCAACTAGGAATTTCCAACAACACCTTCCCTACACGTGGAAAGTACAATCACCAAATCTTTTTCAAAGACTTTACAACATATATGAGATTGAGTCCAAGATTTCCTAAAGCCAAAAGAATATATTTGTGTATATGTGGCTTAAGAAATCCGAAAATCTCTTGATCAAATAAAATGATATAGATGAGCACAATTTGATCAAAGAGTTATCTTGAAAATTGATTCTCTAAATATGCACTTGGACTTTAGAGATCAATGATCAAGTTTTTAATCTTTGAGAAAAAATATAAAGTTAAGTACACAAAGATTAAAAAAGAGAACTTGAAGTTTGAATCTCAAGATGAAAAGGCTATAAGCTTTGGAGATCAAATCAAGTTGTAAAATGCTAAAAATAATAAGAAATATAAACTGAGATTATAAGTATAAAGAATTTAAAATAGTGGCATTTTTAAAAAAATCTGAAGAATTTTTGAGAACTTGAGCACTTTTTGAGCAACAAAGAATTTCTAATAATATATAATTGTTTTTTAAAAAACCTCTGAAAGTTCAGCTATTTATAGAGAAAAAATTGCACAAAATCAGCTCAAAAAATCTCATCCAACGGCTAGTTAACAGCTAGCAAAAAATCAAGGGCAGTTGCCAAATCTGTCATGGGTTAACCCAGTCGGCTATTCTGTGGATAGTCAGCTATCTTATCCAGATAGTCGGTTATTTTCAAGAATAGTCGATTATTATTTTGATAGAGAGTTGTAGACAAAATTCGACTAACACTAGTCGGCTATCTATTTCAAATAGTCGGCTACTTCTTAATACTGGAGATTTTCTACTAACAAATACTTGAAAAATAATTTATAAAAACTATATTAAAATATTATGTGATAAAATATATTCAAAAACTATTTTTCCAGAATTTATGTGTATGAAATATTCTTTGACTTTTAGATTCTAAGTACAACAACTTACTTATACACACATTATTAGCTCTCGTTCTTCGATCTTCGACTTGAGCCATCTTGTCTTGATCTTGAGTCTTCATATGCTTCAAATGGTTAAGCCATCAAAATCTTAATTTATTGGCTCGAAGGTACACTTCTGATCATGGCTTCTAAGTCCTTCACTTAGCTTTTCAATGCATTCGAGTTTCATGCCTATAAACTAATCATCAACACATATACACACTTGTGTTAAACATATTAGTACACATATCACTTGTGTACATCATAAATCCATTGGGTGGGTCTCAATAGCACAATACTCTCCCCCTTTTTGATGCTGACAACAAATGATATATACTAAAAATATAATATGACATAAAAATAACTTAAGCTCCTCCTGCAGAGATGCGTGATTGACATGAAAAAGTTACTCCCTCTGCATCAACACTGGTTAGCAATAAGCGAAGAATATTCAAGACTCATCATATATTTCGTTCTCAAGTGGTTGATGAATAATATTCCAATCAATAGTTGTCATGATTTATTTTATATGCGTTGAACAATTTCTCCCCCTTTGTCACATCAAAAAATTGAATATTTCCTTTTGAAAAAAATGACATGAGGAAAATTTACTTGGTACAACATGAAAAAATTTGTGAAAGTTCAATTAAAGCTCATGACATCAAGTATAACAAATTTGCAAGAAAAAAATATTTACTTGATGCTTTCAAAATGTCTCAATATATTTCACAATGAGCCACACAATGTCCATGGTATTAGCATATAAAAGAATTGAAACCTCTAAGCATATGCATTATTTATATGAATAAAATTTTCAAGTATATAGGAATAAACATTGAGAATGAAATTCAAGCATGACATAGCAAATATTATTTCTTCACACGAGAAAACAAAATTGGTGAGAAAACAACATAGAGTTCTACAAACCAAAGTAGCATAAGCGTCAAGCATACTAAAATTACAACCCAAAATTACACAACCATCATACTAAAGAAAGTCCAAATAAAGCATAGCAAAATTCCAAACAAACACAAGCATGACGTTGCTTATCCACGTCGGATTTCCTTCTTAATTTCAGCAAGCTCTTCTTTGACTTCTTCCACCATGTGATCGATAATATCGAGCCTGTTCGTCTTTGTTTCCTTCAGTTTGTCTATCCTTTGGTTCAGATCCTCCCTAATATTTCTCATATTCTGATTCATTTGAATTTCCATCTTCTCAAGCCTAGCAATTACGACTTGTTGAAAAGCAAGCATGTAAGGAGGAATATCTGTAGAGTATGAGGATTGACCTTGCTCCATGGGTTCTCTTTATTCAGCTTCTTCTCTAACTTCTTCTTCTTCACTTTCCTCTTTGGTGGGATCCTTGGCGGGGTCCCAATTAAGGCACATTCTATTAAGTGCACCCGAATTGAACCTAGACATATGCTCTATGGAGTTGGTTTTGCCATCGACATTTATCCTGGTGGAGATGAAGAAATGAGTGAGATAATGGCCATGGTGAAAAGGAGTATTGGGTTTGCTGAGGTGGCACTATGGAGAATGTTGTTCAAGAAAATCTGAGCCCAGTTGAATTTGATCTTAGCCAACATAGCATAAAAATACTTGGCTTGGTTCATTGAGAGAACGGCTTTGCTTCCACCCTTTTGATTTATATTGTATGAAAGGATGTTTGCAAGGATTCGTGCAAGTGGTGTGAGATCACCGGTGGGCAAGCTAGGTTTGTAAAATTTGCCTTCTCAATACATAAGTTCGAGAACATCAGTGTCATCCATAACGATCTCATGGAAAAGAGTCTCTGTGCTTGGGATTCCAAGTCTAAGGCCTAATCCTTGTGTGTCAAAAACTATGAGAGAATCTAAGACTTTAAGGGATATTTTGGGGTTCCAGTGGAAGTGGATGTGTTTACAACCATCTTGGTGTAAAACAAATTGATAAACCTTAGGTAGCATCTAGTCCTATTGTCGTAAGAGAACAAATTTGTAAGCCCTTGAAATTTAAATATAGTATCGATGCCATAGTTCTCAAGATCTTTGATTTTCACATACCTCTCTTGGAGGATGGTTTTATGGGCATTGAGATCAAAATTTGAAATCACATCGGGCTGGTTTAGATAAGGGATGATAATTTCCCTTTCCGACAAAGCATGAGAGGAAGAGGCTTTCATTCTCTTCTTCTTAATTGAAACTCCCATAACCATGGTTTCTAGAGATTTAAAAAATAAAAAAACTATAAAAGATGAAGTTTTGAGGAAGAATAAGTATAACTAGGGTAAGTATGAATCTTTCATCAAAAATTCTTTCTCTAATTCCTTGATCGCTCGCGCAAAGGTGAAATCTTTGAAAGAGTATATTGGAGATGAAGAAAGAGGAGGCAATATGATGAAATGAGGGAGATGGGTAAAATATAGGGTTTTACTAACTTACCATTTGATCCTAGCCCTAAATATTAAATCATGGGTGAGGATTATCTCCCCTTAGTAGGTATGAGTGAATGAGGGCAGTAAAACCCAATAAGAACCCAAAAAATCAAAACCCAAAAAATCAAAACCCAAAACCCAGTAGTCGACTAAATATGTGGTTGTTTTGAGATACAAAAAATCACCCAGATAGTCGGATATCCTCCTAGATAATCGGCTATCTGCCAGTTTGAGTTGTTTTACGCCCAGAACCCAATCAGATTGCATCAAACTAATTCCGAATCATTTATAATCATTCAAATAGTATCCTAACAAATAAGAAATAATTTTGAACATATTCAATCATTTTTAAAAAATAACAAAAATAATTCTTGCGGATTTATAGGCATCTTTAGCTTCTCTTTGATTGTGTGTCCGATTAATTCTTGAGAGAAACTTTTCTTGCTAATCCCTTCAGCTGTTGGTACCTGAGAAGTGAACAAAATATTTGGTACCCTTTGCATTTGGGTCCAAGGGATTAGATGAGATAAAATCTCATTTTAATGGAAGCCAAACCCAATACGGTTGAGTACTTCCATCATTCACATAAGTATAATTTTTATTAAAACTAACATTTAGCATAAAATCATTTACATGCCTTTCTTTCACCTTGATCGAGCCATTTTTAGGAATCCACATCTTGATGAACCTGGTTTTCACATTTGTATCCCTAAAATGCTTATCTATAAGGTTAGGGTTGGATTTATCATATCCTAAGCCGGTTCTACTCCCCGAGGCTTTTTGATTATCAATAATATCATCGGGCTTTCCTTTTCCTTTATTAAATTTATCCACAATTTTTGATAGATCATCAAATTTTTTTTTGTGATAGTCACTATATCATCAAAGTTAGTTATCATAACTTTCATTCCATTTACCACATCCAAGAGAGATTTATTCTTATTAATCAATTTCTCATTTTCCCTTCCGATCTCTTCTCTTTCCTTGGTGCATATCCTAAATTTCTTGTCCAATTTATGATATTATCTAATAAGTTTTTCATAAGCATTACATAGTTCTTCATGAGCACCTTTTATATCAAAATCATTATCGCTATCACTATAACTACTACTAAGGAGGTCATCATCGCTACAGTGATGCGGAGAAGTAGGAGAAGTGGAATTTCTTACCTTTGATGAAGTTGACGCTATGAAACACATGTGTGCCCGTTCGTATCTTTGTTCTTCTTCGTTAGATGATGTCAATGATTCATCGAAACTTGAAATGTCGCTTTGGTCAAAGGCCGCAAATGCCCTTTTCTTTGCTTTACAAACTTTTTCTCCTTGCGACTTCTCCTTCTTTCTTTTTCCTTTTCTATGTCGTTTCCTTGGTCGCGATTCTTCTCCAACGGGCAATCTCTCCGAACATGTCCTGGTTTTTGCATCCGAAACAGATAATCTCGTTAGTAAGACGAGATCTTCATTTTGCGAACTTACTTTGGAGGATTTTCTTGAATTTCCTCGATATTATCGCCATTTCCCTTTTATCTCTTCCAGAGTAGTTAAACTCAGTGCTCTCTTCATTAGCATTGAATGCCAAATTTCTTTTCTTGGGCTTTTCTTCAGTCTTCTTATCTTCTTATAGGTCAATCTCAAAGACCATGAGATTTTCAATTAACTCTTCCAGGGTGATTGACTTCATATTGTGTGCCTTTCGAATGGTAGTAGTATTTCCTTTCCATTCTAGTCGAAGTGATCGCATTATCTTCATCACCTGGTAATATTTAAGAATTGTATTTCCTTACCATTCAAGCTCATTTGTAATGTTAATAAATCAAGTATTGACATCTCTAATACTCTTACCTTCTTCCATTTTAAAACTTTCAAATTTTGAATTTAGCATATTTATTCTTGATTCGCTTACCTTTTTCGTCCCTGCATGGCGTACCTCAAGCGTATGTCATATTTGGTGTGTCGTCGTACATTGTGATGCTTGGTTGAACTCGGTACCTATTAATGCGCAAAATAGTAAATTCATCGCTTTAGCATTAAGATTACCTCTTTTATTTTCATCGGCAGTCCACTTCTCCATTTCTGCTTTAGGCTGTGTGTATTTGTTCTTGGTAATGGTCCATACATCGATATCCACAGATTGTAGATGGATCATCATCCAGATCTTCCAATTTGTATAGTTTGTACGGTTAAACAATGGTGGACGCTAAGTGTTAAGTCCCTCTGAGTGGTGTGAGGTTCATGACATCGCCTTAACCTTAATTGCTCTGATACCACGTGTTGGATCCTGTGGATGGCATATAACACTTGAATGGTGTTGAATAGTGTTACATAGAGAAATAAAAATTCTTGCGTAAAATAAACCCTTTTAAAAGTTGCATAAGTCTCCAACGAGAGTTGCCTCAATTGGTACTTAATCAATACGAATGTAGATCTAGCAATAATATAATCAGAGCGGAAATATAAATAACAAACAAGTAAAGTGTAATGATGAGAAACAAGAGTATAATCACATCGCAGACACAACAACTTATCATGGTTCTTCGCCTTGGGTACAAACAGTCCCCGACCTTCCTTGGGATTTAATCCACTATTACAAACTGCAATACAATCACCTAACTTCCCTCGTTAGATATTTTCAACACACCTAGTTACAACCAACTAGGAATTTCCAACATCTAGTTACAACCGACTAGAAATTTTCAACAACACCTTCCATACACATGGAAAGTACAATCACCAAGTCTTCTTCAAAGACTTTACAACATATATGAGATTGAGTACAAGATTTACTAAAGCCAAAAGAATATATTTGTGCATATGTGACTTAAGAAATCTGAAAAAAATTTGATCAAATAAAATGATATAGATGAGCACAATTTGATCAAAAAAGTTATCTTGAAAATTGATTCTCTAAAATATGCACGTGGACTTTAGATATGAATGATTAAGTTTTTAATCTTTGAGAGAAAATATAAAGTTAAGTATATAATTAAAGATTAAAAAAGAGAACTTGAAGTTTGAATCACAATATGAAAAAACTATAAGCTTTGGAGATCAAATCAAGTTGTAAAAGGCTAAAAATAATCAAAAATATAAACTGAGAATATAAATATAAAGAATTTAAAACATTAGCCTTTTCAAAAAATCTAAAGAACTTTTGAGAGCTCGATCACTTTTTACCAAAGAAGATATTTCTAATAATATATAATTGTTGAAAGTTCAGTTACTTATAGAGAAAAAATAGCACAAAATCAGCTCAAAAAGTATTCTCCAACGTCTAGTTAACGGCTTGCAAAAATCAAGGTCAGTTGCCAAACCTGTCAAGGGTTAACCCAGATAGTTGGCTAATCTGGTAGATAGTTGGCTATCTTACTTAGATAGTCGGCTATTTTCAAGAATAGTCTGCTATTATTTGACAGAGAGTTGTAGGCAAAATTCTACTGACAGTAGTTAGCTATTTGTTTCAGATAGTCGGTTATTTCTTGATTCTGGAGTTTTTCTACTAGAAAATACTTGAAAAATAATTATAAAAATCATATTAAAATATCTATATATTAAAACACAACTGTTTTTGAATCCTAGGGCTGACTAGGACAAGCTGACTAGAACAAAAGGGTTGATAGAAAGAGGGCCAAGATTAAATCTTGGGGAATGAACGGTTTTGATGAAGCTTTGAGATGAAGGGTTTGTATTTTGGAGATAGCTTTGCTGGGAAAACAGCCCCCTCATTTGATTGTGGGTCCCATTTTGCTGGTTACGTGACCTGGGGAAGAGCAACATGTGTTTTTTATTTGGGGATGTGGCAATTTGATTGAAGCTTATCTTTAATCATCATGAAAATGATGCAAATGCTATTAATACATTCGCAAGTTGCAACCAGATTAAAACATCGGCTTAATTTTTTAACTAGCTAAAATGTCTCTCTCGAATGAAATTTTAAGTGATGTAACGTCAGGAAGAACCAATCAAATGAATTATAATGGATATTTAGTTGTTGGAAAACTAACCAATCAAATGAATTTTAAGTGCTGTAATGTCTTCTAAACATTGGCTTTAGTCTAATGAAGTTAATTAAAATGGATAGTTAGTTGCTTTGCCACATATAATGATTATGGGTTTAGTTTAAAAATTATCATAAACTATTCATTGTTTTAAACCTATTAACCTTAACTTTAAAAATTCAAGAAAATCATTCTAAAATTTTACTGAAACCAAAGCTAACAATGTTGGAAAACTAGAACTTTAGCCACTGTCTTTCGTTTTTGGGGGAGAGCATTTGGCCACGTCTTCCCTTCATTTTCGTGCGTATCACTTTTGTCCCAGGAGCCCCACACCCTACCCTCACACACCCACACTTATGCACTTCCACCCTTCAATTTCGTACGTTTCTCTTTTGGCCCGGGTTAAAAATTTTTCCCCACACCCGAAGGCGTCCGCACCGAAGCTAAATTTTTGTTCGTTTAAATTTTGGATAATGAAATAATTGTTGGGGAGAACAAAGATTTTGATGGAATATCTTAAATAAACTGTGCCCGAGGCCACCGGTTATGACTAGTTATATGATAAAACATAATTAAAAACTATTTTTACAGAATTTATGTGTGTGTGTGAAATATTCTTTGGCTTTTATAACTTACTTATACAGACATTATTAGCTCTCTTTCTTTGATCTTCGACTTGAGCCATCTTTTTTTGATCTTGAGTCTTCATGTGCTTCATATGTTGAACCATCATAAGCTTTGGCTCGAAGGTAGACTTCCGATCATGGCTTCTAAGTCCTTCATTTAGCTTTTCAATGCATTCGAGCTTCATGGCTATAAAATAATATTCAGCACCTATACACACTTGGGTTAAACACATTAGTATCCATATCACTTGTGTACATCATCAAAATCCACTATGGTGGGTCGGGTCTCAATATCCCAACAACTTGAGAACCAAGATGACAATTATGATCCATTCCAGGGAGATTCCTATCACAACAACCCACTTCACTCTGAAATTGAAAGTTTAAATTTTTCTAAGTAATTTAAACATTGCTCCCATGACTTAATGATTTCTTTTCACTCTAATTGGCAGGATTATATCATTGAGGAATCATTGTGTGGTTGTGATGCCAATAGAGTCCAATTGTTGAATACATTGAGAGTTAAGTTCAAATGAGGGGAAGTTAACATGGCAATGCTGAGCTAAACTGGCATGGGTGGGGCACACCACTGGAGGATGAGATAAAGGAGCTTATGGAGCAAATGCATCCACCCAAGGAGATCTACGACCCTCCATTTGAAGGATAAGGCCACTGTGTGCTCTCTCCTTGTTTCACCCATAGTCGTACTTATATATATATATATGTATGTATATATATATATATATATATATATATATATATATATATATATATATATATATTATATGTGCTATTATTGTATACTGTATATTTGGTCAATATAATATCATGCTAACTTTCCATATATATATGTATATATATATATGTATATGTATATATATATGTATATATGTATATATATGTATATATATGTATATATATGTATGTATATATGTATGTATGTATGTATATATGTATATATGTATACATATTTTATATGTATACATATATGTGTATATGTATACATACATATGTATGTATATATGTATGTATGTATGTATATATGTATATATGTATACATACATATGTATGTACATACATACATACATATGTATGTACATACATACATACATATATACATACATATGTATGTACATACATACATACATATGTATGTACATACATACATACATATATACATATATACATACATATGTATGTATACATATATGTATACATACATATGTACATACATACATTTGTATATATATATATACTAGCAAATAACCTGTGCACACGTGCACGTGGACTGGAAAAAATGTTCGGAAGGAGGGAAGAATAAAAAGTGTGGGTGTGTGTGGGGAGGGTCATGGGACAAAAATGCAAAAACCGGGGTTGTATGTGCAAAATTCAATACCTCTTCTCTTATCCCTCAAAATCTCATCTCATATCCAATTTCTCTTGTCCAATTTCTCTGGATAACATCCCTCTTTTGTATAATAGATGTCCAATTTCTTTTATCCACTTTCTCTTGATAACATCCCTCTTTTATATAATAGAATTTGTCTTGTCCAATTTCTCTTGTCTAATTTCCCTAATCCAATTTCTCTTATCCAATTTCTCTTGATAACATCCCTCGTTTATATAATAGAAATTCTCTTATCCAATTTCTCTTGTCCAAATTCTCTTATCCAATTTCTCTTGATAACATCCCTATTTTATAGAATAGACTAGTCATTACCCGTGCCCGCGGGCACGGTTCATTTAAGATTTTCCCCCGAAAAATCTTTGTTCCCCAAAAAATTATTTTTACAGCCAAAATTGCGTGGAACAACAAATTGAGCGTCGAACAACAAATTTGGCGCCCGCACCTTCGGTGAGGAACAACAAATTAGCATTAAAAAATTTAGCTGGTGCCTTGGGAGCGGCACAACAAATTCAGCATCGAAAAACAAATTTGGCGCCCTTTAACGCGAAACAACAAATTCAGTGTCGAACAACAAATTTTGCGCCCGCGCCTTCGGCGTGGAACAACAAATTAACATAAAAAAATTTAGCGGGCGCCTTCGGTGTGGAACAATAAATTCCACATCCAACAACAAATTTGGCGCCTGCACTGAGGCGCAGAACAACAAATTAGCGTAAAAAAATTTAGCTGGCGCCTTCGGCGCGGAACAACAAATTCAACGTCGAACAACAAATTTGGCGCCCGCGCCGAGGCGCAGAACAACAAATTAGCGTAAAAAATTTCGTGGGCACCTTCGGTTTGTCCTAGTCAGCTCCGTAAGATTAAATCTCAGCCGTCTTTCTATCAACCGATTTGTCCTAGTCAGCCCTAAGATTAAATAATGGATCACCTAATTTTACGTGAATTGCAATAATTAAAATGTAATAATTATTATTTAGTTTATCCCAAAAAATTTAGTTCCCCCAAAAAAAATTAATTTGCTACAGATTCAGTTCCCCCCCAGAATTTATTTCGAGTTTAAAATTTTAATCCCCACCTTAAAATATAGTTTCCTCCAAATTGAGATCTCTCCAAAAGTTTAGAGTTTCTCACCAAAATTTTCACAAATTCTCATCCTAATCATTAATTCATCAAGATTCAATCACAGCCATCTTTTACCCACCCTTTTGTCCTAGTCAACAAACCAATTCAAAAACATCTCTCATATGTAATATCACTAATAGATGAGGCTCCTGACATCCTAAAAGCCGAGCCGGTCAAATTCTACAATCAACAAATTACCGTTTTTGTTGGAAATTTGAGAAGAAACGTGATTTTCCCTACGAATGCATTATTTTTCAGTAAACAAACAAAATTAATTTTAGTAACCTCATGGAAACAAAGGTTATACATTCCACATGCAGGTTATGCATCAACTCGGAAACAAAGGTTATACATTCCACATGCAGGTTATGCATCAACTCTGTAATTAGGAGTTAACAGGAAATGGAGCTATATTCGACAATTTATTTACTTGTCCTTTTGCAGAGGGTTTGAAAGTATCACCTTTTTTATTTTTTTAAATAGAAATCCTTGAGATAAATGTTCTCTTTCATATTTGTGCTTTTGAACTGAAAGAACGTTTTAATGGATATACCCAGAATACTATCAAATATTTAGTGTTTAATCTAAGATGCATCCAATTCCGACTAAATAAAATAATTGAATATATAACCTTTGAAAGATAACATAACTTAGGTATGCCAAAGCCAAATATCCAAAGAATTAAAATAGAGAAAATTAACACGACATGAATTGTTCATTTTTTAAATTCATTCACTCATTCATCTTTAAAAGATTTCAGCCTACATATTACACAAACTGTAGCTGTTGCCCTTAAGCCTAGAAAAACAACTCAAGATAAAAAAGAATCAAACACTTTTATTAGACTGACTTAGGCCTTATAATCACCCCATCGAAGATCATGCCACCCTTCCACCAGTTGCTCTGGACTTCAGACATACCAAGCTTCAGGCTTCCGTGCATGTCCGTATCGGTCAAGGCAAATTCATCGCCGTGAACGTGATGCCATTCACCGCATTTGGCCTCCTTCGGCTCCAATATCTCAGATTTCTTCTGAGTATGCCCATCTAGAGTGACCAGCTAAAATGTCACAGGCAAAGAATGCCACCCCATGGCATCGACCTTGAACTTGACAATGTAGAGCACTTTATACATCGTGGATGGAGAGAGATGGAACTTGGCTATATCCATCATGCCGGTCACTTCCAGCCAATTCACCTGAACCAGCTCTGCGACTGTTTCAAAGCTGGGCAATATGTTGACAGTGATCAGTGTATCATCATGACCGATATAAAAAAATTTCAGTAACTTACATGGATCATTGTTAGGAAGTTTGATCCACTTCCAGAATCTATTGTCATGGCCCCATGTTATGCTCATGGCCTTTACAGAGATGAGTATTGTGTCCTTGTTCGCATTAACCCATTCTGCCTGCAATATGATCCATGATCATCATGCATTTTTCCATCTCTCTTTAATAGTTATAGTGGTTTCTTTAAATATGTGAGCATGATGAGAAATTAAATAACTCTTCCCATTTATACCTTGTACAACTATCTATAGTTAGTTTCCATATATAATGGTTATATTATAATGCTACACTTCCAACAACCATTAAAGAACTGTATCTTGTAAAGTTAACTTCTATAAATAAAAATATTTTGGGTCAGTGATATTATAATGACTCAAAATGCTAGTACTATAATGCAAGTATTATAATGATTCAAACTTGTAAAAGAATAATGAACTCAACTGACCTGGTGATTCCGTGCTTTTATGTTGTATAGCCCTCTGACAGACTGGAGCAACTAGCAAGATTTCATGGAAAACATAAATAACATAAAACCATTATCAAAATTTCAGGGTTTCTTTTGTTTTTATATCCAAAACCATACACCATGTAGTCCTGAAAATTTCTAAAGTAATTGGCCAATTTCTCTTGCCAACAGGGGAAAGAATCAAATAACATCTTTACCTTTTGGATGCGAGCTCTGTTTCTTCGATTGAGCTCACTAAAGCATTGCGGGTGAATCGACCGGAACTTCTGGCCCTTGTTGGGGAGCTTGTCGAAGATGTCAGCAGCAAGGGTTTGGGACAGACCCAAGCAATTAGACACTTGATTAACGCATAAAAAAGAATATCCAAATATTCCATATTCATATAAGTTTCTGATGTATCCATCAAGTCCCAATATCATTAATCTGTAACATCCAAAAATTAATAAAATAACAATAAAACAATAATCTAAACAATAATCTAAACAATAATCTAAGCAATAATGCAGAACAATTAGCATATTCATATTTTGCATATTCATATTTTGATACAATTAGCATATTGTTGCTAAAATGCATACGCACACCATTTTATCAAATTGCACCAGTAAATTCTCCAAATGCAACAACATTTGTTTCAAGAACTCATTTCAAAAAAATGTTTTTATCAACTCAAAACATATAATTTTTGAAAGGTCTGATACATTAACTTGAAATATGTTTCAAACATAACTTGAAATATGTTTGAAATTTGAAATTTGATTTCACAGGATTTTCACCTTTCAAACATATTTCAAAATTAGAAATTTCTGATACATTCACATGATTTTTGAAAATTTGAGTGCATATCCAGTTTTCAAATTCAAAAATTTGAGTTCATATCAAGTTTTCAAATTCTGTGAATGAAGTATATCAAATTTCTGATACATTCCCCTGATGTTACATGAAGGGTTATAGTAAATTTGAAATTTGTGAATGATGTATCTCAAATCAATTTTTGAATCTGTGAATGAGTTGATGATTTTCATATCTGTGAAAATCTGTGAATGAAGTATATCAAATTTCTGATATACTTCATTCACTAAAATAACCTGAAGATTTTTGAAGTTTTGAATATATTCACAAAATTTGAAATCTGTGAATTCACTAAAGTATTCAAATCTGTGAATTTAGTTGAAGTCACTAAAATTTGATATCAACAGAGTTGAAATTTATGAAGTATGAGTTTGAGTGTATATTCAGTTTGAGTGTATATTCACTAAAGTATGAGTTGAGTTGAAATCAACTCATTCAGTTGAAATCTTCAGGTGAATTCACTAAAAAGCTTCAGTTTAATTCACTAAAAATCACCTAGTCAACCCTATTCACTAAAGTATGAGTTGATGCTTTTAGTTGATTTCAAATCTGTGAATTTAGTTGATTTCAATGAAGAACTCAGTTCAAATTGATACTGCAAATCAACCTGTGAAGCACATTCAATTGAACTCATTTCACTCATTTCAATGAAGAACTCATTTCAGCAGGATATTCACAAAATCTGTGAAGTACATTCAAGTATGAGTTGATGCTTTTAGTCAATGAATCTTCAAGTGATTTCAAATGAGTTAAAAATCTCTGAATGAAAATTTTCCTTCCAATGCTTTTAGTTCTGTAAATATACTTCTGCTATTTGTAAATGAAGTATATCAAAAATCATACTAAAGTATGAAAACGATTTGTGAATGAAGTATTTGTGAATGAGTTGATGCTTTCAAATACTTTTGCTATTCTAATCCTGATGTTGAAATGAAAGGAAAATTGATGTTGCAAATTATCAACTCATTCAAAACTGAAATCATGATTTTGCATATCCTTCACCTGAAGTGAAAATTCAATTTGAAATCAAATTTTGAAATCTTATGTGAACATTCAAAATTGGTGTGATATGAAATGTTATGTGAACTTTAACATTCAATGTGAATTTGCAACATCAAGCATCAACTCATTCAAGTGAACTTTACCATTCAAAACACCAACCTGAAGTGAACATTCAGGAAATCTTATGTGAACTTGAATGTTAACATTTCATATCAAACACCAACTTGAATGTTAAAGTTCATATATCACTTGAAGTGAATACCAGGTTGAAGTTTGGGTGAAGGATATGCAAAATCATGATTTGTGAATGTGATGTGAATGTGTTTTGAATGTGAATGTGAATGTGAATGTGAATGTTGCAAATTGTCAAAATTTGATTTTAAAATTTTAATCAGTGTTATGTGAAACTGGTATTCACCTGAATGTGATTTCAAAATCAAACTTCAAAACACCAGTGTTAAACTTTAACCAGTGTTTTGAATGTGAATGTGAATGTGATGTGTTTTGAAGTGAATACCAGGTTTTAACATTCACATATCACTGGTGTTTTGAAGTGATATGTGAATGTGAACTTTAACACCAGTGTTTTGAAGTGAACTTGGTATTCACTTCAAGAAAATTTCAAACACCAACTTGAATGTTAAAGTTCAGGAAAATTTCATATCAAACACCAACATTCAAGTTCAGGTTGGTGTGATATGAAATGTTAAACTTGATAACTCACATGACATTTAATAACTCAATCTTGATAACTCAAATTATCAAACTTGGTATCCTTGGATGTTGGTGTTTGATATGAAATTTCACAGGACATTCATAGCAAAATTTCATAACTTGATATGTTGGTGTTTTATATTAAAGATAACTTGATAACTCACATGACATTTAATGTTGGTAACTTGATATGTCCTGTTATTAAATTTCCTGTGAATGTCATGTGCTTGATAACTCATTTAATAACTTGAATATCAAACACTCATTTATTAAATGTCCTGTGAATAACAGGATATCAAACACTCATTTATTAAATAACAGGATATCAAACACTCCTGTGAATAACTTGATTTAACACACCTGTGAATGTCCTGTTGGTGTTTCATATCACATGACATTCATATATAACACTCATTTAATATCCTGATAAATTTCAAACACCAAGTTATTAAATTTAATGTTGATAACTCACAGGAAAATTTCATATTAAATGTCCTCAGTTATTAATTTAATAACTCACAGGAAAATTTCATATCAAACACTCATTTAATAACTCACATGAAAATTTCATATCAAACACCAACACTCATTTAATAACTCAGATTGATAATTTGCAACTTGGTTATCAAGATACTTCACAGGACATTCACAGGACATTTAATCTTGATAACTCAAATTGAAACTTCACCTTTAATCATGATAAAATATAAAATGTTAAACTTCAGGAAATCTTATGTGAACTTATTTGAACTTATGAGATATGATTTTGCATATCCTTCACCCAAAGTTAAAATTAACAGGATATCAACAATTTCACATATAATTTTGCATATGAGAAATTTCACATATAATTTCACATATAACATTCAAAAATACTTCACTGATTTTGAATAATTCACAGGACATTCACTCATATCTCTTATGAATTTGACCCATATCTCACAGGATACTTCACAGGATACTTCACGGGACATTCACAGGACATTTAATAATCACTGGACATTTAATCTTGATAACTCAAAAACTGATATTCATATATTCAAAAACTTGATATACTTGTGAAAAATTTGATAAAACTTGTGAAAAATACTTCATTCAATTCACATGACATATAATCTTGATAACTCAATTTGATTCACTTCATTCACAGGACATATACTTGTGAACAATCTTTGAGGTTATTTTAGTAAATGAAGTATATCAAGATTTCAACTTGTGAAAAATTGAAATATAACTCAAAATCAGTGAATGAAGTGAATGAAGTATATCTTGTAAACTCATATTCATTGTAAGAGGATAGCACAAAACATTTCTATGATATGTGTTTTGAACTCATATACAGGATATCACAAAACAATTCCATGATATGAGTTCATTGAATAATTTTGTATATCCATGTTCACAGGATATGTGTGAAACAATTTTGTATATCACAAAACAATTTCCTGTTTCACCCATATCCTCTCACATTCAATGTAAGAGGATATGGGTGAAACAATCTCATTCAATTTTGTTCACAATCTCATTCAATCTTGATAAATTTCATTCAATCTCATTCAATCACAAAACAAATCTTGAATGGGTGAAACAATATTGAACAGGATATGGGTGAAACAGGATATGGGTGAAACAATCTTGAATGAAATTGAATGAAATTTCATTCAATGTTTTACAAAATCTTGAATGAAATTTATCAAGATGTTTCACCTATATCCTCTCACAAAACAAAACAGGATCCTCTCCCATATCCTGTTTCACCAACAAACATTTCTATGATATGTGAAATTGAACTCATATCATGGAATTGAACTCATATACAGGATCAATTCCTGTGAACTCATATGAATTCACCCATAATTTACAGGATCAAAATTATACAATATCAAAATTCATAAGGATATCACAACTCATGAATTCATAAGGATATCACAACTCTATTATCATGAATCCTGTTAATTTTGTTATTTTGATTATAGAGGATATCCTTATGAACTGAATTTTTTTATTTTGAGTTGAACTGAATTTTGTTATTTTGTTATAGAGAATATCCTTATGAATAAACTGAATTTTGTTATTTTGTTATAGAGAATATCCTTATGAATCCTATTCATAAGGATATCACAACTAAAAATTATAGAGGATCAAAAATTTGAGATAGAATATCAAAATTCAGTTCATCATTCAAAATTTAACATTCATGATTTATGTGATATCCTGTAGAATTTGATAAAACAAAATTGAACTCATATCCTGTGATATCATGGATATACAAAATTGAAAAAACAAATTTGATAAAACCTGTGATATCCTTATTTAAAGTGTATATCAAAATGAGAGGATCCTGTTTACAAAATGAGTTCACCCATATCTCTTTGATACATGATTCTCTATTGAATAACAAAAAAGTATATCACTGTTGAATATCCCAGTATATCTCATTTTGAATGAAATTTGTAAACATCTTGATAAATTTCATTGAATAACAAAATTATCATCTTGAATGAAATTTCAATGGATATCATATAACAATTCATATAACAATTCAAATTGATATTCAAAATTCCAATTCATATACAATATCCCAATTCAATTCACATATTCAAAATTGTTACTTGACAGGATATTGCTATCCCAATTCAATTCAATTCACATATCCCAATCTTGAACTCAATTGTTCATATCCCAGGATATTGCTAGGATATCATGTATCCCAGTTACTTGAACTTTAGCATATCCCACTTCAAAATTGAGTTCAAAAAATGATGAAGAGAATGATGAATATGTGAATATCAAATTCATTCACATATATTTTACAGTTATAAAAAATGAAATTGATTCAAAAATATTTCATGGAATACTCAATTTGAAGTGTATGCAGTATATTGAACTTGAACTTGACTAATATTCAATAGTGCAGTAATTCAACTTGACTTATATTCAAATTCAAGTGTATGTAGTATATGAGATATTGAATACTGCATACACATACTCAATTGTGTTTGGTGTTCAAGGGTTTGAAATTTGTTGTGTTTGGTGTTCAAATACATTGGATACAGATTGTAACAATGGATATGGAAAATTGAACTCAATATGAATTTGAACTCAATATGAATTTTCTTGTCAACATATGAGACCATTCTATCTTGGTGACTGGAATGATACCCACAATAATATTCATCCTCAGGACACTGTTATGTTTAAATCCTTAATATGGCTTGAGAATGAAGTTTAAATCCTTACTCTTGAGAATCAATTTCATTTTATTCTCAGGACACAGTTTCTGGAGGTGACTTCAATCCTTAATATGGCTTAAATCCTTACACTTTAGAATCAATTTCATTTTATTTCATTTAAATTCATTCTCAGGACACATATTTTGAACTTGAATTTTTGATACCTTGAGAAATATTTTTGATAACTTGAGAAATATCATCCCAATTCATGTTCAAACTGGGATATTCAAAAAATTTTAAGTACTCAGTTTTTAAGCCATTATCAAAAAAATTTTGTACTTAGAAATATGGCTTGGTCATTTTGTACTTAAGAGTACTCAAAAAATTTTAAGTACTCAGTTTTTAAGTACTCAAACTGGGATATTCAAACTGAGTACCAAGATATTCAAACTGGGATATTCAAAAAAATTTAAGTACTCTTGAGTATAATTCTAAGCCATATTTCCAAGATATTCAAAAAAATTTGATAACTTGAGAAATATGTAATGAAATTTTTTGAGAAATATCAGGACTCAAAAATTTATGTTCAACCTGAATACTCTTGAGTGTAATTGAAAATGGGATATTGAACAAAGTTAGTAAGTTTAATATTGGACAAAGTTAGTAATTAACATTTAGAATAATTAGAATATCAGTTTAATATTGCAATACATATGAAATAGAAATTAACATTGACTGAAAATATTCTTTCAGCAATCTCATTATCTCAATTGCAAACTTTGTCCTGTTAATATTGTTGAGCTTTGTCCTATTAATATTCTTTCAGGAATTTCAAACTTAATTGCAAACTCAAGCTTTAAGCAATCTCATTTTTTCAGCAAGCTCAATCTTTAAGAATGTACAATTGAGTGATAAAATTGAGTGATAATCTTAGAATCTTGGAATAAAAGCTCACCAATTCTCTCAAACTGATCAAGGGGTGAGGGTTGAAAATTACACCCAATTACACATGAAAGCTTAATGAAAATTACACCCAACTACACTGAAAATTACACCCAACTTAAAATTACACCCAATTACCAATTCATGTTCATTTATATCATATTTTGAAATCTTGGAATCTTGGAATAAAAGCTCTATAATCTTGGAATAAAAGCTCACCAATTCTCTCAAACTGATCAAGGGGTGAGGGTTGAAAATTACTCCCAATTACACATGAAAGCTAATGAAAATTACACCCAACTACACTGAAAATTACACCCAACTGAAAATTACACCCAGTTACCAATTCATTTTCATTTATATCATATTTTGGAATTTGCAACTGAAATTTATATCATATATAGTCTCAAATTAATATATAGGGTTGAAAATTACACCTTGAAGATTTCATTTCACCTTGAATATTTTTATAAATGGGTTGAAAATTTCAAGTTCCAAACTATATTCAAGTTCCAAAATCTTGATAACCAAAATACGTATGGGAGGGAAACACCAATCAAAGTGGCAACTGAAATACGTATGGCAAATGGTGATATGAGAAGAATTGAAAAATGGCAACTGAAATGTTTGAGAAAAATGGCATCTTAAATTTTAGCAAGCTTGAGTATGAAATTCTTCAGCAAGCTCATTCATAAACATTTCTTCTCAAATTCAATTCAGAAGTGCACAAATGAAAAATGGACTGAACATGTGACTATCTTGGGATATCCCCGTTCAAGTAACAGGTCAGCATTGGGAGATAGTCACTATGTTCAAATATGAACTCAATCTTGGGATATCACAGTTCAAATACCATGGCATAGAAGCAAATTAACAAAAAATAGAGTTGAGGTGCAACATTTTGAAATTAACAAAATCTTGAACTCAATAACAAAATCTTGAACTCAACATTTTGAAATTAACAAAATCTTGAACTCAACATTTTGAAATTAACAAATTAACAATATCCCAGGTCAGTATTTGATAACATGACTATCTCCCAAAATGATTCAGCATTTGATAGAATTTGAAATTAACATGAATATCTCCCAGGATATTGCTAAAGTTCATATCCCAGGATATCCTGTTCATATTGAGTTCATATCCCAGGATATGAACTCAATTGAACTCAATCTTCAACTTAACATAACACTTCAAATTGGTGGAGTGTAATTAAAATGCATTTTGCGATGTGATCAAAAAAACATTTTGGATATTGAACTGAATTTGAAAATGGAACTTGGATATACTGCAGAACACTCCATTTTCATATTGAGTTCATAAAAGCTTTTTTGGATATACTGCATAACACTCCAGTTCAATATACTCCATTTCAGTCAACATACCACTCCATTTTCATATCCCAGTATATTAAAATGCATTTTTCACTATCTCATGGAATACTCAATTTGAAGTGTATGCAGTATATTGAACTTGAACTTGACTTATTTTAAAGCTATAATAACGCTCCACCTTGAGATATTGCTCAATATTTAACTTGAACTCAATTGGTGTAATTAAAATAGTGCAGTACTCAACTTGACTTATATTATGCAGTATATGAATTTGATGTACTCAAGTTAAAGTGTATGCATCATACACATACTCAATCAATTTCTGAAGAACTCACCACTTTCTGAATATATGAATCTCAACTTGAGTATATGAATTTCAAGTGTATGCAGCATACAAATACTCAAGTTGAAGTGTAAATCAAAAATTTATGTATTCAAACTTAAAATATAAATTTTATGTTCAAACTTCATACTTAAAATTCAAACTTAAATTAAAATCTTTATTCTCAAGTTTAAATCCTTACACTTGAGACTCAAAAATTTATCTTTTACACTCAAATTCAAAAAAGCTGTAATAACACTCAAAATTGATACAAAAATTCATTCACATAACACTCAATCAATTTTAAAGCTGTAATAACACTCAAAGTTTGAACATAAATTTAAACAGACCACTGTAAAAATTCATTCACATAACACTCAAAGTTTAAATCCTCAGGACAATGCAATTAACATAACACTCAATCAAAAAATTAGCCTCATGCATATAAACTGTAATAACACTCAATCTTTTTTAATTACACCAAGAGTATGGATCAGGTACCTGATGTTGCATGAATATCCAATCACCAAATAGCCCAGAATTGAAACTTGAACTCTTGAATATCCCAGTTAAACATCTAAACTTGAACTTTTGAACTTCATGATAACACAGCCCAAAGAAAATAAATACCCTCCACCTTGCAAAAGAAAATGGCTAACGTGAGATAAATTCCAAAAGAAAATGTTGCAAAAACATGAAAAATCCCAAAAGACCTCACCTCCTGCAATGAGGGAGATGACGGCTGCAGCTCCGTTTCTTTGCGTGGAGGAAGATGATAACTTTCCCTCCAAATTCCTTTCTCTGATGTGGTTGAAGCTGAGGTTGAAGATGAGGGAGCTGAAGGCTGTTAAATTGGCAACGTGGCTGCTTGTGATCACTTTCCCTCCAAATCCCTCGTTGTTCTCTCAGCAGCGTGAGCTTGAATTACAAAAGATAGAGGAGGATAAATGGAGGAGGAGAGAATTTTTGTGATGAAAATGGAGGAGGATGTGATCAAAATGGAGGGGGGGAATTTTCCCTCGTTTTTGTGATGTGATCAAAAAACGGCAGAGAGCAACAGCAAAGGGGATTTCAAAATTTTAAAAAAATTGATATTTTAGGTGATGTGATCAAAACAATGTGATTTGATTTGATTTCTTATATCCAATATCTCGTATCTCAATTTCTCATACCATATACAATCTATATAAACATAACACCCAATTACACATAACCAAAACCAAATTCTCTTATCCATTATCTCTTATCCATTATCTCTTAACCAAAATCTCTTATCCAAATTCTCTTATCCAATAACCCATGATAACATCCCTGTTTTATAATATAGATATACTCTTGTCCAAATTTTCTTGTCCAATTTCTCTTGTCCAATTTCTCTTATACAATTTCTCTTGATAACATCCCTATTTTATAGAATAAATATTTGTTTGTTTGTTTGTTTATATGTAGGTATGTATATAGATATACTAGTCATAACCCGTGCCCGCGGACACGATTCATTTAAAGTTTCCCCTGCGAAATCTTTGTTCCCCGAAAAATTATTTTCACAGCCAAAATTTAACAGAAAAATAAATTAGCGTAAAAAATTTAGCGGCACGGGCACCTTCGGCGCGGAACAACAAATTCGACGCAGGTGCCTTCGGCGCGGAACAACAAATTCGGCGTCGAACAACAAATTTGATGTCCGCGCCTTTGACACGGAACAACAAATTAGCGTAAAAAAATTTGGCGGACGCCTTCGGCGTTTTTACGATAATTTGTTATTCAGCTAAATTGTTTTACGATAAATTTTTTATTTTGTTTAATTTAAAGGATCATACTTCTCCACAATCTTTTCCAAGGCAATTTTAATTTCAAAGTTTAGATTCTCAAGGCACCCCCCAAATTTAATCTTCACAATCTTTCCCAAGGCACTTCTAATTTCAAAGTTTAGGTTCCCAATGCACTTTCTCCCTCAAATTTAATCTCCACAATCGTTTCCAAGACACTTCTAATTTCAAAGTTTTGGTTCCCAAGACACTTTTCCACCAAAATTTAAGTTTTCCACTAAAATTTTCATAAAATCCAATGTCAACCATTGATTTACCATGATCAAATCTTAGCCACTCTTTATCTTGTCCTAGTCAGCCCTAAAATTCAAAAAACATTGTCAAATGTATAATAGATTATCCAATTTCCCTTGTCCAAATTCTCTTATCCATATTCTCTTGTCCAAATTCTCTTATCCAATTTCTCTTGATAACATCCCTCTTTTATATAATAGATTATCCAAATTCTTTTGTCCAAATTCTCTTATCCAATTTCTCTTGATAACATCCCTCTTTATATAATAGATTATCCAATTTCTCCTGTCCAAATTCTCTTATCCAAATTCTCTTATCCAAATTCTCTTATCCAATTTCTCTTGATAACATCCCTCTCTTATATAATAGATTATCCAATTTCTCTTGTCCAAATTCTCTTATTCAAATTCTCTTGTTCAAATTCTCTTATCCAATTTCTATTAATAACATCCCTCTTTTATATAATAGATTATCCAATTTCTCTTGTCCAAATTCTCTTATCCAAATTCTCTTGCCCAAATTCTCTTATCCAATTTCTCTTGATAACATCCCTCTTTTATATAATAGATATACTCTTGTCTAAATTCTCTTATCCAATTTCTCTTGTCAATTTCTCTTATCCAATTTCTCTGATAACATCCCTATTTCTCTTGATAGCATCCCTATTTTATAGAATAGATATGTAGTATGTATATGTATGTATGTGATACGTCTATTTTGCAAAGGCCCAACAGCATAGGCCCAAAGGCACAGCCCACCAAACGAAGCCCGAAAGATACGAGCCTGGATGCGATCGGTAGCCCATCTGCGCGATCAGGCCCACCCGGCGAAGTCCCATAGAAGGCCCCCAAATATCAATCCGACCCGGCCCCGATAACGCACGAGTCACCCGCCCACTCCAGCGGTAACCGTTCCCATGATCCCGTTACCACTTAAGGGTCGTAATGGGGAGGTGCTGGCGTGGCGCAGGGAGCGGCGACGGGGGGCGGATTGAGGGGGCACGATCGAGGGCGAACGAGCGACGTGGTCCGGGGACAATCACGGCGGGAGGTCTATAAAAGGGCTAGAAGGACGACTGGACAAAGGACCCGCATCTGAGGTAACTAAAACCTAAGGTACTCCATCAACGACCTAGTTCCCCCATTCCAAATTCCTTCCTCCCCCGCTCGCGCCGGTAGACACCGTTCCGATCTCCTCTCGAGTCGAACCGTCTCCGCCGGGCCTCCTCTTTCAGATCACTGTCTGACTTAGGCATCAGAGGGGATTTGGCCGGAACCAAGGTCCGGCCCCCCTGACGATCGTTCTCATCTGTGCAGGAGGACATCAGATCCACGGGCCGAGGCTTCCCCTCCGCCCGGCGACCGGCCGCGTAACCAACAGGACGATCGAGGCTACCCCTCGTCGTCCGACCGCCGAGGCCGAGCACGTCCATCCGAGGCCGAGCGTCTCAACCCGGGTCGAGGCTTCCCCTCGCCCCCCCTTGCGACCGAGGATCCCGACTCGGCCCAGCCGACGTGCTCCGCGTCGTCCGCAACTCCGACTCGCGCCTCGTCTGCACCGACTCGACATACCCGAGGGACCCAAGCGGGCCCCTTGATCACGTTGACCGGGTTGTCCACGGTCAACGCTTTTTGTAGTGAGAAAACACTCTGAAACATCTGGCGCCGTCTGTGGGAACGAACCGTCCCACGAAGAAACAAACCACACCAGCAATGGCACGAGCCTGCAATGGAAAGAGACGCATTCCCCCCATCCCGGAAGAGGGGAATGGCGCACCCAACAGCAACCTTGAGGACGCACCCGACGACAATCGCCCCGCCCCCTCAACCGAAGAGGCTGGCGGGTCGGAACTAGCCACGCAGGGGCAGCTCCGCGCCCTGGCCCAAGAGACCAACGCGAGCCTCCAGACGTTGGTCGCAACGGTACAGCAGCTCGTCAGCGCTGCGCCGGCCAACGGAGACGTGTTAGGCGACGGCCATCGTTGGGCGGGGGGCCCCCGCTCTTACGGTCCGCTGTGGTCGATGACCACGGGAACCGAAGACCGAACACTGAGCGTTGGTCCGCGTGGTCTGGCTCCCGTCAGGCGAGATCACGCGCCTCCTCCCCTTATCGTGAAAGGAGCCGAAGAGAAACCGAAGGCACGGGGGACGAGTCGGTGACCGCGTCGTCCCGTCGACCACGATCACCTCATCACAGAAGAAGCGATCGACACCACTCGAGAGACCGATCACGGCGGAGCGGGAGCTCCCGCCGGAGGAGCCGGGAACGCCGGGTCAGCCCGACCCCCAGTGTGGCGAGGGACGTGGAGCCAGCCCCGCCGGCGCCTGTGCCCCCTCCACCGCCGAACGAGCTGGAGGTAGGTGGGTGTCGGACCCCCGGGGGCATCCACGGAGACCGGTGCCCTCTGTCGAGGAGAATAACTGACGCACGGGTCCCCTCTCGATTCAAGATCCCGGCGCTGGGGAAGTACGACGGGATAGGAGACCCGGGAAACCATGTGATGGACTACGAGGGTGACATGTCCTTCCAAGGAGCCGACGATGACTTGCTCTGCAGGGGCTTCTACTCGACCCTCAGGGGAGCGGCGAGAACCTGGTACCCGCAGCCTACCCAGCCGCTCCATCGACAGCTTCGAGGAACTCACCCAGCTGTTCTGCAAACAGTTCATGGCAGGGCGACAGGTAATGCCCGACGTTGAGCATTTGTTCAACATAGTGCAGGGCCCGACCGAGCCGCTCCGTCAGTTTATGCGTCGCTTCAACGCGGAACGGCTGAACGTGAACAGCCCCCCCCCGACCTGGTCGTCCAAACGACCCTAAAGAAGGGGCTGTGCCACAGAGGCCTGAAGAAATCTCTGCACAACGATCCCCCAAAGGACCTCCCGGGGATCATGGCGAGGGCCGAGCGCTTCATGCTGACCGAAGAGACCTTGGCCATTGAGGCAGGAAAGGCCAGACGGGGGACCAAACACGGCGATAGCGAGCGTCGCAGCCCCGAGGGATACCGGACCGAGAGGAGGACGAGAAACAGGCAGCGGGGAGAGGGTACCAGGGACGCCACCCCAGACGCCGTCCTCGCTCAAGAACAGAAGGAAGAGCGCGCCGATCGCCCCCCACCGAAGACAAAAAGAGGGGGGAAGAACGGGGAAAAGTACTGCGAGTACCACAAGGACAATGGTCACGGCACTGAAGACTGCTGGCACATGAAGAAGGACATTGAGAAGCTGATGAGCCGAGGGCACGCAAGGAATTTAACTGACGAGCCGGCCCACGGAGAAGGAACTTCCATGCAGCCGGACAAGGGGAAGAGCATCAACACTGTCCAAGGACCCTTCCGCATCATAGAGTAGGCGGGCGAGGCCCCTCCCCCAGTCGCTACCTAGTCCGGAGGAGATTATCTAGGTTTACACCCCTCCGTCTAGCTCTATTTCCTGTTTTCTTTCCTCCAAATATACTAGTCCAATCGGACCCTTAAGAGTACAAATGCATTCCCTTTTATCTTTACTTCGACGGAATCAACATGTCACTAAGGGTGCACAAGAGTGAAGACCGCACGGACGCCGACCGGTCCTAAGCCGAGGAGCTTGGCCCTCGCCGACCGTCTCCTCCGCTCGTAAGTCTAGGGGCAACTCCCCCAGCCAGCACAAACGCCGGCCGGTCCTAAGCCGAGGAGCTTGGCCCTCACTGACCGTCTCCTCCGCTCGTAAATCTGGAGGCAATTCCCCCAGCCCGCACGGACGCCGACCGGTCCTAAGCCGAGTAGCTTTGCCCTCGCCGACCGCCTCCTCCGATCGTAAGTCTGGGGGCAACTCCCCCAGCCAGCACAAACGCCGACCGGTCCTAAGCCGAGGAGCTTGGCCCTCGCTGACCGTCTCCTCCGCTCGTAAATCTGGAGGCAATTCCCCCCAGCCAGCTCGGGCGTCAACCGGTCCTAGGCCGAGGATGAAGCAACAAAGCAAAATACGCGAGAAGTTCGAGTAAGTCAATTTCATTTCCAGCAATTGATCAAGGTACAAAAATGTGTCTTATTTACAGGAAATCAAAGTGGAGAAACCGTCCTACAAATAATCCGCTCTCGGCGGACAACAGAGCTCGTCACCTACAGAAACTAGGGTAACACCGGCAGAGCAAAACTTGCCGACCAAGAACCCAAAGTTGTTGGCCTAAGCAAACATCCATTCAACCAGCAATTATTGGCTCCGAAGCAGAGAACCGGTGAAGAGGCCAATGGAGATTGCGGGGTCGGGGATCCATTTCGAGTAGACCGGTCCAAAGCGAAGCGGATGCTAAAAAATTTGAGGATAAAAACAAGGATAACGGGCCAGGAGAGACGACCTAGGGGGCCCGGGCTCGAGAGGACACATCCTCGGGCGCCTCGCCCTGCCCGGAGCGAGGGGGATCGACAGGCGGGGGAGCTTGCCGGACACGCTCCGCGCACTCCCGGAACGAAGACTGGACGACTTCGACGATCCGGGGGCCGATAAGGCCTTCATATGTACCGAAGGCTTCCCTAAGAACATCAAAGATCCTCTCCCCCAGGGTCCCGACGACGCTCCTCTCCACCTCCTCCGCAAACCGCGCCACTTGACGCCGATCCGACAGCTCCCTCTGAAGCTCCTCCTTCTCCAGGCGGAACGACTCCGCCGCTTCCTCAGTCGACTGCCGAGCGTCCTCCAAATTTCCCTGGAGGTCACCCACTCGTCCCTCCAGCTCGGCCACCCGGAGCTTGAGATGCCGAGACTCCATCTGGGCCTCCGTCATAGCTACTTCCGCCGCCCCGGCCCGCTCGTGGGCCCTCACAGAGGACTCCTCCAACTCCCTCAAATGGACGGCTCGACGCTGCGACTCAACAGCGAGCGTTGAACCCTGGAAGACAAGACATGAGCCCAAGAAGAAGAGCAAAGGAAAGGACAGTAGGATAGCCGAACCTGTTGAAGGATCCAGACTATGGTGTCTGACACCTTGTCGGCGGGGATCCTCTCGAGGAGACTGCGGTCCCGGGGGAGGACGGAACCCTCGGCGAACTGCTGAGCCCGGGCTTGGTCGAAAAACACCGAGCTCCCCGGGGTGACCTCGAGGGAGGCCGAGCTGCCCGCCAGTAGGGCACCGATTCCCGGTATTGGGGGCGGGGACACCGCGATGGGAGTGGTTGTCAGGGTCACCGGAAGACACGCCGGATCGGAGGGAGCCTCACCTTCCCTCCTCCTCTTCCCCTCGTGAGGCTCGGCAGGCGCTGAAGGGGAGCGTTTCCGCCTCGAGCCACCTCCATCTTCAGGGACAAGAGGGGGCACGTCAAGCGCAAGGGAAGCTGCACCGGACCTGTCGTTGCCCCCCGCCTCTTGGACTGGTGGGGCAGATCCGGCCCTTACGACCCCCCCGGGGGGGAGATCGCCAGAAGAAGAGGCGGGAGGCGCGGCCACCACCTTACCCACGGGGGGCTCGGCTAACACACCTCCTCCTCAACGGTCCATCGAGGCGCCCTTCCAGAGGTATTGCCTCGGCTCCGAGCGGCTCCACGACGGATCAGCTCGTCGACATCACGGATGAACTCGCGACCAGCCATCCCTGCAAGGGAAACCGAAATCAGGGTAAGCCACGGGGCAATTCAGGACTAAAAAAGTGACCTACCCGGAGACCACAAGACGGCCTTCAGGAGTAGGTCATCCAACAAAGACCAGATGGACTTCGCTTCCAAGGGGAGGGTCGACAGCTGCACGACGGCCGCTTGATCGGCCTCGGAGAGGGCTAGCGTTGGGCGAAGCCTGACAGTCCCACCCCAACCTGTCAAAATCTGGGCGTCCTCCAGGAAGGTCACGAAGACATAATCCGAGCTCCAATCCCCCGACCAGCGGGGTAGCCCGATCAGGCATTCCCTCCTCGAGCGGGCTCGGAGGTGCAACCATGACCCTGGGCCGACCGTCTGGATCTGATAAAAGTGGAAGAGAAGGGGGAGAGATGGCTCCAGACCACGGGTACAGCAGAGCGTCACGAAGCCCGTCAGTACCGCAATCGAGCAGGGGGTGAAATGGCAAAGGGGCACCATGAGATACTCCATGACCTGGATGAAGAAGGGATTGAGCGGGAAATGAAGACCCAGGTGGAACATCTCGACGTAGACGCCGACTTCATTGCTCCTCAGAAGGCAGATCCGCTCGTCGATAAAGGGGACTCGAACATCGTACGGGTAGCAGAGATACCTATCTCGGATCTCCACGGCCGATAGAGGAGGAGTCCTCGACGGCGTTCGGAGGATAACCGGAGGTACATTAAGCCGCGCGGCCACCGACGCCGCATCGTCGTCGGCATAGTCCGGGAAGAGCTTCCCCTTCCCTTTATCTTGGAGGAGACGGCTCCCAGAGGAGGAACCAGATCCCACAAGTCGGGACCCGCCCTGCCTGGACTCCGGAAGATCCCTCGCCCCCTGGACGGGACCACCTATCCTAAGAGCGGCCATGATATGAAAATAAGAAAGGAGTTACCTTTTTTTCGGAGAGGACAAGGAAACGAAGGCAGCGGGAGACTCCGAGTTGTGAAAAGCCTAGAACAGAGGAAAGCACAAGGAAGAAGTCGGGATCAACGCGGCCGGGGATCTTATATACCAGACCCAGGGACGAATTCGAAACGCCTGACAGGGACACGTGGCAGGCCTCAAGGAGCCGGCGACGTTTCAAAATCGGCGCCAAGGGAAGTCCAATCGATCCGCCCCATCATGACCTCCATTTATGACGACGCCTCGACTGAAGCACCACACGGAACCCCAGGAGTCACATCGGTCGAACCGAGCTGGCCAAGGCCGATCGGCCCCACCGATGGGGGTAATTGATACGTCTATTTTGCGAAGGCCCAACAGCATAGGCCCGAAGGCACAGCCCACCAAACGAAGCCCGAAAGATACGAGCCTGGATGCCCGACCGCCGATCGGTAGCCCATCTGCGCAATCAGGCCCACCCGACGAAGTCCCATAGAAGGCCCCCAAATATCAATCCGACCCGGCCCCGATAACGCACGAGTCACCCGCCCACTCCAGCGGTAACCGTTCCCCTGATCCCGTTACCACTTAAGGGCCGTAATGGGGAGGTGCTGGCGTGGCGTAGGGAGTGGCGACGGGGGGCGGATTAAAGTGGCACGATCGAGGGCGGACGAGCGACGTGGTCCGGGGACAATCACGGCGGGAGGTCTATAAAAGGGCTAGAAGGACGACTGGACAAAGGACCCACATCTGAGGTAACTAAAACCTAAGGTACTCCATCAACGACCTAGTTCCCCCATTCCAAATTCCTTCCTCCCCCGCTCGCGCCGGTAGACGCCGTTCCGATCTCCTCTCGAGTCGAACCGTCTCCGCCGGGCCTCCTCTTTCAGATCACTGTCTGACTTAGGCATCGGAGGGGATTTGGCCGGAACCAAGGTCCGGCCCCCTTGACGAGCGTTCTAATCTGCGCAGGAGGACATCAGATCCACGGGCCGAGGCTTCCCCTCCGCCTGGAGACCGGCTGCGTAACCAGCAGGACGATCGAGGCTACCCATCGTCATCCGACCGCCGAGGCCGAGCACGTCCATCCGAGGCAGAGCGTCTCAACCCGGGTCGAGGCTTCCCCTCGCCCCCCTTGCGACCGAGGATCCCGACTCGTCCCAGCCGACGCGCTCCGCGTCGTCCGCAACTCCGACTCGCGCCTCGTCTGCACCGACTCGACATACCCGAGGGACCCAAGCGGGCCCCTTGATCACGTTGACCGGGTTGTCCACGGTCAACGCTTTTTATAGTGAGAAAACACTCTGAAACAGTATGTATATGTATTTATGTATATATATGTATGTATATACTCTTGTCCAAATTCTCTTATCCAATTTCTCTTGATAACATCCCTATTTTATAGAATAGATGTATGTATGTATGTATGTATGTACACACACACACACACACACACACACACACACACACACACACACACACATTTGCTCTGATGTGGCTTCCTCCCCCTGACTACAATGAGCTCAAACCGGTTACCTTTGCTCTTTTTGACACGTGGGGATTAGTTTAGCTATTTTTCGTTTTCTCTTGGCGGGCTTTTTTTGACATAATTTGTTCTTGGTGATCGCTTCCCAACCTCTCCCGAGTCTGTATGTCTTTGCTTAGCTGACCGTGGTTACATACTTGTACATTTTCCACAGTTTATATATTCATACTCAATTATCTTTCAAAAAATACATACATACACACATACACACACACACATACATACATACATACATACATGTAGTATGTATGTATGTATGTATGTATATAGATAGATATATGTATATGTATGTATGTGTGTATGTGTGTATGTGTGTATGTATTTTGTTTTGTTAGCTTTGCTTGTGCATCATTTAAATTTTGCTTTCCTTTCTTGTGTTTCATATTTCTACTACCCTTTTTGACATTGAGGACAATGTCTATTTTAAGAAGGGGAAGGGTGTAGAGTTTTGTTGAATCTTTGTTTGCATTTTCTTTATGCATACTTCTTCACAAAAACACAGAAAATTTTCAAAATGTTTCAAAAGAATGCATAGATAAATAGAAAATGAGAAAGTCATGTTTATTTTCACTAAAACCCATTTGTATAGACGTATGTTGTGCCTTTGATTTTGATTGAACATCCATATTCTTGGATTTTTTCAGAGATTGATTAAGAATGCTATACATATGCATGGAACAACAATTTTTTATAATTTTTATGAATTTAGTGCATGTATCCATGATAATATCCTCATGAAACTATTATTTTGTATGACGCAATTTCTTGTCATGAATGAGGTTATGAAGTGGTAATCATGTTGACTAAGTTCTAAACTAATAAGTGGGTGCCCAAACACATACACAAGCATATCTTTGGTGAATGATTGAGTATTCTACTCAAACATGTTTCTAAAAAAGGAGTGAATAAAATGCACTGTTCTTTCAATTCTCATTTAGTCGCCGGAACCTCGTGTCTCAAGAAGTATTGAGGATTTGTATCGAAAAAATGGAGTATGTGGGAGTTCATAATAAAAATAAGCTTAAATGATTCGAGCCGTAAAGTCTGAGGGGTCCTTCTAGGCCTAATACCCTAAGACCATCCGGTCTAGGAGCTATTGAGCTAAAGCTCACTAAATGAATCTATTTAAGTTTTTAAAAAGAGAAATATAGGGGTAAGATTGAATACATGATGAGTTGATTCAAGATCATGAACTTGTGATGAGTTGAGTGTTGCGTTGGCCAAGTCTTCGAGGATTTAGCAACTTAAGACACTTAATTTCCTACATACTTAGACAATCGCGTGGCATGGATTAGTATTATGCTAAATATGTCTGAATTGAGATGATATTATGAATCTTGTGCTATCTAATGAAAATCCACAACACATGTTGAACTTTGTTGGGTAATAATGCTCTTAACTCACTCGATGGTCAATGAAGGGGATATGCTGTGTAAGGAAATTTTAGAATTAATTCACTCACTTTGCTAGGGACTAGCAAAGAGCTAGTTGGTGGGTGTGATTATGAATGAATATTGCATACTTTATCCCCTAATTATCTACATTTTGTGCATAGATTATGTTTATTTTTCCTATGATATGTGCATATTATTAATATCATTGGAATTTAGAGTTTATTCTTCATTCATGTGCAAAATATTGTTTGTATTTCTTGGTTGTACTTTCTTATATTTTTCAGTTGAAAATTGATATCTCTCAAATCCAACGACTATTTTTGCAAATTTTTCGAAGCTCATGACCATTTTACATAAATTTTAGAAGAAGAAAGCACAAGAGCAGTCACCTGTCTGATGTGGCTTCATCAGACGCCTAAACGTTGAACTCCAGACATCTAGACGTTGAACTAAAGACGTCTGATCCCCTAACCTGATGGCTAGACATAGTCAACGCTCACGTGTCACAAAACAGAGAGTTCAAAATAATTATAAGTTGTGCCATCCAGATGCTTGATGAACAACCTCTAGCAGCCAGATTGTCCAGATTCCAAGCGTATCAGATACGCCAGACGTTTGAGACTTCTACACCAGATGTCTGGCGGACTCAACAAGCAACCGATGTAAGCATTAGCCTATTGTCTATGAAGACAGCTCCAGATGGCTGGGAGACTTGAAGAGCCAGGCATCTGGAGTTCCCACTCCAGACATCTGATGGCAAGCTGAAGGCGATTTCTGGAGCTCGATTCAACCCGACCCGACTTCAATCGACATTTAAGCTAAAGGATTAGTGTCCCTTGATCTGGTATCAAATGATTGAAATTGTTTTGAGGGTTAAGAGCCTATAAATATTTGATTGTAAATAGGGTTAGAGATTACCTACTATTCTTTCAATGTTTTAGTTTTCTTCTTCTTCTTTTGGCAAACTGGACAGCTGAGTAAGGGATTGCGACTATGCTTCAAGCATCTTTGGTGAAAGAAAACCCAACTTTCTATCTTTGTATTGAATTTATGTCAATTTTAATGAAATTCGATGTTTTCATTTCCATGATTGGCTAAATCTCTTTTGTGTGCTGTGATGTAATTAGGGTTTATTTTCTTCATGCTTCCATTCATCTCTAATATTATTAAATGTTTAAATCATTGGATTGATAAATTAACTATATTTGTATTGCATATGCATTACCGTTGAGGGGTTTGATGAGGATGGTGTGCCGCAAGGCAGTACATATGTGTATATGCATTACCCATGAGGGGTCATAAAAGGATGAAGTTCTGCGAGGAATTATCTACATGTGTTTGCATAACCCGTCGAGGGATCCAAAAATGATGTGTTGCAAGACATTATCTACATGCATAAAACCCATCGAGGGGCCTTAAAGGAGGGTCATAAGCCACAAGACATTATCTATGGCAATTAGGATATAGAATTCATTAATCTGATGATTACCATGTTACTATTATACTTAACTCCGACAAGGGAATCATCCGATGATTCTAGCCTAGAAGGTTTATCATTGAGTTATCAGATAGAGTTTGGAAAGCATACTAGGACATAATCCTAATGAAAACACAACAAACATAAACGCTTCTCTTATTGCACTCCCACATTACCCCTTACCATAATTTTAGGATAATTTTGATATTCAAAATGTCGCACAAACATTTTATCTTTGAAATATGGTTTGTTTTTTATTGAATTATTTCCTTGTTTTTTTCTGAATTGTGAATTTGTAGACAAGATTGTCCCAGTGGAATACAACTCTGGACTCACTGTACTTTATTACTTCTTAAACTCCTTCACTTGGGAGTAGCACATTTTTGTGGAAAACACCAGTAGGGCAAGATCATTAGTAATTTGTAGACAAGATTGTCCCAGTGGAATACAACTCTGGACTCACTGTACTTTATTACTTCTTAAACTCCTTCACTTGGGAGTAGCACATTTTTGTGGAAAACACCAGTAGGGCAAGATCATTAGTACTTTGAAGGCTATGGGCCTGGTGGACTTCTTCATCATAACCACGTGCATGTTGGCCACCATGCGAGGGTTCTAATGGCTCAATCCCAACAACATCTGGAGTCCCATCTAATGTATGATCATCCTCTACCATAGACTCTAGATAACGATAGGCTTCGTGTTAATCTGTGTCCATGAATCTGTCATTGTCCGATGTCTCCATAAATAGATGTGTCTCTGGTTAAAGTCCTTCAAAGAAGAACTGAAAGAGATCCATCTTTCATTACACACGGTGTGGATAACATAGAAATATCTCTATCAACTGCTTCCAGGACATGCCTGATAAAATTTCTCGCCGTCAATTTGAGCAAAATTCATGATTTTTAACTTCCATCTCTTGGTCCTGCACGAAGGAAAATATTTTGTGAAGAAACTATCTAGAAGTGCAAACCAATAAGAAATATGTATAGAGTATAAAGCATTAAACCAATTTTTAGCATTGCCTGCCAGAGAAAAGGGAAATATTTTAAAATAAATCTTTTCAGAACAAATGTTCCCATCATAATGAAAGTAAACATCTTCAAACTTCTTTATATGTAAATATGGGCTATTTGCATCCGTACCATGAAAAATTGGTAGGAATAGGATTACCTCCATGTCAAAGTCAAGAGAGTTTGAAACAGTTGCTAATTTATTTTTTTTTTAAATTTTTGAAGAAAATAAAAATAAACAACCAAAAGACTCAATAAGTGGAAAATAAACAAGAAAAAAAGACTCAACACTAAAAAGATGGAAGTATCACACCACACTATCCACAATCAATCAAAAATGCGACATGAAAAAAACGTTGTCCCTAGCAACAGTGCCAAAAGCTTGACTCGCTCAAAACTGTGCTCTCTACTCCCTTGTATAGGAGGTCATCAAGTAATAAAATCCGATGAGTTTGGATCAAATCCACATGGGCAAGTAGTTCTACACTCACAGTCCAAACTAATCAAAGGATGGTGATGATGATGGTACAACCACCCCCGTAACAGGAAAATGGTGGAAAGATCGGTGAAACTATCAACGTAACCTATAATAAGTATGGCTGGAGAATCAAATGGGAACTCGGTCAAGGGGGATTTGCATGAGTCATGGGTTCATCTAGGTTAATGCTAATCATGATTTCAATGTCAATTGTGAATCCTTTTTGAGAAATACATGATCGGATGCTATAACTCAATGATGAACCATTGGGCTTGCACCACCGGAAACTGCCCTTTTGGGGTTTAAACACAAGGGTTGCTCTAAATTAGTCTCCCTATAATCATCAATTTCATGGTAATGAGGTTGGTAAATCCTTTTAGGATTCCTAATCCCTCAAGTTTATCCTTTTGGAGTTATACTTAAGATAGCATAATGTATAAATAAACAACAAGGGGGTCATGATCCATAAGTGTAGCAAGACACGTAAGAGACAATGAAAATCACAAATAACATACCCCTAAATTAGCCACAACACATGCAAAGATAGACCTAGCCCATTATAACAAGAAAGGAAGCATTTTTATTCAAAGACATCATCCAATACGTATTACAAGTAACTAAAACAAAATACACAAGGGAAATGAAAGACTTAACCAAAGATATCCCAAAATGTGATATTTCCTCCTTTTTTATGCCAGTCTTGTCAGGAAATGTATGTCCTCGAGGCAAATTATTTGTAATTAGGACATCTTGTTCAAAATAATAGTATGCTATTTGGTATAGTTTATCTAACTATATTTAAAAATATTTTATCTGCATTAATACTTAGTTAAAGTCTTAAGGCTTAATGCGAGGCCAAACATGTATCGAGATGAGAATCTCGATCATGGAGAAGTATTTCGACTGTTTGTAGCATTACTCTAAAACTATTCGTAGTCGTAGATGCATCGAGAAAGGACATTGATGCATCAAATAAACTATTGTGTTCTCTGTCTTTACCAAGTGTTGGTGGCGATGATCTCATGATCACTCAATTTGGTGAAATCAAAGATGAGACAAAGGTGCTCATTAGAGAATGAGTACACTGAACGACCCAATGAGAGCTGCTACATGGAATGCACATACCAAACTGTCAATGGAAGTTTTCAGTGATGATATTCAACCTGGTCCGTTGACTTGAGGTCATTGTATAAACCTGTGTGTGAACGGTGTCGCTTAGATATCTGACCTAGCTTCGCGACAAGGCATGTCGAAAGGTCTTTGGTCGAGAGGCACTTGAAGCATACGAGGGGAGTAGTGGCCAAAGGAGGATTCATCTATTCCATTGTGGGGAGTTATTGTCGCAAAGTCAGTATGGTCCTTAGTAGGAATCCTTGGCCAAGGTGTGTTGGATATGATCCAACAAAGACAAAGCTAAGACCGAACGATATTAATCCGATCGCGGAGCTATTAGGGGTTTACAGTCAACTATACCATAGGCTTCGTAGTCGCATAGTGATGATGAAGGGATTAAAACTGCAGAAATAGTCATTAGTATAGCCTAGGGTGGTCCCGACAACACTCATGTCAAGGGGCGTGCCACATAATGATGATACCGAACCAGGGACGGCAACTATTGCTTGCAATCATTGTCCTCAAGGGCTATGAGTCCTACCTATAGTAGGATCAGGCTATAGGGTCTCACCGTAGCTAAGATCCTCGTCCCGATAATAAGAGAGAAAAATTGAATGCATATGATGTATGGAAAATAATGAGGTCACAATCGATTGTGAAGAGGATTTTGATCACATATAATTTGATGTGAAAGACGAGCCATTCTAAAAGCATAGAAAACCCAAAAGGGGTCCCTGACTCAGATGCCTAAGCCTGAGCACAAACTGTAACGACTGCTTTTCATGTATCTGGATTTTATATATTATAATATATGTTTTGGTGGATTTTCTCCTCTTGTGTGGTTTTCGTCTCCGTAGTTTTCATTTTCGATCGATTCGTCGTATTTTCTCGCTTCTTTCTTAGGATTGTCGATTTCGAAGTTTGTCACTCGTGACGGGCTTCATAACGGTCGTATCTAACTATTAGATCAAGCCTAGGAGTCTTAGGAATCGATCCCGGGGCCCCGCGCTCCGTATCGGTACTTTCTGTGCTCATTAGCCGGTGTAAGAAGGGCCACCGACCGACTAGATGACGATCCAGTCGGTCGGCAATCCTTCTTGGACCGACTAGTTAGCTTTCTAAATTTCTCAGGAGTTACTGTTTATCGTTAGTCGGTCTAAGAACGTTGGTTGACCGACTAGGTTGCAAACTAGTCGGTCAGCAATGCTTCTTGAACCGACTAACTCATCAAATTATTTTTGTATCAGTTACTGTTTACTCTTAGTCGGTCTAAGAACGTTCATCGACCGACTAGTTGCCAAACTAGTCGGTCAGTACTTGTTCATGGACCGACTAACTCTAGAATCCTAATTTCACCTGTAGCTACTGTTTACACTTAGTCGGTCTGCGTTGGTCGACCGACCGACTAGTTGTCAAACTAGTCGGTCAGTGGTTGTTCTTTGACCGACTAACTAGTGCTGTAAACCCTAGTTTTGCCCTAGCCGCCAGCCTAGCCTATAAATACCCAACCCAAACGTTTTCTTCCCCTCCAACTCGACCCTAAACCCTAAAATCGCCCCCATTGATCCCCCACCTTCCTCCAAGCTCCATTTCTTCATTCCAAGCCCTAAATCCATCATCCAAACCATCCATCTACCCTATTTACCTCTCATCTTCCCCAAAATCTCACCAAAACCCATCAAATCCCCAAATCCCCCAAAACCCTAGTTTCCCCAAACTTCTCCAATCTCTTCCAGATTTGATCCTAGGGTTCCCCGGAGTGTTCCTTCCGTCTCCTCTCGGTAAGAAATCGATCCACCGTTGTTTTCTTAACTTATCTATATCTTTATGAAACCCTAATTAATTTCATGTGTTTGGTGTTTGTTTCCCCTAAACAGCGATTTCCTCGTAGATAGCATCCGTGTGACGAGGTTGATCGTCATCCCCGGTGCTAGGCAAGTGAAACTTGCCACTTAGGGTTTAGGCCATGTTTTAGGCCATTTGCATGTTGTAGGCGTAAAAGAGGCTAGGCGACGAGATGAAACTCGCCTAGGCGCAAATTGGGGAATTAGCTTAACAACGAAGCTAATTCCGACTATTAGCATGTTGCACAATTACCATGTCATGTTTACTTTCAATTAACGGTACGCGAATATGTTCATGTCATTGCATTTTGCCTGTCACGTTTAATTTAAATTAACGGTACGCAAATATCTGTTCATGTCTTTGCATAGTGATTATTCATCGTGATTGCGTAGCGCACGCTACAATATTATATTCCTGGCTCGTGTTCCAGAAGCGAGCTTAGTGAGTTGGAAACCCCAACGCTCGACACATATGGGTGGGGTAAGAGATAAGCGGCCTGAGCCCCGAGTTGGCCTGATCCGCCACTCCGGCCAGCAGGTGGACTCTCTAGTGCACAAGTGATTAATAGTGATAGAGATAAGCGGCCTGAGCCACGAGCTGGCCAGCAGGTGGACTCTCTATGCACTAAGTGTTTACCATTGACAAGTGATTAATAGTGGTAGAGATAAGCGGCCTGAGCCACGAGCTGGCCAGCAGGTGGACTCTCTATGCACTAAGTGATAAGTGATAAGTGATAAGTGATAAGTGATAAGTGATAAGTGATAAGTGATAAGTGATAAGTGATAAGTGTTAAATGATAAGTGATTAGTGATTTGGTAGCTTTTGCTACATTGTGCATGCTTGCTTCTCTTTTTAAACTGTTGCATCATGCTTAACTGTCATGTCATTACTTAATACTATAACTGCTAGGTTGCTAGATGCCTCACTTTCAGTTTCCTTGCCCAAGTCTTTTAGACTTGCTGACATGTGCCCCTTTACTCTTTTGGGTGACACATGTTAGATCCTGAGCCCGAGTACCTCGTTGAGGACGAGGTGTTTGCTGACGCCGAGCCCGAGCTTGTGTTTGACGGGGTGTACGTGGACACTGGGGACCAGTCCTAGTGTCTCCGTTGCATTTTATTTTGTTAGACAGTTGTTTGTTATTGGTGCGTGGCACCCATACCTTGTTATGTTGTTGCTTTTGTTGGCCTTGTTCTGGGCCTTTAGACTCTTTTCTTTTAGCCTGGTGGCTTTTCTGGATGTCGAACATATTTGTGATGTTGGACAATATTTGTGAGATGTGAATTTTATTTCAGTCTCTCCTTGTGTTATTATTGCTATTCTGTTGTGGTTACAGGGACCTGTTTATGTATTGTGGACGCTTATCGGGTTAGGGGCTTCACAGCTCCACTCTCGTGCGGACCTTTTCACGTCTCGCCTCCATTTTAGGGAAGCGGGTCGTGACAGGTTTTAGTGGTGGCCCATGCAGGTCTTCTTCTGTAACTGCGATTTTTGGAATAGCGATAATAACATTAGAATGTCCAATAAACTAAGTTCGACGTTCGAGTCATAAGCTATGAGTCTAATCTGATTTGTTTTCCGTGTCACTAGATGGCAGGAAGACGTTTCACCCGTGGTGGGGGCAGTGGTGCGCTCCCTCATGATGAGGAGCCTGAGCGGGAACCCACCAGCGGTGAGATGATGCGGATGATGATCCAGATGATGCAAGTGCAGCAGGGCGTGCTTTTGCAAGTCCAGAATGCTCCACCTGCTCGAGCTGCCCGGGTTCTTCCGGATGCCCCTCGCTCTGAGCCAGGAGCGAAGCAATTTCGGGAGCTGGGTCCCGCATATTTTGATGGTTCTGAGGGTCCTCTGGCGGCCGATGAGTGGATTCGGAACGTCGAGGACAATCTGAAGATGGCCAAGATCACCCCGGCTGGATGGGTTGATTTGGCGAAAAGGCAGCTGAAGGATAACGCCAGGAATTGGTGGGATGCTGAAGAGAAGTTGTTGGTGGAGCCGATAGCTTGGGCTACCTTCAAAGCCAGATTTGAGGGTGAGTTCTTCCCGAAGGCTGCCAAGGAGGAGATGCTGCAGCGTTTTATCGATCTGAAGCAGGGGAACTCATCGGTGGACATGTACCACCAGGAGTTCATGAGGCTTAGTCGGTTTGCGCCGAAGATGATGCAGGACGCTGAGGAGAGAGCTCAGAGGTTCCTGCAGGGGCTTGCTTCGGAGCTCCAGAGCTTTGTGACCTCCTCTGACCGGGAATCTTATCAGAAGGTTCTAGTAGCTGCCAAGAGGCAGGAGCTGCTCGTGAACCAGAGGAGAGGATCTGTGGTTGGTGCTGGGAAGAGGCCTGTGGAACAGGCGAGAGCTGTGGTTCGGCCTGGATTCAGGCCGAACCAGCCTGTTCAATTTAAGAGGCCAGTAGGGCCTGCTCGGAGGACTTGCCATTTTTGTGGCAAGGAGGGCCATGTCAAGGAATCGTGTAGGAGGTTCTTGGGGCAATGTATCGCCTGCGGAGATCCTGCCCATGCTCTCAGGGAGTGCCCGAGGTTGAAGCAGCCTTGGAAGGCACCTATTGCTGCCCAGCCGTTGCAGCAGCGAGCGTCTGTTCCTGCTGGACGTGGAGCAGCTCTTGTTCCGCAGAGACAGGCTTTTCAGCAGGCTGCTCCGCCGAGGAGGCAGGCTTTTCTGATGACCGCTGCGGAGAGCGAAGCCGTGGATGAGGTTATCGCAGGTAATCCTCATTCTAGCTATTACTTTCCTATTTGGTCTTGATTGCTAGATTATGTTGTTTGCTTGAACTTGCTTGTTTGCTAGACTAGGGTTTGATTGTTAATTGATTGATTAGGTGTGATTTTGGTGTGCACATTTCCTGCACGAGTCCTCTTTGACTCTGGTGCATCGATGTGCATTATTTCTCGGAGCTTCGTGGAGAGGCATTCCTTGTCGACGTCCCCTCTCCCCAAGAGTTGGAATATCGTTACAGGGAATGGTGTGGTCTCGGTGCATCGTGGTTGCAATTCTTGCTCGTTGGTGGTCTGTGGACATGAGCTTTTTGCTGATTTCATTGTCCACGACATCATCAACTATGATGCAGTTCTTGGGATGGACTGGCTTGCAAGCTTCTATGCTTCGATCGACTGTCGGAGGAAGAAGGTGGTGTTCGAGATTCCCGGACATCCAGTATTTGAGTTCAGTCGTGGTAGCAGTTCGCTTGGTCCTGTCAGATTTCGGGCCAGGCCGGTGGAGGCTGTGGCTATGCAGATGGAGCTGGAGTGGCCAGCTGTGGTGCGTGATTTTGGCGACGTCTTCCCCGAGGAGATGTCTGGGTTGCCACCTGATCGAGCTTTGGAATTTTCTATCGATCTTGTTCCAGGTGCGCAGCCGATTTCGAAGGCGCCGTATCGTATGGCACCTGCAGAGTTGGAAGAGTTGCGGAAGCAGTTGGATGAGCTTTTGCAGAAGGGTTATATTAATCCTAGTGTGTCTCCGTGGGGAGCACCGGTGTTGTTGGTTAAGAAGAAGGATGGTTCGCGTCGCATGTGCGTGGACTATCGGGAGTTGAATGCGGTGACCATTAAGAATAAATACCCGTTGCCTCGCATCGATGATATCTTTGATCAGCTTGGAGGTTCGAGGGTGTTTTCTAAGTTGGATTTGAGGAGTGGTTACCATCAGTTGAAGGTGAAGAAGGGAGATGTTCCGAAGACAGCGTTCAGGACGAAGTATGGACACTATGAGTTCGTGGTTATGCCATTTGGCGTAACTAACGCGCCCGCAGTTTTCATGAATCTTATGAACCTGATTTTCTACGACTTTTTGGATAAGTTTGTCGTTATCTTTATTGACGACATTCTGATCTATTCGAAGTCGGAGGAAGAGCATGCCTCGCACTTGAGGACGGTGTTGGAGATTTTGAGGAAGCATCGGTTGTATGCTAAGTTTTCGAAGTGCGAGTTTTGGCTGGATCGAGTTGCTTTTCTGGGGCATGTGGTGTCTGGAGGTGGTATTTCTGTGGATCCCGAGAAGATTAGGGCCATCAGGGAGTGGCCTGTTCCGTCGTCTGCGTCTGAGATTCGGAGTTTTCTCGGACTTGCTGGTTATTATCGGCGATTCATTAAGGACTTTTCTCGTATTGCTGAGCCGATGACCAGGTTGACGCGGAAGGATGTTGCTTATGTTTGGTCGGGTGATTGTGGGAGTGCTTTTGGTATTTTGAAGGAGAGGTTGACGACTGCCCCTATTCTTGTTGTGCCTGATCGCAGCGGTGGATTTGAGATCTTTTGCGATGCTTCCGGCAAGGGTCTCGGTTGTGTGTTGCATCAGCATGGGCATGTTGTGGCGTATGCGTCTCGTCAGCTTAAGGTTCATGAGAAGAATTACCCGACGCATGATTTGGAGTTGGCTGCCGTTGTGTTTGCTCTTAAGATTTGGAGGCACTTCTTGCTGAGTGAGAAAGTGAAGATTTTCACCGATCACAAAAGCTTGAAGTATATTTTCACTCAGAAGGAGCTCAACATGCGACAGCGTCGATGGTTGGAGCTTATGGCGGATTATGATATTGATTTGCAGTATCACCCTGGCAAGGTGAATGTGGTTCCAGATGCTTTGAGTAGGCTGCCAGCGGTGATGATTTTGACCTCGCAGTGGAGATTGCAGCAGGATTTTTGCGAGTCTGGAGTGGAAATTGTCCTTCCTGGGGAGGCTTCTTCGTTGATGTACATGCAGGTACAGTCGACGATCGTGGATCGGATTAAGGCTGGCCAGGGCGAGGATCCGAAGCTGGTGAGTATTCGGGAGATGGTGGAAGCCGGTCTGCGGACTGACTTCTTGATTCATGAGGATGGCTCGCTGAGGTTTGGAGCCAGGTTGTGTGTGCCTGCTGGGGATATCAGAGATGAGCTGATGGTGGAGGCACACAGTTCGCCGTATTCTGTGCATCCTGGTGGCACCAAGATGTACCAGGATCTTCGTCTGAATTATTGGTGGCATGATATGAAGAGGAGCGTGGCTCGGAGTGTAGCCAAGTGCTTGGTTTGCCAGCAAGTGAAGGCGGAGCATCAGCGTTCGGCCGGGTTGCTACAACCGCTTCCGATTCCGGAGTGGAAGTGGCAACACATCACTATGGATTTCGTGACTGGACTACCTCGGAGTCCGAAGCAGAATGACGCGATTTGGGTAATCGTGGATCGATTGACCAAATCTGCGCACTTTATTCCGTTCCGAGTGGGACAGTCCACTGAGGCGCTAGCAAGGAGATATATGGAGGTAAAATTCTTTTACTCTCCGTCTTTAATTCCTTTTCCTAGTTTGGATAGTGATGTAACGTGAATCGTGCAGGAAGTTGTGCGACTTCACGGAGTCCCCGTGAGTATCGTGTCTGACAGAGACACGAGGTTCACATCTCAGTTCTGGCAGAGTTTGCAGAAGAGCTTGGGTACGCGTCTGAGTTTCAGCACGGCGTACCATCCGCAGACGGATGGCCAGTCCGAGAGGACGATTCAGATTTTGGAAGACATGCTGAGGGCGTGCATGTTGGATTTCAAGGGTTCGTGGGAGGACCATCTACACTTGGTGGAGTTCTCTTACAACAACAGCTTCCAGGCGAGTATTAGCATGGCGCCTTTCGCCGCTCTTTATGGGAGGAAATGTCGATCGCCATTGAGTTGGGATGACGTTGGTGATCGGGAGTTGTTGGGACCTGAGATGATCGTGGAGGCCGTGGATATCGTCAGGAATATTCGGGAGAGGTTGAGAATTGCTCAGGACCGTTTTAAGCATTGGGCGGATGCTAAACGTCGTCCTTTGGAGTTTCAGCCGGGCGACCATGTGTTCTTGAAGATTTCCCCGAATCGTGGTGTGATTCGTTTCGGGAAGCGTGGAAAGTTGAGCCCGCGATACATTGGACCGTTTGACATTTTGGAGAGGGTTGGCGAGGTAGCTTATCGCTTGGCCTTGCCGCCATCTTTGGAAGGAGTTCACAATGTTTTCCATGTGTCGCAGCTTCGTCGATACATTAGCGATCCGTCTCATGCGGTGGATTTTTCGGAGATTACCGTTCGCCCCGATATGACGTATGACCAGCATCCAGTGCAGGTTCTGGACAGGCGTCAGAAATCGCTTCGGAACAAGATTGTTAATCTTGTGAGGGTGATGTGGCGACACGGTTCACCTGGAGAGTCTACTTGGGAGAATGAGGATGAGATGCGAGAGCGTTTTCCACTTTTGTTTCCGGACTCGTGAGTTTTGGAAATTCCGAGGACGGAATTTTTCTTAAGTTGGGGAGGATGTAACGACTGCTTTTCATGTATCTGGATTTTATATATTATAATATATGTTTTGGTGGATTTTCTCCTCTTGTGTGGTTTTCGTCTCCGTAGTTTTCATTTTCGATCGATTCGTCGTATTTTCTCGCTTCTTTCTTAGGATTGTCGATTTCGAAGTTTGTCACTCGTGACGGGCTTCATAACGGTCGTATCTAACTATTAGATCAAGCCTAGGAGTCTTAGGAATCGATCCCGGGGCCCCGCGCTCCGTATCGGTACTTTCTGTGCTCATTAGCCGGTGTAAGAAGGGCCACCGACCGACTAGATGACGATCCAGTCGGTCGGCAATCCTTCTTGGACCGACTAGTTAGCTTTCTAAATTTCTCAGGAGTTACTGTTTATCGTTAGTCGGTCTAAGAACGTTGGTTGACCGACTAGGTTGCAAACTAGTCGGTCAGCAATGCTTCTTGAACCGACTAACTCATCAAATTATTTTTGTATCAGTTACTGTTTACTCTTAGTCGGTCTAAGAACGTTCATCGACCGACTAGTTGCCAAACTAGTCGGTCAGTACTTGTTCATGGACCGACTAACTCTAGAATCCTAATTTCACCTGTAGCTACTGTTTACACTTAGTCGGTCTGCGTTGGTCGACCGACCGACTAGTTGTCAAACTAGTCGATCAGTGGTTGTTCTTTGACCGACTAACTAGTGCTGTAAACCCTAGTTTTGCCCTAGCCGCCAGCCTAGCCTATAAATACCCAACCCAAACGTTTTCTTCCCCTCCAACTCGACCCTAAACCCTAAAATCGCCCCCATTGATCCCCCACCTTCCTCCAAGCTCCATTTCTTCATTCCAAGCCCTAAATCCATCATCCAAACCATCCATCTACCCTATCTACCTCTCATCTTCCCCAAAATCTCACCAAAACCCATCAAATCCCCAAATCCCCCAAAACCCTAGTTTCCCCAAACTTCTCCAATCTCTTCCAGATTTGATCCTAGGGTTCCCCGGAGTGTTCCTTCCGTCTCCTCTCGGTAAGAAATCGATCCACCGTTGTTTTCTTAACTTATCTATATCTTTATGAAACCCTAATTAATTTCATGTGTTTGGTGTTTGTTTCCCCTAAACAGCGATTTCCTCGTAGATAGCATCCGTGTGACGAGGTTGATCGTCATCCCCGGTGCTAGGCAAGTGAAACTTGCCACTTAGGGTTTAGGCCATGTTTTAGGCCATTTGCATGTTGTAGGCGTAAAAGAGGCTAGGCGACGAGATGAAACTCGCCTAGGCGCAAATTGGGGAATTAGCTTGACAACGAAGCTAATTCCGACTATTAGCATGTTGCACAATTACCATGTCATGTTTACTTTCAATTAACGGTACGCGAATATGTTCATGTCATTGCATTTTGCCTGTCACGTTTAATTTAAATTAACGGTACGCAAATATCTGTTCATGTCTTTGCATAGTGATTATTCATCGTGATTGCGTAGCGCACGCTACAATATTATATTCCTGGCTCGTGTTCCAGAAGCGAGCTTAGTGAGTTGGAAACCCCAACGCTCGACACATATGGGTGGGGTAAGAGATAAGCGGCCTGAGCCCCGAGTTGGCCTGATCCGCCACTCCGGCCAGCAGGTGGACTCTCTAGTGCACAAGTGATTAATAGTGATAGAGATAAGCGGCCTGAGCCACGAGCTGGCCAGCAGGTGGACTCTCTATGCACTAAGTGTTTACCATTGACAAGTGATTAATAGTGGTAGAGATAAGCGGCCTGAGCCACGAGCTGGCCAGCAGGTGGACTCTCTATGCACTAAGTGATAAGTGATAAGTGATAAGTGATAAGTGATAAGTGATAAGTGATAAGTGATAAGTGATAAGTGATAAGTGATAAGTGATAAGTGTTAAATGATAAGTGATTAGTGATTTGGTAGCTTTTGCTACATTGTGCATGCTTGCTTCTCTTTTTAAACTGTTGCATCATGCTTAACTGTCATGTCATTACTTAATACTATAACTGCTAGGTTGCTAGATGCCTCACTTTCAGTTTCCTTGCCCAAGTCTTTTAGACTTGCTGACATGTGCCCCTTTACTCTTTTGGGTGACACATGTTAGATCCTGAGCCCGAGTACCTCGTTGAGGACGAGGTGTTTGCTGACGCCGAGCCCGAGCTTGTGTTTGACGGGGTGTACGTGGACACTGGGGACCAGTCCTAGTGTCTCCGTTGCATTTTATTTTGTTAGACAGTTGTTTGTTATTGGTGCGTGGCACCCATACCTTGTTATGTTGTTGCTTTTGTTGGCCTTGTTCTGGGCCTTTAGACTCTTTTCTTTTAGCCTGGTGGCTTTTCTGGATGTCGAACATATTTGTGATGTTGGACAATATTTGTGAGATGTGAATTTTATTTCAGTCTCTCCTTGTGTTATTATTGCTATTCTGTTGTGGTTACAGGGACCTGTTTATGTATTGTGGACGCTTATCGGGTTTGGGGCTTCACAGCTCCACTCTCGTGCGGACCTTTTCACGTCTCGCCTCCATTTTAGGGAAGCGGGTCGTGACACAAACACTGGCTAGCCCAAGCATCGGGCTTAGGCTAGCTTGAGTGCCTCTCAGGCTACGCATAAGTTTTTGGGCTTGGGCTCAGCCAGGCACCAACCAGTGTGCACCCTGGAGACAGCTCAGGCGGAGCCCATTTCTGGGCTCGACCATGCCCAGGCTTCAGCCTGGGCATGCCTGGGTGCCAGGTCGAGCACGCATTGGAACCAGGCATGTGCAGAACTTAGGCACTCGCCCACTTGGGCCCATGCTAGAACCCGGGCATGCCCATGTGCCAACTCGTGTGCACCCAAACTATGAGTGCATGCCCAAACCCAGGTGCACCTTGATGTGAAACAGCCAATCAACTTACAAAATGAAGACCTAATTCTGAATGAAGGCACAATGACAAGAGAAAAGCTTAAAAGAATGCAATATGCAAGTAGAGCTCAAGTAGAAGCATTGCAGGCCCAAGAAAGTTGTGCTCACAATGAGGCCTTAGTCTTGCTAATCCAAGCCCAAGAAAATTAAGGCCATAAATCTGAATGCATGCATTGAGGAGATGAAGAGTCATGCAACAACTATCTAAATTTGTAGGGAGATGAAGATTCATTCCATTAAATCTAAATTCATGGGGAGATGAAGAGCCATACCATTAAATCTGAATTCATGGGGGAGATCAAGAGCCAAGAAGCACAAAGTTATGAATTGTAAATGTAATTTTTGTGCATGTCATTAGGCATAGATTTTTCAGGTGACATTTATGTCTTTTACTTATCCCAAGTCATTATGATGACTAATGGGCTACCAAAAGACATTAGTTGTATTTAATTAGTGAGTCTTTTAAGTTTTCAAGCTCTATCTATAAATAGAGCATGTATTCCTTTGTATATACCATCAATTAGATTATCAATATAGAATTTGAGTGTTCTCTCATATTGTTAGATTTCTATCTTCTTTAGCTCTTGTGGAACCTTACTTTGTCAATTTCCTTATAAGATTGGTGATCCAAATTCGCAAAAGCCCCCAATTTGTTCCTCAACCCAAGTGCGCTGCTGTGTGGATTGGTTAAACTCGTTTTCGTGGTTGGCAAGTGGTCTAAGTAGCAGGTCACATTCTTTACAATGTTGGTTGACTATTTGCATTTGTCAGGTCAGTGAACCATCCTTATCCAGAGCTTATCACTCCGTATTTCCTTTCACTTATTCTGGAGTGTGGTGCTCATATCCTTCGATAAGTTTTTTTCGAGTTTCTTAAACAGCATACGTTGTGAACATCGGGCCACCTCCATGGTTTCACACCATTTGGCATCAGAGCTAGGTTTGCATGGTAGTTGTTTCTTTCAATAATTTCATTGCTTCAAAAAAAATTCTGTATCAAATCTTTCCCTTTCATTTGTTGCTACCAAAACAAGAAACTTTCCAAAACCATTCCACATCACCTAGCCTATCTCTTTAGTGTGCAATAATTTGGTTTTATCTTTCTACTTTTGAGAGCCTTTGTTTGTTTGTTGTTTATTTAGTTTGTAGTGTAAAGCACTAAAACAAAAGCAAAAAAACAAAAGCCAAAAAAACAAAAGCAAAAGAAAAGCAAAATAAAAAATCAGGAAAAAAACCAAAGCAAAAAAAGTAAAGCTTGGCAAAAAAAAACGAGAAAGAAAATAAACAATGGTGCTCAATTCAGTTCTTACATTCTGTAATCTTACAAATTCATGGAATAATATTAATAGCTCTTATTGTTGCATTTTAGTCTTGCACTACGAAGGAATTCCCTTCTTTTCAATGAATCCCTACTCTAGATTTAATACTACTTCAGGCCTAAACCCATCCATTATTCAAAATTTTACCAACCACCACTACATACTTGGTTGAAGTAAGTAATTGGCTTTATTGGATCACTCAGCAAGGATTTGGGTTGCATACGAGCTAAGGATAGATTCTGAGTGAATTGTGGTGAGATTATCAAAAGTGGAGTGTAAGCATTAAGTGTGAGTGTTTGGTAAGTTCACACAAGATTTTTTTTATCTTTCACTAACATGGCAGGAAATGCAGAAGAAACTACATAACACGGTGAAACATCTTTTCAAATGCAAGCATTGATGAGACATCTTGAGAGATTGTTTGACAGAAATCTAGAACGAATCCATGAACGATTGGATCTAATAGAGAATCAAGCTTCTACACAACAAAATGCTCTAAATAATCAAGAACAAACTCATGTGGATACGGAGAGCCAAGTTGATGGGGATGAATTTGAAGACCACCAGCCAAGAAGGAGGTTTCATCGTAATGAACAAAGGAGACATAGAAACCGAGGAGACAGTATTGGTAGAATTAAAATCAAAGTACCTTCTTTTCAAGGAAAAAATGATCCCGATGCATATTTGGAGTGGGAAATGCATGTTGAGCAAATTTTCTCATTCCATAACTACTCTGAAGGTAACAAGGTGAAACTTGCATCTCTTGAGTTAACTGATTATGCTCTTGTTTGGTGGGATCAGGTGCAAAAAGAAAAGGAAAAATATGGAGAATGTCCCATTAGTACTTGGGCAGAAATGAAAGCAACCATATGAAGGATGTTTATTCCTTCTTATTACCACAAGGAACTTCATCACAAACTGCAATGACTTATTCATGGCTTTAAGAGTGTAGATGAGTACACAAATAGAAGGAGATTGCTATGATTCGAGCAAATGTGGTGGAGGATAGAGAAGCAACAATGGCTCGTTTCTTACGTGGACTTAATCATGATAATGTTGATGCTGTAGAATTGTATCACTATGTAGAGCTTAGGAAATGGCCTACCAAGCCATCAAGATAGAACAACAACTGAAGAGGAGAACTGCTGCAAGGAATGGCTCTAATTCTTTTAGCCCTTGGAAGACCAGTTCAAAGAGAGATATGCCATTTAGTTCGAAGGAGAATACTTTGAAGAAAGGTGAAAAGGTGGCTGATATTCTAAAGAAGAACGCAAACTGAAGCAAATTCTTCAAGAAGCTGTGACATAAGATGCTTCAAATGCCAAGGGAGAGGATACATTTTTAGCCAATGCCCTAACAAGTGCACCATGATCATTAATAACCATGGTGACTGGGAGACCAAAGAAAAAGAATCTGAGGAAGAAGAGGAGATGTTGAATGAAGATGATGACGGAGAAATTACCGCTGATGGAGAATTTCTTGTCACTAAAAGAGCACGTAGCATTCAAATGAAGGAGGAAGAGAACAACCAAAGAGAGAACTTGTTCCACACACGATGCATAGACCAAGGAAAAGTATGCAATGTAATCATCGATGGAGGAAGTTGCAGCAATGTGGCAAGTGCTGAATTAATGGAGAAGTGGAGTCTTCCAACCTACAAGCATCAACACCCCTACAAGCTCCAATGGCTCAACAAATGTGGAGAGTTGAATGTAACAAAACAAGTCACAATCCTATTTTCTATTGGCAAATATAGAGATGAAATAATTTGTGATGTTGTTCCCATGGAATCCTATCATCTCTTGTTCTTCTTTGGTCTGTGGCAATTTGATCGACGAGTAACACATGACATGTAATTAAACTGTTCTTATTTTGTACTTCGAGGGGAGAATATATCCCTCCTTCCATTATTTCCAAAACAAATACTGGAAGATCAAATAAAGAAAGAGGAAAAATGATTCAACAAGAAGAGAGTAAAAATAAGAGTCAAAAAAAGATGAGAGAGTTGAATGAAGAAAAAGAGAGTAAACTGAGAGAAAATTCAAAAAGAAAAGGCGAGAAAAGAGAAAAAGGAGAGAAGAGTTTCCTAGTGGCAAAAAGAAGTGAGATTAAGCAAGCTTTGTTTTCTCAACAGAATCTCATATTACTTGTGTACAAAGAGGCTATGTTGAATACTAACGACTTAACCTATGCCTTGCCTAGTTTCGTTTTGTCTCTTTTAGATAAATATGAAGATATCTTTCCTGATTAGATACCACCAGGTTTGCCACCAATTAGAGATATAAAGCATCAAATTGATATTATTCTTGGAGCATCTTTACCTAATCGTCCAGCATACCGCACTAATCATGAAGATACTAAGGAGATTCAAAGGCAAGTTAAAGAGTTGTTGAGCAAGTGATATGTGAGAGAGAGCCTCAGCACTTGTGCAGTTTCGGTATTGCTTGTACCCAAGAAAAACAGGTACATGGAGAATGTGTGTTGTTTGCAGAGCCATTAGCAACATCACGGTAAGATATTGTCATCCTAATCCTAGGTTAGATGATATGCTAGATGAATTAGCTGGTCAACTATCTTCTCTAAAATTGACTTAAAAAGTGGTTATCATCAAATAAGAATGAAAGAAGGAGATGAATGAAAAACAACATTTAGGACTAAACATGGATTGTATGAATGGTTAGTTATGCATATTGGATTAACTAATGCACCTAGCACATTCATGAGGTTATTGAATCATGTCTTCCGTGCCTACATTGGTAAATTTCTGGTAGTTTACTTTGATGATATCCTTGTGTATAGCAGAACCTTGGATGAACATGTGGATCACCTTATACAAAGTCTAAAGGTTCTAAGAAAGGTGAAATTGTTTGGCCATATAAAACATGTGATTTTTGCACAAATAAAATTGTTTTTCTTGGCTTTGTTGTTAGTAGTACATGTATTGCAATGGATGAAAAGAATATCAAAGCAATACATGACTGGTTTTTGGATAAAGAGAAGTCCAACCTCATGTCTAGAGAAGATGGACCTTTTCGAGTCCTTGAGAGAACCAATGATAAAGCATCCAAGCATCAACTACCTGGTGAGTATGGCGTGAGTGCTACTTTTAATGTTTCTGACCTCTCTCCTTATTTGGTGTAGATATTTAAGAGTCGAGGACGACTCCTTTTCAAGAAGTGGATGATGATGTGAAGCAGCCCATCAACTTACAAAATGAAGACCTAACTCTAAATGAAGGCCCAATGACAAGAGGAAAGCTAAAATGAATGCAAGATGCAATTGGAGCCCAAATAGAAGCATTGCTGGCCCAAGAAAGTTGTGCTCACAATGAGGCCTTAGTCTTGCTAATTCAGGCCCAAGACAATTACTGTCATAAATCTGAATGCATGCATAGGAGAGATGAAGAGTCTTGCAACAACCATTAAATCTGAATTTATATGGAGATGAAGAGTTATACGATTAAATCTGAATTCATATGGAGATGAAGAGTCATACCATTAAATCTGAATTCATAGGGAGATGAAGAGTCATACCATTAAATCTGAATTCATAGGGGAGAACAAGAGCCAAGAAGCACAAAGTTATGAATTGTAAATGTAATTTTTATGCATGTCATTAGGCATAGATTTTCAGGTTGTCTTTTAGTCTTCCCTAAGTGAAATTTAAGTCTTTTACTTATCCCAAGTCATTATGATGACTAATGGGCCACCAAAATCCATAATTTGTCTTTAATTAGTGAGTCTTTTAGGTTTCCAAGCTCTACCTATAAATAGAGCACGTATTCCTTTGTATATACCATCAATCAAATTATCAATACAGAATTTGAGTGTTCTCTCATATTGTGATATTTCTATCTCCTTTAGATCTTGTGGAACCTTGCTTTGTCAATCTTCCTTATAAGATTGGTGATCCCCTAATTCGTGCTTCAACCCATGTGTGTTTCTGTCTGGATTGGTAAAACTCGTGTTCGTGGTTAGCAAGTGGTATAAGTACCAAGTCACATTCCTTACAACGTTGGTTGGAAATTTGCATTTGTCAGGTCAGTGAACCATCCTTATCCAGAGCTTTTCACTCCCTATTTCCTTTCACTTAATCTGGAGTGTGGTGCTTATATCCTTCTTTAAGTTTGTTTTATGCCATGAAGATCGGGCCACCTCCCTGGTTTCATACCACACCCGAGCAATAGCTCGGGCACACCCGCGGTTTAAAGGGTCAATACACCATTTTGGGACAGTTTTTTGCAACTTCAATGACTCGTTTGAGGGTTTAAATGACCTCGAAATTTAGTGTTGTTATTTTTATCTGATATCCATATGAAGCTCTTCAAAATGATATATCATTTGGCTTCTAATGTTTACCAGAGAGGGAGAAAAAATTACTCATAGTTTAGCCCTTAAATGTGAAAACTTGAGTTTAAAATGGGCCTCCTTTCAGTACCACATCAGATGTGTTACTGATATGAAGGATGTGCTCATCCTATAAATATGGGTCAACCCCTTCCTCCAAACTTACACCAAGCCTTGATCTAGGGAGCTCGTCCTAATTAAGAGAGCAAACCTAGATCTAAAGAGACTAAATTTTAGTTCCTCTTTTTCTCTTTATTTCATTCTCAGGCTCTAGTAAAACTTGGAGCGAGTTCGTATCTGATCCGAAGCCTAAGGTGGGGGTTCCAACTAAGGTGAAATCTTTTGGGGCAAGTGGTCGGCTATAAGGCGAGGTGTTGCATCGCTTCAGGACATCGCCCCAAGGAATAGTTTTTACGACTGCATAAACTTAAGGTATATTCTTTATTTTATAGCAATAAAATTTTAGATCTATCTTTGCGAGATCGGTTCGCTCTTCTCCTTAGATAGTTTTGATCATGTAAATGGTTTTTCTTTTCTATAGGGTTTTCATAAAATGTGATTTTATGAGTTGTTTTCTTTAACTACTTCGCATGTCTGTTAAGCCTTGGGTTAGATGATGGGAAAAGCCATATAGAAGCCTCATTAATACCCAACATTGGTATCAGAGCATGGTTTCACCTTGAATCAATTTTTCTGCTATTATAATACATGTATGAGATGATTGACGTGCGTTTATATTTTATATATTCATGCACATCTTCTTTGGGTTTTTCCGTTGTTTTCCGTCGTCACGTATCCATTTTCTTGTGATTTCTAGTTTTCTTTCACTTCATTGTCTTTTTGTGTGAATGCAGGAGATTTCCAGCATTGGGGACATATAACGATCTTTTTGTGTGAATGCAGGAGATTTCCAGCATTGGGGACATATAACGAAGATATCATAAGTCCCCGGAGCAACGGGAGGATTTGCGCGTGATCCAGGGGGTCAAACGACCAAGATTGCCACTTTTCAGCCCCCACCCGATCGGTTGGACACAGCCAACCGATCGGGTGATGCGCGCGTGCATGACCCGGACACAAGTTGAAGCGAAGTAAGGATCAACCGACCGGGTCGCCGACCGGTTCATCCCATCAGAGTTCTTAAGAAAATGGAGCTGAATTCCAACCGATCGGGTGACATCTCACCCGATCGGTTCATCTGTAGCCGCATCTCTCCAATCGACGACCCGCTCACTCCACCCGCTCGCCTCGCCCGGTTGAAGATCTTCAAAGCTCTCACCCGATCGGTTGACTCATCAACCGATCGGGTGACCTATATTTCTGCGTTTTTGTTGGGTATTTGAACCCGAACCGTTAGGGGACTATAAATACACGATGTTGGCCGACTGATGGGGGAGTTCTTCTATTTTTAGGGCTTTTTCAGCCCCTTTGCTTGGAGCTTAGGTTAGTTTTAGATTAGTCTTTTATCTTCCAATAAATCTTGTACCGGATTGATGGATTCGAACGCGAGATAAGTATTTCTTTCTCTTGTTTTCCATTGTTTTCTGTTGTATTCATTTTTCTTGATGGTGAACGTTTGTATGTCTTTTCTGTTGCTTGTTTTTATGTTTCTCACCATTGAGTAGTGTCGATGAACCCTAATACGGGTTAGAGTAGGATTGATGCTTGGGTTGTTTCATTTGACTTGATTGCATGGTACGTGTTCGATGAAATGTGTCAATGGGGATTTCTAGCAATCTGAGTCCAATTCGTATGGCAACACACTAGTTGTGTTGGGGATTGGGGTCCGGTGTCTTGTCCAGTCAAGATCCGCTTCGATGTATCACTATAAATCACATTCGACCTATTTTGCCATTAGGGTTACGCGGTGGCGTTTCATTGTCATTGGCGGGAGAAAGACCACCTCTGACCGTCGGGCCAAGGGGGAATAAACTTGGCGGTTGACTCTCTAGCCATAGCTCACGCCCCTAGCGTAGACATCGAGTCCTCGCGCATGGGAACGGCTTGGACGAAATGTTGGGAGCTATCATTGTGGCCTTAATGCTCCCGGTTGCAGAAGGTGTTAATGGACATGGGAATGCCCACCGTCCAAAACCAGGTAGACCTAGCGTACTGGGCATCTACCGGAATATCGGGCCCATGGACGCTAGGTACCACCTTTTGTGGCAATGTCTCACCCTGGGTCAAGTCAAATGCCAAGTGTCATGAATGCTCTAGCCTGTGTTAGCGGGGATTCATTTCTTGTCTTTTTTATTTATTTATTTTATTTTTTACACTTCCACCCATATTATCCGCGTAGCTAGCACACAACCTAGGCGAGGCTAGTAGCCATTCAAGCCATCCACCTCCCTGAGTTCGATAAACCCGCACCCTACACTAACCATGCACTTGCGGTAAAACGACATCGCGCCCAAACTGTAAACGGGGCACCGGTCAATGATGTGTTATATCGATGTTGCGTCATGTTATGCTCTTTATTTTTTATTTTAATTATGTAATTTAAGTGCCTGCGAGCACTCATTTTATGTAATTAAGTTTAAAGGCTTTGTCTCTTTTTATAATTTATATTTTTCAAAGGGGATGCCTTTTTGCAAAATGTATAGTAATTTAGGAGGTGGAGCTACCCGAAGTTGCTAATGGCGGGAGATCCATAGAGATGAGATGGGCCAAAGAGATGCTTTGCAATGTGTTGCTAGGTGGTGGCTCTCCTACTTGATCCATGGAGTCGTCGTAGTTAATTAGAGTATTACTAGAGATCTTACATGATTCTGTGTTGATTGTAATTTATTTTCATGCAATGGATAAATTGCACTGGGTTTTTGGTTTTCATGACAAGACATATAATTTTATATTGCAAAGGTCATATTGTTGCTTTGCGAAAGTAGTCTAACCTATAGTGATGACATGGTCCTGTGGCCTTGTGCAATAATTATATATGCTTTTAAGTTTTCGAAAATTGTGTTTAAAAACTAGGCTTCTATTCCATTATATATAACTGTGTGGGTGCATGTGCTATGATGTGATTAGATTCTTAAAATGTTAGTTTTAGGAATCACCTAGTTAATTAGTATTAACTAATTCAATAAACCTATAACATATTAATGAAGCATAATTTTGATAATCGACATTCTTAAGGTATCCGCGAGCCAGTGTTTAGAATCGTTTAATGTCTAAGCTTAGATCACCCTAGTATGGCTCGCCCTACTTATGGATAAGTGAACCTACCTAGACAAACTTGCCTGGCCAAGTTCAACTGGATCAACATATAACTCCAATTATCAATAATGCAGACAATGATTATATTCTAGTCATTTACTTCAAAGTTCCTTTTCGGGATTAGCCTTTAAAGATCCTTTTCGGGATTAGCCGTAGCCTCCTTAATTTTGGAATTTGCCAACCATGGATTCCTGTTATAATTGTTAGGCAAACTCAAGCTATAGCATGGTTATCTTTTAGGAACCAATTCCATTATACATATGAGGTAGTTCAGCCTAACCCAAACTGTCGTGTCAAAAACACCACCTAGCGCAAGTGTAAGTTAAACCTGGACAAGAAAGTAAGGATATCACTAAACTAGTCTTTATGGTTTATTGGGTAAACCCAAGATTATAAGTGACTATGGGTAAAAAAACTACGGGGAAACACATATGATGTGATTGATGAAGAGTCATATACCGATCACATCGTCAAGCAACTTATTGGGAAACCACAAGGTTGTGAAACTCAAGATGGTTGGGTCACTCTTCAACTAAACGTCTCTATTCGTTCAATCTCTATGGGTTGATATAATCATTAAAATAGTGGAAGTATATAGTTAGGTAAAACCCAATCTAACTATATTTGAAAATTTTATAAACGTATGCTAAATGTAGGTGTTCTATTCTTTGCAGCAATGTTGTCCGAACTTAAACTTATCTTAGACAAGAATAGGCTGACTGGTGATAACTATGAAGAATGGCTAAGAAATATCAAACCGGCACTTTCTTTTGAAAGATTAACTATTTATTCAAAAACCACAAACCTGAAGAACCACTTAAAGGGGCCAAAGCTGAGATTGTTGAATGTTATAAATAATGGCTCCTGGATGACGAAAAGGCACGCTGCCTTATTCTAGCCTCAATGAGCAATGAGCTCCAGAGGAGGCACGAACATATGGATGTTTGTAGCATTTTTCTCAATACAAAACAGTTGTATGCAAAATCATCTCGGATCGCATGGTTCGAGGCTTTGTGCAAAATATTTAACAGGAAGATGTGTGGTGGCACATTGCAAGACCATGTGCTCAATATGATGCGTTCATAAAGGATCTTTCAGAGCTAGGTTTCGTGATTGATCATGAGTTTTCTACGGACATGGTCCCGAATTCTCTTACCCATAAGTGTGCCCCGTTTATGAGTAACTTTATTATGAACAAAATCGATGTTGAACTTTCTGAACTCCTCAACATTCTTCGACTATTTGAGGAAGACTTGAAGGGCAAGTCTCATGTACTGGTTGTTGGCTCTTCTTATTCCTCCAAGCCCAAGGGAAAAGGAAAGAAGAAGATGGCCCTCCAACCAATGAATGAAATTAAGAAGGGTAAGGGAAAGACGAAAAAGGGGCGTCAACCGAGGCAGTGTGTTATTTTTGTCATAAGAAAGGGCATTGGAGGAGGAACTACAAAATGTTACTAGAGATAAAGAAAAAAGGGGCATACTGATGCCTCAACTTCAGATATAATGGTTATACAAATTATAGTCCTTTCCGTGACTTCTAGTGCATATGTATTAGATACCAGTGTGTGTTCTCACATCTGCAATTGGTTTTAGGGGCTGAGAAGGAATTGAAGGTTGGAAGAGGAAGAGGTCATTCTCAAGGTTGGTAACGGAGCAAGCATTTCTATTGGGGCCGTAAGAGACGTCCAACACACCTTGGTAAGCATCATCATCTTGCTTCTGAAGTAATATTATGTTCCCAATTTTTCTATGCAATGTAATCTATGTCTTGGCTTTGGCAAGAGACGGGTATATATTTACAATCAATGAAAAGTTACAAACTTAATTCTTGGATGGTAAAATTGCTTGAATTTGAGATTCTGAATAATGATGTAAATACTTTGTCTGACGATGTTGTATTAAATGTTAATACACAAAAACATAAGAAATCAAATTATAATGAAACTTATATCTAGCACTATATACTAGGTCATATCAGAGAGAAGATACTTAGCAAGTTACATAATGAGGAGTCGTTAGGCCCTTCAAATTATGAGTCATATGCGAATATTTTCACAAAGATAAAATGGCCAAAACTCCTTTTGTAGGACAAGGGAAGAGAGTTAGTGACCTCGAGGGTATTATACATTTGGAAGTATATGGACCCATGTCTACCTTAGCCAGAGAGGGTCATTCATAATTTGTTATGTTCATGAAAAAATTACTCTAGTATGGACATGTGTTCTTAATCAAACACAATTCTGATACGTTGAGTGATTTAAAGAATATCGTAACGAAGTAGCAAGAAAAATTGGTAAAAGTATTAAATTCCTTCGATCTGATCGAAGAAAAGAATATTTGAGCCATGAGTGTCTTGCATATTTAAGAGAATGTGATTCTCTCTCAGGTCATGCCTTCCTACATACTATTGGGATGCTCAGGACATAAAATCTACGCACGTCCTATGTCGTATGGATGATAGAAGTATAAAAGGCAGTGGAATAAAAATCAGTAAACGATTTAATGAAAGCACGAAAGGATTTCATGAACCATAGCCAGGAAAATCTACTATCATGGGGTGGGTCTAACCAACCCTAAAGACAGATTTAAACTACTACACCATATATGAAAACATAAAATAAAAGACATACACGTCACTTCACTACTGCGTGAAGCACCGTTTTCAGTAACCTATCTTTATCTCCGAAGCGATGCCCCGCATTAGGGCTGAGCTGCTTCTCCCAAGCCAAACCGTGTCCCGAGCTAAACTGCATCCCGAGGCAAGTCAACACCATGCCTCCGAGCCAACCAATTGCCGAAGAAAGTTTCACTTGAGCAGGACTCGCGTCAAAGAATTTGGATCCGATCCAAACCTCCTCACAGGCTTGATAGGACTCGAACGGATGAACAAAAGAATTTTAGGAGGAAATAATTATTAGTCTAAGTGCAGGCGTGCTTAAAACTTTTTGGAGCTTCCCTAAGCAAAGACTTGGTTCATTTTGAGTCTGTTTTTTGATCCGTTTGGATTGGGGTTTTAACCGGGACATTCCCGTAACCCATGTAACAATTTTCTATGCCTTTATTATTTACAATATGCTCGCATACGACATATTTAAATACAATTGCATCAAATGCAGTTAAACCCACATCTTTAATATTCCGAAGTCTATATCACAAACCTTTTGCAACACAATTAATTCACATACATCTGATGTATAATCTTTGTCACAAACCCTTTGTGACAATAATTATTCATGTGCAACTGGAGTGCACTCCTCATTAATCCTTTATATTAATAAGACGCAAATCCTATTCAGTGTGAGACCTTACAACCTGACCCTACTACAGGTTCGGGCCCTAACCCCTAGACGATAGTAGCCACGAGCAGCAGGTGTCGTCCCGATTTTGGCATCTTAATTACGTGATTGACCCATTGACTAAACTGTCGTCGGGATCACTCTGACTGTGTCCGTGATAAATACCACAATTTTAGTCCCTTCTACATAACTATGTTGCTTAGCCAAGCCTAGGGTATGGTCAACTGTCAACGCCAATAGCTTAAAACCGGTTAGTCTTCATCGATCTTTAGTCAAATAATGTTGGACTTCTTCCAACATACTCTGGCCAGAGTTTTTACTAAAGATCGAACTAACACGTGTGACACTAACTCCCCATAAACGGGAGAGATGAATCCTCTCTTGGTCATTACTTTCCTCGAACACTTCAAGTGTCACCCAACCAAAGACCTTTCGACAGGCCTTGCCTCGAAGCTAGGTCAGGGATCTAAGTGACATCGATCACATACAGATGCGTACAATAACTTCAAGTCTACGGACCAGCTTACCTATCATCACTGAGAGTTTTCATTGACAGATTAGTTAATGTTAACCACATGACAACTCTCGTTGAGTCGTTCAGTAAACTCATTCTCCAATGAGCACATGTGTCAAACGACCATTAGATCATTTTCACCACTCCATGGTGAAGACAAAGACACAATGGTCTATCTGATATATCGATATCTTTTTCTCGAAACATCTACGACCACGAACGGTTTTACACTTATGCTACAAATGGTCAAGCAATTCACCATGATCGAGATCCTCATCTCGATACTCGTTTGACTTCGCATCAAGTCTCAGGACTTTACCTAAGTTCTAATATAGACTACATTATTATTAACTTAGGAAAATGCTTACCAAAAAACTAATTGTTATTTCGAACAAGATGTTTGTACATATACAAAAAGATAAATTGCCTCGAGGGCATACACATTGGTCGTCTCGGATAGTAAGTCGAAAACAATGTAGTTTTACCGCAAGCGCACGGTTAAGTGGTAAGCGGGTATCGAATCATGGGGAGGAACTATCTATATATATATATATATATATATATATATATATATATATATATATATATATATATATATATATATATATATATATATATATATATATATGGGTAAAATGCGCCTGAGCTCGTGCTCAGATGTGATTCCTGCGCTCGACCCCTCCTGACCGTCCGATCCGATCAGCGATCATGGTAATATCTGACCTTTTTGTGCAATTACCAAAACGCCCTTTAAGCTCTTTTTAACGCGCCTCTGTACTAAATTACCTTTAACCCCTTTTGTACTAAAATACAATCGCCACCAATTCTTTTGCTCATTCCCGCGCAAAACGCAGAAGCTGGAGCAATCACCACCAATTTTTTTGCTCACTCCGGCGCAAAACGCAGAAGCTGGAGCAATCGCCACCAATTCTTTTGCTCACTCCGGCGCAAAACGCAGAAGCTGGAGTAGATCCCCAGTTTTGCACAAGGTCTTCGATTTCAACAGCCCACGCCTAAGATCGCCCCCAAATCCAGGCCATCACACTCTCGTTGATTCCCCTGTTACTCTCCTCCATCGAGGTAAGGATCGCCATCCCTAATTTGTTGGACATCTCATATTGCTCAACGCAAACAACGGGATAAATTTTTGAAGAGTTTTGTGCGGGGAGTAATTTCCAACCGTTGGATGATTAGCCTGGAAATTCCTCTCCGCGCACAACGGACTAAATTTTTGTCCCGTTTTGCGCGGTGAGTAATTTCCAAACTAGCGAAGTGTTGCGATGGAAATTACTCTCCGCGCACAACCCTTCAAACATCGCACCCGTTGTGCGCGTTGAGCAATATGAGATGTCCATCAAAACTTGCCGAAGCAGCTCATATAGCACAACAACATGGAGCGAATGGCGTACATAATATTGCCCACCGCGCAAAACGGTTGATATGTTTGATTTTTTGATGGATTTGATCCGGTCATCAAATATGATGGTAACAATTAGATCAGATTGAAAAAGAATAGATATAATACGCAAGGTTTTAACATGATTAGTAATAGTAGTGTGGTTTCAACTAACATGCTGATGATGATCGACTGTTACTTGGATAGACATGTATAGCAGTCATGCTGCGGCAATATTACTGATATTTTTACTTGTTTCTAATGTAGAAAATGAAAATCGAAGAGAGTGAACCCTATGTGCATGATCAGGAGATGCCAAATGAGATTGAAGCTGAAAATGACAGTGCAAACATCGTATATCAAGAGGATAGGCATAGTGATAATGAAAAAGGCAGCCCACATGTTGGAATGACATTTCAAACAGAAGAAGATGCGTATCAATTTTATAATACATATGCGGCAATGAAAGGTTTTGCAACCCGAAAGGGATCTACGGGAAAGGGAAAAGATGGCAATACCACGAGGAGGAAGTATACGTGCAACAAAGAAGGGTATAAAAGCTTAAAAGATAAGAGGGAGATAGGGAGGGACGTTAATCGAAGGAAAAACGAGAGAGAAGGCTGTATGGCTCGAATGACAGTTCATAAAATCACCGGAGGAGTATGGCGCATAAACTCCTTTAATGATGATCATAATCATGAGTTGATAAAAAGCCCAGCGAAGATCCAGATGCTACGGTCACATAAAAGATCGCAGAAGGACGGAACATGTAGGAATTTAGTTGATCAGATGCGTGGCTGTGGAGTAGGACTTGCAAAGATTGCAAGGATTCTAAATGCCACGAGTAGTAGTAATGTCAATATTACTACGCAACAATGCATTGATCATGGGAGAGTAGAAAGAAAGAACAACATTGGGAAGGAATGCATTAGAGTAATAGAAAAATTTATTAAAAGGCAAGCTACAGACTCTCAGTTCTATTATGCTATTGAGCATGATGAAGAGAATGTATGCAGGAGTATATTTTGGGCTGATGGAAGGGCGAGGACATCATACAGCCAGTTTGGAGATGTTGTTGTATTTGATGTCACTTATAAGACAAATAGATTCATGTTGCCTTTTGCACCTTTTACAGGTGTCAATCATCATAAACAGTCTATTTTATTTGGATGTGCTCTTCTTGCTGATGAGAAGGAAGAATCCTTTGTTTGGTTATTCGGACAGTGGTTAACATGTATGTGGGATAAAGCACCAGGAGCTATCATCACCGATCAAGACCCGGCAATATGCAATGCAATCAAAAGAGTTTTTCCAAATACAAAACACAGGTATTGCATATGTCATATCAGTCTGCACGAAGATGAGCATCTACGTTCATTGCGGTCTTCTTATAACCCTGAATTTGAAGAAGACTATGCAAACTGGTGTAAGAACAGTCAAAATGTTGAAGAAGCTGAGAATTGTTGGTGCATCTTAATGGAGAAGTACCAAACGGAATTTCAGGAGCCATTGACAGAAAAACAAAAAACTGAAATGAAAGCCTGGAAGTGGTTGCATACGATGCATGAGAAAGCACAGCATTGGATTAAGGCGTACATACTGGCTACTTTCTTTGCGGGTATGAATGTTAATACGATAGAGATTGGTGTAAAAATATATGATCAAAATAAACTCAGCACATGGTATTCATTTCTTGTTTTGTGTGTAGGCATGGCGTCCAGCCAAAGGAGTGAAAGCATGAACGCGTATTTTGATGGATACGTAAACTGTATGACTCCATTATACGAGTTCATTGATCAATATGATAAAGCCGTAAAATTTCAGCGAGACAAAGAGGAGAGAGAAGATACTTTTTGTATGCGGAACAAACCAGAATTTAGCGGCATGCATGAGTTAGAGGTTCATGCCGCAAAGGTATATACTAGAAACATATTTTCCATTTTTCAAAATCGTTTCAAAAATACTTTATACTGTCGGCACGAAAGGGTGAGCACGGATGGGGACACGAGCACGTATAGAGTAACTATGCGGATTGATGGAAAGAGCTACGTGCATAATGTTCAATGCAATATATCTAAGGGAATGTTCAGGTGTACGTGTGCAAGGGCGGTGACTGAAGGTTTGCTATGCACGCAAATTTTATATATGATGAAGCAAAAGTATGATATACAAGCCATCCCTGAGAGATATATTTTACCCAGGTGGACTCTAAATGCAAGACATAGCATCATGAGTCTTGGGGCCTCGTCGACTAGCACAGTACACGGAGTGTGTCTAACTCAAATTACTCCACTTCAAGCCTGGAGACTTCGTTCATCATTCGATAAAGTCGTGGAGGCGGTAACAAGAGATCCCCTTCTGTTTGATGTCGTCTTTGGGTGGGCAAACAGTTTTTTGGACCAGCATAATATGACTAATAAAGCGCAAACTGCTTCTGGAGAGCCAAGATCACATGTGGGGTCCAGTGCACCTATCAAACAAGAAGTGGGAGTAAATGATGTCATTATGCATGATCCTGCAAAAGCTAGAACTAAAGGCCGACCACGAGTGGCGTCAAGGATTCCGTCTGGAATACAAGTCTCACAAGAACAAAGTCAAACAAGAACAAGGACATGCAGTGTTTGTGCAGAAAAGGGTCATGACATGAGAACTTGTCGTATGAGCACAGCTGGTAGAAATAAGGTATATATGAGCACAGCTGGTTACTATTTTATATACTAGTATAAATTATTGTAACATCATTGCTCCATAATCTCTGTAGGAAAAATCTTCGCCCGATGACTTAACAAGGCTATGATATGAAGGATGACATTTTTATATCCTAAAGGTAACAATTTTGTATCAGCTTGGAAGAAATATACTACATTCATCTGTCACGGACATATCAGTGTAAATGGGTTGTAAGTAAACTGGTTCTCTTTAAAAATGGTCATCTGAAAACGGCAGCCTCCTATATTTTTAGTCCAAAATGCAGCCATCGTGGAGTTGAATTAAGAGGGCTGGGGGTCCAAATTGAACATTAAAACAGTAAGTCTTGGTTATAAGCCTATGAGGATGATGCCTATCATTCGAGACCTATATCCGATGCTGCGGATCTCATATCTTATAATTTCTCTGTCGCTGCAGAACCTGACAAATGTCAAGAAAATTAATGGGATTAAGGAGTAAGAAGCAGAAGCAGTAGAGCTGAAGAGAATGAAGATTCAAGAGAATGAGGCATGTAGCTGTCCGCGATGAGTAATGGTGGGTAATTGTATACAGTTTAGCTCCGCGCGCACAACGTTTACAACTTTTACCAGTTGTGCGCGCTGAGCAAAACTTGGTAATTTTACAGGCTTCCTAATAAGCGCACACAACATTCAATAATGTTACGGATGTGCGCGCTGAGTAATATGGGTAATTGTAAGCAGTTAAGCCCCACGCGCACAACGGTTCATAACTTTGACGGTTATGATCGATGAGTAAATGTTGGTAATCGTAGACAGTTGTGCTCAGCTCGCACAACGTTCAATGCTGTTGCCGTTGGTGCGAGCTGAGTAATTGTAGGTACTTCAAGTTAGCATCACGCAATTTTGTAATGTGATGCAATTGTACCAAATTTAATGACATTGTATTAAGATCTGTATTCCAACATGCTACAACATTTATGCATTCAAATGTACATAACACAACAAAGTAGAAACTACATCTAAACATTTTGCAACATCACAGTTTTTGCCCGACTAAGCAATTAAAGCACTAGACTATACTAGGGATACAGGGATTCCCACCATGAAAAAAATTTAAAGTTTGTTGCCATTTATGAGCTGCTCCAGCAGCTGCATCAGCGTCACTTGCTTCTTTGTATCTTGGCCATCCGTCCCCCTGTCTGCGTTGAAGAAGAATCAGTGATGAACACATAACAAAGCATAATTAAGTAAAAATATTGTACGGGTAGACTTAGAATAAGATAGAACATTTATTATCATCGAGCAGTGATGTCTGCAACGAAGTATCAAAGAGCATATACAAGCAGTGAAGAAACGGGTGTGCATGGAAGGTGATAGCTTCAATGACGACAAACAGAACATATGAAGGAGCAAAGAACATCTTCGAATCAATATATATGTGATGTATTCAATTTCTGCATCACGTCACTAGACGCTAGTATATTGTCCATCTTTGAGAGTTGAGGACGCAGCAGTGATGAAGGAAAAAATAGAATGTCGTAGAGAAAATATCATATAACTAGAATAAGATACAATAAGATAGAATAATATCATCAAGAAGTGTAGTGGTTGACGAGGGCTTGTGGGAAGGGAAGCCATTTATAGACGACTTTGGATGCCATTGGATGAGGATGAGACTACAGTAGAGTTACTGGGAGGCAACACAAGAGACCCCTTGAGTCTACAACAAATTGCTTGTGATTATACAGAAGAATGCCCGTGAATCTACAGCAGATTGAGTTCCCAATAATGTATGACCGTGGTGGTGCGCGTTGAGCAAACAAAATAGCTCAACGCGCACAACCGGCAAGAATATGGCCGTTTTGCGCGGAGAGCAAATAATTTTGGAAGATGTGCGCGATGAATAAAATCTTATGTACATTCACGATCACTGCTTTGTAGACTCACGGGGTCTCTTCTGTAGACTCATCCTCATCCAAGGGCAGTCTAATTCGTCTATAAAATGGCTTTCCTACGCACAAGCCCTCTTCAACCTCTACACTTCGAGTGATGGTTATCAGTCATGAGGAAGGAGTAATGCTACACTCGACTGTAGGCTCATCCTCATCCAAGGGCAGTCCAATTCGTCTATAAATGGCTTCCATACCCACAAATTATATTCAACCACAACACTTCGAGTGCTGTGAAAGGCATGAGAAAGAAGTAACCTTGCTCAAATATTACTCTGACCATATCAAGCTAACCCTTCCCAAACAACCAGAGACCATAGCTTAAACAAACCATCACCGGTTTGATGCAGCAGTGAAGATGGCCACCCAAACGAGGTTGAAGCTTTTCATAGACAAGGGGATGAAGAGAGTGTTGTTCGCGGAAGCGGGCAAAGAGTTTGTCAATTTCCTCTTCAGCCTTTTGGCCATGCGTGTGGGCTCAGTCATCAAGCTCATCAGCAAAGAAAAAGTGGCAGTGGTATGAAAAGCATTTATGTAATGAAGCCCATCATTAAATATGCTGAAAACTGAATCTCTAGAAAGCTGTATCTATGAAAAATGATTTATCTGGTATTTTAGTTCAAAATGGAGCTAGTGTGGCTTTGAATTCCTTGGTCTGCGGGTACAAACTAAAACTTAATACCCAAAGTTTTAATTATGAGAGTATGAGGATAATGCCTATCATTCGAGAAATCTATATGCTGCTGTCGATCTCATATCTTATAATTTATCTGTTACAACAGGCCACGCCAATTGTCAAGAAATCATTCTAGAAATTGTTTCCATTGATCAAAAATATCTCCAAGTACAACGAACAAAAAGGAGAAACAAAAAAGGGTTCGATCCACCTATGATGCAGGAGCTCGAGAAGAGGCGTCCCCAGGCAATTCGTCTTCTCCCGAACCAGTAGGGTGACCGGGACAACCGGAGGTTGGGGAAGCATTCTTCGGCCCCGCGCCTCGAACGCTGCCAAACCATCCCGGAAGGACCTCTCGATCTGAGCAGCAAAAATGGCCGAGAACTCCCGGAATCCCTCACGGATAGACTCCACGATCTTCGGAGCCAGGACATCCCCATAGTCCCTCTGGACCTCAGCTACGATCCGACCATGGGCCACTTCCCGCAGGTCGCCTATATCGGCCCAAAGAGCGCCTTTCGCCTTTCTATGCTCCTCCCGGGCGAGGGACAGTGCATCCTCAGCATACTTTGCCGAACTCATGGCGACAGCCAGAGCCTCCGTCAAACATCCCACCTCCGAGGTGAGCTCTGCAACTCTCAGTTTGAACTGGTGGGCCTCCTTGGCTGATTGCTCAGCCGCCTCAGCCCTCAGGCGCTCCTGCGCCAAGGCCGCCTCAAGACCATCTACAGCAACCGGGTAAACCTGCAATACCGCAGGGATGAATGTCGCCATCAACAAAACAGTCGTTGAAGAAAAAAGGGTCCAACATGCTGGATATGCCATACCAGAGAGTCTGCCAGTTTCTCCCTGAAGGAGCGGTCACTCGGAAGGACAGCTGGACTACTCTCACTCCTCTTCTTCTTCCTCTCGGGACCTTCAGACCAGGAGTGAGAGCGTCTCTTCTTCTCCTCATTCCTGGTTAACACACGGGAACCCTGCTCGACGGCCGCCACGTCCCCCTCTCCGAGGTCGAGACTGGAGGGCGAATCAATCTGATTCGCCACGAAGGGCGAAGGTTCAGCCGTGCCCAAGGGCGGATGGGGAGGAACGTTAGGAACGTCTTCACTGAAATCCCGACCCACCATCTGAGCAAAAAAGATGAAAATTAGGGTAACGAGCAACGGGTAAAGCAGAATTTAAAAGGAGAAAGGCTTTATACTGACGGTCCCTTAGAATCCAAGCCGTCAGCAAGGAACACGTGTCAAAGTCTCACAGAGGCGGCACTTCGAATACCACTCCCCATGGGCGGGAGAATTCGTTCGACTGGCCTTCATTCAATGCGACCCGGTCCCCGGGATATCCGATAAGTACGAACCCTTATCATGTATACCCGAAAAGACGAGTGTTTTTACGTAGAAAGAAATAAAAGAAGAGAGCAGAAAGAACACTGCAGGTAGTTCGCACTTGCAGGGAAGTACAAGTAAAACTCCATCACAGATAAAAAGACTGAGAAAATAACACAATATTCCATTTTAATGATACATTGATACATCTTATACATACACCAACATCTTCATATTCACAACTCACTCGAAAAAAGAAGGGCAAAAGTACAAGACTCTCATCTTACATCAAATCGTAACACTAACACCCTTAGATGAGGACTACATGCATAAGATGTATTATTTGACACTTTGAATTAATTGTTTTTGTATCTCAATGATTGAATGCACGTCAGTCTTGCATTACACTCTGCCTGTTGCATGTGTCGATCCATTGTTGTACACCTTGCCTGTTGCACGTGCACGCTTTCACATGTTCATAAGTATAATTGTTACTGCCTTTACTACAGTAGATGTATATGCCATGACATACACTCTGCCTGCTGACATGCACCATTTCCAAACTTTGTGTAAGGACTAGTTGTGACATGGAATTTCTTAACAATTATGCAACGGTGATACGAATAATAAATTTACCCTTTCACATGTAAACGTGGATGGAAAAAAAAATGGTTGTGTGCTGTGTGCAATTGTGAGTTTTGAGTGGGCGTGTGCGGAGAGCAATTATAGGGTTTGAGTCGTTTTGTGCGATGAGCAATAACCCCATGCCTTTTCGGCACAGTACACGGGTTCAACATTGGCCCCCGTGATTCGTTCTCGATTATAAACACGGATCTAGGCCGCCTGATAGGTAATTTCCTTTAATAGGGCACGGCATTCGAAGCATCGAATTTGGATTAAGGCCGCCAAAACCTTTCGCCTATCTCAACCGTTGTTTTTGCCAAAATTCTGACACGTGTCGATCATCTTGTCCATTCGTTCGCGTAATAAAAGAAATTGGAGGTGAGGCCAATGGCTTTTGCGCTCCGAGGAAATCTAATCATCTTATTATTTCATCCAGAAACAAAAATGGCAGGAGGAGCATACAGAGAGGTTACTTCAGCGATGGAGCGGTCCAATGAAGAAGGCCGTAAGAGGAAGAGGGCAGAGGAGGAAGAGGAGGAATGTGAGGAATGGGAGGAATCGGAGGAATCGGGGAACCTCATGCTGGAGTTGGGGGAGGCTGGATGCTCCTCAAGTCAAGATGCGCGGTCTTTGAAGGCGGCTCCTTCTGATCCTCGAGTTGGGGGCGCATCGTCCTCCAGCACGCCACACGACGGGTGGCCATACGAGGACATTGATCCTCCGGTCCCTTCCGTCGGCCCCATACCTCCAGAGTTCGGCCACCTTCTGCAGTCGAACCGCATTGGGTCTGGCCATCATGCGGAGATTCACGGGGAGACCTATCGGCCACCATACATCGTGGGGACGGCCGAGTCGGCCCTCCTGGACTTTGGGACGGGGGCTCGTCTGGCGGAGAATATCACTCTGCCAAGGGATGTCGATTTCCTGAATGGGGTCGACCTTGAGACGATGGCCAACTGCTTCGTTCGCAGTGGCCTTCAGGTTCGTTGCCAATGTGCATTCCGAATTTTGATTCCCCTTCTGGTTTTGCTGATTGTCGCCATCTGTAGGTGACCATTTTCGGGGCAGGTCTACGCCGCAGGGCCCGCGAACTGATCGAGGGGCAGCGCCGGGTGGCGGATGCCGAGAACAAGGCTTCTGAGCTCAGAGCTCAGGTGAAGAAGCTGTAGGAAGATTTGGGGAAGATAATGGCCGCCAAGGGCAAGTCGGATTGGGCGGCCTCGGACGCGAAATCCAGCCTCGCCGCCTTGTCAAGCGCCAAGACGCAGTTGGAAGATCAGTGGGGTAGAGAGCGTTCTCAACTCCGAGATGATCTTGAGGCATCGAGGAAGGAGGTTGCTGACCTTCAGGCCAAGCTTCTCGAGAAGTAGCAAGAGGTCGACGCTTTCAAATCTCGGGCCACCGCCAAGATGGAAAGGGTGGCGAGAGCGATAAAGGACCTCTTTACAGCCGACGGTGCGTCGTCTTCCTAAATTTTGGGAATCGTTACTTTTGTAAGACTGCTGCTCGCGAGCGAGTCATATGTAATTTTTTCAGAATTTAATGAAGGGAATTTTTGCAACAGACGCCGAGTGAGAGCGTTTACTTCCTCCCCCTGATTCCATGTCGACACCCGGGAATCCTGTTGGACGGCCGACACGGCCCCGTCACCGAGGACGAGACTGGCGGGAGAATGACCTTCCGTATATGATCGCGATTAGTAATTGTGTGTACTGTGTAATTGTATACAGTTTATCTCCGATCGCACAACGGATTGTTAAATAACACCATTGTGCGCGACGAGCAAAACTCGGTAATTGTAGAAAGCGTTGCTTAGCGCGAACAACTTTCATTTCTGTTGCAAGTTGTGCACGCTGAGCAATTATGTGGGATGATTAATTAGTGTCCAGGGGTAAATGGAAGCTGGTGTAAACAAAAGTAGCACTTCTACTAAATAAAGGTCAACAGACGATTTCTCGTGAATATACAGAATAATCTTGTATGTATTACACAGATGCTGTTCCCAAATAAAGATCCACTGACGTGCTGAGCGATGTGAGCATAATCATTGGCCTCGATCAAAATTTCTAAACGCGCACAACGTTCACGCCGTTTGCCAGTTGTGCGCGCTGTGTAAATCTTAGTATATTACTTTTCACTAATTTTTCCCATTAAATTTCATTGTTGGAATTTGATTTAAGCAAGCATTAATGTATATATCACCAATCACAAGTTAGTAATGGGCTGCAAATGTATCACATTAAATGACATTGTATTAAGGTCTGTGTAATGGGCTGCAAATGTATCACATTAAATGACATTATATTGAGGTCTGAATTCCAACATACTACAACATTTATGCATTCCAATGAACATAACACTCCATCTCCGCCGTTCTCTTGTTCGCTGCATCTTCTGCTTTATACTTCTTTGACTCAAGGAACATCCTTTCAATCTCCTCCTGGGTCTACGTGGCACTTATCGTTAGTGATAGTGATCTTATTTTTCTGCACACATACTTTCCTCTGCAGAGGCATTCAAGATACCGTCGGCATCTATCTCAAGGCAAACCATGACACTTCGAACACCCGCGGTAGCAGGAGGGATACCAGCAAGTACAAACTCCCCTAGGAAAAGAGAGAATAAAAAAGTAAATATAATTAGACTTAGGTAGAACAGTTGTTATCATCAAGCAGTTATGTATGCAATGATTCTGAACGGAACTTACGAAGGGTCAAAGAATTTTTGCAAGTTGGCATGGACGAGAATGAAGCTGTAATGATTGCAAGAACATCTTTGCCTTCATTTGAGGTTTGCAATGAAGAAGAACAGATCATGCGAAGAGGAGCAAAAGAACATCTTCGCCGCCATATAAAGGTGATGAATTCAATTTCTGCATCACGGCACTTGCCGCTAGTATATTGGCCATCTTTGTGTGCTGTAGACGACGCACTCATGAACAACAACAAAATTACAAATTTGAAGAAAAAACATTGTATTAGAAGAATCAGAGAGAATCAGATAAAGGAACTATAATCACCTGGGGTAGTGGTTGATGAGGTCTGGTGGGTACGGAAACCATATACAGACGAGGTGGACTGACCAAGTACGAGGATGGAAACACCGTAGAGTAACAGTTCGTGCTCGTGAATATATGGCAGATGGATACCAGCCAGACGTTGTTCCAACTAGTATCCGAGTGCGGTGGTGCGCGAAGAGAAAAATTGCTTGAAGGTAGACCTTTTTATACTCAACGCGCACAATGGCAAAAAAAAACATCTGGTTTCGATTACCAAAAGAGAAAAATCTAAATACACCGATACTCTTGCGGTGCATGTCCAAGTTTTTCCAAAAAAACATACAGCATCATATCAGAAGAGAGTAAATGTGACAAATCACAGTATAGTTAATATTTTTGCTTAGTGGACACAAAGGTCACTACTTTTGGACGCAGGGCGGGCTGATTAACTTTGAGCAATGGAATACAGTTTTGCTCATACGAGAAGTTCTCATGCCGTGACCGTGTCTCCTGGGGATATTGCAGTTATGAGCAGCTCCAATAGAGATTCTTCACATTTTTGCACTGGTATGAAATGCAATAATGGCACTCGTAAGAAATTCTTCTGAGCATGGAAACAAATGAGGATGCACAGTTTCAGAGAAGATTGCGCAGTTTGAGAGCCGATACCTTGGTGGCACCTTCAGGCTGATGGCAATGTGAAGCATTCGAAAACATCGTGTGCTCTTCTTAAGGAGCCAACACCATCGTTGATGATATCTGAAGTAGCAGACTCCATCTTTGATGCCCATATAAATGTGACGAATTCAATTTCAGCAACACGGCAATTGCCGCAAGTTTATTGGCTATCTTTGTGTGTCGGAGACGAAGCATTCAGTAGTAAGAACAAAAATTTAGCATGTAAAAGAAAATATAGTGTATAGGTATAACCATATAGAACACTATCATCGAGAGGAGTAGTGGTTGACGATGTCTAGAGGGAAGTGAATCACTTTATATAGACGAATTGGACTGGGTATGGTCCGCATGGATGAGGCTGAGACTACAGTGGGGTTACTGTGGGCTACAGAAATTGACGCTAACAAAATTGATTGCCTCTAAGAAAATTGCTCAAAGCGCAAAACGGGTAAAAATATGGCAGTTGTGCGAGTTGAGCAAATTATTTATGTTTATACAATATTACTCATAAATACATTTATAGCGATGTGAACACCTCAAATCAAACAGCGTGACCCATGAGTATCAACACATAGGTATAAGTTGTCTTATTCTGGAAACAGTAAGATATGTGTTTCTTATCACTTAATAAATGTCTGTTCACCCATCAGTCTGAATATTATTTAATTCTCCCCCAATTTTGTGTTTTCTTTATTATTGGGATTTTTTATTGAACGTGGTGTACACTGCGGTAATTAATTATGGGAATTTTAGAAGAACGTTGAACGCGCAGAGTAATTATTCGTACGACTGTTTTGCTCAACGCGCACAGCTGGGTCTATTTTGAACCGATGTGCGCGCTGTATTAAATATGCAAACTGTATACCTTTTTAAATACCCCGCACAATCGGCACAAAAACGCAAATTTAAACAAATCAAAGAAATGTGAATATTTTTGCTATCGTATTCTGTAAACTGTCGGATATGTGTTGTCTTATCACGTAAATGTCTATATACCCATCAATCAACTGCTCCGCATTATATTTGCATCAATTTTGATTTTTTTATCTGGCATGTCAGTCTGAACATTAATTAATTCTCCACCCAATTATATGTTTTCTTTATTATTGGGATTTTTTATACAACGTTGTGCGCGCTGAAGATATTAATTATGGGAATTTAGTATTGAACGTTGTGGGCGCATTGTAATTATTCGTTACGACCGTTTTTCTCAACGCGCACAGCCGGTTGTATTTTGATCCGTTGTGCGCGCTGTATTATATGTCCAAAATGTATACAAATTAAAAACCCCGCACGGTGAGCACTAAAACTCAAATTTTAACAAATCAAAGAAATGTGAATATTTTTGCAGTGTTATTCTGTAAACTATCAGATATGTGTTGTCAAATCACTTAAATTTCCTTACACACATCAATCAACTGCTGCCATTATATTTGCATCAATTTTGATTTTTTTTTCTTGCATGTCAGTATGAACAGTAATTAATTTACAAAAATTTTGTATTTCTTCTTTATTATTGGGATTTTTTATTGAACGTTGTGCACGCTGAAGTTATTAAATATGGGGATTTTGTAATGAATGTTGTGCGCGCAGAGTAAGTATTCATTACGACCATTATGCTGAACGCGGACAACTGTGTATATTTTGTTCTGTTGTGCCCGCTGTATTATATATTCTAAATGTATACCTTATTATATACCTCGCACTAAGGGACAAATTTAAACAAATCAAAGAAATGTATATCTTTTTGCTGTCTTATTCTGCAAACAGTCGGATATGTGTTGTCTTATCAATTAAATGTATTGAACGTGGTGCACGCTGATGTAATAAATTATGGGAATTATGGGAATTAAATGTATTGAACGTTGTGCGCGCAGAGGAATTATTCGTTACGACCGTTTTGCTCAACGCGCACAGCTGTGTGTATTTTGATCCGTTGTGCGCGCTGTATTATATTTTATAAATGTAATACCTTTTTATATACCCCGCAATAAGGATCAAATTTTTACAAATGAAAGAAATGTAGATATTTTTGCTGTCTTATTCTGGAAACGGTCTGATAAGTGTTGTCTTATCACTTAAATGTCTTTACACCATGAATCAACTGTTATGCATCACATTTGCTTCAATGGTAATTTTTTTAACTGGCCTGTCAGTCTGAAGTGACTCTGAAAATTAATTAATTCTCCCATAATTTTGTTTTCTTCTTTATTATTGGGATTTTATATGAACGTTGTGCGCGCTGAAGTTATTAATTATGGGGATTTTGTATTGAACGTTGTGGGCGCAGAGTAATTATTGGTAACGTCCACTTTGCTCAACGCACACAGCGTGGTGTATTTTAAGCCGTTGTGCGCGCTGTATTATATATCCAATATGTATTTTTTTTAAACAAATCAAAGAAATGTAGCTATTTTTGTTGTCCTATTATGTAAACAGTAGAATATGTGTTGTCTTATCACTTAAATGTCTTTACACCCATCATTCAACTGCTGCGCATCAAATTTGATTAAATTTTGATTTTTTAAATAATGTCAGACTGAACATTATTTAATTCTCGCCCGATTTTGTGCTTCTTTTATATTTTGGGATTTTTTATTTAACGTTTTGCGCGCAGAGCAATTATTCGTTACGAACGTTTGGCGTGTAATTTGATCAGTGCTCGTAACCTTACCTTATGTTGCCCATATGACAGGATGATTAACTGTGGGTAATGGAGCATGTAATACAGTTTTGCTCAACACGCACAAAGGTCATGGCATCTGACTGTTGTGTGCGATGGTCTATTGTGTTTAATTGCATACGGTTTGGCTCTGCGAGCAAAAGGGTCACATCTACGTCCAGTTGTGTGATTTGAGTAATGGTTGATAACAAGATACTGTTTTGCTCATCGCGCACAGCGGTCAAACATATCGATACGAACGTTGTGCATGCTAGTAACTGTGTGCACACGTAAATAGTTAATCACAACATATAGCATGAGCCTGTTGAGCGCCCTGGGGAATTTATAGTTCGGTGAACAGTGTTTGATCAGAATATCTATGTCGTACATTGATTCAAGTAAGCATCAATGTATATATCAGCTTATATCAATTTTGTATTGTCCTGTAATTGTATCAAATTAAATGACATAGTATTAAGGTCTGAATTCTAACAAACTACAGCATTATGCATTATAATGTACATAATGCATAAATGTTATTTATAGTTCGGTAAACAATTTTGCTCAGTAATATCAACGTCGGACATATATATCACCTATATCATTTTTGTATTGTCCTACAATTGAATCAAATAAAATAACATTGTATTAGGGTCTGAATTCCAAAATACAACATTTATGCATTATTCTGTACATTACACAACAAAGTTGAAACTACAGCAAAACATTTTGCAACTTCACAGTTTGGAACTGGTATGAAATTCAATCACGGGAATATCCTAATGGTACATTGAATCCCACTATGCAAAACTGTTCACAGTGACAGAGTCATGCTGAACAGCTCAAGAAAGATGGCATTTATGATCCGCTCCAATATCACGCACCATCATCACTAGCATCCAGATCGACCATAACGGTATAAGTAGCCACTCCTTTAACGAACTTGGCTGATCTGGATTCTTGAGCGCATGCCACTGTATGCGTTGAAGAAGCATCAATTATGAACGATAAAAAGCATATTTAAGTAAAAAATAGGGTATAAAGACATGCAACTTTACGTTTAGGCACTGGTATAAAAATATATCACGGTTGCTTCTTCTCGGAAGAATCCGCTGCTGTAGTAGAACATATGAAGGAGCAAATAACATCTTCCAGACTCCAGTACACGTCAATTGCCGGTAGTATATTGTTCATCTTTGTGTGTTGAAGACGAAGCAGTGATGAACAACGGGAAATATTTAGCATTGTGAAGAAAAAATAGTGTATGAAGTAGAAACAGATAGAATCAGTGGTTGACAAGGTCTAGTGGGAAGAGAGGCTATTTATAGACGAATTGATTTCCCCGGATCAAATCCTAGCCACTCTTTATATTGTCCTAGTCAGCCCTAGAATTCAAAAAACGTATACCTTTTTTAATACCTCGCACTAAGTGACAAATTTAAACAAATCAAAGAAATGTATATCTTTTTGTTGTCTTATTCCGCAAACAGTCGAATATGTGTTGCAATTAAATGTATTGAACGTTGTGCGCGCTGATGTAATAAATTATGGGAATTATGGGAATTAAATGTATTGAACGTTGTGCGCGCAGAGGAATTATTCGTTACGACCTTTTTGCTCAACGCGCACAGATGGGTGTATTTTGATCCGTTGTGCGCGCTGTATTATATTTTATAAATGTATACCTTTTATATACCCCGCACTAAGGATCAAATTTTAACAAATCAAAGAAATGTAGATATTTTTGCTGTCTTCTTCTGAATACGGTCTGATATGTGTTGTCTTATCACTTAAATGTCTTTACACCATCAATCAACTATTGCGCATCACATTTGCTTCAATGGTAATTTTTTTAAACTGGACTGAAGTCTGAAGTGACTCTGAACATTAATTAATTCTCCCCCAATTTTGTTTTCTTCTTTATTATTGGGATTTTATATTGAACGGTGTGCGTGCTGAAGTTATTAATTAATGGGGATTTTGTATTGAACGTTGTGGGCGCAGAGTAATTATTGGTAACGTCCACTTTGCTCAACGCTTACAGCTGGGTGTATTTTGATCCGTTGTGCGCGCTGTATTATATATCCAAAATGTATTTTTTTTAAAAAATCAAAGAAATCTGCTATTTTTGATGTCCTATTATGTAAACAGTAGGATATGTGTTGTCTTATCACTTAAATGTCTTTACACCCATCATTCAACTGCTGCGCATCAAATTTGCTTAAATTTTGATTTTTTAAATAATGTCAGACTGAACATTATTTAATTCTCGCCTGATTTTGTGTTTCTTTTATATTTTGGGATTTTTTATTAACGTTTTGCGCGCAGAGCAATTTTCGTTACGACCGTTTTGCTCAACGCGCCCAGGTGGGGGTAATTTGATCAGTGCTCGCAACCTTTCCTTATGTTGCCCATATGACGGGATGATTAACTGTGGGTAATGGAGCATGTAATACAGTTTTGCTCAGCACGCACAAAGGTCATGGCATCTGACTGTTGTGTGCGATGGTCTATTGTGTTTAATTGCATATGGTTTGGCTCTGCGAGCAAAAGGGTCACATCTACGTCCAGTTGTGTGATTTGAGTAATGGTTGATAACAAGATACTGTTTTGCTCATCGCGCACAGCGGTCAAACATATCGATACGAACGTTGTGCATGCTAGTAACTGTGTGCACACGTAAATAGTTTATCACAACATATAGCATGAGCCTGTTGAGCGCCCTGGGAATTTATAGTTCGGTGAACAGTGTTTGATCAGAATATCTATGTCGGACATTGATTCAAGTAAGCATCAATGTATATATCACCTTATATCAATTTTGTATTGTCCTGTAATTGTATCAAATTAAATGACATAGTATTAAGGTCTGAATTCTAACAAACTACAGCATTATGCATTATAATGTACATAATGCATAAATGTTATTTATAGTTCGGTAAACAATTTTGCTCAGTAATATCAACGTCGGACATATATATCACCTATATCATTTTTGTATTAGGGTCTGAATTCCAAAATACTACAACATTTATGCATTATTCTGTACATTACACAACAAAGTTGAAACTACAGCTAAACATTTTGCAACTTCACAGTTTGGAACTGGTATGAAATTCAATCACGGGAATATCCTAATGGTACATTGAATCCCACTACGCAAAACTGTTCACAGTGACAGAGTCATGCTGAACAGCTCAAGCAAGATGGCATTTATGATCAGCTCCAATAGCACGCACCATATCACTAGCATCCAGATCGTCCATAACGGTATAAGTAGCCACTCCTTTAACGAAGTTGGCTGATCTGGATTCTTGAGCGCATGCCACTGTATGCGTTGAAGAAGCATCAATTATGAACGATAAAAAGCATATTTAAGTAAAAAATAGGGTATAAAGACATGCAACTTTACGTTTAGGCACTGATATAAAAATATATCACGGTTGCTTCTTCTCGGAAGAATCCGCTGCTGTAGTAGAACATATGAAGGAGCAAATAACATCTTCCAGACTCCAGTACACGTCAATTGCCGGTAGTATATTGTTCATCTTTGTGTGTTGAAGACGAAGCAGTGATGAACAACGGGAAATATTTAGCATTGTGAAGAAAAAATAGTGTATGAAGTAGAAACAGATAGAATCAGGTAGAATACTATCATTAAGAAGTGGAGTGGTTGACAAGGTCTAGTGGGAAGATAGGCTATTTATAGACGAATTGGACTGGCCCATTGATGAGGACGATAGACTACAGTAGAGTCACTGTGCGTGATATTGTATAGGACATAAAGACGAGTGAATCTACAACATACTGTTTCAGCCAGATGATGTTCCCAAGAAGGTTTGGACTTTACGGTGCGCGTTGAGCAAACTTGAAGGCCAATAACAAAATTGCTCAACGCGCGCAACGGGGAAAATAATGGCTGTTGTGCAAGATGAGCAAATTATTTATGTTTGTACAATATTACTCAAGGCACTTTTAATTATTTAATTTGTTGTTCCGCTAAATTGTTTTACACTAAATTTTTTATTTTGTTTAATTTAATGGATCATGCTTATACATAATCTTTCCCAAAGCACTTTTTATTTCAAAGTTTAGGTTTCCAAGGCATTTCCCCCCTAAATTTAATCTTCACAATCTTTCCCAAGGCACTTCTAATTTCAAAGTTTAGGTTCCCAAGGCACGTCCCCCCAAATTTAATCTCCACAATCTTTCCAAAGACACATCTAATTTCAAAGTTTTGGTTTCCAAGACACTTTCCCACTAAAATTTAAGTTTTCCAACATAAAATTTCCATAAAATCCAATATCAGCCATTGATTTCCCAGGATCAAATCCTAGCCACTCTTTATCTTGTCCTAGTCAGACCTAGAATTCAAAAAACGAGTTTGGCTCCGCGCGCAAAAAGGTCACAAATACGTGCAGTTGTGTGAACTGAGTAATTATGGATAATCAGATACGGGTATGCTCACAGCCCGCACATCGGTCAAACACATTATGTGACCGTTGTGCGCGCTGAGTAATTGTGTGCAAACGTAAATGTTTTATCACAACGTATATAAGGACGGTCACAATTTATGCCCGTTGTGCTCGCTGGGTAAATCATATAACGGTAAAAAGTTTTTACATAGGTAATTTCAATTTCGGACATTGATTCAAGTAAGCATCGTTGTATATATCACATATATCAATTTCGTAATGTCATGCAATTGTATCAAATTAAATGACAGTGTATTAAGGTCTGAATTCTATCATACTACAACATTTATAAGTTACATTGTACATACCACAACAAATTTGAAACTACATTTCGTACATAATGACATAAAACACCAAAGAATATCTACCCACAAACACTCTTCTCCGTCGATGATCAAAAATACAATATAAGACAAGATAAAGGCTTGTGGGCCAAAGGCCCGGCCAACTCAAAAACCTGGAGGCGGAGGCGGAGGCGGCGGTGGTGATGGTGGGGCAACAGTACGGATGTCTCTAGGAGAGGGCACCAGAGTCTCCATCTTCTCTTGTATGTTCGACAGTATGAGCATCATAGTGTCGAAGTCGCTACGCAGAAGTGAGATCGCCAGATTGGTGTTGGAGAGATGGGTTTCAATTTCTCCTAATCTACGAGTAAAGTTCACCGGCTGATGGGAGGATGATGAAGCAGCAGATGCGGGGCTTACATTGCCTATGAGTATATCATTAAGCTGACGTTGTTCATCTGTAAGTACAGAGACAGACATAGTAAGCTCCTCGAGTTTTCTACGGAGGTTGTGCAGAACAGAGTCCTGACGGCGAGACATCCCATCCATAGAGAGGAGGCCGTTACTGTTGTCTTCGAGTGGGGCTTTTTCAGCCGGAGATGGAACTGATGAACCTGCATGTAAAGGAGGAAACCCAGTAGGAGGCAACAGCACATTGTGTTCACCTTGAGTTGGACCAAGCGAAAGCGAATCACGCAGAATGGGTCTATAGGCCGGGAACGATGAGGGAAGGGGATCATCGTGTTCAGGTGACGGTGAATCATCATCACTAACTGCCCAAGGGTCAGAAAAAGTCGACTCACGAGATCGTTTTGGCGGCATGAAGAAACCAGAGTACGAAATGCGAGAGTGTTAAGATGAAGAAGAAAACGGAACGACAGACCAAAGGAAAGAGGAATGAAATTTTCCGCGAAACCCCTCGGCTACTGACTCCACATATATATAATGATTGGTTATTTCAATCTCAGCCGCTGGATTACATATGGAAGTGGAACTGACTAAAACGATCTCATCAGACGGCTGGGGTAAAGCATCCGTTCGGATGGGCAAAAAAATCGTAATGAAGGGCTTACACGGAAACCGAGGTTCTACTTGACTCATTCTCCAGTTACCACACGTGAACATTGTTGAGAAGAAAGCAGAATCATTTACTGTCATCATTACGTACCTCCGAAATAAGATTGTACGAGATGGCGGTTGTACTTTCATCATTACGTGGCATACCGATTGCGTCTCGGTCTCGCAACCGATCTATAAATATCTATTGTTTAGTAGCCACTGCACGTTCAGGAGCGATGTGCATTCAAACGAAAAGCAAATGCCCATGAGGCGCACGTATATCGGTCGAGCCTAGAGCCGCCAATTGGCACCCGATCTATTACCTCGGGCTCCACCTTTACAGCAATAGTCCTCTCTATTGACAGGGATTCATGAGTAACAGGCGGGAACTGATATAATGGAGCCGGTGCAAAGGTAGGAGCGATGTGTATTCAAACGGAACGTAAATGCCCATGAGGTGCACGTATATCGGTCGAGCCTAGAGCCGCCGTTTGGCACCCGAGCTATTACCTCGGCCTCCACCTTTACGGCAGTAGTCCTCTCTATTGACAGGGATTCATGAGTAACAGGCGGGAACTGATATAATGGAGCCTGTACAAAGGCAGGAGCGATGTGTATTCAAACGGAACGTGAATGCCCATGAGGTGCACGTATATCGGTCGAGCCTAGAGCCACCGTTTGGCACCCAATCTATTACCTCGGCCTCCACCTTTACGGCAGTAGTCCTCTCTATTGACAGGGATTCCTGAGTAACAGGCGGGAACTGATATAATGGAGCCGGTGCAAAGGCAGGAGCGATGTGTATTCAAACGGAACGTGAAATGCCCATGAGGTGCACGTATATCATTCCAGCCTAGAGCCGCCGTTTGGCACCCGATCTATTACCTCGGCCTCCACCTTTACGGCAGTAGTCCTCTCTATTGACAGTGATTCCTGAGTAACAGGCGGGAACTGATATAATGGAGCCGGTGTAAAGGCAGGAGCGATGTGCATTCAAACGGAACGTGAATGCCCATGAGGTGCACGTATATCGTTCCAGCCTAGAGCCGCCGTTTGGCACCCGATCTATTACCTCGGCCTCCACCTTTACGGCAGTAGTCCTCTCTATTGACAGTGATTCCTGAGTAACAGGCGGGAACTGATATAATGGAGCCGGTGCAAAGGCAGGAGCGATGTGTATTCAAACGGAACGTGAATGCCCATGAGGTGCATGTATATCGTTCCAGCCTAGAGCCGCCGTTTGGCACCCGATCTATAACCTCGGCCTCCACCTTTACGGCAGTAGTCCTCTCTATTGACAGTGATTCCTGAGTAACAGGCGGGAACTGATATAATGGAGCCGGTGCAAAGGCAGGAGCGATGTGCATTCAAACGGAACGTGAATGCCCATGAGGTGCACGTATATCGTTCCAGCCTAGAGCCGCCGTTTGGCACCCGATCTATTACCTCGGCCTCCACCTTTACGGCAATAGTCCTCTCTATTGACAGTGATTCCTGAGTAACAGGCGGGAACTGATATAATGGAGCCGTTGCAAAGGCAGGAGCGATGTGCATTCAAACGGAATGTGAATGCCCATGAGGTGCACGTATATCGTTCCAGTCTAGAGCCTCCGTTTAGCACCCGATCTATTACCTCGGCCTCCACCTTTACGGCAGTAGTCCTCTCTATTGACAGGGATTCCTGAGTAACAGGCGGGAACTGATATAATGGAGCCGGTGCAAAGGCAGGAGCTATGTGTATTCAAACGGAACGTGAATGCCCATGAGGTGCACGTATATCGGTCGAGCCTAGAGCCGCCGATTGGCACCCGATCTATTACCTCGGCCTCCACCTTTACGGCAGTAGTCCTCTCTATTGACAGGGATTCATGGGTAACAGGCGGGAACTGATATAATGGAGCCGGTGCAAAGGCAGGAGCGATGTGTATTCAAACGGAACGTGAATGCCCATGAGGTGCACGTATATCGGTCGAGCCTAGAGCCGCCGATTGTCACCCGATCTATTACCTCGGCCTCCACCTTTACGGCAGTAGTCCTCTCTATTGACAGGGATTCCTGAGTAACTGGCGGGAACTGATATAATGGAGCCGGTGCAAAGGCAGGAGCGATGTGCATTCAAACGGAACGTGAATGCCCATGAGGTGCACGTATATCGTTCCAGCCTAGAGCCGCCGTTTGGCATCCGATCTATTACCTCGCCTCCACCTTTATGGCAGTAGTCCTCTCTATTAACAGTGATTCCTGAGTAACTGGCGGGAACTAATATAATGGAGCCGGTGCAAAGGCAGGAGCAATGTGCATTCAAACGGAACGTGAATGCCCATGAGGTGCACGTATATCGTTCCAGCCTAGAGCCGCCGTTTGGCACCCGATCTATTACCTCGGCCTCCACCTTTACGGCTGTAGTCCTATCTATTGACAGGGATTCCTGAGTAACAGGCGGGAACTGATATAATGGAGCCGGTGCAAAGGCAGGTGCGATGTGCAATCAAACGGAACGTGAATGCCCATGAGGTGCACGTATATCGTTCCAGCCTAGAGCCGCCGTTTGGCACCCGATCTATTACCTCGGCCTCCACCTTTACGGCAGTAGTCCTCTCTATTGACAGGGATTCATGAGTAACAGGCGGGAACTGATATAATGGAGCCGGTGCAAAGGCAGGAGCGATGTGTATTCAAACGGAACGTGATTGCCCATGAGGTGCACGTATATCGGCCGAGCCTAGAGCCGCCGATTGTCACCCGATCTATTACCTCGGCCTCCACCTTTATGGCAGTAGTCCTCTCTATTGACAGGGATTCCTGAGTAACAGGCGGGAACTGATATAATGGAGCCGGTGCAAAGGCAGGAGCGATGTGTATTCAAACAGAACGTGAATGCCCACGAGGTGCACGTATATCGTTCCAGCCTAGAGCTGCCGTTTGGCACCCGATCTATTACCTCGGCCTCCACCTTTACGGCAGTAGTCCTCTCTATTGACATTGATTCCTGAGTAACAGGCGGGAATTGATATAATGGAGCCGGTGCAACGGCAGGTGCGATGTGCAATCAAACGGAACGTGAATGCCCATGAGGTGCACGTATATCGGTCCAGCCTAGAGCCGCCATTTGGCACCCGATCTATTACCTCGGCCTCCACCTTTACGGCAGTAGTCCTCTCTATTGACAGTGATTCCTGAGTAACAGGCGGGAACTGATATAATGGAGCCGGTGCAAAGGCAGGAGCGATGTGCATTCAAACGGACCGTGAATGCACATGAGGTGCACGTATATCGTTCCAGCCTAGAGCCGCCGTTTGGCACCCGATCTATTACCTCGGCCTCCACCTTTACGGCAGTAGTCCTCTCTATTGACAGGGATTCCTGAGTAACAGGCGGGAACTGATATAATGGAGCCGGTGCAAAGGCAGGTGCGATGTGCATTCAAACGGAACGTGAATGCCCATGAGGTGCACGTATATCGGTCCAGCCTAGAGCCGCCGATTGGCACCCGATCTATTACCTCGGCCTCCACCTTTACGGCAGTAGTCCTCTCTATTGACAGGGATTCATGAGTAACAGGCGGGAACTGATATTATGGAGCCGGTGCAAAGGCAGGAGCGATGTGCATTCAAACGGAACGTGATCGTCAAGGTAATAGGTGCAGTCAAGAGAAAGGGCTTTCTCCTCTCTTCCAAGAGAGTCTTCAACACACAACACACTTCTCCTTCAAGTTTTACTTCAAGGCATATGGGATTGTAAGGGTTGCTTTCATAATTTCATAACTTTCGTTATTTTGTTTTTGTGCTAGGTTTGCGAGAGCAGTTTGCTTACTCCCAAGTTGTAGGAGTGAAGGACATCGATTGTATTCGATTTCACTTGTAGGGTTGCTACAAGTGGGTTTAAAGGCAACCTCAAGTTAGTGTTCTAACTTGAGTATCCGGAGGTATCCGGGTGGAAGGGACGTAGGATAACCGGGAACAAGGCGGGAAGTTAGTTGGGTAATCCGAACACTTGAAACATAATTGCGTTTGCATTTGTTTATTATTTGGTTTTAATTTTAATTCCGCACTATATTTGTTGATCATATATCATATATATGTGTGAATTTTGTGATATGGTCTCCATGTATGCTATATCTATATGTGTTGTGATTTGAGACGTTAAGTTTCCTTCGTGTATCTCAATGTTGATATTGGACTTTCGTTCCTCTTATCACCTAAGTTTATAATGTGGTTGTATGATTTTTTGGATTTTATATATATTTAGATTCTTATTTGGCACGATTGTTGTTATTTTACTGCCGCCTTTTGGATAATGCCATAGGGGGATCGAAATAAACAAACAGAATCGTAATGAATGCTCTATGTATGGTCTAATAAACAGACATACAAAAACTGGATGTAGGTTGCTACACTGTTTTTTTATACACCGGAAGTTGCTACATTGACTCTCCAAATTTGGATGGCCCTGTAGCAAACCGGCAAAATGATTCCAGTTTTGCAGGGCGGTTGATGGAGGGAAAACGCCATATTTGGCGTGTTGTTGCAGTGTGGTTTGGAGATGATATAACCGGCCAACTTCCGCTTAGACTTGCATGGAATCGTCGAATATAGCTTAAATCACGTAAACTAAATATGGGAAAAAATACCTAATTAAATGTCACAGCATCTACCAACAAGATTCAATGGGGTTAGATAGTGGGGTGTCGAGACTCGAGAATATATTGTGGGGCCCGCTAAACAATATGCGGACCTTCGCGTTCGAAATTTCGAATGTTGTTAACTGGGCAATTTGCAATAGGTTTCGCGTCGTTCCGCTGTGCTGCGTTGAAATATTCTATCTTTTTCCCTCTGTGGGCTCCACTTTAATGTGTTACTATTAATAAGACGAAAAGCGATGGTACGTAGAGATGGAAATTGCGGATGAGGTGAGAGGTTGGTGGGACCACAAACAAGAATTCGACCGGTCATCTACTCATCCAACTGCCGAATTTGCTGGTACTTTGTTTGAGAAAAGTTTTTCACGTAAGCGCCATATCAGCGAATATTTGTATCCATTCTGATTTCTGACAAGTAAAACATTTTAGTCGTTTAATATATCTCCTCACACAACTGTATACAGTAATGCCATATGTGCGCGATGAGGAAATTCGTATAATAAATCCAAATATTCGACCGCGCACAACTATCCCTCATTTACGCATATACTGCGCGTGACTAAATTATGTTTGCTCACCGCACACAACGGTTCAAATTTTGCCCCGTTTTGCGCGCTCAGTATTTAATCCGCCGTTTGTTTATACTTGTAATAACAAACGGAAGAGCGAGAGAGTCAAGAAGCAAGATGGCCACCCATAATGCAGGACCCGGCAAAAAATTTGAGTTGCCGCCAAACTCGGAGTATTAATGTAGCAGACCGCAAAAAAACGCCGCGAAGACCCCAGAAAACCCCGCCATGCGTCCGGTCAAGTGGAGGATATTTATCCCGCCAAATTTGGGGATATATCACCATTCGCCATGATTTGTGCCTTCACTGCAGATATGGCTGAGAAATCGTGTCAGTGGGACGAAGAAACTTTGCAAGGCCAGTCTTCAGAGGGAAGAAGAGACGGTGACGTAGCTGATAACCGTTCCCTTCATGACAGGGGGGATGTGCGGCCGCAGTTGCCTGAGACTCCCCTAAGGGATACGTGGCCATGGGGAGGTCTCGTTCCGGCAGGCTATGTCGCCCCGGCGTACGAGGGGGCATTGCTGTTGAATCCGCCCACTGACGTTCCATCGGAAGGTACTAGGGGGAACCGTCACCGACCCTTCTTCCCCGTCTGGGACGGCGAGTCTGCATTGGTGGATAGGGGGGTGGCCAGTCGGCTGGTGGAGAACTCCATCCTTCCCATTGACCAAAGTGTCCTGGGTCAAATTGACATTGAAAGGCTCGCTAACTCAGTCGTTTATGGCAGTTACCAGGTTAAGTACTAATGTCGTCTCGTTGTGCTGTTGCCTTACTCTTACAGTCTTACTTATCCATGTTTCCCTGCAGACATCATTGGTCGGGGCGGAACTGCGTCGCCGAGTGGTGCAATTGTTGATTGCCGAGCGGAAAAAGGCGGTTTCCTTCGAATCTCAACTTAAGGATTTGAAGGAGCAGCTGATGAAAGAGAGAGACCGCAGATCTCAGGCGGAGTGGGAGGTTGCGAAAGCTAAAGATCGGGCGGCCTCTATGTCAGCGGTTCGGAAGAGCTCCGAAGAGCGATGGTACGTAGAGAAGAGCAGTCTCCTGGCTCGTATAGCCGAGTTGGAGAGAAACTCGCTTCCTCCAAACTCGATTGCAGACGTGAGGCATGAGGCTGAGGCGAGGAAGCGTCAGTGATCTGGTCGGGAGTCCGGTGGAGGATCGGCCCAAACGTAGGACGGTTTGGCTACCAACGCCCCCTCCAGCGAGGCGTCTGTGTGAATCGTGGCCATCTTAGTACCCCAAATGGTTTTCATATTTTGAGAGGTGAACATGTGATGGTTTACGTGTTAGTAATGAACCCCGAACATTAAATTGGCAATGAACACCGTCTGGTGCAGTCTTTTACCGCTTGTTAGTTTAAATATCTGTTTGCCAACCATTAGCGATCTTCGTACACCGATTGCTTAATTTCTTGTGGATATTAAAACTATTAGCATACAGCCATCACAGAAATGGTCAAGGATGGTGTGAAATATCGAAGTTTCCCGGGAATATACTTAGTGCACGTGAACTACGTTGGAATTGAGCTTAGCATCACAGTGAACCAGATATACAATTTTTTTCTCATTGCTCACACCGGTCCCACCTTTTACCTGATGTGTATGGATGAATCTGATTTGTCAGTGTGTTTCATTGGAGTCATTTTCTCCAGCATTCACATAGCCTCTACATGCATCGAGATTGTTACGTATAGAGTTTTCCTTTAAACGAACCTGGGATATTGGACTTATGCCATAGATTCAAGTAGAGCATCGTCAAGGAGAGAAAGATTCAAGAATACGCAGAGGTGGAAATCACTTCATGCAACATAAATAACACATTTACTGCTGTATACGGTCTTCAACATCACTAACATACCAAAGCACACAATTATGAGTCCAACTCTTAGCATTCTCCTTTATGTCCGTTGTGCGCGGTGAGCAAATTTTTAATGCTGTAACATAAATTGCTCAAAGCTCACAACGGGCAAAATTATGCCAGTCGTGCGAATTTAGCTACTGTATCCCATAACATAAATGTTCAAAGTGCACAACAAGCAAAGACATGATGGCGCGTTGAGTTCCCGTTGTGCAGAAATCCCATAGATTTTGTACAAAAATCCCAAAAAATTCAGTATATTCTTTCATTATAAACTCAGTCACTACATTTGCAAAAAATTATATATTCAATGCTCTGATGATACGGTAATTACAGTGGGAGATTTGCCTACATCTTTACAGAATAATGTCTCGAATTGTCGCATCCTCTCTTCAAGGCCTTCCACCCATCCTTTGGCCGCAGGCATGCGGTTAGCCTTCCATTGCCTTATTACCGGTGGGACCGGGCTTCTATCTTTAAGTTGAATATTTACAAAGTGATTATTATTTACAAAACCTATGGTGAAGGGACCACGTTTCGTACCTTGGTGTGGTCCTGATCTTAACGGAAAAAATGAAAGACATTGTTGCATTGACAGCAGATGTATTACACAGTTATAACGACTTGAGATAATATGTCCAACTGCAGGGAAGGTCATCCAATATTGCATCGGGGGGTGGTCACCCATATAGTTAATTGACACTACCTGTTCTTGTGCACTTTCCTCACCCATCACCTTTGAGTACACATCATAGTGGTCACGCAGCTCTTGAAGCAACTCTCTTCTGACCACCTTCCACGGGTCATCTCCCATCCCTAGATGTGAAGATATAGCCCTGTAACCACAGTTCCCATCTACCGTCACATCTGTGACGTTCGATATATATTTGGCGATTGCAGCGGAGAATTGATCAAGATAAGGTATGCCTCCTTGAACGGCTCTAGCGTCCTTTGCTTCATAATTTGCTGCTGCAAATGAAGCTGTAGCAGAAACCCCAGTCATACTGCCAGATGTCGCGGCTTTGCCAGTTGGTTTCTTTCTAGCAAGTTGAGGAGGAATGGGTGGGGCAGACGTATTTTTGATCCTTTGGGACCGTCTCGGCTGGACACGGCCGACGCTCTCTTGTTTCGATGAGACTTCAGGTGGAATTTGAGCAGAGCAACTAGCCTTATCGCCGAAGTCATGATCAAAATGAGCAGGATGAATGGGGGTGGCTGTATCTTCATTTCTCAAATTATTATCCCTTTTTCTTCTTCCATTGAACACGACATTAACTTGCGGCTCTGTAATCAGATTTGTCGCCGGGGTAGCTAGCTCCTTCAACTTAATTAACAACTCCTGCTTCATCGGCCCATCAAGTTGAGCATAGAGCATGTGTATGCGCTCTAATTCAGCATGTATAAGCCCATCTTCTTCAGACATCAATTCCGGCTTAGCCTCCATGTCTAGCTGCTTCCAATGAGAATTTACGGCATCTAAGGGAATGGGGCGATTTTCCCTTGTGTATTTGCCAATCTCATTGGCACATGGTACACAATAAATCATTCTAGCTAGACAGTCACCTGTGCATTGGTCCGTTCCCATAGGGTCAGATTTATCAGCTTCCACAGACATTATCTTCAACGCCGCATCGGCTGTAAATCCTATCAGCTCCTTGAACAAGAACCCATGCACATTATGTTGCAACATGATCTTAGATTTCTCGAATGATGCCTTGATCTCGATATGCTGCCCCTCTAATGATTCATGTATGGTTGGCCAAGAAGCGGATAAACTGAAGGCCGATGAACCCAATGCCCTTTTAAGCTTAGAATGTTCAGTCTGGGCTCTTTTGGTCTGCCCTCTGTTGGTACTGACATTTCCAAAGTGGAGATTGCCATCTGTCCATACAGAAATAAACTTCTCCTTGTACTTGTCCAACCAAGATGTCTTCATATAGCTCACGACCCTTGTGTAATCTTTGTACTCGGTCTCCAATGCCTTCAGTTTAGCAACATACTCCTCCTCCTTGCGTGCCCCCACCAATAAATTCCAGCTAGAGATGAAACCTAACCATTTTTCTTGATCTTCAAAAGAGGGCTGGCAATTTTTGGCAATATTTTTGGATATGTGCATTCTACATATTTGGTGCACCGCAAGGGGAAATTCATGGCTAATGGCATTCATAAGTGCTGGCTCCAGTGCTGACAAAATTACACGTGGCATCCTGTATCCCTGCAGCAAAGAGCTCAACTTCCCCAAGGCCCACAAGTAGTTCTCCTCACGTACGGCCTCCGTGTAACAAAATGCCGCTGCGAACTGAATATATGTGGACGTCACCCCATACATCTACATCAATGGTGGCCTGTTGCGGTTGGTCTTCAACGCGCAGTCCATAACCAGAATCTCTGGAAATTTTCGTAATAACTCAACCGACTGCGGATGTGCCCAAAATATAGTCCTCACTGCAGTTGTCACTTCGTCCACTTCATGATACACAATGTAATTACGCTGTGTCAGTAGATTAAGGAATAGCTGCATTTCTGCTCTCCAGGCCATTTCCCCTGCCTTCATCCTCTGTCTGGCTTTATAAATAGTGTTGATTGTGGTAGATGTTGCATTATCCTTTTCCTTCAAGTATTTCAAGATTTCCCTTGGCCTAAGCAGTCTATGTGACAAGTCTCTCACCGTGGCCATCTCCCCACCTCCGAACCTCCTCTCATCTGGATGTCGCTCGATGTACATTGCGGGTTTATGGTTGTGATTGCCACGTACAACTGTCAAAATCCACTTATCTATTGCCACACCATTAGCCCTCAAGTAGAAGGGACATGAACACTTCTTGCTTCGAGTTGATTTTTTGGGCGATATATCCGGCCTGTGTGGCCGATATGTCCCACTTCTTTCACAACAAAAATAATAAGTTGGGACCCTATTGCCCTTTGTACTCATATTTGATGATTTTGTAACAACCAAATTCCCGGTTTTCACACCGACCCCTTTTACCCATTTACCAAGCTCTTCTATGCTGGGGAAAATTTTATTTGTTGTGAACTGATTTGTATAATCTTCATTAACCTCTGAGCCTTCAACAATACGCTGAATTAAGTCCCAGATACCAATATAGTCACTAAATGTTAAGCTTTATTTTCTAGTAAATTAGTCAGTTAACAAAGCAAAATAATTTCAAACCTTTGCTTCTTTGTCCGCTTCATCCCAGATCCCCTCAATGTGTACCGAGCCCATCTCAATCTTCGTAATTTCTACGCAATCATGTTCCAAATGTACATTGCAGCAATAAATTTCTGAAATTATTAAAAAATACCAAATTAATTAGCATCAATTAATGGCTTACCAACTTTACGATGTAGTGCGGCCGCAGTCGACTATTTTAGGGCACCCCAACCCAATGACACAAATCTTTTGCACTGCCTTAAGGACCTTCGTTTGATATAAGCAGGAACTCTTATAGTCTATATACCTCAGCGAATTAGAATAATTTCTGTTGATCAAACCCTATCTCGTTAGCTTTTCCCGCATTAGGTCACAAAACTGATCGCATATGGAAGCTGTTACGATGCATTTGTATATACGGATGCGTAGAAATAGTGGTTCATGGTGTAAATTACTCATCACGAACAGTGGGAGGGCAAAAATGTAAATTGCTCTCCTCTGTAAACCGTCTAGCAGTTTGCCCACCGCACACAACCGCGCAAAACACGGACTTGCTCAGCGCACACAACCACGCAAAACTGGGAATTGCTCACCGCTCACAGCCAATCAAAACACGGAATTGCTCAGCGCACACAACCACACAAAACTCGGAATTGCTCAGCGCACACAACCACGCAAAACTGGGAATTGCTCACCGCTCACAGCCAATCAAAACACGGAATTGCTCAGCGCACACAACCACGCAAAACTCGGAATTGCTCAGCGCACACAACCACTCAAAACCCGTAATTGCTCACCGCCCACAACCGTTTTGGTCAAGTCCACGTGCACATGTGGACGGGTTATTTGCTAGTAATATTTAAAACTATACTTGTTTACTCAACCAGCACAACGGGTAAATTATTGTAGACCCGATATGACCCGGTAGGACCCGAAATTGTCCCGTGATACCTTCTGCTCGCAGCGAATTGACAGACAATTACCCAGATTGCTCACGGCAGAATTTCAAACGGCAAGTATTTTCAAAGATCGCTCCAGTCGCCCAGACCGAAATCCAAAAGCTTTGATTTTTATTTAATTGCTCGAAGGATACATCACGTAGTCAACTGGTGAGATCAAACAAAGAGCTGAATCGAGAGAAATCGATTTAGGGGTTTTTGACCTAAATTTATCAACATCGACTCTTTGGTACGTCTATACTTTTAAGTACAGTTTATCTGCCTTTCTTATTTTGATTTTACATGCATTCATCCACGGTTGAGGTTGATGAAGTCGGTACAAAAATCCAAGGTAATATTGATTTATCTTCTCGGCAATAATGCATTAAATCTTTGAGGATCAGGTTATGAATTGTTTGATACATGATACTATGGATTTTACAACCGACTTTACCACCAATCAACTGTTCAAGGATAGAAAAGAGCTGTTTCAGTGGATACAAAACGTCGGGTTAAGTCATGGGCATGTGATTGTTACACGTTCGGGGAGATTAAGTAAAACGGCCAAAGGGCATCATGCTGTGTACTTTGCGTGTGAAAGAAGCGGTGAGTATCGGGGACACCGAAAGCTAAAAAAGACCAACCAGCCTGTTAAAACCAAGAAGTGTTCATGTCCTTTCTCATTGCGTGGTTATATGGTGGGCGTGGGCGTTGAGGAGTGGAAGGTAACAGTCGTTTGTGGCAGGCACAACCATGAAGCAGCTAAATATGTCGATGGCCATTCTGATGACGGGACGTTGCAGGGAATGGAGATGGAAACAGTGCGTGACTTGGCGAATAGCAAGGTTCGGCCAGCTGAAATTTTGAAAGTACTGAAGGCAAATAAAAATTTCTTTGCTACCTCAATCAAAGCAATTTATAATGCACGAAACCGGTTACAACGGGGGAAGAAGGTTGGTATTGTAAAACAGTTGAAGGAGTTAGCATCAGCTGATAAAATTGTGGGTGCTGAGAATGTGAAGGCTGTGAATAATGAGGGGGGATCAGAAGGTGGGGGAGGCGTTTTGGGAGAATGCAGTGCCTGCTGAGTTGCATGAGGAGGATCATACTGGGAAGATGGGTGGGGAGGATGATAAGGTGGATCGTAATGAGGCGGAGCAGACTGCTGGGGAGGAGGAGGATGATGATGAGAATGCAGTGGCTAAGGCCTTTGAGAAGGAGCATGAGGTTCTACGTCTTCAAATTTCTACCCTGGTAGCGGAGATTGCTAAGCAGCATGCTGAGATAACGGATACGTCTACATTGACGTGTAAGCCGGGTAAGGGAAGAAGTAGACCATTGTGGAAACGTACAATAAAGAAGCCGAAACAATCAATTTCACATGATGATAGTGACGAGGACTTGGCTACCGACATAATAATACCATATTGGAACGCTTTTCCTGAGTGTCTACGACCCCTTATAGTGCATGTCGTAGATGTGAAAGCAGACGGAAACTGTGGGTATAGGGCTGTGGCAGCTCAGTTGGGACTGGGTGAGGACGAATGGAGGCAGTTGAAATATGACTTGCGAGAAGAGATGCAGAACCACGACGGCTTGTACCGGCAACTTATGGGTGCCGTGGAATTTAAAAAGAATGTAGTGGCACTGGGCCATTTGTTAGACCGTCCAAAAGCTAAATGGTGGATGCAGATGCCAGAAATGGCACATGTCATTGCCTCATGCTACGAATGTGTAGTACATATTCTTGCACCTCATCAGTGTGTGACATATTTTCCTTTAAGAACTCCTCCAGTACCCCTATCATCCAGACGCCACATAACGTTGGGTCATGTGAACAATAATCACTTCGTTATTGTTAAACTTGCCCCATATGGTCCTGTCCCTCCGACTTCAAGTATGTGGCTAAGATACCGTTTTGATGTGTCAGCCGGATGGCTGGCTGCTTATGAGGATATGATGCATCAATTCCAGTCAATAGTATTTGGGCACGATATTGCAACCGTTGACGTTATTGAAATATTGTAGGATAAAACGTTGTATCATTTTACTGTGGATTGTTTATTTCATATTGACAGATTGGTAGCATGAAATTTTATCATGTCTGCCTAAATGTGCAAATGTTATCATCTGTATGCCGTGCTTTGGTGTATGGTATCTATAAGTTATGCTCAACGATAGACCTACTAATCAAGTTTGCCTCTTACTAACTTTTTGGTGAACGGGTACAAACTGATATATACTGGATTTTGAATGCTTAATAACACACGCAATCTATCCAGATTTTCTTAAGGGTGTTAATTAATACAACTAATGATAGTTATCACGTTGGTATTATATTATTTTATACGTATCAATAATGTTGTTAACATCGACATAAGAATATGAGGAATCCAATAGAATAAATATTAAAAACAAAATTTAGATCTCCTCAGCGCGCACCGCGGTCAAAATCGTTCTCAGCGTCGCGATTAATAACGATTACCGTTACTAATGTCAAGCCTGACAATCCATGTAATATTAGTCAGCGCGCAAAACGGTTCGAATCGTGCTAAAATATAACCGTTGTGTGCGCTGAGTAAAATTTGCCAACTAAACCATCGAATTTACTCGAAGCGCGCAACGGGTTAAAATTTTTACCCGTTTGGACCCGTTTGGACCCTCTTTCATCCCTTGATAAATTCTGCTCACCGCTCACAGCCATAACCTTCCACAGATTGCTCAAGGCGGAATATCAAATGGCCAGTTTTTCGTAGATTGCTCAAGGCGCACAGATGGAAATTCCAAAGATTTGATTTTTATTACTGGGCTCGACATTTACATCACAGTGGCAACTACTGCGTTCAAACAAATCGGTGAAGCGAGAGCAATCGATTTAGGGGTTTTCGACCTAAATTTGTCGAAATCGTGATTTGGTAAGTATACAATGTTAAGTACATTTTATTTGATATCCTTGTTACAAGTACAATGTGTAGAAAGAGGAGGCGAAATTTTTGGTTTATAATTGCCTGCAGATACAGTTGAGATTGATGGAGATGCTAAAAAATTCGGAGGTAATATTGATTTTTCTTTACGTCAATAATGTAACTAATGTTTGGTTCCCGGTCCAATTAGTTGTATGAATTGTTTGATACAGGTGTATATGGATTATACAGCCGAATTTACAACGCTTCAACGTTTTAAAAGTAGAGACGAACTCTTTCAGTGGATAAAGAGCGTCGGACGACAACAGGGGCATGTGATTGTTACCAGTGCGTCGAGTATGAATAAATCGTCCAATAGGACTCCTGCTGCCTACTATGCATGTGCAAGAAGCGGGAACTACAGGGGACACCGACCAGTACGAAAGAGCAACCGGCCAGTTAGAACCAACAAGTGTGGATGCCCGTTCAAATTGCGTGGTAATGAGGTGGGCGATGGCGGTGAGTGGATTTTAACGGTCGTTGATGGCAGGCACAACCATCAAGCTGCTAATTATGTCGCGGGCCATTCCGACGACGGGGTGTTGCAGGGAAAAGAGGTGGAAGCATTGCGAGACTTGGCAAATAGAAAGGTGCCGCCGTCAGCAATTTTGAAAGGCCTGAAGGAAACTAAATCCTTCAATGAAACACCAATCAAATCAATTTATAATGCACGTTCCCAATTACTAAGGGGGCAGAGTGTGGGTATGGTAAACAAGTTGAAGGAGTTAGCATCACCGTGTAGAATTGTGGGTGATGAGCTTGTGGTGCATGTGGATAATGTTGAGGAGGAGCAGAAGGGAGATGAGGAGAAGGTGGATGAGGCTGAGGAGGTGACTGCATTGGCTGCTTATTGGCAGGATGATGTGGTGGATCGTAATGCGATGGAGCAGGCTGCTGAGAAGTTGGCTCTTAGTGGGCAGGAGCATAATGCTGCGGAGGAGGATGAGGTTAATGCAGCGGATGAGAATGTGGAGCCGAGGGTGCATGATGTTTATGGGGATGATGAGGCTGAGAATGCAGTGGCTGCTGAGTTGACTGTAGATTATTATGTTATTGGGGAGATGGTGGAGACGGAGGAGACGGTTGCCCTTAACGTGGAGGTGCAGAATGCTGAGGAGGTACTGGTGGAGGATAATGCAGCGGCTGAGACTGTGGAGCCAAAGGTGTATGAGGAGAAGACGAACGAGGAGGATGATGATAAGGAAGTGGCTACTGATTTGATTGCTGAGGAGCATACTGGGAAGTTGGTGGATACGGCGGCGACAGTGGAGCGTAATGTGGCTGACCAGACTGCTGAGATGGATGAGGGGGAGAATGCAGCTGGGGAGAATGAGTAGCCGCAGGAGGATGAGGCGAATGTGGAGGATGTGGAGGATGAGAAGATAGAGGATGATGGGTTGATGCTAGCTGAGCTTACGTTGGAGTTGGGGGCGACGGTGGAGACGGGGGATCATAATGTGGATGCTCAGACTGCTGGGAGGGAGGAGGAGACGGCTGTGGCCTCGTATTTTGATGAGCACGAGGAGATGGATGTCATGCTTAAACAACTTTCTCCCCTGGTTGATGAGATTTCTGATCATTTTTCGGATGTGACGGAGAAGCCTACAGTTAGGAGGAAGCCTGTTAAGGCTCCACGGTTGCATTCAATTGCGGAGCATACGGCGGCGGCGAAGGAGAAGCCTAAATGGAAGAGGCGGCCTTCGAAGGAAAGTAGTAGGCGTCTGAAACTTCAAAGAAAGAAGCCGAAACCTTCGTTTCCCCCTGATGATTATGTTGATGATTTGCCTGCCAACTTCCTCATACCATATTATTTGGATTTTCATGAAACGCTACAACCCCTCATGGCGGGCGGCGTAAATGTGGATGCAGATGGCAACTGTGGGTACATGGCTATGGCAGTTCAGTTGGGCTTGAAAGATTCCGATTGGCGGACTGTCAGAGCTGATTTGCTCCGTGAGATGCGGACATACATCGGCTTGTACAGGCGTGTTCTGAGTGTGGTTTCATATAATAATAATTTGAAGGCAGTGACCTATTTTATTACTGATAAAGTTGCATGACGGGAAAATTGGATGCAGATGCCAGACATGGGACATGTCATTGCCTCATGCTACAACTGTGTAGTACATTTGATTTCAAATGATATGTGTGTGACATTTTTTCCATTGAGAAGTCCTCCAGTAAACCGAGCCTCCAGACTCCACATAACGTTGGGTTATGTGAGCAGAAATCACTTTTTTATCCTTCAACTTCACCCAACAGGTGACGTCCCTCCGACTTCAGTTGTGTGGACAAGATCACATGACCCTGTGGCCGATGGATGGCCGGCTGGTTACGAGCAGAGGATGCAGTCATTCGTTGATAGGGTAAAAGGTACGAATATTGCTACCGCTGATGCTTTTTAGTATCTGTAAGATAAAACGTTTATCAATGTAATAAGTTTTTTTTGGTATAAAAATGGACCACTTTGGCGGATGAAATTTTATCATGGCTTCCGAAATGTGCAAATGTCATCATCGGTATGGATTGATGTTGTGTATCATACCAATTACACCGAGCGCAACACTGCAGTAATATTGCCCGTTTTGTGCTTTGAGTAATTATGTCTTTACCTACCAAATTGCTCAACGCGCAGATCTGGCAATATTAGTGCCGGTTTTGCGCTCTGGGTATTTTTAATAACATCAACCTGTGTTCCAAATTGTTATGCGATGAGAATGTGTCATTGTTAGTGTGTCCAATACTCCAAGTGAAAGTAGGGTTATTGTATCATATATGTTATTGTCTGACAAAATTGCTTACCACAAACTCACATTGATAAGTTTTGCCCGTTGAGCGCCTTTATTAGCCAATTTGTTAGTGGTTACTACAATTGCTCACCATTCACCACGATCAGAACAAATAATTTTGGCCGGTTGTGCGCGGTGAGCAATTTTGTTAGTGCGAAAAAAAAACTCCTCCTCGTCCACTCAATAAAATTTGCTGATATATCCACATTTATTGCTGCTCGCACCGGGCAAATTTTTAATGGTTAACAGAAATGCTCACAACGCACAACGGCGATATATTGGAACCTTTGGTCTTACTAATAGTCTAAGAGACTCCTCGAGTCTGCAGATCAGTGTTGGTGAACATACAGAGCAGGGATCGTTAATATACAGCGGATTGCTACCAGCCGGATGTTCTGCTCTATAATGATTAATGCCTGCCTAAGTTTTGCGCGTTGGGATAAACTGTAGCCACTAAAAAAATAGCCCAACGCGCACAACGGGCAAAATAATGCCCTTAGGCTCGGGCAAAATTACGAGCACAACGGGAAAACAACGCGCACAACGGGCAAAAATTACGCGCACAACGGGCAAAACAACGCGCACAACGGGAAAAAAAGGAAAGCCGGTGGTTCGCTTATTGAGCATATAGAAGGTAGTTTATCAACAATTGTTAAACACGCGCACACCTAGTAGCCTTATGCCTGGTGTGCGCGTTGAGCAAAGTTGCGACGATAGCCCATTTGCTCAACGCGCCCCGCACGGACTAATTTTGCCTGTTGTGCGCTTTGAGCATATTTGTTGGATGCTGTAATTTTTGTTCCCACGGTCAATCATTCACACTCCTATTTTCATCATACTAAAATTGTGATTCCGCAATATGCCAACAGTCAAACTTCGCTTAGAAACTTTACCTAGTCAATCTGATTCAGCAACTGCATGCAAACCTTTAGATTAACGCTGATACATATTCAAACAGTGACCATTCCAAAATGGCCAACCCATTCTAACATACTGAAGTACGTACAGATACAGATCCAAACAGATACATATCCCTTTACTCTTACAAACTGATACATTTGAGTGTCTTCACAGATGTTTGCAATGAAGTGGCGCGTGATCTGCGTGTTTCCCCCTTCAACTTCCACGAGTTCATCGGGCGCACATCTTCGTTGCGTTTATTAACGTCCTTGGATAGTTGGATATGAGAGTCGCGTCGTTGTAACCTGCAGTCAAGTATGTAGCCGTGTCAAACACCACACCTGGAACCCCGATTCCCCTGTGGCGATGTACGACACGGGCAATGCGCTCCACATCTACGTTGCACTTGCCGAATTTCTGCCCTGATCTGCTCAAGATGATTGTCATACCAGATGTTTGCAATGACGTGGAACTTTGTCCTTTGTAGGAGACGCCGTGAATTGGAAAGTCGGCAGATGATGTATAGTGAATTGTAACATGAAGTCAGGACAAAAGACACCGATTGGAACTCCGTTACCGGAGAAGATGTAAAACAACACAGGATTGCATAAGAAGTTGTGTTTGGGAGTGTAAGAGATCGGAAAGGATAGGATGGAGTGTCTGTGCGTGAAAGATGATGTATAGTGAAACGATGAAGGGTTTGATGGAGGAGATGGAGTGTATAAAGAGGAGATGGAGATGGATATGGAGTGTATAGCAAGACACGCAAAACAAATACATAGCCACAATTCATAATAGGAGGGAATAACAATCTATCATGGTACAACCCCAGCAGCTTTCCTGAAACATGAGAGACAACATAACCAATATCACCCCAAAAGAATATGGTATGATCATCGTACACATTTTTCATAGTGTTGTTTGGGAAAAATTTTCTCAACGCAGGTGCAACACCCCCCAGCATTGTCGGGGATGCTTGATTATAAATGGACGATAGCCCTTCGTTGCATAAGTTTCCAACATGAACCATTTACCTTTACGTGAAAAGAGTACTGGATGAATGCTATCGTCCTTATCTATATCAAGCATGCACGAACAGCTGAAGGACTTATTGTTTCCATACGGAGGTTGTGTGGGCAAATAAAGAAGATGATGATAGAAGAAAGTAGACGAAGTTTAGAGAAGATGAGTGCTCGTTGTCCGCCATTTATAGGGGAAATTGGACCAATCATAATGACGCGTATAAAAAGTCCATGATCCTACAGTAATGCAATGGATCTCGGGAATCAACATTTAGAGCATCTCCAAAGGGGCTCCCTAAATTATTTTAGAATGTGGAAAAAAATAGGTTAATTACTCTCCGCGCAAAACCATGAAACCCTACGGTTTTTCGCCTTGATCACATAATAGGAAAATTACACTCAACAATACTACTCTCCACTAAGATTTTTTAATACATTATATTCGCCGTGCACACCGGGCTAAATAATACAGAGGCGAGTAACTATCATTATTGCTCACCGTGCAGAACGTTTAGAAAACAAGAATTGCTCAATGCGCAAAACGCAGAACGCATGACAGCGAATTGTATTGATGAGAAGAAGTAGAGTTAATGTGTGGCTACATCGAAGACCCCGTCATGCTACAGAGGGGTTCTCGTGAATATACAAAAGACTGCACATCTACAGCGGATTGATGTCAGAGAGATGAAGAGACGTTAATTGCGATGGGAGAGAATTGATGTAGCTGGAGCGATTTGAAAGCTCTCAGGGAGACCTTTGACCCGAAAAATGACACAAATGTCCTCAAAAGCAAGAGCAATTGTGACCCAGTGGAGAACTTTGTGGCAGTTCACCCTCACTGCGACAAAATTGGTTGTGTGTGGTGAGCAATTCTGAGGTTTGAGTGGTTTTGTACGCTGAGCAATTCTGATTTTTGAGAGGTTGTGTGCGGTGAGCACTTCTGAGTTTGAGTGGTTCTGTGCGATAAGCAATTTTGAGTTTTGAGTGGATTTGTGCGCTGATCAATTCTGAGTTTTGAGTGGGTTTTGTGCGGTGAGCTTATTCTGAGATTGAGTGGTTGTGTGCGGTGAGTAATTCTGAGGTATGAGTGGTTTTGTAGCCGCTTACTTAATTGCTCAACGCTGAGACATGCAAAGAAAGAAAAGCCCCCGTATTCGATCTTTCCTCACAATCCCAGGGTGTTGGGACGATTTGCCTCTAGACACTCCTCCCCTCTCAAAAGAAACCTCCCGTTGGCCCGATCGTTGGATAGGCCCTCCTTTGATACCAGACCTCTGCTTCCCGACGAATTCTTCCTCTTACAGGCGGATCGCCAACGAGTTATTACTCTTACACATGGAGCGGCCCGTCTTCCACTCCCCGACTTCCCTTGTAGAACTTACACCAGGGGACTTAGGGCGGACCGCTCCTCCCCTCCAACGCCTACTCCGTGACGACCTCCACCTCCGAGGGCGGCGTTGCCGAAACCTCCCGTTGGCCCGATCGTTGGATAGGCCCTCCGTTGATACCGGACCTCTCCTTCCCGACGAATTCTTCCTTTCTCAGGCAGATCGCCGACGAGTTATTCGTCTTACACATGGAGCGGCCAGCCTTCCACTCCCCGAATTCCCTTGGAGAACTAACGCCAGGGGACTTAGGGCGGACCGCTCCTTCCCTCCAGCGCCTACTCCGTGACAACCTCCACCTCCGGTGGAGGCGTCGCCGCCCGCGGGGTGTCGGTCCAAATCACCGGTGAAGGCATCGCCATGCCAATCACCCCACTGGGCACCACCGTTCCCAGACAACGGGTTCCTCCGCCATCCAACGGTCTGCCTTCCACTCATCGACCTCCCGTCGCACATCCTGAAGTGGAACGAAACCCCAGCCCGCCATCCAACGGCATGCCTTCCACTCCTTGACGCCCCGTCGCACATCCTGGTGCAGGTTATAGTAAATTGGAACGAAACCCCCGACCGCCATCCAAAGGCCTGCCTTCCACTCCTCGACCTCCCGTCGCACATCCTGATGCAGTTTACAGTAAAGTGGAACAGCCCGCCATCCAACGGCCTGCATTCAACCACTGGCGTCTTTATCGACGTATTGTAAAGAACGCGAAAATGTCCCTCCAAGCAAGTTGTTAAATTCCGTCTATGATAAAATTAACTTGTTTACATGCAAACTTTTAGATTATCTCTGATACATAATCAATCTGAAGACATTTTAGATTAAATCGGCTACATATTCAATCGACTTCGTATACTGATTGAAAATTTTTAGATTATATCTCAGACATATTCCAATTGATGTCATTTTCAAAATGACCCCGCCATTCAACTATATGGATGTACATACTGATACAGAACAAAACATATTCATTACCCCATGCTCTTTACAAACTGATACTGTATGATTGTCTTCATAAGATGTTTGCAATGAAGGTGCTTTTTACCGGATCTATTGTCGGCGTGATCTGCGTGCTTCACCCTACAACGACGCCTGCAATGACGACACTCCTATCCTGCCTACGGTTGCCGTAAGTATGCAACGACGTTAACTAACGCAACGAAGCGACCATCTTCGTTGAGTTTATGGACGTGTTTGCCAACTATCTGCCACCGTAGCCCTTATAGGAGTGTCGTCATTGCAGGCGTCCTTGTACCCGGCTGTCAAGTATGACGACGGTTCAAAGACACCGAAAAGAACTCCGATTGCCAAGAGGCGGTGAACACCGACACATGGTTCGTTATAAATAGAGGATCTATAGTACAAATATGAAGGGGATGGAGGAGAAGATAGTGTAAAAGAGGAGATGGCCGTTCCACGTGAATGCGTGAAAAAAGTACTGGTTGAATTCTATCGTCCATTTTTATCTCAAGCATCAGGCCCAAACAGTAGAAAACCATCTCATCTTTACACCCCATATCCATCTCCATCTCGTCCATTTCTACCTCATGCATCATGCTCGAACAAAAGAAGACCTTATTGTTTCCAGACGGAGGTTGTGTGGGCAAAAAGAAGAAGATGATATAAGAAATTAGAGGAAGTTGTGAGAAGATGAGGGCTCCTTGTCCGCCAATTTATAGGGGAATTGGACCAATCAAAATGAAACTAAACGGTTTTTCACCTTGATCAACAATGATGCCAATTGGAAAATTACACCCAACAATACTAATCTCCACTAATCCTTTTAAAAACATTTTATTCGACGCGCACACCGTGCTAAATAATACAGGATCGAGTAACAAACTAACAATCAGAATTGCTCACCGCGCAAAACGCATGGAAAAATGGAATTGCTCAAGGCGCACAACGCACAACGCATGGCAGCGATTTGTATTGGTTTATGAGGATGCGACCGATGTTAGAGTTAATGTGTGGCTCCATCGAAGACCCCGTCATGCTACAGGAGGGGTTCTCGTGAATATACAAAAGACTGCACGTCAATCTACAGCTGATTGATACCAGACATGTGCAGTTCTCAAGAATGTTTGACCGGCCGGTAGGAGGTGAGCTGGAAAAATTAATAGCCGCTAACATAATTGCACAAAGCTAGGAACAAACAAATTTATGGCCGTTGTGCACGATGAGCAAATTTTTAATGGTTTAAATAATTGCTTATAGCGAACAACAAGAAACGACAGGTGTAGACGCTTTGAGTCGTTGTGCGCTTTAACATGTGTTCGCTTTGAGCATCTAAGGTATTTTATAGACAATGGTTTAACGCGCACAACCAATCTGAAGACATATTCAATCGAATTCAACTATATTGATGTACATACTGATACAGACCCAAACTGATTCATTAGCATATGCTCTTACAAACTGATACATATGATTAAGCCTGGATGGCAGCCCTTGGTCACATAGGTTGGCGGTGGATGGCTACTGTCCCTCTGGCTCTGAGGCACAAGCACTCCTTCCGGTTGTTTTCGATCGCTTGTCTCGCATCCAAATTGAAGAATAAAATGAAGAAGAATCGCGTCGGAATACGGAAAAAGGCGAAATTCGTGTAAGCATCGATCCAGAGGTTCTCGAATGCTTCATTGGCTGTGAGCCCTTGCGGTGTACATCGACCACGTTTACAGTTACCGTGCTCAGCGTATTTGTCATGCAATCCGAAGGCATCTGCTGATCCCAGTATTCTAGCGCTGAAGCTTCCAGGTCTGGAAAATCAAACATTTCATCCTGGTAACAAAACAGAATGCTTAATGCCATCATACATACATACGTAGTTTTGAATTATTCAGAGGAAATAATTCGAAAATTTGTACTTACTCCAATGACTAGATCCTCCAGGTTCGGGCAGCTATTCAGCAATCATGACAGGATTGAAAACGTCGTTGTTGTGCAGGGTATCCGTGTGAGGGTGAGTTCGTTGTAACCGGCTGTCAAGTATGTATCATACTTGACACAATGTGCTGGTTATGTCCCCCTGACCAGTACTTCTTGGGCGGTTGACCTGGGTGCCCAGTTTCAGGGACGGTCATATGGAAACCCTTTTTCGGGAATGCCTGATTATAAATGGACGAACAGCTGAATGAATGCTATCGTGCATGCTTGATAGCAATATCTGATATCTATATCAACCATGCATGAACAGCTGAAGGACTTAATGTTTCAATAGGAAGGTTGTGGGGGCAAATAAAGAAGAAGATGATGGAAGAAAGTAGATGAAGTTGTGAGAAGATGAGTGCTCCTTGTCCGCCAATTTTATAGGGGAATTGGAGCAATCAAAATGAAGCGTATAATAAGTCCTTGATCCTACAGTAATGCAATGGATCTCGGGAATCAACAATTATTTACTCAACGCGCAAACCGCGGAATACCAACGCGAAAATCGCGTAATCCCAATTATTTTAGCATCTGGATTAAAATTGGTTAATTACTCTCCGCGCATAACAAGGAAACTTATCGATTTTTCGCCTTGATCAACATTGATGCTAATAGGAAAATTACTCCTGAAAATACTACTCTCCACTAAGATTTTTTAATACATTTTATTCGACCAGCACCCCGGGCTAAATAATACAGAAGAGAGAAACTATTATAATTGATCCTCGCGCAAAACGCATGGAAAATGGGAATTGCTCAATGCGCACAACGCAGATGGGTCACTGAGGATGTGACTGCTGCAGTACCATATTAACTGTGTGGCTACATCGAAGACCCCGTCAAGCTATAGAAGGGTGCTCGTGAATAAGAAAATACTGCTCCTGAATCTACTGCTGATTGATACCAGACATATGATTTTCCCAAGAATGTATGACTAGTGGCAAGTGAGCTGGCAAAATTTATATTTTGGCCGTTGTGCGCGGTGAGCAAATTTTTAATGGTTTAAAAATTTGCTCAAAGCGCATAACAAGTATCGCCAGATGTTCACTTTGACCCGGTGTGCACGTTCAGCAAATTTGTTATGACTAACATAATGGCGCAAAGCGCACAACATGCAGAATTATGACCGTTGTGCGCGTTAAGCTCTATAGTTGCGTCGATGACAAATTTGCTCAACGCCCCCACGGGAATAAATTTGACCGTTTTGCGCTTTGAGCATATTTGTGAATTGCAATAATTTTAATTCCACCGCCCACCAGCGCATTGAATGAATCACCTTCCAAATTTCATCATACTTAAACACGCACAACCAGCAGAATTATGCCCGTTGTGCGCGTTTAGCTAAAGTGTAGATTAAATCTCATACATATTCTAGGTGATGTTATTTTGAAAATGACCCAGCCATTCAAATATATTGATGTACATACTGATACAGATCCAAACTGATTCATTAGCCTATGCTCTTACAAACTGAAACATGTGATTGTCGGTGTGATCTGCGTGCTTCCCCGTCAACTTCCGCGAGTTCACCGGGCGCCCATCTTCGTTCCGTTTATTACCGTCGTTGCAGATTTTCTGCCATCATCGGCTGGATATGAGTGTAGTCATAGCATGCGTCGGTGTAACCTGCAGTCGGGTATGTAGCCGTTTCAAAGACACCTAGAGAAACTCCGATTCACATGAGGCGTCGAACAACACCAACAGATCAAAATACTAAACACCGCTGGTCTTTGAACAACTTACAAGCTCAGATGCAGAACTGCATGCGGCGATGTGTTCCAGTAAGAGAATACTAAACCCTGCATGCGGCCCCAACCTCGTCGTATCTCTTCGTTACAACCTCCTCAAGATCTGCTAAGGCGCACGTAGGTGGAGGATCTTCGTTGTAGACAATGAAGGCGGATCCTACGGAGAACACACTGGCATTTGATGCGTCCATCACCTGGTCAACATTCATCCAGACGGTTCGATCGGCAGCTAGATCCACCTTTTCGAGGAAGCCCCTTTAAGGAGGCTCGAACTGATCGGTGAAGTAAAAGCTTAATCCAGAGAAGATCTTCACCGCCTGTAAGAGACCAATATAAGAGACAAATATGATATGTGCACTACTGGACATGGGCCTCCGCACACGCATACACAAGGAAAAGTGTTCATAAGATGGCTTCCTCCTATAATTATCCAAAGACTCAAATAGTTCAAAACATTTTCCAATTCAAATAGTTCAAAGGCGCGACATGCCGTCATTGGCGTGTCATTACAGTCACTTCCCTGCTCGTTTTGTAATTTCTGTCGCTTTACTTGAGCATCATCACCATCATCTGTTCGGACGAGGAAATGGATGTGTGACTCTTCACATCATTTGATTTTCTGGAAATCTGAGACAACCATGCCTTTTGTGTTTCCGCACAGGTTCCAGGCTTCCAGCTTCTGCATTATGAGACAATTATGATCTGCTTTATCCACAGTCAGATTTGGCCAATTTGCCTGCGAGCCAAGAGATCGAAAAGAAAGGAGGGAGTGCTTGTGCCTCAGAGAGACGGTACCCATGCACCGCCAACCTAATTGACCCAGAGCAGCCAATCAGGGCGCAAAGGCCCGGGGGGCCATTCTTCTCTTCGCATACCAGGGAGAGAAGCATATTAGGGAGGCGACTGCATCAGCCTGTAGTCCTCCGATTGCATACGTTTCTCCAGGGCATTCACGGCATTCACGATCCATTTATCCTACAGTAATGCTAGGGATCTCGGGAATGAACATCTTATTTACTCAACGCGTAATCCCACCGAGAAAAACGAGTAATCCTAAGTATTTTAGGCTCAGCTGAAAAAGAGGCAATTTACTCTCCCCACACGACAAGGAAACTGAACCGTTTTGCGCCTTGAATTACTCTCCGTCAAAGACTCGAAAAATTATTTATTTTCTAGCGCAACAAAAACAATCAAATTGTTTCTGTTGTGCGTGCGGGTTAATTGGTTCCACTATAAGCCCTTGTGTGTAATGTGGAGTCCTCAGATGTGAGACCGTGTGTGTACAGCGGTTGGATATTGATTAACACTATGACTTTTAACCACCTCGCACGACGCGCACGACGGCTAATTGATATCAGCCCTTTGTTGCGTTTATTAACGTCATGGATTGGTAACGGCTATTTATTACAAATGTATTTTACAAATAACGTGACCAAATTTAATAATTTTAGTACCGATGGAAATATCTCAATTATACCTACTACATGAGACCAATATTGGATATTTTTCGAGCAAATTTAAAATATTTACAACATTACAAGAAATACTAAATACTTAAAAATTTAAAAAAATTAACATTGAAGAATAATATTATTTATAGTTTTCTTTCATGCAGGAACAATGTATTAGATTAACCCATTATAACGATAAATATTTTTCATTAGTAAAGCTTAAACAAAGAAAAAATAGCATTTGAAGATGGTGGGTTGGAGTTGCCCATCCTCAAAAATAGCATCTTTTAGAGATATTCCATTTTGAAAGGGGGTTTTTAGAGATTTGTGGTGGAGTTGCTATATGGAATTGGAGCAATCAAAATGAAGCGTATAATAAGTCCTTGATCCTACAGTAATGCAATGGATCTCGGGAATCAACAATTATTTACTCAACGCGCAAACCGCGGAATACCAACGCGAAAATTGCGTAATCCCAATTATTTTAGCATCTGGATCAAAATTGGTTAATTACTCTCTGCGCATAACAATGAAACTCAACGATTTTTCGCCTTGATCAACATTGATGCTAATAGGAAACTTACTCCCAACAATACTACTCTCCACTAAGATTTTTTAATACATTTTATTCGACACGCACCCCGGGCTAAATAATACAGAAGAGAGAAACTATTATAATTGATCACCGTGCAAAACGCATGGAAAACGGGAATTGCTCAATGCGTGCAAAGCAGATGGGTCAATGAGGATGTGACTGCTACAGTACCATATTAACTGTGTGGCTACATCGAAGACCCCGTCAAGCTACAGAAGGGTGCTCGTGAATAAGAAAATACTGCTCCTGAATCTACAGCTGATTGATACCACACATATGATTTTCCCAAGAATTTATGACCGGGGGCAAGTGAGGTGGAAAAATTTATAGCCGTTACATAAGGGCTCAACGTTCAGTACCAAAAAATTGCTCACAGCGCACAACAAGTAACGCCAGGTGTTCATTTTGAGCCGGTGTGCGCGTTCAGCAAAATTTGTAATGGTTAACATAATGGCGCAAAGCGCACAACATGCAGAATTATGCCGGTTGTGCGCGTGATGCAAAAGTTGCGTCGAAGACAAATTTGCTCAACGCCCCCACGGGAATACATTTGCCCGTTTTGCGCTTTGAGCATATTTGTGAGATGCTATAAGTTTACTCCCACTGCGCGCCACCGCAGTGAATCAATCAAATTCCAAATTTCATCATACTTAGTCTGAATTCCAACCAACCCTACATCCAAACTTTTAGATTTAAGTCTTATTATACTTGTTCAATCTGAAAACATTGTAGATTAAACCGAATACTTATTCACTTTGACTCAGAAACTACATACAAACTTTAAAAATAAATCTGATACCTTTTTAATCTGAAGGCATATTCAATAGAATTCAGAAACTGCTTGCAAAATTTTAGATTAAATCTCATACATATTCAAATTGATGACATTTTGAAAATTAACCAGCCATTCAAATATATTGCTGTACATACAGACTGATACAGATCCAAACTGATTCATTAGCCTATGCTCTTACAAACTGATACATATGATTAAGCCTGGATGGCGGCCATTGGTCACATAGGTTGGCGATGCATGGCTACCGTCCCTCTGAGGCAACAGCAATCCCTCCTTTTGTTTTCGATCTCTTGGTTCGAATCCAAATTGAATAAGAAAATGAAGAACAATCGAGTGGGAATATGGTGAAATTACTGTAACCATTGATCCAGACGTTCTAGAATGCTTCGTTGGATGTGAGCCCTTACGCCCGCCTATGTTCCAGGTTCAAAAATCGATGTTTTTGAACCTGGAACATTGGCGGGCGCAACGGCTCGCATCCAACGAAGCATTCTAGAACGTCTGGATCAATGGTTACCGTAATTTCGATACTTCCTGGGCCCGAGGACGTTGTTCGTGCTTTAATCTTGAAGGGTATTCCGAAGGAGCGGACAAAGTTCGATGATCTTAAGAAGGATGAGATGATCCTCGATCGCTAAAAGCAAAAAAATGAACTGTTAAAAGCTTGGGGGAGGCGTCCATAACAATCTATAACCATCTAATTACCTCGGTCGACCATCGTCGTTACGTTTATTATCGTCGTTGCCGACTGTCGGCAACAGTGAAACATGATAGGAGTGTCGTCATTGCACGCGTCGTTGTAACCGGCTGTCAAGTATGTATCATACTTGACACAATGTGCTGGTTATGTCCCCCTGACCAGTACTTCTTGGGCGGTTGACCTGGGTGCCCAGTTTCGGGGACGGTCATATGGAAACCTTTTTTCGGGAATGCCTGATTATAAATGGACGAACAGCTGAATGAATGCTATCGTGCATGCTTGATAGCAATATCTGATATCTATATCAAGCATGCACGAACAGCTGAAGGACTTAATGTTTCAATAGGAAGGTTGTGGGGGCAAATAAAGAAGAAGATGATGGAAGAAAGTAGATGAAGTTGTGAGAAGATGAGTGCTCCTTGTCCGCCAATTTTATAGGGGAATTGGAGCAATCAAAATGAAGCGTATAATAAGTCCTTGATCCTACAGTAATGCAATGGATCTCGGGAATCAACAATTATTTACTCAACGCGCAAACCACGGAATACCAACGCGAAAATCGCGTAATCCCAATTATTTTAGCATCTGGATCAAAATTGGTTAATTACTCTCCGCGCATAACAAGGAAACTCATCGATTTTTCGCCTTGATCAATATTGATGCTAATAGGAAAATTACTCCCGAAAATACTACACTCCACTAAGATTTTTTAATACATTTTATTCGACCAGCACCCCGGGCTAAATAATACAGAAGAGAGAAACTATTATAATTGATCCTCGCGCAAAACGCATGGAAAATGGGAATTGCTCAATGCGCACAACGCAGATGGGTCACTGAGGATGTGACTGCTGATGTACCATATTAACTGTGTGGCTACATCGAAGACCCCATCAAGCTACAGAAGGGTGCTCGTGAATAAGAAAATACTGCTCCTAAATCTACTGCTGATTGATACCAGACATATGATTTTCCCAAGAATGTATGACCAGTGGCAAGTGAGCTGGCAAAATTTATATTTTGGCCGTTGTGCGCGGTGAGCAAATTTTTAATGGTTTAAAAATTTGCTCAAAGCGCACAACAAGTATCGCCAGATGTTCACTTTGACCCGGTGTGCGCGTTCATCAAATTTGTTATGGCTAACATAATTGCGCAAAGTGCACAACATGCAGAATTATGACCGTTGTGCGCGTTAAGCTCTATAGTTGCGTCGATGACAAATTTGCTCAACGCCCCCACGGGAATAAATTTGACCGTTTTGCGCTTTGAGCATATTTGTGAATTGCAATAATTTTAATTCCACCGCCCACCAGCGCATTGAATGAATCACATTCCAAATTTCATCATACTTAAACACGCACAACCAGCAGAATTATGCCCGTTGTGCGCATTTAGCTAAAGTCATGACAAATTTGCTCAACGCCCCCACGGGAATAAATTTGACCGTTTTGCGCGTTGAGCATATTTGTGAGATGCTATAATTTTAATTCCACCTCGCACCAGCGCATTAAATCAATCACATTCCAAATTTCATCATACTTAAACACGCACAACCAGCAGAATTATGCCCGTTGTGCGCATTTAGCTAAAGTGTAGATTAAGTCTCATACATATTCTAGGTGATGTTATTTTGAAAATGACCCAGCCATTCAAATATATTGATGTACATACTGATACAGATCCAAACTGATTCATAAGCCTATGCTCTTACAAACTGAAACATGTGATTGTCGGTGTGATCTGCGTGCTTCCCCGTCAACTTCCGCAAGTTCACCGGGCGACCATCTTCGTTCCGTTTATTACCGTCGTTGCAGATTTTCTGCCATCATCGGCTGGATATGAGTGTAGTCATAGCATGCGTCGGTGTAACCTGCAGTCGGGTATGTAGCCGTTTCAAAGACACCGAGGAACTCCGATTCACATGAGGCATCGAACAACACCAAATTGTTGCATAACAAATAGAATGAGCTTTTTATCTTCGCGATCGGAAAGAATAGGAGGGAGTGTTTGTGTGTCATAGACGAGGTATAGTGAAATGATGAAGGATTTAATGGTTTGGATGGAGTTTATAAAGAGGAGATGGATATGGAGTGTATAGTCGAGGAGTGGAAGGCGAAATGCTCACATATGGAAGGCATTCATCGGGCATGCATGTTTATAAATGGACGATAGCCCTTCGTTGCGTTTATTACCACCATTGCGTAAGTTTCCAACAGCAACCATTTAGCTTTACGTGAAAAGATAACTGGTTGAATTCCATCGTCCATTTCTACCGTAAGCGTCAGGCATTAGGGCTCGCTGTAGGATAACGGAGTATACTCATCAATTTGAATGGTCAATTTCACACTAAATGGACCGTGAATGCCCTGGAGAAGCGTATGAAATCGGAGGTCTACAAGCTGATGCTGTCGCCTCCCGAATATGCTCCTATCCCTGGTCTGCGAAGTGCGAAGAGATGAATGGCCCCCCTGGCCTTCCCTGGATGTCTGCACTGGGTCACATAGGTTGATAGTGATTGGCTACCGGCCCTCTGAGGCACAAGCACTCCCTCCTGTTCTTTTCGATCTCTTGTCTCGCAGCCAAAATTGGAAATCCCCAGGAGGAAAGGGACAATTATGATCTGCTTCATCCACAGTCAGATTTGCCCAATTTGGCTACGAGCCAAGAGATCGAAAAGAACAGAAGGGAGTGCTTGTGCCTCAGAGAGACGGTAGCCATGCACCGCCAACCTAATTGACCCAGAGCAGCCAACCAGGGCGCAAAGGCCCGGGGGGCCATTCTTCTCTTCGCAGACCAGGGAGAGACGCATATTCGGGAGGCGACTGCATCAGCCTGTAGGCCTCCGATTTCATACGCTTCTCCAGCGCATTCACGGCATTCACGGTCCATTTATAGCGAAAAAACGACCGATCAAATTGATGAGTATTAAGTCCGTTATCCTACAGTAATGCTAAGGATCTCGGGAATGAACATCTTATTTACTCAACGCGTAATCCCACCGAGAAAAATGCGTAATCCTAAGTATTTTAGGCTCAGCTGAAAAAGAGGCAAATTACTCTCCCCACACGACAAGGATACCGAACCGTTTTGCGCCTTGAATTACTCTCCGTCGAACACTCGAAAAATTATTTATTTTCCAGCGCAACAAAAACACTCAAATGGTTTCTGTTGTGAGTGCGGTTTAATTGGTTCCACTATAAGCCCTTGTGTGTAATGTGGATTGTGGAGTCCTCAGATGTGAGACCGTGTGTGTACAGTGGATGGATATTGATTCACACTATGACTTTTAACCACCGCGCACGACGCGCACAACAGATAATTTATATCAGCCCTTCGTTGCGTTTATTACCGTCATAGCTTGGTAACGGCTATTTATTACAAATGTATTTTACAAGGCACATGACCAAATGTAATAAGTTTAGTACCGATGGAAATATCTCAATTATACATACTACCTGAGACCAATATTGGATATTTTTCGAGCAAATTTTAAAATATTTACAACATTACAAGAAATACTAAATACTTAAAAATTAAAAAAATTAACATTGAAGAATAATATTATTTATAGTTTTCTTTCATGCAGAAACAATGTATTAGATTAACAATGTATGCAGAAACAAGTATCGCCAGGTGTTCACTTTGAGCCGGTGTGCGCGTTCAGCAAATTTGTTATGGCTAACATAATTGCGCAAAGCGCACAAAATGCAAGATTATGCCCGTTGTGCGCGTTAAGCTCTATAGTTGCGTCGATGACAAATTTGCTCAACGCCCCCACGGGAATAAATTTGACCGTTTTGCTCTTTGATCATATTTGTGAGATGCTATAAGTTTACTCCCACTGCGCGCCACCGCAGTGAATCAATCAAATTCCAAATTTCATCATACTTAATCTGAATCCCAACCACGCCTACTTCCAAACTTTTAGATTTAAGTCTTATTATACTTGTTCAATCTGAAAACATTGTAGATTAAACCGGATACTTATTCACTCTGACTCAGAAACTACATACAAACTTTAAAAATAAATCTGATACCTTTTCAATCTGAAGGCATATTCAATCGACATCATAAACTGCATGCAAAATTTTAGATTAAATCTCATACATATTCAAATTGATGACATTTTGAAAATTACCCAGCCATTCAAATATATTGATATACATACTGAATTACTGATACAGATCCAAACTGATTCATTAGCCTATGCTCTTACAAACTGAGGGGTTCTCTTGAATATACAAAAGACTGTTTGTAAATCTACAGCTGATTGATACCAGACATGTGCATTTCTCAAGAATGTTTGACCGGTCGGTGGGACATGAGCTGGAAAAATTAATAGCCGCTTACATACTTGCTCAACGCTCAGTACCAACTAATTTATGGCCGTTGTGCACGTTGATCATATTTATAATGGTTACTTTAATTGCGCAAAGTGCACAACAAGCACAGCCAGAGCCAGCTGTTCGCTTTGAGCATCTAAGGTATTTTATGAACAATTGTTTAACGCGCACAACCAGCAGAATTTACTCGTTGTGCGCGTTAAGCTGATGTTTCATCGATGACTAATTTTCTCAACACGACCACGTGAATAAATTTAATCATACTTATTCTGAATCCCAATCAAGCCTACATGCAAGCTTTTAGATTTAAGTCTTATTATACTTGTTCAATCTGAAAACATTGTAGATTAAACCGGATACTTATTCACTCTGACTCTGAAACTACATGCAAACTTTAAAATTAAATCTGATACTTATTCAAGCTGAAGGCATATTCAATCGAATTCAACTATATTGATGTACATACTGATACAGACCCAAACTGATTCATTAGCCTATGCTCTTACAAACTGATACATATGATTGTCTACGTAGATGTTTGCAATGAAGGGCTCGCTGTAGGATAACGGACTTATACTCATCAATTTGAATGGTCAATTTCACTATAAATGGACCGTGAACGCCCTCAAAAATTTCGCTTTGTGTTTGAGATTACCCTCAAAAATTACTCACACCGCAACATCTGTATAAACTGTATATTCACGAGCTCAACAACTGTAGACTCACTGGTTCTTTCCATGACTCACAGTAAATCATCTGTAGTCTCATCCTAATCCATGGGCAGTCCAATTCCTCATAACTGCAGCATTCAAAAGCCTATTTAATAATCGTTTAATATTTGACAGTTTGAATTCATAACAGCTATTTTTTGAACTCTATTTATATCCCTCTTCTTTCCTCAAGAAAATACACGGAAAAATTGCTTCCTCCAAAAATTCTGCTTTTCTTCATCCCGTTCTCCTGGGTAGATGTACTGTGCAAAATCCAAAGTCACTACCCAAGTGTGGACGCGGCCAGGGGCTGCTGTGTTAACCTTCGGGAGCAACCGGTAACAGCGATTACCACCGAGGTCGTGCCACATCGGTTTCAATTACATCTGCGAAGTATTCTGCTTCTCGGATCTTCCTCGTATAGCCATGGTATTCTACGTATTTTTCTTACAATATTTTTGTTTCTTAGTTTAACCAGACAAATTCTAACCATTTCTTCGTTCTGCTTGATGTAGATATATACCATGGTAAGTGGAAGATAAAATTGAAAGTTACTCCTGCTATTTCAATGTGGACCATTTCCTTCATGATGTAGATGCCTGTAAAGAGAATGGGATGGCGGTAGAAAATGACTCCAATGAAATCCGGCTAACTTCGCAACCAAAATGCACCTTCAAATCTTCCCAGAAGATCTCAGCGGTCAGCGTACCTTCTAGGATAAAGAAGCATTCGCAACCAAAATGCACATTCAAATCTTCCCAGAAGATCTCAGCGGTCAGCGGACCTTCTAAGATACAGTTGCATTTTCTTCCTTTCTTGCGTCTGAAAGTAGTGATTTTCCAAGTTTTCCATTTGGTAAGTATATACATTTAATTACACTGTAGGTGAAATTCTTATTCAATTGGGTGGAAAATGATGTAGAAATTTGGTGATTTTACATGCATGCAGATACGGAACTTACCAAATGGAATACCTCGTAAATAGCACGCTGAGGCCAACTGAAATTTTGAAAGTCATGTAGGAAAATCCAACCTTCCATGCAAATAAATTTATAATGCACGTCACCGATTAAAAAGGGACAACTAGAACGTTGTCGCTTTGCATGTAAAACTTCCAATAGGATTCCTGCTGTTTACTTTGCATGTGAAAGAAGCGGGGTTTACAGGTGACACCGAAAGGAAAAAACGACCGACATGCCAGTTAAAACCAAGAAGTGTCAATGTCTGTTCTCATTGCGTGGTAATGGTGGGCGTCGGCGTTGGCGGTGAGGAGTGAAGGTTAACAGTCGTTGAGGGCAGGCACAACCATCAAGCTACTAATTATGTCGAGGGCCATTCCGATGAAGGGCAGTAGCAGGGAATGGAGATGGATCATTGAGAGATTTGTTAAATAGCACGCTGAGGCGGCTGAGATTTTGAAAGTCATGTAGGAAAATCCAACCTTCCATGCAAATCAATTTATAATGCACGTCACCGAGTAAAAAGGGACAACAAGAATGTTGATATTGAAAAAAATTCGGTATAAAATTGATGTTAGGTTTTGTGCAAAATAATCACTTGTTGTAAGAAATTAAAAGATATGTTTACCCATATTGCTACCTTCGTATGAAAATTTCACCACCCTTGTCACTTGTGCTTTTTAAGCCCCGCGGACGATGCGCACAAAGGGGGTAATTTTTCCCGTCGTGCGCGTGAATGGAATATGCTCCACACTTTTACGTTTTAGCCCCGCGCACGACACGCACGACTGGGGAAAATTTTTTCCTGTCGAACGCGCAGATGGAAATTGCTTCACACTAGGCGTTTTAACCCCCGTGCACGACGGGGCGTATTTTTGCCCGTCGTGCGCGCGGCTGGAAAAACCCTACACTTGTGCATTTTAAGCCACGCGGACAAAGCGCACGACGGGTTTAATTTTGCCGTCGTGCGTGCGGATGGAAATTGCTTCACACTTGTGCGTTTTAACCCCCGCGGACGACGGGGTTAATTTTTGCCCGTCGTGCGTTCGGATGGTCATTGCTGCACACTAGGCATTTTAACCCACGCGCACGACGGGGTTAGTTTGCCCGTCGTGCGCGCGGATGGAAATTGCTTTACACATTGCGTTTTCCCCCTCACGCACGACGGGGGTAATTTTGCCCGTCGTGCGCACAGCTGTAAATTGATCCACACTTGTGCGTTTGCCCGCACACGACGCTCACGACGGGGTTAATTTTACCCGTCGTGCGCGCAGATGGAAATTGCTGCACACTTGTGCGTTTTAACCCCTACGGAAAAATTAATAGCCGCTTACATAATTGCTCAACGCCCAGTACCAACTAATTTATGGCCGTTGTGCGCGTTGATGATATTTATAATGGTTTTTTTAATTGCGCAAAGTGCACAACAAGCACAGCCAGAGCCAGCTGTTCGCTTTGAGCATCTAAGGTATTTTATGAACAATTGTTTAACGCGCACAACCAGCAGAATTTACTCGTTGTGCTCGTTAAGCTGATGTTTCATCGATGACTAATTTTCTCAACACGACCACGTGAATAAATTTAATCATACTTATTCTGAATCCCAATCATGCCTACATGCAAACTTTTAGATTTAAGTCTTAATATACTTGTTCAATCTGGAAACATTGTAGATTAAACCGGATACTTATTCACTCTGACTCTGAAACTACATGCAAACTTTAAAATTAAATCTGATACTTATTCAAGCTGAAGGCATATTCAATCGAATTCAACTATATTGATGTACATACTGATACAGACCCAAACTGATTCATTAGCCTATGCTCTTACAAACTGATACATATGATTGTCTACGCAGATGTTTGCAATGAAGGGCTCGCTGTAGGATAACAGACTTATACTCATCAATTTGAATGGTCAATTTCACTATAAATTGACCGTGAATGCCCACAAAAATTTCGCTTTGTGTTTGACATTACCCTCAAAAATTACTCACACCGCAACATCTGTATATACTGTATATTCACGAGCTCAACAACTGTAGACTCATGGGTTCTTTCCATGACTCACAGTAAATCAACGGTAGTATCATCCTCATCCATGGGCAGTCCAAATCGTCTATAATAAATGGCGTCTCATTCTAAAATGTTGGTAACTGCTAATTTGATTGCAGCATTCAAAACCTCTCAATAAATACGCAGTTAAAGCATCGCTTTAATACGCAGCATTCAAAGCCTATTTTAATACTCGTTTAATATTTGACCGTTTGAATTCATAACAGCTATTTTTTGAATTCTATTTATATCCCACTGCTTTCCTCAAGAAAATACACGGAAAAATTGCTTCCTCCAAAAATTCTTCTTTGCTTCATCCCGTTCTCCTGGGTAGCTATACTGTGCAAAATCCAAAGTCTCTGTCCAAGTGTGGACGCGGCCAGAGGCTACTGTGTTAACCTTTGGGAGCAACCGGCAACATCAATTACCACCGATGTCGCACCACAGCGGTTTCAATTACACCTGCAAAGTATTCTGCTTCTCGGATCTTCCTCGTATAGCCACGGTACGTAGCCAAGTGTGGACACGGCCAGGGGCTGCTGTGTTAACCTTCGGGAGCAACCGGCAACAGCGATTACCACCGAGGTCGCGCCACAGCGGTTTCAATTATATCTGCCAAGTATTCTGCTTCTCGGATCTTCCTCGTATAGCCACGGTATTCTACATATTTTTCTTACAATATATTTGTTTCTCAGTTTAACCGGACAAATTCTAACCATTGCTTCGTTCTACTTGATGTAGAAATATACCATGGTAAATGGAAGATAAAATTGAAAGTTACTCATGTTATTTCAATGTGGACCATTTCCTTCATGATGTAGATGCCTGTAAAGAGAATGGGATGGCGGTAGAAGATGACTCCAATGAAATCAGTCTAACTTCGCAACCAAAATGCACCTTCAAATCTTCCCAGAAGATCTCAGCGGTCAGCGGACCTTCTAGGATACATGAGCATTTTCTTCCTTTCTTGGGTGTGATAGTAGGGATTTTCGAGGTTTTCCATTTGGTAAGTATATACTTTTAAATACACTATAGGTTTAATTCTTATTCAATTGGGTGGAAAATGATGTAGAAATTGCATGCAGATACGGTTGAGATTGCTCGAGAAGGTACAAAAATCCAAGGTACTATTTATGTCGTAAAAAAATCCAGCGTTCAGTGGAGGTTAACAGTCATTGAGGGCAGCTGGGCAGGCACAACCATCAAGCTGCTAATTATGTCGAGGGCCATTCCGATGAAGGGCAGTTGCAGGGAATGGAGATGGAATCATTGAAAGATTTGGCAAATAGCATGCTGAGGCCGGCTGAAATTTTCCTGAAGGAGAATCCTACCTTCCATGCAAATAAATTTATAAGTCACATCACCGTGTAAAAAGGGACAATAAGAATGTTGTCCCTTTGCATGTAAAACTTCCGATAGGATTCCTGCTGCCGCCCTTCATCGGAATGGCCCTCGACATAATTAGCAGCTTGATGGTTGTGCCTGCCCACAATGACTGTTAACCTTCACTCCTCATCGCCAACGTCGACGCCCACCATTACCACGCAATGAGAACAGACATTGACACTTCTTGGTTTTAACTGGCCTGTCGGTCGGTTTTTTCCTTTCGGTGTCACCTGTAAACCCCGCTTCTTTCACATGCAAAGTTGTTTACTTTGCATGTGAAAGAAGCGGGGTTTACAGGTGACACCGAAAGGAAAAAACGACCGACAGGCCAGTTAAAACCAAGAAGTGTCAATGTCTGTTCTCATTGCGTGGTAATGGTGGGCGTCGGTGTTGGCGGTGAGGAGTGAAGGTTAACAGTCGTTGAGGGCAGGCACAACCATCAAGCTGCTAATTATGTCGAGGGCCATTCCGATGAAGGGCAGTACCAGGGAATGGAGATGGATCATTGAGAGATTTGGCAAATAGCACGCTGAGGCCGGCTGAGATTTTGAAAGTCCAACCTTCCACGCAAATCAATTTATAATGCACGTCACCGAGTAAAAAGGGACAACAAGAATGTTGATATTGAAAAAAATTCGGTATAAAATTGATGTTAGGTTTTGTGCAAAATAATCACTTGTTGTAAGAAATTAAAAGATATGTTTACCCATATTGCTACCTTCGTATGGAAATTTCACCACACTTGTCACTTGTGCTTTTTACGCCCCGCGGACGACGCGCACGACGGGGATAATTTTGCCCGTCATGCGCGCGAATGGAAAATGCTCCACACTTGTAAGTTTTAGCCCCGCGCACGACGCGCACGACGGGGGAAAATTTTGCCTGTCGTACGCGCAGATGGAAATTGCTTCACACTAGGCGTTTTAACCCGCATGCACGACGGGGCGTATTTTTGCCCTTCGTTCGAGCGGCTGGAAAATGCTCTACACTTGTGCGTTTTAAGCCACGCAGAAAAGGCGCACGACGGGGGTTATTTTGCCCGTCGTCCGCGCGGATGGAAATTGCTTCACACTTGTGCGTTTTAACCCCCGCGGACGACGTGGTTAATTTTGCCCGTCGTGCGCCCGGATGGAAATTGCTCAACACTTGTCCGTTTTAAGCCCCGCGCACGATGGGATAATTTTACCCGTCGTGCGCGCGGATGAAAATTGGTTTACCCGTTGTGTTTTACCCCTCCCGCACTACGGGGGTAATTTTTGCCTGTCGTGCGAACGTTTGATAAATGCTCCAAACTTGTGCGTTTCCCGTGCACGAGCCCACGACGGGAGTAATTGCTTCACACTAGGCGTTTTAACCCCCGTGCACGACGGGGTTAATTTTTCCCGTCGTGCGCTAGGATGGAAATTGCTTCACAATAGGCGTTTTAACCGACGCGCCCGACGGGGTAAGTTTGCCCGTCGTGCGCTCGGATGGAAATTGCTGCACACTAGGCGTTTTAACCCACGCGCACGACGGGGGTAATTTTGCCCGTCGTGCGCACGGCTGTTAATTGTTCCACACTTATGCGTTTGCCGCACACGACGCGCACGACGGGGTTAATTTTGCCCGTCATGCGCGCGGATGGAAATTTCTCGACACTTGTGCGTTTTAACCACCGCGGACAACGCGCACAACGGGGGTTATTTTGCCCGTCGTGCGCGCGGATGGAAATTGCTGCACACTTGTGCGTTTTAACCCCCGCGGACGACGGGGTTAATTTTTTCCGTCGTGCGCTCGGATGGAAATTACTCCACACTAGGCGTTTTAACCCACGCGCACGACGGGGTAAGTTTGCCCGTCGTGCGCGCGGATGGAAATTGCTGTACAGATTGTGTTTTTCCCATCTCGCACGACGGGGGTAATTTGGACCGTCGTGCGCACGGCTGTAAATTGCTCCACACCTGTGCGTTTGCCCGCACACGACGCGCACGACGGGGGTAATTTTGCCCGTCGTGCGCGGGGATGGAAATTGCACGACACCTGTGCGTTAAAACCCCCGCGGACGACGCACACGACGGGGGTTATTTTGCCCGTCGTGCGCACGGATGGAAATTGCTTCACACAGTCGGCGTTTTAACCCACACGCACGACGGGGTTAATTTTGCCCGTCGTGCGCTCGGATGGAAATTGCTCCACACTAGGCGTTTTATCCCACGCGCACGACGGGGTAAGTTTGCCCGTCGTGCGCGCGGATGGAAATTGCTTTACAGATTGCGTTTTCCCCCTCGTACACGACGGGGGTAAGTTGGCCCATCGTGCGCACGGCTGTTAATTGTTCCACACTTGTGCGTTTGCTCGCACACGACGCGCACGACGGGGGTAATTTGCCCGTCGTGCGCGCGGATGGAAATTTCTCGACACTTGTGCGTTTTAACCACCGCGGACGACGCGCACAACGGGGGTTATTTTGCCCGTCGTGCGCGTGGATGGAAATTGCTGCACACTTGTGCGTTTTAACCCCCGCGGATGACGGGGTTAATTTTTTCCGTCGTGCGCTCGGATGGAAATTGCTCCACACTAGGCGTTTTAACCCACACGAACGACGGGGTAAGTTTGCCCGTCGTGCGCGCGGATTGAAATTGCTGTACAGATTGCGTTTTCCCCCTCGCGCACGACGGGGGTAATTTGGACCGTCGTGCGCACGGCTGTAAATTGCTCCACACCTGTGCGTTTGCCCGCACACGACGCGCACGACGGGGGTAATTTTGCCCGTCGTGCGCGGGGGATGGAAATTGCACGACACCTGTGCGTTAAAACCCCCGCGGACGACGCGCACGACGGGGGTTATTTTGCCCGTCGTGCGCGCGGATGGAAATTGCTTCACACAGTCGGCGTTTTAACCCACGCGCACGACGGGGTTAATTTTGCCCGTCGTGCGCTCGGATGGAAATTGCTCCACACTAGGCGTTTTAACCCACGCGCACGACGGGGTAAGTTTGCCCGTCGTGCGCGCGGATGGAAATTGCTTTACAGATTGCGTTTTCCCCCTCGCGCACGACGGGGGTAATTTGGCCCGTCGTGCGCACGACTGTTAATTGTTCCACACTTGTGCGTTTACCCGCACACGACGCGCACGACGGGGGTAATTTTGCCCGTCGTGCGCGCGGATGGAAATTTCTCGACACTTGTGCGTTTTAACCACCGCGGACGACGCGCACGACGGGGGTTATTTTGCCCGTCGTGCGCGCGGATGAAAATTGCTGTACACTTGTGCGTTTTAACCCCCGCGGACGACGGGGTTAATTTTTTCCGTCGTGCGCTCGGATGGAAATTGCTCCACACTAGGCGTTTTAACCCACGCGCACGACGGGGTAAGTTTGCCCGTCGTGCGCGCGGATGGAAATTGTTGTACAGATTGCGTTTTCCCCCTCGCGCACGACGGGGGTAATTTGGACCGTCGTGCGCACGGCTGTAAATTGCTCCAAACCTGTGCGTTTGCCCGCACACGACGCGCACGACGGGGGTAATTTTGCCCGTCGTCCGCGGGGATGGAAATTGCACGACACCTGTGCGTTAAAACCCCCGCGGACGACGCGCACGACGGGGGTTATTTTGCCCGTCGTGCGCGCGGATGGAAATTGCTTCACACAGTCGGCGTTTTAACCCACGGGCACGACGGGGTTAATTTTGCCCGTCGTGCGCTCGGATGGAAATTGCTCCACACTAGGCGTTTTAACCCACGCGCACGACGGGGTAAGTTTGCTCGTCATGCGCGTGGATGGAAATTGCTTTACAGATTGCGTTTTCCCCCTCGCGCACGACGGGGGTAATTTGGCCCGTCGTGCGCACGGCTGTTAATTGTTCCACACTTGTGCGTTTGCCCGCACACGACGCGCACGACGGGGGTAATTTGCCCGTCATGAGCGCGGATGGAAATTTCGCGACACTTGTGTGTTTTAACCACCGCGGACGACGCGCACGACGGGGGTTATTTTGCCCGTCGTGCGCGCGGATGGAAATTGCTGCACACTTGTGCGTTTTAACCCCCGCGGACGACGGGGTTAATTTTTTCCGTCGTGCGCTCGGATGGAAATTGCTCCACACTAGGCGTTTTAACCCACGCGCACGACGAGGTAAGTTTTCCTGTCGTGCGCGCGGATGGAAATTGCTTTACAGATTGCGTTTTCCCCCTCGCGCACGACGGGGGTAATTTGGCCCGGCGTGCGCATGGCTGTAAATTGCTCCACACCTGTGCGTTTTTCCGCACACGACGCGCACGACGGGGGTAATTTTGCCCGTCGTGCGCATGGATGGAAATTGCACGACACCTTTGCGTTTTAACCCCCGCGGACGACGCGCACGACGGGGGTTATTTTGCCCGTCGTGCGCGCGGATGGAAATTGCTTCACAAAGTCGGCGTTTTATCCCACGCGCACGACGGGGTTAATTTTGCCCGTCGTGCGCTCTGATGAAAATTGCTCCACACTAGGCGTTTTAACCCACGCGCACGACGGGGTAAGTTTGCCCGTCGTGCGCGCGGATGGAAATTGCTTTACAGATTATGTTTTCCCCCTCGCGCACGACGGGTGTAATTTGGACCGTCGTGTGCACGGCTGTTAATTGTTCCACACTTGTGCGTTTGCCCGCACACGACGCGCACGACGGGGGTAATTTTGCCCGTCGTGCGCGCGAATGGAAATTTCTCGACACTTGTGCGTTTTAACCACCGCGGACGACGAAGCGCACGACGGGTGTTATTTTGCCCGTCGTGCGCGCGGATGGAAATTGCTTCACACAGTCGGTGTTTTAACCCACGCGCACGACGGCGTTAATTTTGCCCGTCGTGCGCTCGGATGGAAATTGCTCCACACTAGGTATTTTAACACACGCGCACGATGGGGTAAGTTTGCCCGTCGTGCGCGCGGATGGAAATTGCTTTACAGATTGCGTTTTTCCCCTCGCGCACGACGGGGGTAATTTGGCCCGTCGTGCGCACGGCTGTTAATTGTTCCACATTTGTGCGTTTGCCCGCACACGACGCGCACGACGGGGGTAATTTTGCCCGTCGTGCGCGCGGATGGAAATTTCTCGACACTTGTGCGTTTTAACCACCGCGGACGACGCGCACGACGGGGGTTATTTTGCCCGTCGTGCGCGCGGATGGAAATTGCTTCACACAGTCGGCGTTTTAACCCACGTGCACGACGGGGTTAATTTTGCCCGTCGTGCGCTCGGATGGAAATTGCTCCACACTAGGCGTTTTAACCCACGCGCACGACGGGGTAAGTTTGCACGTCGTGCGCGCGGATGGAAATTGCTTTACAGATTGCGTTTTACCCCTCGCGCATGACGGGGGTAATTTGGCCCGTCGTGCGCACGGCTGTTAATTGTTCCACACTTGTGCGTTTGCCCGCACACGACGCGCACGACGGGGGTAATTTGCCCGTCGTGCGCGCGGATGGAAATTTCGCGACACTTGTGCGTTTTAACCACCGCGGACGACGCGCACGACGGGGGTTATTTTGCCCGTCGTGCGCGCGGATGGAAATTGCTGCACACTTGTGCGTTTTAACCCCCGCGGACGACGGGGTTAATTTTTTCCGTCTTGCGCTCGGATGGAAATTGCTCCACACTAGGCGTTTTAACCCACGCGCACGACGGGGTAAGTTTGCCCGTCGTGCGCGCGGATGTAAATTGCTTTACAGATTGTGTTTTCCCCCTCGCGCACGATGGGGGTAATTTGGCCCGTCGTGCGCACGGCTGTAAATTGCTCCACACCTGTGCGTTTTTCCGCACACGACGCGCACGACGGGGGTAATTTTGCCCGTCGTGCGCTGTGGATGGAAATTGCACGACACCTTTGCGTTTTAACCCCCGCGGACGACGCGCACGACGGGGGTTATTTTGCCCGTCGTGTGCACGGATGGAAATTGCTTCACACAGTCGGCGTTTTAACCCACGCGCACGACGGGGTTAATTTTGCCCGTCGTGCGCTCGGATGGAAATTGCTCCACACTAGGCGTTTTAACCCACGCGCACGACGGGGTAAGTTTGCCCGTCGTGCGCGCGGATGGAAATTGCTTTACAGATTGCGTTTTCCCCCTCGCGCACGACGGGGGTAATTTGGCCCGTCGTGCGCACGGCTGTTAATTGTTCCACACTTGTGCGTTTGCCCGCACACGACGCGCACGACGGGGGTAATTTTGACCGTCGTGCGCGCGGATGGAAATTTCTCGACACTTGTGCGTTTTAACCACCGCGGACGACGCGCACGACGGGGGTTATTTTGCCCGTCGTGCGCGCGGATGGAAATTGCTTCACACAGTCGACGTTTTAACCCACGCGCACGACGGGGTTAATTTTGCCCGTCGTGCGCTCGGATGGAAATTGCTCCACACTAGGCATTTTAACCCAGGCGCACGACGGGGTAAGTTTGCCCGTCGTGCGCGCGGATGGAAATTGCTTTACAGATTGCGTTTTCCCCCTCGCGCACGACGGGGGTAATTTGGCCCGTCGTGCGCACGGCTGTAAATTGCTCCACACCTGTGCGTTTTTCCGCACACGACGCGCACGACGGGGGTAATTTTGCCCGTCGTGCGCGTGGATGGAAATTGCACGACACCTTTGCGTTTTAACCCCCGCGGACGACGCGCACGACGGGGGTTATTTTGCCCGTCATGCGCGCGGATGGAAATTGCTTCACACAGTCGGCGTTTTAACCCACGCGCACGACGGGGTTAATTTTGCCCGTCGTGCGCTCGGATGGAAATTGCTCCACACTAGGCGTTTTAACCCACGCGCACGACGGGGTAAGTTTGCCCGTCGTGCGCGCGGATGGAAATTGATTTACAGATTGCGTTTTCCCCCTCGCGCACGACGGGGGTAATTTGGCCCGTCGTGCGCACGGCTGTTAATTGTTCCACACTTGTGCGTTTGCCCGCACACGACGCGCACGACGGGGGTAATTTTGCCCGTCGTGCGCGCGGATGGAAATTTCTCGACACTTGTGCGTTTTAACCACCGCGGACGACGCGCACGACGGGGGTTATTTTGCCCGTCGTGCGCGCGGATGGAAATTGCTTCACACAGTCGGCGTTTTAACCCACGCGCACGACGGGGTTAATTTTGCCCGTCGTGCGCTCGGATGGAAATTGCTCCACACTAGGCGTTTTAACCCAGGCGCACGACGGGGTAAGTTTGCCCGTCGTGCGCGCGGATGGAAATTGCTTTACAGATTGCGTTTTCCCCCTCGCGCATGACGGGGGTAATTTGGCCCGTCGTGCGCACGGATGGAAATTTCTTTACACGTTGCGTTTTCCCCCTCGCGTACGACGGGGGTAATTTTGCCCGTCGTGCGCTCGGTTGGTAACTTAACAACACTTGTGCGTTTTAATCCCATGCCGCGCATGACGCATAGGCTGTAGCGCGTTGTTCGCGGGGAGTAATATACTCCGTTCTGGGTCGACGCGCACAACGGTGCCGTATAGTGTAAACTATTTCTTTGAAAAGGATATAAAGGGCGGGATGGTAATTGCACCAATACTTCTAAAAAGTTGCTTTCATATGGGCTATAAGGGCGGGATGGTAATTGCCCCAAAAGTTCCGGGCGCGTAAGGGCCCGTTGGTAATTGCACCAAAAGTTCCTCATGTTCCGCTTTTAACAACAGCAGTGGGATCGGATCGGACGGTCAGGAGGGGTCGAGCGCAGGAATCCCATCTGAGCACGAGCTCAGGCGCATTTTACCCTATATATATATATATATATATAACTAAGCTATTGTGGATTGGTGGCGAAGAAATATTGGTGTCATAATCGTTCAAAGTGTTGTAAATTCAATTTATAAGAATGCCTAGGGCTTGGGAATCCCCACTATAGATTTCAAGCAATCAATGTGAAACACGAATTTCTACATTACTACACATGATTTAGGGTGAACTTATCGCAACTAAATTGGGAACCAATGCACACTCTCGCGCTACGCATGTCTCTAATAATCTAAACTAGAGCCTCGCTCTCGCACAAGCCTAGTTCAAATCACTAGCATTAAGCTTGACAATAATATTCAATTCCAACTCACGCTTGCTCTCGTGCAACTTGAGTTTGAATCTAGATCGTGATAGTTCGTATCCGTTTTACCGTCGTATAAACGAATATAATTATAGAATTATAATAAAGATGCTAGCTTTGGTCGGTCTCGCGCACCAACTCTAGGGAATCTCGATTATAGATCTAAATCGAATATCTAAGGCTTCCCTTGGATCAAGATCCTCTCTCGAGCTCTCAAGATCCAATAGAAATCCCTAGCTATCCGTAGTAAATCGATCACAATCTAAACCTTAACAAGTTTAGCGACATAGCAATTCAATAGATCTCATAAATCATACTTTAAATCTATAGGGTTCATCCCTTTGCCCTAGAGCAAAGAGCCTACTCACAATTCATCATAGAAATCACGTTAGAAATAAGATATGCAATAGAATTCATCAAAAACTCAGATTTAGAGAGAAATATAGCATAAAAATATCAACTTGCAAAAGTTTAGACAAACCAATTTTTGAATACAAGCTTCAAGAATAAGAAATTTAGATCCTTCTCTCTAATCCTTCAGCTCCAATTTTTGAATACAACCCAATCTTTCGCCTCCCTTCTTCTTCTACTCATCTTCCAGTGCCGTTAGCTCTCCGATATTATCGTTAATGACGCTCCGACACGCATATAGGCATTTGTGGCTCCAAATTGCTCCCGATTGCTCCATATTTCATGAAATCAGACAAAACAATGGAACAGTGAAATATATCGTGAAAACGTCGTATAATCATTAAAATCACGATATGAGCAATCGTTATGGGATGGAAAAATGCAGAAATAAAGGGTAAAATATGAGCCTATCAAAATCCCCCAAGCTTACCTATTACTCGTCCACGAGAGAGATAAGTAAAAAGTGAACTTGGCGAATAAAATAAAGAAAAATCAAATATGAAAAAGAAGATGAAGAAGGGAAGTGCTAGATCATTCTCTCAGAACTCGGGTTTTCTTACTAAAATAGCACGAGCAATGAATAAGAAACATCACTAAAGCTTCTATTTCGATATCATCACATATGGATGCACTTGATAGGAAAACTAAGAACAACGTGAATCATATGAAATATGAAATCATTTTAGAATCAAACATCGTTTAAGACGTAGAAAAGCGATATACATAATCATAGACAACACACTTTTCAATTGACTACTTCTACTAGGAGTATAAGAGAAACCACACAATTCAAATCAATAAGAATCGAAAGGGTGGTTTTCATGAATTTCATACCAATTTTTCAATTCATAGATGCCGTTATACTCTAAGTCATCTCCCTAAGTATCAAAATTTTCCTAGCTTAGGTTGTTATGCATATATAAGTAGCCACTCTCACACACGCCATTGGATCTCCTCCCCCAAGCTTATCTATAAGCGTGTGGCATAAAATATGAACTATTTCCCATTTTTTGTAGCTCCATATATGAAAAGGAAAACAAGAAAGAAGTAAAGAAGGGGATTGTGTATATACAATGAAACTTTTCTTTTTCTTTTTCTTTTCTTTTTCTTTTCTTTTCTTTTATTTTTTTATACACAAGAACAATCCAAAAGAAAGAGGCAAAGATATAAATTTTTCTTTTCTTTTGAGTTTTTGGGATAATGGAGCTTATTTCTTTTTAGCATGTGGAAGATGCAATAATAAGGTTCACTTAAGGGGGAGATTCACTAATGATTATATGTGTAGAAATACTTTTCAAGATATGTGGAGAAAGAATATATAATAACGCTCGGTTCACTCTTTTGTATGTGCACAACAACTTCAGTAGGGTAATGTCATCTACTCAGTTTGATTTCGAAAAGTAAACTAATCTATTCATATCAAACGGCGATCAATTCATTCAACCTGGAAGTTCAATACACATTTCATGCAATAAGACGTGATATTAAGATGCAAAGCAGTACTCCAAGTAATAGGCAGTCAATGCATGAATCTTGGTGTGTTTTCTATAAACAGTATATGATAATGTAATTCTTAGACGAGTCAACGCTAAAATTCATTCATGGACAAATAATAAATACGTTGGAAGTTCTTTTTCTCAAATACACGGTAAATATATCACATATATCAGAAATAAAAAGCAATAGTATGGAAAGAGATATGTGCGTAAGAGTAAAGAGAAATCCAAGTTATATTCATCATAGGGAATTCATCTCTAGCAAAGAGAGTAAAAGAAATAAGGATACAATAAAATCTAACTATACACATGCAAGCACTCCAAAAAAATGAAGAAAACGTAATGCATGGGAAATAACGAAAAAGTGAGTGAAAATAAGTGGAAAATGAAGAAAAGCAGAAAAATAAAGATAAAAACAAGGAAAATAGAAAAAAGGTGTGTAGGCACACTCACTCCCCCATGCTAAGCATATTATTGTCCTCAATGTGCGAAGTGTGACACAAGGACATATAAGATATGGGTGGGTGGGTGTGGGTGCAATATGATGCAAAATAAAGGAAAATAAGGAAAATAAAATATGACATGATGGTATATGCAAAGAATATATGGTAAGCGAGCATGCAAAATGATATATGGATGGATGCAAGATAATGTCCCATAAATATATACTCTCCCCCAAGCTGAAATATATACAGTGCCCTGTAAAAAGGTGATGACAGATGGGCAAACAAAATAGTGGGGTGAGGTGAGGCAAAAATATGACAGGCATCAAGAAGTCATGCCTACGCTTGTACATAGCCATCACCTCCCTGCTTTGGGGGCAGTGGTGACAGAGGTACTAGATGCTGAGGAGCAGGTTGCTGCTGCTGCTGTATGCGATGGAGAATTTGGTTCAACATGAGCTGAATACTAAGAATCATGGAAATACGGGCCTACTGAGCAGTGACGGCCGCCGTGGAGCCATAAGGTCAACTCTAAGTCAACTCACTACCGACTCGACAGTGCTGAGGCACTGCTCTCTGTCGTCAGGAGCGTGGGCAGAGGGACATGGAGGTGTACGAAGAAGAGGTCTCACACGGCCTCCAAATACTAGCGGGGCCACTATCGGGTGTGTACAAGGAGCGGAGCTCACAGCAAGATGCCCAGCCTCTAAGGAAGGCTAGGGCGCACGAATGCTCTCAGAAATATATGCAACTGAGGAGGTGGTCGGAATATCAATAGAGGGCGAGGCTGGTAGAGAGGTCGTGGCAACAGCTGTGGTGACAGACATCACGACACTCTTGGTATAGACGGCAACGGTGGAGATTGAAGCATCGACAGGTGGGGGCAGTCGTGAAATCAGGAGATAGTGATGCCCCAGGAGTCAAAAAATCAGGTGTGTCGAGGGTCGCTGCAGTCGCGGAGGAAGAAGGGTCACCTCTCTCAAAAGTGGTGGGGACAACACTCTCAAAGTTCCTATAAGAAATCGGGTCAACTCTCAACGGTGCGGTAGCGGTGGAATCAGGCACATTGGCAGAAGTGGAGCTCTCGGCACGAGCAGTGTTAAGACAGATGTACCGGGCTCGGGGATCAGATCAAAGGCAAGCTGGGGAATTGGGATCTTAGGGGCAATGTGCTCGACATGGGGCTCCTGCTACTCGTCATCAGGCTCTAGTATATATACAAGTGGGATCAGGAGGTACATCGGGAACCTCCACTCCACACCAGCTGGTCTAATATGTGTCCGAACAGGGTTCGAAAGCACTATGTAATCAGCAGAGAAGGGACCATGTAACCAGACCCAATGACATTGTCCGTGGGGACGGATCATGTGCTTACGGGCCAAAACATCTAGATATAAGGAGGTGAGGCCCATAGCACGACGTAGGCCAGCGGGAAGCTGGATGTCGAAAATAGATGCTAGTAGGGTAATCAGAGCGCCACAACATATCTCCTTGGTGGAGGCAATTGAAGAGAAGATGTGGGCAAAATACCATCTAGAGATATCAATGGAAATCGCGGGGACTAAGACGTCCCCAGTGCCCTCTAAGGCTCTATCCCTAGTCATCGCATAGAGCATGAAAAGCACTGGCATGGACATGGTCCCAACTTCTGGCCTGGCAAGAATGGTGGTCACCAAAAGGCGCTATGCAAGTCGCAAGCAGGGGTGGACTATAGATGAGGCCTTCGCCCTGTTAGGGTCGAAGTGGTTTGTGCCAGTGATCGTGTCCCAGAAAGCTACAGCTGAAAAGACAGACGGGGTATGGTGCGTGGGACCATAAGCTCGGTCGGGGTTTGGGACAGGGGGCCAATGAAAGTATGCTCAGGACATGTCGTGTGAGATCTCGCACTCCTGGTCCATAAGCCTAAAAGAATAGCCTCTATGAGTCCTACGAATAGAACTCAAGACCTCTAGTGTCGGACGGACGTAAGTGTCTGCCTACACAGACAAAAAGTCGCCCCATCCCACATTGTCATACGACTAGTGCAGGCCATGAAATACCCATAGGCGCTCAAGTGTATTAATATGCGCAACTCTAGTGGGTATGATCTGACGCTACGAGATCCTCTCAAATTTGACGTGGTGTGCATCATCTCTAAAAGTGATCTCGTACATCTCAATTGCAGGGATATGATGTGCTGGTTGTGCTGGTGGTGGTGATGAGGGTGCTGGGAGTATAGCTACAGGGTCGCTATGCGGCGTGGGCACCGTCCTTGAGGAAGAAGGACCGGGGTCACCAGTCCTCTTCTGCTCGGAAGCGTGTTATCGAGTGCTAGATCTAGTGCGTGGGGGCATCGGTGAATGCCATGAGATGTACACCAATCAAAAATATCACAAACTGCTTGAAATAAAATATGGAAAGAGTGTACTAAGCACGATGCGACTCCTAGCAAGAAAATGAGCGTGAGACAGCTCCCCTAAGCTCCAAATCAGCGTACGATCTCCCCCAAGCTTTTCTGTTGCACAAAAAAATAATTAGCGTTAAAACTCACAAAATTTGGGGTTGATCAAGAGTAATCGGCGTAAAATAGGGTTTAATAGGGTAGGGGATGGATTTAGGGCTTATGAATTGAATAGGGGCAGAAAGAGGGCAAATATGGGTGAGATGGGGGTGGTGGCACTGGACTCGGCCGGAAGTGGGGTCATCGGAGGTGGCGCCAGAGGTGGCACCGTCGATCAGGTCGAGGTGCACTCGATTGAATCGGCTCGGGGACAGCGGTCGAGTCGGAGAATGGGGGCACTGTGATTTGGGATTAGGGCTACGGGCGAGTGTGATTTGGGAATTAAATAGGGGCGGCCCGAATTAAGACCGAGTGACGATAGTCACTCGGTCGAGTGGCCATAGTATAAACACTTTAAGAATTTCGGCTAAGTCTAGCGACTCGGCCGAGTGGTTCGAGTCACTCGGTCGAGTGACAAGTTCCACTCGGCCGAGTGAGAAATAAAGACAGAGTTTGGAATTTTTGTGATTCTGTTATAATCTCCTACTCGGTCGAGTAGAATTAGTCACTCGGTCAAGTGGACTAATGACTCAGCTGAGTAGATAGGCTTTTCAGAGCAAGATATTAGAGCTGTCTGCTACAGGGTGCACTCAGTCGAGTGACAAGTCACTCGGTCGAGTGGCAAAAAATTTACAGAGTGTAGTTTTTTGGACTTCCATGTTCAGTGTGTCACTCGGTCGAGTGAATTCGTCACTCGACCGAGTGAGAATCTCACTCGGTTGAGTGGGCTGTCTGTTTCAGCTCTCTCCTCTATGTTTTTCTTCGTCTTCTGTTTCCCCCTCTCCCGTAAGTTTCTTGTTTCCTTTATCGTTTAAGCACATTCTCTGGGCTGCTCTCCATCGCCTTGGCTACCCTCCATTCGGATGGATCCTAGTATCTTCTTCCTGCGATAAAAACATTGCACGCTGTCAGATTTTTCTAGACTCTTGACTCATTAAACTAATAAAAACCAAAAACGAAAATAAAAACTAAATTTCAACCAATAAGAACTACGATATAAACATCGGGTTGCCTCCTGACACGTGTTCATATTTCACCTTTTGCACACGCTCTTCATCGTATTTTCATATGTGTTTCATCTCATTCCATGTTGCATATATCACATTTTGGTTCATATTGACTATTGGGTGTATTGTTTGTATTTCAGGTAAATGTCGGTATTTCGGTGTCTTCTGGAGTCAACCTTGCATGTCGGGATCAAAGCGCGCTTATACGACAAAGATCCGATGGCCAAAGATGAGGATTTGAAGTTTTGGAGCTTCAACTGATCGGGTGGACAGATCCACCCGATCAGTTCATGCACCGTATCAGACCCGAGGAGGAGCAAGCAAAGAAGCGAACCCCAACCGATTGGTTCAGTGATCGGTTAGGTGTGACAGTGCTCTCTGTTTTTGAGTGCCAAAGACCACCCGATTGATTGACTAGTCAACCGATCGGGTCATCTCCTTGGGTCATCTTGGGGAAGAACTCACCCAACCGGTTGACAGGGAGGTGGATGGCTTGAGTGGCTACTAGCCTCGCCTAGGTCGTGTGCTAGCTACGCGGATAATGTGGGTGAAAGTGTAGAAATAAAAGAAAGAAATGAAAAAGACACGAAATGAATCCCAGCTAACACGGGCTAGAGCACTCATGACACTTGGCATTTGACTTGATCCAGGGTGAGACATTGCCCCAAAAGGTGGTACCTAGCGTCCATGGCCCGATATTCCGGTCGGTGCCAAGCACGCTAGGCCTACCCAGTTCCGGACGGTGGGCATTCCCATGTCCATTAACACCTTCCGCAACCGGGAGCATTAAGGCCACAATGATATCTCCCAACATTTCGTCCAAGCCGCTCCCACGCGCGAGGACTCGATGTCAACGCTAGGGGCGTGAGCTATGGCTAGGGAGTCAACCGCCAAGTTTATTCCCCCTTGGCCCGACGGTCAGAGGCGGTCTTTCTCCCGCCAATGACAATGAAACACCCCCGCGTAACCCTAATGGCCAAATAGGTCAAATGTGATTTCTAGCAATACATCGAAGCGGATCTTGACAGGACAAGCACCGGACCCCAATCCCCAACACATCTAGTGTGTCGTTGTATGAATTGGACCCAGATTGCTAGAAATCCCCATTGACGCATTTCATCGAACACGTGCCATGCAACCAAGTCAAATGTAAACAACCAAGCATCAATCCTACCCTAACCCGTATTAGGGTTCATCAAAACTACTCAATGGTGAATAACATATAAACAAACAACACAAAAGACATATAAAATTTCACCATCAAGCAAAATAAACACAATACAAACAATGGAGAAAAAGAGAGGAAAATACTTATCTTAAGTTGAATCGTCAATCCAATACAAGACTTATTGAACAAAAGCCCTAATCTAAACTAACCTAGAACTCACAAGAGAAGGGGGGGCAAAAAGCCCTAAAAACTCCAGGAGATCCCCCTCAAGTCGGCCAGCCTCGTGTATTTATACCCCCACTTCGAAACCCTAATGGTTCGGGTCCAAACCCGCAGGAAAAGCGCCACCCGATCGGTTGACAAGTCAACCGATCGGGTGATCTGTTACAAATAGTAAACAAAAAACGGCGGACTTTCACCCGGTCATATGAACCGGTCGGTTGAGTTCTTGGAGTGACCGGTTGGATCTTGGCGCCATCGGTTGAAGGGATCGGTTGGGTGCCCGTGTCTCGGCTCCTCAGCATCAGCTACAGATGAACCAATCGGGTGAGAGTCACCCGATCGGTTGGAATTTGGCTTGAAAAGACAGAGAATCAGCCTCGTTTGAACTGGCCTGTGAACCGGTCGGGTGACATTCACTTGAGCTCCGACTGAGACCGGGTGGTGCATGCGTGCATCACCCGATCGGTTGGAGATGACCAACCGACCGGGTGAGGGGCTGAAAGATGTAATCTTCGTCGTTTAACCCCCTGGATCACGCGTGACTTCTCCCATTGCTCCAGAGACTTGAGATATCGTCGTTAAACGTCCCCTACGCGGGTAATCTCCTGCAAACATGGAGAAACAAAGAAAAGTGAAAGAAAACGAGAAAACACGAGAAAACGAATAAAAGACGACGGAAAATACGGAGAAACACAAAAGAAAACACGCGCAAATATATGAAATATAAACGCACGTCAAAATCCCCCAAGCTGAACTCTTCCTCGTCCTCGAGGAAGACGAGTGAGAGTAGGAGCTCGGAGGGAGAAAATAGAGAGAAGGAGAGAAAAAGAGAACTCTATATCCTAGATCGCCCATAAGGGCCAACAAAATCAAACGCGCCACACGAAGCAAGCATACGACAAAACACAACACTAAACCAAGAAATGTGAGTCCAAACAACTGTCGTGGGCCCACGCAGTGAAGCACGAGTGAGTGTGGTCGTGTGCTAGCAGATGGTGTCACTATCTACGATGTGCAATAAAGCTCCATATACACATACCCAAAGAAAGACCCAAATATCGATTCGAATTGAATTAAGCGGTGAATATATGGTTCAAGCATGCATGAGAATAGAGAGAGAATCGAAACATATCATGCGTTAGGGACTCCACAACTAGGGTTAAGGAAATCACCACACTAAAGCCTAGATAATAGCTAAAATGTTCCGAAGCCAAGTGTTTTCGAAAACGATGGGGGTTGAGATGATGTGGAGTAGAACACTCGGTGCAAATTCTCGCCTTCCCTTTATTCTCGGTAGATAGGAAAAATATTCACACTTGAAATTTTTGGGTTTTGGGTATTTGTATATATATATTTTTTTAATTTTGGGCTATACAAAATTTTTCTTTTCTTTTTCTCCTTTTTTTGGATTTTTGGGTTTTTGGCTATACACATGTGTACTCTCCCAAGTGGGAGAACGGTACACGACGAGGGGATTTGCACCAAGTAAAACAAAAAAGAAGTCGAAATCTAAACACTTGGGCAAAGGAAACTATTCTTGCTAAATAGAGCATAGGCTAAATGGGTTATCCTAGTCCTTAATTGTGGAATCCCGACACATGCGAAATGAAGTACCCGATATATATATATATATGGCATGTAGAAGCAGACAGGGAAAATAAATACCGCATATTCAAATCGAAGCATGATAATCTAGGGGTCATTCCTGGACAGGTATATAAAGTAAAATCACAAAGTAGAAGCACACCAAACAGCTAGGCACGACGCACGACTCACAGAAAGCTAAGTGGACACGCGATGCATGAAATGCAAGAGGACTCGGCTTCCTAAGGTTAGTGAATGTGATTATCGAAGCCGTGCAAGGTGTGCGTGTGATTTTCGTGGCAATTCATCATAGGGTTCATCTCTGGGAGAAAGAGATAAAAAGAAGAAAAGAAAAAGAAAAAAAAAGAAAAACACGGAGAAAAACGACTCAAATAACGAAGAAAAAGAGACAAATGATGCACGAAGTGCGACTCCCCCAAGCTGAAACTTGCATTGTCCTCAATGCAATAGTAGTGAATACGAGAGGGCAATGAAAATGGGGGGGAGTTACGCTCCGACACAAAAAATGAAAAACACGAAAAACACATGAGCGAAACTAAAAAAATAAAGAAAAAGAAACACTCAAATAAAAGGTATAAAACACGACAAAAGAACACCTAGACACAGACACACAACAACGACACACGAAAACATGCACACAAATCGATTTCCCCGAAGCTGAACATGACAATGCCAGCGAAACGATATGATCAATGTGATGCAGAAATATGCAAGGGGAAGATCGGAAAAGAAAAGAAAGAAATCAAAATGCAGGAGAGACGATGTGCTCATTCTCCTCGGAAGAGGATGATGGTGAAATGATAGAAGGGCACGACATGAAGGATTATTAAGATGCAAAAGCAAACCCTAGATATGCTCCCCTCGCTAATTAGAGGAGACGAGATTATTCAAACCTAAACTAGAAAGCGGTAAATTTTTACACTACTGGATTAGGATACACCTGAGCATAGGTGGATCCAAGATCTGGAGCGGGGCAGGTAGCTGCTCTAACTGCTCCTTCTGTGGCTCCGCCAGAAGCGCTGTGCCACGTGTGCCAATGGACCCAAGCAATGCACCTCCAAGCATCCCTCGTAGGTGTCCACCTGTGACCTGCAAAGGACGAGGTGCATTAGTCCATGGCAAGAAATTATTTCCCAAAATAAATGTATCCCAGAGATAGTCGCCGGTAAATGATGGTAAAATATATGAAATGTGGCGAACACTCCCTGGAAATGGTATGCTATCCTCTGTGCTAGCGACGATCAAATCCCCGCTCTCCATGTGAAGTTGCTCTCCAGGTGGTGACACACCGCAGCATACCTCAAAGGAAGTCGATCATGTGTCCTGCGAGAGATATGGTGTGTCAAAAATATATAAGTCTAAAGGAATAGGACATGAAAAGCGAGACTTAAATGTGGAGTGAGAGTGAGTATGAAAATCTCCCTGAATAGGGGCAATATGCTCAAGTAGATGCTCAGCCGCAGAAGAAGTGGAGAGTGACGGTAAAGGTAGATGTGACTCGGGCTCCATGGAGTGGACCATCGTATCTAAGCCCTCATGCACGTCCTCCTCGATGATATGCTCATACTCCACCATCTGCCCGATGTCTTGAATGACATCCTCATGGTTGACCACCGACCAAGGTGGAAGCTGTGACAGAGATGGCTGTGGAGGTGGATGTGGAGGGACCCCTCGTATGTGGTCATCGTGTCCTCGTTCTCACGCACATCCTCCTCGCCGGTATGCATAATCTCTGTAAACTCCTCAGTGCTCTCATAGGACTCATGTGGGGTATCCAAATCAAGACAAGAAATCTCTCCCACAGATCCTAAATAAATCTCCCCATCCTCACTATCATCATCAAAAAATGCTTCGTCATCCAAGTGGTAGTGATGGAAAAATGGGGTATCGGCTTGAGATGTGTCTATGGTGGCCGATGGCATGGTGGCCTCAACCATGAAAGTGGGTATATCCTCTCCTTCATCCCCTCTCCTTGGTGTAGGCTCGGTGATTGGTACCATTAAGTTTTGTAATATTTGCCCTTGGTTAAACATGGCACTTTCAAGGAGAGACACGAGGCTTGATTCTTCTTGTGTTTGTGGATGGGTATAAGGTTGAGGAAATGGATGGGAGGTGTTTGGGCTAAGGTTGTGGGAAAATGTTTGGCCTTGGAGTGGGGGGAGGCTCTCAAGCGTAAATGGGCAATCATAATACACGTGCCCCGCCATCCCACAAGTCTCACAAACCACAACTGGATAAGGATCGTATCCTCCCATCTGAGCATCGAAATTTGATCTCCACATGGTAATATCAAAGATACCTGGACAACAAAAATAAGAAAACTAGAGAGGAGCGTCAATAGTACAAGAGAATAACAAAAAGATAATATAATGGTGGGGGGAAAATTTCTTGGTTATTGAATTTTTTTTATAAAAAAAAGAAAAAGAATTTTTTTTGTGTTTTTATGCGTAGTCTAACGAACCCAAGCTAAGCTAATATCAAACCGAACGCCTCCCCGGCAACGGCGCCAAAAACTTGACCGGCGCCCCGTTTACGGTATGGGCGCGGTGTCGTTTTACCGCAAGTGCACGGTTAGTGTATGGTGCGGGTTTATCGAACTCAGGGAGGTGGATGGCTGAGTGGCTACTAGCCTCGCCTAGGTTGTGTGCTAGCTACGCGGATAATGTGGGTGAAAGTGTAGAAATAAAAGAAAGAAATGAAAAAGACACGAAATGAATCCCCGCTAACACGGGTAGAGCACTCATGACACTTGGCATTTGACTTGATCCAGGGTGAGACATTTCCCCAAAAGGTGGTACCTAGCGTCCATGGCCCGATATTCCGGTCAGTGCCAAGCACGCTAGGCCTACCCGGTTCCGGAAGGTGGGCATTCCCATGTCCATTAACACCTTCCGCAACCGGGAGCATTAAGGCCACAATGATAACTCCCAACATTTCATCCAAGCCGCTCCCGTGCGCTAGGACTCGATGTCAACGCTAGGGGCGTGAGCTATGGCTAGGGAGTCAACCGCCGAGTTTATTCCCCCTTGGCCCGACGGTCAGAGGCGGTCTTTCTCCCGCCAATGACAATGAAACACCCCCGCATAACCCTAATGGCCAAATAGGTCGAATGTGATTTCTAGCAATACATCGAAGCGGATCTTGACAGGACAAGCACCGGACCCCAATCCCCAACACAACTAGTGTGTTGCCATACGAATTGGACCCAGATTGCTAGAAATCCCCATTGACGCATTTCATCGAACATGTGCCATGCAACCAAGTCTAATGTAAATTTCCAAGCAACAATCCTACCCTAACCCGTATTAGGGTTCATCAAAACTACTCAATGGTGAATAACATATAAATAAACAACACAAAAGACATATAAAATTTCACCATCAAGCAAAATAAACACAATACAAACAATGGAGAAAAAGAGAGGAAAATACTTATCTTGAGTTGAATCGTCAATCCAATACAAGACTTATTGAACAAAAGCCCTAATCTAAACTAACCTAGAACTCACAGGAGAAGGGGGGGGCAAAAAGCCCTAAAAACTCCAGGAGATCCCCCTCAAGTCGGCCAGCCTCGTGTATTTATACCCCCACTTCGAAACCCTAATGGTTCGGGTCCAAACCCGCAGGAAAAGCGCCACCCGATCGGTTGACAAGTCAACCGATCGGGTGATCTATTACAAATAGTAAACAGAAAACGGCGGACTTTCACCCGGTCATATGAACCGGTCGGTTGAGTTCTTGGAGTGACCGGTTGGATCTTGGCGCCATCGGGTGAAGGGATCGGTTGGGTGCCCGTTTCTCGGCTCCTCAGCATCAGCTACAGATGAACCGATCGGGTGAGAGTCACCCGATCGGTTGGAATTTGGCTTGAAAAGACAGAGAATCAGCCTCGTTTGAACCGGCCTATGAACCGGTCGGGTGACATTCACTTGAGCTCCGGCTGAGACCGGGTGGTGCATGCATGCATCTCCTGACCGGTTGGAGATGACCAACCGACCGGGTGAGGGGCTGAAAGATGTAATCTTCGTCGTTTGACCCATTGGATCACGCGTGACTCCTCCCGTTGCTCCAGGGACTTGAGATATCGTTGTTAAACGTCCCCTACGCGGACAATCTCCTGCAAACATGGAGAAACAAAGAAAAGTGAAAGAAAACGAGAAAACACGAGAAAACGAATAAAAGACGGCGGAAAATACGGAGAAACACAAAAGAAAACACCGGTTGACACTTCAACCGATCGGGTGACCTTTTCTTCCCCTTTCGTGCACTGCCGATGCATTCATTGAAGATCTGCTATCATTCCAGTGGGATTTTTGGTGATATCTTATTTTCTAGTGTCGGCATCGTTGTTAGATTTCCAATGATAGGTCGCATGCCCAAATCCGATTTTTCTACATTTTTCTGGAATTTTCTAAGCGCAGCTGGGTGCTAAAATTCTAGGCTGTCTGGAATTTGAACTTCAACCGATCGGGTGGGCTATCCAACCGACCGGTTGAGCCCATTTTCAGTAGTTCTGAGTTACTGTTTGTTTCCACCCGATCGGTTGAACTTCCAATCGATCGGGTGGTTCTTTTTCAGTAGTTTTAGTGCGTTTTTGGACCCGAACTGTTAGGGTTTTGTGGGGACTATAAATATGAGATGTTGGACGACTTGTAAGGGGTTCTCCCCTATTTTTCCAGGAGCTTTCAGCCCCTTTCATGGGAGCTTTAGATTAGTTTAGATTAGGGTTTCTCTTTCAATAAATCTTGTAATGAATTGATGGATTCAAATGCAAGATAAGTATTTCTTTTCTTATTTTCATTGCTATGTGTTGTTTTCAATAAGCTTGATGGTGAATGTTTGTTTGTCCCTTTTATTGCTTGCTATCATGTTCTTCATCATTGAGTAGTTCTTGATGAACCCTAATATGGGTTAGAGTAGGATTGATGCTTGGGATATTTCATTTGACTTGATTGCATGGCAAGTGTTTGATGGAATGTGTCAATGAGGATGTCTAGCAATCTGAGACCAACTCGTATGGCAACACACTAGATGGAGTTGGGGGTTGGTCTCCGGATGCTTGTCCCGTCAAGATCCGCTTTGATGTATTGCTAGAAATCACATTCGACCTATTTGGCCATTAGGGTTACGCTAGGGCGTTTTATTGTCTCTATCGGGAGAAAGACCGCCTTTGACCGTTGGGCCAAGAGGAAATAAAACGGAAGTTTGATTCTCTAGCCGTAGCTCATGCCCTAGCATTTAAATTGAGTCCTTGCACGTGGGAATGGCTTGCATGAAATGTTGGAAGCTATCATTGTGGCCTTAATGCTCTCGGTTGCGGAGGGGGTTGGACATGGGAATGCCCACCATCCGAAACCGGGTAGACCTAGCATATCATCCTGGGCACCGTACAGAATATCGGGGCCAAGGGGCACTAGGTACCACCTTTTAGGGCAATGTCTCACCCTAGGTCGAGTCGAATACCAAGTGTCAAGAGTGCTCTAGCCCATGTTAGCGGGGATTCATTTCTTGTCTTTTTCATTTCTTTCCTTTATTCATATAATACCCACTCATATCGTCCGCGTAGCTCTCACACAACCTAGGTGAGGCTAGTAGCCTTCAAGCCATCCACCTCCCTGTGTTCGATATACCCGCAGCCTACACTAATCGTGCACTTGCAGTAAATCGACACCACGCCCTAATCATAAACGGGGCACCGATCAAGTTTTTGGCGACGTTGCCGGGGAGGCGTTCGGTTTGATATTAGCTTAGCTTAGGTTCGTTAGACTTCGCACAATATATATATATATATATATATATATATATATATATATATATATATATATATATATATATATATATATATATATAATAAACCAAGAAATTTTCCCCCTCCACCATATTTTGCATTATCCTTTTGTTATTCTCTTGTACTATTGATGCTTCTCTCGAGTTTTCTATTTGTGTTGTGTAGATATATATTTGCTTGCAATGTGGAATTCTTGTTCCAATGCTCTAGTGGAAGGAATTGGTTCATTTGATATGGTTGTTTGTGAGGATTGTGGCATGGCGGGGCATGAAAGATTGGAGTGCATATTTACTTCCCGTACCCTCACCCCACATCCAAACTACTACAACACATTCCTATACCCCTCCAACCAATTTCCTCAACACATCCCTCCACCACCCATGGAAATATCGGCCCTTGTTCCCTTTCTCGGTGAGGCCCTTCTTCCCTCTCTCGAGGACATTGTTCATCGACAAAACTCCACAATCTCCGAGCTATTACCCATCACACTTGCAAAGATTGCGCATGATCAAAGCCTCCACACCTAAATCCTAGAAGCCATTCCCCGAGATCCAATTCCCCAAGCACCCCACTACATTTGCAATGCACCCTCGGCCTTTATAGGAGGAATCTATTACCTCCGCGACGACCACACCATTGAAGATGAGGTGAAGGTTGGTGCATTGGTGAACGAAGCCGTTTTCTTCTCGGGACATTCTCGGAGCTTCTACCAGTGGGGCTACTTTGGAGATTCTCGAGTGCAGTGGAGGTGCACCTTCTGACTTGCCGTTACCCGTCGACCCCTCCTTCCGTGTCTACGAATTGGATAACGATGCATTCCTCTCGGACAACGAGAGTGACAGTGGGGCATGTGACTGCCAAGGGGGAGAGACTTTCATTTTGGGCGGGCTACCCCACTTGGAGTCACCGGAGGATGTTGTTCCGGAAGTCACATTCCAGTACCTCACCTGTGCAGATGGACTTCTCAACTCACCTTGCAGAGATGGATGTGCACGGTACAATGGCAGTGACATCACCAAGAGTACCGAGGAGCCTGCAGAGACTATACATACTTGTGAGTGGGACATCCGGGAATACTTGGACTTCAGGGTCATTCCTGAGGATTCCACAGCTCCACCTTCTCCCCAGCTACCTCTGCAGCCTCTTCTTCTACATCCGGTGTTGGAGGACCACGATGACTTCATCTGGGACGATGAGCATAACTCCGAGGAGTCTATCCCCTTGGAGCATGAGTCGCAGTGCGATGAGCGGTTGGAGGAGTCTTCCCCTCCCTTGGTGGCGTCCACAGAGCCTACCTGTCGTGCCACCTTCCATGCTGATGATGGGGATGACTTCAGCAAGCTATTGGAGCCTGCACATAGTGATGCTGAGAGAGATGAGCATGCCTCTAGCACAGAGGATCGGATACCATTTCCAGGGAGTATTTACCACATTTCATATATTTTCCCGTCATATACCGGCGACTATCTCTGGGATGCATTTATTTTAGGAAATGAAGCTTGCCATGGACTAATGCACCTTATCCTTTGCATGTCACAGGTGGACATATATTAAGAATGCGTGGAGGTGCATTGCTTGGGTCCATTGGCGCACGTGGCACAGCGCTTCTGGCAGAGCCACAGCAGGAGCAGTTAGAGCAGCTACCTGCCCCACTCCAGATTTTGGATCCGCCTATGCTCAGGTGTATCATAATCTAGTAGTGTAAATAGTTACTGCTTTCTAGTTTAGATTAGAATAATCTCGTCTCCTCTCATTGGTAAGGGGAGCGTATCTATGGTTTGCTTTTGTATCATAATAACACATCATGTTGTGTCCTTCTATCATTTCACCCCCAATCACCATATCCTTGTTCTTTTGGCACTTTTCTTGGCCCCGTTATCATTTTTCTCCATGAGACCCCTACCACCTCCAAAGGGTGGTGATGCCTGTTTTGCCTATTGTTCACTCTCCCCTTTATCTTTTATGCCCCATATCGGATTTTCATATCTTTTGGGCATATCTTATATTAGCTTGGGGGAGAGGATCACCCATAGTCATTTTTGTTATTTTTTGATGCATTTTCCCACATTTTATCGTTGCCCTCTAATGATTGATCTTATTGCATTGAGGGCAATGCAAGCTTTAGCTTGGGGGAGTTGTATTTCATGCATGTTTCCTTTATTTTCTTCCATTTTTCACCTTTTTCATGCTTTTTCATGCATAAAAAAATTATCTTTTCATTTTAATGCATCATTCCCATCATACATTTTTCTTTCTCCATTTCATTCTTGCCTCTTTCTAGAGATGAACCCTCAATGATATTTTTCCACGCATGCTTCACTTTTTGCATTTCAGCACCCTTTTTCCATCGCGCTATTTCTTAGATTATTCAATGCTCATATATGTGTTTTGCAATCTTTTGGGTTTATTTGCTATATTTCGAGATTGTTGGTTTTGATTGTGTTTAAGGCATGCTTCTAGATATATATCATATTTTAGTATGCCCCTCTATTTGAAGTTCCTAGATTTTCACGCTTCACCTCCAAAAAAACGGTTATTTTACCATCCTACCCAGTGCATCTAACTCTTGCATGAAATACTATATGTGTACTCTTATCGCATGTGTTAGCTACCTTTCAATGGGATTAGGATATCCATACCTTTGTTCCGTGCTTTAATTCATGGAGGATTTTCTTGCCATACTTGGATTTCTCAAAAATTCTATTTTGTTTTACTTTGAACATTTCCGCTCATCGTGCATCGTTCTCACATTTGGGGGAGTGCACACTTTTCATTTTCCACAAAAAAAACAATACCATAATAAACACTTTTGTACATATTTTTGCATAATGGTCCTTCGGGTTCTTCGTAACCCGATGCCCTAAAGCCATCTAGCTTGGGATGCGTAGGCCGCCCTTGCATTCCATTGCGATTCCACAAGTTTGCAAGACAAAAATATTAAAATCAAATCAAAAACAACAAAAACAAACCAAAAACCAAAAATATGTATATATGCCACATTCTCCTCTTTTCCCTCGCTCTCCACATCTCCTATATTTGAGAGCACCAATGTATAGAGGGAAGGCGAGAGTTTGTACAAAGTGATCTTTCCACATCTTCTCCATCTCCTTTTGAAAATGCAAGCAACACAAGAAAGTGTTTCAAAAATAAAAAACGACAAGTGTGTGTTTGTGTGTGTGTGTGTGTGTGTGTGTGTGTGTGGTGATTCCTTACATCCTAGATATTGATAGTTATTCACATGATTCATATCTATTCTTTCTTACTTATTCATTCATTTATGGGTATCTCATATTCACTGTTTGGAAGATTTGATATGAATTTTGAGCTTCCTCTTATTTGGGTATATTATCTACTATAACATGCTATGATAGCTATGCCTTTGCCAATGTCAAGCTTCTATCTCTTTTGTGCTCTATTGAAATGAACACATGATGCCATATTATGAGATTGAATTCTTGATTTAGATTGTAATATTCTTTTCCCTTGTACTTATTATGTTGGTGATTACATTTGTGGTTTGGAGAGGGTGATCAAGGATTCTTCACTTTCCTTTCTTGCTCTCTCGTCCGATCTTCATTCCAACTCCTTTCCTCGGGACGAGGAAGATTTTAGCTTGGGGGCTTGACGTGTGTTCATATTTCACTTTTTGCACACACACTCTTCATCGTTTTTTCATATGCGTTTCATCTCATTCCATGTTGTATATATCACATTTTGGTTCATATTGACTATTGTGTGTATTGTTTGTATTTCAGGTAAATGTCGGCATTTCGGTATCTTCTGGAGTCAACCTTGCATGTCGGGACCAAAGCGCGTTATACGGCAAAGATCCGATGGCCAAAGATGAGGATTTGAAGTTTTGGAGCTTCAACCGATCGGGTGGACAGATCCACCCGATCGGTTCGTGCACCGTATCAGACCCGAGGAGGAGCAAGCAAATAAGCGAACCACAATCGATCGGTTCAGTGATCGGTTGGGTGTGACGGTGCTCTCTGTTTTTGAGTGCCAAATACCACCCGATCGGTTGACTTGTCAACCGATCGGGTCATCTCCTCGGGTCATCTTGGGGAAGAACTCACCCGACCTGTTGACACTTCAGCCGATCGGGTGACCTTTTCTTTCCCTTTCGTGCACTACTGATGCATTCATTGAAGATCTTCTATCATTCCAGTTGGATTTTGGTGATCTCTTATTTTTCTACATCGGCGTCGTCGTTATCTTTCCAACTATAGATCGCATGCCCAAATCTGATTTTTCTACATTTTTCTGGAATTTTCTGAACGCAGCTGGGTGCTGAAATTCTGGGCTGTCTGGAATTTGAACTTCAACCGATCGGGTGGGCTATCCAACCAACCGGTTGAGCCTATTTTCAGCAGTTCTGAGTTACTGTTTGTTTCCACCCGATCGGTTGAACTTCCAACCGATCGGGTGGCCCTTTTCAGCAGTTTTAGTGGGTTTTTGGACCCGAACTGTTAGGGTTTTATGGGGGCCTATAAATATGAGATGTTGGACGACTTGTAAGGGGTTCTCCCCTATTTTTCCAGGAGTTTTCAGACCCTTTCATGGGAGCTTTAGATTAGTTTAGATTAAGGTTTCTCTTTCTAAATCTTGTAATGGATTGATGGATTCAAATGCAAGATAAGTATTTCTTTCCCTTATTTTCATTGCTTTGTGTTGTTTTCAATACGCTTGATGGTGAATGTTTGTTTGTCCCTTTTATTGCTTGCTATCATGTTCTTCTTCATTGAGTAGTTCTTGATGAAGCCTAATATGGGTTAGAGTAGGATTGATGCTTGGGATATTTCATTTGACTTGATTGCATGGCAAGTGTTTGATGGAATGTGTCAAAGGGGATGTCTAGCAATCTAAGACCAACTTGTATGGCAACACACTAGATGGAGTTGGGGGTCGGGCTCTGGATGCTTGTCCCGTCAAGATCCGCTTTGATGTATTGCTAGAAATCACATTCGATCTATTTGGCCATTAGGGTTACGCTAGGGCATTTTATTGTCTCTGGCGGGAGAAAGACCGCCTTTGACCGTTGGGCCAAGAGGAAATAAAACGGGAGTTTGATTCTCTAGCCGTAGTTCACGTCCTAGTGTTGACATTGAGTCCTTGCACGTGGGAACGGCTTGGATGAAATGTTGGGAGCTATCATTATAGCCTTAATGCTCTCGGTTGCGGAGGGTGTTGGACATGGGAATGCCCACCGTCCGAAACCGGGTAGACCTAGCGCATCATCTGTTGGATATGGACGACATGTATACACCCATGAGGGAATGTATGAGGGGATATGGACCTCGGATGTCGCGTACATGAAATCATATGCGAAGGGAACCTTTTCATGTGTGAAAAGGACCACTCGATAAGTGGAAAAAGTCACATTATAAGTGCATAAAGGCACTTGATAAGTGCATGAAGAAGAGGATAAGCAAGGGTGTTAATATAAGCTAATAAGCTTATATATGGTTATTTCCTACAATAACTACCCCTAAAGCCTATAAATAGGACCCAAGGGTTAGGCATTTTAGGCTAATCATTCATGCCATAAGTTTGCTTAAGGCAATCTTTTTCCTCTTCTCCCTTCCATCAAGTTCTTCTCCTAAAGTTAGATTTAGACGGTGGAAATGCTGCTTCGATCCTCTGTGACGAAGTACTGACCGTTGTGGCGAATCCGAGGGTAAAGTTCAGAGACTACAGCGCAGCATACGCCAACGTAAGTTCTCTTTCGATCCTCCATCATCGCATGAAGGGTTCCTACATTGGTATCGGAGCCACATGGGTTTGCCCCGGTCTCACTGATGAATGACACGTTGTCTCTTTCACGAATGAGTTTTCTTCCATTATGGATATGGTAGGAGCGCATCGTGACGGAGAGAACGTCAAAAGTTGTTCTTTTCACGTTAGGGTCTTTTGTCATTACGGATATGGCAAGAACTCTCCGTGACAGGAAGAACTAACCGTTCATCTCGCCAAACTCCACTCTTCATGGATGCTGAGTCTCCATTCAATAGGGAATGTGAACTCTCTTCATGTGGAGCGTGAAATGTGTGGTCTTGAAAGTGTGTTATTTTTTTGGCACACTGCCATTAAAGCATAACCACTTTCTCGATGAACGGGTGTCTCATCGGGGAAGATGGTGGTTATAAACTTCTCATCAGAGAAGAAGATTGCAATGGCAATAGTATTTCTCTTTGGTGCATGAGCACCATGGCCATATGGGACATGAAGGCAATGCACCCCCCTCCCCATTGGTGAGGGGGTTGGCTTCGACCAATGACAACCAAGCACACACCCCCCCGAAGGGGGGGTGGACTCCATGAAGGGGAGGCCGGCCGGCCAAGGGAAGGCCGGCCGGCCATGGCCACCCTGGCCTCGGCCAGGGCCAAGGTCGGCCCTAGCCTTTGCCAGGCCAGAGGCCGGCCCTGGCCCCTCCGGCCAAGGCCAGGCCGGCCCTGGCCGAGGCCAGGGCCAGGCCAGAGGCTGCCCTGGCCTCTACGGCCATGGCTGGCCCCGGCCAGGGCAGAGGCCCTGGCCGGCCCTGGCCGGCCCCAGCCAGGGTAGAGACCCTGTCGAGGGGACATAGCCACGCCGAGGAGGCCCGACCCTGGCCAAGCCAAGACCGCCGAGCCCCGGCCTCGACCAAGGTGATGGAGGGGGTTCTGCATGGCCGGCCCATACGGGACCGGTTGCAGTTGCATACGGTAAAACCCCATGAAAGGGGGAATCCGGCCTTGGCGCGGCCACGGATCGACCCCGGCAATGGCCGGTGCAGGCCAACACCTCCCGCTGCAAAATACTTTTGCAAAATACGTTTGAAAATATACGTTTTCAAAATACGTTTTTTAAAAATGATTTTCTGCTGCAAGTACAATAAGAGTACTATTATTTGACAAGTGATGGGGAAATATTGAAAGATGTTTTAGATGGTGATTGGCATCGTGCTGTTCTTTCCGATTCTAGAGCAACATCTTCAATATTTTTCGAAAGTAACTTATCAAATGAAAACTTTATGCAATGTTTTTGATCAAACTTGTTTTATGTCTTTTGCAGCATTTTAAAACTGAAATGTCTTCCGTTGCTAAGAACATCGTCGCTGAGTTAAACAAAGGTGAAAAACTCAACGGCGATAATTACAAGCTATGGTCCATGAAGATACAATATGTTCTAGAGGAGCAAGACGTGCTCGAAACTCTGAAGAACATAATGATTGAACCTGAGTTAGGCACTACAGCCCAACACAGAAGAGACAAGGAAGCTTTTGATGCTTGGTCTCGGAAGAACAAGATTGCTCACATAACGTTGCTGTCAAGTATGGCAGACGACATAATGCGAATCTTCTGAGAATATGACCTAGCTATGGACATATGGTCCAAGCTAGAGGAGATGTTTGGTGGCACCTCGGTGACCAAACTTCGCTCTTTAACTATAAGATTCGATTCGTACAAAAAGCGTCGAGATCATTCCATGGGAATGCATCTACGACACATGGTGAATCTTATTTCTGAGTTAAAGGATGCAGGTCATGTGCTCACACGTTCCCTACCAATCGAATGGGAACACATGAAGATGCATCTCACTCATAATGAGAGCATCAAGAATTTCAGCGATGTTTCTAAGCACCTCGAGTTAGAGGAAGAGCGGCTTGCGGCTGCCAAGTCAAGTGCAGAAGTGCACATGGTTACTAGTTCCTCACACGGAGGAAAGAAACGTAAACATCACTCGAAATTTGCTCATGACCAGCAAAAGCAACCAGTATCTACCAAGAAACCCAAACAGAAGGGTGGGAACAAGAAATGGCACAAGAAGAAAGACTTGAAGAGGATCAAGTGCTTCAAGTGCAACAAGTTAGGTCACTATGCACGTTCATGTATGGATGGAGGTGACAAGGTAACTTGTAAAAATACTAGTTACATATATGTTTCTAGTTCAATATTTCTTGTAGAATCTAATCCTTTTTGGATAATTGATTCAGGTGCCACTGACCACATAGCAAGGGACAGACGGTCCTTCGTGGAGTATCACCGGATACCCCAAGGAACGAAGTGGATATATGTAGGAAACAACACACGTGTTGAAGTGAAAGGCGTTGGGACGTGCAAGCTCGTCTTGGACAACGGCCGCACTATCTTACTTCATGATGTTCTCTTCGCTCCAGATATTCGAAGGAATATTATATCTATGGTTGTATTAATGGGTCTTGGTTATAGTTGGGTTTTTCATAATTGTAATCTGGACCTATCTTGTAATAATTCTTTAATTGGTTCTGGATATGTTTTTAAGGGATTCATTGTATTAAATACTATGTACGATTCCTCTAATTTTAATGAAAATTTCCTTGTTACAAATTCTTCGATTAATGAATCTGATGTAATTTGTTGGCACGCAAGGCTTGGTCACATTGGACCAACACGTATGGATAGACTTGCCAAACGTGGCCTTCTATCCAATGTTTCAAAGGTCGAAATGTCGACTTGCGAACATTGCCTTGTAGGAAAATCTTGTCGCAAGCCATTTGGAACCGGTACAAGGGCCGATGTTCCATTACAGCTAATCCATTCGGACATATGTGGTCCGATGAATGTCAAGACAAGACGCGGGAAGTCCTACTTCATCACTTATATTGATGATTTCACCCGATTCGGACATATCTATTTGATATCCCACAAAAGTGAAGCATTAACCTGCTTTAAAAACTATATGAGTTTAGTGGAAAATCAATTAGATCGCAAGATTAAGGTTTTGCGAACCGATAGAGGCGGTGAATATCAATCAGCAAGTTTTAAGGAACTTTGTGATGAAAAAGGCATAGTTCATCAAATAACTATGCCTTATACTCCTCAACAAAATGGTGTTGCTAAAAGGAGGAATAGGACTTTGATGGAAATGGTCCGTTCAATGATTGCGCAAGCTAACTTACCAATCACCTTTTGGAGTGATGCATTATTGACGGCTACTTTCATCTAGAATCGCATACCCTCGAAATCAGTTAGCTCCACTCCTTATGAGTTGTGGAACCAAAGGTCTCCTGACTTAAGCATATTAAAACCTTGGGGGTGTGCATCCTACGCACATATTTCCTCCCATAAGTATGGCAAACTTGGGCCAAGGGGGAGGAAATGTATCTTTATACGATACGCAGAAAACTCCAAAGGTTATGTTTTCATTGGTCAGGAAGACAATGGAGGACTAATTGAATTTGAGTCGAGGGATGTTACTTTCTTGGAAAATGAGTTTCCAAGACAGGGCGAGATAATTCAGGACTTATCTCTATTTGAGATTTATGATCAAGAACGATTACCTCATTCGAGTGGAAGAATTCTTGGTGAAGAAGAAAATACATTTCAACCTTCACCAATGGATGATACGAATGATGCGAATCCTATTCCATATGGGAATAATGATCCAAGTGGGAGCAATTCTAATCTCATTCCAAGTGGGAGTAATATTAGAATTGATCCAAATTCGAGTCAACAAGGACTTGAAGAATCTCAAATACGACGTAGTAGTCATACAAGGTTAGCTCCTCTAAGATTTGAGGATGAATTCCCACAAACCTTTATGACTTTACTACAAGATGATGACTAGCCTGCTACTTTCAAACAGGCCGTATCATGCCCTGTAAAAGACAAATGGATGGAAGCGATGAAGGAGGAATTAGAATCCATGAAAATTAGCCGAGTCTGGGACTTGGTTGACCTACCCAGAGGACGTAGAGCTATTGGGAACAAATGGGTTCTCAAGATCAAGCATAAGGCTGATGGTTCTATAGACAGATATAAAGCTCGCCTTGTCGCGAAAGGTTTTACGCAACAGGTAGGGATAGACTACGAAGAGACCTTCTCACATGTTGTTCGTTTTACCTCGATTCGCTTGATTCTGGCTTTGGTAGCTTGCTTAGACCTCGAATTACACCAAATGGATGTAAAGACTGCCTTTCTCAATGGAGAATTGGACGATGAGATATATATGGAACAACCAACAGGGTTTTTAAAAGAAGAAAACGAACATAAGGTTTGTAAACTTCGTAAGTCCATATATGGTCTTAAACAATCCTCGTGGCAGTGGTATATACGATTTCAAGAAGTTATCTTATCAAATTGTTTTTCCATGCTTGATGAAGATAACTGTGTATATATCAAGAGGATCAAAAGCAAGTATGTTATTATGTCTCTATATGTAGATGACATTTTAATAGCCGGAAATGACAAGGGCTTTGTGATGGATATCAAGGCTTAGCTTTCATCCGTATTTGAGATAAAAGACATGGGAGAAGCCGCATATATCCTTGGAGTTATGATTTCAAGGAATCGTTCGAAGAAACTTCTTTCTCTTTCACAAGAGACTTATATAAAGAAGGTTCTAGAACGTTTTAATATGCAGGACTGTAAGTCCATTGATACTCCTATACGCAAATGCGATAATTAATGTCTGAAAATGTGTCCTCTGAACCAAAAGGAAAAGGAAATTATGGAAAAAGTTCCATATTCCAGTGCAGTTGGTAGTCTTATGTACAATATGATGTGTACAAGACCGGACATCTGTTTTACCGTTGGAATGGTAAGTCGTTACCAATCCAATCCAGGGCAAACACACTGGAAAGCGGTTAAGAGGATAATGCGGTATCTTAAAGGGACTGTGGACTATGCTTTATGCTATCAAGGAAATGCCTTGAGGCTCGAAGGCCACACTGATGCTGATTGGGCGGGTGATCTCGATGAGCGACGATCGACCTTAAGACATGTTTTTCTACTCGGATCTGGTGCAATATCCTGGAGTAGCAAAAAGCAATCCTGCATCGCACTTTCAACTATGGAAGCCGAATTTGTAGCATTTAGCATGGCGGTCCAAGAAGCTGTTTGGCTTAGGAAGTTCTTAGACAAGCTAATTGATGCAAGTGACTCAGGTACTGTACCAATATACAGTGACAGTCAAGCATCTATAGCATATGTCAAAGATCCAAAATTCCATTGTAAGACCAAACACATTGATATCCGCTATAAATTTGCAAAAGACTATGATAAGAACAAGAAGGTAGACATTAGATACATATCTACGCATGAGATGATAGCGGATCCGCTTACAAAGGCGATCCCTAGAGATGTGTTTTACAAACACTTATCATCACAAGGGTTGCGTAAGAGCTGAGTTGTATCAAAGTATTGACATGTCTATGAAAGATCAAATTTAATAAAGGAATAAGTTCTTTTTCGACATTGCATATGAGTTTCTTGAAAATGTTTGTGTACATTTCTTTTAAATATCAGCTATGTTTTCTAGTATGTCGGACAGATTGAGGTTGGCTCTCTCACATGAGCAACCGCCTTTATTCTATCAAACGGATAAGATAAAGATGAGATCTATTTAAAGTCAAAATTGTCAGACGGATGATTTAGAGTCATGACTTAAACTAAAGTGGTCGTATGAAAGATCTGCGTCATATGGATGCTTACAAAAGATCTAAGAAGATTTTTGAAATCTTATCTGTCTTATGCGGGATGTGGGTCCAGGAAATTACTGAGTAGTAAAAGGGACTCAAAGTCAGACATTGTGATGTCTGATCATCATCCTTACAACATCATTAAGACATACGCTCCCTGGGAAAGGACTGATGTTGTAATACGTGTTCATACTACGTATGCATTTGACCATTGGGTTAGAATAGTAATTGTGTTTACTATTATGTGAGACCCAAAGACCACATGGGTCTCAACTACTTACCCTTATGGACTCTAATTGGTTCCTTTAGATTTGACTAGGTGATCGCTGTCTTAGCATGTTGCTTATGGACTATGGTAAATTCGATACGGTGGGGCATGTTAGAAAAGCGAGTCGAGTCAAGATCGAAAGGATCGCAAGAAGAGGAAGATTAATTTCATATTCACATTCGGACTTTAGAGATTCAAAGCTGGCCAGCCAATTGTAATCCAGATGGGATTCAATTGTTGAATATAAAGTATAAGAAATGTTAGGAAATAATCTAGGGTAAAGCATGCGTTGATCTACTCAACTTTGCACCTCAAGGAGTGTTGTGTATCTCTAACAAGTGCATAACAGCAGACTCTATGCGCATGACGGTCACACGGTCTATTTCTAAGTATGATAAACAGAAGAACGATTTCCTTACAATCCCCTCAAGTGTGAGTGGGAGATGTTGGATATGGACGACATGTATACACCCATGAGGGAATGTATGAGGGGATATGGACCTCAGATGTCGTGTACATGAAAGCATGTGCGAAGGGAACCTTTTCATGTGTGAAAAGGACCACTCGATAAGTGGAAAAAGTCACATTATAAGTGTATAAAGGCACTTGATAAGTGCATAAGAAAGAGGATAAGCAATGGAACTAATATAAGCTAATAAGCATATATGTAGTTATTTCCTACAATAACTACCCCCAAGGCCTATAAATAGGACCCAAGGGTATGGCTTTAAAGGCTAATCATTCATGCCATAAGTTTGCAAAAGGCAATCTTTTTCCTCTTCTCCCTTCCATCAAGTTCTTCTCCTAAAGTTAGATTTAGACGGTGGAAACGCTGCTTCGATCCTCTGTGACGAAGTACTGACCGTTGTGGCAAATCCGAGGGTAAAGTTCAGAGACTACAACGCAGCATACACCAACGTAAGTTCTCTTTCGATCCTCCATCATCGTATGATGGGTTCCTACATCATCCTGGCCGCCGACTGGAATATCGGGGCCAAGGTGTACTAGGTACCACCTTTTGGAGCAATGTCTCACCCTGGGTTGAGTCGAATACCAAGTGTCATGAGTGCTCTAGCTCGTGCTAGCCGGGATTCATTTCTTGTCTTTTTCATTTCTTTCATTTATTCCTACACTACCCACTCATATCATCTGCGTAGCTCTCACACAACCTAAGCGAGGCTAGTAGCCTTCAAGCCATCCACCTCCCTGTGTTCGATATACCCGCATCCTACACTAACCGTACACTTGCGGTAAAACGACACCGCATTCTAATCATAACGGGGCGCCAGTCACCTCCTAACAAGCGCTCGTTTAAGGTCTTAAGCTCGACCCCTTATGATTTCACGTTGAGCTCGTGAAATTTAGTGCATAGGAGATGCACGTGTCAAACTTTGTGAGTAGGCCGGTAGGATTCATATGATGCGCTTCTTCTTACTTGTCCTCCTTTAAGTGTGCTTCCTCTCTAATGATGGCGAGGGATGACTCCCCCAAGCTTCAGTTCTTGGCTCCTTTGCCCTTTCCCGGTGATGGTGAAGTATTTGTCAGTGGTGTGTTCTTTCCTTGCTTCACCGAAGAGAGCTTGCGGAGCTCTCTAATCCTCACGACATCAGCGTCGTTCTCCTCTTCCTCGATGAGAGGATCCGTGGTATCTACATTTGGGGTGCCTTTTTCAGAAATTGGCACTCCGTCAAGACTATCCACGTGCAAAGCTCTAATGGCATATGACATGGCTTCATCGATGACCTCGTCAAGCAGGTCTACATAGTCGCTTTCCTCCAGCGAGGACCTATTCTTCATGGCACGCTAGAGATGGAACTGGACTTCGATATTTCCAACATTTAGCGACAACGTTCCCTCTCTCACGTCTACAATGACTCCGACGGTAGCTAAGAAGGGGCACCCAAGTATCAAAGATGTATCTCCCTCTTCTTTTACATCCATGATGATGAAGTCGCATGGAATGCAAAGTCCTCCTGGTATTTGAAGCGTCACATTTTCAGCGATTTTCATCGGCCTAGTTATACACCCATCGACGAATCTTCATGTCGGTGTCTTTAAAGACGGTCCACGTACTGAGCTTCTTGAACATGGTGATAGGCATGAGGCTCACGCTCGCACCCAAATCTACCAAAGCCTTTTGTAGGGGGACTCTGCCAAGTGCGAACAGAATTCTAAAGCTTCCAGGATCCTTTAATTTCTTCGGCAACTTGTCTTCGTTAACGAACCAAGTACCTTGTTCGGCAAGCATTACCTTCTCTATTCGTTTCCTTCCCATAATCAAATCTTTGGAGAACTTTGCATACGTCGGGATTTCAATAATAGCATCAAGAAACGGGATGTTCAAGCTTATACCTCTCAAATACTCCAGAAATCGAGCAAAATTTTTCTCCGATTTGGCCTTTACCAACCGTTGTGGGAATGGTACCAGTGGCACATATATCCTCTCCTTCTGGGGCTCATCAACTTCAGATTTTTTTTCTCATTGTTTGTCGCTACTGTGGGGCTTTCCTCTTCATTCCGTCCCTCTTTATCAACCGAAAATTCATCCCTTGGGCTTCTAGTTTGAACAATGGCGGGAGTAGTATCCTTCCCACTTCTAGTAGTCACCGCCACTACCACATTGATGTTGCCGGTATTGCTCCTTGGGTTTGGCTCCGGTTGAACTGGAAATTGTGTAACGACCCGCTCTCGGGGGCCCGTTACTTATTTGATATTTGCGCAGGTCCTGTAGGTTACCAGTGAAAACAAAATAGCCATGATGCAGAGATGTACAAAAATACTCAAATAGTGTCCAATTATTACAATCCATACTGTACAAGATGTCCCAACAAATATACATGAAAGAAGAAAAGTACACAACTGAAAATAACTCTGGAAGCTGCGGTCTCATGGTTGAATTCTGACGCTATTAGCTCAGGAGCATCTATCTCCATATATACATCGTATGCGGTGCCATGGAGATGGAACCGTAGGTAAGTCACAACAATTCTAAATATAGAAAAGAAGCAGCGCACAAGTATGACAAAAGTAACTACGTACGAGCAGATCAGAGTGAAAAGTAAAGTACTGAGCAACAACTGTACACAACTGAGTAGTAAAGGCAAACTGAACTGAAAGGAGAGAACAACTGTACTGTGGTAGTGCAAGTGTAAAGCAGGCTAGGCAAGTGAAACGTACTACTGTTGTAGCTAAAAGTATGACAGGTAGAGTACTGGTGACTGTACAAGTGTAGTAAGTAACGTGCATGGAACGTGTAAAGTAAAAGTGACTGTGCAAAAGTAACTACACTACGTGACTTAAGTCGGAGAGTACAATATGTGACCATCAAGTCCATCTCTTGCCTGGACGCGACCCAGACGAATGCCGAAACACAGGCAGCAGGACATGTATTTTGCCGAAACACAGGCAGCGGGACGGGAAGATTGAACTCCAGTCACTCCCATACTCTCTCAAACTATGAGTTACCCCAAAACCCCAGTGAAGTGTCAAGTGTTCTGTGTACATGTTTTATACGGGATGTTCCACAAGATGTTCCATGCGATGTTCCACCAGATATTCCACAACATGTTCCACAACATGTTTCTCAAGATGTTATCAATTCCTTGTTCACGATGATAATTAACCAGGACCACTGGTTTTAAAACCAGAAAGTAAAGCAAAGTGGATGCTAAGAAATTTGAGGATAAAGACAAGTCCAACAAACATGGAATACAAAAACTGTTGGTTTAAGGGTGGTAGTTTCGGTAGCACACAATTTACCCAAGTTGATGTTTGTGTTTAACAACCACCAAAGTTGAAAGTTGGCAAGGTAATCTGTTGTTGATTACTTTCCTATTAGATTAGGTTTCTAGTTCGGTTCAAGTCAAGTAGCCGTTCGGAGGCTATAGTGGTGTCCTAAGTTCATACGGGTACACTTATCTAATTTTCTAACTTTAGAATTAGTCGTGACTTACTGATTTCGAGATCGACGTAGCAAGCCGGAACTGGATCTAGGGCTTCTACAGACGTTGGTGCACCTGCAATCACAAGAACACTTGGTTAAAGCGTGCGACATTTCTATTTAAATAATTTGGTCGTTTTGATTTTCTAAACTGGTTGAAAGGTTGTCGAAAACCGTTCTAAATTTTTCTATAGCCTAGATATGATGAAAATAATTTTATCGTAGGAAAAAATAATTTTCTGAAGCTTACATTAATTTTTATAATTTTTTAAGAGCTCAAAAATAATTTAAAAACTATTTTTCAATTTGTGACGTAATTATTCAAACATTTCTTCTGGGTGCAATCGGTATCGGAAAGTTGCAAATGAACTGTCAAAATGACCGTTTCGAAGAGTACTTTAACATATATTTTTCTCATATATAATTGTACGTGAAAATAGCAAGTTACGGATTTTTAATCGAAAATAACGTATTTAACTTTTAGGGTTAAAAATTAATTTTGGAAAAACTAAGCGTCGGATTGGAATGAAACTAGTGTCATTGGGTCCAGAACGTCATTTCTGATTTTCTGGAGCTAGTCTTGTAATTTTCTGAGGCCTGTAGAATTAGTTATGAATTTTTCATCAGAAAACCTTATTTTTTTGTAAATACGAAAATACGTTATACGCAAATACGTTTTAAAAAAATACTTTTTTTATAATACACTTACCCTCTCACTCTCGCATTCATGCATGGGGGGCTGCGTGTGTCTACGTCGGCGTTCGCAAGGAGGAGGGCGGCGAGGCGGTCGGGGACCGGCGGCGGTCTGCTGTAGCGGCGGCGGCGAACACAGAGGGGAGGCGGGTCGCGGCGGTGGCGTGGTTTCGAGGTGAAAGGGCGGTGGCGGCGTGGGTTGCTTCGGGGGTTGTTCGGGGATGCTGCTGAGGAATGGGGGACGGCGGTCGAGGCGGTGAAGTGCGGGGAGAGGTGGCGGAGCTCGGGCGTTGGATGAGGCAGCGAAGAGCAGGGTTGGGCGGTGTTCTTGTCGGCGGGGGTGGCAGCAGTCGGCGTCAGGGGGTGGCGACTGCGGCGGAGGGGGTTCGGTGCAGCTCGGAGAGCGGCGTCGATCTTCATTCGACGCTGCAGCGGGGGTCTTCCGGCGAGGCGGTGGTCGGAGAAGTGGAACGAGGCGCTCGGACAGGCGGTGCTGCTTATCGGAGCTGGCGGCGTTCGTTGTGGGTGGTGGGCGGCGAACGGAGCTCGGAGACGAGCTGAGCGGGGCTCGGACGCTGCTCTCGGCGACGTCGGAGGCTTTCGCTGGGGCTGTGGGGTTCGACGGTGCAGTGGGCAGCGGCAAGCGGCGCTGGGCGATGGCGGAAGACGCAGCTGCTCGTTGCAGCGTTGTCGTCGGAGGTTGGGGGCTTCGCCGTGAGGGTGAACGAGAGGGAGAGAGTCTGTGCATGCGTGTGTTGGTGGGTTTGAGAAGAGAACGAGAGAGATAGGAGAGAGCTAGCATCGTGAAGAGAAGCCAATGGAAAATTTTGAACGGGAGAGAGATTAACGGAGGGGAGAGTGTGAAGCCTGTGAAGAGAGAAAAGAATTAGGGGTTGTTTATATAGGTTATTAGTCAATGGTATTAAATGTAATTAGGTGAGTTTTAATTAGAGTTGTTGGGTTATTGACTAACTTTAGAAAATGGGCAACGACGTGAATCACATGGGTGCTTACGTGTAGGTGATATGTAATTTAGGTAAAAAGTAAAACCCCATTAGTGAACGTATTTTACAAAATCGAAATTACGATTTTGCCCCTGGAGTCAAACGTGTCCGAAAAATTACGAAAACATACCGACGGGATCGTATCAGCACGAGGATCGCGAATACGAAGTCCGTTTCAGGGTTTGAGTTACAAAAATACTAGTTTTTAATCAAAACGTTTAGGAAGCGGGTTTGCGGGTTCCCTATTGATTTGACTTCAGAAAATTACGAAATAAATGTGGGAAGCCCTAAATGATCATTGAATGTTACTGTAAAAGTTTGAAAACGTTTTGAAAATGTATGGATAGAAAATAAATTCATTTAGCCAAAACGGTAATAACTGAAAATGAATTTCTACCAGATCTTTTAGAGATATTTGATGGAACCCGATCTTACTAAAATACTTCATGACTAGTCTGATATCTCAAAATATTTTTATAAGAAATTTTTGAAACCGTAAAACTCCTGACAAACCATTATAAAATAGTTTAAAAATTGAAAATACGTGAATAGTTGTATTGAAAAAATACGAACCGTTACAAATTGATTTTAGGCCTTGTTGAGCAATGTGATTTTCTTCGCCAATTGCGCCATAATGGTGTTGAGGCTATCTTGGCCCGCCGATAATTTAGCGTTGATCTTCTTCTGCTCGGCCATAAACTCCTCAACTGTAGTCTCATGCTCGAATCTTTGCGGCGCTGGCAGTGGGTTTTATGGCATCCATCCTTGATTAAATTTGAGAGGGGTCTATAAGGCACCACTTATTGCCTTTGCTAGAATTGTTGTTGTTGTGGCGACCTTTGTTGATAGGTTTGTTGCTGAGGTGGTGGGCGAGCTTGTTGTTGCTGTGGTGGTTACTGAGGAGGTGTTAAAGTTCCACTATTGTTTGCATAAGAAAATATGGGTTGAGACTTCCAAGCCGGATTCACCCAAGAACCATTATTTCATCCACCTGGGTTGTAACCAGCAACATACTGAACCTACTCAACGGGTTCCTCATGTTCATCGTCGCCTACATACATGACGTGTCCTTGCCAATCATTTGTGTGCCCATTTGATGTCAACGTGTCAGGTACAACACAAGGCTCGCACAACTTCTTCTCAAGTCTCTCCACCACTCTAGATAGAGAATCAAACTTTTTTGCCAATTTTACCACTACCTTGGCTTCATATATGCTCATCAGCCCGCTGCTGATTGTTAGAGGCCATCTTCTCTAGTAACGTCGTAGCATCTGTCGGTGTCTTTGACAATATCGACCGATTAGCGGTGGCGTCAATAATCATCTTCGTATCCGCTTTCAGACCAATGTAGAAACTGTGCACGAGCTCCCAATCATCTATGTTGTGATGGGGGCATTGATGTTGAAGATCTTTGAAGCGCTCGCATGCCTTATAAAATGATTCTTGAGGGCCCTGCCTAAAAGACATCAAAGCATTCCGTATCTTTACGGTCTTCGAAGGCGGATAGAACTTGTTGACGAAGGCGCTTGCTAGCTCGTCCCAAGTAGTGAATGTGCTATGTGCTTGCATCCTCAACCTATTTTGAGCTTTATCTCGAAGAGTGAAGGAAAAAAGCCACAGGCGAATGGCATCCTCTGGTACATTAGGGATCTGAAAGGTGGCGCACTTCGCCAAGAACATCTGGATATGATAATGTGGATTTTTATGCGCATTTCCATGGAAGGGATCTTGTTGCATCAGCACAACAAGTCCCTTTTTCAGCTCAAAATTCTTCTCTGGCGACAACCGTGGCATAAGTACGGACGAAGTAGCCATGTTATTTGGAGTAAACCTATCCCGGATGGAAATAAGCATAGCTGTACGTCGTGGTGGAATAGTCTCCTCTGCCATTTGCTCTTCCTCTAAAATTTGTGTCTTTTCTGCTCTTAATCTCCTTACGATGTGCTCGATCTAAGGATCAAATAATATATCCTCGTCGGTTGCCCTCGATCGTGTGTACATGCACAGAAAAAGAGAATCTAGAAAGAATTGTTAGCATAATAGAGGAATAAAGGAAAAAGGAAAAAAATAATAGCTACGTAAACATTTAGAATATCGTCGCCTCCCTAGCAATGGCACCAAAAACTTGGTCGTCTCGGATAGTAACTCCGAAAACAATGTAGTTTAACCACAAGTGCATGGTTAAGTTGTAAGTGGGTATCGAATCACAGGGAGGAACTATTGGTATCTATATGGATTACTAAGCTATTGTAGATTGGTGGTGAAGAAATATTGGTGTCACAATCGTTCAAAGTGTTGTAAATTCAATTTATAAGAATGCCTAGGGCTTGGGAATCCCCACTATAGATTTCAAGCAATCAATATGAAACACAAATTTCTACATTACTACACTTGATTTAGGGTGAACTTGTCGCAACTAAATTGGGAACTAACGCACGCTCTCGTGCTACGCAGGTCTATAGTAATCTAAACTAGAGCCTCGCTCTCTCGCAAGCCTAGTTCAAATCACTAACATTAAGATCGACAATAATATTCAATTCAAACTTAAGCTCGCTCTAACGCAACTTGAGTTCGAATCTAGATCGTGATAGTTCGTATCCGTTTTACCATCATACAAAGGAATATAATTATAGAAATATAATAAAGATGCTGGCTTTGGTTGCTCTCACATCCCAACTCTAGGGAATCTCGATTATAGATATAAATCAAATATCTAGGGCATTCATTAGATCAAGATCCTCTCTCGAGCTCTTAAGATCCAATAGAAATCCCTAGCTATCGTAGTAAATCGATCACAATCTAACCCTTAACAAGTTTAGTGATATAGCAATTCAATAGATCTCACAAATCATACTTTAAATCCATAGGGTTTATTCCTTTGCCCTAGAGCAAAGAGACTACTCACAATTCATCATAGAAATCATGTTAGAAATAAGATATGCAATAGAATTCATCACAAAACTCAGATTTAGAGAGAAATAGAGCATAAAATATCAACTTGTAAGAGTTTAGACAAACCAATTTTTGAATACAAGCTTCAAGAATAAGAAATTTAGATCCTTCTCTCCAATCCTTTCGACAAAGGAGAAGTAGAACTAGAATTAAAACTAAGAAAATTATTCTAAAGGAGTCTCTCTTTTGGCAGCCCTCAAAACAGGGTATTTATAGTAGCCCAAAAAATTCAGAAAATCCTGACAAATTTGCACCTAAACAGCTGCAAGCCCTAGAATTGGGAATCTTCCCGACGGTGCACTCGGGTGAACTGCTCACTCGGTCAAGTAAGAAATCTGCAGGAATTGTGGTTTTCAGCGTTCTGGAAGTTCAGACCAGTAGTCCTCTCACTCGATCGAGTGATATTTATACTCGGTCGAGTAGGACCTACTGCAGATCATCCCTAGAAACAGAGAAGCGTCGAAGGATTTCTTCACAATTTTTATCTCCACTCGGTCGAGTGGTCTTCTCACTCGGTCGAGTGGAAATTTCCACTCGGCCGAGTACATTCTGGCTCTTCTTCAGGCTGGATTGGGCGTGTCACCTTCACTCGGTCGAGTGGGCTGCTTCACTCGATTGAGTAGCCTGTTTTTGTATGCTTCTCTCTTTCTTCTCGCTTCCTCTTCGTTTCTTTCGCCTCCCTTCTTCTTATACTCATCCTCCATCATCGTTAGCTCTCTGATATCATCATTAATGATGCTCCGGCACGTGTGTAGGCATTTGTGGCTCCAAATTGCTCCCGATTGCTCCATATTTCCTAAAATCAGACGAAACAAAGGAATAGTGAAATTTATCGTGAAAACGTCATATAATCATTAAAATTACTATATGATCAATCGTTATGGGATGTAAAAATGCAAAAATAAAGTGTAAAATATGAGCCTATCACACATCTCCTTACACATACCTCTTTATGACGGTATGTCGGAAATAAGAAATCACACTTTATTAGACATGGTGTGACCAATGGCAAGTGACGTTGAGTTTCCAACCTCCATCTGGGGCTATACCTGAGAAATTGCTGCATAAATTCCAAACATGTGTTGGAACCAGTGGGAGAGGTAGAAACTGATATTCCCCAACTAATCGTCAGGAAATCTAACAGGATTCCTCGAGCCCCTGAGAGGTAGGGGTCGAGGATAGCATCATAGTTAATGATGACCCTGTTAGCTTCAGAAAGCCATTCAGAGTAAAGACTATATGAAATGGCTCAATGTAGTAAAATCTGAAATGGATACCATGTGTGTTAATAAGGTATGTACTTTAGAAAACACACCAAAGGGAAATTTCCCATTGTCTGCAAATGAATCTTCAAGGAGAAAGATTAGTGCAGATGGAAAAATAGACACATACAAGACTAGGATAGTTGCGGAATATTATCATCAGACTATATGGATATACTACGGTGAAACTTTCTCACAAGTAGCCATGCACAACTCTATTCAGATTATACTTGTTATCGCTGCCTATCATGACTACAAAATCTTGAAAATTAATGTAAAAGTTACATAACTCAGCCAGACGGCTTCAAGGTCAGTGGGAACAAAGAGAAACCAGGTAAACTACAAAGGATCAGTGGAAATTCTTTAGTCATCCTCGTACTATACGTGGATAATATTATTTTGATAGGAAACATCATAGATATGCTGAAATCTATTAAAGGATGGCTATCATACCAATTCTCTATGAAGGACTTGGGAGAAGCATCATTCATGCTCGGTGTGAAGATCTATAGAGATAGATCTTAAAAGGATGCTAGTTCTCTCCCAGTCCAAGTACATTGATACCATGCTAAAATGGTTTAGCATGGTAAGGGTGGTTTTATACCCACCAATCATGGTGTAACTCCATCCAAGAAGATGTCTTCAAAGACTGAATTAGAGAGATCACATGAAGAGGTTTCAATATGCTTCGACCATTGGATCCATCATATATACAATGACTAGTCATAACCCGTGTCTGTATGGCATGGTTCATTTAAGATATTCCCTATTCAAAATTTTAGTTCCCCCAAAATTAAAGCACAATACTTGTTATTTAGTTCCTTCAAAAATTTTAGTTCCACCAAAATTTACTTCCTCTAGAGAATTTAGTTCCCCTAAAATTTTAGTTCCCACTAAAATTTTTGTTCACCCCAAATTTTTTTTCCTGTCAATTTAACATGTGCCCTAATGGCACAGTTCATTTAAAATATTCACCCCCTCAAAATTTGGATTCATTAATTTTAAACAAACATCAATAATTATAGATATATCATTGGAACAATACCCGTATATTTATAAATATATTATTTTAAATTTTTACATAGTTAGATTTATTTCAAATATATATTTTTTGGCCGATCCAGATCATAAATTATATGAATATAGCCCGACGTTGAATGATCATATAGGATGTTCTATTGCTTTTACTGATGGTATATTCAAAAAAAATTGATGATATTGTTGCAGGTGTTTGGAAGTTTATAAAGCATGTATCATTTATACTTTGATAATTTTCAAATGCATGTATCATCTAAACTTAGTTCTTCAAAATTATATATGCAAAATATGATTGTCTATGATTTTATATTTCCTTGCTATCTAAGTGGCACTAAAAATGTCATATTGTTTTGCTATCTAAGTTGAATAAAATGTTTTATTGCTTTTCTTTGTTATATAGATTTGCAAGTTTACATATTTGGTAAGGTTATGTGATACACTGGCAAGTACACATGCTCACTAATACAGGGATCTTTTTGGTCAGGTTAAATTTTTTCGTGGCGGAAAACTTCTTTATCAATATAAATTGAAGGTAAGCAGTGATGAATGGTGACATAAATAGGCTTGGAGAGGTAATGATGGAGACCTGGATTGTGCTGAAGAGCTGAGGGAACACTTAAGAAAGCTACAAATATTGAGTTAACATATACAATTAGAGCATTTGTTTTTATTAATTGGTGTAAAGAAGGCAGGGCTGAAGGACTGATGTATGTATGTATTTGTAAATGTCCTCGTATTTGTAAATGTCCTTGAGAAACAAATGACATCATCAAACTTTGGGGATACGTGTTATGGTTCGGAGATTCATAATTTATGGACCTTGCTATGTTTTGAAAAAACGAGGTATTTATTCTTTCGTGGACCTCTAATGGTAATATATAAATGCATTCATTCTTCATTTTGTGACAGATATGACTTAACCTGAAGTGTATATCTTTCCGAACAGTTGATATATAGTTGGACAAAATATTTTCTAATTGGATAAACAATGTTACTGGAGTTTGTTCATGTCTTGATGTATCACTTATGTCTGAAGGATAAATGTTTGTTTATTTGCACACATTTCTTCATGATCAGGTTAACTTGATGGGCAAAAAAAAAGCCTTTCAACTCATAAAATAATGAGTTTAGGTTCTCAAAACTCCCCCTTTCCTTCTCCCTCTTTCCATGAGAAAAAGAGAACAATGCATCAACTTCATGCCACATTGCCACCGCATCTACAACATATTGTCATTGATATACAAAATCGTGGAACATAGCAAGTCTGTCCATCGTTAGCAGCAGCAAGAGAAAATTTCAGTTGAATCCTATTGAAATTACGATATCCCACGTCATGTTAGATCCTTAACCATCATCACAATTCTAAAGCTTTGATATAGTCAATATCCATATCCTTATCCATGTTGTTATGTTATGGTTGCAATCTACATAATTTTACTTTGATGTAATATTGTGATAGGTAAAGTCGACACCATTACAAATTTAAAAGGAAAGACATCTATTTCCATTACAAATTCAACAAAATACATGCATCCATCAATCCTTCTGTCATGCCTTTTTTGCACCAATTAATACAAACAAATTAGCAAGTGTTGCCTAGCTTTCTTCTACTCCTATTCTACTATCATGGACGACTATAAGGCCAATTCGTATCAATGGGATACTAGAAATTTAATGCCAATTATGATCTGAATCCTTTTTGCATTTTACCTACAACAGAGCACACCTAAAGATCTCCAACCTCTACAGAGCGACAGTAAATGTGGAAGGCAATTATTGAAGCTTGTTGCACAAGTTACTTATCATCTCTAAGAGTGAGGTATGGTTAGCAACCCAACTCTCTAGCTATTTTGGCAATCCTACTCTCGTGAGATGATGTTGTTGATGCAGAGTTCTTCAAGAGCTGTCAGTATCTCATCTTCCTCTGACAATGGATCAACAACCTACACCGAAGTTTATATCAATAAAATGCAGTAACCTATGTGATGAGTGGATATTCATATATTTTTAGTGGGGATAACTCATGCACTATATCACACAAACCCCCATTTTACACACCACTTTATCATATTTCCGTTTCGTTTTACTCCTTAGGTGTTTATGTGCATTTCAGGTTGAAATCTAGCAAAATTGCTAAATGGAGTTACAGCAGTGAAAGGAAGAAATGAGGCGAATAGATGGAATCAAAACAGGAAGAATACCAAGAGAACAAGCCCCACGCGACCGCGTGTGTCACACACGGTCGCGTCGCCAAAATCAAGCCAAACATGGAGCGTGGATATGAAGATCCACATGGTCATATGGCTTTCCTATGCAACCGCATGGAACGACTCAGCCCAAGCCAAAGAGAAGATGAGCCACGTGGTCGCATGTGACAGATGCCATAGGAAATGCACAACCTTGCAAAAGACTGAATATCTGATCATGAATATGTGGTTATCTTCACTTTCTTTAATTTTTTCATTGAAGATAATCTCGTTATGATTCCAACGCATATTTATTTGCATTTTTCAAAGATCGGAGCAATTTTATACATTTTTTGGAAGACGAGCCCATAGTGTAAAATTGGCGACGCGACCAAACGACACAACCGCCTGGAAATCGATGCGACCGCGTCTAATAAGAGTTGAAAACACACCGAAAGTTGTTTTAGGGCATTATAGCGGCATGACCATGCGGGAAACGACGTGGTCGCATGATTCTGGACTTCCTGAGGTGTTCTGAAGTTGTTTTTATGGACAGAATCGACGCGATCGCATCGATTTTTGGGTTGGGATTTGCCCGACCCATTAGGATTTTATATGGCTTCTATATATACTTGAAGCACCGTTTGAGAGGGGGGATGCGATTTTCTCCAGGATTTCTACTTTTTCTTCCCTTGTAACTAGTTTAGGAGTAAGAGTAGGGTTAGGATAGTTTTATTTGATATTTTCTTGGAGCAAGCTTGTATATTTGGATGCTTTTAGATGCTATTCCATTGAGATAAGTTTTCCCCCTTTCTTTTATATGCTTTTTATGTGTTTCTTTATGTTTATCTCTGCAAATCTCTCTATGTGTAATGAGTAGTTTTAATCTAGAACATGATTGATCTCTATTTATGGACTTGAACATGGGTTGAGCCAATTACTTGGTTATTGAACGATGTTAGGGCTATGAATTATTTTCAACTTCATGCACCTGTCATTTGGGGATGACCAATGGAAGTTAGCTTCACCACATGAGGGGTAGACCTATCATAGCATCACGGAAGTGGATGATATGTGATAATTGGGTTGATGTATCATTGCATCACGGAAGTGGGGGGATATGGCAACCCGACGAACGACATGTGCTTACACGAGGCATTATCCTATCATTGCATCACGGAAGTGGGGGTAGGTGATTTCCTTAGGTTAGACAACCTCACCCTACGATCAATTCAATACTTAGACAATGAGGTCATTCCCGTGTTCAACACACATTAGAGCGATATCTAGCCCTAGAGCCCTTTCCTTCTGTTTATTTCTCCCTATTCCACATCTCATGTAGCTAGCCACGGCCTAAGATTGGCTGGTACTCAATTACACAACCTCCATGCGGATGACCGTTAACAATATGACGACATAGTGTGCTTGCAGTTACAAATATCGAAAGCTTTAGGTAGCACAACGCTATGCAAAGATGCTTCTTTGCAAGCACAAAAAAAATTAAAAATACAAAAACGATTTCACCTGACACGTTTATATTTCACAATCTATGAAGCTACATATATTTCCAAAAATATATTTTTTTCCTGACAATGAAAGGTTAGAAATGCAAATGGATATGAAGTATTCCGATTGAAGTCATAGATATGTTGATATCTATGTTAACATGCACCCAAGTTTATATAAGTAGAATGCAGCAAACTATGCAAAGCTGCTTCTTTGCAACCAAAAAAAATTAAAATATAGCTAGCAATCCCCCTTTAAACTATATATAGGTTGTCAAATGAAAGCAGAATTCTGTTTAAAACAAGGGATTAATGTAGAGCACGTGGCACCTGATCCAATGGATCAGGTGCAAGACACAAAAGGGTGGGACCCAGCGAGTACAAGCCCATGTAGGGGCTTGCACTTTCCACCTTTTTTATATCTTAACATGTGATTCATTGGATCAGGTGGCAGCTTTTCTACATTAAATCCTTAAAACAAAACATATATACTTATAGGTATCAAATAGAAATTGCTAACTACTAACAAAATATATGTACATATATGTATCAATCTCTACTAAGCATGTGCTGATTTAAATTAGGCATTTGATTTCCCCATTAACTACAAAATCCCAACTTTTTCAATATTCCCATTTCAAAACACCATCTTTAAGCATTGTTTTCCATTTCTCTTGTCTAAATCACACAAAAAGAACACAAATCAAATTAGAATCATATTTGAAACATGAACATTCAGTGGTACTCGGTATCCTAAATGCATTTAGATTGTTCTTTTGCAATAATAGAAACTAAGTGAATCGCCAATCAAAAGTAGCATTCCCATACCTGAAACAAAAAGGCTATTGTTCTCATCCCATATTCATTTGTTTTTCAGATTATGCAAAGCTCTGCATCATTCTGATATAGAAACATGCTCATTATCATTAATATCCCAATCCTAAACACAAATCATGTTATGATAGAATAGAAACTCGACCCCAATTGAACTATATGAAATGGACATTATTACATGTGCAAAACTAACTGAAATTTTTCCTATACATAATTAGAAAATCTATTAATTATTTCTAAGTTCTAGCATACAATTGATCAAAGACACTAAGCACTGTGTACTTGCCACCCCAAGATTGACGACTGATTATGCCATTTCATCATCCGAATCAATTGCTTTAGCAATTCACAAGTAAAAACTGGACTTTAAAATTAAATTGGACTTTAAAATTAAAAAACCGAACTTTATATAAAAAATTCACTTGCCTCCTAATTGATATCGAGAGGAACTACACCCCACTATTTATGAACTACATAAACAGAAACAGAATAAAAATGTGAAACGAAGTAAACTTTTATTTGCATTCAGTGCTCACAGGCATCGATTTCATCGTCGATGTCCTCTTCCCTAAAGATATTATCTTGAGCAGACATGCCCACATAAGATCCAGCCCTACAAATAGTAGAGTATTTACAGAAAAGATCTGAACAGCAAGCACAAACTGATGTCTTTTCCCTGAGATTTGAGAACATAATCTTTGTGCAACAAATCACAAAAAGCATATATGTTTAAATTGAAAGAGCACTTGATATACAACCTAGGTTCTATGTTTTGAACGGGTAAGGAGGTGGGTTTTCCATTTAGAGAGGGGCGGGCGAGGTGGGGTTCAAGGTTTGAGGGGGGGCGAGGGTGTGTGTGTGTTTTTCCATTGGACTCCAATGATCGTGTAAGGATTCGTGGTGAAGGGCTTCGAGATAGGGCTCATCTGCTCTCTCATTCAACCTCCAGTAGAGTGCCGCATCTAACAAGTGATGTCAAAGTTGTTGGAGCCGATGGCGATCACATCTATATGCTCCTTATGGATGCCAGTGATCGTGCTTAGCTCCGTTATGAAGGGCTTTGAGATGGCGATTGTCCAGAGAATGGTCTTGGGTTATGGTTTCGAGGGCGTATTTTTGTTGGGGGGCAAGGGGCAATTTTTGTTGGCATTTTGTGTGAGAGAGAGAGAGAGAGAGAGAGAGAGATATATATATATATATATATATATATATATATAAGTAAGTGAGTGGGTATATATGTATAAACAGGGGACTCCATCAGGGTGTGAGCCAACAAGCAGAGCAGGCAAGTGAGACGATGGGAAGCAGTCACCTTACACTAGAACTACCAGGCATGCATATATTATATATATACTAGTCATACCCCGTGCCCGCGGGCACGGTTCAATTTAGATATTTCCCCCTCAAAATCTTAGTTCTCCCGAAAATGTAGGCACGATTAATTTTAGATATTCCGCCCTCAAAATCTTAGTTCTCCTGAAAATGTGGACATGATTCATTTTAGAAATCCCCCCTCAAAATCTTAGTTCCCCCGAAAATTTAGCTCATCCCAAGGAATTTTGTTCCCCAAAAATCTTAGTTTCTCCCAAAATTTAGTGCACTCCAAATATAGTTCCACTTCAAAATTTTAGAGTTTCCAGCTAAATTTTCACTTTCCAAAAATATTAGTTTCTTCCAAAATTTAGTTTCCAAAGAGATTTTAGTTCCCCTCAAAAAATTTAGTTTACCCCAAATATTAATTCCTACCAGATTTAGTTCCCTCAAAAGTTCCATCCAAAAATTTGATTACCTCCAGATTTAGTTTCCCTTAAAATTTTAGATTTTAGTTTCCCCAAAAATTTATTTCCACCAATATTTTATGTTTTAATTACCCGAAAAGTTTAGCTCCTACCCAAAATGTAATTCCCCATAATTTAATTCCCACAAAATGTAAAATTTTAGTTCACTGAATTTTTTTAGTTCTATGTATTCTGTCTTCGCATTTCCTGGCATCGAGCAAGGAGTTAAGAGCAGTGCATGATACATGAATGCAACAGATATACATGATGTTGGCAAAGCAAACATATTCCATAAGATCTCCCGCTGCTTATATTGAGCTTATTATGTGTTAACACATGTTGCCAGCATGTTAATCAAGGCAGGAGAAGCAAAGTGGTGTAAATTATTTTACCTAAGAGCAGTTTTTCTGCCCAATGATTTGTTATGTAATTTTAAATGAAAAATAATAACCAAAGCACAATAATTGTTATTCAATTTTTCAAAAAAATTATTCCCCAAAAATCTAACTCTGTTTTTGTGTGAACTAAGAAAAACATCACAGATTCATATTTCACACAAAAACATGCAGGTTCAATATAACATCAGGATATAACAATCACATCAGGATTCAAATTTGAAATCAATTTGGAACCCAATGAGTTCAAGATCATATCCTGTTATTTGATATTCATATTCATATTCATATTCATATTCATATTTCACACAAAAGCATTCAGGTTCAATTTAACATCAGGATATAACAATAACATAGGATTCAAATTTGAACTTAATTTGGAACCCAATGAGTTCAGGATCATATCATGTTATTTGATATTCATTTTCATATTCAAATAACAACAATGAGTTAAATTTAACAGCGCAATGTTTTTATGTGAACTAAGAACTCAATTTAACATCGCAATGAACTTGAGTTATTCAAATAACAGGATACATTTAACTCATTGTTAAATTTATCTATCTATATTCAGTTAAATTTTCTGAGTTACAATCTATCTATATGTATTGCGCAATGAGAGTATCACAATATGAATATGAATATGAATATGAATAGATAGATAAATTTAACCTAGAAATAACCGGTTCAATTTGAGTTAAATTGAACTTGCATATGTGTGAAATACATATAGGGAAATTATATGTGTGAAATACATATGGGGAAATTAGAAATCTGATGATACATCAAGGAACTTGAACAATCCCCTCCAACATCATGGAAATCCGCTTTTTTCTTTACTTTTCTATTTTTGTCATTTGACCTTGTGTGGCTTTCTTTTTTTTTCCTGATGCCTGATGAGTTCCATCTTGCTCCAAATTCTTCAACCTGGCATACAAATATCAAACATCATCAAAAATTGATTTTCAAGACTATCTGGAATTAATTTACCTCCAAAGCAAATTAACAATCATGGGAATCATTCCAAAGCAAATTAATCATGGGAATCATTCCAAAGTAAATTCACCATTCATAAAAGTTCACAGGTTTCTATTTCTTTCAAGTCTTTCAAGAATCAGACATGTACTTTCTCAATTGAAGGACTGAAAGCTTCCGTACACATACTTCCATGAATATGTAAGGAGCTAGCTACACATTATTGCAAATATCAACCTATATGAATATGATAAGCAGTAAGACATGAAAGAACCTATATGAATATGAATATGATATGAATATGATAAAAATACAACATTTAAGGCAATACTCACTCACCAAAGAAATCCAGAATTTGGATTTGGATCAACTCATATACATAGCAAAGTGCGCACAAAATTTGGATTTGGATCTTTGTGATATTCTAGGTATTACATAGTAAATATTAGCCTTATGCAATATATTCATGTATGAACTATGAAGTGCCCATTTTGCTGTTTAGTATTGTGTTGTCCACTGCCAAAAAATCAAAAAAATCAAATATAGTACTTGAAGGTCAAAAAGAGCCCGAGGTATAGCTAACGGTGATAGGGAACTGGGAGAGCTTTATAAAAAGTTTATAGGTCCAAATCCAGTTTAGGATACAGAAAATGGGGAAAAGAAAAGAAGAAGAGAAAAAAGAGTGTCAAAGTTATACAGCCCTTCTTCAAGAAAGAGATTCAAATTATTAATAGCCTTGTCTTGATACTATGAAATTTTGCAAGTCCTTATTATTTCATCACTCATTTTTCAATCTCCTACAATATGTTTACACTGTCATACTTCATATGCTGACATTAACCATATCATACAATCACAATCCTATGTCCCCACCCAGTATCCATAATACATTGTTGTGAAAAGCATCAGATGCCCTTCCCTTTTTTCCATCATCAATGTAATATGAGGTTGTAACACAATGCATTTAGATTTTATATGCAGATTGACCTTCCTGATAATAGTTCTTTCAGTAGAAACTCTTTATATTAGAAACTCTATATATTGGATATGTGACATTTATTTTGTTCATCTAGAGCATCTGAGAAAGAAATCAATGAGGAACACCCACCATTAAACAACTGAATGAAAATGATTTGAAGCTAGCTTATCAAATTCTAAGCAAGGAGTATCCAAGACAATGATATGTAATATACAGGCTGAAGTAGAGAGTAGCATGGTTATGGAATATATGATTGCCAATATACTTGACAACTTGTGGTATTCTCAAACTATGTGAATAATTGCATCTGATGACAATGGAAGGATAGAAATCTGTGCTAATTGTTTTTGTACTTCTAGTTCAGCTTCACTTTCCTTTTCAGTAGCATGAAGTAAAATAAAAATTTGAAACATTGGGCATGGATTTAAAGTCACTGCCACCCCATCTTCAAAAGGCACCTACATATTTGACCAACTTCTACATACATACATATGATAATTTTTGACCCATGTGTCATAAACCTGAGTGGATTATGCTAATTGCATGCAAAATGTATTTTCGTAGTTTGTATATGCTAATCATTATCAATGGTACTCAGGCAAAAAGAATATGGTCAAACTTCAAACTTTAATTACGGAATATTCAAACTTCCCAGTTTGAAATATAACCAAATATTTAGAACTGGGAAGTTTGAACATATATTCAAAAAACTTTCCATGCATATAAACTTCAAACCAAATATCATCGGTTTATATGCATGAATATGTTCAAACATCCAACTTAAAATTCAAACGTAAATTCAAAACTCAAAAATTGTATAACTCATAACTCATTACTCATAACTCAAAAAATTTCTACATAACTAATAACTCAAAAAATTGTATATTTCTACATAACTAATAACTCAAAAAATTGTAGATTGCAAAAATGGTATATTCACATTCCAAAAATTGTATATTTCACATTCCAAACATAACTCAAAAATTGTATATTCACATTCATAACTCAAAAATTCAAACATAACACTTGAGAATCAAACATAAAACTGTATCAAAAATTCAAACCCAAAATTTATCTCTTACACTTGAGAATCAAACATAACACTGTAAAATTTAAATCCTCATGACACTTTAAATAACACTGAATATACCAGTTGAGTATTTTTGATATTTACATAACAATGAAGTTTACATAACACTGAATCAAAAATTGAGCCCCATGCATATAAACTGATGAAGAGGCTGCAAGCTATATAATAACACACCAAGAGTATGGACTGTTCAAATCACCTGATGTTGGATGAATTGAAACTTGAACTTATGAATATCCCAGTTAACTGTTCAAAGCACCAAAGGGTATGTTAAAAATTTGAAGTGTCCTGAGGTAAATAACACTGAAACTTGAAATTTTGATCTTCATATAACAGTATAACACACCCAGAAGACCCTCCACCTTGCAAAAATCTGAAAATACCAAAAGAAAATGGCTAACATGAGAAAAATGCCAAAATACATTGAGAATTGAGAGAATTGAGTGAATTATAACTCAGTTTGCAGTTGAGAGAATTGAGAAAGTTGTTTAAATACATAATGCAAAACTGAGAAAATTAATTGGTTAAATACAAACTCAGTTTTACATTCTCAAGCTTCATCCAAGCTCATCCATTCTCCTATTCAAGCTCATTTTAATTTCATACCCTATCCCTTCACTTATTTGAATTTCATTCTCAATTTCATTCTCAGTCAACATATTGCAATTTGAATGCATACCCTATTGAGTATGCATACCCTATTGAATGCATTCATGGGATAGGGTATGCATACCCTATTGAATGCATTCATTCAAATTACAGTAATGCATACCCTATTGAGAATGAAATTCATTACTGCAAACTTATTTGAATTGGTTCAATAGGGTATGCAGTCAAATGAATGGATATGCATTCATTCTCAGGACATTATTTGAAGCATATCCTAAGAATGAATGGATATGCATTCTCAACATTATTTGAGAAAATTTGTTCAATTAGCTGAAACTTTGTCCATGTGCTAGCTCCATGTTTTAGCAATGTGAGTTTGTCCAAGTTTGTCCAAGTTTGTCCATGTGCTTCTATTATCCTGGAATGAATGGATATAATCTGGAATGGAGAGAATATATGAGATTATCCAAGTTTATCCATTAGCAATGCTAGAAACAATGCTTGGTTATATAACAAATAAAAAACTGATATTATATCCTGGAATGAATGGATATAACCAAGTTTATCTCAGTTTATCTCATCCATTCCAAGTCTGTTTCTAGCATTGCTTCTATTATCCAAGTTTATCCATGTGCTTCTATTATCCAAGTTTGTCCATGTGCTTCTATTATCCTGGAATGAATAGAATGCAATGTGTCCTGAGGATTGACTGAATTTTTGCTGAGGATCATAGAAGTGGAATGCAAAAATTCTCAGGACATAGAAGAAATGCTATATTTAAAGTGTCCTCAGGACACATATATCTGAATTTTTGCTGAGGATATATTTTTGAGAATTTTCAGGATATATCTGAATGCAAAAATTCACATATAGCTGAATATTCAAAAATTCACATATATGTCTGAATGCATTTTTGCTATGTGTCCTGAGATAAATATTCTATATGTCCTCAAAAATCATGCTATGTGTCTCAGGACAATATTTATCTCAGGACAATATTTATCTGAATTTTTGCTATTTGAATTCAAAAATCATCACCTCAGATATATTTTTGCATTCAAATATATGTGAATTTTTGAATTTTTGCTACTTCTATGTGTCCTGAGAATTTTTGAATATATCTGAATTATCTCAATCCTCAGGACACATATATCTGAATTTTTGCTGAGGATCACTTGGGAATTTTTGCATTCTAGCAATGCTTCTATGATCCTCAGGACACTTTATATAACCAAATTCAATAGGGATTAGAATTCTAGCATTACTATCTCATTTGATTTATCTCTTACACTTGAGAATTGACTGAATTTTATCTTCTATTATCCATTAGCAATGTGCTTCCATATCTCATCCAAGTTTGTCAAATGAATGGATATAATCTCATCCATTCCAGGTTTTTTTTGCATTCCATGTTTTAGCAATGTGAGATTAGCTATGTGAGTTTGTCCAAGTTGCATTGTTTTAGCAAGCTCCATGTTTCAATTATATAATCTCATCCATTCCAGGTTTTTTTGCAACTATCAATGAATTCTCACCAATTCTTGATGTCATCCATTCCTATGAGTTAATCTCAAAAAATTGATATGGCTGAAAAAAATAGATCTTCTAAATTTGCAATTTGATATAATTCATTGAAATTTGCAATTAGATATTGACAGAAATTGGAGAATGGACTGAAATTTGATATCATTCATTGAAATGGACTGAAATACCAATCTCTGAAATGCAAACAATCTTTGAAATGCAAATTTCAGTCAATTCTCAAAATTGATAACCACTCAAAAAAATAGATATATCAATATCAAACTCACAAAACTGTTTGAGAACTTTTCTAATTTGAATGAATGATATCAATAGCATTCATTCAAATTAGGTATCAGTCCATTTGATATCATTCATTCAATTTGATATCATAGGCAGTTTGAGAGCTTGCTAATGAGAATGTACTGATTTGAACTAAGTTTCAGCTTTCAAAATTTGATATCATTCTCAGGACAATCTCTGAAATTTGAATGTACTGATTTGAGCTAATGAGAATGTGCTAGCTCTCAAACTTTGTTCATTCAAAATTTGATACCATTCTCAGGACAATCAGTTTGCAGTGAGCAAACAATCTCTGATATTTGATACCATTCTCAAAAGTGATAACCAATATCAAACTCACATTGCTAATGGATAATTCCAATATCAAACTCATAATCAACATTGACAGGACACTGAAATTTAGGTAGAAGAGTAAATTGAAATAGCTACTGGGCTTAACATAATTTACAGCCAGATCAACAATGTTTATCAAAAATCTACTTATCAACAATGTTTATCAAATTTTTATCAACAATGTTTATCAACAATCAACAATGTTTATCAACATAACATAATTTTGATATGGCTGTTTATCAACATAACATAATTTTTGAATCTCATCCATTCCAAAATTTTTGAATCTCATCCATTCCAAAATTTTTGAATCTCATCCATTCCAAAATGTTTATCAAAAGCTACAGGACACATTGCAACATAATTTTTAAATCTCATCCATAACTGAATTGGCAATGCATTTCATTTATCATCAGTTAACAAAATCCTGTCATTGCTTATGGATTGCCAATGGCAATGACAGGATCAGTTAACAAAATCATGTCAATGAAATGCATAACTGATGATTGCAATTCTGTCCTGTCAATCCTGTCAATTGCAATTCTAATGAATTGCAATCCTGATAATTAATAATGCATAACTGATTATTGCAATTCTAATGAATTGCAATTCTAATGGTCCTGTCATTAGGATTGCAATTCTAATATGGCAATTCTAATATGAGGATAAATGAAATGGACAGGATTTTGGCATATTGCATAGAGATTAGAATTTAATTGCATAAACTTATAAATCTATATGCATATTCTTTTTGGCATATTGCATAGAGATTAGAATTTAATTGCATAAACATAGAGATTTATATGTGTAATTAGATTCTAAACATAGAGATTAAATTCTAATTGCATAAACATAGAGATTTTGGCATAGAGATTAGAATTGATAAACATAGATTTAGAATTGCATAGAGATTAAATTTGAATGTTGTGACATGATCAATTAAATTCTAATCTCTATGTTCTCCAATTTATATGTGTAATTACTCATATGTTGTGACAGGATCAGTTATTCAGTTATTTTTGAATATGAAAAAAACAATGAGAAATTGATAAACAATGAAAAAAACAATGAAAAAAACATAGAGAATTGATAAACATAGAGAATTGGCATACCTGAAAAACCAAACTCAAAACACCAAGCTGTGATGAAGCTCTAACTAAGGGATGAAGCTTTCACTGAGGAGTGTGGGTACATGATAATACAAAATTACACAGTCAGTAAAAAATTCAATTGGGGGAGTGATATGTTTAGCATTCAGTAAAAAATTCAATTGGGTACATGATAATACAAAATTAACAGGATACCAAGTTTAGCATTAAAAATTACACAGTCATTAAAAAGTTTGAGTGACCTTAGATATGTTTGAGTGAGTGATATCAGGACAATTGGTTACTATATTTATGCAATTAAATCCTATATTCTCATACTCAATTTCTCATATTAACATAAGAGTTTGTGAGTTAATGGATAAGAGTATGAGAATATGAGAATATAGATATCATAAGAGCTTTTGGATATCCACATACTCAATTACACATACTCAATTAAATCCTATATTCTCATACTCTTATGATATCCATATTCTGGATATCATACTCAATTACTCATACTCAATTACATATTAATTGTATATCCATATTCTCATACTCAATTACACATACTCAATTAAATCCTATGTTAATCCAAAAACTCTTATGATATCCACATACAACCTATATTCTCATACAACCTATATCCACATATCAAGTTTACTGAATATCACTCAATTACACATACTCAGAATATTGGTTACTCAAAAATTTTTATGAAGATTATTAACAGGATATCAGGACAATTACATGATATCAGTTTGATTGACTTGAGAATCAGAAATTTTATGAAGGTCACTCAAGAATATTAACTTTATTAACTCAAAAATATCACTCAGAAATTTTAAATCAAGAACTATCACAGGAAAATATTAAAAAAAATGGACAATGCAGTGGGGTGCTATGTTTGATGAGGGTTGAAGAAACATACGTTGAGCTGCTTGATCTTGGCGTGTGCTCTTCTTGATGTACTACTGGTGTGAAGCATGGCAAAGATGGCGAGGAGCTCTGGTGTGCTGATTGAAATATCACTCAGAAATTTTAAATCAAGAACTATCACAGGACAATGCAGTGGGGTGCTGATGAGGGTTGAAGAAACATACGTTGAGCTGCTTGATCTTGGCGTGTGCTCTTCTTGATGTGCTGCAGGTAGAAGAAGATGGCGAGAGCTGCTTGATCTTGGCGGGCAAATTGCAGGGCTAATTTGTGATGTGAGCAACAAAATTTCCCGCCCATTGTGATGTGATCAAATTGCAGGGCAAATGTGTTTCCCTCCAATTTTTACCTCTATGATGCAAACGAAAATGTTTAATTCAATTTTTTTAAAAAAAAATTATTTTAGGCTGATGTGAGTTCTGTGATGTGATCAAAACCCATTTGATTTCTTATCTCCAATATCTCATACTCAATTTCTCATACCCTATATACAAACTTTATAAACATCACACCCAATTACACATAACCAAAACCAAATTCTCTTATCTAATATCTCTTATCCATTATCTCTTAACCAAAATCTCTTATACATACAACAATACACACATCCACATACAACATTACACATAACCAATTTCTCTTATCCAATTTCTCTTATCCAAAAACCCATGATAACATCCCTGTTTTATAATATAGATATATATTATATTATGCATGCCAGCCTCTCACTATTATATATATTATATATATTATATATATTATATATATTATATATTATATATATTATATATATTATATATAATATATATATATTATATATGCATGCCTGGTAGTTCTAGTGTAAGGTGACTGCTTCCTAGCCTCTCACTTGCCTGCTCTGCTTGTTGGCTCACACCCTGATGTAGTCCCATGTTTATATATATACACACACTCACTTACTTTTCTATATATATATATATATATATATAAAAGAAATTGGCACAGCTCATGGGGTTGGAGGAGGAAAAGTTGCGACAGAAGAGTAGAATTGATTGGCTGAGTCTGGGAGACAAAAACACAAGCTTTTTCTATACAGCAATGAAGGCGAGACAGAGCCACAATAACTTAGGGCATTTAGTGGAGGCTAATGGAAGTCAAAACAACTCATGGGAAGAGCCCAGAAAAAACGCCCCCGTGTACTTTGAGGCACTCTATACGTAAACCAACTACTGGACTGTATTCCCCAATATTATTCCCAAGCGTAAAGTCACCCCTGAAGCTGCAAACTGGCTGGAGAGAAGGGTTTGTATGGAAGAAGTTAAAGAGGTGGCTTTCCAAATAGGGGTGGATAAATCCCCTGGTCCCGATGGCTACAATGGATTTTTTTTCAACAATGCTGGAGCACAATAGGTAAAGATGTAACTGAAGATGTCCTCTCTTTCTTCCGCTCATGTTCTTTGATGCATCCCATAAACCACACCAACCTAACATTAGTTCCCAAGAGCTTGAAGGTATCTGGACTCAATGCCTATAAACCCATAGCGTGCTGCAATATATAAGGTGATTAGCAAAGTTATCTGTAACAGATTGAAAGTGGTTATCCATGAATTAATTTCCCCTAACCAATCTGCTTTTCTGAAAGGTATACTCCTTTCTGATTGTGCTCTATTAGCACATGAGCAAATCAGAGACTTTAGCAACCCCATAGGAGCCAGAGCTTGCATAAAATTAGATTTAAAAAGGCTTTTGATAGTGTCAACCGTGAATTTATACTATTCATGCTTCGCCAAATGGGAGTTAGTGGGAAATTTGTGGACTGGATTAAAGAATGTATTATGACCCCAACCTACTCCGTTATAATTAATGGATCCCCTGTGGGGTACTTTGGAGGGAATAGAGGCTTAATGCAGGGTGACCTTCTTTCCCCGTACTTATTTGTAATCATTATGGAAGCATTCTCATTATTGGTGGATAAAGCTATCAACACTCATACCATTCACCCAATGAGGAGAACTGGAGCTATCTTCCATCTCCTTTTTGCAGATGATTTATTACTGTTCTGTCGTGCCACTGCATTCTCGTTTGGGGGGCTTAAATCTTTACTTTCATACTTCACAAATCTTACGGGGCTGCAGATAAGTTGAGACAAGAGCATGTCTATTTTCAGTAAGGGCACCAAAAACTCTCCAAATTTGGCTAGCTTGCTTGGAATTAATTGGGTACTTCTATTACTACTTATTTGGGTCTACCTTTGTCTACAAGATATCCAAATCCTGCAATGTATAATAGGCTTGTAGATAAGTGCAAAAAGAGGCTAGTTGGTTGGTCATCTTCACTTTTATCTAATGCAGGCCGTATGGAATTGGTTCGCTCAGTTATATATGGAATGGTAAATTTTTGGATGTGGGCTTACAGAATTCCAAAAAGTGTATTACGCACTATTACATCTTCTTGTAGGAAATTTATATGGGGTTCTTCACATACATGGGTGTGGAAGGATGTATGCACCCCTAAAGAGGAGGGTGGTGTGGGAATGAGGTTGCTATCTGAACTCAACTTGGCAGCAGGTGTGGGCCTGACTTGGCGAATGCTATCATCACAGGGATTATGGGCAAATTATATGAAACACAACTATAGAGACAGTGGCTCTTTCTATGCAGCGAAAACCAACCCAGTTCAGTCTGGTACTTGGAAATTTATGTTACACTGCAGGAGATACTCAAAGAAACTTATCAAATGGGAGGTTTGGGATGGAAGATCGACCCTATTTTGGTTTGACAATTGGTTGGCATGCGGACCCCTTTGTGACATTTATGATACTCCAGCAGAAGCAAAGGGTAAAATGGTTAGAGACTATTGGAATACCATGGGCTGGTCCAATGATCCAGAAATCAGTCAAATTCGGCCTATGCTACAGGCCATTTCACTTCGCCAGGGGAGCAACACTTGGGCATGGTCTCCTAGGCCAATATATACATTCAAATCTGATTGGGACGGTACGAGGCGACAAGGTACACTCTTTCCATACTACCGGATAGTTTGGTACAAAAACCATATACCTAAAATGGCACTAACTCTCTTGCGAGCATTTCATGGCAAACTATTCACTATGGATCTGCTTATTAAATGGGGATCAACTCTCCTTCTCACTGTGTATTATGTGATAGTGGGGTGGAGGAGAGTGTAAAGCATCTATATTTCGAATGTAGTTATTCAGGCTACATCTTGAGAAGAAGTCTACTTAAATTGGGAGTAACGGTACCCATTATGCATGTACAAGCAGAAGTTGGGGACTACTTCCTTGCCTATTATGTCAAGAAAGATACAATGAGTATGTTAGCCAAGACCACCCTGGCTGTGATGGTCTGGCATATCTGGAAAGAAAGAAATAGGAGGATATTTGACAAAGTCACAAAGACCAAAATTCTATTACTTGAAGACATTGCGGCAGACGTTCGAATTGCTCTCAAAGACCAGGATCAGAATGCACCTGATGCAAGCAATGCAATGGCAAATTGGGAGTTTAGAGATGATGGATAGTGAGTAGCTTTTTGTACAATTTTTGGTATGGAGGGGGGAATTGTTAGTGGATAGTGACGACGCGTGTGCCCTCTCCTCTCTCTAATGTTACCCCTTTCCCCAAATACCACTATGAATGTTTTTGTGCACATTTTGACATAAATAAAGACTCACGCTAATTTTTCATGTATACGTGTATATATATGTGTGTGTGTGTGTGTGTGTGTGTGTGTGTGTGTGTGTGTGTGTGTGTGTGTGTGTGTGTGAAGAATATGCGGTCTTTATTGATCTCACAAGAAAAAGTACACGGCGCAAGGGGATGGGGATGGAAGTTACTGTAAGAGGGACAAGGCACATGCGCCTTCTCCCACCATACTTAACTCCATCCTTGACCCTTGGAGCCTAAGTAGCAAACAAAAGTACAATCAAAGCCAGGGAAGGAACATATCATCCAAGCAACCCCCAATTGGATAGGGGCTCATACGCAGCATCATCCCGCTCACACTCCAAGTGCCTCAACGGAACTCTGACATCAGCAGCTATATCCTCAAAGAGAAGAGTCTAAATCCTGCTCACTTCCTCAAAGAGCCTCCTGTTCCTTTCCCTCCAGGTGTGCCAAACCATCGCAACAAGAACTGTCTTGGCCAGAATCCCCCCAACATCCCTAATGTTATAGTGGGCTAAGAAAAAGTCACCAACCCCTGAGAGTGTGCAAGGTGGAGCCGTAGTGATCCCCAACTTTAGGAAAATCCTGCATAGGAGGTAATTAGCAAAACTACACTCAAAAAGAGGTGATCAACGCTTTCATGTATAAGATCAGAGCATAAAACACAATAGGGAGAAGAAGGCACTCCCCAGTGGACAAGCTTGTCACGGGTAAGAAGCTTCCCGTGAAACGCACGCAACAGAGTGATAGCCATCTTCGGAATATGCCCCTGATACCAGACCACTTTGTAGAAAGGAAATAAGGGCCTAATAGTACAAGACCCAGCCCAAATGTCATGAAGAGAAGCCGATTTCAAGCACCAATTCCAAGAGTCCTCTCCAGGAAGAAGAATAACCGGATTAATGATGTTTTTAACTTGTAGGAGCACGGGATCATCAACCCAACCTTCCGTAGTCCAATATTCACAAACCATTCTCCTTTCTTCCCCCATAGGAATATATATATATATATATATATATATATATATATATATATATATTACATTTAACAACTGTTTTTGAATCATAGGGCTGACTGGGACAAGCTGACTAGGACAAACAGGTTGATAGAAAGACGGCTTGGATTTAACCTTGAGGAATGGATGGTTGAGGTGAGATTTTGTGGAAACTTTTGGAGAGAAAAACATTTCTAGGGAAATGAAAGTTTCTAGGGAATGAAAGTTTCTGGGGAATAGCAGAGTGCATGCAATTAATGCATTTGGGAAAAAACTTTAACTTACACTTAATGCTGCAGATCGAGTATTGTTGCAGCTCAAATGATCTCTCCTTCAACGGGGGCCCACCATCTCTTCGACACATGGGACAACAAGATGAAGGCGCAAGCTAAATTTTTTTACGCTACTTTGTAGTTCCACGTCGAAGGCGCCCTGTCGAATTTGTTGTTTTATGCCAAATTTGTTGTTCCGTGTCGACCACGTCAAAAGCACCCGCGAAATATTTTTACACTAATTTATTGTTTCGAGCCAATGGCGGCGGCGGCGACGGCCGCGCTGAATTAGTTGTTCGGCGCCGAAGGCGCCCGCTAAATTTTTTTACGCTAATTTGTTGTTCCGCGTTGAAGGCGTCCATGCCGAAGTTGTTAATCTGTGTTGAAGGCACCCTTACCGCTAAATATTATACGCTAATTTGTTGTTCCACGTAATTTTGGCTGTGGAAATAATTTTTTGGAGAACAAAGATTTCGCGGGGAAAATCTTAAATGAACCGTGCCTGTGGGCACAGGTTATTACTAGTATACATATACATATACATATACATATACATATATATCTTGGGGAGAGCGTAATATTTTGAGAGAGAAAATTACGGGTATGCTTATGGTGGATTGTTGGGAAAGGTCATGTGGAGTGGGTTGATGCGGGTCACGAGGGGTTGACACGGAGTGCTAGGAAAGGTAACATGGATCTCCAACTTGGAATTTGTTTGGATGGATAGGATTAAAGCTTTGGGCTTGAAAATGGATGGCTCAGATTGAGTTGACGGTGATCACCAAAATCACCCCCAAAATTTTTTCACAAACTATCATCCTAACCGTGGATTTCTAAAGATTCAATTTAAGCCATCTTTCTATCAACCCTTTTGTACAAGTCAACTTTTCCTAATCATCAAATAAATTTAAAAACATCCCTTAAATGTATAATAAATATGCACAAGACCATATGTCACTTTTGCACTCGGTGCAGTAAGTCGATATCAGTCTAACACTGCACATGGACATTGGACATCGGTTATGACAATTCTCAAGTACTTAAAAAGTATTAGAGATTTGGTCAAGAAACGGAGGCAACATATGAGGTCCAATCATATTCTTCGTAGATGTCACCTTATACGTGATATAGAATCAAGGAAGGACATATGACTCATGTGTGTCACCACAAAAGACAATTTAGTAGATCCATCCACCAAGGTTCTATTACATGACGGTCTGGAGAGACTCATGTATAAGAGTGAAATGTGATACCATCATAATTGGACCTAAGTGCAAGTAGGAGACGTTGGGAAATGTATGCCCGCGAGGTTAATTATTTGTAATTGGAACATTTTGTTCAAAATAATTGTATGCTATTTGGTACCCTTTATATAAGTACTAGTCATTACCCATGCCCAAAGGGTACGATTCATTTAAAATATTCCCCAGTTAAAATCTTAAATCCCCAAATTTTAATTGAATAACAATAATTAAAGCATAAATAATTTTTATTTAGTTAAAAATATTAATCCCTCAAAATTTAGCTCCCAAGAGAATTTTGTTTGCCCAAAAATTTTAGCTCCCCGCAAAATTTAGTTCTCCCAAAAATTTTAGTTCTCACCCAAAATTTAGTTCCCTCAAGAAAATTTAGTTCAACACAAAAAATTGACTTCTCCCAAAATTTAGTTCTCCAAAAATTTTGTGTTCTCTGTTTATAATTTTCACAAACTCTCATCATATCAATTCATACCAAATAACCAGTGCACATGTGCACGTATACTGAAAAAAATTGTTGTGTGCGGTGAGCAATTCTTAGTTTTGAGTGGTTGTGTGCGGTGAGCAATTCTGAGTTTTGAGTGGTTGTGTGCGGTGAGCAATTCTGAGTTTCGAGTGGTTGTAGGCACTGAGCAATTCAGAGTTTTGAGTGGTTGTGTGCGGTGAGCAATTCTGAGTTTTGAGTGGTTGTGTGCGATGAGCAATTCTGGAAAAAAAATGGTCGGAAAGTGGAGGGGGAGAATAATAAAAAGTGTGGTTGGGTGTGTGGGGAGGGTCCAGTGGCAAAAATGCAAAACCCAGGGTTGTATCTCTCATCTCTTATCCAATTTCTCATGTATAAATTCTCTTATCCAACCATGTGCGTAAAAATAAAAAAAGCAGATAAGAGAAAAAAGAAATCATCGACGTCACCTGAGAGGAAGAGAGGCCATCCTCTAAATTGCAGGAAAAACAACCCATGAATCTTGAGAGAGATCCATATTGCTGGCATGAGAGAGCAAAGAGAATATCACCTGCAACCATAAATAATGAACGAAGGTGATGGCTTGACCCCGCTTTACAAAAGGTGCTAGCTCACAGAAGGATGGATGTTTGAATTTGAATGTTTCAATGATAGAGGGCAAAGAGATAATGGGTTTTTGAATTTTGAAAAGGGGATGGATATGAGCTAGCTTGAATTTTGAGGGATGTTTGAATTTTTCCCCTCATAATACAAAGATTCCCTAAGTTTTGCCCCCAAAACTTTCTCAAACCCTCATCCCAAAACTTTATCCTAGTCATCAACCCATTGTCCTAGTCAGTTTTGAGTGGTTGTGTGCGGTGAGCAATTCTGAGTTTTAAGTGGTTGTGTGCGCTGAGCAATTCTGAGTTATGAGTGGTTGTGTGCAGTGAGCAATTCTGAGTTTTGAGTGGTTGTGTGCGGTGAGCAATTCTGAGTTTTGAGTGGTTGTGTGCGGTGAGCAATTCTGAGTTTTGAGTGGTTGTGTGCACTGAGCAATTCTGAGTTTTGAGTGGTTGTGTGCGATGAGCAATTTTTGGGGGGGAGAATAATAAGGGGATTTTTTGTGCAAGTTAATGGAAAGTGGAGGGTGTACCAAATGTAAAAATGCAATTAAGTGGAAAGGTGGGGGGTTAATTTTTTGCAATTAAGGGACAAAAGGACCAAAGTGCAAAAATCCATGGGAAAAAGTGCAAACAACGGAGATGTAGGGGGGCAAGGGCAAAACTTTTTTTAAAGAGTGGGGATCCCCACTTGGGCTTGGAGACTTTTATTTGTTTTTTGTCTTTTTCTATGAGTGGGGGATACCTGTGGGAGAGGGTTTAAAATCTCATCCAATTTCTCTTGTCCAATTTTTGAGTTTTTGGTGGTTGTGTGCGGTGAGCAATTCTCTCTTATCCCTCTTATCCAAATTCTCTTGTCCAAATTCTATTGTCCAAATTCTCTTATCCAATTTCTCTTGATAACATCCCTGTTTTATAATATAGATATTTATAAATCTTTTGTATGCATTAATAACTAGATAAAGCCCTGAGACTTACTGCGAGGTCAAACTTGTATCGAGATGAGGATCACGATCATGGAAAAGTGGTTGTATCATTTATAGCATTAGTCTAAAACTGTTCATAGTCGTAGATGCATCTAGAAAGGACATCGATACATCAGCTAGACTAGTGTGTTCTATGTCTTCACTAAGTGTTGGTGGAGATGATCTCATGATCATTCAATTTGGCAAAAATGGAGACAAGACACAGGTGCTTATTAGAGAATGAGTTTACTAAACGACCCAACGAGAGCTGCTACTTGGAATGCACATACCAAACTGTCAATGGCAGCTCTCAGTGATGATATGCAAGCTGGTCCTTTGACTTGAGGTCATTGTATGAACCTGTGCATAAATGGTATCAATTAGATCTCTAACCTAGCATCGAGGCAATGCTTATCGAAAGGTCTTTTGTTGGGTAGCAATTGAAGCGTATAAGGAGAGTATTGGCCAAAAAAGAATTCGTCTCTCTCGTTGTGGGGAGTTATTATCACAGAGTTAGTATGGTCTTTAGCAGAAATCCTTGGCATATGTGTGTTGGATATGATCCAACAAAGACAAAGCTAAAATCGAACGATGCTGATCTGATCGTGAAGCTATTAGGGGTTAACAGTCAACAATACCCTAGGCTTCGTCGGGGCATAGTAATGATGAATGGATTAGAACTATGGAATTCATCACTGGCATAGCTCAGGGTGGTCTTGACAACACTCATGTTAAAGGACAGACTACGTAATGATGATATTGAACCATGGATAGCAACTACTGCTCGCGATCACTGTCGTTAGGGGCTATGAGTCCCACCTGTAGTAGGGTCACGTTGTAGGGTCCCACATTGACTGAGATCCTCGTCCAGGAAATAAGACAGAAAAATTGAATGCATATAATGCTTGTGAACTAATAAGGTCGAAAATTGTTGCGAATGGGATTTCAGTCACATATAATGTGATGCGAAAGATGAGCCATTCTTAAAGCATAAAAAACCCAAAACTGGGTCCCAGACCCAGCTGCCTAAGCCTAAGAACAGACTCAGGTTAGCCTAAGCATCGGTCTTGGGCTAGACTGAGTGCTACTCAGGGTAAGCCCGAGTTTTTGGGCTCGGACCCACCCAGGTGCTAGCCTCGACATGCCCAGGATCTAACCTGGGTGCCACCTGCCCAAGTACAGCTCAGGCTGAGCCCGTTTCTGGGCTTAGGCATTCCCCTGCTTCAGTCTGGGTGTGCCCAGGTGCCAAGTCAGGCACGTGCCCGAACCAGGCACGCCCGAGTGACAGCACAGGTATGCCTGCTGTTTGAAGGTTAGCATACCTGTTTAGGACAGTTTTTAAGCAACTTCGATGACTCGTTTGAAGGGTCAAATGACCTTGAAATTTTGTGCCCTCAATTCCTATGCAATCTTTGTATGAAGCTCTTCGAAAGTCTATATCATTTGTCTTCTAATGTTAACTGGAGAGGAAGAAACATTTACTCAATGTTTAGCCCTTAACGGAGAAAACTTCAGTTTAAAAGGGGTTCTCCTTTTAGTACCACATCGGATGTGTTTCTGATATGAATGCTCTGCTCACCCTATAAATATGGGTCCACCCTTTCATCCAAACTTACACCAAGCCTTGATCAAGGGTGCTCATCCTATTAAATAAGCAAACCTAGATCTAAAGGAGACTAAATTTTAATTCCTCTTTTTCCTCTTTATTCCCTTCTCAGGTCTAGCCAAACTTGAAGGGAGTTAGGATTTGATCTGAAGCCTGAGGTAGGGTTTCAACTAAGGTGAAATCTTCTGTGGCAAGTGGTCGGCTATACTGTGAGGCGTTGCATTGCTTCGGGATATCATCTTGAGGAATAGTTTTTGCAATTGCAAAAACATAAGGTATGTTCTTTATTTTATAGCAGTAAAAGTTTAGATCTATCCTTACGAGATCGATTCGCCCTTCTCCTTAGATAGTATTGATCATGCAAAGGGTTTTTCTTTTCCGTAGGGTTTTCATAAAATACGATTTTATGAGTTGTTTTCTTCCACTTCTTCCCACATCTATTAAGACTTGGGCTAGACGATGGGAAAAAGTATTATGGAAGCCTCCTCAAAACCCAACACCTCCATGATTCAAGCCCCTCTAATAATGGACAACAGAATATTGAAGATAGACAACAGAATGATGGCTCTTTTTCTCTATCAGCAATTTATAAGCACTTTCTCCCCTCTCATGAATCTCGTCCATCCATCACAAGAACAATAGAGAAGAAGAAAACTCAAGAAAATGGGTTTCGGGTCGAATTTGGAAGCAAATGGGTCAGATCTGCACGTTTGGACACAGTCAGTCGAACAGCAGAGCTCGCTTTTCGAGCTGTTGAGCTCACTGACCCATCTGTGGCCGAGCCCTGGCTACCGAGCTTCCAGCCTACAAGGAAAAAACTGTGACTTCCCTAATCGACTAGTGCTTTTCACTAGCCGATTAACCGGGCATTAGATGTTTTGCTTTCGAGGAAATGCAAAAAATAACACCAAGCTCAGAAAATTCTGAAAAAATAGCCGTTGGACTCAGAAAATGCACATCTTCAGTAAAAAATAAGAAAAGACAAAAATAAGACATAAAAATAATATTTTGTGCATAAATAAAGGTTTTGCTCTAATTTTAAATAATGTTCTAAAAATGATTGTCTTTGAGACTAAGTAAACACCATATATGCACAAAATGCTAACAAACAAGAGGATAGGTATACAATATTGACCTCGAATCACTTCTCTGGCCATCGGCCCACTTCTTCATCTTCTTGGATGCCTTCTCTAAGTATGACTTAGTCATTTTAGCTCTCTCGTGCCACTCATTGGCAGACTTGTAAACTGTCAGACTTGGTCCTTTGTATCCAGCAGCCAAAGTGTGTGGAGTCATGGGCTACTGATCAATAGCAATCTCGAATGGGTTGGCACCCGTTGACTCGCTCTTCTGAAGATTGTGGGTGAATTGAGCCACATTAACTACTTGGCCCAATCATGCTGGCTGGCACTCACATAGTGCCTCACTTATATCTCGAGTAGTGCATTCACCCTTTCTGTTTGGCCATCAGTTTAAGGAAGAAAACTTGAGGGGAAGTTCAGCTCGGTCCCCATCAGCTTGAATAGCTCAATCCAAAATCTTCCTATGAAGTGGGTATACATGTCATTAACAAATCTATATAGAAACACCCCAATACTTCACAATAGTTATGAGAATTAAGCAAGCAACATCTTCAGTATTGAATTTGATAGGCATGGCCACAAAGATAGCATACTTACTGAATCTATCGACCACCACCATGATGTTGTTATATCCTTTGGATTTAGGTAGGCATATGATGAAGTCCATGGAGATACTTTCGCATGGCCTTGATGGGATGGGCAGTAGCTCAAGTAGTCCAGCAAGTCACTTCTGTTCTCCATTGTCTTGTTGACAAACAAGACAAGCCTGGACATTAGCTTCAATGTCGTCCCTCATTGGCTAAAAGTAGGCTTGTTTAACACGAGGCAGAGTTCAATGCACACCAGGATGTCACGCCTGTTTGCAGTTATGACACTCCTTAATTCTCCTTAAGCTTTGCCACTTTGGCATATGGACTCGGTTGCCTTTGGAAGTGAGCAATTAATTGGCTTGACAGAATTGGCGTGTCTTCCCTTCTCTTGTAAGCTGCATTGGTTCCTTGGCTTGAGGGTCATGCTCCAGTCCCTCCTTGATCTGATCCACCAAAGGGAAGTTTGCACTTATGATGGATGCAATTCTACTGTCCTAGTAAGAGCATCGATGAAAATATTGGTTCTTCATGTCTTGTACTCCATCACAAAGTCAAACTCAGCTAGGAAGTATTGCCACCTGGCCTTCTTTGATGTCAGCTTCTTTTGCTTAAGGAAATAGCTCATGGGAACATTGTCTGTCTTTACCACGAATTTGGTCCCTAACAGATAGTTTCTCCAAGTTCGCAAACAGTGGACCACTTGGGTCATCTTCTTCTCTTGGATCATGTAGCGCCACTTTGCACCATTCAACTTGTGGCTTTCGTAAGCTATCAGATGGCATTCCTGCATCAACACACTACCAAGAGCAAAATCAAAAGCATCAATATAAAATTCAAAAGGCTTGGTGTAGTCTGGCAAGGCCAACACAGGTTCCTTGATCACGGTATCCTTCAAAGCTTCAGAGGACTCTAGACACCTCACATCCCATCTCCATGTAGTATTCTTCTTTAGAAAGTCAGTGAGGTGTGTGACGATTGAGGAATAGCCCTTTATGAACCTTCAATAGTAGTTGACAAGACCCAAGAAAGAACGCAACTCGGATACTCTCTTTGGTTGCTCCCATTCTTGAATGTCTCAAGTCTTGGACTTGTCCATCTGTAACTTTCATCGACCCACAATATGTTTAAGGAGCGGGACTTCTTGTTGGGCAAATGCACACTTCTCCTTCTTTACATATAGCTTGTTCTCCTTCAAGACTTGGAAAACTTGTCAGGGGTGCACAACATGGTCTTCAAGCATCTTGTTGTAGACTACAATATCATACAAGTACACCATGACAAAATTATCCAAGAATGGTTGGAATACTCTGTTCATCGGTGTGTAAAAGGTGGTAGGAGCATTTGTAAGTCCAAAAGGCATCACAAGGAATTCATAGGAGCCATATCTCGTTACACACATGGTCTTGGGTACATCTTCCTTAGCTATCCTCACTTGGTAGTACCTTGACTTAAATCGAGCATGGAAAACCATGTAGCATCACCAAGCTAATCAAATAAGTCGTCAATGAGTTGAATGTGATACTTGTTCTTAACTGTGATCGTGTTAAGTGCCCGGTAATCTATGCACATTCGAAGCATCTCGTCATACTTCTTCTTGAACAATACGGGTGCACCATAAGGAGCTTTCTATGGTTGGATATATCCTGCATCCAATGGCTCTCTTAATTCTCTCCTCAACTCTTCAAGTTCTGGAGGTACCATTCCGCAAGAAACCGCAGCACGTGGTGTTGCACCATGCACCAGCTCAATCTTGTGATCTAGTTCCCTCTCAGGTAGAAGCGTTTATGGCAATTTTGGGGGCATGATATCCTTAAACTCCTCAAGGACATTGGAAATATCTGGAGGTAGCTCACTTTGAGATGTCGCATTTTCATCTCTCACCAAGGTAGCTAAGAATGTAGGCTCTTCCTTCTTAAGTCCATTAGCAAGATGTATGGCAGATAGTTGATGGGATTCTTGGTGGCACTCCCTCTTTAGTGGAACAAGGCAAGTGTTCCCTTTTTCTAAGATGATTAAAGTATTTGTGGATGCATCCAGTAGTGCATCTACCTTATCAATGAAGTCTATACCAAGCACAACAGAGAAATCGTCCATGGAAACAATGGAGAAATCTATAAGTACAGACCACTTACCGAGGGTGACTTATACAATACGGGCCTTACCACAGATGGAATTAGGTTTTGAGTTAACACCATTGATCCATTCTTTCTCCTCTTTTAACTTGAGTCCCCACTACTTGGATTCTTCTTCTTTGATGAACGTGTTGGTGGCTCGGGTATCAACAAGGGTCTGAATGGTCTTATCACTGATCTTAGCCTTGGCAAAGAGTCTCCCCTTATAACTGGCTTTGGTCATTTCCACCTTGGCTTGGATGGCATTCAGAATATGTAAGGATCCAAACTTGGCCTCCTCTTCAATTATGGCAAAGATATTGGACTTCTTGGGACATTCACTAGCTTTATGTGGTCCTTCACAAAAGAACCACTTGAGTGGTGTTCGCAAAGCGATAAATCTTTAATATTTAGAAACCGCAAGTGCATGACGTCATCGTATCGCTATATGGGTCGTCTGCAGGGAGGCAGATTGATCGAGTACTAGGTCGATAGAGGGTTATTGCTAGCTACGCTATTAGATTGAACGGGATATGGATTTACAAAGAATAAAGAGGATTTTTGATATAAAAACATTTAAACAAAGATAATCGCAAGAGATATCCATCAAGACAACGAAGGTAATCACAATTGAAATAACAAATAATGGTTAACAGATAGAAATTGCAATAGAGAAGAGCGAAGAGTACTTATCTCCAGAAATTGCCTAATAAAGTTATCAATCTTATACACAATCCAAGAGGAAAACATCTCCAAACCCTATCTAAACTAACCCTACTCCTAAAACAAGAAGAAGAAAATGGAAAGCTCTCCCAAGTGGCTGCGCCCAAAATGATTTTATACTAACCCTTAAACCAATCGGGTTCGCTCCACACACGAGTTTAAACAGTCGTGTGGTTTAAACCACATGGGAGCATCATTGTGCTACGTCGATGGCACCTCTGAGCTTCATTCGACACAGCCATTTGAAGAGGATGAAACGACATCGTCACTGCTTGGATAGCTCCCGCTACTGCCACTGCTCTACTGCTAATTGGGGTCCACACGACTGTGTGAAAAGTCCACACAACCGTATGGATGACTTCTTTCCTTCTTGGCAAGATGAAGAATGACACGGCAGTGAGAAGATTCCACATGGCCGTGTCGAATGTTATTGCTTCTTGGCTGGATGACTTCAAGCTTCAAGCCGTGTCTCTCTCGCATGGCCATGTAAGGCTTCTCACATGGCTGGGTAAGAGGCATCTCACACAGCCAGGTGAGAGGCCTTTGCTGCTCCTCTTAATCCTCTAACACTCCTTAGAATTGATTCCATCACATCGTTTAATGCTCCAAAAGCCATTAATCTCGCTCTTTAGCCCAAAATTCCATTGATTCACATGAAACACATCAGGGAGACCAAAATCTTAAAAAGGAATAAAAAGCGATAAAAACGGCATGAAAAACGAGGCAAAGTGGAGCGAAACATGAGTAAAAAGAACGTGAAAACTATATATAAAAACTACCTATCAAAATACCCCAAGATAAACTCTTCCATGTACTCGAGGAAGACGGAGACAGAGTAAAGATTGGAGTAAGCGGTCACGCATGCAAATGATGATATGAGTTTTGAGATTTTCATAAAATCGAGCATATATATGTTGACAAATGGAGATTTCAAATTCATGGAAATCTAAAACGCCAACTCCTCTCAATCGATAATGATATAATCATATGACGTGGTTTTTAGCTCGAATCGTCAAATAATTTACTAAGCTATGTTCAAACAAAAAAACCTAGGATATTTCCTCTAACCCTTCCTTAGGTCAAAAACGAAGGGATCTAAGCTATGCAATGGTCGAGGAAAAGATAAATCTGAGAAAACGGGTTATTGGTCCGTCGAAGAAGTGGCTCTCACAACACTTTAACTTTCCATGATTCGTGAAATCAACAATCTATTCATGCTTCCAAGTCTTTTCTCTTTTTCATTTTCTTTTTTTATATGGATTCTAATTTGTTCGTGTAAGGAGCGTTGGGTCGATGACTCCCAGGTCAGACGACCTTAGGGCATCAAGCCAAGAAGGACCCCTCGGACCTACTAGCTCGAACCAATTATAATCCTTATTCTCATGCATTCCCTATGCTAAACCTTTTGATGCGAGGCCCCGTTGGTTTCTATCATGGGGATCCAATTACTCAGTGTAGCTGGGAGAACGGTGCATGTTTTATTCTTTTTTTCTCATATATACATTTTTAGTCTTTTTTTCTTTTTAGGTTGGAAAGCATGAAAAAGAAAAGTGATATCACTCCTCAGTACTAGCTAATGTGTTGTTATCGAAGTATCGATGGGTTATAAACCATTATACTCAACTATCGATTCTACGGCCCATGCATAAAGTGGATCTCTAAGAGACCTAGGTCGGGTTTGAGTACTTCTTTCCTAGAGAATATGAGAATGATCATAACAAGTATATTAAATGGGATCTGAAACTGAAAACATGTCCTAATCTTATATTCAAACCGATATCAAAGAAATCGAGCGTAAAATAAAGAAAATGAAATTATATTTTAAAATCACGCAGATAGAGCTCGATATCAGAAAATTCTCGAAACACGTACACACCTATGATGCATGGGAATGCATGATGCATGATGTGATTCAAATATTTTTAGGTTTTTGATATTTTTGATTATTTTGTATACATATTATATAAAAGGGAAATATGATGCATTGAAATAAAATAAAAAGAAAATGAAAAAAGAAATAAAAAGAAAGGGGAAATGAAATACGATGCTTGGAAATAAATGCAAAAATAAAAGAGAAAACATGATATAAACACATGGGTGAAAACACAAAGGTGGAGGTGGAAAAGTAAAACTAAAAATAAAAAGTAAAAGTGAAATGCTACTCCTCCAAGCTGGAAATATGCAGTGTCCTCAATGCAATATAATCAATGAAATGTGAGGACATGAAAATGTGTAGGGGGAAGTGAAAAGGGAAAGGTCTCCCCTAAGATAGCATGGTGCTAGGGTGTGGGCTCAGTGAGAGTAATGGAAGTGGAGGAGAACGAGAAGTTCCATCCTCATGTGGTGGTGGGGGTGGGGGTCGGTGAAGGGCTCGGTGGATCTCGGAGAGGTAAGGTAGAATCTTGGCGTGTGTGTCTCGCGTGGTATCCATGAAGGTCCGGAAGTCCTGAGCAATCCCATCTAGTACGCATGAGTGTCGAGGGGATGAGGGGGAGTAGATGGTCCAGAGCTACCACCAATAAATGTAGTCTGTGTGGTGATGGGCTCCTCGGTGATCGTGGGAATGGTGGTGTGTACAATGGTGGTGGATGGGTCAGTGGGGATAGACTGAGGCTGGGGCTGGGGCTGGGGCTGCGCAGCGGGAGGAAAGATAGGATCGGGGTCAAATACCCACTATGTAGTCCTATTGACACGTGTGCATGTAGGGTTCGGCAAGACGGTGTAGGGAGCACACTCTGGCCCATAAATCGATACATACTGATCTCTTAGGTTCACATTGATCATATGCATGTGTGCGAGAACTAAGAGATCTAAAGAGGTAGGGCTTGTGACAGAGGGTATGATGCCATCCTTCTTAAAGGAGACAGGAGGGTGGGAGGCTATGAGTGTGATGAGACCGCCAGATAGGAGTTTTAACATTTATAACCGCAAGCGCACGGCGTCGTCAAAGCATGTTACAGGTTGTTCGCAGGGAGGCTAGGTGAACGAGTACCAGCTCGATTTGGGGTTATATACTAGCTACGCTAATCAATTAGAAGGTGAAATATGGGTTGCAGAGTTTAACGAAGAGTGTGCGTAAACAATGATAAAAATGAAGAAAGAATTGATAGAATAACAACACAGCAGCAACAATCACAAAGATAACAAAAATAACAGCAAGAGTAACATAAATAACAAAGAAGGGGAAGGAAATACTTATCTCATGAATCCATACACGGGTTGTGAATCCCCATTACAAAATCCAAGAGAAGAAAGCTTTAGATTCTAACTAAAAACTAATTCAAAATATAAACTAAATCTAAATCTAAATCTGATCATAAGAAGAGCAATGGAACAGTAAAGGGGGAAGGAACGAGCCTATTGCTCGACCCCCTACAATTGACGGTGCCCCCGTCTATTTAAACAACCCTAGCCGCTTTCAGGTTTAGTTCTCGACTCGTTTTCAAACGGCCGCGTGGTTGAACCACGCGACCGCGTCAATCTCTTACCGCTGTTGCGCTTGGGTTGGGTGAGAATGCGCCATGACCGTATGAATAGATTCATACGGCCGTGTGAGTTCTGTCGCTTAGTTAACTGGGAATGACACAGCCGTATGAATAAATTCATACGGCCGCATAGAATGTCTATGCTCCACTTGCTCCTTCTGGGTCTCAGAGGAATACGACCATATGGAGGCTATCCATACAGCCGTTTGGGAGTCTTCTGCTGCTTCAGCCTTCATCTTCAAGTGTTCAGGCTGCAGTCTAAGCTCCATGCTTCATCTCTCCAAATCTCATCCCCCAACAAGTCTCATCTCCCATCAACAAAGCTCCATGATCAAGCTCCACAATCCAGCATTTCATTCAGCTCTCATCTGTAATGATCGGTATTTAATAATACGTATTTTGCATGTATTCTATCTTTGTCTTGTGATCTTCCGTATCTGTACTTAAATATGTATTTTTATTACGTATTACTGGTATGCATATTCGTACTATGTATTCGTATTACGTACGTATATTAATACATATTTCAATTAGTTATAATTATCTTTAATATATTATTATAAGAATTCATTAAATAATTATTTGAATCCAAATTCAAATCTCTTTCCAAATTTAGATAGGAGACGTTTTACCTGTCACGCCCCGCTTCCCAAAACAACGGAGGCGAAGCGTGACTAGGCCCGCTTAGGCCAGAGCTAAGGAGCCCTGACCCAATAAGCGTCTGTGTGCTACCAAGACGAAGGTACAGGTCCCTGCATGTTAGTACAGAACAATAAAAGTACAAGACGGGAAGAACATCACATTTTTATTCCAACATAACAAAAGTACCAAGTCTCAACGCCCGAAGGGCTACAACAACAGAAAAGTAAATCTAATGGTGCGAGCACCCAACCTAGACAAGGAAACAAAAGGTGCTACTCACCCAACTAGAAGTAATAAACGTCTCTGGAAACTGCAACGAGGAGTCTCTACCTCTGGTCCTCCTCAGGGTCGTACTCAGGATCGGCACTCTCTGGCTCCACGTCAGCTGGCAAGTCAGTCTCCTCAATGTACTCTGGCTCAATCCCTGACGTACAACACCAAAAGAAGGAACTGTACGTCAGGCAAGGTCTACAAGAAAAGGTTAGACCAAACTACAAGTGCACCAATTACTTAACAACGTTTTACTCGTTGATTAACATGCTGAGGTTTTAGCATCAGAAGTACACACAACAGGAAAGTAAACACGACAAGTAGTGGTCGTAGTGAGTGCTACCGACCATCAGACTAGCCTACAGGTGTCAAGACAAAACAAAACATGGAAACCCAGACACGACAAGACAAGACACGAAAGGGTTCACGCCTGTTCGGTTCGAGGGGGATCAGACCATCTTGCCGCTTGCATGCTCAACCCTACCCCAAAACCCCAAGAATCGTGACAAGACAAGGGATCAATTGCTCTAGCTTGACAAGTGCCCTATTGCTCTCTGAGCTGTGTATCAGTACATGGGATCACCTGCTCTAGCTTGACAGGTGCCCAATTGCCCATCGGGTTGTGAACTAGTACAAGGGATCACTCGCTCTGGCTTGGCGAGTGCCCTATTGCCCAGCGGGCTGTGCAGACGGAAATGGACCAAGACACGACGAAACAGGAGGGGTTATACTAGGGTGTCCATAACTCATGCACACGCATGTCAATCCTATGATGTCAAAACTGTTGTTATTGGACTCCGATTTCGTTGTCAAATCTGAGCCATCAAGGGCGTCCCGGACGCTATCATTTCACGTCCGGTTCTCATGGTTCAAAATGTCTAATCTAGCAAGACTAAGGCCTAAGCATGGCCAAGAACGCAAGTGGTACACTTGCATGTGGTGGCGAGTGTGTTGTCTCCCTGGTACGTCTCGTCTAAACGTCTCGTCGGCGAAAGAGCGTCTGAAAATCGTGACACGGCGACGGTGTCAGTTCACGATTCAGAATTCCTATTAGGGTTGTGTCTAGGTTATCGGGACTAACCTAATCATCAAAAATCACATTTTTATTGTTTTTAACCTAATCGACGATCTATCCTATGTGCACATGCATAAAGTCCATTCGTCAATTTCTACAGTTTGCACAACGTTTTAAAGAGAAGCGGAAAGTAAATTTAATTGATTAAGGTTGCTGATTTTAATTAGGGTTTGATTATCTATTGTGTGGGTTACTACGAATTTAGGGGACCAACCTGAAAATGACAATTGCACGAAGATCCGGCGTCCGATCTGGAAAGGTGGAAGCTTTGCGTCGTCCGGAAATTCCTAGGCCGCGGGTAGCGCAGCGAGGAATGTTGATTGTTGGTGATGACGTCGGCCTCTGGAGGTGGTAGTGAGGATCTCGGCGTCTCCCGGGGTTGATGACGTCGGATCGGGGATTCGAGCGCCACGCAGAGAGAACGGCGGCCGGAGCTTGGCCATGGGTTCAGATCTGGGGGTGGCCGACTGTTGTGGGAAAACAGGAAGGAGAAGAAGAAAGAGAAAGAAGTGAGAAAGAAGGAAGATGAAGGAGAAGAACCTTGGAGGAGATGGAGGGCGCAAAGGAGGAGGAAGGAGAGGTAGGGAAAGAGAAAGAGATGGGTTGGGGAAGAAGATGGCTCAAAATAATGAGGAGAAAAGAAAGGAGGCCGCGTGTTTAAATAAGAAAATGAAACTGTGGCCAGGTCAAAACTAGGGTTTCGGGGGTCAGTTAGTCGATCTGAGAAGGGTGTTTGACCGACTAGTTTGAGAACTAGTTGGTCGGACGTCTAACTGTGACCGACTAAAAGGCAAACAGAGAACAGTGTTGGTACAGGGTTGATAGATTTAGTCGGTCTGTGAAGGCTCGTCGACCAACTAGTTTGCAACCTAGTCGGTCGGCCAGTGTTGATTGACCGACTAAAGGATAAAAGTGGTCGACAAGAAGTTTTGGAGATTAGTCGGTCTGAGAAGAAAGCCTAACTGACTAGTTCGTCAACTAGTCAGTCGGTATTCGTTCTTAGACCAACTAATGGTAAACAGTAACTTAGTGGGAAAAACCTGATGGAAACTAGTCGGTCCATGAAGAGTTTTTGACCGACTAGATTGACATCTAGTCAATCGGTCCTTGTTCTTGAACCGACTAAAGTGCATAACAAGTCTCAAAATGAAGCGTGAAGCTTCGGGATGGGTTCTAGGGACTCCTAAGATGGGTCTGGCTCAAGATAAGAGCGTCATGAAGCACGCTTGGCTCCAGATAGGGGTAAAAGATACGGAAAAGATAGAGAGAAGGCAAATAATCACATATATATATAAATAAATATCCTCATACAAAACCAGCCGTTACATCCTACCCACCTTAAGAAAATTCCGCCCTCGGAATTTCTATCAGAATAGGTGAGGGTAACGCTCTCTCATCTCATCCTCTCTTTCCCAAGTGGACTCTCCAGGTGATCTGTGATGCCACATCACTCTCACCAGGTCGACTACCTTGTTCCTCAACTGCTTCTGTCGACGGTCCAAAATCTGCACGGGCTGCTGGTCATATGTCAGGTCCGGTCGGACCGTGATCTCCGAGAAATCCACTGTGTGCGACGGATCACTGACGTACCGACGCAACTGAGATACGTGGAATACGTTGTGAACCCCCACCAAAGATAGTGGCAGAGCAAGGCGGTAGGCCACTGCTCCCACACGCTCCAGCACATCGAAAGTTCCAATGTACCTCGGACTCAGCTTCCCCTTCTTCCCGAATCGGATAACTCCGCGGTTCGGAGAAATCTTCAAGAAGACGTGGTCTCCAGGCTGAAACTCCAAAGGTCTCCTCTTGGCATCCGCCCAATGCTTGAATCGATCCTGTGCAACTCTGAGCTTCTCACTGATGTCTCTCACGACATCCACAACTTCCACTATCATCTCCGGACCCAACAACTCCCGATCTCCAATGTCATCCTAGCTCAGTGACGATCGACATTTCCTCCCATATAAGGCAGCAAATGACGCCATGCCAATGCTCGCCTGGTAGCTGTTGTTATAAGAAAACTCCACGAAATGTAGATGGTCCTCCCAAGATCCCTTCCAATCAAGCGTACAAGCTCGTAGCATATCCTCTAGTATCTGAATAGTCCTCTCGGACTGGCCATCGGTCTGCGGGTGGTACGCCGTGCTGAAACTCAGACTCGTACCCAAATGCTCCTGCAGACTTCTCCAGAACTGAGATGTGAACCTTGTATCTCTGTTAGACACGATGCTCATGGGGACTCCGTGTAAGCGTACAATCTCTTGCACGTACACGGTCTACGTCACAACTAACTCAAGGAGGAAAAATCAAATAGAAGTAAAAGAAGAAATTTACCTCTAGATACTTCCTCGCCAAAGCTTCCGTAGACTGGCCCACTCGAAAAGGAATGAAATGCGCAGACTTAGTCAACTGATCAATGATCACCCAGACTGCGTCGTTCTGTTTCGGGGTCCGAGATAAACCAGTCACGAAATCCATCGTAATATGCTGCCACTTCCACTCCGGAATAGGAAGCTGTTGTAGCAATCCAGCCGTACGATGGTGCTCGGCCTTCACCTGTTGGCATATCAGACACTTGGCAACGCTCCGTGCCACACTCCTCTTCATGCCAATCCACCAGTAATTCAGTCGAAGGTCCTTATACATCTTGGTACCACCAGGATGTATAGAATAAGGCGAGCTATGAGCCTCGCTCAAAAGCTCCTCCTGAACATCACCTGTAGGTACGTAGAGTCTGCTGTCGTACCGCAGCGAACCATCCTCATGAATCACAAACTCCGCTCGTAGCCCAGCTTCAACCTGCCTCCTGATCCTCTGCAACTTCGGATCTCCTGCCTGTGCTGCCTTGATCCGATCCACGATCGTGGACTGAATCTGCAAATTCATGAAAGAATGAACTACACCAGGTAGTAAAACCTCCAAATCCATCTCCTTCAGCTCCTGCTGAATCCTCCAGTCAGCAGTATGCATCATAGCAGTAGGAAGTCTACTCAAGGCATCCGGCACTACGTTCACCTTCCCCGGATGATACTGCAAATCAATCTCATAGTCAGCCATGAGCTCCAACCATCATCTCTGACGCATGTTGAGCTCCTTCTGCGTGAATATGTACTTCAAACTTTTGTGATCGGTGAAAATCTTCACGCTCTCACTCAGTAAGAAGTGCCTCCAGATTTTCAATGCAAAGATCACCGCTGCCAACTCCAGATCGTGCGTCGGATAATTCTTCTCGTGAGTCCTCAACTGACGAGAAGCATACGCGACCATATGGCCATGCTGATGCAGAACGCATCCTAGGCCCTTCCCTGATGCATCACAATATACCTCGAAGCCTCCGCTTCGATCCGGTACCGCCAAAATCGGTGCTGAGGTCAACCTTGCCTTCAAGATACTGAAAGCCTCCTCACAAGCATCAGACCACAGAAACTCCAAATCCTTCCTCGTCAGCTTCATCATTGGCTCAGCAATCTTCGAGAAATCCTTGATGAACCGCCGATAATAACCTGCTAAACCAAGGAAACTCCTGATGTCGGACGCTGACTGCGGAGTCGGCCAATCTCGAACTGCTCTGACTTTCTCCGGATCTACAGATATGCCATCATCGGACACCACATGTCCCAGGAATGTGACTCTATCCAGCCAGAACTCGCACTTGCCATACTTGGCATACAACTTGTGTCGCCTCAGCGTCTCCAGCACTGTCCTCAGATGACAGATGTGCTCTTCTTCAGACTTCGAGTAAATAAGAATGTCGTCAATAAAGATAACGACAAACTTATCCAAGAAGTCGTAGAAAATCAAGTTCATGAGGTTCATGAACACAGCTGGAGCATTGGTCACACCAAATGGCATAACCACGAACTCATAGTGCATGTACTTCGTCCGGAAAGCGGTCTTCAGAATGTCATCCTTCTTCACCTTCAACTAATGATATCCGCTCCTCAAATCCAACTTCGAGAAAACTCTCGAACCTCCCAGCTGATCAAATATGTCGTCGATGCGCGGCAGCGGATACTTGTTTTTCACGGTGACAGCATTTAATCCACGATAGTCCACGCACATCCTGCGGGACCCATCCTTCTTCTTCACAAGCAACACTGGTGCACCCCACGGTGACACACTAGGGTGGATGAAACCCTTCTGCAACAGCTCATCTAGTTGCTTCCGCAGCTCCTCGAGCTTAGCGGGAGCCATCCGATACGGCGCCTTCGATATCGGCTGCGCACCCGGCATCAGGTCGATACCGAACTCCAAAGCTCTGTCGGGTGGCAGACCCGAGATATCCTCCGGGAAGACGTCATTGAATTCTCTGACAACTGCTGGTCGGTCGATCTCCATCTCCATCAGCAACGCTGCTAACACCGGCACTTCCAGCTTGGCCTAAAATCTGATGGGCCCAAGCGACTCATCTCTGCTGTGGAACTCGAACTACGGATGGCTTGGAATCCGAAATACCACCCTCTTGCTGTGACAATCGATCGAAGCGTGGAAATCTCCCAGCCAATCAATGCCAAGGACGACATCGAAATGCGGCAGATCGTGGACGATGAAATCTGCATATAACTCATGTCCACTGACCACTAGAGGAATCGATCGACATCCGATGTTCACAGTCACCACTCCGTTCCCTGTGGTGATGTCCCAACACTTAGGGAGTGTATGGGTTGGAATGGAGTGCTTTGTTATAAACCTCCGGGATAGGATGCACATGGATGCATCGGAGTCAAACAAAGCCAAAGCAGGGTGAGAGGACACAAGAATGGTGCCTAGGGAAAACAAAGGGTCTAAGGTCACAGCACTACTCTAGCAATCATCAAACAAGTAACACTAACATAACTAGCAATAAGGTCTAACTATGAAATGAAAAGACTAGATCAAGGAGTTACCTGCAATAACTCCATCCAGCTCCTCGGTCTCAATAGCTGTCATGGTATAGGCCGGCCTCGGAGGCTGCACTGCTCGCTGGTACATCTGCCTCTGTGGCACCAAGGGTGGTCCACGAACTGCAGGTCCTCTCTGGACTGGGGCAGGCGCCCTCATCTGTAACGGGGCTGGTGCTCCAACAAAAGTAGTGCGGGCTCTCGGACAATCCTTCGTAGCATGCGAAGCATCTCCACAAAGTAGGCACAAACCCAGCTTCCTCATACAGTTGGTCTGAACATGTCCGGGCTTACCGTAGAAATGGCATGGACCCTTGCTCGGCTGTTGCACTGTGGCTCCAGGTCTCTTGAACGGCACCGTCTGGACTGGCCTCATCATCGGCCTGGCAGGTGGCCGGTACTGCTCCATAGGGCGCTTCCCTCTGTCCGCTGGAGTGTCAGGCAGGTGCGAAATCGTCTCATGATTCTTCGCAGCATCTAACACTTCCCTCATAGTCGAGAAACTAGCAGAGGACATGGAAGCCTGGACCTTCGGACGAAGTCCCTGACAGAACCGCTCAGCTCGGTTCTCCTCCTTCTTCACCATGTGCGGGGCAAAACGGCTCAGCATCTCAAACTCAGCTTCATACTCATCGATCGTCATGTCCCTCTGCTTCAGATCCACGAATCTGCCCATCAGCTCTCTCCTAGCTGCCTTGGTGAAGTACTTCTCCTTGAACATGTGGCGAAAATTCTTCCACTCCACAGGCTTCTGCAGACGCCTCTCCTCAATAGGCCACCAGTTTTGGGCAATCTCAGTCAGCTGCATCTTTGCGATCTCCACCCGAGTCTCATCTGGAATCTTGGCAGCAACCAACTTCTCCTTAGTGCTCTGGATCCACTCATCGGCACCCAGAGGTCCTTCCTTCCCAGAGAAAGTCTTCGGCTGAAGCTCGTTGAACTGCTTCACTCCTGGAGCAGCTCGCGGAGCAGGCGGAGGTGGAGGTGGTGCAACAGGTGGGGCCTGGGTAGCACGGTTGGACTGCTGCACCAGCTGATGCTGTACCTCAAGCATCTCGCGCATCACGCCAAGGAACTGGCGGAACTCAGCACCCTGGTCCTCTGGACCATCATCACTAGAATTCGAGGATCGAGTAATGCGTCGCCCAGCCATCCTGTGTTCAGAAACGATAACACAGATTAGACTCGTACAATGTTTGAATATAAAATGAATGTCCTTACTCTTACTGTTCTGTACTTGCAGAAGATTGGGATGTGGACCTGCATGGGCCACCACTAAAACCTGTCACGCCCCGCTTCCCAAAACAACGGAGGCGACGCGTGACTAGGCCCGCTTAGGCCAGAGCTAAGGAGCCCTGACCCAATAAGCGTCTGTGTGGTACCAAGATGAATGTACAGGTCCCTACATGTTAGTACAGAACAATAAAAGTACAAGAAGGGAAGAACATCACATTTTTATTCCAACATAACAAAAGTACCAAGTCTCAACGCCCGAAGGGCTACAACAGCAGAAAAGTAAATCTAATGGTGCGAGCACCCAACCTAGACAAGGAAACAAAAGGTGCTACGCACCCAACTAGAAGTAATAAACGTCTCTGGAAACTGCAACGAGGAGTCTCTAGCTCTGGTCCTCCTCAGGGTCGTACTCAGGATCGGCGCTCTCTGGCTCCACGTCAGCTGGCAAGTCAGTCTCCTCAACGTACTCTGGCTCAATCCCTGACGTACAGCACCAAAAGAAGGAACTGTACATCAGGCAAGGTCTACAAGAAAAGGTTAGACCAAACTACAAGTGCACCAATTACTTAACAACGTTTTACTGGTTGATTAACATGCTGAGGTTTTTGCATCAGAAGTACACACAACAGGAAAGTAAACACGACAAGTAGTGGTCGTAGTGAGTGCTACCGACCACCGGACTAGCCTACAGGTGTCAAGACAAAACAGAACATGGAAAACCAGACATGACAAGACAAGACACAAAAGGGTTCACGCCTGTTCGGTTCGAGGGGGATCAGACCATCTTGCCGCTTGCACGCTCAACCCTACCCCAAAACCCCAAGAATCGTGACAAGACAAGGGATCACTTGCTCTAGCTTGACAAGTGCCCTATTGCTCTCTGAGCTGTGTATCAGTACATGGGATCACCTGCTCTAGCTTGATAGGTGCCCAATTGCCCATCGGGCTATGAACAAGTACAAGGGATCACTCGCTCTGGCTTGGCGAGTGCCCTATTGCCCAGTGGGCTGTGTAGACGGAAATGGAACAAGACACGACGAAACAGGATGGGTTATACTAGGGTGTCCACAACTCACGCACACGCATGTCAATCCTATGATGTCAAAACTGTTGTTGTTGGACTCCGATTTCGTTGTCAAATCTGAGCCATCAAGGGCGTCCCGGACGCTATCATTTCACATCCGGTTCTCATGGTTCAAAATGTCTAATCTAGCAAGACTAAGGCCTAAGCATGGCCAAGAACGCAAGTGGTACACTTGCCTGTGGTGGCGAGTGCATCGTCTCCCTGGTACGTCTCGTCTAAACGTCTCATCGGCGAAAGAGCGTCTAAAAATCGTGACATGGCGACGATGTCAGTTCACGATTCAGAATTCCTATTAGGGTTGTGTCTAGGTTATCGGGACTAACCTAATCGTCAAAAATCACATTTTTATTGTTTTTAACCTAATCGACGATCTATCCTATGTGCACATGCATAAAGTCCATTCGTCAATTTCTACAGTTTGCACAACGTTTTAAAGAGAAGCGGAAAGTAAATTTAATTGATTAAGGTTGCTGATTTTAATTAGGGGTTGATTATATATTTTGTGGGTTACTACGAATTTAGGGGACCAACCTGAAAATGACGATTGCACGAAGATCTGGCGTCCGATCTGGAAAGGTGGAAGCTTTGCGTCGTCCGAAAATTCCTAGGCCGCTGGTAGCGCAGCGAGGAATGTTGATTGTTGGTGATGACGTCGGCCTCCGAAGGTGGTAGTGAGGATCTCGGCGTCTCCCGGGGTTGATGACGTCGGATCGGGGATTCGAGCGCCACACAGAGAGAACGGCGGCCGGAGCTTGGCCGTGGGTTCAGATCTGGGGGTGGACGGCTGTTGTGGGAAAACAGGAAGGAGAAGAAGAAATGGGAGAAAGAAGTGAGAAAGAAGGAAGATGAAGGAGAAGAACCTTGGAGGAGATGGAGGGCGCAAAGGAGGATGAAGGAGAGGTAGGGAAAGAGAAAGAGATGGGTTGGGAAAGAAGATAGCTCAAAATAATGAGGAGAAAAGAAAGGAGGCCGCGTGTTTAAATAAGAAAATGAAACGGCGGCCAGGTCAAAACTAGGGTTTCGGGGGTCAGTTAGTCGGTCTGAGAAGGGTGGTTGACCGACTAGTTTGAGAACTAGTCGGTCGGATGTCTAACTGTGACTGACTAAAAGGCAAACAGAGAACAGTGTCGGTACAGGGTTGATAGATTTAGTCGGTCTGTGAAGGCTCGTCGACCGACTAGTTTGCAACCTAGTCGGTCGGCCAGTGTTCATTGACCGACTAAAGGGTAAAAGTGGTCGACAAGAAGTTTTGAAGATTAGTCGGTCTGAGAAGAAAGCCTAACCGACTAGTTCGTCAACTAGTCGTTCGGAATTCGTTCTTAGACCGACTAATGGTAAACAGTAACTTAGTGGGAAAAACCTGACGGAAACTAGTCGGTCCATGAAGAGTTTCTGACCGACTAGATTGACATCTAGTCGGTCGGTCCTGGTTCTTGAACCGACTAAAGTGCACAACAAGTCTCAAAATGAAGCGTGAAGCTTTGGGATGGGTTCTAGGGACTCCTAAGATGGGTCTGGCTCAAGATAAGAGCGTCATGAAGCACGCTTGGCTCCAGATAGGGGTAAAAGATACGGAAAAGATATAGAGAAGGCAAACAATCATATATATATATATATAAATATCCTCATACAAAACCAGCCGTTACATTACCCCATTATAATTGACAATTAAACCACATTCTTAATAACATTTAAATTCTTGTTCTTTCCATTTCCTCCTAAGTTTTAAATCTTTCTAATTTTAATAAAACATTTCCCATTTTAACAAACCCTAATTCATTCTAAAGCAGCCACCATATCTTTTCTCCTTTTTAAATTTTCGTGTGCATGCATCAATCCTCGGGCCTTCACACTCACGCACACCTTCAGCCCTGCACAACAAAACCCAATCAAAACCCAATGAACCCGTCTCTCCAAGCCCACACACATCCCCTACAAATAATATCCCTCTAATAACAAAAAACCCCTGAGGATCTCTCTCTCTCTCTCTCTCTCTCTCTCTCTCTCTCTCTCTCTCTCTCTCAGCTGCACAAAGAGCCCCTCACCTCTCCCCTCTCGAAACCTCCAGAACCCTAAGACCTTTCACCTGCAACCCACGCCGCATCAGCCCATGTAACACCCCGCTTCACCAGGATACCTTGAAAGTACAAATCCGTCCCAGGTGATCCCAGAGTAGCGAGTGTTACAAAGAATTGAAGAAAAGAAACACAATAATCAGCTGGTCCATTGCGCACTGCTGGGGTAGCTCCTGTAATATTTCCAACCACCGACAACAAATAACCAAAGAACAACACAGAATAACAACAACACCAATCAGAGCACAATACTAAAAGGACATCATCCTGGGGAGGCCACCAGCCAGTGACAAACACCCGGCCGCTCAGTAGAGGACCACCCCTGGCCCAGTTCAGCAGGTGACATTCAAGCGACCGGGGGCCCACTTTCGACACAAAAGGGGCCTTCATGCTACATATGCGGGAAGCCGGGGCATGTGCAAAGAGTCTGCCGAGTATCGAGCGCCAGGTGCTACACATGTAGAGAGCTGTGTCACATCAGCAGATTTTGCCCACGGTCGGGTTATGCTCCAGTACCACAGACGTCGGCAGCAGTCCGACCCGTACCGTAGAGACCTCTTCCACCACCATCGCAGCAGCTTGCCCTTCCGGCACCACCGGGACCGAGGCCGACTGTGCCGAGAGGACCCCCTCACCCTCCCCAGCAGCAACGAGGCTATCAGGGGGCAGCTTATCTGTTGAGGCGACAACAGTATACTATGACCCCAGTAGGGACTTCAGAGGGTGCTAGTCGGGTTCATGGTACAAATATATAGTGTGATCAGCGACGTGAATGGCTATACATGTGTGTTCCTATTATAGTATATGTGTGTTCAGATTGTAATACATGTGTGTTCCTATTATAGTATAAGTGTGCTCGTATTCCATTGTATGTATGTTCACAGTGTAGTCGGGATTATATACACGTTTCTATAGTATTCTATAGTTGTCCAGCAGAGTGTGTGTGTATGTACAATTAGTGATATATGTATGTGCATATGTATGAATATGTGTGTGTACATCTGTATATATATATGGACATATATGGAGGTATGTATGTACATCTGGTTGTATATCATATCTGTGTCCAGTGCAGTTTATATGTATATACAGTCAATATGTGTGTGTACACAAGCTTGTGTAGTAGATCTGTGGGTACAGATCTCATTTAACTATGTTCACACACAACATATAGGCCCTACATATATGGAAATTTGAGCCATTATAACCCAACCCAGTCCGACTGCTCCGACCATCTTCCGACTGCGCGTACAACACCACCCAGCACCCACTTATACCCTTCACCCTTCCACGCGTGCCACCCCTCCGATCTCCAACCAGCGCCAAACCCAGCTCCCCAAGCGCAACACCTCCTTCCCTTCAGTCCGACCTCTGGTCATCCCTTCACCGACGGTTTTCCCTTCCGACTGCCACAACCCAACTCACAACCCCCATCTCCATTCTGATGGCGTGCGCAACACCACCCAACGGCCAGTCCGATAACACCCATCTCTCCCACTGAAACCCAAGCTCAACCCTATACCATATCCAAACCATTTCCTCCTCTCTCCGGCCACATGCAAGCCCCGAACGCTCACCATCGCAGACCTATCTCCCCTCAGCCACCATATTCGACTACCGCAAAATATCCAAGCCCCGCAACCCAACCTCCTCTTCCAACTGCAACGACCCCGACACTGGCAGCCTCTCCTACCGACCACCTGCAACCTCCCCACAACAGCGCCCCAGCATCCCCTCCGATTGCAGTGCCCATACCGCCGATGTCCGGCCATCCCAAGCGCCTCACAACCCCAGTGCCCAGATCCCCCTCCTCTTCCGACTGCCGCACGCTGCCAGCGCCCACGCCCGACGAACCTCTCCAAGTTTCCTCCTCCCCTGCGAACCCTCGACAGCCTCCACGAAGCCGCAGTCGCCGTGACCCCATCTGCAAGCATAAAAAAGGCAACAAAGTCACAAACTGTGAGTTTTAGTTTAGGCTTGAACAGTAAATTATAGGGTATATTATATTAGTACATATAGATTATTATATCAACATGTAAGTCCTTATGATAAACAGCAAGTCACTATTGAAGTTAATATAATATATTAGTTTAGTTAGTAGGCTATTAGTAGTTTAATATGTTAGTATCAATATGATGTTAATATAAAATGTTATTATTATATAATAAAGTTAGTAGTAATGTTTATTTATATATATATCTATATTATAAAACAGGGATCTTATCATGGGTTTTTGGATAAGAGTTTTTGGATAAGAGATTTTGGTTATGTGTATTGTTGTATGTGGATATGTGTGTATTGTTGTATAAGATATTTTGGTTAAGAGATAATGGATAAGAGATAATGGATAAGAGAATTTGGTTATGTGTAATTGGGTGTGTTGTTTATAGAGATTTGTATGTAGATATGGGATATGAGAAATTGAGATATGAGAAATTGATATAAGATAAGAATGATTTCATTTGTATTGGAGGGAAAATGATCAAATTGGAGGGAAAAGATCACATCAACATGATCAAAATCTCGAATTGGAGGGAAAATGATTTTGATCACATCATTATTGCGCGCCATTTTGAGGGTTACTGATCTCCTTTGCACGCCAAGAGGAAGCAGAGCAAGGGAGAGCTCCATCATCCTCATCTTTTCCTACCTCCTCCATCTACCTCCTCCCGCTCAACACTCAGCTCCTCTTTTACCTCAGCTCAATCACCCTCCCTCAACGAAGAGCAAGCCAAGGTATTTTTAGGAGAACATCGCAGCTAATCTCATTTCCCCCACTCCATCTTCTTCTACCTCCAGCTTCCTCCAAGCAGCACATCAGCAGCCTCTTCTACCTACAGCACAACGGAGAGCAAGGAGATCAAGGCAAGCACCCTCCATTTCACAAATATGAGTTCAATGTATGCAAAATAATTTTTCTGTTGTTAATGGCTAGAATCCTGAATTGAGTTTGAAATTCTATATTGAAATTGTAGACATACATATCAGCATATATAATTTCAATATAGAAGAGGCACCCACTCCATTTTATCTCATTCTATATACAAGCCAAGGAGTTTGAAATTTTATCTTGAAATTGAACTTTGAACTTTGGCATACATAATTTTCTATTTTGAAGTTGCATAACATTGAATAACATTGATATACATTGAAGTGAACTTTGGAGTGAACTTTGTATTATACATATATTGAAAATTTTTGTATTATGCAACATTGAAGAACTTTGGAAAATTCCTGTTAATATATATGTGTAATATATGTTGTATATATGTGTAATATATGTGTAATATATGTGTAATGCTATATATATGCTGTAATATATATGTGTAATATCTATGTGTGTATGCTGTAATATATATGTGTAATATATGTGTAATATACATAGATATGTGTAATATATGTATAGATAATATATGTGTGTATGCTGTAATATATGTATGCTATGTGTAATATATATCCTGATATATATGTCTACATACATATCCTGATAGCAAGGAGATCAGGATTTGGCAAGCACCCTCCATTCAACTTTGAACTTTGAAACCCATGATATCACATATCCTGATATATATTACACATATCCTGAAACTTCTATTTCTCAAGCACTCCAATGTGCATATGCTTTGACTATCCTGAATATTAGATATGCTGATTACATTGTATATAGAATTTTGCATATGTAATTCAAGATATGTCCTGAATTTGTAATTGATATTGGTTAATAATGTCCCAATTCACTTAGTCATCCATCCATCCATTCAAATGTTAAGAGATATTCAATAATGTCCTGAATTTGAATTGGAATGGAAGTGACTAAGGATTTTGAATGGAAGTGAATAATTCATTGGAATGGATGTCACCAATCAAATTCACTTCAATAATGTCACATTTTTCAATATTTGAATTTTAACAGGACAAAGGTCTTCAATGTTGCTCTTCAATATTTGAATTTTAACAGGACCAATCAAATTCACTTCATATTTGAATTTTAATAGGACAAAGCTCTTCAATGTTGCTGCAAACAGGGTTGGTTAATTTTTGGTTAATTTTTGAATTTTTGAATGTTGAAATGTAAATATGAGCTTGAAAAATTAACTAAACCCAACAGGAATGGACAAAGCTCATATTTCCATTTCAATTTTTCATTTCCAAATCCATTCTTCATTTTTCATTTCCAAATCCAAATTTTTATAGGTATCAATAATGTGACTGCAAACAGGATTTGGAAATGAATGGATGACTAAGTGAATTTTAATTTGGTGACATGAAAAATGTAACATCCATTCCAAATCCTTATTGAAAATCCTATGAATTATTGAACTGTGAATTGAAGAGGTTATATCACCTCTTCAAAATCAATAATGTGACTGCAATTTGCAATAGAGATATTCATTAGCATTGGTGAGAATGTTGGGTTTGAATGTTGGGTTTGAATGTTGGGTTTCAGTGAGAATTCATTAGCATTGGTGAGAATTATCAGTAGCATAATTGAAAAATGTGATAATGTGAGAATTCCTTAGTCATCCATTCCAAATCAATAATGTGACTGCAAACAGGAAAATGTTTATAGGAATGGAATGGATGACTAAGGATTAACCAACAACAATTTCAATAATGTCCTGATTTTGAATTGGAATGGAAGTGACTAAGGATTTGGAATGGAAGTGAATAATTCATTGGAATGGATGTCACCAATCAAATTCACTTCAATAATGTCACATTTTTCAATAATTGTCCTGTGAATAAGTACTCCTAAAAATATTAAAGTTAACATTGTCCTGTGAATTTTAAACTTGATATCACAGGATATGCTGATACTTTTGACAGGATAATTTTAGGAGTACTTATTCACAGGACAATTTAAACTTGAATTTTAAACTTAGCATTGTCCTGTGAGAATTATCATGTGAGAATTATCAAGTTTAAACTTTTAAAGTTAGCATTATCCTGTGAGAATTTAAAGTTAGCATTGTCCTGTTAGAATTTTTTATTGATCTCAAGTAGCATATTTGATCTCAAGTAGCATATGAGATTTGTAATAATTGTCCTGATTTTTTATTTGTTATTTATCTCATGTAGCATATGTGATAACTCAGATTTACATATAAATTCATATATCCTGTGAATTGCAAGTAAATTCAAAATTTATAACAGGACAAGCTTGAGATAAAATTGGTTGTGTAATCTACTATTTTGAATAAGCTTGAGATAATTTTGAATCTACTATTAGGATGTAAAAATATGTCATTATACAAGATAATTTTGCATACATGAAAATTGGTTGTATATAGAATGAGATAAAATTTTGCATCTTGATTCAGCATGTATGAAAATTGGAATGACATTTGTGATAACTGCAATGGAATGACATATGTGATTTGCATACACATATCAACATATCTTGAATCTCATTATATAACTCAGAAATGGATAGGGTGTGTTGTTTGTGTAATTGGGTGTGTTGTTTGGGTAATGGATTGTTGTTTTGTGTAATTGGGTAATGGATTATATAACTCAGGACAATGAGATAATGTTTTGTGTAATTGGGTGTGTTGTTTGTAGAAATGGGTAATGAGATATTGGATAATGTTATCCAATCTAAAAAAATTACATATCCTGTAATTATAAGGATATGTCCTGTTAATAACCCAACACTATCAGGATGTATGACAATGTTTAAGTACTCAGAATGTATGAAAATTTTATATATGCTATCAGGATATGTCATGTGATAGTCTTGATAATTACATATGCTATCAGAATGAGATAATTTTTTACATTTAAATGTATTTAGAATCTTGATATTAACATGACAATGAGATAATTTTGTTGGTTTTTACAATCTTTATACTTACATATGCTGAAAACTAATATTCTTACGGATGTAAAAATTGGTTGTATAAGGTTGCAAAATTATCTTGATTCAAGTTTTCATCCATGCTGAAATCAAGATTCAAAATTGCTGACATGCTGAAATCACATATGTCATTCCATTAGATATGAGATAATGCAAATCAAGATAACTTGAAATTTGATTAGATTGGTTGTATATGAGCCATTTAATTTGAGTAGATTGCAACTGAATAACAGGACAATGTTTGAATTTGATTAGTTTGATTATTTCATACATTTTGAGAAATTGATTTCTCAAGTTTTTTTGAACTTAATAACAGGACAATTGCATTTCTTTTGAATCATGGAAGTTTGCAACTGAATAACAGGACAAGCTTGAGAAATTGGTAAGTTTTTTTGAACTGAGAATTTTGCCACTGTGAATCATGTGAATTAATTCCATGATTTAATATGAAATTTCTCAAGTTTTGTTGGCAATTGGCAATTCCATGTTTTTTTGAACTGAAATTTGAGTGATATTGAGAATGATTTAATATTGAGTGATATTTGAGTGATATTTGTTTCCCTCCCATACGTATTTTTTCTAATAGGTTTGAGTGATATTTCTTGATATAAAATTCCTGAGTGATATTTTTGAGTGACTTGAGCAATTTAATATCTCAATTCACATATCCATTCACACAAATTTAAATGAAAATGCTATTTATCTCAAGAGCACTGAGTGACTTGAGTGCTTATTTTTTTGATTTTTTTTGATTGGTTATCAACTCACATTGATAATTTGCATTCAAAGATTTAAATTGATTTTTTTGATTGGTGCTCAAGGAATATGATTCCAATGAAAATCATTTTTGCTCAAGGAAAAAATCATTTTTGATTTTGCCATCAAGCAAAAAATCATTCAGATATCCAATTTGATCTGCTTGATTTTGTGGAATTTTGATAGCCAATCATTCAGATAGCCAATTCATTGGAATTTTTTGCTTGATTTGCTATCTGAATGATTGACCATCAAAATTGGCTTGATCAAGGATTGTCAATCATTCAGATAGCCAAAAATTGGAATTTTTTGGCTATAGCCAAAAATTGGAATTCAGATGGCCAAAAATTTGATCATATAGGACAGCATTCACTCATAGGACAGCATTCACTTATATGGATCAAGGATTGTCAATCATGAATGATTAAGGATTGTCAATCATTCAGATAGCCAAAAATTCAGATAGCAAATCAAGCAAAATTGGCTATCTGAATGATAGCCAATGATTGGCCATCAAGCAAAAAATCCTTGATCAAACCAATCATTCAGATAGCCAATCTGAATGAATTGGCAATCTGAATCATTAAGATAGCCAATTTTGATGGTCAAGCAAAAAATCAAGCAAAAAATCCTTGATCAAACCAGTCCATGCAAAAATATGATTCCAATGAAAATCATTTTTGCTTTTGCCAGTCCATGAATTAGATAGCAAAAATATGAGTCCATTAGATAGCAAACTTTTCCTTTTTTCAGTCCTGTGGCTAAATGATTATCAATGGACTCATTTACTTTTTTAGCTAAATGAAAACAAATCACAGTCACTCATACTTTTGTCCTGTGTCTAACTGATTTCATTTCACTCTATACTTTTGTCCTGTGGCTAAAATTTTAAGATTGGACTAAGATTGGCAACATTCAACATAGACTTTTGAAATTTTAGTCCCTGAAATTCAAATATACAAATTTTAGTCCCTGAAATTTAAATATACAAATTTTTTTGCATTTGTTTCCTTTTATATATAGACTCTGAAATTTTTGTCTATGAAGTTGATATATGAATGTCTAAGCTCTACGCTCTGAAATTAAAATAGTTGAAAGTCTATGTTGAAAGATAAACCCAAGTGGGAAGCTCTGCATATGAAGTTGCAATGAAATTTATAATATCATTCTAATATCTTTCAACATAGACTTTTGTATATGTTTTTAATATCATTCATATACCAACATTCATATACCAACATTCACCTTTTGTATATGTTTTTTGAATTTTGTCAATTTTCCTGCTTGCTATTGATAATATCATGGATTTTGCAAGTTTGCTACTTGAAGCATCACATGTATTGCACTGAAATACATGCACTGATACTACAAAATTGCACATGTATTTACATGAAGAATCAATAACACTTACATGTGTTTGGTTTAAATATTTGCAGGACAAATTAATCATGGCTGTGCTTTGAAACTTTTGCACCAATCAATAGCATTTACTGAAACTTTTGCAAAAATCTGAAGAACACACCACTTTGCTTGAACATACATCAAGCTTGCAAGCCAAGGTATTATTGAAAATACATCAAGCTTTGCTGTTGATTAATTTGCAGGACACTGTTTTGTCTTATTGAAAATACACCAAAATTTTTTACATTTTCCTTCAGCCAAATGTTCCCAAGTTTGATGTAAATTTCATTATATCCATATTTCAGCAAGCTATTTTGAAATTGAGCTGGCCTTGGATGTAATCCTTGGAAATTGATTTTGACACCCAAAAATGAAATTTGAAACTTTTATTTATGGGACAACTCTTATCCATTTTGAAACTATTAGCAGGACAATGCATTGCCAGGATTCAAATCTGAGAAATGTCTTTAAATATGCAAATACTCAGCAATTGAAATGTCTTCACATTCAGTTGCTGAGTATTAAGTATTAAGAATTAAGAATTTCATTTAGTTCAGCAAATACTAAGCATAACATTTAGTTGACTATATTAGCTGAGTATTAAGAATATTTGCATATTTCATTCAACATAGCTTAGTATTTGCTAAGTATTTGTAAGTATTTGCTGAAGTTCTTATTACTAGCTATATTGTTCTTCATTCAACATAGCTATTTTATTCTTCATTCTTAATACTGAGTATAACATTAATATTTCAAAATAGCTATTTTGTTTTTAATACTCAGCTGTGCTTTTCACCTATGTTCACCTATGAAATATTAAGAATTTCAGCTATGCTTTAGTATTTGCAAATTGCTGAAGTTCATAATAGCTTAGTATTTGCTGAGAATTAAGAAGTTCTTAATATTATGTTGAATGCATATATAATTAGCTGAGTATTAAGAATTTCAAATTAGCTGAGTATTAAATGAAATATGCAAATACTAAGCATAACATATTTTGAAGACAAATTATGTGCCCAAATGTAATTCTTAATGTGAGAACTAAATAGGTTGGCTGTCAATATGTGAGTATTAAATGTCAATTTGTTGTTTTTGCAGTGGTTATGTAATTACACTTCAATTTTTGACTATTACTTGATATTTTTGTTTAACAGGGAGAACTTCATTTTGAATATTTCTATCAAGTTTACAATCAAGTTTACAGTCAATTGGAGTAAACTTGATATTTCCATCTGCTATGAATGTGAATATTTCTACCAAGTAACAGGGATTGAGGTAAAATATTCATACATTTACTGACTTGATACTTTATTCAAATGAATATGCCAATTTTGCAGCTTGGAATGTTGGAATATTGGAATGTGCCAATTTTGCAGCTTTAAAAAGTCAAATTTATCTCTATTCATTTTTAGATTTTTAGAATACTGGAATGTAATCAGGATATCCTGATATAACAATGCATTCAAATTTTGTTTTTTATCTATATCTTGCTGCACATTCAGAGATTGGTGTTTTTTATTTGTTTTTTATTGGTTTTTTTCCATCCTTATATACAAGAATGTATACCTGATAGTGTAGCATATGTAATTTTTAGTGGTTTTTAGAATATTGGAATGTATTCAAGATTGTAAACATCCTTATATAGCTCATTTAGATCAAGTTCAAGTTTCAAACTGAAATGATATTCTCAAACTGAAATGAAAATTTCAAACCAATGACAAATTTTTGTGCTTATTTTTCAAACTATTTTGACTGAATATTTTCAAAGAAATTAGAAACATATTCAATTTTGAAACTTGAAAGAATTTCATTTCAGTCAAAAGACTTAAATTTTGCCTGAACTTGAAAATGAGTATTGCTAACATGAATATTGAATATTGCACCTTGCATTTTGAAATTGAATTTTGTCTCATCTTATTTGAATTCAAAATTTCAAATTTTCATTCTAAATTTAAATTGCAACTTCCAATCCAAATAAAAATGCCTATTGCACCTTGAATTTTGTGCGTTTTGTTTTTTGCATTTCACCATATGCTTATGAGAATGCTGTTTAAAAATTATCAGGCAAGTTGATATTTTTGAATCGAGTATTCCATGAAATATTCCTTGAAATATTTTTGAATCAAATTGAGTATTCCATGAAATATTTTTGAATCAATTTCATTTTTTATTACTGTAAAATATATGTGACTGAATTTGATATTCACATATTCATCATTCTCTTCATCATTTTTTGAACTCAATTTTGAAGTGGGATATGCTAAAGTTCAAGTAACTGGATCCTAGCAATATCCTGGGATATGAACAATTGAGTTCAAAATTGGGATATGTGAATTGAATTGAATTGGGATAGCAATATCCTGTCAAGTAACAATTTTGAATATGTGAATTGAATTGGGATTTTGTATATGAATTGGAATTTTGAATATCAATTTGAATTGTTATATGATATATTCTCAATTTGAATTTTGAATTTGAATTTTAGTTACTTGGACTGGGTAAGCTAAAGTTCAAGTAAATTGGATACATGATATCCTAGAGTTCAAAATAGAGTTCATATCCTGGGTATGCACTCAAGATAATTCTCAATTTTCAAGTAACCTCAACTTTCAAAATTTAATGTTAATTCTCAAATCAAATCAAATCAAATCCTGGGTATGCACTCAAGATTAACCCATTCTCAATTTGAACTCAAGTTCATATCCCAGGACAAGTTCAATTTTGTTATGTTCATACATGATAATTCATATCCCGGGACAGATAACATAACACTCATGAACTGTATGAAAGAGATACAACTTTAAAATCAAGATTGAACTGAAGTTCAATTTTCAAGTTATACTCAAAATTAAATCAACTTCATATCCTGGGATACAGATAATTCTCTATTTCATGTTAAGTTCAAAATAGAGTTCATATCCTGGGTATGCACTCAAGATTGAGATCAACTGAGTTCAAAATTTGCATTTTGAATCAAGTATGTTCACCAAGTGAGTTGTTCACATTACCAAGTGAATATTCTGTTTTTTATTTACATTATATAGGAATTGAAGTCATGATGTATCAAAATATCAAAATACATCAGGATATGTATTTGATATGTCAATAAAAAAATACACTGAAAGTTTTAAGATAAACCAATTCATGGCAGTTGCATTAGAATGAAACTTGACTGAAAGTGCAACTGCTATAAACCAAATCAAAAACTTGACTATTGGCATTGTTTTTCTCAGTTTATATTGGCATTGTCCAGGATTCAAAAATGGATATTGGCATTAATATCAGTTTATTCATTATTCTCAGTTAATGAATATTGGCATTATTTGGGGTTAGTCCAGTTTATATTCTCAGATTGTGTATGAGATTTCTGTGATTTATATTGGCATAGTCTAGGATTAATATTGGCATATTCTAGATTTTTGTGATTTTTCTTAAGTTAGCTATATCACATAAATATTGGCATAGTCCAGGATTCAAAAATGATTTTGATTAATATTGGCAGATTTATGTTGTGTATAATGCCAATATACACAAATCTCATGCACAAATCAGATTTATGTTGTGGGTATTGGCATTATAAACAAATCTCAAATATATGCAATGCTAAACTTGATATCCTGTTAATTATGTTGTGAGTTTGATATTTTGATACCATTCAAAGTGTCCTGAGGATCATAGAAGCAATGCTAGAATGCAAAAATTCTCAAGTGATCCTAATCAAATATTCAGATATATGTGTCCTGAGGATTGAGATAATTCAGATATATTCAAAAATTCTCAGGACACATAGAAGTAGCAAAAATTCAAAGATTTTAATGAATGTGTAATTTTTTAATGCTAAACTTGATATCATGTTAATTTTGTATTATCATGTACCCAATTGAATTTCAAAATGTTAATTTCAAAAATGAAGAGCTTGATTATGTAAATGGGAGTATTTTAATTGAACATATACCATATTCTCAAAATGAACATCTAATATACGCTAATAATGTATTTTAATTGTAATTAGTTTGGGCTTAATTTGGATAGGGCTTTAGCTCAACACAGTAGGATAGAACGAGAACGTGAACAAGAACAACGTAACATATCTCACGCTCTGCCTTCTGACGGTGTACTTGATATACCTCACATAACACCAGCCATGACAACTTCTCCGGTTGAACAAGAAGATGATGTCTCGGCCTCGCGTAACGATATGATTTCCGGACAAGTTCCTGGACCATCTGTCAGGTCATTATCAACCCGACTGTACATAAAACCTTTTCACCAAGCCATGTATTTTAGTAGTGTTTATTTTTGTGTTTAAATTTGGACAGGGCTTTAGCTCAACGCAAAAGGAGAGAACGAGAACATGAACAACGAACCATATCTCACGCTCTGCCTTCTGACGGTGTCCTTGATATACCTCACATAACACCAGCCGTGACAACTTCTCCAGTTGAACAAGAAGATGCTGTCTCGGCCTCGCGTAATGCTATGATTTCCGGGCAAGTTCCTGGACCATCTGTCAGGTAATTATCAACCTGACTGTACATAAAACCTTTTCACCAAGCCATGTATTTTAGTAGTGTTTATTTTTGTGTTTAAATTTGTATAGGGCTTTAGCTCAACGCAAAAGGAGAGAACGAGAACAGGAAGAACGAAACATATCTCACGCTCTGCCTTCTGACGGTGTCCTTGATATACCTCACATAACACCAGCCGTGACAACTTCTCCGGTTGAACAAGAACATGCTGTCTCGGCCTCGCGTAACGATATGATTTCTGGGGAAGTTCTTGGACCATCTGTCAGGTCATTATCAACCCGACTGTACATAAAACCTTTTCACCGAGCCATGTATTTTAGTAGTGTTTATTTTTCTGTTTAAATTTGTATAGGGCTTTAGCTCAACGCAAAAGGAGAGAACGAGAACAGGAACAACGAAACATATCTCACGCTCTGCCTTCTGACGGTGTCCTTGATATACCTCACATGACACCAGCCGTGACAACTTCTCCGGTTGAACAAGAAGATGCTGTCTCGGCCTCGCGTAACGATATGATTTCCGGGCAAGTTCCTGGACCATCTGTCAGGTCATTATCAACCCGACTGTACATAAAACCTTTTCACCAAGCCATGTATTGTAGTTGTGTTTATTTTTCTGTTTAAATTTGTATAGGGCTTTAGCTCAACGCAAAAGGAGAGAACGAGAACAGGAACAACGAAACATATCTCATGCTCTGCCTTCTGACGGTGTCCTTGATATACCTCACATAACACCAGCCGTGACAACTTCTCCGGTTGAACAAGAAGATGCTGTCTCGGCCTCGCGTAACGATATGATCTCCGGGCAAGTTCCAGGACCATCTGTCAGGTCATTATCAACCTGACTGTACATAAAACATTTTCACCAAGCCATGTATTTTAGTTGTGTTTATTTTTCTGTTTAAATTTGGATAGGGCTTTAGCTCAACGCAAAAGGAGAGAACGAGAACAAATACAAGCAAGCACATCTCGATATATGACTCCTACCAGTGTACTCGACATGCCTCAAAGCACATATGCAGTACCAACTTCTCCCGTTGAACATGTAGATGAGGTCTCAGCCTCGCACAACGCTACGATATGTGCTGAAGATGATGAACCATATGCCAGGTTATTATTCATAAGAGCTCCTCTGCTTTAATGTAACTTAATTTTATTTAATTATTATGGTTTTATTTTGGCTAGGTGTTTAGCTCAATGTCAAAGGAGAGAACGAGAAAAAGCTCAACGAAACATATCTCGATATATGACTCCTATCTGTATACCTCAAATAACACCTGGATTAACAACTTCTCCAGTTGAACAAGAAGACGCTGGCTCTTCCTCGATCTTCCGAAGTCGGTCAACTCAGCATGGCTCTGGTCCACCAACTCTGGTTGATTTTGGTCGGCACCATCTTGGATTAATGAACATTCCATGCCCTCATTGTTCAGCCTTACACTGGTTGGATGAACAGTTGTCGAAGTCAACTTTGAGAACACATCTTTTTGGAACATGTTGTTTGCAAGGAAAAGTAAAATTGCCGAAACTTAATGAACCCCCTCCATCACTTAGAGAATTATATGATGGTGACAGTGAGGCATCAAAATCATTTCGAATGTATACTCGGGAGTATAATGCAGCTAATGCATTTACCAGCCTTGGTGTGACAATGGATCAAAGATTGATTGCTGGCAGGGGCCCGAACATATTTACAATTCATGGAGAATTACGCCATCGAACAGGATCACTTCTGCCCCAACCGGATCAAACAGCAAGTTATTGTCAACTTTACATATATGATCCGGATTCTGCTATGGAGTTCCGAAGTAATAGAAATCCACATTTGAGCAATGATGTCTTAAAAATTATTCAAAATTGTTTATCGGGCATAAATCCATTCATCAAACTATATTGTCAGGCGTATTCTGTTTTATCTCAAGCAGATTCATGTGGTCATGATCTTCCTGTATATCTGCATTACAATTCAAACAAGGATCGTCGCCATTATAACCTCCCAACCGTAGATGAGATTGCGGTTATTTTACCTGGCGATGGCTATCGACCTTCCGGGATGCGAGATATAGTTTTACATCTTCGAGGAAATCATCAATTAATGCAAATCAATGAGACTCATCCTGCATACTTACCATTACACTACGTCTTATTATTTCCTGATGGTCAGCTTGGATGGGAACCTGAGTTGAAGCAGTGGGATCCAGTTCAAAACATAGCATCAAGTAGACGTCTGACTATGTGTGAGTTTTATAGCTACCGTCTGTTTGAAAGACAGAACGAGTATTCTTCAATTTTGAGAGCGGGAAAGTTATTCCAGGAGTTCATAGTTGATGCTTGGGCAGCAATTGAGCAACATCGTTTGACATTCATCAAACTTAATCAACGAAAACTCCGCTCAGAGCTCTATCAGGGTCTTGCAGATATCGATGCATATGCCAGATGCGACCAAATTGGACAGCGCATGATACTTCCTTCCTCTTTCACTGGGAGTGCACGTCACATGTTTGAAATATTTCAAGACTCGATGGCTATCACAGGTTATAACCAGCACCCGGATATTTTTCTTACCATGACCGCAAATCCAAAGTGGCCAGAAATTACTTCGGCTCTCCTGCCCAATCAAAAGGCTACCGACCGTCCAGATTTAGTCGCACGTGTATTTGAGTTAAAAAGAAAGGCTTTGATGAAGGAGATTGATGGCAATAATGTATTTGGAAAGAAAGTAGCACATGTATTTACAATTGAATTTCAGAAACGGGGTCTTCCACATATGCATGCTCTTTTCTTTCTTCGTGGACCCGATAAGATTCATACATGTGATCAAGTGGATAGAATTGTATGTGCTGAATTTCCTGATCCTGCTCAAGATCCTGCATTATTCGATACTGTGTCAAAATGTATGGTACATGGACCATGTGGTGCTCGGAATCCAAATGCCTCATGCATGGAAAATGGTAAGTGTACTAAGAAATACCCTCGAAATTATGCAGATGCAACAACCTTGGATCGTGATGGATATCCTATTTACCGTCGTCGTAGTAATGGGCATCTATATACTGTAAGGGGGCATCAGGTTGATAACCGCGATGTTGTGCCGCACAACAGGTATCTCTCAAGGCGCTTTAACTGCCACATTAATGTTGAAGTTTGTGCCGGGGTAAGATGTGTGAAGTACATTCATAAGTATATTTATAAAGGTCATGATCGGACCACAATGGTATTGGGCGCAGTAAATGAGATCCAACAATACCTTGATGCAAGATATATTGGACCACCTGAGGCTGCCTGGTGAATATTCGAGCATCCTTTGCATCAAGAGATTCCGTCAGTTCAAAGATTGATACTTCATTTACCAGGGCAACACCGTGTTATTTTTGATCCAGATGAAGATGTAGATGCAATAAGGTCTAGGGCTGAAAATGATAAGACAACTTTGACTGAATTTTTTACATGTTGTGCTTTACATGAGTCTGCGCATGATCTACATATCAAGAATTTCCCCAAAAGTTTGTGTGGCATTCGTCAACAAAGGTCTGGACTCCAAGACAATCTGGATATGCCATTGGCAGAATGTATTTTGCCTCCCCTAATTCTGGTGAGAGATTTTATCTACGGTTGCTACTAACAGTTGTTAAAGGGCCAACATCGTGGGAAAATTTACGCACATTCAATTCGATCGAGTACCCTACATTCAAAGCAACATGTATTGCAAGCGGTCTTCTTGAAGATGATTCCGAGTGGAGACAATGTCTTGCCGAGGCTTCAATTATGAAAACAGGATATCAACTACGAAGACTGTTTTGTATTATTCTTATCGAATGTGTGCCGATCGACCCCCTTGCATTATGGAATGAATTTTCAATGCACATTTGCGATGATCTTCCACATAAATTGCAAACTTTATTTGCAATTTCTACCCCAACTCAGGGCCAACTTGAAGATTATGGATTATTCCTTATCAATGAATTGCTTGAGGAGTATGGTAAGTGTCTATCCGACTTTCCACCAATGCCACTTTCTGCTAGAGATTGGAATGAAATTGTTGGCAATAGATTGTTGCATGAACATCAGGAACTTATAAATAAAGCGAAACAATTGGATGCACAAAAAGACATTGATTGCCTCAATGATGCACAACGCAATGCTTATTCAGCAATTACTTCATCAGTATTTGAAAATAAAGGTACTACATTCTTCTTGAGCGGTGGTGCTGGAACTGGAAAGACTTTTTTGTACAATGCAATAGCAACAATGTTGCGTAGTCTTGGAAATATAGTTATCACCGTCGCGTCTTCCGGTATTGCATCATTGCTACTTAGCGGAGGTCGGACTGCACATTCCACATTTCGTATCCCGTTAGATGTGCATGATACTTCAATTTGTAATTTTAGCAAGCAATCCATGCAAGCTCAATTGTTCAGAAAAGCAAAACTTATAATATGGGATGAAGTACCTATGCAACATCGGCACTGTGTTGAGGCAGTGGATCGATCGTTACAAGATATGTGTGATAACCCCAGAGCATTTGGTGGTATTACTGTTGTTCTTGGTGGGGATTTCCGACAAATCTTGCCCGTCATACCAAAGGGGGTTCGAGAAGAAATTGTTGGTGCCTCATTGAGACGATCTTTATTATGGTGCTCTGTACAAGTTTTGATCTTGGATCAAAATATGCGATTAAATAACTCATCGGTTGAGAATGCAAATTTTGCAAAATTTATTTTGGAGGTATTTTATTTCATGCCTAATTTAATTTTACTTACTATTTTTATCTTAGCCATTCCTTCACTAAAATTATATCTATATGTATTAGGTTGGGACAAATCCTACAGAAGTGGTAGAACTTCCTTCTAACATATTCAGGTGCAAGGATTTAAACGAGTTAATACTTCGAATTTATCCGCAGCTTGATATTGAGGGTGCCGTGACTCCGGCATACCTTACTGAACGAATAATTCTTTCTGCACGGAATGATGATGTTACTTTTATAAATGCTGCTGCATTAAACATTTTTCCGGGACAGAAGATTACGTATCAAGCTGCAGACAGTTTTTCTGAAAATGATGAAACCGATCCAACCATTATGAATAGATATCCAACTGAGTACATAAACTCTTTGGATCCTCCTGGGTTGCCACAATTTACACTTGATCTTAAGGTTGGTTGTCCTATTATTTTATTACGAAATATTGCACCAAAAGACGGGCTCTGTAATGGCACTCGATTGATGGTTGTCAGATGTGCATCACGTGTCATTGAAGCTCAAATTTTAAATGGGGATAAAGCCGGTTGTTTTGTGTTTATTCCAAGAATATCTTTGTCACCATCGGCTACAGAATTACCTTTTCATATGACAAGAAGGCAGTTTCCTGTCCGTGTGACATATGCTATGACGATTAATAAAGCCCAAGGACAATTTGTAAAATTCGTTGGAGTTGATTTGCGGACCCCAGTTTTCAGTCATGGACATCTTTATGTTGCACTTTCAAGGTGCACATCTTTTGATCGTGTATGTGTCCTTCTTCAGCCCAACATAAATAACACAGTAAACATCGTTTACCCAGAAGTTTTGCTATGATTTCCAATGTATGATAAAAATTGTATGTAAGTTTTTTAACTCTCTTTCTTTACATTGTTTTATTTATATTATTTGTTTAAATGATCTTTTAAAAAATTATTATCGATTGTTGTCTAACATGCAGGTATAGCATTATCATACGTTACCAAGCTCTAAAATGTGGACCCACATTACCATATATGGCAGGGTAGGAAATTTTTTCCTTTACTACATTTCATTGCATGACTTAATAGTTTTCGGTATGCATTGTTTGATAAAATATGGTTTGTATTTTTATATAGATAGATGATGATGCAGATTTGGCAAAAACTGTAAGTTTCTTATCATAATTCTACATTATATTTTTAATATACTATGTTTGCATTAACATTTTTCTTCTTACAGGTTCTGTTACTTCAAAATAATCACATAAATGTCAGGCTACGGGGTTATATCGGATTTTGTTTTGATAAGGTATGCATACCGTTACAAACATTCCCATTTTGAAATTAAAAATTATTGACTGTTTATTATTATTATTATTATTATTTCCAGCAAATTGCTAAAAGAACTTTACAAGCAACGGCGACGAGTCACATTGAAGACAAAGCAATCTTCTTTTCCGAGGTAATATAAAAATCTTAGATTTTGTTTTTCAAAATATCCTCTTCATTGACCATCCAAATACCTTTTTTGTTATAGAAGTGGAAGATGGTTCTTGCCGAGCTTGCTTGGTTCCAGAAAGCACGACATCCACCACTCCAACGAAAAAAGGTAAATAAATGTATAAATTTAAAATTTTCCATATTTTCAAATATTTATTAATTTTTCTAGGAATTTTATGTTCTTAATTTATCTAGGTTATTGCTCATCCCATTAACTCTCCACTTTGGATTGAGCTTGACACATCATCTTTTTATAATGTGATGATGAAAAGGTTTTCTGCTTAAACACGATGAAGGTAATAAAAGTGAGTTGTACAAAGTAATTAGATATTTCTTTGTTTCTAATTTTTCTATTCTAAGCTATGATTTTATTTTTAATTTTCAGGACACACGGCCCTAGCTTCAGATGTAAATTTTGTTGGTTTTAAATGCCGGTGTGAGAGATGGTGTTTTTGAAATTGGACTGCATGGTTGTTCAATCCAAAATGTATTTTTGTGTATATTTGTTCATAGTTAAGGGTTTTTTCTTTTGGCATATAGTTTAGGTTGTGTGATATTATAAGTCGATGTAAAAAAATGTTGTCTTAAGTCCTGAAATAGTTCTCTTTCAATTTTATGACGTTTTAGGTTTTGGATTTGCAAGTAGTATTCTTGATACGAAGGCGGGCAAAGTAGACTGAAATGCCTAAAATAGTTCGATTTGAATTTTATGTTGTTTCAGTTTTTGGATTTGCATGTAGCATTCTTGATACGAAGGCTGGCAAAGTATACTAACCACTAATTCATAGTGAAATTTTGTGCTTGGCATATCAGTACAAGAACTTAAATACAATTTTCCATGATAATGACAGGTATGTGTATCGGTATGTGAAATTTGAACATGGGTTCTAAGGAAAAATATGCTATCACATAATGCATCCAAATTTTAGTACTATGCCGAAAAGTTAGTCAAAAATACATCTAAAAATTAAAGGATAATAACTGCTATGGAGTTGCCTCTACCGTCAAAGGGTGTTTGGCCACGAAGAATTTCCCATGGAACAATGCGAGGATCCTGATTAAGATCTGAATACACCATTCCATGAAATACATATGCTGTGCAATCATCAGAACATGATGCAAATTGATTATGACTTACTAGCTACATATGTGGTCCTGAATTGGGATGTTTTGCTCAATGGGAGGAAGAGAAGGCTTGATTATGGTGTGGTGGTAAGTTTTCTATTTTCAAGTAATGGTTTTGTTTTGAAGTTCAGGTTTCAGGGTTCTATTTTCAAGCAATGGTTTTGTTTTGAAGTTCAGGTTTCAAGGAGCAAGAATCCTGAATCTCTATCAATCTCGCGATGCACATATTCTACAAGATGAAGACCAAGGTACCGCAAAACAATCAATCAAATCCTTTGTTTTCTCATAAAAATCTGTTCTTTATCATAAAATCTGTTCTTTGATGGTGTTAGGGATGATGAGTCCAGTGCTTCATGTATTTGATATTATTTTTGACTTCTGTGAAGGTTATTATTATGATGATTGAATGTGAGCATCAGAATTCTGTGAAGGTTATTATTTTTGAATGTGGGAAGTATCAATCATCCTATTTTGAATTTGAGTGTAACAGTGTTATATGTGAACATCCTATGTGAACTCAATCTTGCATAATTCATCCTATGTGAACATCAGGTGAGAGATATTATTTTTGAATGTGAAGAATTCTGTGAAGGTTATTATTGTAAGCATGAATAATTATGATGATTGAATGTGAGCAATAGCAAATTTATTTTTGAATTCTGTGAAGGTTATTATTATGATGATTGAATGTGAGCATCAGAATTCTGTGAAGGTTATTATTTTAACAGGATTTCAAAGTTCAAATCAGGATATAAAATGAGTTCAAAGTTCTGTGAATGATTAACATGTGAACTTGAAGTTCTGTGAATTATCATGTAAAAATCATGTTAATGATTAACAGGATAGCAAGTATCAAGTATCTTGAATTATCTCTAATTATATGTGAACTTTACATGATAATTCCTGTTAAGTATCAAGTAAAGGATATCCTGTGAACTTTACATTATTTTCAATATTTGTGAGTTAATGTGAATGATTAGTGAATGATACATTATTTTTTGAATGTATATGTGAACTTTACATTATTTTCAATATTTTCAATATCCTTTGAACTTTACATTCCTGTGAATGATTAGAGATATGTGAACTTTTCACAGGATATCAACATTTTTGAATGTTAATGTTACTTTTCACAGGATATCAACATTTTTGAATGTTAAATTTCACATATAAGTTCAAATTTATAATTTCACATATAATTTCACATATAATTTTTGAAATTAACAGGATATCAAAAAGTTCACATATAATTAGAACTTCAAATATCATGTAAAATTGAACTCATTGTTATATTCTTGATAATTCAGGATATCAACATTTCTGTGAATGATTTTTACATGTTATCCTGTTAATTCAAGATACTTGATACTTGCTATCCTGTGAATGATATCCTGTGAATGATTAGAGATAATTCAACCTCAGGTGTGTTAGTCATTCACTTGCTATCCTGTGAAGAATACTTCCCACTTGACTCAAATTGAAGTGAGTTACCAACAGATCAAGTGAATTCAAGTAGTCCAAAACACCAACTGAAATTGCTATCCTGTGTTAGTCATTCCAAAACACCAACTTGATTCACCAACATATAATTCTTCACAGGATAGCAAGTCAAGTGGGAATGATTAGAGATAACACCAACTTGAATGTGGGAAGTATTCACCTGAGGTTGCTATCCTGTGAATTATCATGTAAAGGATATCCTGTGAACTTTACATTATCAAGTATCAAGTATCCTGTGAAGTATCTTGAATCATTCCTTTTAATTCACAGAAGTTCTGATAATTCAGGATATCCTGATTTATCATGTAAAAATCATGTTAATCATTCACTGAGTTCAAAGTTCAAAGTTCTGTGAATGATTAACAGGATTAACATGATACTTCAAAGTTCTGTAAATCCTGTAAATATACTTCTGGAAGGAAAATCTTTGAAATCCCAGGATTAACAGGATTTACAGGATTTTTGAAGTAAATTAATTTTCAAAGTTAATTTTAGATATCCTGTTAATTCAAGTTGAACTTTGAAATCCTGAACTTTGAAGTATATTCCTGTTGATTTTATCTAAAATTCAAATTTCTAATTATAGTGGCGCGGCCGAAGGCGCCCGCGCCGAAGGCGCCCGCGCCGAAGGCGCCCGCGCCGAAGGCGCCCGCGCCGAAGGCGCCCGCGCCGAAGGCGCCCGCGCCGAAGGCGCCCGCGCCGAAGGCGCCCGCTAAATTTTTATACGCTAATTTGTTGTTCTGCGCCGAAGGAGCACCGTATTTTAATTTGAAGTATAATTCAAATCCTGATAATTCAAATCTTGATATCCTGATTTCTAACATATCTTGAATATACTATGAAATTTATTGAAGTATATTCATGATGATTTCAAATTTTCAATATATATTAGAAATATGCAAAAGAAGTGATTGCGAATGGAATACAAAAGAAGTATATTCATGTGGATGCAAGATTGGGGTGACACACAGTTTTAACAGGTTGGGAAGAGAAGGTTCACGATGTGTGCATTCTTATCACCACAAAGTGTGCATTCTTATCCTGCTTCTCTGATGGTGCATACATAGACATGTGAAACAAAAGTTACCTTGCTACTTTTATGTTGTCTTCTTCTAAAGTTTGACTATTATTTCAAGACTGGGCTCTTTTTTTGCTTCAGAAATGTGAAACTTGATTTGTTGCCCTGAACGAACATATATGGTCAACACTTAACAAGATTGGTTGTCAATCTCTTTACAAGATTGGTTCCTGATGTCCGCAGGTGTGGAGACAACACGACATTTCCTGTTGGAATGGTTGAGTTACACATATAGATACATTCCGGTTGTTCTATTGGATGTCATCCCTCAACGGTTGAACTGGAGACCTCCCAGCTATTTTGGTCGCAATGACCTTGAGACCCTAATGCCTTAGATTCCGCTGCTGACTGTGTACATTTTCTCCCATAGTTCGTGTATAACCTGTTTTAATCCAGAACCAAATTTTTGTACGTCTTTTTGTTGTGTTGCAGTTGTTGTTATGAGATGTAAATACATGATGTTAACAAGATGCTTCCCAAAAAAATTTTATGTGCATATTTATCATTAGCATGTACTTCTCATAAGCAAAAAACATCATGTTAACATGATACTTCTCATTACCATGTTAACAGAATGCTTCATTCGCATGTTTTTTTAAACAGGATGCTCTCATTTGTTAACAAGATACTTCTCATTAGCATGTACTCTCTAATACAGGATGTTTTTTGACATATAAATAGCATATAAATTTTTTTGACATACATGTCTATTAACAAGATGATAATGATAATGATAATGATAATGTTTATGTGTCTTTCTAAAAAAATTCTCATCTGTAAGTTCTCAAATTAGCACCCAAATTCATGTTAGATAGGCAATGTTAGATAATGGTGCTCTCATCAAGGGCCCCTTACATGTATTATGATGAGAACTAAAAATGTTAGATATGGGTGTTCTCATCTGAAAGTTCTCAAATTAGCAACCAAGTGAAATTTTTTTGAACATTGTAATAAAGTTTCTAAACAATTATGCAGGACATTCACTCTCAATTTTTTTTTCATTTCATGACCTGCACAATTTTTTTAAACTATTGTTTTAGCACAATTGTGCAGGTTAACTTGATCCATGACTTATAGTTCAATTTTATTTGAACTTTGATGTATTAGAATGTAGTAAAAATATTGAACTTTTAGAAATTGAGGCAATTGCAGGTAGTAAAAATGTTTGTATCGGACTGTTGAAAAAACTTTTTTTTCCATTTGCGTTTATTACTGTACTTTTTGTTCGTGAAGACTTCTTTAATGTTGCCTGCAATGCATGGAAAGATTACTCCCGTGGACACTTTTGTGGCTTTTTGATTATGCATGTAATGATGTTGAAAGAATCTTACTTTTTTGGTACCATACTAGCAAATTTTGGTCCTTTGCTAATTGAATTTTGGCATACCTAATAACACAATATTGTCACTTAACGAGCATATATGTGAGATGATGCATCAATTTTGGCATTTAAGCAATCATTTTTTGGAATTTTGTTATATTAGCATCTTAGGGTATTTTTGGAACATGCTATGGATAATGATTAATTAACAAGACATTAATCATAGAGGATTAACTGAATATTCTTTTGTGAGAATATTTGATATGCATTTTGTTACTTCGGCACATCCATATTTTTTGCACATCATCTTTTTGTGTTGAACATATTACTAATGTTATTTATATAGGTGATGTTACTTGCTGAGTCGTGTAGCTCACTCTAAAGATGTTGGGGAACTGAAATTTTGTGAGAAAAAAATTTGGATGTTCATTTCTCTCCCAATATTTTGGGTTGAACTAAATCTTGATGGATTTATGGGTAGAACTAAAAATTTTTGGAGAATCAAATTCTATGGGAAGAAATTATTTTTGGGGAAACTAAAATTTTTGAAAACTAAATAACTTTAGGGGAAACTACAATTTTTAGGGGAAACAAAATTCTCGGGGAAGAAAATTTTTGGGGGAAACTAAAATTTTTGAGAACTAAATAACAATGGCGGGAACTAAATTTTATGTGCTAACTACATTTTGGGGAGACCGCCGGCCCTTAAGCTAGATGGTATCCCCCCTCCCTCTTATGTAGTAGCGACCCGAGATCTAATCCCGGTCCCTCTGTGTTACCAAAAAAACTAAATTTTGGGGAGAACTAAATAACTTTTCGAGTGAACTTTAATTATTGCCGGCCATTTAAATTTTGGGAGAAACTAAGATTTTTGGGGGAACAAAATTCCTTGGGATGAGCTAAATTTTTGGGGGAACTAAGATTTTGAGGGGGGGATTTCTAAAATGAATCATGTCCACATTTTCAGGGGAACTAAGATTTTGAGGGGGGAATATCTACAATGAATCGTGCCCACATTTTCGGGAGAACTAAGATTTTGAGGGGGAAATATCTAAATTGAACCGTGCCCGCGGGCACGGGGTATGACTAGTATATATATATATATATATATATATATATATATATATATATATATATATATATATATATATATATATATAATGTTAGTTTTCATGATGTTAATATGAATCAAATCGGTTATATGTTAAAGAATCTATATGTTAGTTTCAGTAAACATGCTAGTAACTATGTTAGTCTCAGTAAGTTGTTAGTTTAATAATTAGTTTGTTAAAAGATCAGTATGTTAATACTAAAACTGAAGTTAATATAATATATTAGTATGTTGATAATATGATGTTAGTAATAATGATAGTAATTAGATGTTTTGCCATTAGGTTAATAATATTAGTAAGTTGGTTAATAATGTTAGTTTATAACATTACTTCCATAATATTTGTTTATATGATTCTATTAGCGTAAACGAGTAGTCTCATACGTGAATCTATATGACGCAGATAGATCGCGCCTTCCGTTGCAATCATCGAGACATCCACCATCGCCACCAGGCATGTATTTATTTGTAATTGAATTTAGGACAAATTGCTAAAATCTCATTTTGAACATGCTCGTCAACTTAGTAACCAAACTGCATGCTCTTACTGTGCCTGTTGCAGCTGATTTAAAAATGGGCATCTCATGTTAATGTTTCTTTTGGTAAAAGAATAACTTTATCTACTTCTCATCAAATTGAACGAAAACTGGACTGAGGGTAGGACACAACCCTCAAAACGAACATGTGATACCATCGACTACAGATGGATGAAACCATCGAATACAGATGGGATGAAACCATCGAATACAGATGGGACGGAACCTAGTCGATGACTAGACAGACACTTTGGGTGGGGTTGGTCCATGTAGTAGGGTTTGTAAGTGTGTCTTGAACATATTACGGCTACCTCCATACCACACCAATAGAGGCAAGCATCTTGACCATTTTCCAGGTTAGGGATGGTAAGAAGGCGTCACGGTAAACCCCCGATGATAGTGTGTATCGAGAACACTTTACTTACTCTGACATGGACTTGCATGAGCACGAGCACAAATAACTGAAAGTATTCCATTTGTAACTGTTTTAATTCCGTTAAAACACATATCATATGTTAATTGTTGCAGCATGCTCATATTTTAATGTTAAGCACTTCGTTTACCTCATTTAAAATGCAAAAAATATATATTAATTGTTGATGAACCGCATGCCTTACTTTCAGCATGTTCTCATTTTTGGCTATGCACCTGCTCTTATATGTTCTAACATTCCTGTTTCCTTAAATTGCAAGTTAATGCCTTTCATTACTTCAAATATCTTACCGAGCCATTCGCTGAAATATATTTCAATGTAATTATGAAATATATGTTAGGTTCAGAGAGTGATTACATTGAAGACCCCTCTTTTGAAGATCTCATCTTAGAGGACGATCTTGTTGACCAAAGTTACGAGGACGCTGAGTTCCTCCCTGCTAAAGACTAGAGAGTTACTGCTGTCTTTATTTATTTAGTCGTACTATTTGTTTTCAGGTGTGTTGCTTTCAGCAATAAAATTGTACGGCCATGCTGGGCCTAATTTATTTGTGTACTGTGTTTGAACTCTGGAATAAAAATGGTGATAATTATTTATGATGTTCATGAGAACTTCGCATGCAAGGATATGCTTATTAAATATAAAACGCTTATTATGCTTAAGTTAAAGAAGAAAGAAAAAAAATACTTCTTCTTTTCTTTAAGCACATGCAGACCCGTTCACGTTCTCGCTCCCTAGTACAATGGGAAGCGAGGCATGACATTATCTAGCTTCCCTCCTCCAGCCTCATCATTGCTTCATTTCCAAAGCTTCACATCTTCTACCCAGCTTAATGCTCCATAACTCCACATCAAGCTCTAGCTGCACATGCTCAAGTGCTCCAGCTTGCTCCACAACAAAAGCTTCATGCTCCAAGTGCAAAATTACTCCATGAAAGCCCAAAATTCTCCAAACTCCTCCCTATTCACCTGAAAAGTACCAGGAAGACCAAAAGCGTAAAAGGAATAGAAAGAGTGAAAATGGCATGAAAACGAGGCAAAGTCGAGTAAAACGCGAATGAAATGGATATGCAAACTATATACAAAAACAACTTATCAAAATCCCCCAAGCTAAACTCTTCCTCGTCCTCGAGGAAGACGAAGGGAGAGTAACGAAAGGGGTATGCAATCTAGTCATGCAACTTATGATATGATTTTCGAGGAATTTGCAAAAATGAGCATATATACGTGGAGAAATAGGAAATTCAAAATCACGGAAATCTAAAGCACCGACTCCTCCCTATCAATAAGAATATAACCCTAGGACATGATTTCTAGCTCGAATCGTCAAATAATATACCACGCCATGATCAAGCTCAAAATCTAGAATATTTCGTCTAACCCGTCCTTAGGCCAAATCAAAGGGATCAAAGCTATGCAACGGTCGAAGAATTGAGAAATCTGAGATAATGGGTTATTGGTCCATCAAAGAAATGGCTCTCACAACACCTCAACTTTTCATTACTCGCGAGATCAACAATCTATTCATGTTACCAAAAAAAATTCTTTTCTATTTTTTCTCTCTTTTTTTATTTGGATTCTAATTGGTTCGTGAAAGGAGTGTTGGATCGATGACTCTCAGGTCAGACAACCTTAGGGCATCAAGCCAAGAAAGACCCCTTAGACCTACTTGCTCTAACCATCCAAAATCCTTATTCTCACGCACCCCCCAAGCTAGACTTTTGACTCGAGGCCCAGACGATTTCTATCGTGGTGATCCGGTTACTCAGTTTTGCTGGAGGGAACAGTGCGTGCTTTATTCTTTTTCTCATATATACACATTTTTCTTTTCTTTTTCTCTCTTTTTGTGAAATGGAAAGCATGAATAAGTAAGATGATGACACTCCTCAATACTCGCTAATATGTTGTTATCCAAGTTTAGAAGGGTTATAAACCTTTATACTCGGCTATCAATCCTACGGGCCATGCATAAGGTTCTCTAGGAAGCCTAGGTCGGTTTTGAGTACTCCTATCCTAGAAGATATGAGAATGATCACAACGAGCATATTAGATGGGATCTGAGACTAAAAACTTGTCCTGGTATTATAGTCAAACTGATACCGAGGAAATCAAGCGTAAAAGATAGGAAATGAAACCCTATTTGAAAAACCACTCATATATAGCTCGATTTCAGAAAATCCTTGAAACAATTATGTACAAATGATGTATGGATGATGCAAGATGTATGATGCGATGCAAATATTTTTTGATTTTTGATTTTTTTGATTTTTTTTTGTATGCATATAGAAGGGAAACATGATGCAAGAACATGTGGTAAAAAGAGAAAGTGAAAGGAAATGAAACACGATGCATGAAGGATGGAAATGAAAGCAAATGCAAAAGAAAACACGATATATTCATGCGAATATAAACACAAAAGTGGAGGTGGAAATGGAAAACAAAAATAAAAAGCAAAAAGTGCAAACGCTACTCCCCTAAGCTAAAATCTGCAGTGTCCTCAATGCAAGATAATCAATGAAGTGTCAGGACAAAAAATGTGTGGGGGTGACAAAAAGCTAAAGGTCTCCCCCAAGATAGCATGAAGCTAGGGTGCAGGCTCGGTGAGTTCATAGGAATGTGGGAGAGAACTAGAAGTCCCGGCCTCAGGTAGGGGGGTTGTGCTGGTGGAAAAAGATGCCGATGGATTTCGGAGGTATAAGATATGATCTGGGCATGTGTATCCTAAAAGGTATCCTTATGGCCCTGGAATCCCTCAACAATATCCTGAAAGGTATCCATACAGCCCTGGAATCCCTCAACAATATCACGTAAGGTATCCATACGGCCCTAAAATCCCCGAACAATATCATGTATGATAAAGAGATGTGTGTGATCATCAAGCGGAGGAGGGGGACCAGACGGCCCGGAGCCATCCGTGATGAGTGGAATCTGTGTGGTGACGGGCTCCATGGTGGTCACGAGAATGGTGGTGGTTTGTGGGGTGGAAGTGGATGGCTAAGGTTGAGGCTGAGGTTAAGGATGTGGCTTAGGCTGCTGGGGCTACGCAGGGACTAGGAAGATAGGATCGGGTGGAAATGTCCACTGCGTAAGCCCGGTGACCTCCATGCACAATGTGTTTGGCAAGACAGTATACATAGCGCACTCTGGCCCATAAAGCCAAACGATCCAACCCATCAAGTTTTCCTTAATCATATGCATGTGGGCTAAAACTGATAGGTCCAGAGTGGTAGGGCCAAAGATGGGGTCAGTGCAGCCATCTAAATCAGTGGAGAGGGGAGGCTGGCAGGCTATAAGTGTGATGAGACTGCTACAATAAATCCTTCCCGTGGGGACTTGGCGATCTTCATGAGACTGTGTGCCAACCATGATCTGTACCAGTCTCTTTGGGGCCCTGATCGGTGTACCAGTCCCTGTGGGATGGAGGACTATCGGATGTGCCATGTCCTACAGAAATTGGAGCCCAGGTCGTGTAACCATGCCAGTCTCCTCCCTAAAAGAGAGTGCTCGCTAGGAGACGATGGGCAAGGCGTAGGGACAGATGAATGATGCATGACTACTTTCCCACCATGCGAGGGAAGGGACCCAACCCAGTAATCAAATCCCAAAACTGGGAGGCCTTAAAGGAAGATGGGTGGGCGCTACTATGGTGGGTGATGGCTTCTGCCGTGGCAGCAGGCCAGTACAAAATAGAGTTCAGGACGTCAAAAGAAAGTGTGTAATCAGTATCAAAGATCCTGAACTCTATGCTAGAACCATCGACCTTCAAGGAGTTGAGAAACTCAAGTGTGATCATGTGATAGGTCAGGGCTCCAAAGCCGAGGAAATCCTGCCACCCTATGTTGGTATTAGACGTCTACCTCCCTCGGTAGCTCCTAAAGTGTCGACAGCAGGAATGCTCACGAACTTCGTGGTAAGCAGGGTCCGCCGAGAGAGGGTGGCAAAGCGATCCCTCTGGGCTTCGGAGGTGAATGTGATCCCTAACGTGTCTATCTGTGGTGGGGTCACATGAGGTGGTGATAAGGGTTGTGCAGACGTGGAGGGTATGTCTTAAGTGCACTACCATAAAGAACTCCCCAATTGGGAGTCGTGAGGTGGTGGGTGTGCACGTTAGGTATGCTGCATGAAGTGGTGTGTGTATGTGCAGTGAGATGAAAATGAAAGTGTATGCAATGTGTTAGTGTGTGAATGTGAGGGTGATGAAGTGAAGTGTTGTGGAATGAATGTGGGTAAAGGAGTATGCAATGGAAGTGAAGATGATGAAGTAAAATTTATGTGCAATGTGAGGAGGTGTATGTGTATGTGGTGGGAGATGAAGTGATGTAGTGTGCTAGTGTAATGCAGTGGGTATGGTGAACTAGGGTTTATGAGATGGTGAAGTGAAGAGGTGGTGTGTGCTAGTGTTAAGGTGAGGACGTTGGTAAGTGTGTGAACTGAAGGTGAGTGTATGATGATGAAGTGAAAGTGAAGTGTAGCTGTTGATGTGGGTAGATGTGTGAAGATTGGAATGCACTGTGTGAGTGGGGGGGTGTGTGTGTGATGTGTGTGTGGATGAATATGAGGGTGATGAAAAAGGGTTTGTGAAGGTGGTGAATGACGCACCCCGAACTCACACCTAAGATCCATTTGACGGTGTCACAATCGTTGGGCCCAATAAAGTACCTAGGTGCTGACTCTGGGCTCTATCCGCAAGCAAACGGTGTCAAATTATTGTATATAAGATTGTCGAATCCCACAGAGACAGTGACAGTGTATTGGGGTCTCAGATTATCTTTAAATCTCAGAATGAGATATCAGTCGGTTTGGGAAGATTGGTTGTGATAGTGTTGTTGGTTCGATAATAAAAGAAGCTAGGGCCTTAGGGATCACCGCTAAGACCGTTGGAGGTCGATGTTAGAATGGGATCTTTACGTTGCATTGGATTTAGGGGTTGATCTCTCAACTCATACCACTCTTGTGGGCTAGAATTTTGAGGTATCTCGATGGCTCTCATTGACGTAATGGCGATAGCCGTCAATGTAGCGATATAGTTCATCGGTGGAACCCCTCAAGGCACGAGCCGGGCATGGTCACAAGCATTGGTTGAATCCACTAATTCCCTATTTAAATCCCAAAGATACTCCTTAAGCTCATCAATTCCACCGACTTTAGACATGATCCCAGTACGAGTTCTCCTAGGAACTTGGATGGATCGACAGAAATAATCCCCTTTATTCCCAATACAACCTAGAGATCCAAATCTACATATCTTTCCTAGAGTCTTAGGGCTAACCCATCAACCCTAGGAAAAACTACTCACACATAGAGATTACGATAGATAAAAACATCGTTTCTACCGTAGAAAACATCATAGCAATTAAATCAAGTGAGGGATTAAGATCTTACATACCGCAAATGAGAAAGAGCAATAGCCAATAGAGATCAAAAGAATTCCCACAGATTCCAAGACAAAAGAAATAAATAAAAACTTAATCTTTCTCCAAAAAAACAACTCAATTCTAAAAACCTAGATCTAGATCTACAATCGTTTTCGATCTCCTCTCCTTAAACTCAAAATTCCCTCCAACAAAACATCCTCCTCAAAGCCCTTCAAGACATTAGTCAAAAATTAGCTCTCCCCATCTGTGTGGGACCCCCACGAAAATAACTTGAAATTCTTGAGTCTGGGACTACACGTCGTCGACCGAGTCAGTGACTCGGTCGAGTAGACGCCTGCTTGGTCGAGCAGGCGCATTAACTGCTCTTGGCTTGGGCGAAGGGGTCCGGGCTACTCGGTCGAGCAGCCTGCCTGCTCGACCGAGCTGTCAGTAGATCAGGTCTCCTTCCAAAAATGTCGCTCTGCCTACTCGGCCTGAGTAGGCCTTGCTCGATCGAGTCGTCCGCTGGCTCGGTCGAGTAGGTCCTGCTCGGTCGAGCAGGATGTCGATGAGATTCATTTCGAAAATAGGTCGACTCGGGCCGAGTAACCACTCTGTTCGGTCGAGTCAGATGCGCATTCTACTGGGCTTGTATATCAGCTCGACTGAGCAGCTTGTGCTACTCTGTCGAGTCACCTGGGAAACATCCCTGATGCCTCCTTTCTCCTGCCAGCTTCTCCTCCTCTCCTCCCATAGGCTTCCGAACCTTTGCAAACCCCTGTAGAGCCTCGCCAACGGACTCATGGGCATGTTGATGTGTCCATATCTAAAAGTGGCTCCGAATCGCGCCAAAATCCCTGAGAATCCACAAAACTCTACAAAACTCGAATATGGCATTAGAAGTGCAGTACTGTAAGAGAATGCAGGATTTGGATGCGGATATGACATGAAATGCAATGGAATGATGCTATGAAAAGATAGAATATATGGACACATCAAAATCCCACAAGCTTACCTCTTACTCGTCCTCAAGGAAGACAAATACTAGGCATGCCGGGTGATAAATAAAAGAGATAAGAGATGGAAGGGGATGCTAAAATGTCCAATCAGATCTTAAGCCGTAGTAGTCTATCACGATGCTTTGAATAATAAAACATATGCTAATAGTATCCTCAAACTTTACAAATCATATGGCTGGCATGTAATATGGGCAAAGGTAGGGATCTTCTAAAATCATGCCATCAACTCATATCAATTTCATGCAATCTATAGAGTCTAGTATAAAAACAGTGAGCAATGCACGTTTTTCAATCAATAGATACAAGTGGAGCACAAAGAGACCACACCAACATGCAATGGAGAATGGAAAGAGATCATGTCATTCAAATATTTACTTCAAATCATGAAAAATCTTCAAAACTAAAATATTTTGTAAAGTTCAAGTATTATCGAATCACCCCGTTGTGCACCATCTCCACTCTAATATTATACTCACTCATATAATCAAATGGTTCACCCCCCCCCCAAGCTTAGCTCGAGGCGTCGCATCTAGGAATATGATATGGAAAATTTTGTCTTTTCCCAAGTATTTGTAGTAGTTTCTAATAAAGATATAGGAAATAATTTTCTTTCCTTCTTTTCTCTTTTCACATTTTTTTATTTGGAAGCTATCTTTTTTATTTTGGGATTTTTGGTAAGTAGATGTGATAGAAGTAGCTGCAGGGGTGTAACCAGATGATGTGTAGAGAATCATAAGGATATGTGGAGAAAGAAAATAATATATCACTCGGTTCACTCATCAGAGGTGCACAACGATTCAATGGGATAATACTCTAACTAAACTCATAGCTAGCATGGATATTTTCATTCATCTCAATGAACATTGAAAGCAAGCGGTATAAAGCACAATAATATCAGGCATGCAAACAGAAGTGGATAAGATAACAAATGGGTGCTCCAAGTATTCTAATGATGCGTGAACCTATGTGCATTACCTAACAAAGAACGTGCTCGATACTATTTCATGCATTCAATTTCAATTCATACCAGGCATTAAATTAGAAAAATCAGCAAGAGAATATGCCAGCATATAAATAGTAAAACTGAGACTACCTAAATAGCATGTCAACAGATATAAGCATCGTAAGTGGCTATTGAGAGCTATGAGAGATATCATCATGCAGAACAATTCTAGCTAAAATGGAGAAAGGCGAAGAAAGTAAGAAAATAAAACCAGGCATGCAAGCATGCCAGAAAGTGAAAAGCGTGATGCTGAATGAGAAAAAATGAAAAGGTGAAAAGATGGGTGGAAAATGAATGAAAAATTAAAAATAAAAATAAAGCATAGCGCTCATCCCCCAAACTAAAAGCAGTAGTGTCCTCACTGATGAGAGCACGCTGGTATGCAGGAAATGATGCTAGGGTGGGTGGGTGGGTGGGTAAGGAGATAAAATGTGAATGGAAAAGAAATATATGAAAAACAAAAAGGAAAGTGATATGATGCAAAGATAAAATGATGATGCTAATGAATGGAATGATGCATGATGTGTCCTCCCCCAAGCTATGTAAGAAAAAGGCCCCAAAAAGACAGATAGGCACAATAAAAGAGGAGGGAAGGACAACAAGTGGTGGAGGGACAGCATCTAGAAGGGGCACCACCCTCCGGATATGGTGATGGGTCCCCCTGTTGTGGAACAGGGACTGCGACAGACGGCTGTGGCGAAAATAGGACGATAGAAGTCTCGATTGGTGCTGAAGTGTGTGAGTCGACGAATGAAGTGGACACGTCCGTGGCTACCAACTCAGGTGCAGAAGTAGCAGGCCCTACAGAAGCCAGAGAGTGTGGGGTACTAAGTGGTGCAGTTGTCAAGATAGTGGCTGGCCTGGGTGGAGGTGCGTGAGCAAGGATCACGGGAGGTGGGCCTCGTGTCCGAAGCAAGTCTATAATGGAATCGAGCTCATACTCGACTCTCTGCTAATGGGTGGCTATCGAGCGGGCGAAGGCATCGAAATCAAGCCTAAGGCGAGAAGTAAAGTCCTCCATCACCGTCAGACAAGCATCGGTGGTACGGGAGTCGAGGGGGGAAGGGAACTGTGAGACACGACTCGCGTAAAGCGACTCCGTGGAGGGGGTCCATGGTGCCTAGGCTGAAGGGTAGGAGAGTGTGGTTGTGAAGGGATATCGACGGCGGTAACTGCAGAAACATCCGCAGCGAAAATGGGAGCTGTCGTCGACACAGATATAAGGACAGAAGTCGAGACGCTCTCAATGAGTACGGCACTGTGGGTGAGGAAGTGGAGCCAGAGGTAGATAAATGGGACCCTATGGAGATAGGCAGGGATGCTAGAAGGTCCCTAAGTGGTGGAAGGGTGACGGCTGGATCGTGCTCCGAAAAGTCTAGAGCAGTAGGCTCGGGAGCAGATAAGATATCAGTGCCCTCGGGCATGGGTACTGAAGAGACAGTGGCAGGGGCCTTGGGGCAGAAGGTGGTGACAGTCCCCGAGGTCCCGACGATGGTGGAGGTGGTGGAGATAGGGGTGGAAGAGGTAGTGCCTCCTGGTGGAGGAGGGTGCACAGGCAGAGCTGGAAGGGCAGCCACAATGGCGGCCAGGTCGGGTTCCTCATCCTCGGAGGAGCAGAGCACCCGTTCGTCGACGACTACCTCGACGGGGGCTCCGGGGGTCTCGAGGGCAAGGAGCGCAGGAAGTGGGTGGACCCTATCTATCATCCAGCTCTGCTGGACAGGCACTATGGTGGTAAGGTGAGGGGCGGTAATAACAAAGTGGGGTGTGTGATGGGTGCCTACTAGATAGGTCCAGTGACGTGCCCCATAAGGCCGAATGATGTGTATGTGCTCAAGCACACCTAAAGTCAAGCGCGTGGGGCCAGGGGGTCACTAGGTTGTCAGGAAGATCGATACCCAGCATCCGTGTGAAGATGGTGAAGAATCCGCCACAACAGATATCAGTGGAGTAGTGAGTATGGGCGGTCTGTAAAAGGCGATAACACAGCTAGTGGGTTGTGTCAGAAAGGACAAAGGGGCGAACGGAGCCATCGGGATGGAAGTGCAGATGTCATGTCATTCCCATAAGATGGAAAAGCTCGGGTAGGGACATGGTCCCGACCTCTGGCTTGCAAAAAATGGTGGTGGCGAGGTGTCGCTGCGCGTAGCGGAGGCAAGGATGCACAATGCATGATGCCTTCACCCGACTGGAGCGGTAATGGTCTAGACCAGAAATGCGATGCCAGAAAGCAGAGGCATCGAAAGTAGATAGCTCGTAGTCTAGGGAGAAAGCGGCTCGGGGGTCAGGGATGGCTGGGAAACGGAAGTGGGAGCGGATCATGGTGTACGTGACCAAGAAGTCGTGGTCCAGCTGCCGGAAGGTAATGCCATCGCCTGCCGAGGTGCGGGCGATGGAACTCAATGCCTCAGAGTGAGGCGTGAGTAGGTGGGTGCGTGGACCACCAGGAGTTGATCGAAATCGATGGTGCGGTAAAGCCAATGGACTCCCTGTAGGAGTCCAAGGCGTCGAAGGGTGGGGACGTAGATAAACTGTGTGGGAATGAGTCTCCGCTGCAAAAGGGATATAAATTGGTCACGATGCTCATCATCCCTAAATGTGATGTCGAATGCCCACACACGTGGCGACAGAGCAACAGGAGCGACGGGAGGGTCGAGAGGTGCAGTAGTGGGGATGGGGGCGAAAGTGATGGGGATGAGTGTGTGACGTGGGGGAGAAGAGTCGGACGCGGACGATGGATCGCACGCGTACTCCTCCTCGATGGTGGGGGTAGTGGCACAAAGAGAGCGACGTGAGGGTCGAGAAGAGGAGGCACCAGTGGCCTTCCTCTTCCCACGACGTGCAGGTGTGGGACCCCCTGACGTGTGTTTATATTTCATATATTTGCGCACGTTTTCTTTCGTGTTTTTTCGTATTTTACCATCGTATTATATTCGTTTTCTCTTGTTTTCTTGTTTTCTTTCACTTTTCCGTATTTTTCGTATTTTGCAGGAGTTTACTGGCATAGGGGACATAAAACGACGATATCATGAGTCCCCTGAGCAACGGGAGGAGTCACGCATGATCTAGGGGGTCAAACGATGAATATCGCTTCTTTCAGCCCCTCACCCGACCGGTTGGTCATTTCCAACCGATCGGGTGATGCACGCATGCACCACCTGGACACAAGTTGGAGCGGCCAAGAAGTCACCCGGTCGGTTCAGTAACCGGTTCAAACGCCCCAACTCTCTGAAATTCAGATGCTGAATGCCAACCGATCGAGTGACTTTCACACGATTGGTTCACCTGTATCTGATTCTCCGAAGCCACGACACGGAGAGATCAACCGACCGGTTCACCCGACGGCACGAAGATCCAACCGATCAACTTCAACCTTCAACCGACCGTGCCGTGGTGACCGGGTGGAATCCTATTCTACGCTGCCGAAGAAACGAAGCAGGTCACCCGATCGGGTGACTTTTCACCCGATCGGGTGATTTCGTATTCTATATATAGGACCTCTAGGTTTTCCAGAAATGTGAGTTGTTATTTTTTGCTGTTTTTTCTCTCTCTTGACGGCTGTAATTTTTCAGATATTTGTAAGTTTTCCGATCTTTGTCAAACTTTAATATAGTGTTATTAGCATTGCTCTTACTTCTTTTCAATCGCCTGATCATGATTTTTACGGTCGATTTCTATTTAGATCGCTTTTTACTAAATATGTGTGAGTAGTTCCCAAATCTGGGATTTTGGTGGAAACCCCTTCGTGGGTTCTTCCCAATGCATCCATAGGACTAGGAAATCGATAGGGATTAGGAATCTAACGGTTACGCGTGGTGTTTTATTGTCATCGGTGGGAAAAAGACCGCCTTTGACCATTGGGCCAAGGGGGAATAAACTTGGCGGTTGACTCCCTAGCCATAGCTCACGCCCTTAGCATAGACGTCGAATCCTAGCGCGCAGGAGCGGCAGGATGAGATGTTGGGAGTTATCGTTGCGAACTTAGTGCTCCCAGAGTCGGTCAGTGTTAATGGACACGGGAGTGCCCACTGACTGAACCCGGGAAGTCTGGCGTATCATCCTGGGCACCGACCGGAATATCGGGCCCATGGGACGCTGGTACCACTATTAGAGGCAGCGTCTCACCATTAGACCCTAATTCCGATCGTTATCCTACCCATAGGCCGTATCGGTGAGAATCGCACGATAGGGTGGAAACCAAAGTCCAGGGTTTTTCCTTTATATTGTCTATACCTTGCATTCCATTTACCGTGACAACCCATCATTCGATTCGAGCTAGCTCGCCCATGGGGTGCATTTGATCCTCTTTGACACAAGCACATACACGCCTCCCTAGGGTGCGCTTGTGGTTACAAATATTTAAATCTCACGCCCCCAATCATATTATTGCACACATCAAACACGCATAAGCGGGGGGCGTCAAGCTTTATGGCGCCGTTGCCGGGGAGGCAACGTGCTTGTTATTTTTGGATTTCATGAACCCTAGTGTCTAGCTCTCATCCCTACCTCGTGATAATTTTCACATTCTTCTTTTTCCTTTTTATCTTCTTATTTTTATTTTTATTTTTTATCTTATCTGTTTCTTTCCCGCTTTTCGCTTCACGGGTGTTTGTTGTTTTTCATGCGCAGGAGTTCAAGAAGTCTCGACGACTTGATTCACGTTGATCCAGAGATAAACGCCATCCTAAGGCGTTTGGCCGCCGAGAAGCAAAGAAGAGAGGATCCTGAAACTATGGGGGAGAACACCCCGCCTCACAAGTCCCTGCTGGAGTACTCTATGCCATCCATCGAGTCCACCTCAGCGATCCGTCCTCCGGCTATTACGGCGCAAAGCTTCGAGCTTAAGCCGTCTTTGGTGACATGGATCCAGCAGGATCAATTTTTGGGTGCACCCATGGAGAGCCCCATTGAACATTTGGACTCCTTCTTGGAGAAATGTGACACCTTCCGGATCAACGGTATCACAACTGAGGCGATCCGACTGAAGCTGTTCCCCTTCTCTCTGCGAGATAAGGCCAAGCTGTGGCTTAGGGGGAAGGACCCGAATACATTCAACACCAGGGAGAAGCTCTCAAATGCTTTCCTGACGAAGTTCTTTCCTCCGGGGAAGACCATGAAGCTGAGGAGTGAGATCTCCTCCTTCTCCTAGGCCAGCCACGAGTTCTTGCATGAAGCATGGACGAGATATAAGGAAATGCAACGAAGATGTCCCCACCATGAGCTCCCCAAGTGGCACCTGTCACGCCCCGCTTCCCAAAAACATGGAGGCGAAGCGTGAGAAGGTCCGCACGGACTTGAAGCTGCAAACCGCAAGTCCGATAAGCGTCAAATAAAACGAAGTAGCAGGTCCCTGTAATGTGACTCAGAACAGCAATAACAATAATAGGAAAAGAGAGACAATAATATAACATTATTCCAACTCATAGTCCAACAAAAAGTCCAACAACCAGAAATGCCACCATGCAACAAAAGAGTCAAAAGCAAAAGGCCTAGCATGGCCAACAGAATCTAACAAAACGGTGCTACTCACCGACAACCACAGCTAACAAAAGAAGAGTAAGAAAGATCTCTAAGATTGATCACCGGTGTTCTCGTACTCCACGTCACCAACGGGTTCGGGCACAAACTCCACGAACTCGTCACTCTCCGCAACTGTCGCTGGCTCAGCAACTAACATGCGTCACCCAAAGAGAAGGGGCACATGTCAGCAAGTCTAAAAAGACTTGTGCAAGGAAACTATAAAAGTAAAGCAACCTAACAGTTCTAAAGTAAAGTATGACATGGATATAAAATGACAAATGACATGGCATGGCAAGTAAACAAGTAAAAGACAAGTACTGGAATTGTAATCACGTCGTGCACAGAGATTCCGCCCTTTGGCTAGAGTGGCTGTACGGGCCAACTCTTACGCTCAAGTGACCGTTTATCCCTACCCCTCCACGTGTATCGAGCCAGGGCATTACCCCCGAACACGGAATGCTCGCTTCTGGATCACGAGCCAGGAAGTGTTTTTAACACGGATGGCGTAGGGTTATGCCCGCATAACGGGTGCCTAGCTGGTAACACGGAAATATGGATTGTACAAGTAGTGTAGCGTGTGCTACGATGCAAGTTTAACTAGGATGACATGTATGATGCAATGCATGGCAGTTAACAATTCAAATGCGTACAGTTAAGGAATTTAAACATGACAGATATCAATGTATAAATGATATGGCAAGGTGTCGGATCTAGCTTCGTTGTCAAGCTAGATCACAAAGTTGCGCCTAGATCGCTATCATTTCACGATCTAGTCTCTTTCACGCTAGTACGAGGAATTGGCCTAAAGACATGGCCTAAAGAAAAGTTGGCAATTTTCACTTGCCTGTTTCCGGTGGTGTCGGTTGTTCGTGGGTTCGTCTCGACGGCGTTACGCTATGGAACAACTGGTTCTCTGTTTTGATTGAACATATCTCTGAATTAGGTTCACCCCAACTGATTTAAATAATAGTTCATTCTATTAGGTTCTCTAACCTAGGGTGTTCAAATCATATTATTAACTAATGTTTGTGAAAGCTTTTTCTGAACATGCACCCTTCTAAATTTGAAGTGAGGCCCGCAATCTATCATAGACAACTAATTTTGTGTTTCTGTCATAATATAATCAAAAGATGACTACTTTTTAATGAGGTACTTTCTAAAATTAACTTCTTAACAAATTTGATTGCGTTGACTTGAGGCAAACAAATAGTTTGAATATTAAGTAATGAGCCATTTTAAACATAACATGCATACAAACTAATGCATTTTGGCCCCACCAAAGTATTTATCCCAGGTCTACTCTGATTGTTTCCCTTGTTTAACTAGTGTTGGCGTCTACTGCGCATGCTCAACATGACACTGAAAAGTCACTGGACTCATATAAAACTAAGAAAACCAAATATGGATTTGTTGGACGAGTGCCTTAATGAAATTAAGTAAGTTCATGGGGGTCAGGCTTGTTTCACTCTAGATGTAACTACATAGCCAGAATATTTAGATCTACTGACTTGAAAAATGGCCTTCAAGTTATGAATATTCCTAAGAATTCAATTGTGCTCCACAATATATAGTTTATAATAATAAACTAACTTTACAACCAAAAAGTGAAAGCTGTGAAATATTAACTAACATGCTGGGTTTTGAATTAAACACTAGCCTAACATATATTTAATAAGTATCCTATCTAACTTGGCATGCGATTTACATCTTAAGCATATGATCACAATTCATTTTCTTATAACTAACAGAGCCCCTTTTTGCATGAATTAATGCGTTAGCATAGCTCAATAATTACACAACTTTAAGAAAATAAAAATTTTAATCTTGGAATAACAATACATTAAGATTTAGCCTATAAGCCATAATCCATAAGAACTACTATTTTCTATAAAATTTGCTTCAACTACCAACTAAATATGTAGGAGTAAGTACTGTTAAGTATTTAAAAACATGCAAATGAACCCTCACGTTTGGCTACCATAGACATCCTACATTCCTAAATATATATATGATTGTATAAGGGAGTAACCACTCACGTTTTGGCTATTGCAGACTGTAGACGAGCAGCGTGACTAGTGGCAGTCCGAGCGGCGTAAGGTGGCGGGATGGAGGCGCTTGCGTCGATGGTCGGAGGTAGACGGCGGAACTGGGGCTGTCGGCGCGGGTCTGCGGAGAGAGCGGGCCTGGGGTCGTCTAGGGCGCGACCTGGGGTACCGTTCGTGGGCTTCAAAGGGTGTTTGTGTGGGTGGCTTGGAGGCAGCAAGATGCTGGGCGGCCGGGCTGCGCGATTGTTTGCGTGATGGTCGGACGGCGTGGGTTGCTAGATGGTGGTCGATGCGTGGATGAGGGGTCGCGCGGCGTCAGCAAGGCCTGGGGGCGAGCTGTGCAGGGAGTGGGGATGTACATGGTTTAAAAAAATTGAGAAAAGGCTAAGCTCTTATCATGTGGGTTGCTTCTGTTCGCCAGGAAAACAAAGATAGGGCATGGGTCCTCTGTGTTTAGCTTTGAAACCGAGGGGATTTTGGTTTATAAATCAGAGGGTTAGGGAGAGAGAGAGAACGGGGGAGAGAGAAGAATGGGAGTGGAGGCTCTGACGTGCGATGATGGTTGATAGGGGAAAACGTGATGAGAGGGGGAGTAGTTAAGATATTATTAGATCGGTTTGTTATAAAAATTTAATCTTTTGAAAATTTCTCATCCATTCTTTTTTTTATTGTTTATAAAAACCTGTTTAAGTTTGAAAACATTATACATGCAGGCTCTGACGTGGGATTAATGTTTTAAGTTTGAAAACCACTTCGTTGGATGATCATTATATATATTATTATATATATATTAAAACATTAATAATAATAGGTTATTACAAATTTGTGCCCCGATGTCCAAAAATCAAAAGAAGATACCGGGGCGACCGCGCTTCCGAGAAGGTCGTGGATACGGGGCCCAGTCACGCGTCCGAACTACGGAAAACAGTAAAAAATCAAATACACAAAACGCATACGAAACATGGCTACGCGCTAAAATACATACGGTCGGAAAGTGACCGTTACATCCTACCCACCTTAAGAAAAGATTCCGTCCTCGGAATCTACATCAACTACGGATCAGGAAATAAATGCGGGTAGCGCTCTCTCATCTCTTCCTCGCGCTCCCAGGTAGACTCCCCGGGTGAACCATGACGCCACTGCACTCTAACCAGGTCGACGTTCTTGTTCCTCAACTACTTCTGCCGTCGGTCCAGAATCTCAACTGGTTGTTGATCATAGGTCAGATCCGGAGGAACCGTGATCTTCGAGAAATCCACAGCATGAGATGGATCACTGACATATCGACGTAACTGAGATACGTGAAATACGTTGTGAACTCCCTCCAGTGACGGCGGCAACGCCAAGCGATAAGCCACAGCTCCAACTCTCTCCAGGACGTCAAACGGCCCAATATACCTTGGACTCAGCTTGCCTCTCTTTCCAAATCGGATAACTCCGCGGTTCGGAGAAATCTTCAGGAAGACGTGATCTCCAGGCTGAAACTCCAAAGGTCGCCGTTTAGCATCTGCCCAATGCTTGAAGCGGTCCTGCGCAATCCTCAGCTTCTCCCGGATGTTCCTCACAACATCCACAGCTTCCATGATCATCTCAGGCCCCAACATCTCCCGATCTCCAACATCATCCCAGCTCAGTGGCGATCGACATTTCCTCCCGTATAGCGCAGAGAATGGTGCCATGTCAATACTCGCCTGGAAGCTGTTATTATAAGAGAACTCTACCAGATGTAGATGGTCCTCCCACAAACCCTTGAAATCCAACATACACGCCCTCAGCATGTCCTCCAAGATCTGAATCGTCCTCTCGGACTGGCCATCTGTCTGCGGATGGTACGCCGTACTGAAACTCAGACTCGTACCCAAGCTCTTCTGCAGACTCTGCCAAAACTGAGATGTAAATCTCGTGTCTCTGTCTGACACGATGCTCACAGGGACTCCGTGAAGTCGCACGATTTCCTGCGCGATACACGTTACATCACTATCTAACTAATGAAAGGAAATAAAATGGAGAGTAAAGGAATTTACCTCCATGTTTCTCCTTGCCAGCGTCTCGGTAGACTGTCCTACTCGGAATGGAATAAAGTGTGCTGATTTGGTCAATCGGTCTACGATCACCCAAATCGTGTCATTCTGCTTCGGACTCCGAGGCAGTCCAGTCACAAAGTCCATAGTGATATATTGCCACTTCCACTCCGGAATCGGAAGCGGTTGAAGCAACCCTGACGTACGCTGATGCTCCGCCTTTACTTGCTGGAAAACCAGACACTTGGCTACACTCCGAGCCACACTCCTCTTCATACCATGCCACCAAAAGTTCAAGCGAAGATCTTTGTACATCTTGGTACCACCAGGATGCACAGAATACGGCGAACTGTGTGCCTCAACTAATAATTCCTCTTTGATATCTCCAGCTAGCACACACAACCTGGCTCCATACCTCAGCGAGTCATCCTCATGAATCAAGAAGTCGGACCGCAGACCGGCTTCTACCTGCTCCCGAAACTTCACTAGCTTCGGATCTCCAGCCTGTCCAGCCTTCATCCTATCCACAATCGACGACTGTATCTGCATACACATCAATAACAAAGCCTCTCCAGGAAGTATAATCTCAATTCCAGACTCACAGAAATCCTGCTGCAACCTCCACTGTGCAGTCAACATCATCACCGCTGAAAGTCTGCTCAGCGCATCAGGAACCACATTCACTTTGCCGGGATGGTACTGCAAGTCGATCTCATAATCAGCCATTAGCTCCAACCATCGACGCTGTCGCATGCTGAGCTCCTTCTGTGTAAAAATTTACTTCAAGCTTTTGTGATCGGTGAAGATCTTCACCTTCTCACTCAGCAGGAAGTGCCTCCAAATCTTGAGCGCAAACACGACTGCAGCCAACTCCAAGTCGTGCGTCGGGTAATTCTTCTCATGGATCTTGAGCTGACGCGAAGCATATGCAACCACGTGCCCATGCTGGTGCAACACACAACCGAGACCCTTGCCAGAAGCATCACAAAAGATCTCGAATCCTCCACTACGATCAGGCACTGCTAGAACTGGTGCAGTCGTCAATCTCTCCTTCAGAACAGAAAAAGCCTCCTCATAAGCATCGGACCAAACATACGGTATATCCTTCCTCGTCAGTTTAGTCATCGGTTCGGCAATCCGGGAGAAATCCTTAATGAAACGCCGATAATATCCTGCTAGCCCAAGAAAACTCCTGATCTCAGTCGCTGACTGTGGAACCGACCACTCTCTGATGGCCTTGATCTTCTCCGGATCCACAGCTATACCATCTCCTGACACCACATGCCCAAGAAAAGCCACTCTATCCAGCCAGAACTCGCACTTGGAATACTTTGCATACAAGCAATGCTTCCTCAAAATCTCCAGAACAGTCCTCAAGTGCTCTGCGTGCTCCTCCTCCGACTTGGAATAGATCAAGATGTCATCAATGAAGATAACGACAAACTTGTCTAGAAAGTCATAGAAGATCAGATTCATCAGGTTCATACAAACTGCGGGTGTGTTGGTTACACCGAAAGGCATAACCACGAACTCGTAGTGACCATACTTCGTCCTGAATGCTGTCTTCGGGATGTCCTTCTTCCCCACCTTCAGCTGATGGTATCCACTCCTCAGATCCAATTTGGAGAATACCCTCGATCCTCTGAGCTGATCAAAAATATCATCAATCCGCGGCAATGGGTACTTATTCTTTACAGTCACCGCATTCAGCTCCCGATAATCCACGCACATGCGACGCGAACCGTCCTTCTTCTTCACCAGCAGGACAGGTGCTCCCCACGGAGACACACTGGGATTTATGTAACCCTTCAGAAGAAGCTCATCCAGCTGCTTCCGCAACTCCTCCAATTCCGCTGGAGCCATACGATAAGGTGCCTTCGAAATAGGCTGCACTCCCGGAATCAGGTCAATCGAAAACTCTAGAGCTCGATCGGGCGACAGACCAGACATCTCCTCGGGGAAGACGTCATCGAATTCACGCACCACAGCAGGCCTACCCTGCTCCATCAGCATAGCCACAGCCTCCATCGGCTTGGCCCGAAACCTGACCGGACCAAGCGAACTGCTACCACGGCTGAACTCAAACACTGGATGTCCGGGAATCTCGAACACCACCTTCTTCCTCCGACAGTCGATCGTAGCATAGAAGCTCGCAAGCCAATCCATCCCAAGCACTGCATCATAATTGATGATGTCGTGGACAATAAAGTCAGCATACAGCTCGTGTCCACAGACCACCAACGGACAAGAATTGCACCCACGATGCACCGAAATCACACCATTCCCTGTGACGATGTTCCAACTCTGGGGAAGAGATGAAGTCGACAAGGAATGCCTCTCCACGAAGCTCCGAGAAATGATGCGCATGGATGCACCAGAGTCAAAGAGAACTCGTGCAGGAAAAGCGCAAACCAAGATCACACCTAATAGACAGTCTAACAATCAAATTCTATTCTAGCAAACAATCATATGCAAACAACTAATCAAATCTAACAACCAAACTGACTAAGAAAGAAACAGCTAGATAGAAAGTTACCTGCGATAACCTCATCCAGCATCTCGGTCTCAGCAGCAGTCATCAGAAACGCCTGTCGTCTCGGCTGGACAGCCTGCTGAAACGCCTGCCTCTGCGGAACGAGAGGTGCTCTACGACCAGCAGGAACAGGTGCCCTCTGCTGCAACGGCTGAGCTGCAACAGGTGATCTCCACGGCTGCTTCGACCTCGGGTAATCCTTCATGGTGTGCGCAGGATCACCACAAACTAAACACTGCCCCAGCATCTTCCGGTACTGATCCTTGATGTGCCCAGTCTTGTCACAGAAATTGCAAGTCTTCAAAGTAGAAGGTCCTCCGGGCCTCTTGAACTGCACAGGCTGGTTGGGCCCGTGCCCCGGTCTCACCACTGCTCTGGCCTGCTCCATAGGCCTCTTCCCAGTGCCAGAAATCTGTCCCCTCTTCTGATTCACAATCCTCTCCTGCCTCTTCTGTTGAATATTGGACTCCCTGGATTTGGTTTTGGATGATGAGCAAACATAAATAATTCATGAACTAACAATTTGTGAGCGCAGTATTGGAGATCGTCGCCAAATTCACGAAAACAATCAAAGCAACATCTCAAGACTTCTCAAAGCTCGTATTCATTGCCTAAAGCTTCGTTGAAGCTCTTGGACCGTTTTGGAAGTCATGAAGAATTAATCGAAGCTCTCGAAGACCATTCATTAAGGTTTTATTTATAGTCTTTTAGCTTCGATCTATAGAATGTTAAGCCTTGAGTATATCTTACGATTCTATCTTCATAACGCTCATATCGTAGCTCTAGGATCTTAGTACAAGTTCATTCTAACTACCTCGAAGCATCGCGCTTCGATTCGGACTTGTTTGTGCATGTTAGTTGGTACAAGAAGAAGTACTGACCGACTAGATGGTGATCTAGTCGGTCAGAAGAGCTTCTTGGACCGACTATTTTGAGTTAATCTTTTCTTGTTCAGTACTGTTTACAGTTAGTCGGTCTACGTTGACTCACCGACCGACTAGTTTGTGAACTAGTCGGTCAGTGATGCTTCTTTGACCGACTAGTTGTGATTTACTGTACATGCCAAATTTCTCCTAAGCTACTGTTTATCGTTAGTCGGTCTAAGAACGTTTGGTGACCGACTAGTTGATAATCTAGTCGGTCAACATTTGTTCTTGGACCGACTAAGTCAATTTATATTCAGACTATTTGCTTTTGCCTCTTAGTCGGTCTACGTTCACTGACTGACCGACTAGTTGTGAAACTAGTCGGTCAGAAAGTCTTCTTGAATCGACTAGATTTCTAGGTCTGAATTTCTATCTCTTCTCAGTTCCTCACTTAGTCGGTCCATGTTGTTTGACTGACCGACTAGTTGATGAACTAGTCGGTCAGTGGTTGTTCTTTGACCGACTAGTTGCCTCAGATTTCTATCCGTTGGGACTTGACCTAACTTGTTTTTATGGGACCCTATAAATACGAACCTAGGTCATTTCTCTCTAGGTTAGAGCTGCCATTAAGAGATTCATTGAGATTGAAAGAGATAGATATTCTCACTCATTTCTAAAGCTCTCTTGCTCACAAGAAATCCATTCTTTCACTTTCTAGATCTAGAATCCATCTTGAGAGAAGTTTGTTCTTGGTGATCCCTTCAAGCTCTAGCTTGATTCAAGTCTCCAAATCATTCCTAGGCACCCATTGCTGGTCATTTCTTTGGTGCTAGGTCTTGGTGACTTCATCTTCCTCAAATCCCTCCTTGCACCTATTTGGTAAGAAAACTCAAGGTATAGGATTTTGTGGTAAGATTGTTTATTTCATTATAAACTTGTTTATATTGCTTATTGATTCTCTCGGTTGTAAGAGAAGGTTGTGATCCCGGGTTGTGGGATTCACTATTGCCATTGCATGTATGATTTGATCTTGTGAAGGTTTTTCACAAGATATCATAGTGTAAATCTTGGGTTAGGGTTTCTAACCTAAGTATCCGGAGGGGATCCGGGTGGTTGGGACGTAGGATCACCGGGAACAAGTCGGGGAGACTTGGGTGGATCCGAACCCAGTAACATCTTTTGTTAGCATTGTTAATTTTGTTGTTGTCATTCAATTTAAGCTTCCGTAAATTGATTTGGTAGTTGTTTACACTATAATTAGGAATTATACTCCTTGTTATTTTTAAAGTACTATTCACCCCCCCCCCTCTAGTACTTGTGTAGTAGCTTGTAGGGCATTACATTTGGTATCAAAGCCAGATACTTAGCTATGTCTGCCAACGACAACAAGACCGTGCGTCCACCTTCCGACTATGGCACCTTCAGGAACCATGAAGGAGCGTCTTCGGTCATGGAAGGACATTCCTCGACTAGGCCTCCATTCTTCAACGGCGTCAATTATGGATATTGGAAATGCCGGATGGAAACGTTCCTCCGGAGCGCCTCCTTGTGGAGAATTACCATGTCGGAGTACAATGTGCCTACTGAAGAAGATTTTGACAAGTGGACTACCGCGGAGGTCGCCGCGGAGATTGCAAATTCCAAAGCTATGAATGCTTTATAATGCGCATTGGAACCCGAAGATTTTAATAAGATATGCACATGTAAGAGTGCATATCAAATTTGGAATTCGCTCCTCATTTTACATGAAGGAACGAGTCGGGTAAGAGATTCTAAACTCGTGGTAGTCAATAGAGATTACGAATTGTTTCATATGGAACAGGGAGAAAAGATGAAGGAGTATTATGCTCACTTCGTCGACATAATGAACGAGTTGGAAGCTCTCGGCAAAACCTACACCCAAAAGGAGAAGTGTTCGAAGCTTATCGAAAGGCTTCCTTCTTCTTGGGAGAAACGTACCTTCGCCATCGAGGAAGGTAATGACATGAATAAGTATACCGTAGTTCAATTGATGGGTACTTTGATGTCATACGAGGTACGCAAAGATAGCAAGGTGAAGTTACAAGAAAAGATGAAGTCCTATTTGAACCAAGACGTGCCTAAGAAAAAGGCGATTGCATTCAAGGCGGCTTCATCCACCTCTACCGATGATGAGGACTCGGAAGAAGAAATGGACATGGAATCCATTACACTCATGGCAAAGAAGTTCAATCGCTTCTTCCGAAAGGGTAACTTCAAACAAAAATCTAAATTTACTTCTACTAACGCCTCTCCACATTTGTGCTTTAAATGCAATAAGCCAGGACACATCAAAGCGGATTGTCCTCAAAAACAAGCAAAAGGAGAAGTGGAAGGCGCCGATGTTCGACAAGTCCAAGAAGTACAAAAAGGGATACAAAAAGGGGCTTGTCGGAGCAACATTCACCGACTCCGAGGATTCCTCAAGTGGAGAGTCGGATGATGAGAAAGTGGAGCAAGCGCACATGTGCTTCATGGCAAGAGAGGAGCATGATCAAGGATCTTCCTCCTCCGATGATAGCGACAACGAAGGGGATGAGGTAACTATGGATGATCTTAGGAATGCTAACTCTCAACTATGGTCCAAATACACTAAATTAGTAAATAGATATACTAAAGTAAAAGATGACCTAGCTAGCATTCAAACCTCGCCTAAGACTATCATCACCAACAACGACACCGTTGTTGAAGAGTTAAGAAATGAGATTGTCAATCTCAAATCTAAACTTGAACATGTTAGCATTGAAGATCCGGAAGAACATAGGATAGCGGATTTGACTTCTCAAAACTCGACTTTGAGTATTGAGAATGAGAATCTTAAATCTCGTGTTTATGTGCTCACATCACAAGTATCAAACTTGGATACTTCTATGCGTTCTCTCAAAGAGAAATATGAGAACACATTAGGCCGAATTAATAAATTCAATAAGGGTAAGGACCATTTGGATAAAATCCTAAGTGACTTACTTCCGGCCAATCACCACATTGGTTTGGGGTATACGATGGGATGTCCATCCAAAGCAGCCACTACTTTTGTTAGGCCAACTTCCGGTGACTCTACGAGTGGTAGCAAACACTCTATTGGTAGTTCATCTACCAATGGTGCTTCCACATCGTCCACACCCTCTTTCGGAAAGAAACCCACTTTGGGTGGACCTCCAAAGAAGGGGCATGCTTATATGTACACCAATACCATGCCACGTAGAAACACACGTCCTACTCCACCGTCTCACACATATGATGATTTTTATGCAACACACTCTCGGGCACGTGCACACCATGTGAGACACCCTTACGCACGTGTTCTCACACATGCATATGTTCACCCACCTCATCATATGAATAATTCTCGTCGTGCACCATTCCATCATGTTCCGTATGCCTATCTACAACATGCATCACGTAGAAATCAACGTCGCATGCATGCACCCAATAGGATGAGGGCTCCCAAGATTTTCACTATTTGGAGCCCAAAGGACACAAGCATGGATGAAAAACAAGTGTATATGAATGCTTATTTTTCGGATGTTGTGCATAGTAGAAATTATGTGGGGAAGTCTAAGTCCAATTGGACTTGGCTTCCAAAGGTCTAACCTTTGAGGACCCAATGACCTTGGGTACCATGATATGAAATTTTCTATCTTTAGGTACTCAAGGAAAAGAAAAATAAAAGGAGCAACAAATTTAAATTTAGCTCCAAAGGGAATTGGATACTCGATAGCTGGTGTTCAAAACACATGACGGGTGACGCTCAATTGCTCTCCGGAGTAGTTCCCATTGCAAATGGAAACCGCGTCGTATTTGGAGGCAACGAGAGCGGAACCATCGTCGGTGTTGGTAAAGTGGGTAACCCGTCTAAACCCTTAATTAGTGATGTTTATCTAGTTAATGGTTTAAATCATAATCTTATTTCAATAAGCCAACTTTGTGACAAAGGTTACAAAGTTAGCTTTGCGAAAGGATTGTGTCATATTTCAAATGATAATAATAAGTTATTATTTTCCGGCACACGCCATAAAGATATTTATATTTTGGATCTTCCTAAGTCATATGAACAATGTCTCGTTGCCAACACAAGTGAACAACACTTATGGCATCGACGCTTTGGACATGTGAACTTTGGAACACTTTATAAGCTTTCAAAATTAAATTCCATTAAAGGTTTTCCGAAGCTCGTTTTTGAAAAGAAAAGTTTTTGTGATTCTTGTCAACGTGGCAAGCTTCCTAAATCTTCATTTAAACCTAAGAAAAGCATTTCTACGAAACGGCCACTAGAGCTATTACATCTAGATTTATTTGGGCCAACTAGAGTTGCTTCCTTAGGAAATGCAAGATATGGACTTGTCATCGTCGATGATTATTCTAGATTTACATGGGTATTTTTCTTATGTAATAAAAATGAAGCTTTTGAAAACTTCACGATATTTGTGAAGAAAGTACAAAATCTCATCGGAACCACCATTGTCACTATTCGTAGTGATCATGGGGGTGAATTTGAGAAAGAGTCTTTCTCAAATTTTTGTGATGATCTTGGAATTACTCACACTTTTTCTTTCCCTCGCGCATCTCCTCAAAATGGTGTTGTTGAGAGGAAGAATAGAATGCTTGTGGAGTGTGCTCGCACTATGCTCGAAGATAGTCAACTCGGTTATCAATTTTGGGCGGAAGCGGTACACACCGCTTGTTATGTGTTTAATAGAATACTTTTGAGGCCCGGCACCAAACAAACTTGTTATGAATTGTTGTTTGGTAGATTGCCTCAAGTTAAACATTTTCGTGTTTTCGGCGCAAAATGTTTTATTAAAAACACATATGATAATTTGGACAAGTTTGATCCGAGATCGGATGAGGGGATATTTGTTGGGTATTCCTCACGTAGCAAAGCCTACCGAATATACAACAAAAGATCCTCTACGATCGAGGAATCACTTCATGTCTCTTTTAATGAGAATTTTACTACTCCTAGAATTTCAAATGATGATGACTCTATGGATGTTTTATGTGATTCGTTTGAAAATTCTAAGTCTATTGATTCAATTGATTCTATTGATACTAACCCGACTAATGAAGTTGTTGAGAATGTGCCTAGTGATCAAGGTATTCCCAAGCGGCTTCATACCATTCGCGACCATCCCCATGAGCAAGTCATTGGCAATATTCAAGATAGAGTCAAGACGAGATCGCAAGTCCACCACTTCGCCAATTGTGCCTTTGCCTCATCGATAGAGCCAAAGAATATAGTTGAAGCGTGCGAATATAGTGCTTGGATACTTGCCATGGAGGAGGAACTCATTCAATTCGAGAGGAATGAGGTATGGGAGCTTGTTCCTTTGCCATCGAAGAACCACACCGTCATAGGGACAAAGTGAATCTTCAAGAACAAAACCGACGAAAACCAAGTCGTCGTCCGGAACAAAGCTCGGTTAGTAGCTCAAGGATATCGACAAGAGGAAGGTATCGATTTCGAAGAGTCCTTCGCTCCGGTAGCTAGATTAGAATCAATTAGACTACTATTGTCTTTTGCATGCCATAAAAATTTTAAATTATTTCAAATGGATGTTAAAAGTGCATTTTTAAACGGAGATGTCGTTGAGGAAGTTTAAGTTTCTCAACCTCCGGGCTTCATAAATGAAAAATTTCCAAATCATGTTTTTAAACTAAAGAAAGCTCTTTATGGTTTGAGACAAGCTCCTCGAGCTTGGTATGATCGCCTAAAGAATTTTCTTTTGGATTTGAATTTTAAAATGGGCGAAGCCAATTCTACACTTTTTATTAAGCATGCGAATAATGATATTTTATTAGTTCAAATTTATGTTGATGATATCATTTTCGGTGCTACTAACTTCACTCTTTGCGAAGAGTTTTCTAATGTTATGAAGGAACAATTTGAGATGAGCCACATGGGTGAACTCAAATATTTCTTAGGTCTCCAAATTCGCCAATTGAACGATGCAATCTTCATCCACCAAACGAAGTACACGATGGAGTTGCTAAAGCGATTTGGAATGGAGTATGCCTCCGGGAAAAAGACTCCTATGAGCACTACAACGCATCTTGATAAAGATACGGGCGGAAAAGATGTAGACATTCGTCTATATCGAAGTATGATAGGTAGTTTACTTTATCTTACCGCAAGTAGGCCCGATATTATGTTTGCCGTTTGTATTTATGCTCGTTATCAGTCTCAACCTAATGATTCTCACTTAGTAGCGGTTAAACGTATTTTTCGCTATCTAAGTTACAATTTAGATTTTGGATTACTTTATCTGAAATCTAGCACATATGAGTTAGTCTCATATAGTGACGCTGATTATGCGGGATGCAAATCCGACAGGAAGAGTACTAGTGGCACTTGCCATTTTCTATGAAATTCTCTTGTCTCTTGGTTTTCCAAGAAGCAAAATTCGGTATCACTTTCAACCACCGAGGCGGAATACATTACCGCCGGTGCCGCTTGTGCCCAGGTTCTTTAGATGAGACACACACTGAAGGATTTTGGTATTCATTGTGATACTAGCCCTATCATGGTGGATAACCAAAGTGCTATTTGTCTTTCAAAGAATCCGGTGCACCATTCCCGATCTAAACACATAGATGTCTGACACCATTTCTTAGATGATCATGTTGCTAAAAAGGACATCATATTAGTGTACGTTGAAACCCAAAAGTAAATCGCCGATATTTTCACGAAACCCCTAAAGGAGGACTCCTTTGTGCGGTTGCGTCGAGAATTGGGGATTATGGGTGAATCCGAGATATAGGATTCATATTTCATTCAATTATCTTGCATGCTAATATATTTCGCGATATTTCGTTCATGCTAGATTTATTGAATTTTTTTGGGGATTTTATGTGATATGTTTGAATTTTTGCTCGATTTCTTATTTGCATGTCGTATTTAAGATTTCGACGTTTAATGGGGTAGTTTATATGACTTATGAGAGAATTAAGATGGTTCATCCAAGTGGTTTATGAAGAGAACTCATTTATCAACTTTTGGACTCTTCTAGTCGGTTTCAGTTCGTTAGTCAACCGACTAGATGCTCATCTAGTCGGTCAGCTAGTGAACTCAGACCGACTAGTTCAAACTTTAAACTTTCTATTGTCATTTACTTCTTTTAGTCGGTCATAGTACTCTTACCGACCGACTAGATTGAAAACTAGTCGGTCAGTGATTATACTGCGACCGACTAACTCTAGCCCTAGATTTTTCTGTTTGCCTCTGTTTCGACTTAGTCGGTTTAAGCTCATTGACCGACCGACTAGATCGTAATCTAGTCGGTCAGTGCTTGAACTGTGACCGACTAAGTGCGTTAGGGCAAACGCGTCTTTTCGCATTCTCGACCGACTTAATCACCTTCTATCCGATCGTTTTCATTTCCAGTCGGTTGTTTTCTCTCCTCCAACTCGAAACCCCCTAAAACCCGACCGAGACCCTTCGTATTTCCGTCGACTCCGGCCACTTTTCCGGCCATCTCCGCCGTCCGTCGCCGTCGACCACTCCCCTAGGTATAACCCCTCTTCCTAGATCTTGTTTTTCATCCCTAGGATTTGTTCTACATCTTGTTTTCACTTCTAGGGTTCTAGGGTTTCAGATTTTCATTCTTAGGGCTTGTGTGTTAGGATCTAGTGTTTGTGCTTAGTGTCTTTGATCTTATCCCGTCGTGTGATTGAACTCGTTGTGCCGCGATCATGGCACGAACGAGACTCCCGATTACCTCTTCTGGGGCATCCCCCATGACCGTAGAGACCGGGACCCGCTTCGACCCCTCCTCTGAACGCGACGGCTGTAAAGAAATCTCTTGCTGCACTCCGTCACGTGCAACGGACGACTCCTTCTGCATCTCAGGGCACGACTCCTTCTGCAGCTGCTGCTTCTCGTCCTCCCACCACACTCGATGATGTTGTTCGGTTACTTCATCGGCACGAGTCTTGGTTGGCTCGTACCGAGGAGGTAGTTTGCCGTATGGCTAGCTTGATGGGCGTTCAGCTTCCTCCTCCTGTGTCTGAGGATGAGGAGATGGACGATGAGGATATTGATGAGCTGGTCACCTCTCTTGCTCGTGGCGCTAAGGCCACTACTGCTACTGCCGCTACCACATCTGCTCTTGGAGCTGGCACCTCTTCCGGTGCTCCAGAGACTTCTGCACCAGTGGATCAGACTTCTGATGCTGCTGCTGCCCCTGCTGTCGAGCCTGCTCCTGTTTTGACTGTTGTTGTTCCTGTTGAGACCCCTGCCGTTGAGCCAGTCGTCGATGTCTCCACCCCTGCCTCGACGATCCCGTCTGTTGACACGCCTCTCCTCCATGCAGAGCCTGAGTCCACTCCTTCGACTGGACCCACGAAGACTGCAGATCCAGCCACTTCCTCGTGACCGTCTGTTTCGAGGCCTCTCCTATGATCGTTGGATGATGCATCTTATTGAGAGTATTTTGGGTTAGGATGGAGTGTTGGGGTTGTTTTGATGTATTTTGGTTATATGGATGTCGGTGTTGTAGTTTGATGTTTTTTTGGGTGTTGATGTTGATGTGTTGATGATGATGTTGTATTTTGATGTTTATATAGATGGTATGTTGCACTTGATATGATGTACTCGATGTGAGTTTTGGATGTACTCTTGGTATTCACACACATATATATATACATCGATGTTCTCTTTGTTTTATTTCGTCGTGCACATTTAATTTTCATTCAATGCCTTTGACATGTGAATTCGTCATTCGTCGCTTGAAAAACTTGGTTAAATAGATTATATTTCTATAATTGTATAGAATTGTTTTCCATGCACACATTTAACCAAGAATATTGAATATTGGAGAGTATGTTTCTTTATTCAAGAAATGAATAAAAATTTGGTATTTTTGATGATTTTTATTATCGCTTTTGATAATGGACAATTTGACACACCTTGATTTGATTTCATCACTTTTCCCTTGGTGTCAATTAGTTCCATCGTCATTTTCTACGACTCCCGTTGTTGGATTTTACCTTTCCTAGTTGTTGTCGTTGTATGCCCCCCATTTTTGGGATAATGCCAAAGGGGGAGAGATAATGATAATAAATAGGTCAAATGAAAATTTAACTCAATTTCCAAGAATCTAATTTGATATGTTAGATTCAGGGGGAGTTAAGATATATATAAGGATTTTCAAAATCCGATATTTCAAAAATCGATTCTCATTATATATCTTACTCGTCTGATTGATGAAATTTATATATATTCATTTTGGAATTAACGTGTCATCAATGCAGGGGGAGTAAGTATTTTACATTTGAATCATTATTTTTTATTATTATTTATGTTGGTTTGTCATCACCAAAAAGGGGGAGAATGTTGAATATTGGACTCCCCGGATTTGGTTTTGGATGATGAGCAAACATAAATAATTCATGAACTAACAATTTGTGAGCGCAGTATTGGAGATCGTCGCCAAATTCACGAAAACAATCAAAGCAACATCTCAAGACTTCTCAAAGCTCGTATTCATTGCCTAAAGCTTCGTTGAAGCTCTTGGACCGTTTTGGAAGTCATGAAGAATTAATCGAAGCTCTCGAAGACCATTCATTAAGGTTTTATTTATAGTCTTTTAGCTTCGATCTATAGAATGTTAAGCCTTGAGTATATCTTACGATTCTATCTTCATAACGCTCATATCGTAGCTCTAGGATCTTAGTACAAGTTCATTCTAACTACCTCGAAGCATCGCGCTTCGATTCGGACTTGTTTGTGCATGTTAGTTGGTACAAGAAGAAGTACTGACCGACTAGATGGTGATCTAGTCGGTCAGAAGAGCTTCTTGGACCGACTATTTTGAGTTAATCTTTTCTTGTTCAGTACTGTTTACAGTTAGTCGGTCTACGTTGACTCACCAACCGACTAGTTTGTGAACTAGTCGGTCAGTGATGCTTCTTTGACCGACTAGTTGTGATTTACTGTACATGCCAAATTTCTCCTAAGCTACTGTTTATCGTTAGTCGGTCTAAGAACGTTTGGTGACCGACTAGTTGATAATCTAGTCGGTCAACATTTGTTCTTGGACCGACTAAGTCAATTTATATTCAGACTATTTGCTTTTGCCTCTTAGTCGGTCTACGTTCACTGACTGACCGACTATTTGTGAAACTAGTCGGTCAGAAAGTCTTCTTGGACCGACTAGATTTCTAGGTCTGAATTTCTATCTCTTCTCAGTTCCTCACTTAGTCGGTCCATGTTGTTTGACTGACCGACTAGTTGATGAACTAGTCGGTCAGTGGTTGTTCTTTGACCGACTAGTTGCCTCAGATTTCTATCCGTTGGGACTTGACTTAACTTGTTTTTATGGGACCCTATAAATACGAACCTATGTCATTTCTCTCTAGGTTAGAGCTACCATTAAGAGATTCATTGAGATTGAAAGAGATAGCTATTCTCACTCATTTCTAAAGCTCTCTTCCTCACAAGAAATCCATTCTCTCACTTTCTAGATCTAGAATCCATCTTGAGAGAAGGTTGTTCTTGGTGAGCCCTTCAAGCTCTAGCTTGATTCAAGTCTCCAAATCATTCCTAGGCACCCATTGCTGGTCATTTCTTTGGTGCTAGGTCTTGGTGACTTCATCTTCCTCAAATCCCTCCTTGCACCTATTTGGTAAGAAAACTCAAGGTATAGGATTTTGTGGTAAGATTGTTTATTTCATTATAAACTTGTTTATATTGCTTATTGATTCTCTCGGTTGTGAGAGAAGGTTGTGATCCCGGGTTGTGGGATTCACTATTGCCATTGCATGTATGATTTGATCTTGTGAAGGTTTTTCACAAGATATCATAGTGTAAATCTTGGGTTAGGGTTTCTAACCTAAGTATCCGGAGGGGATCCGGGTGGTTGGGACGTAGGATCACCGGGAGCAAGTCTGGGAGACTTGGGTGGATCCGAACCCAGTAACATCTTTTGTTAGCATTATTAATTTTGTTGTTGTCATTCAATTTAAGCTTCCGCAAATTGATTTGGTAGTTGTTTGCACTATAATTAGGAATTATACTCCTTGTTATTTTTAAAGTACTATTCATCCCCCCCTCTAGTACTTGTGCAGTAGCTTGTAGGGCATTACATCTTCGCCGCAATCAGAACCTTCTGGTAAGTCTCCGCATCAGAAGAAGTGACATAGCTCTGCAGATCCAACGAAAGCCCCTGCAGAAATCTCTAGGCTCTCTCCTCAGCATCCTGCACCATCTTCGGTGCAAAACGACTCAGCCTCGTGAATTCCTGGTGGTACTGATCCACCGTCAAATTCCCCTGCTTCAAGTCAATGAAGCGCTGAGCCATCTCTCTCATGGCGGCCTTAGGAAAATATTCCTCATCAAACCTGGACTTGAAGGTAGCCCAAGAAATCGGCTCCTCCAGCAACTCCTCCTCGGCATCCCACCAGTTCCGCGCGTTGTCCTTCAGCTGCCGCTTCACCAGATCAACCCATCCAGTCGGGTCGACCTTCGACATCTTCAGATTGTCTTCCATGTTCCTGGTCCACTCATCTGCAGCCAGGGGTCCCTCGGTCCCATCGAAGTAAGCGGGACCCAGCTCCCGAAATTGCTTCGCTCCGGTCTCGAAGCGAGGGGCAGCCTGGACAGCCGGCGCTGCACGAGCAGTCGGAACATTCCGGACACTATGTAGAATTCCTTGCTGCACCTGCATCATCTGATGCATCATCCTCATCATCTCCCCGGTGGTGGGCTCTCGGTCCGGCTCCTGGTCGCGAGGGGGCACACCACCACCAGCACGGGTATTCCGTCTCCCAGCCATCTATTGACACAGGTAAACGAAACAAATCAGACTCTTTGCCTATGACACGGTGTTGAATTTTTTTTTGTTTATTGGACTTTCTATAATTCTTATTGTTATTCCGATTAAGTCACAGTTACAGAAAACGAGACCTGCATGGGCCACCAACAAAACCTGTCACGCCCTGCTTCCTAAAAACATGGAGGCGAAGCGTGAGAAGGTCCGTACGGACTTGAAGCTGCAAAGCCGCAAGTCCGATAAGCGTCAAATAAAACGAAGTAGCAGGTCCCTGTAATGTGACTCAGAACAGCAATAACAATAATAGGAAAAGAGAGACAATAATATAACATTATTCCAACTCATAGTCCAACAAAAAGTCCAACAACCAGAAATGCCACCAGGCAACAAAAGAGTCAAAAGCAAAAGGCCTAGCATGGCCAACAGAATCTAACAAAACGGTGCTACTCACCGACAACCACAGCTAACAAAAGAAGAGTAAGAAAGATCTCTAAGATTGATCACCGGTGTCCTCGTACTCCATGTCACCAACGGGTTCGGGCACGAACTCCACGAACTCGTCACTCTCCGCAACTGTCTCTGGCTCAGCAACTAACATGCGTCACCCAAAGAGAAGGGACACATGTCAGCAAGTCTAAAAAGACTTGTGCAAGGAAACTATAAAAGTAAAGCAACCTAACAGTTCTAAAGTAAAGTATGACATGGATATAAAATGACAAATGACATGGCATGGTAAGTAAACAAGTAAAAGACAAGTACTGGAATTGTAATCACGTTGTGCACAGAGATTCCGCCCTTTGGCTAGAGTGGCTGTACGGGCCAACTCTTACGCTCAAGTGACCGTTTATCCCTACCCCTCCACGTGTATCGAGCCAGGGCATTACCCCTGAACACGGAATGCTCGCTTCTGGATCACGAGCCAGGAAGTGTTTTTAACACGGATGGCGTAGGGTTATGCCCGCATAACGGGTGCCTAGCCGGTAACACAGAAACATGGATTGTACAAGTAGTGTAGCGTGTGCTACGATGCAAGTTTAACTAGGATGATATGTATGATGCAATGCATGGCAGTTAACAATTCAAATGCGTACAGTTAAGGAATTTAAACATGACAGATATCAATGCATAAATGATATGGCAAGGTGTCGGATCTAGCTTCGTTGTCAAGCTAGATCACAAAGTTGCGCCTAGATCGCTATCATTTCACGATCTAGTCTCTTTCACGCTAGTACGAGGAATTGGCCAAAAGACATGGCCTAAAGAAAAGTTGGCAAGTTTCACTTGCCTGTTTCCGGTGGTGTTGGTTGTTCGTGGGTTTGTCTCGACGGCGTTACGCTATGGAACAACTGGTTCTCTGTTTTGATTGAACATATCTCTGAATTAGGTTCACCCCAACCGATTTAAATAATAGTTCATTCTATTAGGTTCTCTAACCTAGGGTGTTCAAATCATATTATTAACTAATGTTTGTGAAAGCTTTTTCTGAACATGCACCCTTCTAAATTTGAAGTGAGGCCCGCAATCTATCATAGACAACTAATTTTGTGTTTCTGTCATAATATAATCAAAAGATGACTACTTTTTAATGAGGTACTTTCTAAAATTAACTTCTTAACAAATTTGATTGCGTTGACTTGAGGCAAACAAATAGGTTGAATATTAAGTAATGAGCCATTTTAAACATAACATGCATACAAACTAATGCATTTTGGCCCCACCAAAGTATTTATCCCAGGTCTACTCTGATTGTTTCCCTTGTTTAACTAGTGTTGGCGTCTACTGCGCATGCTCAACATGACACTGAAAAGTCACTGGACTCATATAAAACTAAGAAAACCAAATATGGATTTGTTGGACGAGTGCTTTAATGAAATTAAGTAAGTTCATGGGGTCAGGCTTGTTTCACTCTAGATGTAACTACATAGCCAGAATATTTAGATCTACTGACTTGAAAAATGGCCGTCAAGTTATGAATATTCCTAAGAATTTAATTGTGCTCCACAGTATATAGTTTATAATAATAAACTAACTTTACAACCAAAAAGTGAATGCTGTGAAATATTAACTAACATGCTGGGTTTTGAATTAAACACCAGCCTAACATATATTTAATAAGTATCCTATCTAACTTGGCATGCGGTTTACATCTTAAGCATATGATCACAATTCATATTCTTATAACTAACAGAGCCCCTTTTTGCATGAATTAATGCGTTAGCATACCTCAATAATTACACAACTTTAAGAAAATAAAAATTTTAATCTTGGAATAACAATACAATAAGATTTAGCCTATAAGCCATAATCCATAAGAACTACTATTTTCTATAAAATTTGCTTCAACTACCAACTAAATATGTAGGAGAAAGTATTGTTAAGTATTTAAAAACATGCAAATGAACCCTCACGTTTGGCTACCGTAGACATCCTACATTCCTAAATATATATATGATTGTATAAGGGAGTAACCACTCACGTTTTGGCTATTGCAGACTGTAGACGAGCGGCGCGACTAGTGGCAGTCCGTGCGGCGTAAGGTGGCGGGATGGAGGCGCTTGCGTCGATGGTCGGAGGTAGACGGCGGAACTCGGGCTGTCGACGCGGGTCTGCGGAGAGAGCGGGCCTGGGGTCGTCTAGGGCGCGTCCTGGGGTGCCGTTCGTGGGCTTCAAAGGGTGTTTGTGCGGGTGGCTTGGAGGCGACAAGATGCTGGGCAGCCGGGCTACACGATTGTTTGCGTGATGGTCGGACAGCGTGGGTTGCTAGATGGTGGTCGATGCGTGGATGAGGGGTCGTACGGCGTCAGCAAGGCCTGGGGGCGAGCTGTGCAGGGAGTGGGGATGTACATGGTTTAAAAAAATTGAGAAAAGGCTGAGCTCTTATCATGTGGGTTGCTTCTGTTCGCCGGGAAAACAAAGATAGGGCATGGGTCCTCTGTGTTTAGCTTTGAAACCGAGGGGATTTTTGTTTATAAATCAGAGGGTTAGGGAGAGAGAGAGAGAACGGAGGAGAGAGAAGAATGGGAGTGGAGGCTCTGACGTGCGATGATGGTTGATAGGGGAAAACGTGATGAGAGGGGGAGTAGTTAAGATATTATTAGATCGGTTTGTTATAAAAATTTAATCTTTTGAAAATTTCTCATCCATTCTTTTTTTTATTGTTTATAAAAACCTGTTTAAGTTTGAAAACATTATACATGCAGGCTCTGACGTGGGATTAATGTTTTAAGTTTGAAAACCACTTCGTTGGATGATCATTATATATATTATTATATATATATATTAAAACATTAATAATAATAGGTTATTACAAATTTGTTCCCCGATGTCCAAAAATCAAAAGAAGATACCGGGGCGACCACGCTTCCGAGAAGGTCGTGGATACGGGGCCCAGTCACGCGTCCGAACTACGGAAAACAGTAAAAAATCAAATACACAAAACGCATACGAAACACGGCTACGCGCTAAAATACATACGGTCGGAAAGTGACCGTTACAGCAGATCATAAATCTGTTCTATAAAGGGTTGAGGGACGATTTGAAATCTTCCATGGATGCCGCGGCTGGAGGGTCTTTCATGTCAAGAAGTGAAGAAGATGCCGGTCAAATTCTTGAAAATATGGCATCCAACAATGAGCGGTGGTGTGACGAGAGAGCCACACCAAGATCTGGGAGCATACACAGAGTCGAGGACGTCGACAAATTATCCAGCAAGTTTGACTTGATGTCGACCCAGATCTCCGCATTGATGGTAGGTGCCGGTGGCGCCGGTTCACAATAGATTGCTACGGTGGAATCTGAAGTTTTTGAAGAATTCGACGGTGGTGACATCTCACCACCGTTGGATCAGGCAAGCGCATTATTTTACAATCCTACAGGGAATGCGCCTTTTCCACCACGAACCAACTCCAACCCGGCCTACTCTCCAAACAACCAGAATCATCCGAACCTTAGTTATCGGGCACCATATCAACAGCCGACTCAGCAGCAGTAGCAACAACAGATATATCAGCCGACTAGGCCCCAGCAGCAATTTCAGCAGCAGCAATTTCAGTAGTAACAACCTCCACAACAATATCAACAATACACTCCAAGGAATCAGCAGCCCACCCAGCAACAATATGGCCAGCAGAGGGCCATCTCTCCGGTTGAGTCCCTCTTGACTCAATACATCGCCAACCAGAAGAAGATAAATCTGAAGCTGGAGATGGAGATGGGACAGAGAGTCCTCACTGATCAGGTGACCCAGCTGGGGTTACAAGTGGCGAACCTTCAAAGACCGCAGAATCTATTACCGCCACAGCCTGAGGTGAACCCGAGGGGGGTAAATCGGACCTTGGTGCTCATGCATGAGCATGAGAACGTGTCCGCCATCATCTTGAGGAGCGGAACGTAAATACCCACGAGAGTGCCCCCCCCAAAGGACCGGAAGCACCGTTGGTCGTGGAACGACCAATTGAGAAATTAAATGACGACGGTGCTTCATCGCCAAAGCCAACTACTCCGGAGGGAGTTCATAGAGAGGAGAAGAGAAAGGATGAGGATGGGAACCTCAGAGTATTCAAGCCCGTTGTGCCTTTTCCACAACGGCTTGCCCAAGCCAAGATTGATGAGAAGTATGGCAAGTTCTTTGCCATGGTGAAAGATCTGAGCTTACAAATCCCCTTCCTCGAGGCCATCGAGACAATTCCCTCATACGCCAAATTTCTAAAGGCTTGGTGACACGAGGATCCAGAAAGGAGAAGGTCGTATTAACGGCGGAGTGCAGCGCCCTCATTCAGCGCGTAAATCTGCCCAAGCTCAAAGACCCAGGAAGTTTCTCCATCCCTTGCTCTATTGGGGAAGTGCGAATCTAGAGGGCGCTCGTCGATCTAGGAGCGAGCGTCAGCTTGATGCCCCTATCTCTTTATAGGAGAATAGGGATGGGAGACTTGGAACCCACCGGCATGACATTACAACTTGCTGACCATTCGGTCAAGTACCCGGTGGGAGTAGTAGACGACCTCCCCGTTGATGTGAGTGGAGTACTAGTACCGGTTGATTTTGTGGTGATGGACATGCCAGAAGACAAGCATCCCCTATTATCCTTGGACGGCCCTTTATGGCAACCACCAGAGTTTTGATAGACGTGAAGAATGAGAAGCTTTCCCACCAGAGTTTTGATAGACGTGAAGAATGGGAAGCTTTCCATCAACGTCGGCTAAGAAAAAGTCGAATTTGACTTGGGGTTGTCGATGAAGTACCCCGATCCTTCAGATGACCCTAGTATCAATGCGCTGGAGCTGGAAGATGAGAGAGCTGTAGAAGCAAGCTCCTGGGAAATTCTCTCGAGAAATCCCCCCAACCACTTGGGAGACCATGGAGAGCAAGTTGGATCACCAAAGAAAGAAGTTGTTGATGAGGCGGTCGCCCGATATGTGATCCCTCCCAGATTCCCAAAAGCTCCTCCTACGAGGAGAAGAGGCAAAGAGCCCATGGGGCTCGTCGGGGATGAGGTTCGTATCCTCAAACGAGTGGCGGTGGACGCCAATATGAAGGAGAAGCCCATGGACCACGTCGACAAAGGGAGAGTGGTCGAGCAAGTTTTCTTGTCGCCACCGACTGCAACAAAGGGAGAAGCTGAAGCGATGCCAGACTTTAGGCATCACCCGTATCGCCCACCTTGAACATCATCAACGGGCGTCGAGCTAACGACGTTAAACAAAAGCGCTTCATGGGAGGCAACCCATGCTCTAAACCTTTGTTTCCATTTTTAGGACTATTTTTAACTTTATTTTTTCTATTTTTAATAAATAAATCCAGCCGCAAGAACTTCCGTTGAGGGATTATGGCCGTTTGTGCACTTTTGCAGAAAATAAGGCCCCAACCGATCGGTTGATAACTCACCCGATCGGTTGGGATGTATCAGCTGACGGCCGTATCAGTCACTCAACGAACCGATCGGGTGAAGTCGGCCGAGACCGGGTGACAGACCGGGTGAACTGGGCTGAATTCTCGGGAATTTTTGGGAAATGATCAACCGATCGGTTGATACACAGAGCGACCAGGTGAAAGACCGGGTGAGCTGTACTAAACTCTCGGAAAATTTGTGAAGCGGCGAACCGATCGGGTGACATTCACCCGATCGGGTCGCCTGTAGCCGACTTTTCAGCAAAAATTTCGACCTAAAAGTCAACCGATCGGGTGACAACTCACCCGATCGGTTCGACTTAAATTCCTATAAATAGCCCCCCCCGCCCGTTCGTTCCGCCCTCGCCCAATTTCGAATTCCAGATCGCCGTTTCGACTCCCCCGCTTTCGCCTGACCTCGTTCTTCCCCTAAACCGACCCCAATCGATCTCCCCCCTCTCCCTATCCATCTCTCCATCGATTTTTTCCCCATCTTCCTCGATTTCGCCCGCATACAAAACCCTAACTTTCACCCATTCTCCCCCATTTTCAAAACTTACTGGAAGGATTTGCCGCGGCTTCACACGTGCTCCTGTTGCGTTGCGTTGGGGCGTCTACGAGCAACGATCTTCATCTCAATTGGGTAATCTCACTCCTTAGCTCAATTTTTATTTTGCCAAAGAATTTCATTTTGCTCGTCTGCCGTGTTAGTGTGTATCCATCATATTTCGCATACACACACTCTCTCTCTCTCACGACTCCCACAAATGCCTCCTCGTCGTGCTAAGCCCACCGACCCCACTTCTTCCAACCCTAGGCCCACCCATCGCGCTCGTCGCACACAACCCACCGCCCAACCCGCCACCACCTCTAATTCATCCACCACCCCCACACCCCCTGACCCCGTTTACATTGGCGATGCCGAATTCGAGGTGTCATTCCAGGACGACGACCAATCCGACCGGTTCATGGCCATGCTCCTCCTAGCTGGAAATGGTGGTCGAGCAACTCAGGAGTCCGTCGAGCGTGACCTACCCTTCCTGCAAAGCCTCATTCATCACATTCGCACTGACCCACCCGATGTCTCCGAGCTTCACATTCCACCCCCAACCATTCCTGGTCCTCAGCAAAGGCCCCCATCACCACCCCCAGAGGGTGGTGCCTCTGCTTGATACTTTCCCATCCAACTTTTGCCTCCCCCTATTTTTAGTGCCAATCTGTCTTTGCGGGGCCCTACTTTACCACTGCTAGGGGGAGGACCCATCCTCGTGTCGTGTCACTTCTTTTTTATTTTTTATTTTTTATTTTTTATTTTTCATTTCCATTCTTTTCTTTTATTGACATCCCCCTTGATTATCTCTGCATTTTCACGATCACATCATCTTGCTAGCATTGTCATGTCTAGCTTGGGGAAAGTCAACTTTTTCTAGTGTGCTGTCGTGTTTTATTTTTCTTTGTGTGTTTGCTTATTTATCGTGTCGTGTGATTTCCCCTTTTTATTTATTTCTATTTTTTATTTTTTATTTATATGTCATGTGGTGTGCTTTTTATTTTTATTCGTATTTTCAGTCTCGTTTGTGTGACTTTCTTGTTTTTCGTGTCTTTTTGTGTCTATGCGTATTCCCCCCCAATATTCATTGCCCTCCCGTATTTAGTTCTATTGCATTGAGGGCAATGCAAGTTTCAGCTTGGGGGAGTCGCACTTCGTGCGTCATTTGTCTCTTTTTCTTTGTTATTGGAGTCGTTTTTCTCCATCTTTTTCTTTTTCTTTTTCTTTTCTTCTTTTTTATCTCTTTCTCCTAGAGATGAACCCTATGATGAATTGCCACAAAATCTCACACACCTAGCATGGCATCGATAATCACAATCACTAGCCCTAGGATATCGAGTCCTCTTGCATTTCATGCATCGTGGGTCCACTTAGCCTTTTATGAGTCATGCGTCGTGCCTAGCTGTGTGGTGTGCTTCTACTTTGTGATTTTACTTTATATACCTGTCCAGGAATGACCCCTAAATTATCATGCTTTGATTTGAATATGCTGTATTTATTTCTTCTGTCTGCTTCTGCATGCTATATATATATATCGTGTACTTCATTTCGCATGTGTCGGGATTCCACAATTAAGGACTAGGATAACCCATTTAGCCCATGCTCTAATTAGCGAGTAGAGTTCCCTTTGCCCAAGTGTTTAGAATCTGATTTCTTTTTTGTTTTAATTGGTGCAAATCCCCTCGTCGTGTACCGTTCTCCCACTTGGGAGAGTACACATGTGTATAGCCAAAAACCCAAAAATCCAAAAAAAAAGAGAGAAAAGAGAAGAAAAACCCAAAAAGAAGAGAAAAGAAAAGAAAAAAATTTATATAGCTAAAAAGCCAAAAAAAATACAAATACCCAAAACCCAAAAAATTCCCGTGTGAATATTTTTTCCTACTTAACGAGAATAAAGGGAAGGCGAGAATTTGCACCGAGTGTTCTACTCCACATCATCTCAACCCCCATCGATTTCGAAAACACTTGGCTTAGGAACTTTTTAGCTATTATCTAGGCTATATTGTGGTGATTTTCTTAACCCTAGTTGTGGAGTCCCTGACGCATGATATGTTTCGATTCTCTCTCTTTTCTCATGCATGCTTGAACTACTTATATTCACCGCTTTGTTCAATTCGAATCGATATTTGGGTCATTTCCTGGATTTGTGTATATCGAGCTTTATCGTACATCGTAGATAGTGACACCGTCTGCTAGCACACGACCATACTCACTCGCGCTTCACCGTGAGGGCCCACGGCACTTGTCTGGACTCGTATTCCTTGGTTTAGTGATGCGATTTGGCGTTTGCTTGCTTGGTGTGTCATTTTTGATTTTGTTGGCCCTGACGGGTGATCTAGGATATAGAGTTTTCTTTTTCTCTCTTTCTCTTTATTTCCTCCCTCCGAGCTCCTACTCTCACTCGTCTTCCTCGAGGACGAGGAAGAGTTTAGCTTGGGGGATTTTGACGTGCGTTTATATTTCATATATTTGCGCACGTTTTCTTCCGTGTTTTTTCGTATTTTACCGACGTCTTATATTCGTTTTCTCGTGTTTTCTTGTTTTCTTTCACTTTTCCGTGTTTTTCGTATTTTGCAGGAGTTTACTGGCATAGGGGACATAAAACGACGATATCATGAGTCCCCGGAGCAACGGAAAGATTCACGCATGATCCAGGGGGTCAAACAACGAAGATCACTTCTTTCAGCCCCTCACCCGACCGGTTGGTCATTTCCAACCGATCGGGTGATTCACGCGTGCACCACCCGGACACAAGTTGGAGCGGCCAAGAAGTCACCTGGTCGGTTCAGTGACCGGTTCAAATGCCCCAACTCTCTAGAATTCTGACGCTGAATGCCAACTGATTGGGTGACTTTCACCCAATCGGTTCACCTGTAGCCGATTCTCCGAAGCCACGACACGGCGAGATCAACTGACCGGTTCACCCGACGGCACGAAGATCCAACCGATCAACTTCAACCTTCAACCGACCATGTCGTGGTGACCGGGTGGAATCCTATTCTACGCTGCCGAAGAAACGAAGCAGGTCACCCGATCGGGTGATTTCGTATTCTATATATAGGACCCCTAGGTTTTCCAGAAACGGGAGTTGTTATTTTTTGCTGTTTTTTCTCTCTCTTGAAGGCTGTAATTTTTCAGATATTTGTAATTTTTTCGATCTTTGTCAAACTTTAATATAGTGTTATTAGCATTGCTCTTACTGCTTTTCAATCGCCTGATCATGATTTTTACGGTCGATTTCTATTTAGATCGCTTTTTACTAAATATGTGTGAGTAGTTCCCAAATCTGGGATTTTGGTGGAAACCCCTTCGTGTGTTCTTTCCGATGCATCCATAGGACTAGGAAATCGATAGGGATTAGGAATCTAACGGTTACGCAGGGTGTTTTATTGTCATCGGCGGGAAAAAGATCGCCATTGACTGTTGGGCCAAGGATGAATAAACTTGGCGGTTGACTCCCTAGCCATAGCTCACGCCCTTAGCGTAGACTTCGAATCCTAGCGCGCGGGAGCAGCAGGATGAGATGTTGGGAGTTATCGTTGCGAACTTAGTGCTCCCGGAGTCGGTCAGTGTTAATGGACACGGGAGTGCCCACTGACCGAACCCAGGAAGTCCAGCGTATCATCCTGGGCACCGACCGGAATATCGGGCCCATGGGATGCTGGTATCACTATTAGAGGCAACGTCTCACCATTAGACCCTAATTCCGATCGTTATCCTACCCGTAGGCCGTATCGGCGAGAATCGCACGATAGGGTGGAAACCAAAGTCCTGGGTTTTTCCTTTATATTGTCTATACCTTGCATTCCATTTACCGTGACAACCCATCATTCGATTCGAGCTAGCTCGCCCATGGGGTGCATTTGATCCTCTTTGACACAAGCACATCCACGCCTCCCTGAGTTCGACCCCCCAAGCCACACTACAACACCGTGCGCTTGCGGTTACAAATATTTAAATCTCACGCCCCCAATCATATCATTGCACACATCAAACACGCATAAGCGGGGGGCGTCACCCCCTAGTGTGAGGCATCATGCAAAAGGCAAGCTGAAGTGTCGGTAAAAAAATAAAGAGAGTATAGAGTGTACCAACACAACGATCGCGGCAAGAATGATGTTAGCAGGCATGTGACTACTGCTGATCAGAGGTCTCCCCCGAGCTGATCCGGGACGTGTCCTCCTCTATAGGCAAAACATACCTGAAATATAAGAAAATATAATGTCAGTGGATGAAATGAGAAATAAGAAGGGGAATGTGTGCCATTGCTCGACTGAGCACAATCGTTGCTTGGTCAAGTAACATAGGGGCAGGGTTGGTGTGCTGAGGGTTGCTCGGTCGAGCAACAGTAGTGCTCGGTCGAGTAGGTCGAATGGGTTGATCGATGACTTGACCGAGCACTAATTGTGCTCGGTCGAGCAGTTTCAATGGTGAGTGGGGTATCTAATTGCTCGGTCGAGCACCATTCATGCTCGGTCGAGCAGATGGGGTTGCCCTAGGCAGTTTTGGGGGCTAGAGCGACGACAGGGGAAATCACTGAAAAAGGGGGGAGAGGGTTTTAACGAAAGAGTTGGGAGAGAGGGAAAGGGGGAGAGAGAGAGAGAGAGAGAGAGCGCGCGCGCGCGCGCGCGCGAGCGAGAGAGAGAGAGAGAAATTCTGACCGGACAATGATGAGGATGGCGATGGTAGTCGTCGGTCGTCGGTAGCCGTGCGGATCGAGTAGGGGAGGAGTCTGGGTGCTCGAGCAAGATGATTTGGGGAAATGAAAAATAAACTTAGGGCTTAAGAAAGATGGGTTGGGTTTTAATAACCCGACTCGTGCTGAAGTGGGCCCCGTATGCTTTAGGGTAACGCGACTCGGTCGAGCAGCGTAACTGCTCGGTCGAGTCAAACAAAAAATTAATACGAGTTTTAGAACACTCCCTTCTTCTACTAGATCGAGTAGGGTCTACTCAGTTGAGTCAGAAGACCATGATGCCGTTGTTTCCCATCTTATCTTTTTCTCGGTCGAGCATGTGGCTGCTAGGTCGAGTAGGTGTCTACTCAGACCGAGTAGAGGCTACTCGGGCTGTGTAGGCAGAACGTCGTTTTTCCCATATTTCCATGTGCCTTCCTCAGCTCGATCGAGCAAATGGATACTCGGTCGAGTAAGGGACTACTCGACCGAGTAAATGTTGCTCGGGCAGTGTAGACAGCATGACATTTTCCTTTGCTTTTGATGTGCCATGCGCTACTCGACCGAATACGTGGCTGCTCAGTCGAGTCACATGTGACTCTTTTCTTTTAACTTGCTCTTCTATCAGCTGCTCTCTTTCTAGCTCTCTTTCATTCAAAACATCGATTTATGCACTCCCCTTAACTTTCAACCTGTAGAAAGGAAGAACCTATCAGATTTTTATAGTTTTGCATTTTTAAGGAATAAAAAACGTTTTTTTTTTGTTTTCTAGGATAGATGAAGAAAAAAAAGCTGAAAAAGAAGATCTAAGATATAAAAAGTCTGGTTGCCTCCCAATAAGCACTCGTTTTGAGTCATGAGCTCGACTCCTGACCACGTGCCCGCCGCGCCGACGCGTGGCCGCGTGGCAGGGACGGGGGTTTAAATATTTGTAACCGCAAGGGCACGGTGTTGTAGTGTGGCTTGGGGGTCGAACACAGGGAGGCTAGGATGTGCTGTGTCAAGGAGGACCAAAATCACCCCGTGGGCGAGCTAGCCCGAATCGGTTGATGGTTGTCACGGAAAGGAATTCAAGGTAAGAACAATAAGAAAATAAACCCGGGAATTTGGTTTCCACTCCAACGAGCGACTCTCCCCGATACGACCTACGGGTAGGATAGCGATCGGAATTAGGGTCTAATGGTGAGACGTTGCCTTTTAAAGTGGTACCGGCATCCCATGGGCCCGATATTCCGGTCGGTGCCCAGGATGATACACCGGACTTCCTGGATTCAATCAGTGGGCACTCCCGTGTCCATTAACACTGATCGATTCCGGGAGCACTAAGCTTGCAACGATAACTCCCAACGTCTCATCCTGCCGCTCCCGCGTGCTAGGATTCGGCATCTACGCTAAGGGCGTGAGCTATGGCTAGGGAGTCAACCGCCAAGTTTATTCCCCCTTGGCCCAACGGTCAAAGGCGGTCTTTTTCCCGCCGATGACAGTGAAACACCCCGCGTAACTGTTAGAATCCTAATCCCTATCGATTTCCTAACCCTATGGATGCATAGGGAAGAGCCTCCGAAGGGGTTTCCGCCAAAATCCCAGATTTGGGAACTACTCACAAAAATTCATTAAAAAGCGATCTAAATGAAAATGAACCGTTGGAATCATAATCAGACGATTGGAATGCGGAAGTAATAGAGCAATTAAGACAATACTAAAATTTGAGAAAGATCCGACAACTTACAAAAGAACAGAAATGACAGCCGTCGCAATAGGAGAAAACAGTAAAAACTAGCAGCTCCCCCGTTTCTGGAACCCTAGGGGTTCTATTTATAGACTCTCGTATCACCCGATCGGTTGACAAGTCAACCGATCGGGTGATCCGTTACAGATAATGAACAGAAAACGGCGAGCTTTCACCCGGTCATATGAACCGGTCGGGTGAGTTCTTGGAGTGACCGGTTGGATCTTGGCGCCATCGGGTGAAGTGATCGGTTGGGTGCCCGTGTCTTCAGCTCCTCAGCATCAGCTACAGATGAACCGATCGGGTGAGAGTCACCCGATCGGTTGGAATTTGGATCGAAAAGACAGAGAGTTGGCCCCAGTTGAACCGGCCTGTGAACCGGTCGGGTGACTTTCACTTGAGCTCCGGCTGAGACCGGGTAGTGCACGCGTACATCACCCGATCGGTTGGAGATGACCAACCGACCGGGTGAGGGGCTGAAAGATGTATTCTTTGACGTTTGACCCCCTGGATCATGCGTGACTCCTCCCGTTGCTCCGGGGACTTGAGATATCGTCGTTAAACGTCCCCTACGTGGTCAATCTCCTGCAAACATGGAGAAACAAAGAAAAGTGAAAGAAAACGAGAAAATAAGAGAAAACGAATAAAAGACGGTGAAAAATACGAAGAAACACAAAGGAAAACGTGCGTGAATATATAAAATATAAACGCACGTCAAAATCCCCCAAGCTGAACTCTTCCTCGTCCTCGAGGAAGACGAGTGAGAGTAGGAGCTCGGAGGGAGAAAATAGAGAGAAAGAGAGAAAAAGAAAACTCTATATCCTAGATCATCCGTCAGAGCCAACAAAATCAAAAACGACACACCAAGCAAGCAAACGTCAAATCACATCACTAACCCTAGGAAAACGAGTCCAAATAAGTGTCGTGGGCCCACGCGGTGAAGTGCGTGTGAGTGCGGTCGTGTGCTAGCAAATGGTGTCGCTTTCTACAATGTCCTATGAGCTCATATACGCAAATCCAGGAAATGACCCAAATATCGATTCGAATTTGAAATTACTGTGAATATTAGTTCAAGCATGCATGAGAAGAGTATAAGAAGTGAAACGTATCATGCATCGGGGACTCCACAACTAGGGTTAAGGAAATCACACCACTATAGCCTAGATACTAGCTAAAAAGTTCCTAAGCCAAGTGTTTTCGAAAACGATTGGGGTTGAGATGATGTGGAGTAGAACACTCGGTGCAAATTCTCGCCTTCCCTTTATTCTCGGTAGATAGGAAAAATATTCACACTAGAAATTTCTTTGGGTTTTGGGCATTTGTATTTTTTTGGCTTTTGGCTATACAAAATTTTTCTTTTCTTTTCTTTTTGGGTTTTTCTTTTCTTTTCTGTTTTTTTTTTGGATTTTTGGGTTTTTGGCTAAACACATGTGTACTCTCCCAAGTGGGAGAACGGTACACGACGAGGGGATCTGCACCAAGTAAAACAAAAAAGAAGTCGAAATCTAAACACTTTGGCAAAGGAAACTATTCTCGCTAAATAGAGCATAGGCTAAATGGGTTATCCTAGTCCTTAATCGTGGAATCCCGACGCATGCGAATTGAAATATACGATATAAATATAGCATGCATATAGTAGAAGCAAATACCGCATATTCAAATCGAAGCATGATAATTTAGGGGCCATTCCTGGACTGGTATATAAAATAAAATCACAAAGTAGAAGCACACCAAATAGCCAGGCACGACGCACGACTCACAAAAAGCTAAGTGGACCCACGATGCGTGAAATGCAAGAGGACTCGGAATCCTAGGGTCAGTGATTGTGATTATCGATGCCATGCTAGGTGTGTGTGATTTTGTGGCGATTCATCATAGGGATCATCTCTAGGAGAAAGAGATAAAAAGAAGAAAAGAAAAAGAAAAATAAAAAATAAAAAATACGATGAAAACGACACAAAAACGAAAAAGGACTCAAATGACGCACACAGTGCGACCCCCCCAGCTGAAGTTTGCATTGCCCTCAATGCAATATGAGTGAGTACGGGAGGGCAATGAAGATGGGGGGGATACGCACCGACACAAAAAGAAATGAAAACGAGGAAAACACAGAGATGAAACTGAAAATAAAGAAAGATCAATCAAAATCAAACGACACGAAAATAGAAATAAAACCACACGACACGACACTCAAAAGGGGAAAAACAAGCACAAACACAAAAAATGAGAAAAACAACAAAACACGACAGCACACAAAACTAGACGTCCCCCAGGCTAGACCTGACAGTGCTAGCGAATAAAATGTGACCGTGAAATGCAGAGATATGCAAGGGGGGGTCAAAAACAAACAAGGTGAAATCGATGCGACACGCGAATGGTCCCCCCGACAGAGACAAAGCAGGGCCCCGAAAAGACAGATGGGCACAAATATGGGGGGGCAAAAGTGGGAAAGAAAAATCAAGCAGGGGCACCACCCTCTGGGGGTGGTGACGGGGGCCTGCGCTGTGGACCAGGAGTCGTGGGGGTGGAATGTGGAGCTCGGAGACGTTGGGTGGGTCTTCACGGATGTGGCGAATGAAGCTTTGAAGAAAGGGGAGGTCTCGGTCGACGGACTCCTCGGTTATCCGACCACCCTGTCCAGCTAGGAGGACCATGGCCACGAACCGGTCAGCATGGTCGTCGGTTTGGAATTGCATCCCATATTCGGGATCGTAAACGTGAGGTGGGGAAGTGGTGCGTGGTGTGGTAGATGGGTTGGAGGTGGTGGGTTGAGCGGGGGGCTGTGCGCGACGGGTACGACGGGTGGGCCTAGGGTTCGAAGAGCTGGCGTCGGTGGGCTTAACACGGCGGGGAGGCATTGTGCGGGTGTCGTGCGTGTGTATGAGTAAGTAAAAGTACAATGAATCAACACAAACACGAAACACGACCAACGAGCAAATGGAATATTTGGGGTAAAATTAAAATTGAGCAAAGGAGCGAGTTTACCCAAATGAGATGAAGATCGTTTCTCGTAGACGCCCCGATGCTACTCGATAGGAGCATGCTGTGAAGCCGCAGCGATTTCTTCAGCAAGTTTCGAAATTGGGGAAAACGGGTGGAGGTTAGGGTTTTGTGTGTGGGTGGAATCGAGGAGAATGGAGAGAAATCGATGGTGGATGGGTAGGGAGATGGGGGGAAGGCGATCGAGGTTGATTTTAGGGAAGAAAGAGGGCAGGCGCACGAGGAAGAGGCGAAACGGCGGTTCTGGATTCGAAAATGGCGAGTGCGGATCGAACGGGCGGTCGGGGGTATTTATAGGGTTTTAAGTCGAACTGATCGGGTGACTTGTCACCCGATCGGTTGATGGTTAGGTTAAAAATTCTTGCCGAAGAAGTGCTACAGGCGAACCGGTCGGTTGACTTGTCAACTGATCGGTTGGCTGCTCCACTCATTTTCTCGATAATTGAGGGCTGCTCACCCGGTCGCTTCAACCGGTCGCGCTCGAACTCAACCGATCGGTTGATATTCCCCAAAAATTTCCCGAGAGTTCTCCCCAGCTCACCCGGTCTGTCACCCGATCTCTTCATTCTTCAACCGATCGGTTCATTTGGGGACAGATTTCGGCTTGTATCTGATACATCCCAACCGATCGGGTGAGTTATCAACCGATCTGTTGGGGCTTCGTTTCTTACAAAAACCAACAGATTGTCTAAGTCCCTGAGCGGATGTTCTCGCGGCTGATTTTATTTATAAAAATAGATAAAATAAAGTCAAAAATAACACTAAAAAGCGGGGCAAAAGTTTAGAACATGGGTTGCCTCCCATGAAGCGCACTTGTTTAACGTCGTTGGCTCTACGCCCGCAAGAGATGTTCATGGTGGTTGATACAGGTGATGCCCGAAGTTTGGCATCTCTTCTTCATTGGAGCTTACGGCCTTTGGAGTAGTCAGCGGCTGGAGAAAGATTTGCTCGACTACCCTCTCCTTGTTTTTGGGTTCCGGGGGTTTCTCTTTCGTATTGGCGCTTACCGCCATCTTCTTTAGGATCCGGACCTCGTCTTTGGTGAGGCCCATGGGTTCTTTCCCCGTTCTCCTCGCAGGAGGAGCCTTGGGGAACCCGGGAGGGGTCGTTCTTGCTGCGTTCGCTCTCCCAGCAGCATCATTGTTCTTAGGGCCGTCTCGGTCTTCTGAATCCTCCAAGTCATCTGGGGGGGTTTCTTAAGAGAATCTCCCAGGAGCTCTCCTCAACAGCTTTTTCTTCTTCCATCTCCAGCAAATTACACCGAGGGTCGTCTAGGGGATCGGGATACTTCATGGATAACCCCAGATCAAATTCAACCTTTTCTCTGCTGACGTTTAGCGAAAGTTTTCCATTCTTCACGTCAATCAAAACGCCAGCAGTGGCCATGAAAGGCCATCCCAGGATGATGGGGGTGTGTGCGTCTTCAGGCATGTCCATGACTACAAAGTCCACTGGCACATGCACCCCTTTTACATTGACGGGGAGGTCATCCATAATCCCCACCGGATATTTGACCGACCGGTCAGCTAGTTGTAGGGTCATACCGGTGGGCTCCAAATCACCCATTCCTATCCTTTTATACATCGACAAGGGCATCAAACTTACACTCGCTCCGAGATCGACGAGTGCACGATGAATCTTCACTACCCCGATCATGCAAGGAATAGAGAAGCTCCCCGGGTCTTTAAGTTTAGGCGGATTTGCCCTCTGGATGAGAGCGCTACACTCCGCCGTCAACACTACTTTCTCCTTTCTAGACCCTCTCGTCACCAAATCTTTCAGGAATTTTGCATATGAGGGGATTGTTTCGATTGCTTCCAGGAAGGGGATTTGCAAGCTCAGGTCCTTGACCATGGCGAAGAACTTGCCATATTTCTCATCGATTTTTGCCCGAGCTAACCGTTGTGGAAAAGGCACAACGGGTTTGAACACTTTCGGGCTCCCTCCCTCGTTCTTCATCTTCTCTTCTTCAGAGACTCCCTCCGGAGTCGTAGGATTTGATGACGAAGCACCGGTGTCATTTGATTTTTCGATCGGTCGCTCGACGACCAATGGTGCTTCCGGTCTGTTAGGGGGCACTCTAGAAGGAATTTGTGTCCCGCTTCTCAGAACGATAGCGGACACATTTGCGTGCTCGTGCACGAGTGCCGACGTTTGGGTTGCTCCCCTCGGGTTCACCTCCGGTTGTGGCGGCAATTGGTTTTGTGACCTTGAGAGGGTCGCCACTTGTAACCCCAGCTGGGTTACTTGGTCTGTGAGGGCCCGCTGACCCATTTCCAGCTTTTGATTGATCTTCTCCTGGTTGGTTATATATTGAGTCAAGAGAGACTCAACCGGAGAGACTGCCCTCTGTTGGCCATACTGCTGCTGCTGCTGATTCCTGGGGGCGTAAAATTGTTGCTGAGGCTGCTGCTGATATTGTTGCTGCTGAAACTGACTCTGCTGTGGCCTAGCCGGCTGATATGTTTGTTGCTGCGGCTGCTGAGGCGGCGAGGGCTGGAATGGTGCCCGGTAACCAAAGTTAGGGTGGTTCCGGTTGTTTGGAGAGTAGGCCGGGTTGGAATTGGTTCTTGGTGAATACGGCGTATTTCCCGTGGGGTTGTAAAATAGTGCGCTCGCCTGATCTAACGGTGGTGAGACGTCACCACCGTCGAATTCCCCAAAAATTTCAGATTCTACCGCTGCAATCTGTTGTGCACCGGCCCCACCGGCTCCTACCATTAGTGCGGAGATCTGGGTCGAAAGCAAGTCGAACTTGCTTGAAAGTTTGTCGACGTCCTTGACTCTGTGTATACCCCCAGACCTGGGTGTGGCTCTCTCGTCACACCACCGCTCATTGTTGGATGCCATATTTTCCAGAATATGTCCGGCATCTTCCTCGCTCCTTGACATGAAGGAACCCCCAGCCGTGGCGTCCATAGAAGATTTCAGGTCATCCCTCAGCCCATTGTAGAACAGATTAATAATCTGCCCCTTCGGAAGCTCATGGTGAGGGCATCTTCTTTGCATCTCCTTGAATCTCGTCCAAGCTTCATGCAAGGACTCGTGGATGGCCTGGGAGAAGGAGGAGATCTCACTCCTCAACTTCATGGTCTTCCCCGGAGGAAAGAACTTCGTCAGAAAAGCGTTTGAGAGCTTCTCCCAGGTATTGAAAGTGTTGGGGTCCTTCCCCCTAAGCCATTGATTGGCTTTGTCTCGCAACGAGAAGGGGAACAACTTCAGACGGATCGCCTCAGTCGTGACACCATTAATCCGGTAGGTGTCACATTTCTCCAAGAAGGAGTCTATATGCTCGATCGGGCTCTCCATGGGTGCACCCGAAAACTGATCCTGCTGGATCCATGTCACCAAAGACGGCTTTAGCTTAAAGCTTTGGGTCGTGATAGCTGGAGGACGGATGGCGGAGGTGGACTCGATAGATGGCATCGAGTACTCCAGCAGGGACTTGTGAGGCGGGGTGTTCTCCTCCATGGATTCGGGATCCTCTCTTCTTTGCTTCTCAGCGGCCAAACGCCTAAGGGTGGCGTTAATCTCTGGATCAACGGGAATCAAGTCGTCGAGACTTCTCGAACTCCTGCGCATGAAAAACAACAAACACCCGTGAAGCGACAAGTGGGAAAGAAACAGATAAAATAAAAATAAGAAAAATAAAAAGGAAAAAGGAGAATGCGAAAATTATCGCGAGGTAGGGATGAGAGCTAGACACTAGGGCTCAAGAGATCCTGAAATAACAAGCACGTTGCCTCCCCGACAACGGCGCCATAAACTTGACCACGTGCCCGCCGCGCCGGCGCGTGGCCGCGTGGCAGGGACGGGGGTTTTAATATTTGTAATCGCAAGCGCACGGTATTGTAGTGTGGCTTGGGGGTCGAACACAGGGAGGCTAGGATGTGCTTGTGTCAAGGAGGACCAAAATCACCCCGTGGGCGAGCTAGCCCGAATCGGTTGATGGTTGTCACGGAAAGGAATTCAAGGTATGAACAATAAGAAAATAAACCCGGGACTTTGGTTTCCACTCCAACGAGCGACTCTCCCTGATACGACCTACGGGTAGGATAGCGATCGGAATTAGGGTCTAATGGTGAGACGTTGCCTCTGAAAGTGGTACCGGCATCCCATGGGCCCGATATTCCGGTCGGTGCACAGGATGATACACCGGACTTCCCGGATTCGATCAGTGGGCACTCCCGTGTCCATTAACACTGATCGATTCCGGGATCACTAAGCTTGCAACGATAACTCCCAACGTCTCATCCTGCCGCTCCCGCGTGCTAGGATTCGGCGTCTACGCTAAGGGCGTGAGCTATGGCTAGGGAGTCAACCGCCAAGTTTATTCCCCCTTGGCCCAACGGTCAAAGGCGGTCTTTTTCCCGTCGATGACAGTGAAACACCCCGCGTAACTGTTAGAATCCTAATCCCTATCGATTTCCTAACCCTATGGATGCATCGGGAAGAGCCCCCGAAGGGGTTTCCGCCAAAATCCCAGATTTGGGAACTACCCACAAAAATTCATTAAAAAGCGATCTAAATGAAAATGAACTGTTGGAATCATAATCAGACGATTGGAATGCGGAAGTAATAGAGCAATTAAGACAATACTAAAATTTGAGAAAGATCTGACAACTTACAAAAGAACAGAAATGACAGCCGTCGCAATAGGAGAAAACAGTAAAAACTAGCAGCTCCCCCGTTTCTGGAACCCTAGGGGTTCTATTTATAGACTCTCGTATCACCCGATCGGTTGACAAGTCAACCGATTGGGTGATCCGTTACAGATAATGAACAGAAAACGGCGAGCTTTCACCCGGTCATATGAACCGGTCGGGTGAGTTCTTGGAGTGACTGGTTGGATCTTGGCGCCATCGGGTGAAGTGATCGGTTGGGTGCCCGTGTCTTCAGCTCCTCAGCATCAGCTACAGATGAACCGATCGGGTGAGAGTCACCCGATCGGTTGGAATTTGGATCGAAAAGACAGAGAGTTGGCCCCAGTTGAACCGGCCTGTGAACCGGTCGGGTGACTTTCACTTGAGCTCCGGCTGAGACCGGGTGGTGCACGCGTGCATCACCCGATCGGTTGGAGATGACCAACCGACCGGGTGAGGGGCTGAAAGATGTATTCTTTGACGTTTGACCCCTGGATCACGCGTGACTCCTCCCGTTGCTCCGGGGACTTGAGATATCGTCGTTAAACGTCCCCTACGTGGTCAATCTCCTGTAAACATGGAGAAACAAAGAAAAGTGAAAGAAAACGAGAAAATACGAGAAAACGAATAAAAGACGGCGAAAATACGGAGAAACACAAAGGAAAACGTGCGTGAATATATAAAATATAAACGCACGTCAACTCCCTCAAGTTCTTCAATTGTTGTTTGACGCATAAGAGATGCACGCATCATTCTTGCCAACGATACCGTGCGTCTGTATTTGGCATGTTTCCTCTTCATGTTTTTCCTCGGCTAGGTGACTGATGGCTTCCGGCTTCTTGTGGTGCAAATAGTTGTCAGTGGTCTCCTCATCAAACACACGATGATAGGTGGCAACCGCCTTGTGGTAGATGGGGTCGCCATCGTCATCAACACTTGTTCTCATCGGGTCCTTCATGACCCCCTCAGTGGTATACTCCCCTACGGCATCATCTTCTAGGATCTCCAGATAACTAGCTCCTTCTTCTCGAACATGCTCCCTCAAAGACTTTTGCAACCAGAATTGGGCTTCAATATTACCCACATTCATTGAGGGAGTCCCTTCATGAACATCCATAAGGACGCCGGCCGTTGCCATGGAAGGGCGGCCAAGTATGAGCTGGGAACTTCCTCCTTCTGGCATATTCATGATGACAAAATCCACCGACACACACAATCCTAGAGGTATTTGCAAAATAATGTCTCTGGCAATGCCTATCGGATACGTGATCGAGTGATCTGCTAGCTGTATGGACATGTTTGTGGGCTCCAATTCACTTCCGGTCTGTAATCTATCAAATATGGAGAGCAACATCAAGCTGATGCTCGCTTCCAAGTCGATCAAAGCACGGTTGATAGGCGTACCTCCTATAAAACATGGGACCGTGAAGCTTCCTGGATCTGGTAGCTTCCTCAGGAGATGGTTCTTTATGATGGAGGTAGAGTCCTCCATAATCTTTATTTCCTCGTGCTTCCGCTTCCTGGTAACGAGGTCATATAGAAACTTCGCATAAATAGGAATTTCTGTTATGGCATCCATAAAGGGGATGTTGAGCTGGATACCCTTCAGAAGTTTCATGAACTTTGAATATTTCTTCTCCATTTTAGCTAAAGCTAACCTCTGTGGATATGACGGAGGGGGTCGGCTTCCCTTATCCTTTGCGGCATTCTTAGGAGATGGCTTACCGGAACTAGTTGCATCTTCCATTGGTGCCGGTGTGACGGTGGGTATGGTGGAAGGCGAATCTGCCCTCTCTCCGTTCATGGTAGGCTCATCCGTAGCCTCTTCATCATCACCGCCAATAGTGACATCCTCGATTGTAACTTGTTCTTTGTTTGTGACCGGCACCCTCATAGCGTCGGTTGTCCGTCCTCCACGCGTGGTAACGGAGACCACGGCATTAGCTTGAGCCCTCAGATTCGGCTCCGGTTACGAAGGCATCCTCCCTTGATTCTTAAGTAATTGGGACATCTGACCCCTCAGCTCATCAAGCAGTGTGTTTATGTTCTTGAATTAAGTAGACGTGCCATGGTTGAACCTGACTTGTCTGCTCATGAACGTCTCTAAGGTGGTCTCCAGATTGGAACGCGGAGGCGTTGGTGCATAGCCTTGCTAAGGAAGGTGATTAAATTGATAGCCGGGTGGTTGATACGGCCCAGATGGCCTAAATCCGCTTTGTTGTTCATGTGGCGGCTGTCCTTGTTGTTGTTGAGGAGGGGGTGGTGGCCTCTGAAACTGTGGAGGTTGCATCTCTCCACTTGGGTTTCCGTAAGACAATCCGGGGTGATTCCTTGCGGCCGGATGTTGCCACTGATTTTGCCCATCCCCTTGGACATACTGTACCGACGCATATGATTCGGCTCCGGCATAATGTCCCTCATTGGGAACGTAACTTTGCTCTCCATATTCCTCCGAAGGATGATATGCTGGGGTGCTGGTAGTTGTTAGGATGGAGTCCAACCGCTGCTCAATCCTAGCCATTTGTCGCTTTCAAAAAGAACAATAAAAAATCAACAAAAAAGATACGAAAAACTCAAATATTTTTTTATTTTAAATTATTCTTACTTTTCTCATATATTGGAAATATTCAAAAAGTTATAATTAGTTAGTCAAATGATATGACCAAATAGTTAGGTAAAAGTAATTATTTAGTTAAGTTATTAAATTTATCAACTAAAAAGGATATTTATTAAAATGGGGAATATGCCGAAAGATGGTTATCGGTTCAAGGACGCAAGGTGACCTTGCTTTTTCAGGGTAAGAAGGGGTAGAGAAAATGCCTCGAGCCAATGTCCGAGTACCAGGCGCTACGGCACTGAAGTAACCCATGCCATACTCCCAGGAAAAGCTCGAACGACCTTCAACAAAAGGGTACATGTACCTGAATCCGACACAGGTGTGTAGGTAGTGTTGGATCTGGATGCTAGCCTAGAGGGGGGTGAATAGGCTAATAAAAATAATTCGTGCAACCGACGAATAAGCACACGCAGTTATAGCAGCAACAGGGTAAATAAAAAGCAGACACAGAGTACACAGCAGATTTACCCTGGTTCGGTCGTCCCAACGACCTACTCCAGCCCCCAAAGCAGAACTAATATTGAATAGCACAATAGGTACAAAACCACAAGTTAGAGCACGCTCAGAGCACCTTCTACGTCTCTACACTCGCCAGGCTCTCAGTACCCCACACACAGTGTTTTCTCTCACTATCAATCCTAGTAACGCTTTCTACCAGCTAGTCCCAAACTAGCTGGGTCCCACCTGTCTAGTTCCAACTAGACAAGTCCCAAAATAGTCACAGAGATGGTAAAGTTTCCCCTACGAAGATCTATCACAATTCCAATACAAAATAATAAAGTATTGAGTTTAGAAAGCTCAGATTGTGCAGCAGCGATGTCTTCGTCAATAAGCACGGCCCAGAAGATGTCTAGCAAGATGTAGTAGTCTCAAAATCTCAATCACGGCCACCTGTGGATGTTGCTTTGATGTCTCGGCTCTCAAGCTTGGATGTGGCAATGGTCGGCAATGCTTTGTGGCACTTGAGGTTCCTTGCCTTGATGGCACTATGGTGATATTGTATGAAGGTCGGCTCTCCTCAATGTTGCTTCTGCATGCAAAACAAGAATTAATTACCACCAAAGAACTTTCGGCCAAATGATATCACACAGATTTTCAGTAAACAAAGAACACCACAAAAACTTTCGGTAGAGATTAAAATGTGTGAGAGAGAGAGAGAGAATCTTCCCTTTTGTTTTGTTGATGGCCTCTTGTGCGTTTGTGATTTGTATGAGAGGTCAAAATTCACGGCTTGACTTAATTGCTTTGAAAGATGCGGCCCTTTGTGCACAAATCATCAAGGAAACAAAAAATTCTGATGTGCGTGGGTTCCCCAAGTTCGGTCTCTTGAAATAACCCCTTGTACTCTTGGCCAACAAAAATGTTTATGGCCTATAGCACAAAAAAACAATTTGGCCAAGCACAACAGAAAAACATAGTTGCACTAAAAAAATCAGCTGATGTAACCAAACAGAAGCTTCTCAATTCTTCGGCCCTTTGGCTCTTCTCTGTGACTTCGGCCGGCCTTCCCCCTTTTTAATTATGGCCGCGCATTAATTTTGTATTGCCGTACCAATTGGCTTGAAGAATTTGGCAATAATAAGCCCCTTAGATTGTTGATGCGTGAATCCACTTAGAATTCCTCTGCATGAATTTATTTCTCATAGGGGATTCCACTGCAATAAAAAAAGTATTAAATGGAAACCCTAACAAAATCGGTTGCTGGGAATAATGCCAGCATTCTTTTTATTTGAGGGGTGCGTGGGTAACCTTTTTTTTTCTTCGGCCGTCGTCTTGATCCTTTTTGCCATGCGTCTTTTCAACCCTAGAGGATGGGTTTTTATAGGGTGATGATAGGGTGATGCGGTTACGGGGAATCCTATTTTGAATAGGAGATTAGAGATTTGGTTCTATCACTTTGCACCTCAAATAGGAGATTTGATTTGATCAAATTTGGGATTTGATAGCAATTCAAATTGGATATGAAATTTAAATTAATCTCTAATTGATTTGACCAAATCCCAAGTTGATTCTATCTCCCTCCACGTTGACCAAGTCAAATCGCTTTGTGTATTGCAATTCCTCTACCTATTGACTAAGTCAAACTTCTTTGTGCACACACACTCCTTCTCTCCCAATATGCTATACGAATAGAAATTCCGCCAAATAGCGAAAGACGTGTCGTTTCGCCAATCCTGAAACACACTAAGCACACACGTTAAATATAACAACACGTTTGTCATCATCAAACCAAAGATTCTAGATCGTTGCGTCCAACAATCTCCCCCTTTTGGTGATGACAAACCCATGAAAGATTTGAGCAATAAGTATGTGTGTGTGAAGTGTGTTGAAGGGTGTAATGCATGCAATATGAATCATGGTATGGAATATTGGTGATGACAAACCCATGAAAGATTTGAGCAATAAGTATGGGTGTGTGAAGTGTGTTGATGGGTGTAATGCATGCAATATGAATCATGGTATGGAATATTGGTGATGACAACCCCATGAAAGATTTGAGCAATAAGTATGGGTGTGTGAAGTGTGTTGAAGGGTGTAATGCATGCAATATGAATCATGGAATGAAATATTCAAGCATTACAACATAGCATGCACAACATACAAATATAAAAGCAGCATGCTCCCCCTTCTCTCAAGCTCCCCCTTCAACATTTATTCAAGTGTTTTTCTCAAGCTCCCCCTTCAACAAATAATACCGACAACAAACAAATCTTTCATTCTCTTTCTCCCCCTTTGTAATCACCAAAAGTGGATTAATGAAGTCACAACAATATTTCACGCAAAAATAAACCATTATTAAATATAGCGTGCAATTTGCATGAGTTTTCCAAAAAATAGACAATTCAAGCTCATAGAATTTCATAACACGACTTCCCACCTTTGTGTAAGTGTAGTGATATAGACTATAAAGTACAAGAGGAGATTCAATTTCAGAAAATCAACCAAATCAACCCGCATTTTCCAATTTTTCATGAATATCACTAGGATTGATTTTTCCCACCTCATCAAAGATGAGTTCAAGTTATCGAACCCCAAAACATGGCCTAAAAGGACTTTTAAATGTGGGGTGGCATTGCTTGATGAGTCATATACACCAACGCTAATGATTACCCATGTAGCACAAGTTGGATACTCGTGGGTTGTGTATTAGCCATGAAGTGTATCCATTTTTCATACGGAGCAATTTTCAAATTTTTTTTTGATTTGCAATTTTTTTGTGCTCAATTTTTATTCATGGCTAAACACTTCATATCCCTTAGAAAATTTCAGAAATTAATCATTCCTACATTCACTTTCCATTATTCTTCAAAAGAATCTCCAAAAGTACTAAAAAGTCAAATATCGTGAAAGTGCAAATGTAGGTGTAGAAGTCAAGTTTAAAACTTATGAGACATGTCATGGCTACTAAAAAGAATAACATCATGTTCATGTAGCTACAACAATAATGAATTGACTTCTACAAGGGATGGATTAATCATTCATACAATACCACTTAAGAGATTCATAAGAGGATAATCAATAAGCACAATTTTTTTTGGTTTTTTTTGGTTTTTTTTTCAGAAATAAAAACATTTAAAAAAATCATGCATGCAAGCACACAAATCAAAATAAATCAAGCACACAAATAAATCTATGAAGGTATGCAATGGAATGCAAAGAGGGATAAAAATTATACCTTCTCGTCGCTTTTTGACGAAGGAGCTAAAAGAATGAGACATTGAATTTAACGCTCCTCGCCAAAACTCCATCACACCTACATGAAAGGTGTTAAGTGTGACCTTGGAATCCAACAAGGTCCACTAGTGTTAGCCAATATAGTTTTAGGAACCCATACTTGTTTAAACTTGATATTTGTGTTCCTAAATTTACAATAATATGAAGTGTGGCCTACACTATCACAAGTAAAGCACTTTGCATATTTGTTCTTTGCAATAGAAGGTGCATTGTGGAATTTCTTGAATTTTGGCTTTTCTACATTTTTCAAACCAAATCCAAGTCCTCTTCTGTTATTGCCATATAGTTGATTCTCTAAAATAGTATCCAACGATTGTTTTCCCATAGAGAATTTCTTAATGTCAAATTCAAGATTAGAAACTTTGGATTTCAACAATTTATTTTCTTCCACAAGCAATGTGCATTTACTTATAAAATCTCTCTTGTTTTCCTCTTCCTTCTTTTCAAATTCAATCATTTTTCTTTTAAAATCATTATCCAACATGCAAAATTTATCATTAAGCTCTCTAATCACATAGTCTTTTTCAGTTTTGAGCTTAATCAAATCAAGTTTAAGCATGCTAATATTATTAATCAAGGAAGGACAAGAGAGGCAAGGTGCTTCATCATTAAAACTGGACTTTTCCTTTTTCAAAGTGTCAATAGTAGAGTCACGAGCAACAATATCAATTTTGAGTTTTTCAATCTCTTTAGACATTTAATATTCAGATTGTTGCATTTCAAAGTTCTCATTTTGATAATCATCTATAGTGGATTCAAGCTATACTATTTTATCTTGCATTTATTTACAAAGAGTAATGAGTTCAGTTTTACTACCAGAAATTACCTCATCGTGTATTCCCATCAATGCCATGCATGAGTGAGCTTCATGTTCTTCCTCCTCACTCTCATCTTCGTTGTCCATATCCCAAGTTAGCACCTTGGATTTTCCCTTTTATTTAGCTACCTGAGCTGTCTCATGTGGGCAATCCCTCATTCGATCTCCTCTTTTCTTGCATTTAAAACAAGTCATTCTATTAGTAGCATTCTGATCATAAGTTTGCTTAGAAGACTGAAAAAAGTTAGAGCGATTAAACCTGGGTGCCATTTCTGTTCTTCCTTGCTTGGTCTGGACATATTTTCTGAAATTTCTGACCATTAGCTCTATGTCGTCATCATCATCTTCGCTTTCGTCAGCTTTCAGAGCAAGTGGCTTTATAGCTTTCTCCTTTTCTTCAGGTTTCTCCCTTTTATCCACGTTTTGCAATTCAAGCTCGTGGGACATTAGATTACCTATCAAGTCCTCCACCCTCATCTGCGATAGATCCTTCGCTTCTTGGATGGCAGTAACTTTAGACCTGAAAGAGCTTGGCAGTGCTCTTAATATCTTTCTCACCTGCTCAATGCTAGAATATGGCTTACCGAGCGAACTAGACTTGTAGACAATGTTGGTGAATCTCGCAAACATTTCTGATATGGTCTCTGATGGTAGCATGCAAAATCCCTCGTATTCTGTGCTCAGAAGTGCAAGTCTAGATTCCTTCACCTGTGACTTTCCCTCGTGCGTCACCTCCAAAGTATGACATATTTCATGCGCAGTTAAACAATGTGAGATGCGATTAAATTCAGATTTATCTAATGCACAAATAAGAGCATTCATAGCTTTAGCATTAAGAGAATAAAGCTTCCAATCATTATCATCCCATTTATCATCAAGTTTAAGCATCTCAGTGTTTTCAATTTTAATAACAGGTGATTTATAGCCTTTTTCAACAATTTGCCAAGCTTTATAATCAATAGAAATCAAGTAGATTCTCATACGATTTTTCCAGTAAGCATAGTCTACTCCATTAAATCGAGGTGGTCGGGAAATAGACTGACCCTCAGCAAAAGCACTATCAATGTGTTCCATGGTCAAACTAGGCTAGATCCTAAAACCTGCTCTGATACCACTTGATGGATCTGGATCCTAGCCTAGAGGGGGGTGAATAGGCTAATAAAAATAATTCGTGCAACCGACGAATAAGCACACGCAGTTATAGCAGCAACAGGGTAAATAAAAAGCAGACACAGAGTACACAGCAGATTTACCCTGGTTCGGTCGTCCCAACGACCTACTCCAGCCCCCAAAGCAGAACTAGTATTGAATAGCGCAATAGGTACAAAACCACAAGCTAGAGCACGCTCAGAGCACCCTCTACGTCTCTACACTCTCCAGGCTCTTAGTACCCACACACACAGTGTTTTCTCTCACTATCAATCCTAGTAACACTTTCTACCAGCTAGTCCCAAACTAGCTGGGTCTCACCTGTCTAGTCCCAACTAGACAAGTCCCAAAATAGTCACAGAGATGGTAAAGTTTCCCCTACGAAGATCTATCACAATTGCTATACAAAATAATAAAGTATTGAGTTTAGAAAGCTCAGATTATGCAGCAGCGATGTCTTCGTCAATAAGCACGGCCCAGAAGATGTCTGGCAAGATGTAGTAGTCTCAAAATCTCAATCACGGCCACCTGTGGATGTTGCATTGATGTCTCGGCTCTCAAACTTGGATGTGGCAATGGTCGGCAATGCTTTGTGGCACTTGAGGTTCCTTGCCTTGATGGCACTATGGTGATATTGTATGAAGGTCGGCTCTCCTCAATGTTGCTTTTGCATGCAAAACAAGAATTGATCACCACCAAAGAACTTTCGGCCAAATGATATCACACAGATTTTTAGTAAACAAAGAACACCACAAAAACTTTCGGCAGAGATTAAAATGTGAGAGAGAGAGAGAGAGAGAGAGATAATCTACCCTTTTGTTTTGTTTATGGCCTCTTGTGCGTTTGTGATTTGTATGAGAGGTCAAAATTCACGGCTTGACTTAATTGCTTTGAAAGATGCGGCCCTTTGTGCACAAATCATCAAGGAAACAAAAAATTCTGATGTGCGTGGGTTCTCCAAGTTCGGTCTCTTGAAATAACCCCTTGTACTCTTGGCCAACAAAAATGTATATAGCCTATAGCACAAAAAAATCAATTTGGCCAAGCACAACAGAAAAACACAGTTGCACTAAAAAAATCGGCTGATGTAACCAAACAGAAGCTTCTCAATTCTTCGGCCCTTTGGCTCTTCTCTGTGACTTCGGCCGGCCTTCCCCCTTTTTAATTATGGCCGCGCGTTAATTTTGTATTGCCGTACCAATTGGCTTGAAGAATTCGGCAATAATAAGCCCCTTAGATTGTTGATGCGTGAATCCACTTAGAATTCCTCTGCATGAATTTATTTCTCATAGGGGATTCCACTGCAATAAAAAAGTATTAAATGGAAACCCTAACAAAATCGGTTGCTGGGAATAATGCCAGCATTCTTTTTGTATGAGGGGTGCGTGGGTATCCTATTTTTTTTTCTTCGGCCATCCTCCTGATCCTTTTTGTCGTGCGTCTTTTCAACCCTAGAGGATGGGTTTTTATAGGGTGATGATAGGGTGATGCGGTTACGGGGAATCCTATTTTGAATAGGAGATTAGAGATTTGGTTCTATCACTTTGCACCTCAAATAGGAGATTTGATTTGATCAAATTTGGGATTTGATAGCAATTCAAATTGGATATGAAATTTAAATTAATCTCTAATTGATTTGACCAAATCCCAAGTTGATTCTATCTCCCTCCATGTTGACCAAGTCAAATCACTTTGTGTATTGCAATTCCTCTACCTATTGACTAAGTCAAACTTCTTTGTGCACACACACTCCTTCTCTCCCAATATGCTATACGAATAGAAATTCCGCCAAATAGCGAAAGACGTGTCGTTTCGCCAATCCTGAAACACACTAAGCACACACGTTAAATATAACAACACGTTTGTCATCATCAAACCAAAGATTCTAGATCGTTGCGTCCAACAATCTCCCCCTTTTGGTGATGACAAACCCATGAAAGATTTGAGCAATAAGTATGTGTGTGTGAAGTGTGTTGAAGGGTGTAATGCATGCAATATGAATCATGGTATGGAATATTGGTGATGACAAACCCATGAAAGATTTGAGCAATAAGTATGGGTGTGTGAAGTGTGTTGAAGGGTGTAATGCATGCAATATGAATCATGGTATGGAATATTGGTGATGACAACCCCATGAAAGATTTGAGCAATAAGTATGGGTGTGTGAAGTGTGTTGAAGGGTGTAATGCATGCAATATGAATCATGGAATGGAATATTCAAGCATTACAACATAGCATGCACAACATACAAATATAAAAGCAGCATGCTCCCCCTTCTCTCAAGCTCCCCCTTCAACATTTATTCAAGTGTTTTTCTCAAGCTCCCCCTTCAACAAATAATACCGACAACAAACAAATCTTTCATTCTCTTTCTCCCCCTTTGTAATCACCAAAAGTGGATTAATGAAGTCACAACAATATTTCACGCAAAAATAAACCATTATTAAATATAGCGTGCAATTTGCATGAGTTTTCCAAAAAATAGACAATTCAAGCTCATAGAATTTCATAACACGACTTCCCACCTTTGTGTAAGTGTAGTGACATAGACTATAAAGTACAAGAGGAGATTCAATTTCAGAAAATCAACCAAATCAACCCGCATTTTCCAATTTTTCATGAATATCACTAGGATTGATTTTTCCCACCTCATCAAAGATGAGTTCAAGTTACCGAACCCCAAAACATGGCCTAAAGGGACTTTTAAATGTGGGGTGGCATTGCTTGACGAGTAATATACACCAACGCTAATGATTACCAATGTAGCACAAGTTGTATACTCGTGGGTTGTGTATTAGCCATGAAGTGTATCCATTTTTCATACGGAGCAATTTTCAAATTTTTTTTTATTTGCAATTCCTTTGTGCTCAATTTTTATTCATGGCTAAACACTTCATATCCCTTAGAAAATTTCAGAAATTAATCATTCCTACATTCACTTTCCATTATTCTTCAAAAGAATCTCCAAAAGTACTAAAAAGTCAAATATCGTGAAAGTGCAAATGTAGGTGTAGAAGTCAAGTTTAAAACTTATGAGACATGTCATGGCTACTAAAAAGAATAACATCATGTTCATGTTGCTACAACAATAATGAATTGACTTCTACAAGGGATGGATTAATCATTCATACAATACCACTTAAGATATTCATAAGAGGATAATCAATAAGCACAATTTTTTTTGATTTTTTTTGGTTTTTTTTTCAGAAATAAAAACATTTAAAAAAAATCATGCATGCAAGCACACAAATCAAAATAAATCAAGCACACAAACAAATCTATGAAGGTATGCAATGGAATGCAAAGAGGGATAAAAATTATACCTTCTCGTCGCCTTTTGATGAAGGAGCTAAAAGAATGAGACATTGAATTTAACGCTCCTCGCCAAAACTCCATCACACCTACATGAAAGGTGTTAAGTGTGACCTTGGAATCCAACAAGGTCCACTAGTGTTAGCCAATATAGTTTTAGGAACCCATACTTGTTTAAACTTGATATTTGTGTTCCTAAATTTACAATAATATGAAGTGTGGCCTACACTATCACAAGTAAAGCACTTTGCATATTTGTTCTTTGCAATAGAGGGTGCATTGTGGAATTTCTTGAATTTTGGCTTTTCGACATTTTTCAAAACAAATCCAAGTCCTCTTCTGTTATTGCCATATAGTTGATTCTCTAAAATAGTATCCAACGATTGTTTTCCCATAGAGAATTTCTTAATGTCAAATTCAAGATTAGAAACTTTGGATTTCAACAATTTATTTTCTTCCACAAGCAATGTGCATTTACTTATAAAAGTTCTCTTGTTTTCCTCTTCCTTCTTTTCAAATTCAATCATTTTTCTTTTAAAATCATTATCCAACATGCAAAATTTATGATTAAGCTCTCTAATCACATAGTCTTTTTCAGTTTCGAGCTTAATCAAATCAAGTTTAAGCATGCTAATATTATTAATCAAGGAAGGACAAGAGAGGCAAGGTGCTTCATCATTAAAACTGGACTTTTCCTTTTTCAAAGTGTCAATAGTAGAGTCACGAGCAACAATATCAATTTTGAGTTTTTCAATCTCTTTAGACATTTAATATTCAGATTGTTGCATTTCAAAGTTCTCATTTTGATAATCATCTATAGTGGATTCAAGCTATACTATTTTATCTTGCATTTCTTTACAAAGAGTAAGGAGTTCAGTTTTACTACCAGAAATTACCTCATCGTGTATTCCCATCAATGCCATGCATGAGTGAGCTTCATGTTCTTCCTCCTCACTCTCATCTTCGTTGTCCATATCCCAAGTTAGCACCTTGGATTTTCCCTTTTCTTTAGCTACCTGAGCTGTCTCATGTGGGCAATCCCTCATTCGATCTCCTCTTTTCTTGCATTTAAAACAAGTCATTCTATTAGTAGCATTCTGATCATAAGTTTGCTTAGAAGACTGAAAAAAGTTAGAGCGATTAAACCTGGGTGCCATTTCTGTTCTTCCTTGCTTGGTCTGGACATATTTTCTGAAATTTCTGACCATTAGCGCTATGTCGCCGTCATCATCTTCGCTTTCGTCAGCTTTCAGAGCAAGTGGCTTTATAGCTTTCTCCTTCTCTTCAGGTTTCTCCCTTTTATCCACGTTTTGCAATTCAAGCTCGTGGGACATTAGATTACCTATCAAGTCCTCCACCCTCATCTGCGATAGATCCTTCGCTTCTTGGATGGCAGTAACTTTAGACCTGAAAGAGCTTGGCAGTGCTCTTAATATCTTTCTCACCTGCTCAATGCTAGAATATGGCTTACCGAGCGAACTAGACTTGTAGACAATGTTGGTGAATCTCGCAAACATTTCTGATATGGTCTCTGACGGTAGCATGCAAAATCCCTCGTATTCCGTGCTCAGAAGTGCAAGTCTAGATTCCTTCACCTGTGACGTTCCCTCGTGCGTCACCTCCAAAGTATGCCATATTTCATGCGCAGTTAAACAATGTGAGATGCGATTAAATTCAGATTTATCTAATGCACAAATAAGAGCATTCATAGCTTTAGCATTAAGAGAATAAAGCTTCCAATCATTATCATCCCATTTATCATCAGGTTTAAGCATCTCAGTGTTTTCAATTTTAATAACAGGTGATTTATAGCCTTTTTCAACAATTTGCCAAGCTTTATAATCAATAGAAATCAAGTAGATTCTCATACGATTTTTCCAGTAAGCATAGTATACTCCATTAAATCTAGGTGGTCGGGAAATAGACTGACCCTCAGCAAAAGCACTATCAATGTGGTCCATGGTCAAACTAGGCTAGATCCTAAAACCTGCTCTGATACCACTTGATGGATCTGGATCCTAGCCTAGAGGGGGGGTGAATAGGCTAATAAAAATAATTCGTGCAACCGACGAATAAGCACACGCAGTTATAGCAGCAACAGGGTAAATAAAAAGCAGACACAGAGTACACTGCAGATTTACCCTGGTTCAGTCGTCCCAACGACCTACTCCAGCCCCCAAAGCAGAACTAGTATTGAATAGCACAATAGGTACAAAACCACAAGTTAGAGCACGCTCAGAGCACCCTCTATGTCTCTACACTCTCCAGGCTCTCAGTACCCCACACACAGTGTTTTCTCTCACTATCAATCCTAGTAACGCTTTCTACCAGCTAGTCCCAAACTAGCTGGGTCCCACCTGTCTAGTCCCAACTAGACAAGTCCCAAAATAGTCACAGAGATGGTAAAGTTTCCCCTACGAAGATATATCACAATTGCTATACAAAATAATAAAGTATTGAGTTTAGAAAGCTCAGATTGTGCAGCGGCGATGTCTTCGTCAATAAGCACGGCCCAGAAGATGTCTGGCAAGATGTAGTAGTCTCAAAATCTCAATCACGGCCACCTGTGGATGTTGCTTTGATGTCTCGGCTCTCAAGCATGGATGTGGCAATGGTCGGCAATGCTTTGTGGCACTTGAGGTTCCTTGCCTTGATGGCACTATGGTGATATTGTATGAAGGTCGGCTCTCCTCAATGTTTCTTCTGCATGCAAAACAAGAATTGATCACCACCAAAGAACTTTCGGCCAAATGATATCACACGGATTTTCAGTAAACAAAGAACACCACAAAAACTTTCGGTAGAGATTAAAATGTGAGAGAGAGAGAGAGAATCTTCCCTTTTGTTTTGTTGATGGCCTCTTGTGCGTTTGTGATTTGTATGAGAGGTCAAAATTCATGGCTTGACTTCATTGCTTTGAAAGATGCGGCCCTTTTGTGCACAAATCATCAAGGAAACAAAAAATTCTGTTGTGTGTGGGTTCTCCAAGTTCGGTCTCTTGAAATAACCCCTTGTACTCTTGGCCAACAAAAATGTATATGGCCTATAGCACAAAAAAAACAATTTGGCCAAGCACAACAGAAAAACACAGTTGCACTAAAAAAAATCGGCTGATGTAACCAAACAGAAGCTTCTCAATTCTTCGGCCCTTTGGCTCTTCTCTGTGACTTCGGCTGGCCTTCCCCCTTTTTAATTTTGGCCGCGCATTAATTTTGTATTGCCGTACCAATTGGCTTGAAGAATTCGGCAATAATAAGCCACTTAGATTATTGATGCGTGAATCCACTTAGAATTCCTCTGCATGAATTTATTTCTCATAGGGGATTCCACTGCAATAAAAAAAGTATTAAATGGAAACCCTAACAAAATCGGTTACTGGGAATAATGCCAGCATTCTTTTTGTTTAAGGGGTGCGTGGGTATCCTTTTTTTTTCTTCGGCCATCCTCTTGATCCTTTTTGCCGCGCGTCTTTTCAACCCTAGAGGATGGGTTTTTATAGGGTGATGATAGGGTGATGCGGTTACGGGGAATCCTATTTTGAATAGGAGATTAGAGATTTGGTTCTATCACTTTGCACCTCAAATATGAGATTTGATTTGATCAAATTTGGGATTTGATAGCAATTCAAATTGGATATGAAATTTAAATTAATCTCTAATTGATTTGACCAAATCCCAAGTTGATTATATCTCCCTTCATGTTGACCAAGTCAAATCGCTTTGTGTATTGCAATTCCTCTACCGGTTGACTAAGTCAAACTTCTTTGTGCACACACACTCATTCTCTCCCAATATGCTATACGAATAGCAATTCCGCCAAATAGCGAAAGACGTGTCGTTTCGCCAATCCTGAAACTCACTAAGCACACACGTTAAATATAACAACACGTTTGTCATCATCAAACCAAAGATTCTAGATCGTTGCGTCCAACAGGTAGATTTGAACCCGTGACATTTTGTACCCAAAACAAACGCGCTACCAAGCTACGCTACATCCATTTTCAAAATTGTTGTACAGTGTCATTGTACAAAATCCATGTCTTGTTTTCCACATCGTTATTTTCTCTTCTATCCATAGACAATTTTCTTGTCATTTCTTCTTTTTAAGTTCATATAATAATTTTATACATTTGAAACCTAACATATAAAAAATAAATGTTATCAGTATTGCTTAGGAAGAAGGGGACCCCTTTTTGTTTTTTAGGGACAGGGATAGGAAAATCTCATCCACTGCTCATTGTAAATATCTATTTTTTGTTGTCTCAATGTGAGAATAGAGGTGGCTAATAGCTTTTACCTCAGGGGTCCTGGAGACAATGGTGCACTCCTCGCTCCACTGTTGGTTATTTGCTGCCATATGCTCAAGTAGACCAATGTCTTCCTCAGGCGATTTATCCAGCAGTGCACCTTGCGCGACGGCACCAATTATCATCTTCATGTTGGGCTACAGCATATTCTAAAAACTTTGAACCAGATCCCAGGACTGGATCCCATGATGAGGGCACTGATGCTGAAGGGCCTTGAACCTTTCCCAGGCCTCCTAGAGAGATTCTTGCGGAAGCTGTTTAAAATTAGAGATAGCTCCTCTGATCCGCAGCGTCTTGGAGGGTGGGTAAAATTTGTCTACGAAGGCGTGCGATAGTTGCTCCCATGTTGTGAAGTGATTGGACAGGTGGGCGCGTAGCCAATATGAAGCTTTATCCCTCAAGGTGAAGGGAAAGAGCCTTAGCTTAATGGCATCGTCACTCACATCTTTGGCTTTAAATGTTTCGCACTTCGCCAGAAAAGTGTCGATATAATGGTTGTAATGCCCTACAAGCTACTGCACAAGTACTAGAGGGGGGGGAATAGTACTTTAAAATAATAAGGAGTATAATTCCAAATTAAAATGCAAACAACTACCAAATCAATTTGCGGAAGCTTAAATTGAATGACAACACAAAATTAACAATGCTAACAAGAGATGTTACTGGGTTCGGATCCACCCAAGTCTCCCCGACTTGTTCCCGGTGATCCTACGTCCCAACCACCCGGATCCCCTCCGGATACTTGAGTTAGAAACCCTAACTCAAGATTTCCACTATGAAATACTTGTGAAAAACCTCCACAAGTCAAATCATACAAAATGTAATTTGTGACTCCCACAACCCGGGATCACAACCACACTCTCACAACCGAGAGTGAAACTTACAAATCAAATATGAAATGAAATAAGAAAAACTTCTTACCGAACAAAATACATATGCCTTGAGTATTGCTTACGAATTAGGGCAAGGATGATTTTAGGGAAGAAGTGGCACCAAACCCTAGCTCCAAGATGTAGATCAGCGATGGAGAGCTTTGGGGATGTTGGTGACCTAGAATCAAGCACTTGGCTTGGAAGGCTTCACACTCAATGAATCTCTCTTTGGAAGTAAGAGTTAGGAGAGATTATTGAATGGAGGGAATGAGCTTTGAATGAGCTTGGATTGATTTCTCTTGAACTCTAAACTTGCATTAATATCAGCCTTGGCAGCAATGAATGCAGCCCAACAAGTATATATAGGTTAGAGGAGAGAGAGAGAAAAAAACGTTTCAATTAAAGCTCCAACGGCTCTTTTCTGAACCCAACTAGTCGGTCAAAGAACAACCACCGACCGATTAGTTCATCAACTAGTCGGTCGGTCAATTAACGTAAACCGACTAATGAGTAAACTGAGAAAAGATCAAAGTACAGACTAAGGAACTAGTCGGTCTAAGAAGAGTAGCTGACCGACTAGTTTCACAACTAGTCGGTCGGTTACTCAACGTGGACCGACTAACAGATAAAACTGAAGTCTGAGAAGAATTAGACTTAGTCGGTCCAAGAACAAATGTTGACCGACTAATTCACCAACTAGTCGGTCACCAAATGAACATAGACCGACTAACAATAAACAGTAAGTATGGTGAAAAATTTGGCATGTACAGTAAACTAAACTAGTCGGTCCAAGAAGGAAAGTTGACCGACTAGTTCATCAACTAGTCGGTCGATCAATGAGCACAGACCGACTAAAGATAAACAGTAGCTCAAGCTCAAATGTGCATGTTCAGGGAAAGCTCAACTAGTCGGTCACAGAAGCATCACTGACCGACTAGTTCACAAACTAGTCGGTCGGTGAGTCAACTTAGACCGACTAACTGTAAACAGTAAAGAGCTAAGAATTAACTGACAGAAACTAGTCGGTCCAAGAAGCTTGGCTGACCGACTAGATCACCATCTAGTCGGTCAGTTCTTCTTCTTGAACCAACTAACATGCACAAGAAGTCCCGAATCGAAGCGCGAAGCTTCGGGAAGAATTGTATGGACTTCTACTAAGATCCTAGAGCTAAGATATGAGCGTTATGAAGAATTAAAACGTAAGACCTACTCAAGGCTTAACATTCTACGAAAGAAGCTTAAAGACTATTAAATAAACTTGACGATACCGTCTTCAATAGCTTCAATCGAATCTTCATGACTTCTAAATAGGTCCATAAGCTTCAACGAAGCTTTAGGCATACGATCACGTGCTTTGAGAAGTCTTGAGACGTCGTTATTGATATTCATGTGAATTTGGCGACGATCTCCATAACTGCGCTCACAAAGTGTTAGTTCATATTATATTTATGTTTGTTCATCATCCAAAACCAAATCCGGGGAGTCCAATATCCAACATTCTCCCCCTTTTTGGTGATGACAAACTAACATAAATAATAATCAAAAATAATAATTCAAATGAAATTTACTTACTCCCCCTGCATTGATGACACGTTAATTCCAATTTAAGCAAAAATGATACGCATCAAGCAGACGAGTGAAGTATATTAAATGAGAATCGATTGTTGAATTATTGAAATACCAAATGAAGGTTATTGAAATATCGGATTTGAAAATCCATTTATATATCTTAACTCCCCCTGAATCTAACACATCAAGTTAGATTCTTGGAGAAATGCTTTAAATTTTCATTTGGCACATCGTTATTATTATATCTCTCCCCCTTTGGCATAAGCAAAAAGAGCGGGAGGATAACAACGACAACAACAATGGCCTCAAATTAAAAAGCATGGGAGTCGTAGAATACGACGAAGGTTCAAGTGACACCAAAGAGAAAAATACGAATAGAATCAAGGCGTGTCAAAGATACCAAAGTCGAAAAATCGTAAAACGAAATCATCAAAACTCAAATCAATTTAACGGATTGAGTTATGGAATATACTATCCAATATCAACATTTCTTGGTTAATTAAGTGCATGGAAAACAATTCTATGATTTCATAGAAGAAAGTTCTATTAAACCAAGTGAATATCGTCGAGCGACGAAATCAAACATCAGAGACATAAAAATTATACATTGCACAAAATAATGAAATGTCAACTGAGATATATATATATATATATATAATGCATGAAGCAGAGTACATCACCGATATACACACCGACGATCGACAGATCGGGGCACAAAAATACATCATACATCATCACAAAAAGAAATACATCATCTCGGAATGCAAAATACATCAGCACAGATATCAAAACAAAACATCACAGTGATCCAAAATACATAGCCACCCACACTATCCTACCCAACATCTCTCACAACTAGATATATCATCCAATGAGTATCAGGAGAGGCCTCGAAGAAACTCAAGAGGCAGCGGGAGGACCAGAAGCAACTGCAGGCTCAGCAGGAGCAGAGGAGGTGATTGGATCAACAAGAACGTCCGAAGCATCAGCAGGAGCGATGACTGAAGTGGCAACCACTGAAGCAGTAACCGTAGTGGCCTCGGGAGCACCAGTCGGAGTATCCACAACAGGAGTGGTGGCAACAGGTGTGCTCTCGGGGGCACCAGCAGACGAAGCAGCAACAGCAGCACCGGAAGAGGTATCACCAGCAGCAGCAGTACCAGGAGAAGTGCCCTCGGGGGCACGAGTCGAAGCACGACAGAGCTCCTCAATGTCCTCCTCAGCCATCTCATCAAACTCCTCATCCTCAGACACGGAAGGAGGAAGCTCAACACCCATCTGACGAGCCATACGGCAGACTACCTCCTCGGTACGAGCCAAGCGGGACTCGTGACGACGAAGTATCCGTAGGACTTCATCCAGGGTGGCAGAGGGAGCAGCAGAGGCACTGGCAGAGGTAGGGACAGACGCTGAAGGTGTCGTCCTCTGAACGTGACGAAGCGCCGCAAGAGATTTCTTGACGGCCGTCGCATTCAGGGGAGGACCAAGGGGACGCTCATCGTCACGAGGCAACGTGACACGAAAATGACGAAATACGAGGGTCAACATGCAAGGAAATGGGATATGAGCCGATTTATTGGACTTTCGAATACACTCGAAAGAGTCAATCTTATCGAGTATAATTCGAGCCCAATTAATCGAGCTCCCCATGAAGATCGCATAGATAAGCTTCAAAAATGGCTGGGATGGTAAAGATGAGGAGCCGTACTTGGGAAGCAAGCACGACTTCAGAATCAGATTTAGGACCCACGCATTTGGCTTGAAGGATTTAGATGGCACGCCAATCATGGCAGGAGGGATCTGATGGAAAATCTCTGAAAGGATGGTCTGATCAAGAGAAGAAATATCGTCAACCGAGATATCAGAGGGAAGAAGGCCAGACGAAGAGATACCCAAAATTTCTCCTAAGATTTCCGCAGTGAGGACTATTGGAGTCCCCAAAACGGTCGTCTCAACAGAGTGGGTCTGATCGTACTGACCCCGGATCCTATTCGCATAGAAAAGCTTCACTAATCTAGGGTAGGGGTGAGGATTCGCCTTCGGGTCAAATCGAAGGTAATCGAGGAGACCCGACGACGACAGAAGATCAGCTAACCCTATAAAGTCGCTAAACTGGACGAAATGCTCCAGAAGCAGAGGGCAATGTTTGATACGGTTATACGCCGCGAGACACAAAGGGTCATCGCGACATAACGAAATATCGACACCGCCCACCGGCATCGGACCCTTTCCCTTAGGCTTTCGGGTAGACGTACGAGGGTGGGTGCTAGACTCGGGATGGATAGGAGGAGTGGGTTCCCTATGAGTCTCTCGGGGTTATACTCCGTATCGGAATCGGTAGGAGTATGAAACGAAGAAGCAGAGGCAAGAATTTTGGCCTTTGACTTGGGTTTGGGTTTCGGTTGACCTCTAGGTTTGGCGGTCGTCGTCCTCTTCTTCTTGAGAGGAGGCGAAGACGACGAAGGTTGGGTGGTCTTGGCTCGACGTTTCGGAGGGGTTGGATGTTCGGGATCCGAAGGGTTTGGATCAACGGTCATCGGAGAGGGGCTAGACGGAGTGATCGGAATACGTGTTCTTGCCATATTCGAAGCAAGACACGGGACAAGGAGATCAAACGAAGAAGCCCTAGCCGAAAATTAGATAAACCCTAAGAACCCTAAAAACCGAGCAAGCCCTAGCTCTAGGAAAGGAAATCTAACCCTAGAAGGAGAAGAGATCACCTAGAAGGAGGGGCCGACGGTAGAGATCGACGGAGACGGCCGGAAAATGGCCGGAGAACGATCGGAAGTCGAAGGGTTTTGAGAGGAATCGGGGTTTCGAGCTGAGGGAGAAAGACTTTGGACCGATTAGAATGAGAACAGACCGACTAAACTGAGTTTAAGTCGGTCGAGATCGCAAATGACCAAACAGTCCCTGGCACAACTAGTCGGTCACAGTTCAAGCACTGACCGACTAGATCACGATCTAGTCGGTCGGTCAATGAGCTTGAACCGACTAGTTGTAAACAGAGGCTGAATCCAAGATTTACTGACAAGATTTAGTCGGTCACAGTTCATTGACTGACCGACTAGATCTCAATCTAGCCGGTCGGTCACTGAACATGAACCGACTAAGGAGTCCAAAAAATGATAATCAATTTCTCTCCTTAATACGCTTGGACGATATATCTCAAAACTCTCAATAATCATCTAAACTACCACATTAAACATCGAAAACTCAAAATTTGACGATTACGCACAAATCGAACGAAAAATCAAAAAATATCACATAAATTCCGAAAAATCCAATAATTCTAGCATGAATGAGATATTGCCAAATATAATAGCATGCAAAATTATTGAATGAAACATGAATCCTATATCTCGGATTCACCCATAATCCCCATTTCTCGACGTAACCGCACAAAGGAGTCCTCCTTTAGGGGTTTCGTGAAAATATCGGCGATTTGCTTTTGGGTTTCAACGTACACTAAAATGATGTCCTTTTTAGCAACATGATCATCTAAAAAGTGGTGTCGGACATCTATGTGTTTTGAACGGGAATGGTGTACCGGGTTCTTGGAAAGACATATTGCACTTTGGTTGTCAACCATGATAGGGCAAGTATCACAATTTATACCAAAGTCTTTAAGTGTGTGTCTCATCCAAAGAACTTGAGCACACGCGGCACCGGCGGCAATATATTCCGCCTCGGTGGTTGAAAGTGATACGGAATTTTGCTTCTTGGAAAACCAAGAGACAAGAGAATTTCCTATAAAATGGCAAGTGCCACTAGTACTTTTCCTGTCGGATTTGCATCCCGCATAATCAGCATCACTATATGAGATTAACTCATATGTGCTAGATTTCGGATAAAGTAATCCAAAATCTAAAGTGTAACTTAGATAGCGAAAAATACGCTTTACCGCTACTAAGTGAGATTCCTTAGGTTGAGATTGATAACGAGCACATACGCATACGGCGAACATAATATCGGGCCTACTTGCGGTAAGATAAAGCAAACTACCTATCATACCTCGATATAGACGAATGTCTACATCCGTACCGCCCGTATCCTTGTCAAGATGCGTAGTAGTGCTCATTGGAGTCTTTTTCCCGGTAGCACTCTCCATTCCAAATCGCTTTAGCAACTCCACCGTATACTTCGTTTGGTGGATGAAGATTGCATCGTCCATTTGGCGAATTTGGAGACCTAAGAAATACTTGAGCTCACCCATGTGGCTCATCTCAAATTGTTCCTTCATAACATTAGAGAACTCTTCGCAAAGAGCAAAGTTAGTAGCACCGAAAATGATATCATCAACATATATTTGAACTAAAATTATATCATTATTCGTATGCTTAACAAAAAGTGTAGAATCGGCTTCTCCCATTTTAAAATTCAAATCCAAAAGAAAATTCTTTAGGCGATCATACCAAGCTCGAGGAGCTTGTCTTAAGCCGTAAAGCGCTTTCTTTAGTTTAAAAACATGATTTGGAAATTTTTCATTTATGAAGCCTGGAGGTTGAGAAACGTAAACTTCCTCAACAACATTTCCGTTTAAAAATGCACTTTTAACATCCATTTGAAATAATTTAAAATCCTTATGGCATGCAAAAGACAATAATAATCTAATTGATTCTAATCTAGCTACCGGAGCGAAGGATTCTTCGAAATCAATACCTTCCTCTTGTCGATAGCCTTGAGCAACTAACCGAGCTTTGTTCCGGACGACGACTTGGTTTTCGTCGGTTTTGTTCTTGAAGATCCACTTTGTCCATATGACGGTGTGGTTCTTCGATGGCAATGGAACAAGCTCCCAAACTTCATTTCTCTCGAATTGAATGAGCTCCTCCTCCATGGCTAAGATCCAAGCGCTATCTTCGCATGCTTCATTAATATTCTTTGGCTCTATCGATGAGGCAAAGGCACAATTTGCGAAGTGGTGAACTTGCGATCTCGTCTTGACACTATCTTGAATATTGCCAATGACTTGCTCATGGGGATGGTCACGAACCGAATGAAGCCGTTTGGGAATACCTTGATCACTAGGAACATTCTCAACAACTTCGTTAGTTGGGTTAGTCTCAATAGAATCAATAGAATCATTAGACTTCGAATTATCAAATGAATCACATAAAACATCCATAGAATCATTATCATTTGAAATTCTAGTTGGAACAAATCCTTCATTAAAAGAGACATGAAGCGACTCCTCGATCGTTGAGGTTCGTTTGTTGAATATCCGGTAGGCTTTGCTACGCGAAGAGTATCCAACAAAAATCCTCTCATCGGATCTTGGATCGAATTTGTCCAAACTACCATACGTGTTCTTAATAAAAAATTTCGAACCAAAAACACGAAAATGTTTAACTTGAGGCAACCTACCAAACAACAATTCATAACAAGTTTGTTTAGTGCCGGGCCTCAAAAGTATTCTATTAAACACATAGCAAGCGGTGTGTACCGCTTCCGCCCAAAATTGATGGCCAAGTTGGCTATCATCAAGCATAGTGCGAGCACACTCCACTAGCGTCCTATTCTTTCTCTCAACTACACCATTTTGAGGAGGTGCACGAGGGAAAGAGAAGGTGTGAGTAATACCAACTTCATCACAAAATGTCTCAAAAGACTCATTCTCAAATTCACCTCCATGATCACTACGAATAGTGACAATGGTGGTTCCTAAGATATTTTGTACTTTCTTAACAAAAATTGTGAAGTTTTCAAAAGCTTCATTTTTATTACACAATGAAAATACCCAAGTAAATCTTGAGTAGTCATCTACGATGACAAGTCCATACCTTGCATTTCCTAAGGAAGCTACTCTAGTTGGCCCAAATAAGTCTAGATGTAATAGCTCTAGTGGCCGTTTAGTAGAGATGCTTTTCTTAGGTTTAAATGAAGATTTAGGAAGCTTGCCACGTTGACAACAATCACAAAAACTTTTCTTTTCAAAAACAAGCTTCGGAAAACCTTTAATGGAATTTAATTTTGAAAGCTTATATAGTGTTCCAAAGTTCACATGTCCAAAGCGTCGATGCCATAAGTGTTGTTCACTTGTGTTGGCAACGAGACATTGTTCATATGACTTAGGAAGATCCAAAATATAAATATCTTTATGATGAGTTCCGGAAAACAATAATTTATCATTATCTTTTCTTAAAATGTGACACAATCCTTTCGCAAAGCTAACTTTGTAACCTTTGTCACAAAGTTGGCTTATTGAAATAAGATTATGATTTAAACCACTAACAAGATAAACATCACTAATTAGGGGTTTAGAAGGGTTACACACTTTACCAACACCTATGATGGTTCCGCTCTCGTTGCCTCCAAATACGACGCGGTTTCCATTTGCTATGGGAACCACTCCGGAGAGCAAACTAGCGTCACCCGTCATGTGTTTTGAACACCCGCTATCGAGTATCCAATTTCCCTTGGAGCTATATTTAAATTTGTTGCTCCTTTTCTTTTTCTTTTCCTTGAGTACCTAAAGATAGAGAATTTCATATCATGGTACCCAAGGTCATTGGGTCCAAAAGATTAGACCTTTGGAAGCCAAGTCCAATTGGACTTAGACTTCCCCACATAATTTCTACTATGCACAACATCCGAAAAATAAGCATTCATATACATTTGTTTTTCATCCATGCTTGTGTCCTTTGGGCTCCAAATTGTGAAAATCTTGGGAGCCCTCATCCTATTGGGTGCATGCATTCGACGTTGATTTCTACGTGATGCATGTTGTGGATAGGCATACGGGACATGATGGAATGGTGCACGATGAGAATTACTCATATGATGAGGTGGGTGTACATATGCTTGTGTGGGAACACGTGCGTGAGGGTGTCTCACATGGTATGCACGTGCCCGAGAATGTGTCGCATAAAAATCATCATATGAGTGAGCCGGTGGAGTAGGACGTGTGTTCCTACGTGGCATGGTATGAGTGTACATGTAGGCATGCCCCTTCTTTGGAGGTCCACCCAAAGTGGGTTTCTTTCCGAAAGAGGGTGTGGACGAGGTGGAAGCACCATTGGTAGATGAACTACCAATAGAGTGTTTGCTCCCACTCGTTGAGGCTTCGGAAGTTGGCCTTACAAAAGTAGTGACCGACTTGGATGAATTTCCCATCATATACCCCAAGCCAATGTGGTGTTTGGCCGGAAGTAAGTCTTTTAGGATATTATCCAAGTGGCCCTTACCCTTGTTGAATTTGTTGATTCGGCCCAATGTGTCCTCATATTTCTCTTTGAGAGAACGCAAAGAAATATCCAAAGTGGATATTTGCGATGTGAGCATATAAACACGAGATTTAAGATTCTCGTTCTCAATACTCAAAGTCGAGTTTTGAGAAGTTAAATCCGCTATCTTATGTTCTTCCGCATCCTCAATGCTAACATGTTCAAGTTTAGATTTGAGATTAACAATCTCATTTCTTAACTCTTCAACAACGGTGTCGTTGTTGGTGATGATAGTCTTAGGCGATGTTTGAATGCTAGCTAGGTCATCTTTTACTTTAGTATATCTATTTACTAATTTAGTGTATTTTGACCAAAGTTGAGAGTTAGCATTCCTAAGATCGTCCATAGTTACCTCATCGTTGCCTTCGTCATCACTATCATCGGAAGAGGAGGATCCTTGATCATGCTCCTCTCTTGCCATGAAGCACATGTGTGCTTGCTCCACTTGCTCATCGTCCGACTCTCCGCTTGAAGAATCCTCGGAGTCGGTGAATGTTGCTCCGACAAGTCCCTTCTTGTACCCCTTTTTGTACTTCTTGGACTTATCGAATTTTGGTGCCTTCCACTTCTCCTTTTGTTTGTTGAGAGGACACTCCGCTTTCATGTGTCCTGGCTTATTGCACTTGAAACACAAAGGAGAGGAAGAAGCGTTAGAAGAACCAAATTTAGCTTTGTTCTTGAAGTTACCTTTTCGGAAGAAACGGTTGAACTTCTTGGCCATGAGTGCCATGGACTCCAAGTCCAACTCGTTTTCCGAGTCTTCATCATCGGTTGATGTGGATGTGGATGGAGCGGCCTTGAAAGCAATAGCCTTCTTCTTTGGCTCGTCTTGCTTTAGATAGGACTTCATCTTTTCCTGCAATTTGAGCTTGATATCCTTGCGTACCTCGTATGACATTAAAGTACCCATTAGTTGAACTACGGTGTACTTGTTCATGTCATTACCTTCCTCGATGGCGAAGGTGCGCTTTTCCCAAGAAGAAGGAAGTCCTTCGATAAGCTTCGAACACTTCTCCTTTTGGGTGTAGGATTTGCCAAGAGCCTCTAACTCGTTTATGATGTCGACGAAGCGAGCGTAATACTCCTTCATCTTCTCGCCCTGTTGCATATGAAACATTTCGTAATCTTTGTTTACAACTACGAGTTTAGAGTCTCTTACCCGACTCGTCCCTTCATGAAGAATGAGGAGGGAGTTCCAAATTTGATATGCACTCTTACATGTGCATATCTTATTGAAGTCCTCGGGCTCCAATGCGCATTGCAAGGCGTTCATCGCCTTGGCATTGCTTACCTCCGCGGCGACCTCCGCGGTTGTCCATTTCTCAAAGTCTTCTTCGACGGGCTCGACGTATTCCTTCATCGTGGTCCTCCATAGAGATGCACTCCGGAGGAAAGTTTCCATCCGGCATTTCCAGTACCCGTAGTTGGTACCGTTGAAGAATGGAGGCCTCGTAGAGGAATGTCCTTCTATCACCGAAGATGCTCCTTCACGGTTCCTGAAGGTGTCATAGTTGGAAGGTGGACGCACGGTCTTGTTGTCGTTGGCAAACATAGCTTAGTATCTGGCTCTGATACCAAATGTAATGCCCTACAAGCTACTGCACAAGTACTAGAGGGGGGGAATAGTACTTTAAAATAATAAGGAGTATAATTCCAAATTAAAATGCAAACAACTACCAAATCAATTTGCGGAAGCTTAAATTGAATGACAACACAAAATTAACAATGCTAACAAGAGATGTTACTGGGTTCGGATCCACCCAAGTCTCCCCGACTTGTTCCCGGTGATCCTACGTCCCAACCACCCGGATCCCCTCCGGATACTTGAGTTAGAAACCCTAACTCAAGATTTCCACTATGAAATACTTGTGAAAAACCTCCACAAGTCAAATCATACAAAATGTAATTTGTGACTCCCACAACCCGGGATCACAACCACACTCTCACAACCGAGAGTGAAACTTACAAATCAAATATGAAATGAAATAAGAAAAACTTCTTACCGAACAAAATACATATGCCTTGAGTATTGCTTACGAATTAGGGCAAGGATGATTTTGGGGAAGAAGTGGCACCAAACCCTAGCTCCAAGATGTAGATTAGCGATGGAGAGCTTTGGGGATGTTGGTGACCTAGAATCAAGCACTTGGCTTGGAAGGCTTCACACTCAATGAATCTCTCTTTGGAAGTAAGAGTTAGGAGAGATTATTGAATGGAGGGAATGAGCTTTGAATGAGCTTGGATTGATTTCTCTTGAACTCTAAACTTGCATTAATATCAGCCTTGGCAGCAATGAATGCAGCCCAACAAGTATATATAGGTTAGAGGAGAGAGAGAAAAAAAAACGTTTCAATTAAAGCTCCAACGGCTCTTTTCTGAACCCAACTAGTCGGTCAAAGAACAACCACCGACCGACTAGTTCATCAACTAGTCGGTCGGTCAATTAACGTAAACCGACTAATGAGTAAACTGAGAAAAGATCAAAGTACAGACTAAGGAACTAGTCGGTCTAAGAAGAGTAGCTGACCGACTAGTTTCACAACTAGTCGGTCGGTTACTCAACGTGGACCGACTAACAGATAAAACTGAAGTCTGAGAAGAATTAGACTTAGTCGGTCCAAGAACAAATGTTGACCGACTAATTCACCAACTAGTCGGTCACCAAATGAACATAGACCGACTAACAATAAACAGTAAGTATGGTGAAAAATTTGGCATGTACAGTAAACTAAACTAGTCGGTCCAAGAAGGAAAGTTGACCGACTAGTTCATCAACTAGTCGGTCGATCAATGAGCACAGACCGACTAAAGATAAACAGTAGCTCAAGCTCAAATGTGCATGTTCAGGGAAAGCTCAACTAGTCGGTCACAGAAGCATCACTGACCGACTAGTTCACAAACTAGTCGGTCGGTGAGTCAACTTAGACCGACTAACTGTAAACAGTAAAGAGCTAAGAATTAACTGACAGAAACTAGTCGGTCCAAGAAGCTTGGCTGACCGACTAGATCACCATCTAGTCGGTCAGTTCTTCTTCTTGAACCAACTAACATGCACAAGAAGTCCCGAATCGAAGCGCGAAGCTTCGGGAAGAATTGTATGGACTTATACTAAGATCCTAGAGCTAAGATATGAGCGTTATGAAGAATTAAAACGTAAGACCTACTCAAGGCTTAACATTCTACGAAAGAAGCTTAAAGACTATTAAATAAACTTGACGATACCGTCTTCAATAGCTTCAATCGAATCTTCATGACTTCTAAATAGGTCCATAAGCTTCAACGAAGCTTTAGGCATACGATCACGTGCTTTGAGAAGTCTTGAGACGTCGTTATTGATATTCATGTGAATTTGGCGACGATCTCCATAACTGCGCTCACAAAGTGTTAGTTCATATTATATTTATGTTTGTTCATCATCCAAAACCAAATCCGGGGAGTCCAATATCCAACAATGGTTTGGGTTCTTATGCGGATGCCCATGGAAGGGATCCTGCTGCATCAGATTTATGAGCCTGGTCTTTAACTCGAAGCTCGCTGCCGCCAATTGCGGTCTCAAAATGGAGGAATTGTTTTCGAAGCTCGGTTTCATGTGGCCCCATATGGACCCGGTGCAAGGTGGAGTGGCGGTATTTTCTGCCATTTGACCAGAGAGTGTCTGACTCTTATTCGAGGCCATGAGAGCTCTTGTTGTTTTCTCGATTTCAGGATCGAATAACAATTCTTTATCAAAAGCTCCAAAGCGAGTGATCATGCACAAGACAGCTTAGAAGAATACCATGAGTAGCAAGATAATAATTAAAAAGATGAATAGGGTGGAAAGATAAGAAATGGTGAGAGTTGCTAGCAAACTTTTCAAAATAAAAATAAACTGAGATACACTGTAACCGTCCCCGACAACAGTGCCAAAAACTTGACACACCCCGAGATCCACCTGGTGGTGTCACAATCACCGGGCGCAATAAAGTACCTAGGTGCTGACTCTGGGCTCTATCCGTAAGCAGACGGTGTCAAATTATAGTATATAAGATTGTCAAATTCCACATGGACAGTGACAGTGTATTGGGGTCTCAGATTATCTTTAAATCTTAGAATGAGATAACAGTCGGTTTGGGAAGATTGGTTGTGATAGTGTTGTTGGTTGGATAATAAAAGAAGTTAGGGCCATAGGGATCACCGCTAAAACCGTCGGAGGTTGATGTTAGAATGGGATCTTTACGTTGCATTGGATTTAGGGGTTGATCTCTAAACTCATACCACTCTCGTGGGTTAGAATTTCGAGGTATCTCGATGGCTCTCATTGATGCAATGGCAGTAGCCGTCAATGGAGTGATATAGTTCTTCGGTGGATCCTCTCAAGGCATGAGCCGGGCATGGTCACGAGCCTTAGTTGAATTCACTAATTCCCTATTTAAATCCCAAAGATACTCCTTAAGCTCATCAATTCCACCTACCGTGGGCATGATCTCAGTATGAGTTCTCCTAGGGACTTGGATGGATCGACCGAAATAATCCCCCTTATTCCCAATACAACAAAGAGATCCAGATCTACATCTCTTTCCTAGAGTCTTAGGGCTAACCCATCAACCCTAGGGAAAACTACTCACACAGCGATTACGACTGATAAAAACATCGTCTCTACCGTAGAAAACATCATAGCAATAAAACCAAGCGAGGGATTAAGATCTTACGTATCACGAATGAGAAAGAGCAATAGCCAATAGAGATCAAAAGAATTCCCGTAGATTCCAAGACAAAATAAATAAATAAAAACTTAATCTTTCTCCAAAAAACAACTCAATTCTACAAAACTTGATCTTGATCTACAATCGTTTTTGATCTCCTCTCCCTAAACTCAAAATTCCCTCCAACAAAACATCCTCCTCAAAGCCCTTCAAAATATCAGTCAAAAATTACCTCTCCCCATCCGTGTGGGACCCCCACGAAAATAACTTGAAATTCTGGAGTCTGGGCCCGCATGTCGTCAACCGAGTCAGTGACTCGGTCGAGTAGACGCCTGCTCGGTCGAGCAGGCGCATTAACTGCTCTTGGATTAGTCGAAGGGGTCTAGGCTACTCGATCGAGCAGCCTGTCACTCGACCGAGCTGTCAGTAGATCGGATCTCCTTCCAAAAATGTCGCTCTGCCTACTCGGCCCGAGGAGGCCTTGCTCGGTCGAGTCGTCTGCTGGCTCGGTCGAGTAGGTCCTGCTCGGTCGAGCAGGATGTCGATAAGATGCAGTCCAAAAATAAGTCGACTCGGGCCGAGTCACCACTCTGCTCAGTTGAGTCTGATGCGCATTCTGCTGGGCTTGTATATCAGCTCGACCGAGCAGCTTGTGATCCTCGATCGAGTTGCCTGGGAAACATCCCTGATGCATCCTTTCCCCTGCCAGCTTCTCCTCCTCTCCTCACATAGGCTTCCGAACCTCGGCGAACTCCTGTAGAGCCTCGCCAACGGACTCACGGGCATGATGGATGTGTCCATATCCAAAAGTGGCTCCAAATCACTCCAAAATCCCTGAAAATCCACAAAACTCTACAAAACTCGAATATGGCGTTAGAAGTGTAGTATCGTAAGGGAATGCGGGATTTGGATGCAGATATGACAAGAAATGCAATGATGCTATGAAAAGATAGAAAATATGAACACATCAGTGATCAGCAGCAACAAGGACAATAGACCCTTCCAATATGCACAACGACCCTAGAATTGGAAATTTCTGAGGCAAAGGGTAGAGGTTACCCAAGGAGCTTTGCTAATGTTGCTGCGAATCCAAGCAGGCTGAGCTATGATCGCTTCCTCTAGCTCCCTCTAGCTTCCAATTTCCTTTGTTCCCCGCCCTAGCTTCAAAATGCGCCAATCGGGCTCAATAGCAAAGGGTTTTAGGGTTTGTGAGGTATAGGGATTTCACAGTCGACATTGGAAGGGGGATGGGGGTTTGGGAGTGAGATCGAGGTTAGGTGAGGTGGTGTGATGGAGGTGATGTAGGGAGAGAGGAGGAGCTAGAGGGTCGCTTGTCGAGGAGGAAGGACGAGAGAATGAAACGGCTCTAAGAATTTAGAATTTTCGACCGTATAAGGGAACTTAGGGAGTTAGGCTTTATATAGTGTGGGGAATGACGCGGCCATATGAAATTAATTAATATGGTCGTGTGAATTGAATTGAGAGGGGCTTGGATGATGCGGTCATTTGGAAGAGTTCCAAACGGTCGCGAAAAGTTCTGTTCAGAGGGTGATCGACGTGACCGTGTCGATAAATCGATGCGACGGTGTAAACATCCGCAGAACTCCACAAATTTTTCGAATTTTATGAAGGGAATCACAGCCGTATGGGATTAATGACACAGCCGCGTCGATTTTGTTTAAATGAAGATGGGGGCTGAAGTTTTAATACGGCCGTGTGGTTGGAAACCACACGGCCGTGTCGATTTCGAACCACTCAGCTCCTCTTTATTGGCCCTCATGCTCCCATCTTCTCCCTTTTTCCGAAGGGCCCCCTTGCTCCCAGCATTCATTTTATCTCCTCTTAAGCTTGACTGCTCCTCCTATTTTCCCTCATATGCTTCATGCTCCCCTCATTGCTCCTGCAGCAAAAAGGAAACCAATAACATGGCATCAAGATTTCCTAATAAATGTGTTTTTAAAATCCACCTTTTTAAGTTTTAGAACTCAACTCTATGATAGGATTTGAAAAACCATTAGGAGTTTGGATCTTGGTTTCTAGGGTTTAAAAGAAATTGGGGGCACGTCGTATGAGGGGTGAGTCAATTATTCAAATGGGAAAGTAAAAACTAATATAATCACGCTCCTCTCGCTAATGAGAAGGAAGCGAGGTTATTGGGATCCTAGAAAAACGTAAAAATTTCTGCACTACTTGGTTGAGTACACATGTTTTTAAAAGGTGGATCCAACACTTTATTTGGGGCAGGCAGCTGTTCAAATTGCTCCTTCTATGGCTCCACCAATGTCGTGGCAGCGTGAACACCTACAAACCCTAGCAATGCTCCCCTAGCTTCCCTTGAGGACGTCCACCTTTATCCTGCAAAAGAAAGGGAGCATCAGTCTATGGCGATGAAATTTTTCCCAATATAAATGTATTCCAGAGATGATCGTCAAAATGTAATAAAATGCATGGAGTGTGATGACGAAAATCCACTAGAAATGGATTGCAATCCCTTGACGATGACGCTATCGTCGCTTCGCTAATCCCATACACGTACTCCTCAGATGCAGCCATGGACCAACACACCTCCGTTGAATGAAAATATGTATCCTGTGAGGGGTATGTTAGGTCAATAGCATCTGAATCAAAAGAGTCGTGGAATGGAATGGATGATTCAGAAATGGAGTTTAAGATACTTTCCTGAATGGGAGTGGTAAGCTCTGGTGGGTGTGATGTCTCTGGTGGAGTCGGAGTGTCCTGTGGAGGTGATGATGGAGTGCTCTCACTCTCATCCTCCACGTCAGTGTGGTCCTCCACAGTCTCCTCGATGCTCTCACGTGGTACAAAGTGTGGGGTTTTATCATATGGGAAAAGTGACTTGGGTTCATTGATGTCTAACATCTTTCTCTCGCCAAAGTACACCTTACTCCCGTCTTCTGTGGTGGAGTAATGAAGAACAGCATTCCCTGCAATTCGTACAAAGGTCCCATCATCCATATCATCATCTTCCATGAGGTCGATGACGCTCTGGTGTGGTCCTTGCTCATTACCAACCTCACCAAGAAAAATCTTGTCCACCCACGGGCCAATGTGTGGTTCATCATCCACCTGAGATATAACGTCAGGGTATGGTGATGGACGTGGGCCTCGGTGGTATCATCTGCATGGAAAAATAAAATCATGTCAAAATTTATCAAATTAAAATCAAATGAGTTACCTCTTTGCAATAAGTGAGATGCATGGGATGCGGCTACGATATCCATCTACTCCCGTGCATCCTCAGGCAGCATGTCAAAAAGTCGGCCTCCGTTCATCTTCACCATGGATTCCTATAGGTCAAAGTGCAATCCTCCATTGAAGATGCAGAGGAGCTCATGCATGCTTATCACATGCCTCATCAATTTCTCCACCAATCTGATAAATCTCCCCTAAGCTTGCCAAAGAGTCTCTTCAGCGAGTTGGGTGAAATTGTAAATTTAATCATGTGGTGTATGGTATTGCCTTGCCTGTGTCTCTATGGTTGGGGGTGACTCCTCCATCAAGAATATCCCATCTGGACGGTGTTTGCAGAGCGATCAAATCCCTATCAAGTAAATATGACTGCCCCGTGATATGACCAATTGGTTCATACTCTGGGTAAGTTCATGAAGTTGGGCTTGGACATTATTTCAGGTTTCGAGCCATTGGGCTTCGTCTCGGAGTTTTTCTTCCAAGAGCAACTTTATATGGGATTTTGTGGTGGAGGGTTGTGGTAGGAGGGTTCATGAGATAGGTTGTTGGTATATGATGGGGGGTTGTAGGGGTATGTATGGTTTTGGCATTGGGTAAAGATTCCATGCATCCCACATCTTATACAAAGCACTGCAACCTGTGGAATGTGATCGTAACCTCCACTTTGAGCATCTCACGAGAATAAATCGCTAAAACTCTCCATGTAGGATCCATCAGGCATCCACATATTCTCTGAATATCACCTGAAAATTGAAAAATGAAGCTAAGGAAAGCACATTAGTGGTAGAAGAGAGTTGTAGTTAAATGAATGAGAGTGGTGGGTAAAATTTGTTAATTGAAATTTTTATAGTTTTTTGAATAAAACATAGTCTAGTGAACCCTAATCTTACTAATATCAATCAAACCGAGCCTTCCCGACAACGGCACCAAAAACATGATTGGAGTTTTAACGTTTATAACTGCAAGCGCACGATGTCTTCGTAGCGCGTTACGGGTCGTCCGTATGGAGGCTATGTGATCGAGTACTAGCTCGATTTGGGGTTATATACTAGCTACGCTAATCGATTAGAAGATGAAACATGGGTTGTGGAGTTTAACGAAGAGTGTGCATAAACAGTGATAAAAACAAAGAAAGAATTGATAGAATAACAACACGGCAGCAACAACCACAAAGATAACAATAATAACAGCAAGAGTAACATAAAACAAATAAGTGGAAGGAAATACTTATCTCATGAATCCATACAAGGGTTGTCAATCCCCGTTACAAAATCCAAGAGAAGAAAGCTTCAGATTCTATCTAAAAACTAATTAAAAATCTAAAATAAATCTAAATCTGATCATAAGAAGAGCAATGGAACAGTAAATGGGGAAGGAATGAGCCTATTTCTCGACCCCCCTCCAATTGACAGCACCCACGTCTATTTAAACAACCCTAGCCGCTGTCAGGTTTAGTTCTCGACCCATTTTCAAACGGTCGCGTGGTTGAACCATGCAACTACATCAATCTATCGTCGCTGCTGCGCTTGGGCTAGGTGAGAATGCGCCACGACCGTATGAATAGATTCATGCGGCCGTGTGAGTTCTATCGCTTGGTTAACTGGGAATGACGCAGCTGTATGAATAAATTCATACAACCGCATAGAATGTCTACTCTCCTCTTGCTCCTTCTAGGTCACAAAGGAATACGGGTGTATGAAGGCTATCCATACGGCCGTATAGGAGTCTTCTGCTGCTCCAGCCTTCATCTTCAAGTGTTCAAGCTGCAGTCCAAGCTCCATGCTTCATCTCTCCAAATCTCATCCATCAACAAGTCTCATCTCCGATCAGCAAAGCTTCATGATCAAGCTCCATACTCTAGCATTTCATTCAGCTCTCATCTAGCTTCACTCCTCCAGCTTCATCGTTGCTTCATTTCCAAATCTTCACATCTTCTACCCAGCTCAATGCTCCATAACTCCACATCAAGCTCCAGCTGCACATACTCAAGTGGCCCAGCTTGCTCCACAGCACAAGCTTCATGCTCCAAGTGCAAAATTACTCCATGAAAGCCCAAAATTCTCCAAACTCCACCTTATTCACCTGAAAAGCACCAGGGAGACCAAAAGCATAAAAGGGAACAAAAAGAGTGAAAATGGCATGGAAAACGAGACAAATTCGAGTAAAACGCGAATGAAATGGATATGCAAACTATATACAAAAACAACCTGTTACCACCACAACAGATTTTTACAGAAGTGGACGTGGCAATCTACATGAGTCTATGCATCAACCATGAGCCCGTATGGAAAAGCCTACGTAGGGCAGTGATGTCGGTGGGTTTTATCACGTGCGGCTGTGTCATGGCCCAAAAAATAAGAGCTCAAGTCGCGAGACTGTCCCCGTATCTTCCCTGCAAAATATGGTGTTTGTGAGGATGCGATGGGTTAGGCATAAAGATGGGTGAATGATGGAATAAGCCTTAGCAGTGGTGCGAGGGGAGGCTCCAAACCTAGTGATAATGTCCAAAACTAGGAGGCAACGAAGGAAGTAGGATGCGTGCTATCGGGGCATATAGCGCGTCTACCAAGGCGACGGGCCAATAAAAGATAGTGTTCAGGGTGTCAAAAAAAGGGTATAATCAGTGTCCATGACCCTGAACTCTAAACTTGAACCCACGGTCTTTAAGCAACTGAGAAACTCAATAGTGGGTCTCTGATATGTAAGTGCTCTAAAAGTAAGGAAATCGTCCCACCATAAGTTGGAAAATAGGCGTCTAGCACCCTCGGAGGTGCCTACAATTTCGAGAGCAGGAACACCCGCGAACTTCGTGGTAAGTAAGGTCCGCCAAGAGAGGGTGGCAAAACGATCTCTATGGGCCTCTTAGGCAAATGTGATCCCCAAATTATCGATTTGGGTGGGATCACATAGGGTGTTGATGGTGATTATGCATACGTGGAAGGCCTATCTGATGTGTGTTGGTGTGTGGACCATCCCAATTGGGAGTCGTAGGGTGGTGGTCGTGGATGTTTTGTGCGAGGTGGCATTGTGTGAAGTGAGTGAGAGTGTGTAGTGATGAGTGTGTGCAAGGGTGATGAGTGTGCACGACAGATGTGAACAGGGTGAGGTGAGTGAGTGATGAAGTGAGTGTATGTGAAGGTGGTGAGGGTGTGTGAGGATGGTGAGGGTGCACGACAACCACGACTAAGTGCAAAAACAACCACGACTAAGTGCTCTAAGTGTGCAGCGAAAAATTGAAGAGAAAATTGAAATTTTAAGAGCAAGGTGAAGTTACCCAAGGTTGTCGCTATCTTCACTACGATTCCAAGTAAATGGAGCTAATAATCTTCACCCAACTGCAAAATTGATTGAATTTGAGATTGAGATGCTGATTTGTGTTGAGCTGCCAATGCCGTCGAGTTTCAGCCGTCAAGCCCTAAGGTGGGTCGATTAGGGTTCATGCGGAGGGGAGGAGTTTGGCGGTAGAGGGGGTTTGGTGATGGATGATTATGGTGGTTATGGGAGGAAGAGATCATGGTTAGGGGTGATGAGGAATTGAGTGGCTGAAGATCGTCGGAGGGGGTTTTTTGTTGAGGATGAAGGAGAATCGCTTCATTCTTTTCGCATCATTTCGACTTCTTCTCCTTCATCCTCAACAAAAAAACCCCCTCCGACGATCTTCGGCCTCTCAATTCCTCATCACCCCTAACCACGATCTCCTCCTTCCATAACCACCATAATCTTTCATCACTCAAACCCCCTCTACTGCCAAACTCCTCCCCTCTGCATGATCCCTAATCGACCCATCTTAGGGCTCAACTGCTGAAACTCGACGGTATCACCTCTGAGACATTGGTTCGACCGTTTCATTGGTTCGAAACGGTCATGTCATCTCGTCAGAACCCCCCTTTTTCTCCATAATTTCCAGCGAGTTACACGGCCGTTTCAATGATTCAAAACGGCCGTGTGGAATTGGCATTGAATTGAGGAGGACCCTATGTTTACAAACGACCGTGTGGTCAAAACCACACGGTCGTGTGGTCTCAAGCTCTTGGCACATGCTCCCTTCTCCACCTTTGCTCCCCTTCTCCCACACGGCCATATGGATTACTCCACACGGTTGTGTGGGATGACCTGCAATACAACATGCCCAACAAATGTGAGGTTTAAGTTATTAATAATAGGTTTTAAAGAATCCATCAAATTCAAGGTCAAGATTTCTAATATTAGGATTTTATAAACCAACACAATCTTAGCATTGGATTCTAGGGTTTAAAAGAATTTTTAGGGACACGTTAATCGAGGGAAGCGATTTATTCAAATGGAAAGGAAAAACTATAAAACTTAAGAAAAATCCTAAAATTAATACGCTCTTTTCGCTATCAAGTGGAGGAGAGTTTATTAAGATCCTAGAAAAAAATGCAAAATTATCTACACTACTGGATTGAGTACCTGTTTTCAAAGGGTGGATCCAAGATGAGGATTGGAGCAGGCAGCAACTCAATCTGCTCTTTCCATGGCTCCGCCAACGTCTTGGTGCCACAAACGCTATCGAACTATAGCCACGCTCCACCTAGCCTTCCATGAGGACAACCACCAGATTCCTGCAAGAAAAAGGGAGCATCAGTTCGATGTGACAAAATTTTTCTAGAAATAAATGTATTCCAAAGATAATCGTCAAAATTATAGTGAAAGGCGTGGAATGGGGAATCAAAAACTCCTTGGAAATAAAATACAATCTCCCGATGATGATGATATTGTCTCCTCGTCAACTCCATATGTATGCTCCTTAAGTGCAGTCATGACCCAACATACCTCTGTTGTATGTGTATCTTTATCCTACAGGGTTATGTTAAGTCAATAATATCTGAATCCAAAGAGTTATGAAATGGAGTATTGGGTTCAGAGGTGGAGTTTAAAATATCTCCCTGATCGGGAGCAGTGAACTCTTGTGGATGTGATGCCTCTAGTGGGGCGAGGGAGTCTTGTGAAGGTCGTGGTGGAGGTAAGGATGCGTCAGGCTCGTTGGAATGAGGCGTTGTGTCCTTGGCCTCACTCTCATCCTCCTCATCGATAAGCGTATTCTCCATGGATTCCTCGGTGCTCTCACGTGGTACGAAGTGGAGGATGAGATCAAACGGAGAGAATAACCCGGACTCTTCGATGTCTGAGATTCTACTTTCGCCCAAGTATACCTCACTTCCATCTTTCGTCGTGGAGTAATGATTCATAGCGTTCCATGCAACTCGTACAAAGGACCCATCATCCATGTCATCATTGTTTGAGAAGTCTATGATGTTCTGGCATGGTCCTTCTAGCTACCAGCCTCTCCAAAAAAATTCGTATCCACCGATGGGCCAATGCATGGCTCATCATCCATGTGGGATATATCGACTGGTGTGTGGTGATAGGCGTGAGCGTCGAGGGCATGTGTCTCAGTGGTGGTACCTGCCTGAGAAAATGAACTCATATAAAAAAATTCAATTTTAAATCGTATGAGTTACCTTTTATGGTGCAGGTGTCAATGATGCATGAGATGTGGCTGCAATCTCCATGTAATCACATGCTTCCTCAGGCGACATGTCAAAGAATTGGCCTCGGTTCATCTTCGTCATGAATTCTTGCATATCAAAATGTAGTCCTCCACCGAAGAAACAGAGTATTGCATGTGTGCTTATCCAATGCTATGGAAACACATCCACCAATCTGTTGAATCTCCCCAAGCTTGCCAAAGTGTCTATTCAGTGAGCTGTGCAAAGGTAGCAATCTAATCCCGTGGTGTCTGGTGTTGCCTCGCCTGATTTTCGATAGTAGAGGTGGCTCCTCAACGATTATCCCTCCCTGACAGTGTTTGTGAAATAATCGAATCCCTTACTTGCAATTGTGACTGCCCCTGTGATATGGCTAATTGGTTCACACCTTGGGCAAGCTCTTAGAGTTGTATTTTGGCTATGTCTTGGGTTTCGATCCATTGAGCTTCGTCTCGAAGTGGCTTTCTAGTAGCAACTCAAGGTGGGATTTTTATGGTGCAGGTGGAGGATTAAGATAGGAGAGTTCATAAGGTAGGTTGTCGGTATATAATGGTGAATTGTATGTGTAGGTGTAGTGTTGGCATTGGGTGAAAATATGCCCCCCCCATCCCGCACTTTAAATAAAATGCCGCAATCTACGAAAAATCATTATATCCCTATAATTGATTACCTTGTGGCATGGGAGTATTGGGATCCCCAAAACAATCTCCATCTGGCATCGACATGATTTCCAAAGAGCACATGAAATTTGAAAATTTTGGCTAAGAGAAGCGCATCAGTGGTACAAGAGGAATGCAAAAAATATTAAGCTGGTGGTGGGGGAAAATTCTGTTTATTAAGATTTTTATAAGTTTGAATAACACGTAGTCTAGCTAACCCTAAATCTAACTAATATCAATCAAATCGTGCCTCCCCAGCACCGGTGCCAATAACTTGTTCGCAAAGCAAAAAATATTTAATATTTAGAAACCGCAAGCGCACGGCTTCGTCGTATCACTATACGGGTCATCCGCATGGAGGGGATTGATCGAGTACTAGCTCTATGTAGGGTTATCACTAGCTACGATATTGGATTGAACGGGATATGGATTTACAGAGAATAACGAGGTTTTTGATCTGAAAAACATATAAACAAGATAATCGCAAGAGATGTCCATCAAGACAACGAAGATAATCGCAATTAAAATAGCAAATATTGGTTAACATATAGAAATTGTAATAGAGAAGAGTGAAGAGTACTTATCTCCAGAAATTGCGTACAAAGGTTGTCAATCTCATACACAATCCAAGAGGAAAACATCTCCAAATCCTATCTAAACTAACCCTACTCCTATAATAAGAAGAAGAAAATGGAAAAAAGGATGGCTCCTCTGAGCTTCATTCGACACGACCGTTTGTAAAGGATGAAACGGGTGCGTCGCTGCTTGGATGGCTCCCGTTGCTGCCACTGCTCTGCTGCTGAATTGGGGTCCACATGGTTGTGTGGAAAGTCCACACGACCGTGTGGATGGATTCTTTCCTTCTTAGCAGGATGAAGTATGACACGATCGTGTGAAGATTCCACACGGTCGTGTGGAAGGTTGTAGCTTATTGGCAGGATGACTTCAAGCTTCAGGCTATGTCTCTCTCTCATGGCAGTGTGAGATGCCTCACACGACTGTGTGACAGGCCTCTGCTGCTCCTCTAAGTTCTCTAACACTCCTCCTTCTTGGAATTGATTCCATCACATTGTTTATCGCTCCAAAAACCATTAATCTCACTCTGTTAACCAAAATTCCACTGATTCACTTGAAACACATCAAGGAGACCAAAAGCTTAAAAGGAACAAAAAGCAGTAAAAACTTCACGGAAAACCGGCGAAGTGGAGTGAAACGTCAGTAAAAAGGACATGAAAACTATATATAAAACTACCTATCAAGTGGCTTGTCTCCACTCCTGATACTCTTAGCCTCGTATGGCTTGGATGGGTTAGCCTTGTTGAGAGGCTGATCTCCTCCCCACTTCCCCTTACCGGCCTTCTCCCTTAAGGTCTTCAAATTATTGGGCTTTATATTCTCGGTTAGATATTTGGCCGTGAAAATGGCAAAGACGAGATCTTGGACTCCATGCCTTTCAAGCTCGACTTTAGCCCACTTCTGCAGGACATCAAGGAAAGAAAAAGGGCTTCACTTTCGGGGTAATTGGGGGTCTCCGGGAGTACCTTTGTGAACTCTCTGACGTAGTCCCTGATTCATGGTAAATATTACATATTTAGCCCCACATTTAGCCCCATTTTGTGCACATATTGTACTTAATTGGTCTCTAATACGATCGTATTTATAATCTTAATTATTAGAGCAAACTCTCATTCTATGCACAAAACAGCAATATGTTGAGTTTTTATGTCCTTTTTGTATTTTTCGTACGAAGATCTCAGTTTCACGATTCCAACGACTATTTATTTGTATTTTTCTGAGATCTGTGCTAATTACTATGAGTTTATGAATGCAGGATACTATTTAAATGGAGAAATACGGAGTAAATACGGCCGAAATACGGAGTATATACATGGAGCTCATCAGGAAGGGCCACGTGGCAACATAGCGATCATCCGCACTTCATCCAACGGGCGCTGGCAGTGTGGCGACGCGGCTTCACCCAGACCACACGATCAACATCCAACGGTCGTGATCTAATCCGAAGGCGAATCGTATGCGGGCTGAACGAGTGAAAAGGATAGCGACGTGGCACGATCTCATCGAGTGCCCGCTCAAAGTACGGTCGAGATGGAATCTGATTTGGATTCATAAGCGAAACGGGTCAAAGCAAAACGGAGCGGATGCAGCCCGCAGCGCCCGGGACACGTGACAACACCACGTAAGATCCCGCTTTGATCCAACGACGGGAATTTGCAACGGCTTTAGGTTTTGGTTTTAAGGCTTATTGCAGCAGGTTTGTACCCTTAACGATTTGAAAACCCGCAATATGAGTATATAAGCGTATTTTAGGGTTTTGAGGGTATTCTGGCGTATATGGGGCTCTAGGAGCCGTATTTTAGTGTGAGATTTGGAGGCCCTGGAGACAGAGGCAGGAGCTTTCATCTGAAGGAGATTTAGGGTCTATTTGGAGAGATTTGGTGATAAATTCCCTATCTTTTGGCTTGTATTTTGCGTATTTGGCTTGTATTTGAAGTATTATTCACGTATTTTGAGTGTTTGGTGATGTATTTGTCTATGAATACTGAATCTTTTCTCTTCATGCGTGGTTAATCTTCATATGTGTTGGTTGTGATGTAGTTATACGGTGTCGTATTCTTTGATTTCGATATCGTTTCGCCTTATTTCGCATGTTATTTCACGTATTTCGCTAGATTCTACACTTATTATTCAAGTATTGTCTTTGTTGATGTACTTGGATCGAATCTGATCTTTGCGGACATTGTCGTGATCCTTGCGGGCACATGAATTTAAATTCTTTATGAAGCTAGTAATTTACGTGATTATTTACGGCATTTTGAATGATCGTTTATAGCTATACTTTCGGACGTTCTCATACCCTTGCGGGGTAAAACGTTGAGTTATAGAAAAGATATTAATAATCATTTATTGCATATACCCTAACAAAATCACAACCAACACATATTCTCCATATTAGTACCCCAATATCGAATTCGCCATAGTTATCGTTGGATTTTATTTTCGTATTTTAACCATCAACTCCATTACTTTATATCTGAAAGGTGGTTGTTTCTTTTCGTTTTAGTACTCTTTATAAACTGAAATTCGTAGTTTTACAGGTCAGTTATCCCGTGGATATGATACCTAGACTCACCAGGATTATTATTTGTTCGATCTCCTACACTTGGGAGTAGCGCTCGCACATTCCCTGGCAACGGAGCCAAAAACTTGACTCGTCTCGAAATGTGCGAGCGCTACTCCCAAGTGTAGGAGATCGAACACATAATAATCCTAGTGAGTCCAGATATCGTATCCATGGGACAAGTGACCTGTAAAACCACGAATTTCAGTTTATAAAGAGTAATAAACGACGAGAAACAACCACCTTTCAGATATAAAAGTAATGGAGTCTATGGTTTAAAATACGAAAATAAAATCTAGGATACTAATATGGAGAGTATGTGTTGGTTGTGATTTCGTTAGGGTATATGCTATCCATGATTATTAATATCTTTTCTATAACTCAATGTTTCACCCCGCAAGGGTATGGAAACGTCGAAAAGGATAACGATAAACGATCATTCAAAATGCCGTAAATAATCACGTAAATTACTAGCTTCATAAAGAATTTAAATTCATGTGCCCGCAAGGATCACGACAATGTCCGCAAAGATCAGATTCGATCCAAGTACATCAACAAAGAGAATACTTGAATAATACGTGTAGAATCTAGCAAAATACGTGATATAACATGTGAAATAAGGTGAAACGATATCGAAATCAAAGAATACGACACCCTAACTACATCATAACCAATACATATGAAGATTAACCATGCATGAAGAGAAAAGATTCAGTATTCATAGACAAATACATCACCAAACACTCAAAATACGTGAATAATACTTCAAATACAAGCCAATGCGCAAAATACATGGCAAAAGATGGAAAATTTATCACCAAATCTCTCCAAATAGGCCCTAAATCTCCTTCAGATGATAGCTCCAGCCTCTGCCTCCAGGGCCTCCAAATCTCACGCCAAAATACGGCTCCTAGAGCCCCAAATACGCCCGAATACCCCCCCAAAACCCTAAAATACGCTTATATACTCATATTGCGGGTTTTCAAATCGTTACCAGGAACAAACCCGCTCCAATAAGTCTTAGAACGAAAACCCAAAGCCGTCGCAAATTCCCGCCATTGGATCAAAGCGGGATCTTACGTGGTGTTGCCACTGTCCTTAGAGTTGCGGGATGCATCCGCTCCGATTCGCTTCGACCCGCTTCGCTTACGAATCCAAATCGGATTCCATCTCGACCGTCCGTTCGAGCAGGTGCTCGATGAGAGTGTGCCACTTCGCCCTCCTTTTCACTCGTTTAGCCCGCATACGATCTGCCTTCGGATTAGATCCCAGCCGTTGGATGTTGATCGTGTGGTCTAGGTGAAGCCACATCGCCACACTGCTAGCGCCCGTTGGATGAAGTGCGGTCGATCATGATGTTTCCACGTGGCCCTCCCTAATGAGCTGTGCGTATATACTCCGTATTTCGGCCGTATTTACTCCGTATTTCTCCATTTAAATAGTATCCTACATTCATAAACTCATAGTAATTAGCACAGATCTCAGAAAAATACAAATAAATTGTCGTTGGAATCGTGAGACTGAGATCTTCGTACGAAAAATACAAAATGGGCAGAAATTCTCAATATATTACTGTTTTGTGGACAGAATGAGAGTTTTCTCTAATAATTAAGGGTATTCTAAATACGATCGTATTAGAGACCAATTAAGTACCATATATGCACAAAATGGGGCTAAATGTGGGGCTAAATATGTAATATTTACTATGAATCACACCTCCCAACTAGTGTTTTGCTAGTCTCTAGCAAAAAGAGCGATTAAGTCGGATGATAAGTAAAAGTAGTAATTCTATCGATCGTTTATGGCGTGGCTAAATAATACGCTTTTCAATATGATTTTGACCATTTATATACACAATCCATGAATAAAGTCAATCACATTATTTTTCCTCTAATCAAATTTGAATAAACAACATGCAAGCATCGTTTTGCACAAGTGAAAGTAAGACACGACGGCATATCATAGTTTTCTCATTTCGAAGGGTTTTGCATCTCAAAAAGATAGTTCAAATCATGGGCATTGAAGTTGCTTAGTTTATTCACCATTTCCTTTTTTCTTTTTTTCTTTTTTTTTTGACGACTTAGAATGACCCATGTAACGAGCTTTCAGTTAATGATTCCAAGGCCAGACGACCTTCGGGCATTAGGCTTAGAAAAGCTCCTCGAACTTAATAACCCGAATCATCTAAGTTTTATTTTACCCCTTTTTGTGAATGCACTCCTCATTCATCCATCTTTCAACGCGAATCTCCAATGCTTCCTGAGGCACGAAGACCCAGCTAATTAATGAACTCAGGGGAACGATGCATTTTTTTTATTTTTCTCCTTTTTTTTATTTTTACTTTTTTTCGTAAGCAACTCAACACCCATTCATCGAATATAAACATTAGTAACAAAGGCCAAATTCCTCTTCAACTTGAAGACTATTCTAATAAAATCATGTGTACTTAAGCTTTTGCATCACAATGGCATGCATGAAATAAATTCAAACTATTTCGAGATATTGATCATGGAAATTGAAAGTTTTTCATAAACAGCATATTAATGCGTAATTCCATGAAGAGAAAAATAATTAATTCAAGCCATAAACAATTTCAAGAATTCGATCAATGCATAATCATCCGATAATGTGACATGTGAAGGAGTTTTGAATGATGAGAATGGTGGTTTATTCTTTTCTTTCCCTTTATTTTAAAAAATCCTAAGGTCTCATACACACCCCCCAACTAAAGATGGACATTGTCCTCAATATCGAAAAGGGTACGAGTTTATTCAAAAGAGAAGCATCCTAAAAAGCATATAAAAAGTCTACGCTAACGGAAGGAACACACCGTGGTTAAATAGCGGATCAAGGATCTTTAATGGTGGAGAAAGTTGTTCTATCTGTTCCTTGTGCTCCTCGGCGAGCAATCTTCCTCCACTGGCTAAGTTGGACCCCGGCAATGTAACTCCCAGCATCTCTATAAACTATTCTCATGTATCCTGCAAGAGATGAGTTACGTCAATCCAACTTAGTTTCAAGTTCCTCTCAATAAACATATTTCAAATATAGTCATCAAGATATGTAAAGTAAAGTGAAGCATGTTGATGACTACTCTCTGAAAGATATGCACTACTCTCGGTATGATACTCAGTCATTGTAGAGAGGGATAAATGATTTTGGAAAAAAACTGGGGGAAAAAGTGGTTCATGTTCCATAGAAATAATCTCTAAACACATGTCCCTAACTGTCTCCTCCTCCTGTTCATCCAAAATTGCTAGCTCGTCCTCTCCTTTGCACACGCTTCCAGCCATGTTAATGTTCTGATTTGTGCCTTCATCGTGACATGGCTCGCGTGATATACCTGCAATAGAAGATGAACTCATATTAGATTCTTGAAATTGAATTTCAAAAGAATTACTTTCTTCTAAGAAAGTGGCAATCGGAGTAAGATTTTCAATGGATTGCTGAATTTGCCGACTCCAAGCGAGGAAGTTTTCTTGGAATTGAAGGGATGTAGCCTCCTGTGTCTGAATGAGAAAATAAACTTCCTCTTTCAAGGGTTGCAATGGTATGTCTACGCTTTGCTCTCCTTGATCAAGGCATGAAGGCTCCGTTGAATCACACTCTAAAGTCTCATTAATGGTTTGATCATTCTCTTGTAAGGACTCTATGTATTTCCACGCCTCTGTCTGCGTCATGACTCCCAAAAATTCCTGAGCTGTGGTCGTAGTCCAAATAAGAAGGACTCCATAAGCTCTTTCTTTGTGTACCCATGCTGTGGATAGCTCAATACTATGTCCGTGAACCTCCTCCAGGCCTGAAAGAAAGTTTCACAGTCTCTCTGATTAAAATTAACGATCTTGAGCATCTCCATTCTATGCTTGTGTGCAACATCGTACACTACATCACACTAATAATATGTGCCATAGAAATTCATGTATTCCATTTTTTTGAATTTTTTTGTAACGACCCGGTTCTCGGGCCCGTTACTTTTTGATATTTGCACAGGTCCTGCAGTTATCCAGTGAAAACAAAATAGCCACGATACAGAGACGTACAAAAATATCCAAATAGTATCAAATTATTACAATCCATACTGTACAAAATGTTCCAACAAACATACATGAAGGAAAGAAAATACAACTGAAAATAACTCTAAAAGCTGCGGTCTCAGGGTTGAACTCTGGCGCTATTAACTCAAAAGCATCTATTTTTGCGCTGCCATAGAGATGGAACCGTAGGTAAGTCACAATAATTCTAGCAATAGAAACAAAGGAGTGCAAAAGTAGGGAACAGACTATAGTAAACAAAAGATGGTCATGTAGGAGCAAAGAGTTAAGTACGAGCAGACATGTATGTAAGAGCGATAAGTAAAGTACTGGTGGTTGCTCAAGTGTGGTAAGTAAAGTGTATGTAATGCATAAAGTAAAGGTGACTGTGCAAGTGCAAAAGTAACAACTGTGGCGTGGCATATGGTAGCAACAATGTTTAGACCAACAGGCAATGTGATGACAATGGTAAGACAACCAGATAGATGTAGCAACACTAAAAGGACAAATAAGTAAAAGTAAAGCTAGAAACTACGTGACTTATATAGGAAGGTAATGAGCGAGCAAGAGGAAACTTACATCGCTTGACTATCTAATAGTGTAGACTGGCCTAATAATAATAAGTCTAGTTTAACTCCCAAATCAGCCAGGCAGTCAGGGCTTGAAGGCACAGGTCACTTCTAAGACAGCAGGACAAGTCCTTTGGTTGACCAACCCCCTTCCCATTCCTTTCTAGACACTGATTCAGTAGTAATTTAAGACCGCTCATTATTATATCGTTCTATCACGTTCGAGTAGTCTCGACTTAGTCAGTAGAATAGTCGTATCCAGTCAGCAGTCGTAACAGAACAATGGTATCAATCAACTTTGTGCAACAACAACCAAACTGTACAACATCAATCAAATTAGTGCAACATTAATCAAATTAGTGCATCAGCCTTAGCTCGAGTATACGATATGCAACCATAAGTGCACCCATCCTACGGAGCAACCCGTGGACTATCTACCTACCATCCCCCGCAGGGTGATGGTATAGCTTACCAAATAAGGGTGAACCCGGTCACTCCCGCACACTTCGTAGCTCAAGACTACCATGTATCACGTGTATTATCATAATCCAATGTTCATACTAGTATTTGTATCAATATGGCCTCTTGGGCCCTGGTATCAATCAAGCTAGTGCAACAGTCTTAGCTCGAGTGCACGATATGCAACTAGAAGTGCACTCATCCCACGGAGAAACTCGTGGAATATCTACCTACCATTCCCTACAAGGTGATGGTACAGCTTACCAAATAAGGGTGGATCTGGTCGCTCCTGCACACTTCGTAGCTCAAGAATACCCCATAATCCGTGTTGTATCACATTACACATTTATAACCGTATCTGTATCTGTGTCCGTATCCATATCTGTATCTGTATCCGTATGGCCTTATAGGCCCATCTCATCGATAAGCATTCAATTTCAATAGGACGTTCCACGATATACCATTCAATCATTACTTTTCAATCGATACGTCAATCCGTTGTTTCAAAGGCAAAGACACTAATGGCGGTTCAGATAGACCGACTTACATACCAATAGAGTTATGCATAACAGTCTCACTCCAAAGATGTTTAAAGGCATTAACAACACTCCAAAGAGTTTTTCTTGTTGAAAAGTCAAGGCAGAAGCCTCAACAGAGAATATCAGTCCTGAGCAATGCTTTGAAGTCCAACAACTATGGTACAGATCCATGCTTCGAGCATGCGGTAGTTCTATAAAGTACACTATCTCGATTTCTAAAGTTAGAATTAATTGTGACTTACACCCGATCCTTGCTTCGAGCAGGCGGTTTCAATTAGTACACAGTTTACCCAAGTAGATGGTCGTGTACTACAACCATCTAAGTTGAAAGTTAGCGATGTCGTACGTTCAAGTCAAAGTTTCTCTGCAATTGATTTGTTTCCTATTTATTTAGGTCTCTAGTCATCTGTTCATGTCAATAACTGTTTTGAGACTAGATGTCATGTCCTAAGTTCATACGAGTACACTAGCTAAATTTCTAAAGTTAGAACTCTTTGTGACTTACGATATCGAGATCGTCGTAGTAAGACGAGGTTGGAGCTAGAGCTTATAAAGATGCTGGTGCATGAAAATGGGTACCTGCAAACACAAGAAATTGTTAATTACAGACTACCCTATTTCTATCTATTTAATTTGATCGTTTTGATTTTTAAAACTGACTGAAACGTTGTCGAAAAACGTTCTAAATTTTTATATAGGCTAGATATGTTGAAAATAATCTTACTGTAGGAGGAAATATTTTTCTGAAGTTTATAGTAATTTTAATAATTTTTAAAAGCTCAAAAATAACTTTAAAAACTATTTTTCAATTAGTAACGTAATTTTTCAACAATTTCTTCAGGGTGCAATCTGCATCGAAAAGTTGCAAGTGAGCTGTCAAAATGACTCTCGAAGAGTACTATAACATATATTTTTATCACGTATCAGTTTACGTGAAAATAACAAGTTACTGATTTTTGAACGAAAATAACATATTTAACTTTTAGGTTTAAAAATTAATTCTGAAAAAACTAAGCGTTTGATCGAGATGAAACTAGCGTGATTAGGTCCAGAACGTTATTTCTAGTTTTCTGGAGCTGGCCTTGCATTTTTCTGACTTATATATAATTTATTATCAATTTAAAACCAATAACCCTTATATAATAGTTTATAAAATACCCAAAATACTCAAACATAGGTATACGTATACGTATTTTGTGTTTAAAACATGTATTATCACTTACCCTTCTCATGCAGCGACAGGGAAGGGCTCGCGTCGGCGACGGCGGCTGAGGATGCGGACGGCGGGGGCGTGCTGACTCGGTGGAGGCCGATGGCGAGCGGTGCTTCGGAAGGCTGCTGGTCAGAGGGAGGCTCTGCCGTGGGTTCGAACGGGGCTGAGGGTGCATCGTTCGTGGCATCTGTAGACGGAGCTCTGACGGCGTGGCAGTGGGTCAGGGGTGAGGGGCTGAGCGAAAGGCGGAGGGGGGCTTTTTGGGGGTGCACGGCGGTGATGGCGGAGGAGCGGGGTCCGGACAGCGAGGCAGAGGTAGCGATCTCGCATGAGGCAGAGCAGTGGGGGGCTGTGCAGGGCGATGGGGTGCTCGAGCAGACGTCGGGGGTACGGCAGACGGCGGTGGGGAGCAGCTGGGGGAGGCGAACACGCCGTGGGGCACTGTCAGTGTCATTTGCCACCATGCGGATGAAGAGAGGCAGGCAGCGACGTCGTGAGGCAGAGGAGCGTGAGCTGGGGTCACCGGAGCTCGCAGCGAGCTTGGGAGGGTTGTCGAGGAGAGACGAGGTCGTGGTGTTTGCGCGCGGCGGGGCGAGCGTGGGTGATGGCAGCGGCGACGACACCGCAGAGAACAGCGGCTGGCGGCTCCTGGCGGCGAGCGGGAGACGCTAGGGGGTTTCGGGGCGGAGCTCACCGGAAGGGCAGTGGGTAGGTGGCGGCAGACTGCCGTCGTGTATGGGTTCGGGCAGTTCGGGCTTTCGAACGGAGAGTGAGTGAGTGAGAACGAGAGAGTTAGAGAGAGGAGAGTTAGATAGAGGAGCTGTGTGTATGGGTGGAGGGGGTTGAGTAGCGCGTTATGGGTTGGGTTGCATGAATTGCCATGAGGGTTTGTTCGGAGAAGATGAATCTGGGTTGTAGATGGGTTGGCTAGGTTTCGACGTGAATGGCTGAGGGGGAGAGAGAGTAGTGCGGGTTTAAATAGGTAATTAGGATTAACACGTTCAATACTTAGTCAATAAAACTTAAATAGGTTAGGTTTGTGTTTAATGCAATTAGGTGGAGGGTTTGACTAATGGGTTAGGGAAAGATAAACGTGTATCCACGTTTAGGTCTAGGGTTAAAGTTAATTAACTCAGATTAAAACTAAAAAGTAATTAGTAGACTTAAATTGTAAAATTAACTACATGAAATTACGATTTTTGCCCCTACTAGTAAACGTGTCCGAAAAATTACGAAAACATACCCACGGGATCATATCGTCGCGAGTTTTAGGGTTTGAGCTATGGGGATACGAGTTTTAGGCCAAAAAGTTTAGGAAGCGGGTTTGCGGGTTCTATATTGATTTGACTTCAGAAAATTACGAAATTAATGTGGGAGGCCCTAAATGATCATAGAATGTTACTGTAAAAGTTTGAAATCGTTTTGATGATGTTTGTATAGAAAATAAATTCATTAAGCCAAAACAGTAATATCTGAAAAATGAATTTTTATCAGATTATTTAGATATATTTGATGAAACCCGTACTTACTAAAATACTTCATAACTAGTCTGATACTTCAAAATATTTTTATAAGAAATTTTTGAAATCGTAAAACTTCTGACGAACCATTATAAAATAGTTTTAAAAAAATTTGAAAATAGGTTAAATTCGTAAATAGTTGTCTTGATGAAAATAGGCCGTTACATCCTATCCTCCTTAAAATAATTCAGTCCTCCGAATTAGAAGACCTCTCTTAAATAAATAATTGATGTTATGAAGAAGCTCAAGCAAATAAATGATAGAAAAGATAGTAACCTAGTAAATTAGGTTGTAAATAACATGAAATATAATGTGATATTATAGCATCAAGAGAACAAGTGATGTTATATATACTATTGACATCACCATAGCTTCTGTAACTAGTCCTGAGACCAGTATTATCATAATAATTATCTTGACTCTCTAAGTAGCCAAAAGTTAATATGGCGTTACATGAAAAGATAGTTATTATGATAATATATGTTCGATCTTGGAACCTGAGGTGATAAGCTAGTAGCAAGTTATATAAACCACATCAAAAGGTAGATTATAAAGTCTACTCGTGCTAATGGTGACTAACTGGGTCTAGCCATGGATGGAAGAAAACCAAGAGTTCAAGAAGGACGAAGAGGTAGTAGCATTAGCTTATACGTCTCGGTTTGGTTCGTTTCAAATTATCTCTAATACTTCTGAGCGTCCTTCAATTTTCTTCCATTGTCGAATTCGAACTTCTGATGATCGATAACTTCGAAGGCTACCCTCCTTAAAATAGACGTAGCTAGAGCATGGGTGGGCTAAGCATAACTATAAATACTCTAAGAAGGACAATCGAGTGGTCATCACCAACTAAAGGAAAGGTGATGATGAATGAAGTTAGTAGATTGTTCAACCTATAAAAATCACTCTAACTGCTAACAAGGAGGTTACTTGGGAAGGTACATCCAAAGAATGGAACATGAATTTCTAGACAAGGGTTAAGAGTTCAATCAAGGAAGACCTAATGAAGATGGGTAATAAGGAAGCTTCACCCGTATATCCAATACAGGTGACCACTCGAGACATCCAGTACTCGAGAGTTCAATTTGAGTATTTTATATTATACACCCTGATCTTTCTATATTGTTCACGAGGTAGTTAGCACGGACCTGCATGGGACACCAAAAACTGTAACGACCAGGTTCCTGGGCCTATTACTTTTTAATATTTGTGCATGTCCTGCAGTTAACCAGTGAAAACAAAATAGCCACGATGCAGAGACGTAAAAAATACCCAAATAGTGTTCAATTATTACAATCCATACTGTACAAAATGTTCCAACAAACTTACATGAAGGAAAGGAAATACAACTGAAAATAACTCTGAAAGCTGTAGTCTCAGGGTCGAACTCTGGCGCTATTAACTCAAGAGCATCTATCTCCATATGTACGTCGTCTGCGGTGCCACAGAGATGGAACCGTAGGTAAGTCACAATAATTCTAGCAATAGAAACAAAGTAGTGCAAAAGTATGGAACAAACTATAGTAAACAAAAGATGGTCATGCAAGTGCAAAGAGTAAAGTACGAGCAGACATGTATGTAAGAGTGATAAGTAAAGTACTGGTGGTTGCTCAAGTGTGGTAAGTAAAGTGTATGTAATGCATAAATTAAAGGTGATTGTGCAAGTGCAAAAGTAACAACTGTGGCGTGGCATATGGTAGTAACAATGTTTTGACCAACATGCAATGTGATGACAATGGTAAGACAACCAGGTAGATGTAGTAACACTAAAAGGACAAGTAAGTAAAAGTAAAGCTAGAAACTATGTGACTTATATAGGAAGGTAATGAGCTAGCAAGAGGAAACGTACATCGCTTGACTATCTAATAGTGTAGACTGGCATAATAATAAGAAGTCTAGTTTAACTCCCAAATTAGCCAGGCAGTCAGGGCTTGAAGGCACAGATCACTTCTAAGACCGCAGGGCAAGTCCTTTGGTTGACCAACCCCCTTCACATTCCTTTCTAGACACGGATTCAGTAGTAATTTAAGATCGCTCATTATTAGACCGTTCTATCACGTTCGAGTAGTCTCGACTTAGTCAGTAGAATAGTCATATCCAGTCAGCAGTCGTGACAGAACAATGGTATCAATCAACTTAGTGAAACAACAATCAAACTATGCAACATCAATCAAATTAGTGCAACATTAATCAAATTAGTGCATCAGCCTTAGCTCGAGTGTACAATATGCAACCAGAAGTGCACCCATCCCACGGAGCAACCCGTGAAATATCTACCTACCATCCCCTGCAGGGTGATGGTACAGCTTACCAAATAAGGGTGGACCCGATCACTCTCGCACACTTCGTAGCTCAAGACTACCCCGTATCCCATGTATTATCATAATCCAGTGTTCATACTATTATTTGTATCAATATGGCCTCTTGGGCCCTGGTATCAATCAAGCTAGTGCAACAGTCTTAGCTCGAGTGCATGATATGCAATCAGAAGTGCACCCATCCCACGAAGAAACTCGTGGAATATCTATCTACCATCACCTGCAGGGTGATGGTACAGCTTACCAAATAAGGGTGGACCTAGTCGCTCCCGCACACTTCATAGCTCAAGACTACCCTGTAACCCGCGTTGTATCACATTACACACTTATAACCGTATCTGTATCCGTGTCTGTATCCATATCCGTATTTGTATCTGTATGGCCTTATAGACACGTCTCATCGATAAGCATTCAATTTCAATAGGATGTTCCACGATATACCATTCAATCATTACTTTTCAATACAGTACATCAATCCGTTGTTTCAAAGGCAATACACTAATGGCGGTTCAGATAGACCGACTTACATACCAATAGAGTATGCACAATAGTCTCACTCCAAAAATGTTTAAAGACATTAACAACACTCCAAAGAGTTTTGCTTGCTGAAAAGTCAAGGCAGAAGCCTCAACAGAGAATATCAGTCCTGAGCAATGCTTTGAAGTCCAAAAACTATGATACCGATCCGTGCTTCGAGCATGCGGTAATTCCATAAAGTACACTATCTCGATTTCTAAAGTTAGAATTAATTGTGACTTACACCCGATCCATGCTTCGAGCATGTGGTTTTCAATTAGTACACAGTTTACCCAAGTAGATGGTCGTGTACTACAACCATCTAAGTTGAAAGTTAGCGATGTCGTACGTTCAAGTCAAAGTTGCTCTGCAGTTAATTCTTTTCCTAATTAGTTAGGTCTCTAGTCATCTGTTCAGGTCAATAAATGTTCTGAGACTAGATGGCATGTCCTAAGTTCATACGAGTACACTAGCTAAATTTCTAAAGTTAGAATTATTTGTGACCTACGCTATCGAGATCGTCCTAGTAAGACGAGGTTGGAGCTAGAGCTTATAAATATGCTGGTGCATAAAAATGGGTACCTGCAAACACAAGAAATCCTTAGTTACAGACTACCCTATTTCTATCTATTTAATTTGATCGTTTTGATTTTTAAAACTGACTGAAATGTTGTCGAAAAACGTTCTAAATTTTTATGTAGGCTTGATATGTTGAAAATAATCTTACTGTAGGAGGAAATATATTTGTGAAGCTTATAGTAATTTTTATAATTTTTAAAAGCTCAAAAATAACTTTAAAAACTATTTTTCAATTAGTAACGTAATTTTTCAACAATTTCTTTCGGGTGCAATCTGCATCGGAAAGTTGCAAGTGAGCTGTCAAAATGACCCTCTCGAAGAGTACTATAACATATATTTTTATCACGTATCAGTTTACGTGAAAATAACAAGTTACTGATTTTTGAACGAAAATAACATATTTAACTTTTAGGTTTAAAAATTAACTCTGGGAAAACTAAGCATCTTATCGAGATGAAATCAGTGCCATTGGGTCCAGAACGTTATTTCTGATTTTCTGGAGCTGGCCTTGCTTTTTTCTGACTTATATATAATTTATTATCAAAATAAAACCAATAACCCATGTATAATATTTTATAAAATACCCAAAATACTCAAACATACGTATACGTATACGTATTTTGTGTTTAAAACATGTATCATCACTTACCCTTCTCATGCAGCGACGGGGAAGGGCTCGCGTCGGCGACGGCGGCTGAGGACGCAGGCAGCGGGGGCGTGTCGACTTGGTGGAGGCCGACGGCGAGCGATGCTCCGAGAGGCTGCGGGTCAGAGGGAGGCTCTGCCATGGGTTCGAACGGGGCTGAGGGTGCATCGTTCGTGGCATCTGCAGACGAAGCTCCGGCGATGTGGCAGTGGGTCAAGGGTGAGGGGCTGAGCGAAAGGCAGAGGGGGCTTTTCGGGGGTGCACGGCGGAGATGGCAGAGGAGCGGGGTCCGGACAGCGAGGCGGAGGCGGAAAGCTTGCATGAGGCAGAGCAGTAGGGGGCTGTGCACGGGAGATGGGGTGCTTAAGTGGACGTCGAGGGTACGGTGGACAGCAGTGGAGAGCATCTGGGGGAGGTGAACACGCCGTGGGGCGTTGTCGGTGTCATTTGCCACCATGCAGATGAAGAGGGGGCGGGCGTCGACGTCGTGAGTCGGAGGAGCGTGAGCTGGGGTAACCGGAGCTCGCAACGAGCTTGGGAGGGTAGTTAAGGAGCAAGGAGGTCGTGGCGTTTGCACGAGGCAGGGCGAGCAAGGGTGATGGCCGCGGCGATGACACCGCAGAGAACAGCGGCGGGCGGCTCTCGGCGGCGAGCGGGAGAGGCTAGGGGGCTTCGGGGCGGAGCTCATCGGAAGGGCAGTGGGTAGGTGGCGGCGGACTGCCGTCGTTTATGGGTTCGGGTAGTTCGGGCTTTCGAACGGAGAGAGAGGGAGGGAGAACGAGAGAGTTAGAGAGAGAAGCTGTGTGTATGGGTGGAGGGGGTTGAGTAGCGGGTTATGGGTTGGGTTGCGTGAATTGCCTTGAGGGTTTGTTCGGAGAAGATGAATCTGGGTTGTAGATGGGTTAGCAAGGTTTCGACGTGAATAGCTGAGGGAGAGAGAGATTAATGCAGGTTTAAATAGGTAATTAGGATTAACACATTCAATACTTAGTCAATAAAAATTAAATAGGTTAGGTTTGTGTTTAATGCAATTAGGTGGAGGGTTTGACTAATGGGTTAGGGGAAGATAAACGTGTATCCACGTTTAGGTCTAGGGTTAAAGTTAATTAACTTAGGTTAAAACTAAAAAGTAATTAGTAGACTTAAGTTGTAAAATTAAATACATGAAATTACGATTTTTGCTCCTACTGGTAAACTTGTTAGAAAAATTATGAAAACATGCTCATTGGATCGTATCGCCGCGAGGATCACGAATACGAGATCCATTTCAGGGTTTGAGCTATGGGGATACGAGTTTTAGGCCAAAACTTTTAGGAAGCGGGTTTGCGGGTTCTATATTGATTTGACTTCAGAAAATTATGAAATTAATGTGGGAGGCCCTAAATGATCATATAATATTACTGTAAAAGTTTGAAATCGTTTTGGTGATATTTGTATAGAAAATAAATTCATTAAGCCAAAACAGTAATATCTGATAAATGAATTTTTATCAGATTATTTAGAGGTATTTAATGAAACCTGAACTTACTAAAATACTTCATAACTAGTCTGATACTTCAAAATATTTTTATAAGAAATTTTTTAAATCGTAAAACTTCTGAAGAACAATTATAAAATAGTTTTAAAAAATTTCAAAATAGGTTAAATTCTTAAATAGTTGTCTCGATGAAAACAGGCCGTTACATTTTTAAAAGCGAAAAGAAAAAAAACTAATAAAAATCCTAAGCTATAAGATGGAAGGATCTCACCGAATATTCCTCCATACAAACTGAAACCGTCAATCACAAGTACTGTTATCCCCGACAACAATGCCAAAAACATGACTCGTCTCGAAATGTGTGAGCGCTACTCCCAAGTATAGGAGATCGAACAAGTAATAATCCTGGTGTGTCCAGGTATCGTATCCACGGGACAACTGACTAGCAAAACCAAGAATTTCAGTTTATAAAGAGTACTAAAACGACGAGAAACAACTACCATTCAGATATAAAAGTAATGGATTTGATAGTTTAAAACACGAAAATAAAATCCTATGATAATTACGGTAAATTTGATACTAGGGTACTAATATGGAGAGTATGTGTTGGTTGTGCTTTTGTTAGGGTATATGCAATCAATGATTATTAATATCTTTTCTATAACTCAATGTTTCACCCCGCAAGGGTATGAGAGCGTCGGAAAGTATAACGATAAACGATCATTCAAAATGCCGTAAATAATCACGTAAATTACTAGCTTCGTAAAGAATTTAAATTCATGTGCCCGCAAGGATCACGGCAATGTCTGCAAAGATCAGATTCGATCCAAATACATCAACAAAGAGAATACTTGAATAATCCATTTGAGCAGACGCTTGATGAGATCGTGCCACGTCGCCCTCCTTTTCACTCTTTCAGCCCGCATATGATCCGCCTTCGGATTAGATCCCAGCCCTTGGATGTTGATTGTGTGTTCTGGGTGAAGCCGCGTTGCCAGACTGCCAGCGCCCCATTGGATGAAGTGCGGACGATCGCGATGTTGCCACGTGGCCCGTCCTGATGAGCTGCGCGTATATACTCCGTATTTCGGCCGTATTTACTCCTTATTTCTCCATTTAAATAGTATCATGCATTCATAAACTCATAGTAATTTGCACAGATCTCAGAAAAATACAAATAAATAGTCGTTGGAATCGTGAGACTGAGATATTCTACGAAAAATACAAAAAGGGCTGAAATACTCAATATATTGATGTTTTGTGCATAGAATGAGAGTTTTCTCTAATAATTAAGAGTATTCTAAATACGATCATATTAGAGACCAATTAAGTACTATATATGCACAAAATGGGGCTAAATATGGGGCTAGATATGTAATATTTACCATGAATCAGTCCTGTATGCTCACTTTTTGTTGTAGATGTCGTATTCTTTCCCTTGCATCATTTTCTGCATTCACTAGATAGAACTACTTCTTAAGATCCCTCTTGAATGCTTTCCATGTATTGATGGTGAAAATACCCCTCTCAACCTCCTCAGACCATCTTCTCCACCATACCATGGCAGTATCCTCCAATAGAGTGTAAAACGATCTAGCTTCTGGGTATCTTCAGCAATCTTGAGGGCTAGTAGTATTGCTCCATCCCCTATAAGAAGTTATCAATCTCCTTAGCATTCCTTGACCCTTTGAATGACTTGGGCTTTGGAACACTACTACTTGGTGAAGGAGCAACAACAAGTGTGGTCGTAGACACTTGAGTAATGGCTCTCCTACACACAGCCGAATTTTCAAGTAAACAGCAATTTAAGCACGATAGTAGTTTCGAGATATGTTCCATGGTCTTGACTCTCTGCAAGAATCCGATTCAGGACTTGGATCTCCTGGTGAGCTTGAGTCAATGCATCATGAACTTCCCCTTCAAGCTCCTTAAACTTTTCTCACTTTTTAGTGCAGGCAATCTTCACTCTTCCCAGCCTGGCCTCCCATTCGTTGGATGGGTCTCTTGATCTCTCACAGGTCTTCTTGTCGTTCTTCCTCTTGTTTCCTTGTTCCTCCATAGGGTTCACCTTACCAGTGGTGGCATTGCTGTTGACTTCTACAGCCATCAAACCGCTCTAATACCACTTGTCACGGGCTTGGTCTACTCTTCACCAGTGACCACGTGGCACTAGCTCTTGCTCCCCTTGAAGAACTAGCTCAGCCATACTATGACGCTCCGCGGAAGATAGTGAAGCTATATGGCTTCGAGCTTGAGAAGAACAACGGAAAGAACACTCAAGATTAGAAGAACTCTCAAAGGAATTCTTTATTACTCAAGATTCTATCCAACTTTGTATGGTTTACAAATGAGACTAGTTCCCCTATTTATACCCATCCTCCTCCAAAATGGAGGGCCAAGATTAACTTGATCCTATGGTTACAAATGAGCTTCTTGAAAGTTCTACTAAAATGTCTACAAATGGTTAAGTGTAAGACTTTCTAGAATTCTCAACTATGTATAAAGCTTTCTAGAACTATCTTAGATTTGGGCCTTCAAGAATGTTCTTCATGATTCCTTGCACCATGATAATCCAATAAGTCTCTTTGGGCCTCTTTCAACCGATGTGGACTGTTGGAATTAATGGCTCGTTTGGCCATTTGTTCACTCCCACTCTCTCTTTTATTAGTCCCACATTGGATAGGCAAACACCCTTGTGTGGGTATATAATAGGCTTCTCTCATATGGGCTATTGGACTTGTTAATGGGCTAGAAATTGGGGGTAGCTCGCGTGCACATGAGCCCAAGCAAGGGGCCAAGCCCAAACCGGGTTGAGCCGAATGGAAAATCTGGGCGACGGATCCGGAAACCCTTAGCGTATGTGCGCTGGTGTCGTGCCTGCGCGGGGGGGGTTCACGGGTGCGCGCGCAGAGTGCCCGAGTTTTGACTCGTGTTTTTTAGCCCATTTTATGTTTTAGAATTCAAAAGGCCCAATACGTTTTTAAGTTTCCCAACAGCTATTTTTGTTTTAATGGCTATTAATGGCTGCGTATTCATGGCAGATTTTTCAACAGCTATTTTTGTTTTAATGGCTGTTAATGGCTGCGTATTCATGGCAGAATTTCGACAGCCCTATTTTTTTCCTCCTTATAAACTCTTTTGTCTAGAGTTTTTCCGACCAATTTTTTGCGTAAACTCAACACTACAAAAATCCTACTCTTCCATTCCTCCTCATCCTGGGTATCGACCTCTGTGTAAACTCCACGCTTCTGGCCGCGAATGGACGCGTCCAGACGCGACTGCGTTAACCTTGGGGAGCAACTGGCATCATCCGATTACCACCACGGTCGGGCAGTAGTTGTTTTCAAGGCAGTGGCCTAGCCACGGCATAGTTCATCTTCACTGGATAAGTTTTCCATTCTTCCTCTGTTTTTTTTCTCGTTGCTTCCGCAGTTTACTTCTCGTTTTTTGATCTTACCTTTCAGGTCTAACAATTTGAAAACAACTACTGAGCGGTTAGGTTCACTGTCCTCAATCTCTGCTAGTTTGTTTGTTTGTTTTCTTTGCGATCATTATGGTTTATATTCTTGATCATTATCAATTTTGTTGTGAAATATGCATTTTATATTCAATCTCAAAATTGGGTTACTTTTGTTTCCAAATCTTATTGTAATTTCCAGCACTTTACAATACTGCATTCCGCTGTAATTTGTTGATGCGGGCTCAATGTTGACAATGAAAATTAAAAAAAATCCTGGATTATATTTTTATAATTTTAGTTAAGAAAGTTATAATAAATCAGTCCGAAGAAGGTTTCTTTGGAGAGATAGCGTAGTTTACTTGCAAGATCACACTTGATTCATAGCCATACTTGGATTAATCTCCACATGTGACTTTTATTATTTTTTCGGCATCTACCCCTGTATACACTTGCCATTATGGCATCCTGGCTCTCTGTGGACAATTCCTTTAGAATAGCTCCAATATAATTGTTTAGTTTTCAGTGCACGTTTGTAGCTGATGCGCAATCATCGATAGGATATCCTGTAACCGGTGATGAGCATGTTGTGGATGACAAGGCGGACATGTTTATTAGTTTTAAGGGTAACTTGTGGTTTGCAGGAATTTATAGAGCTTATAGTGTGAGGACGCTTCTTGGAGTGGCATATAAATTGAACAAACTGAAAGATACCTGAGGAATTAAATTTTCATCTTTTGTGCGCTTGCTCTAATAGTGAATGAGATTGAAGAAGTGTATTGATACGATTTTTCAGCGAGCAAGTGTGGTTGCGTCCATCTCCCAAATATTAGTTTTGGGACTCAATTTCCATTTATAATTACTGTTTGGGAGTTGCTTGTACTTGTAGCACTGGGGTCCCTGGCTTAGTAGAAACAGCGAAAGGAATTGGATGGACAGTTCTCTCTCCCACTTGATGATCTAACTAGATATGCGTATACTAAACCACCTTGATGCTGTATACAGAACTTCGAGGAGGCATGTATGACTCGTCTATAGAATGGTGATTTCGATGTGATGCCAAATCAAAAAATCTTTTACGATTATAGCAGTTATGAAGTACAATATGAAACTGAAAAAAAAAACTTATGGTGAGTTGAATAGTCACTGCCAACCTTTGGCAAGTAAAAGGAGATTGGAGGCTCTCAGATTGACAAATCTGAGACTGATATTCTATGTAAGAGGTAAGCACTCTATGACCTAACCTTAAATTCCTTAGAGTGTGGGGGTGTCTGGCAAAGGTAGGAATACCTGACTTTAAGAAGTGAAACTTTGGGTCTAAATCTTTGATACTGGTTTTATAGGGTATGCTCATAATAGTGCTGCATATAGATTCATGTCCTTAACAGATAACTCTATTTCTAAGTCTAGAGATGCAGAGTTTTTGAGCATGTTTTTCCTTTGAAAAATGAATGAACAGGATCATTATCCCTTGTACCTCCTTTTGAGTCTTTTTTCTTCTTCACCTATCTCTTCTGATATGCATACATGTAGTTCTACTTTTAGTGAAGAACCTAGAAGGAGTAAGAGGCAAAGGACTGAAACCAATTTTGGACCTATCTTTATTACTGCCTTTTTTGTCAGAAAATGGATGTATAGACATGCTTAGTGATGAGATAGGTCTACCTCTATAATAGAAGAAGACCCAAAAACATATGATGAGGCAATGAGATCCATTGATGCTAGTTTTTGGAACGAGGCTTTTAAGAGCGAACTTGATTCTATTGTATACAATCAAACTTGGGAATTAGCTGAGTTGCCTAATAATAAGCCCATTAGTAATAAATGGATTTTCAAGAAAAAGATGAGACCTGATCGATAGATTCAAGGCTAAACTTGGGATTAGGGGTTTTTACTCAAAAGAAAGGATTAGACTACTTTGACACCTATTCTCATGTGACCAAGATTGCAACCATAAGGACTCTAATTGCCTTAGCTGCAATTCATGAGTTTGTCATACATCAAATGGATGTTAAGACAGCCTTCCTAAATGGCGATCTAGAAGATGAAATCTACATGTCCCAACCCGAGGGGTTTGTAGTTGCTGGTGAAGAGAATAAAGTTTGCAGGCTTATAAAGTCTTTATACGGCTTAAAGCAAGCTCCTAAGCAATGGTATGAGAAATTCAACACCTTAATAAGGAATGTCTTTGTTGTAAACACCTCTGATTCTTGTGTTTATTCTAAACCTGTGTAATTATTTGTCTCTATGTCGATGACATGTTAATTTTTGGGAACAATCTAGATATTGTAAATGATACCAAAAATTTCTTGTCATCTCTATTTGAGATAAAAGACCTAGGAGAAGCTGATGTCATTTTAGGAGTTAAAATTGTTAGAAACTCTTATGGCATCTCCTTGAGTCAATCTCATTACGTAGAGAAGGTGCTGAAGAAATTCAACTGCTTTGATGTTGTTATTGCTAGAACTCCCTATGACCCTAGCAAACATTTGAAAAAGAATTTAGGAGAGAGTATTTCTCAATCTGAATATGCTAAGATCATAGGAAGTGTGATGTTCCTTATGAACTGTACTCGACCTGATATAGCCTATGATGTTAGCAGGCTAAGTCGGTATACGCATAACCCTAGTAATGAACATTGGACTGCTCTTCATCGTTTATTAAAGTACCTGAAAGGGACTATTGATTGGTGTTTGCATTCAGCAAATTTCCTGCTGTGTTAGAAGGATTTTGTGATGCAAACTGGGTTTCAGATAACGATGAAGTTAGTTCAACTAGTGGTTTTTTTATTCTCTTTGGGTGGAGATCCTATATCTTAGGAGTCTTCCAAACAGACATGTACAGCACGCTCCACCATGGAATCTGAATTTATTACTCTTGAGTTGGCAGGGCAAGAGGCTGAATGGCTGAGGAACCTGTTAGCAGACATGCCTTTGTGTGAAGGGAAAACTGCTTCAGTTTCCCTTTTTTGCGATTCTCAGGCAACCATTGGTGTTGCTAAAAATAGTGTCTACAATGGGAAGAAGAGACACATCCAGATCAGGCACGGTGTGGTTAAACAACTCCTGAAAAATGGAGTAATTTCTTTGGAATATGTAAGGTCTGAAAGAAATCTTGCAGATCCACTAACCAAAGGATTGCCAAGGAAAGTGGTTCTTGATTCGTCGAGGGGGGTGTGGCTAAAGCCCATGAGTTAAGGTTATATGGTTGATACCCAGTGTGGTCTAACGAAGCCATATGATCCTTAAAAAACACTACATTTCCATCCATATGGCGTGTGGTAGTGTTCTTTGAATCCATAGCCAAGTTTGGTGGTGCTATTGAGAAGCACTTGATGGATTCACTTTGAGATAAGTCCATAACCAGTTTTGGTGATGCTATTGAGAAGCACTTGATGGACTTAAGCAGAGGTTGAGCTGTATGCTCTTAATGGTTTCATAACCAGTTTTGGTGGTGCTATGGAGAAGCACTTGATGAACCACCTATGTGGGTGTGAGGGTTTGGCCGCCCTCTATGAAAGACAAGGGCAAGGGCAGTCTTTCTAGACCACTCATGAGACCCAAGGTGTGCGCAGGGCCTATAGCGCTTGTTATGTATCGCAGAGTTTGCACAAACTCAAGGGAACAATATGTGTTGTGGGGGTTCTCAATCGAACTCTAATGAGTCCAAGAGCAATTCACTCATTAGAAAGTAAGTTGTTACCTCACTTCACTACGTATCAATTCAATCGAAAGACATTGATACTTCAGTATTCATCCCTCTTTACCCAGGATCTTTCTCTTCTCTTTCTTGAGCCATTAAGTGGGGGATTGTTGGAATTAATGGCTCTTTTGGCCATTTGTTCACTCCCACTCTCTCTTTTTTAGTCCCACATTGGATCGGCAAACACCCTTGTGTGGGTATATAATAGGCTTCTCTCATATGGGCTATTGGACTTGTTAATGGGCTAGAAATTGAGGGTAGCTCGCGTGCACATGAGCCCAAACAAGGGGCCGAGCCCAAACCGGGTTGAGCCGAATGGAAAATCTGGGCGACGGATTCGGAAACCCTTAGCATGTGTGCGCTGGTGTCGTGCCTGCGCAGGGGGGGTTCACGGGTGCACGCGCGGAGTGCCCGAGTTTTGACTCGTGTTTTTTAGCCCATTTTATGTTTTAGAATTCAAAAGGCCCAATACGTTTTTAAGTTTCCCAACAGCTATTTTTGTTTTAATGGCTGTTAATGGCTGCGTATTCATGGCAGATTTTTCAACAGCTATTTTTGTTTTAATGGCTGTTAATGGCTGCGTATTCATGGCAGAATTTCGACAGCCATATTTTTTTCCTCCTTATAAACTCTTTTGTCTAGAGTTTTTCCGACCAATTTTTTGCGTAAACTCAACACTGCAAAAATCCTACTCTTCCATTCCTCCTCCTCCTCCTGGGTATCGACCTCTGTGCAAACTCCACGCTTCTGGCCGCGAGTGGACGCGTCCAGACGCGACTGCGTTAACCTTGGGGAGCAACCGGCATCATCCGATTACCACCACGGTCGGGATGTAGTTGTTTTCAAGGCAGTGGCCTAGCCACGGCGCAGTTCATCTTCACTGGATAAGTTTTCCATCCTTCCTCTGTTTTTTTTTCTCGTTGCTCCCGCAGTTTACTTCTCGTTTTTTGATCTTACCTTTCAGGTCTAACATGGACTTGATGGAAGTCTTAGGCCGTGACAATGTGTGGTGAGTGCTCATCCATTGACTTAATTGGTTGGGATTAGAGTTTAAGGGATTAGGGAATGGCAATTGGTATTTGCGTCATTTGATCGAACATCTAGACTCTATTTGGGCTCCATTATTCTATTATTATTTTTTCCACCGATTACACGAATAACAATAATAAAACTCTGCAACTAGGAATGGGGTTTTACGGGGCACACTCATAATGAGAGAAAAAGCACGGAAAATGGCCGGCTTAAATTGAATTCATTTGAAGTGGCAACTTTTTTGTACGGTGAAACTAAGCATGTGATGTATTCAAATTGCTTTGTTTACCAAGAGACCTAATCTATGAAGCCAAATACAGTGCTGAATAAATCACTTGATTCCATGAAAACGACTAGGAAAAATTTTTTGGGAACAAAACTAGGTTTCAATTTTAATCTACTCACAACAAAGCAAGTCGGTTGATGCTGAAAAGGACCCATGTTGAGGCTTACTGTCATTTTCTCACCGAGAAGAGAGAATTTTTAAGTCATTTCCAGATGGAAGCCACCATTAAATTTGTGCCTCAACGCTGATGTTAACATTACACATTTCCCTGAAGATTTTACGATGCTAAGCACATCATCCCATTTTTTATTGCCATTTTAAAAAAAAATTGGTTTATTCTTCTCTTCCTCAATTTTTCTATTCCCCCATCGGTTGCCGTCACCGTCTCCTCCATCTCTCTGCCTCCTCCTCCTAAAATGCCTCGTCCTTCCTCCCTCCACCACTCCCTCTACCTTCTCCTTCCTCTCCTCTAAGAATTAAATTCAAAATATTTCAAAACAATCAAGTATAATGCAATCCAAAATATCTATAAGAAATCAATTAAACTAAAAGAAACGTGGAACTTAATAAATATCAATCAAACTTTGAAAAATCAAAGTGCTCTGGCTTTCAGAGCCAAGCACCATATGTGACGCGCGGGCCTATGTTCTCGAACATCACATGTGGTGCTTTGTGATATGTAACGACTGCTTTTCATGTATCTGGATTTATTATAATATAATATATGTTTTGGTGGATTTTCTCCTCATGTGTGGTTTTCGTCTCCGTAGCTTTCATTTTCGATCGATTCGTCGTATTTTCTCGTTTCTTCCTTAGGATTGTCGATTTCGAAGTATGTCATTCGTGACGGACTTCATAACGGTCGTATCTTAGTATTAGATCAAGCCTATGAGTCTTAGGAATCGATCCCGGGGCCCCGCGCTCTGTATCGGAACTTTTTGTGCTCATTAGCCGGTATAAGAAGGGGGCACCGACCGACTAGATGACGATCCAGTCGGTCGGCAATCCTTCTTGGACCGACTAGTTAGCTTTCTAAATTTCTCAGAAGTTACTGTTTATCGTTAGTCGGTCTAAGAACGTTGGTTGACCGACTAGGTTGCAAACTAGTCGGTCAGCAATGCTTCTTTAACCGACTAACACATCATCTTAATTTTAGTTGAGTTACTGTTTACTCTTAGTCGGTCTAAGAACGTTCATCGACCGACTAGATGCTAAACTAGTCGGTCAGTATTTGTTCATGGACCGACTAACTCTAAAATCCTATTTTCGTTCAGAAGTTACTGTTTACACTTAGTCGGTCTGCGTTGGTCGACCGACCGACTAGTTGCCAAACTAGTCGGTCAGTGGTTGCTCTTTGACCGACTAACCTGTGTTAAAACCCTAATTTCTGGGCAGCCGCCAGCCCATCCTATTTAAACCCAACCCAAACGTTTTCTTCTTCCTCAACACGACCCAAAACCCTAAAATCTTCCCCCTTGAGCCCCCATCTTCCTCCAAGCTTCAATCCTTCATTCCAAGCCCTAGAATCATCATCCAACCCATCCATCCACTCTATCTACCTCTCATCTTCCCCAAAATCTCACCAAATCCATCAAAATCCCCAAATCCCCCAAAAACCCTAGTTTCCCCAAACTTCTCCAATCTTTTCCAAATCTGATCCTAGGGTTCTCCGGAGTGTTTCTTCCGCTTCCTCTCAGTAAGAAATCGATTCCTCTATGTTTTCATAGCCTATTGGTATTTTTATGAAACCCTAATAAAATTTCATGTTGTTTGATGATTGTTCCCCCAAAACAGCGATTTCCCCGTAGATTGGCATCCGTGTGACGAAGTGGTCGTCATCCCCGGTGCTAGGCAAGTGAAACTTGCCACTTAGGGTTTAGGCCATGTTTTAGGCCATTTGCTTGTTGTAGGCATAAAAGAGGCTAGGCGACGAAATGATACTCGCCTAGGCGCAAATTGGGGAACTAGCTTGACAACGAAGCTAGTTCCGACATTTAGCATGTTGCACAATTACCATGTCATGTTTACTTTCCATTAACGGTACGCAAATTAATTGTTATGTCATTGCATTCTTTAAGTGTTTCTGTGATTGCGTAGCTTTGCTACAAATGCTTGTGTTCCTGGCTCGTGTTTCAGAAACGGGCCATGTGTTGGTTGATAGCCAATGACCGAATTGCTTGTTTCCGGCTAGGTGCACCCCTACGCCAAATGTTTAAGAATGCGAGCTCATGTGCGGGGCAACCCCAGGCTCACTAGCTGAGCTCATGTGCGGGGACCCTGGCTCCATTACGTGTGGGTATTGGGGGTAAGAGTTAAGCGACCAATCAACTGGGAGTCTGCCCGATCAGCAACTGCAGTGGTAAGGCGTAAACTCTGGGTTTTGGGGTAGATGTTAAGCGGCCAATCAGCGAATGTGAAACCATTCAGCTGTAAGGCGTAAACATCTACAAACAACGTGAATAGTGAATTGATTGAGATTGATAGTAGCTTGGCTACTCTTGTCATGTCCCGATGATTGCTCTCTTGTACAAATTGTCTTGCCATGTCTTGATTGTGCACTCATGTTATAACTGCCATGTCATGCATACTAAATTGCTAGGTTGCTAGATTGCCTTATTTTCAGTTTCCTTGCCCAAGTCTTTTAGACTTGCTGACATGTGCCCCTTTACTCTTTTGGGTGACACATGTTAGATCCTGAGCCTGAGTACCTTATTGAGGACGAGGTGTTTGCTGACGCCAAGCCCGAGCTTGTGTTTGACGGGGAGTACGTGGACACTGGGGACCAGTCCTAGTGTTTTCGTTGTGTTTTACTTTTGTTAGTCAGTTGTTTTGTTATCGGTGCGTAGCACCCATACTTTGTTATGTCGTTGCTTTTGTTGGCCTTGTTCTGGGCCTTTAGACTCTTTCTTTTAGCCTGGTGGCTTTTCTGGATGTTGGACTTATATTCATGTTGGACATTGCCTGAGATGTGAGATGTTATTATCAGTCTCTCCTTGTATTTGTAGGAATATGATGCCCTCGAGGCCATTTATTCCTGTGTGAATAGCACAAACATCTTGTTCGAAATAACAATAAGCTGTTTGGTAATAATTTATCTAAGTTATTTTATAATTAGATATCGACTTAGGTAAAGTCCTGAGACTTTATGCAAGGTCAAACGGGTATCGAGATGAGTATCTCGATCATGGAGAAACGTTTGACCGTCTGTAGCATAAGTCTGAAATGGTTCGTGGTCGTAGATGTTTCGAGACAAGGATATCGAAACATCGGATAGACCATTGTGTCTTAGTCTTCACCGTTTAGCGGTGGCGGTGATCTCATGATCGCTAGACTTGGCGAAGTCGAAGACGAGACACAGGTGCTCATTAGAATGAGTTCACTGAACGATCCACTAGAGTTATCATATGGTTACATTGACCAATCTGTCAATGATAACTCTGAGTGATGATAGGATAGTTGGTCTTTTGACTTGAGGTCATTTTGACGGACCTGTGCGTGAACGGTGCCATTTAGATCAACTGACCTAGCTTCGAGGCAAGGCCTGTCGAAAGGTCTTTTGATTAGGTGTCACTTGAAACGTACGAGGCGAGTAATGACCAATAGAGGATTCGTCTCTCCCGGTCAATGGGAGTTAGTGTCGTAGAGTTAGTTCGGTCTTTAGTAAAAACTCTGCGCAGAGTATGTTGGAAGAAGTCCAACATTAGTTGACTAAAGATCGATAGAAACTAACCGGAGTCAAGTTATTGGGGTTGACAGTTTGACCGTACCCCAGACTTGAACTACACGACATATTTAAGACGAAGAGACTATAACTACGGAATTCATCACGGAAACAGTCAGGTGGTCCCGACAATACTCATGTCAATGAGTCAACCACATAATGATGATTCCTGAAGCAGGGACGGTAACCACTGCTCGTGGTCACTGCCGTATAGGGCTTCGAGCCCAACCTGTTGTAAGGGTCAGGCTGTAGGGTCTCACACAGAGTGCAACGCTTCGTCTAGTAATAGGTAGAAATTAGTTAGGGAGAATAATTGCATTTTTAATGCAAGGGATGAAATAATTGCATTTGATGCAATATGGTAATTTAAGCTTAGATAGGGACTATTTTGCATTTGATGCAAAAGCGATTAAATGTGTATTAAATTGTTTAAATACAATATTTAATAAAATAAACGCGAGGAAAAGTTCACGGGTAAGACGGGAATGTCCCGGTCTAGACCCAGGTTCGAACGGCGTCCAAATCGGACGCCGGATGATCAAGTTAAAGCCAAAAAGCCCAAAGTATCAGACCCAGGCAGAACAGGCTGCCTGGGCTAGCCCAGGCGCTGCCTGGGCTAAGCCCAGGCTCGGCCTGGGCTAGCCCAGGCGCCTGGGCAAAGCCCAGGCGCCTGGGCAAAGCCCAGGCCCGCCTGGGCTCTGCCCAGGCGCGGGCCTGGGCATGCCCAGGCCCGCCTGGGCTCTGCCCAGCGCCTGGGCAGAGCCCAGGCGCGGGCCTGGGCTCGCCCAGGCCGCCTGGGCGAGCCCAGGCGCGGGCCTGGGCTCGCCCAGGCGGCTGGACGAGCCCAGGCGCGACCTGGGCTCTGCCCAGGCGCGATTTGGGCAGTTTTGGCATGTGTGGGGCCCACCCATGGGCCCCACCTCTAGGGTTTTGAACCCTAAGTGTGCTGAATCTTTTGACGGCTCGTTTTTGTGAAAAACTAGCCTAGGGCTGATCTTTGGACACTCGATTGGAGGGTCAAACGAACTCCGATTGACGAACCGTTTTTTCCTATGCGTTCACCGTTGAACGCTTGTCGTATTGATAGGTTGTATCAGTCCTGAAGCTCAACGGTGAGTGAGTTAAAATTCACGGAAGTTTGCACTTTGTGAAGTGCAAACTAACTTGATTTTAATTAACTCATCATTTAGTCCCACATCGGATTTTGAGAAAAGGGGAGAGTCCGCCGCCTATATAAATAGGGGTCTCCCCCCTTTCTCAAAACTCGTCCCAAGCTCTAGATCTGAGCGGCTCTCGTAAATGTTGGAGCACGCTCGGATCTAAGCTTAAATTAAATATTTCCCTATCTCCCTAAAATTTCTGCCTTACTCCTGCGGGCTCTAGCAAAGCCTCAAAGGAGTTCGGATTCTGGATCCGAAATCTTGGCGGAGGTTTCACTCGCGTGAAACTTTCTTCGGCGGTTGGTTGGCTCGGCGGCACGGGGATTGATCGCCTCGGGATGCGGAGCGGTTCGAGGAGCGGTTCGGGGAGCGGTTCAAGGAGCGGCTCGGCGTGGGACGGGAGCAGCTCGGAAGACGGCGCGGAACATCTCGCCTGCTCCAGGGCTGAGATTCCGGGTATGTGGTTAAAGTAGTTTATTAGCATTAGTTTAGTTTAATCGCAGTAGGCTAGATCCTTCTTGGGATGATCAGACCCATCCCAAGTCGGCATAGATCTTGGCATAGGGTCTTGGACCTTAGGGCCAAGTTAAAATTGTTTTAACTTGCATGTTAATTTAGTTAACATAGTTTTTCTTCCGCTGCTTTTGTTTTCTCTGTCTATGTTCCGTCCGACTTAGGACGGGACTAGAGTTTTTGTGCCCTAAGGGAACGCCCCAACGGGTTCTCGGGTTTACCCAACAGTGGTATCAGAGCCTAGGTTTGCGTAGCGATCTAGGTACTGCGATTTTATTAAACGTGTTTAATGCTTTTAAATACTTTTTTAATTTAAAATGTTTTTAAAATTATGAGATAAATTTTAAAAATGTTTTAGATGTTCTAAAATTTTCCTTTGAAATTTTTGAACATGGAAATTTTTAAAATGACGTTTTAAAATTTATGTGATAACTCTTAAAACTAATTTTTTTTAAAAAAAAAGTTTAAAATTTATCTTGGATGCCTAAAAATTTTTATATGATAAATTTTTAAGCATGAAAATTTTAAAATGATGATTTTAAGTTTATGTAAAATTGATTTTAAGGCTTTAAATGTTTATGCGATAAATTTTTTAAACGTAGCATGCAAATTAGTGATTTTAAAATTAAGTTTTTTTTTATGAGATAAAAATAAAATAATTTCAAAATCATATTTTAAATTTAATTGTTAAATTTATGTTTGCATGCAGAAATAGTTTATGCGATAAACTTAGTATATTTAAATGTTAAATAGTTGTGCACTATCTTTATGCGATAAATTAGTGTAGCTTTATTTTTATGGCTTGTTAATCTTGTCCCTTATTTGATAACACAAGACAACCTCTTAGGTTAGCCATTAAAAATGATTAAAATTTATTACTTGAATTTTAATGACATGCTATGTTTTAATAAATCATTAACAACAATATTAAGACCTAATTCCTGATTAGGGTAGTCCTTTAAATGAATTTTCAATTCTAATTGTTATAATTAATTTTCATTAAAGGACTTCGCTTCTAGCGTTGTTAATAAAATTTATTAAAATCCTAATAACGATTAGGGTAGCACGTGAACCTTATAGTTGATAAGGACTTAATAAAAGTTATTAAACAAATCCTAAAAATTTTGAATTTAAGGATTCAACTAGTTGATAGGATTAATTAGTTGTTAATAAAAGCTGTTTAGTCTATGGCATACATACAAAAATGACAAGCTTCATTCAATGGACCATGATCCAGTCAATGTGCTTGGCTAAGAGTTCTGGGTCAACCCTTGCTAGTCCAAGGGGTAGTGATCCTGGCTTAGTCAATTCCCTGGCTGAGTTCCGCTGGACCGCAATGTCGCGAATCATGATTGTATGACACCCTGGACTATATCTAAGTCAAATACGTTAATGATCTTTTTCAAGATTAGCCGTAGCCCTCCTTGTTTTAGGGGTTAGCAACTATAGGGCCCGTGTTATAGTTGTTGAGATACACTCAAGCTGTGACATGGCAACCCTGTAGAAACCAACTCCTTAAATACATAAGATGAAATCTTGACTAACCCTAACCGTCGTCTCGTACCCCGAGCGTCGGCGTAAGTTAAGTCAACGATGTAGTCTGACTAGATGTAGTCTAAGACCTGACCCAACCGACGTGTCGTGCATACACCGAGCTGAGGGGCAAGTCAGGCTAGACATGAAAACAAGGGTCCGACTAGACTAGACATTGTGATTTGGATGAGCACACTCATGATCACGAATGGCTAGGGGCAAAAACCGATTAAGAGAGTCATATCCGATATGATCGATGAAGAGTCATCTTCCGATCGCAGAGTCAATCAACTTGTTGAGCTACACTCAAGGTTGTTTAGACTCAAGGTGATTGGAACTCTTACCCATTATTTTTTATTCGATTAAATCGTTCGTTATTAAGCTTTAAAACGTTCGTAAAAATAGTGGGAGGATATAGATAGATAAAAGCCAATCTACCTATATTTAATATTGAACATATGCTAAATCTAGGGCAAGAATATGTTTACCGAAAGAATCAATTGATAATATTGAAATTAGTTAATTGGTCATAAAGTTGATTAATTGAATATCAAGTTAAATTCTAATTGATGTAATCAAACTATATTCTCATTGACATTAAATGACCTTCTAAAGAACAGACTTAAGAAATATGATTTCATTAAGTTTTGGGTCCAACAAATAAATTAAAGCTACATGTCACTCGTCTCTATATGAGGCAGCTTGAACATATAGGACATTCAAAGTATGTTTCTCCCTACAACTTGTCGAGCTACCCTCAAGGTTGTATGGACAAACAATTTTGATCCACAAAGTTCGAAAATTCGATCAAACCGTTTGAGTCGAATACGAGTGCATGGGCGATGCAAGACTATGTATCCCAACCGGATCTTGAGACAAGCAACTTCTTGAGCTACACTCAAGATTGCAAAGCTCAAGCGTTTGGATACATAAGTTCCTTGCATAGCTATTTATGTTGATATCTAAATGTGATTTAGAAAAGGAAGAAGGCACTTCGGAAATTCAATTGAGAAAGTTAGTTTAATTTATCATTAGTAGAGGCATAAGTAGGAGGAAATGAAAATGTGACATATTTTGATGTCACGATTTCAGAATGAATTGTTATACAAAAGACGTTTAACACATTTTGACGAATGTCGTCACATTGCTTCTGAAGTAATGTTTTGCGTTAAGTAATTTGTAAATAACTAAATATATATTAAATGTTAATATATAAATACACAAGATAGTAGCAAACTTATATGGTAAAATTAGACTAGGCCGTATCTAGAGATTAAGCTTCACAAGTCACATAAAGAGGGGTCTGACCTCTCGTATTATGAAGTCTACGGACACTTGTGAGTCTTAGCCTCTTAGATACAATGGCCGAAACCCATCTGTGAGACAGTGGGAGAATGAGTTGTCGAACTCAGTCTAGTACATACTGATGTACCTGAGTCTAGATTAACCAAAATAAGTTATTCGTATATTTTATTAAGACACGTGTTCTTGATGAAACACAAGTCTGATAAAATAAAGAACGAAATGACTAAAGTATTTAAACTGATTCGATTAGATCGAATGGTCAAATACTTAGCTAAATCTTGTGTAATTAAAAGAAAATGTGATTTTCTCTCAGATCAAGTCTGTTAACACATCGGTGTGTTAAAAGGTATGAATCACACTTAATTAGATTTAGTGTGATCCATTGTAAGTGACTCTGAGTTAAGTCCTCCCTCTGGGTTAAGTCCCAGATAGTAATGCCTAGGTTTTGATAATGTTCTATAAGGACATTATCAATAAATCAATCGTAAGGAAGTTGTAAAAATACTCGAATCTCGTGAGACGAATTGTCGAGTCAGACATCATAACTGATGATGACTTAGTCAACCTCTAGGATGAAATTCGGAGTAGTAACTCCGATTTAAAACTTGATGAAGGTCCGTGTGCGTAAATAAATTTGAGAATTTAGTTTACGTACCCAAGGAAAATGTTTCCTCACTTACTGCAAGTAAATCTTTAAGTTGAAAGATTGGTGCAGAAAAGAAAATAGTGAAGTACAATAATGTTGGACGGGAACGGTTTTCATCCTAATTTCTTTAAAACGGATTATGATGAAACCGGTTCCGCCAACAGATGTGTACAGATCTACTCGGACCAAAGCCGATGTAAAACGCTTAAGTTGACCGTGAAATTGGAGCATTCACTTATAAGTTCGTTTTTCTAAATATGATTTAGACGGACCAACTTATATGAATTGGCTAGAGAATTTTCAAGGTCAGTGGGAGCGTGTAAATTACATGCGAGACATCAAAGAGATGGAACATATATTTTGATTAAGTAATCAAAGAGTTTGATTATTTATCAGAAATAAATGTGAACCATTTGAAATGACCAATAACTAATTTGAAATTATTATCGTAAGATACGATGAACTGGATAAGATCCAGGGAAATAAAATATTATGGATTCCGACAGACCAAATGAATTATTTGAATGAGATTCAAATAGTTGGTCTGACATTAACATAGAAACCCCTTAAGTCTATAGAGTAGACGGCTTTAGCAGATCCACTCACGAAGGCTCTATCACATGAAGTCGGGAAAAACTTGTGTGTAAAAACGATATTAGATATCGAGATAAATGGGCCTGAGTGCAAGTGGGAGATGTAGGAATATGATGCCCTCGAGGCCATTTATTCCTGTGTGAATAGCACAAACATCTTGTTCGAAATAACAGTAAGCTGTTTGGTAATAATTTATCTAAGTTATTTTATAATTAGATATCGACTTAGGTAAAGTCCTGAGACTTTATGCAAGGTCAAACGGGTATCGAGATGAGTATCTCGATCATGGAGAAACGTTTGACCGTCTGTAGCATAAGTCTGAAATGGTTCGTGGTCGTAGATGTTTCGAGACAAGGATATCGAAACATCGGATAGACCATTGTGTCTTAGTCTTCACCGTTTAGCGGTGGCGGTGATCTCATGATCGCTAGACTTGGCGAAGTCGAAGACGAGACACAGGTGCTCATTAGAATGAGTTCACTGAACGATCCACTAGAGTTATCATATGGTTACATTGACCAATCTGTCAATGATAACTCTGAGTGATGATAGGATAGTTGGTCTTTTGACTTGAGGTCATTTTGACGGACCTGTGCGTGAACGGTGCCATTTAGATCAACTGACCTAGCTTCGAGGCAAGGCCTGTCGAAAGGTCTTTTGATTAGGTGTCACTTGAAACGTACGAGGCGAGTAATGACCAATAGAGGATTCGTCTCTCCCGGTCAATGGGAGTTAGTGTCGTAGAGTTAGTTCGGTCTTTAGTAAAAACTCTGCGCAGAGTATGTTGGAAGAAGTCCAACATTAGTTGACTAAAGATCGATAGAAACTAACCGGAGTCAAGTTATTGGGGTTGACAGTTTGACCGTACCCCAGACTTGAACTACACGACATATTTAAGACGAAGAGACTATAACTACGGAATTCATCACGGAAACAGTCAGGTGGTCCCGACAATACTCATGTCAATGAGTCAACCACATAATGATGATTCCTGAAGCAGGGACGGTAACCACTGCTCGTGGTCACTGCCGTATAGGGCTTCGAGCCCAACCTGTTGTAAGGGTCAGGCTGTAGGGTCTCACACAGAGTGCAACGCTTCGTCTAGTAATAGGTAGAAATTAGTTAGGGAGAATAATTGCATTTTTAATGCAAGGGATGAAATAATTGCATTTGATGCAATATGGTAATTTAAGCTTAGATAGGGACTATTTTGCATTTGATGCAAAAGCGATTAAATGTGTATTAAATTGTTTAAATACAATATTTAATAAAATAAACGCGAGGAAAAGTTCACGGGTAAGACGGGAATGTCCCGGTCTAGACCCAGGTTCGAACGGCGTCCAAATCGGACGCCGGATGATCAAGTTAAAGCCAAAAAGCCCAAAGTATCAGACCCAGGCAGAACAGGCTGCCTGGGCTAGCCCAGGCGCTGCCTGGGCTAAGCCCAGGCTCGGCCTGGGCTAGCCCAGGCGCCTGGGCAAAGCCCAGGCCCGCCTGGGCTCTGCCCAGGCGCGGGCCTGGGCATGCCCAGGCCCGCCTGGGCTCTGCCCAGCGCCTGGGCAGAGCCCAGGCGCGGGCCTGGGCTCGCCCAGGCCGCCTGGGCGAGCCCAGGCGCGGACCTGGGCTCGCCCAGGCGGCTGGACGAGCCCAGGCGCGACCTGGGCTCTGCCCAGGCGCGATTTGGGCAGTTTTGGCATGTGTGGGGCCCACCCATGGGCCCCACCTCTAGGGTTTTGAACCCTAAGTGTGCTGAATCTTTTGACGGCTCGTTTTTGTGAAAAACTAGCCTAGGGCTGATCTTTGGACACTCGATTGGAGGGTCAAACGAACTCCGATTGACGAACCGTTTTTTCCTATGCGTTCACCGTTGAACGCTTGTCGTATTGATAGGTTGTATCAGTCCTGAAGCTCAACGGTGAGTGAGTTAAAATTCACGGAAGTTTGCACTTTGTGAAGTGCAAACTAACTTGATTTTAATTAACTCATCATTTAGTCCCACATCGGATTTTGAGAAAAGGGGAGAGTCCGCCGCCTATATAAATAGGGGTCTCCCCCCTTTCTCAAAACTCGTCCCAAGCTCTAGATCTGAGCGGCTCTCGTAAATGTTGGAGCACGCTCGGATCTAAGCTTAAATTAAATATTTCCCTATCTCCCTAAAATTTCTGCCTTACTCCTGCGGGCTCTAGCAAAGCCTCAAAGGAGTTCGGATTCTGGATCCGAAATCTTGGCGGAGGTTTCACTCGCGTGAAACTTTCTTCGGCGGTTGGTTGGCTCGGCGGCACGGGGATTGATCGCCTCGGGATGCGGAGCGGTTCGAGGAGCGGTTCGGGGAGCGGTTCAAGGAGCGGCTCGGCGTGGGACGGGAGCAGCTCGGAAGACGGCGCGGAACATCTCGCCTGCTCCAGGGCTGAGATTCCGGGTATGTGGTTAAAGTAGTTTATTAGCATTAGTTTAGTTTAATCGCAGTAGGCTAGATCCTTCTTGGGATGATCAGACCCATCCCAAGTCGGCATAGATCTTGGCATAGGGTCTTGGACCTTAGGGCCAAGTTAAAATTGTTTTAACTTGCATGTTAATTTAGTTAACATATTTTTTCTTCCGCTGCTTTTGTTTTCTCTGTCTATGTTCCGTCCGACTTAGGACGGGACTAGAGTTTTTGTGCCCTAAGGGAACGCCCAATATCCCAACAGTATTATTATTGTTGTTCCGTTGTGGTTATAGGGACCTGCTTATGTTTTATTGACGTTTATCGGGTTTGGGGCTTCACAGCTCCACTCCCGTGCGGACCTTTTCACGTCTCGCCTCCATTTTAGGGAAGCGGGTCGTGACAAGTTTTGTTGGTGGCCCATGCAGGTCCTTCTGTAACTGCGATTTTTGGAATGACGATAATAATATTAGAATGTCCAATAAACTAAGTTCGACGTCTGATGTCATAAGCTATGAGTCTAATCTGATTCGTTTTCTGTGTCACTAGATGGCAGGAAGACGTTTCACCCGTGGTGGGGGTAGTGGCGCGATCCCTCATGATGAGGAGCCTGAGCGGGAACCCACCAACGGTGAGATGATGCGGATGATGCTCCAGATGATGCAAGTGCAGCAGGGCGTGCTCCTGCAAGTCCAGAATGCTCCACTTGCTCGAGCTGCTCGGGCTCTTCCGGATGCCCCTCGCTCTGAGTCAGGAGCGAAGCAATTTCAGGAGCTGGGTCCCGCATATTTTGATGGTTCTGATGGTCCTCTGGCTGCCGATGAGTGGATTCGGAACATCGAGGACAATCTGAAGATGGCCAAGATCACCCCGGCTGGATGGGTTGATTTGGCGAAGAGGCAACTCAAGGATAATGCTCGAAATTGGTGGGATGCGGAAGAGAAGATGTTGGTGGAGCCGATAGCTTGGGCTACCTTCAAGGCCAGATTTGAGGGTGAGTTCTTTCCGAAAGCTGCCAGGGAGGAGATGCTGCAGCGTTTTATCGATTTGAAGCAAGGGAGCTCATCGGTGGACATGTATCACCAAGAGTACATGAGGCTGAGTCGGTTTGCACCAAAGATGGTGCAAGACGCTGAGGAGAAGGCTCAGAGGTTCCTGCAGGGACTTGCTTCGGAGCTCCAGAGTTTTGTGACCTCTTCTGACCGGGAGTCTTATCAGAAGGTTCTAGTAGCAGCCAAGAGGCAGGAGCTGCTCGTGAACCAGAGGAGGGGGTCTGTTGTTGGTGCTGGGAAGAGGCCTGTGGAACAGGCGAGAGCTGTGGTTAGACCTGGATTCCGGCCTAATCAGTCCGCTCAGTTTAAGAGGCCAGGAGGGCCTATTCTGAAGTTTTGCCATTTCTGCGGCAAGCCTGGCCATAACAAGGATCAGTGTAGGAAGTTTTTGGGCCAGTGTCTGGTTTGTGGTGATGCTTCCCATGTCGCGAAGGATTGTCGGCATGCGAATCAGCTGTGGAGGGCTCCTGTTGCAGCACAGCCGTTGCAGCAGCGAGTATCTGTTCCTGCTGGACGTGGAGCAGCTCTTGTTCCGCAGGGGCAGGATTTTCGGCAGGCTGTTCCGTCGAGGAGGCAGGCTTTTCTGATGACCGCTGCGGAGAGCGAGGCTGTGGATGAGGTTATCGCAGGTAATCCTCAATCTAGATGTTACTTTCCTAGCTGGTTTTGATTGTTAGATTATGTTGTTTGCTTGAACATGGTTGTTTGCTAGACTAGGGTTTGATTGTTAATTGTTTGTTAGGTGTGGTTTTGGTTTGCACATTTCCTGCACGAGTCCTCTTTGACTCTGGTGCATCGATGTGCATTATTTCTCGGAGCTTCGTGGAGAGGCAATCCTTGTCGACGTCCCCTCTTTCCAAGAGTTGGAATATCGTTACAGGGAATGGCGTGGTCTCGGTGCATCATGGTTGCAAATCTTACTCGTTGGTGGTTTGTGGACGTGAGCTTTTCACTGATTTCATTGTCCACGACATCATCAACTATGATGCAGTTCTTGGGATGGACTGGCTTGCGAGCTTCTATGCTACGATTGACTGCAGGAGGAAGAAGGTGGTGTTCGAGATTCCTGTACATCCAGTTTTTGAGTTCAGTCGTGGTAGCAGTTCGCTTGGTCCTGTCAGATTTCGGGCCAGGCCAGTGGAGGCTGTGGCTATGTAGATGGAGCTGGAGTGGCCAGCTGTGGTGCGAGATTTTGGAGACGTTTTCCCCGAGGAGATGTCTGGTTTGCCGCCTGATCGGGCTTTGGAATTTTCTATCGATCTTGTTCCAGGTGCGCAGCCGATTTCGAAGGCGACGTATCGTATGGCACCTGCAGAATTGGAAGAGTTGCGGAAGCAGTTGGATGAGCTTTTGCAGAAGGGTTATATTAATCCTAGCGTGTCTCCGTGGGGAGCACCGGTGTTGCTGGTGAAGAAGAAGGATGGTTTGCGTCGCATGTGCGTGGACTATCGTGAGTTGAATGCGGTGACCATTAAGAATAAATACACATTGCCTCGCATCGATGATATTTTTGATCAGCTTGGAGGTTCGAGTGTGTTTTCAAAATTGGATTTGAGAAGTGGTTACCATCAGTTGAAGGTGAAGAAGGATGATGTTCCGAAGACAGCGTTCAGGACGAAGTATGGACACTATGAGTTCGTGGTTATGCCTTTCGGCGTAACTAACGCGCCCGCAGTTTTCATGAATCTGATGAACCTGATTTTCTACGAATTTTTGGATAAGTTTGTCGTTATCTTTATTGACGACATTCTGATCTATTCGAAGTCGGAGGAGGAGCATGCCTCGCACTTAAGGACGGTATTGGAGATCTTGAGGAAGCATCGTTTGTATGCTAAGTTTTCGAAGTGCGAGTTTTGGCTGGATCGAGTTACTTTTCTCGGGCATGTGGTGACTGGAGATGGTATTTCAGTGGATCCCGAGAAGATTCAGGCCATTAGGGAGTGGCTTGTTCCGTCGTCTGCGTCTGAGATTCGGAGTTTCCTTGGACTTGCTGGTTATTATCGGCGATTCATTAAGGACTTTTCTCATATTGCTGAGCCGATGACCAGGTTGACGCGGAAGGATGTTGCTTTTGTTTGGTCGGGTGATTGTGAGAGTGCTTTTGGTGTTCTGAAGGAGAGGTTGACGACTGCCCCTATTCTTGTTGTGCCTGATCGCAGCGGTGGATTTGAGATCTTTTGCGATGCTTCTGGCACGGGTCTCGGTTGTGTGTTGCATCAGCATGGGCATGTTATGGCTTATGTGTCTCGTCAGCTTAAGGTTCATGAGAAGAATTACCCGACGCATGATTTGGAGTTGGCTGCCGTTGTGTTTGCTCTTGATTTGGAGGCACTTCCTGCTGAGTGAGAAAGTGAAGATTTTCACCGATCACAAAATCTTGAAGTATATTTTCACTCAGAAGGAGCTCAACATGCGACAGCGTCGATGGTTGGAGCTTATGGTGGATTATGAGATTGATTTGCAGTTTCACCCTGGCAAGGTGAATGTGGTTCCTGATGCTTTGAGTAGGCTTCCAGCAGTGATGATTTTGACCTCGCAGTGGAGATTGCGGCCGGATTTTTGCGAGTCTGGTGTGGAGATTGTTCTTCCGGGAGAGGCTTCTTCGTTGATGTACATGCAGGTACAGTCGACGATCGTGGGTCGAATTAAGGCTGGCCAGGCTGAGGATCCGAGGCTGGTGAGGATTCGGGAGCAGGTGGAAGCCGGTCTGCGGACTGACTTTTTGATTCATGAGGATGGCTCGCTGAGGTTCGGAGCCAGGTTGTGTGTGCCAGCTGGGGATATCAGAGAGGAGTTGATGGTGGAGGCACACAGTTCGCCGTATTCTGTGCATCCTGGTGGCACCAAGATGTACCAGGATCTTCGTCTGAATTATTGGTGGCATGGTATGAAGAGGAGTGTGGCTCGGAGTGTAGCCAAGTGCTTGGTTTGCCAGCAAGTGAAGGCGGAGCATCAGCGTACGGTCGGGTTGCTACAACCGCTTCCGATCCCAGAGTGGAAGTGGCAACACATCACTATGGATTTCGTGACTGGACTACCTCGGAGTCCGAAGCAGAATGACGCGATTTGGGTGATCGTAGATCGATTGACCAAATCTGCGCACTTTATTCCATTCCGAGTGGGACAGTCCACTGAGGCGCTAGCAAGGAGATACATGGATGTAAAAATTCTTTTACTCTCCGTTTTATGTCCTTTTCCTAGTTTGGATAGTGATGTAACGTGAATCGTGCAGGAGGTCGTGCGACTTCATGGAGTCCCCGTGAGTATCGTGTCTGACAGAGACACGAGGTTCACATCTCAGTTTTGGCAGAGTTTGCAGAAGAGCTTGGGTACGCGTTTGAGTTTCAGCACGGCGTACCATCCGCAGACGGATGGCCAGTCCGAGAGGACGATTCAGATTTTGGAAGATATGCTGAGGGCGTGCATGTTGGATTTCAAGGGTTCGTGGGAGGACCATCTGCATTTGGTGGAGTTCTCTTACAACAACAGCTTCCAGGCGAGTATTGGCATGGCGCCTTTCGCCGCTCATTATGGGAGGAAATGTCTATCGCCATTGAGTTGGGATGACGTTGGTGATCGGGAGTTGTTGGGACCTGAGATGATCGTGGAGGCCGTGGAGATCGTCAGGAATATTCAGGAGAGGTTGAGAATTGCTCAGGACCGTTTTAAGCATTGGGCGGATGCTAAACGTCGTCCTTTGGAGTTTCAGCCGGGCGACCATGTGTTCTTGAAGATTTCCCCGAATCGCGGTGTGATTCGTTTCGGGAAGCGAGGGAAGTTGAGCCCGCGATACATTGGACCGTTTGACATTTTGGAGAGGGTTGGCGAGGTAGCTTATCGCTTGGCCTTTCCGCCATCTTTGGAAGGAGTTCACAATGTTTTCCATGTGTCGCAGCTTCGTCGATACATTAGCGATCCATCTCATGCTGTGGATTTTTCGGAGATTACCGTTCGCCCCGATATGACGTATGACCAGCATCCAGTGCAGATTCTGGACAGGCGTCAGAAATCGCTTCGGAACAAGATTGTCAATCTTGTGAGGGTGATGTGGCGACACGGCTCACCTGGAGAATCTACTTGGGAGAATGAGGATGAGATGCGAGAGCGTTTCTCACTTTTGTTTCCGGACTCGTGAGTATTCGGAAATTCCGAGGACGGAATTTTTCTTAAGTTGGGGAGGATGTAACGACTGCTTTTCATGTATCTGGATTTATTATAATATAATATATGTTTTGGTGGATTTTCTCCTCATGTGTGGTTTTCGTCTCCGTAGCTTTCATTTTCGATCGATTCGTCGTATTTTCTCGTTTCTTCCTTAGGATTGTCGATTTCGAAGTATGTCATTCGTGACAGACGTCATAACGGTCGTATCTTACTATTAGATCAAGCCTAGGAGTCTTAGGAATCGATCCCGGGGCCCCGCGCTCCGTATCGGAACTTTTTGTGCTCATTAGCCGGTATAAGAAGGGGCACCGACCGACTAGATGACGATCCAGTCGGTCGGCAATCCTTCTTGGACCGACTAGTTAGCTTTCTAAATTTCTCAGAATTTACTGTTTATCGTTAGTCGGTCTAAGAACGTTGGTTGACCGACTAGGTTGCAAACTAGTCGGTCAGCAATGCTTCTTTAACCGACTAACACATCATCTTAATTTTAGTTGAGTTACTGTTTACTCTTAGTCGGTCTAAGAACGTTCATCGACCGACTAGATGCTAAACTAGTCGGTCAGTATTTGTTCATGGACCGACTAACTCTAAAATCCTATTTTCGTTCAGAAGTTACTGTTTACACTTAGTCGGTCTGCGTTGGTCGACCGACCGACTAGTTGCCAAACTAGTCGGTCAGTGGTTGCTCTTTGACCGACTAACCTGTGTTAAAACCCTAATTTCTGGGCAGCCGCCAGCCCATCCTATTTAAACCCAACCCAAACGTTTTCTTCTTCCTCAACACGACCCAAAACCCTAAAATCTTCCCCCTTGAGCCCCCATCTTCCTCCAAGCTTCAATCCTTCATTCCAAGCCCTAGAATCATCATCCAACCCATCCATCCACTCTATCTACCTCTCATCTTCCCCAAAATCTCACCAAATCCATCAAAATCCCCAAATCCCCCAAAAACCCTAGTTTCCCCAAACTTCTCCAATCTTTTCCAGATCTGATCATAGGGTTCTCCGAAGTGTTTCTTCCGCTTCCTCTCGGTAAGAAATCGATTCCTCTATGTTTTCATAGCCTATTGGTATTTTTATGAAACCCTAATAAAATTTCATGTTGTTTGATGATTGTTCCCCCAAAACAGCGATTTCCCCGTAGATTGGCATCCGTGTGACGAAGTGGTCGTCATCCCCGGTGCTAGGCAAGTGAAACTTGCCACTTAGGGTTTAGGCCATGTTTTAGGCCATTTGCTTGTTGTAGGCGTAAAAGAGGCTAGGCGACGAAATGATACTCTCCTAGGCGCAAATTGGGGAACTAGCTTGACAACGAAGCTAGTTCCGACATTTAGCATGTTGCACAATTACCATGTCATGTTTACTTTCCATTAACGGTACGCAAATTAATTGTCATGTCATTGCATTCTTTAAGTGTTTCTGTGATTGCGTAGCTTTGCTACAAATGCTTGTGTTCCTGGCTCGTGTTCCAGAAGCGGGCCATGTGTTGGTTGATAGCCAATGCCCGAATTGCTTGTTTCCGGCTAGGTGCACCCCTACGCCAAATGTTTAAGAATGCGAGCTCATGTGCGGGGCAACCCCAGGCTCACTAGCTGAGCTCATGTGCGGGGACCCTGGCTCCATTACGTGTGGGTATTGGGGGTAAGAGTTAAACGACCAATCAACTGGGAGTCTGCCCGATCAGCAACTGCAGTGGTAAGGCGTAAACTCTGGGTTTTGGGGTAGATGTTAAGCGGCCAATCAGCGAATGTGAAACCATTCGGCTGTAAGGCGTAAACATCTACAAACAACGTGAATAGTGAATTGATTGAGATTGATAGTAGCTTGGCTACTCTTGTCCTGTCCCGATGATTGCTCTCTTGTACAAATTGTCTTGCCATGTCTTGATTGTGCACTCATGTTATAACTGCCATGTCATGCATACTAAATTGCTAGGTTGCTAGATTGCCTTATTTTCAGTTTCCTTGCCCAAGTCTTTTAGACTTGCTGACATGTGCCCCTTTACTCTTTTGGGTGACACATGTTAGATCCTGAGCCTGAGTACCTTGTTGAGGACGAGGTGTTTGCTGACGCCGAGCCCGAGCTTGTGTTTGACGGGGAGTACGTGGACACTGGGGACCAGTCCTAGTGTTTTCGTTGTGTTTTACTTTTGTTAGTCAGTTGTTTTGTTATCGGTGCGTAGCACCCATACTTTGTTATGTCGTTGCTTTTGTTGACCTTGTTCTGGGCCTTTAGACTCTTTCTTTTAGCCTGGTGGCTTTTCTGGATGTTGGACTTATATTCATGTTGGACATTTCCTGAGATGTGAGATGTTATTATCAGTCTCTCCTTGTATTATTATTGTTGTTCCGTTGTGGTTACAGGGACCTGCTTAAGTTTTATTGACGCTTATCGGGTTTGGGGCTTCACAGCTCCACTCCCGTGCGGACCTTTTCACGTCTCGCCTCCATTTTAGGGAAGCGGGTCGTGACATGATATATGCTCGAGCACTAAAAATTATGTTTTTAAAAAAATCAAAATCGTTGCCCATGTTCTAATAACCCGAGCAACAAATATTGTTGTGCACCCATACCCTCGGAAGGGGAGGAGGAGGAAGCACCAACTCATCGGAATACAATGGATCGTCGAAGACCTAGGACAGATCAGCAACACAACAACCAAACAAAAAACGCTAAGAGAGATATCAACTTTAGGCCGTAGGCCGGCCAAGTGGGAACACCGATGAACTTTATTACGAAAGGAAAGAACAAATACAAATCTTCTTTCCTCGTAGTTAACACGAAGAAGAAGAACACAATGATATGTCCAAAAACTCACTACAATATCTCTCACAGTTGACTCTCACTACAAATTCTCTCCAATGTGTTCCACACGAAACCCTCCTCTAAAACTATCGTATATACCCTTAGGGTCCAAAAGGTGCCATCATTGAGGGGGATGCATCTAGGGATATGAATCCCGACTTTAACGAAGTTCCTATCCTAGTACAGCTCTATGCATTTATTGCGCTGAACCCTAGTAGGCATGCACGCCACACCCTACTAGCCACGTCACATCAAAGTGGGCCCCGCTCCGCTCGATCGAACTTTCCTGAAGACTGAAACGACCGAAGTGCTGACCCAATCTGTTCGACCCACTGGGAGTTCAAACCATAGAGCTGCCAATCCATCTAAGCCGCAGACGCTCACGACCGAAAGTCGAAATGCGCTGTTGAGTCCTATAGCTCGACATTCAACCTACCTGACTTGTGCCGAGTCAGAAGGGTCGGATCCAAGCGCAGACGAGCTATATCGGCACAAGATAGCTCGACTGAATAACCAATGACTCGTCAACACCCAAATCAAGCCAACTTTCACAAATCTTCACCTTGGCGAGATTTAGGCCTCCGTCACACGAACGACCATCCACGCATCGCCTTGGTCGAGCATCATTTTGTGTTGCCCACCTTTTTGCTCCAAAGAGCCAAATGTCCCGAAGGACCAACTGCTCTACCGAGCTACAACTGTCCCATCCTGGGATCAACTGACTCTATCGAGTCACGATGCCCCCTCCTGGGGCTGACTTCAACTTCATCGAGGAACCACATTGAGCAAGTCCAAAAAGTGCTTGAACTTGACTCCAGATACAATCTTTGTCAGCATGTCCGCCGAGTTGTCATTTGTTCCAATCTTCAACAAGTTAATGTCGTCGTCGTCTTCTCCCATATAGTCCCTGACAAAGTGGAACCTCACATCGATATGCTTGGTGCGAGCTAGGAAGACCTGATTCTTAGCAAGTGCACGGCACTCTGGTTATCACAATGGACGTCGTACGTCTTCTGGTAGATGTCCCAATTATCCATCAAGCCCATCAGCCATATCGTCTCTGTCACCGCTTCATTCAATTTCATATACTATGCCTCTGTAGTAGAAAAGGCACCGTAGACTGAAGGATACTCCGCTAACATATTGGAGCACCAGACAGGGTGAAGACGTAGCCTATCATAGATCGCCTCCCATCCAAGTCGTCTTTATAGTTGGAATCAACATAACCGACAGTGTGTGGACCATGAACACTTCGGCTATAAGTCAATCCGACGTCGACTGTGCCATTGATGTATTGCAAGATCCACTGCATTGCTCACCAGTGCTCCTTCCCGGGTTGTGCATGTATCTATTCACCATGCTGATCGCGTGTGATAGATTGTGTCTGGTACATACCATTGCATATATCAAGGCCCCTACCGCAATTGCATACGGTACGCTTGCCATGAACTTCTTCTCTTCCTCGTTCGTCAGGCACTGCTCGACATGGAGCTTGAAGTTAGGTGCAAGCGGAGTAGCTACGGACTTCGTCTTCTCACAGCCAAATCTCTGTATGACAGACTTTAAATAGTGACTCTGTAAAAGATGAACAATACCTCCACTTCGATCTCTTGTGATTTCCATCCCAAGAATCCTCCGTGCTTCCCCAGATTCTTCATCTCAAATGCAGAACTCAATTGAGACTTCATATTTGAATCTCCTCTTTATTTGATGAAGCAATGAGCATATCATCGACATAAAGCAGGAGATAAAAGAAGGACCCGTCATCTAACTCCCGATAGAACAACAATGATTGAAGGGACTGCGAACATACCCTTAATCATCTGTCATAAAGCGTTCGAATCGCTTATACCATTGTCGTGGTGATTGCTTCAACCCATAGAGTGACTTCTTCAGCTTACATGCAAGAATGTCTCTACCCACATATCCATCGGGCTGAGCCAAATAGATCTCCTCTTCGAGTTCTCCATGCAAGAACGCCGTCTTGACGTCCAGCTGCACTAAATCAAGGTCGAACTGAGCAACCAATGCTAATAGGATCCGAATCAAGCAATGCTTCACCACAGGAGAGAAGAAATCATTGTAATCAATGCCTTCTCTCTGTGCGAAGCCCTTCTCTACGAGGCGAGATTTGTAGCAAACATCTCCTGATTTGACACCTTCCTTCTTGGTGTAGACCCACTTACACCCAATTTCTTTCTTGCCCTTCGAAAGCTCCATGAGATCCCATGTGTCATTCTTCGCCAGCGATTCTATCTCTTCGTCCATTGCACTTCTCCACTGCCTCTGGTCTTCGAATTGCTCTACCTCACTAAAAGAAGTGGGAACATCGATACATACTGTGGGAAAAGCGAATGAGACCATCTCCAAGTATCTTGTAGGTCTTCTTATCTCATGCTTCAGCCTCGATACTGCTATGGAATCCTTCGACTAAACGACCCTTGAAGACGAGCTGTCTCCACCAGCTGAGCTTGAACCACCAACTTCACCAGCATCCGTCGGGAGTCCGTCTTCTACAGCTTCGAGTGTTGGTCGATATGAGTCTTCGATCGACCGATGTGGAACCTCAGACACGTTTTCGTAGACCTGCTTCAATTATGCATGTTCGATCTCTACCACTAGTTCATGCTCCTTCTTCAGTAACGCCAACTCATCAAACATTACATCTCTGCTCAGGAGCACCTTCCTATGTGTCGGACACCATAGTCGATATCCATTGACACCATTACCGAAGCCCAAAATGATGGCTTTCTTGACTCAAGCATCGAGTTTGTCTTCCTTCATGGCATAGTAACTCGGACAGCCCCAAACTCGAAGTGATCCATAGTCGAAAACTGGCCTTCCCGACTATAACTCAAATGGAGGTCTTCCTTTCAATACAGTAGATGGTAGCCGATTAACCAAGTAGGTTGCATACGCTAGGGCCTTTGCCCAAAAATCCTTTGATAGGTCAGCAGTTGACAGCATGCATCGAACTTTCTTTAGCAAAATCCGATTTATCCTCTCTGCTACCCCCATTCAGTTGTGGTATACTAGTAACTGTGTAGTGTCTCTGAATCCCTTCCGATCTACAGAACTTATCGAAGAGATCTGACCTATACTCGTCACCGTTGTCACTTCGGAGACGCCTGAGTCGCCGACCAGTCTGAGTCTCGACCAGCTTCTTCCACTCGATAAAAGTGCTAAGAACTTGATCATTTGACTTAAGCAGAAACACCCACACTATGTATGATAAATCGTCGAAGAACGACACAAAGTAGTGTTTCCCTCCCTATGAGGCCATTCTACTCGGTCCCCATACGTCGGTGTGTACATAGTCAAGCGCTCCCTTCGTACTGTGGACGGCCGTCCCAAATGAATCACATGTCTATTTCCTAAACACACAATGCTTGCAGAACTCGATCTTTCCGGCATTGGCTCCCTCCAGACGATCTCCAACGATAAGCTTCTGCAAAGCTTTCTCATCCACATGTCCCAAGCGCATGTGCCACAACAATGAGTCGTCCCTCTCTGCCTCACGAGTCAGAGCCAATGTGCTAGCTACGACCGAACCATCCAAGTAATATAGGTTGCCTCGGTGCTTCCCCTTCATCACGATCATTGATCCTCGAGTCACCCTCAGAGCTTCATTCTCCGTAGTCACTCGACATCCCTTGGCTTCGAGTGAACCGAGCAATATGATCGCCTTAGGTCGAAAATAAATCGTACCTCATCGATGTCTCGTGTAAAACCGTCGCTCATCCTCATCACACCATCCCAATGTGTAATGCCACGTATTTATATATACGAGTATAATATGTGTACTTTGGACGTATTGGTATGTATAGATTTTGGGTAATTTTTCTTAATTTTTATAATAACAAAATTTATTTTTAAAACAATTTTAAAGATCATTTGGATTTTTAATAAAAAGGGTATTTTGATGAAATACTAGTATATGTGAGTGTATATAGTATTAGACCAAGTATTTTTGTTAATTAAAAACAATAAAATTCCTAAAAATCTTAAGGAGACACCTCATCTCCTAATGTGGCAGCATTTCCCAAACTCCACCTAACACCTAGGCCACATGTCACCTAGAGGGAAGAGAGATTTTTGTTTACGAGTGGGGATGGCAAACTTGTAATAGATGACTCCCAATTTTATTCCATTTTCTCTTTGTCTACACTATTCTCTTCGTTTAATAATTTTTGCTTTCTTCCCCAAGCCAAGACCAGGCCGAATGCCCCCTTGCTTCCTACCAAAGCTCTCCTTCCCCCTATGGCCGTGTGTTCCCAGTCCGAGCTTCCCAGGTCCAAAAGGGGGGGGAAAGAAAGAGAGGAAGAGCCTAGGCCGAAATCCCCCTTCCCCATTTCCCTGCCGAATTTCCCCTTAGGCCGAAATCCACATTCCCCCCAAAGCTGCCGAAATTTGATCTCAGGCCAACACAATAGATGAAAGATGAAAGAAATGGAGAAGAGGAATGAAAGAAAGAAAGAGATTTGGGGGAGGATTGAAAGAGAAGTTAGGGTTTTGGGTTTGAGCTTGGGGATTTGGGATTCATGGAGTTCTCATGAAACTGAATGATGGGTTTGCTTCATCATGAGGTAGGAATCAAATTTTCCCTAGTATGTTATTTGATTGTCATTTGTAGAAATAAAAATCTCATCTTTGTTGTATGAATGCTTCTCTTGATTAAAGTTAGCATTTTTATCATTTTGAAATGTTAAAGAAATTAACTCTTTGTTGTATTGTATGGATTACTTGTCAAGATACTCTCTTTGTAGAAATCCATACTCCTTAATTTAGTGTGTTCATGCATGAATGATGAAAATTGTCCTCATTTTTTTGAGTATCTTTATGAATTGGGTGTTAAAGTAAATCTGATTCAAATACCAGCCAATCTGGTCCATGTTTAATTGATGATTTCTGCTATTTTTAACTCAAATAAAAATCTGAAAAAATATATATACACGTTGGTCATGAAATCCCAATCCATGTTCATATATAATTTGATATATGTCCAGTTCAAGTATTAGGAGAAAACTGGTTCTATTGGCAGCATGACAGATTTCAGACTGTTTCGACACTCCGTACTAAAACGGTCATAACGACCATGTTACTTGACGAAATCTGGTGATTTTGGTTGCGTTGGAAAGCTAACTGCAATATCTAAAACTTTCATTCTTTAAGCTCATTGAAATTCTATCTGCGAAATACCTAAAACGACAAAGATTCAGGAGCCAAGAATGCTGTCAAAGAACAGTTTTTATACCATATAGTATTTTGGCTACAATAAATAGCCTAGTTTCTCTAAATTCATGAAAGTTGATATCTGAACTCATAATTTGTGTACCTACAAGTTTCATTTAGAAGCCAAAGCCCAGTTCTAATTATAATTGTAACAATCCGCAGTTAAAGTTGGTATGCCATAAAAGTTAGTATGTGTGCATACAAGAGTATTATTCAAGCCATGCATGTTGTCTCATTCCATAATATGGCTAATTAGTAGTGTTGTAGCATGGATGGTATCTCATAATGGGATTGCTTTATTCAAGTAGGAAACCCTATCCATATACTGTGTTATTCTAATTTCATCCAGATATGTTAAAGAGGTTAGCTTTCTTTATGAATATGCATTCTTTTCATGATATGAAATTAAATCAATATACTATCAAGTTTTATCTAGTTGTTATCATGCTATTGGGTTCATGTTGTTTCAATTAAAGAGATTAGTTCTATTCATGGGTATGCAATTCTTTTCATGTTATGAATTAAATCAACATACTATCAAGTTGTTGTCTTGCTTTAAGTTTCATGATGATTTCTATTGGATTAATGATTTGTCATGATGCCATCCTAGTGTTTGTGAAAATGCCTACATGTAATTAAGTATGAAAAGAGAGTAATATTTTGCATAATTTGGCGATGAGAACTATGGTTGTAAAAATTATAAGTGTTGGAAACGAGAACTAAGGGGCAAATGTTGTGGTTGGAAAAGTTATATGTGTTGGAATGAGAGGAGGTGAAAATGGTGGTTGTTATGTGATTCCTTTTTATACACGTTAATTTTTAATTGAAATGTTAATAAATGATTAAGTCCTCTTTAATGAGGGTGATATGGGGTTTGGGGGAAATACGGGGAAGTGATAGGAGTTAAGGAATGGACAGATGTTATATTTCTCACCCGATGTGTCACTCCCGGAAGGGGGAGTTTGAGAGGGTTAGAGAGGCCGGTGGTGTGCTCTGTTGCACCATGACTGGTAACTGATGGTTTTTTCCGTTTTCCACAGAAAAACCGAGATTTGTCTCACTCTCGTACCTTGCTCCGTTTGGGTAGGGAGTTACGAGAGGCCCCTCCAGTGCCTTGCTGGTTGAGGTACCATTTTTCACCCACCTTGGATGAAGTCCATCTCCTTAGCGTCCTACGATTTACCCAAGTTCCAAAATGCTAACCAATGAATTAATTGTTAACCCTCATTATTCTCGAAGCAATGGTAAATGTATATGATGTTACTTGTGTTCCTTACTATAGTTCTTTTATGTCGTAAACCATTGTTATGCACCTTACCTGTTGTATGTGCACCTTTTTTCCACACTTGTGTAGCTGTAGATCCTTACATTACTGCTATAGCTCTCGTATGCCATGATTAGTTTAGTGTCCATATTAGATGTCATGTTATATCTTCTCCATGCTAATATGCTACTAATGTCTCCTTTGTATGCCATGTTTCATTTAGTATGTTAGAATGCATATGTGTAATATTAGCAGGTTAGTTTCATCATGTTTAACTTGTGGTTATTTTACTTATGTTGCCTCGCTCTCTTGTTGTTTGTACCTTCATTCATGATATGCATTCAATGCTTTATGCCATGATTAGTTTAGTGTCCATATTAGATGTCATGTTATATATTCTCCATGCTAATATGCTACTAATGTCTCCTTTGTATGCCATGTTTCATTTAGTATGTTAGAATGCATATGTGTAATATTAGCAGGTTAGTTTCATCATGTTTAACTTGTGGTTATTTTACTTATGTTGCCTCGCTCTCTTGTTGTTTGTACCTTCGTTCTTGATATGCATTCAATGCTTTATATCATATCCATGTTTCTCTTAGCTCATTCCATGCTCCATTTGCACTTTGCTATGGATGCATATAGAGTAATTGCATTTTCATAATAACATACTAGTGGGAGTTGGCATTCCTACCAGGTCACGCTGTGACGTGTCCCGGTTGACTTTTCAGGTTGGTTCTTGGAGTTGGAGGCCCTTTGGCTTAGTTGATTAAAGTTGCGGGTTTGTGAGAGTGTGTGAGTGACTTGGGAGTGTTGTTGTACCATGGGTGAGGTGTGAGTTTTTGTACCTTGGTGTGAGACGTGGGTTTTATGTTGAATATGAGATTGTATAAGGATGTTGTATAAATAGTTATATGTGTGTGTGTGTGTGTGTGTGTGTGTGTGTGTGTGTGTGTGTGTGTGTGTGTGTGTGATTGAGTTGTTGGTTCTTCTTTGTGTTTTGGGTTGTCTGGAATGCTACATGTACAATCTTAGCAGTGCGCAATGGACCTGCTTGTGTTTGTATTTCGTATTTCTTCTTTCGTAACACTCGCTCTTCGGGTTATCCCGAGGAGCGTATCCCGAGGAGCGTATCCCATGGAGCGGGGCGTTACACAATGCATGTCGTGTTGCAAGCTCGATAATTATAAGCAAGACTATACTCTTACCACCTTTCCTAAAGGTCGTAAAGTACTCTCAATGTGGCGTCATATGGAACGACCACCCACAGTCGAGCACCAACTATCTGACATCACGTCCTCCAAAGCACCGACCAATATATACTCCTCGACCTCAATGCCCTTCGCGACGTTGGCAGTTGCACCGTGCTTCTTCTTCGCCTTCGAACAGTCCCTAACTCAATGTCCTCTTTCTCTATAGAAAGCACATTGGTCCTTTGCCACCTTGCATGGAGGGCCCTTCGTCTTGTCTCTGGACTTAGATCTGAAATACCCCCTTCTATCTCCACCCTTCTTACCACTACGACTTCTTTCGACCGTAAGAGCATCGCTCCAAGCTCAGCTACAGGTGTCCCCATTGTTCTTCATGAACTATTTGCTCGTCATAGCATTGGACACATCTTCAAATGTGATTGATTCCTTACCATAGGTAAGAACCGACATTAAGTACTCATACTCGATGGGTAGAGAGTTAAGTAGAATCATTGATTTGTCTTCATCATCGACCTTCACATCTACGTTCCTTGGATTGGTGAGAAGTTTGTTGTAGTAGTCAAGGTGTTCCTCGATAGAAACCCCCTCGGCCAACATCAACCCGAAAATCTTCTTCTTTAAGTATAGCTGGTTCTGGATGTTCTTCGTCATGTACTTGTTACCGAGCTCCTTCGAGAACTTGCTTGCACTTATCTCCTCCATGTATAGGTATTTTTTTCTCTCCTTCGATAAATATAGGCAGATCATACCACATGCACTCCATTTCAAAGTTCTCCACTCCTAATCGGACATGCCCGTGGCTTCTCATCCAATGCGATATCTTGACCAAGTTGGTTCAAGTTATCCACGAGTTCACATCTCCACATACTGAAGTTGATATTTCCATCAAATTTCTCAATTTCTAACTTCGTATTAGACACGATAGTCTGAGTCGATGAAGAATACCCAGAAGTCGATGCCTTTGAGGAATTGTCATTGCCACCACTACTCATCTTTGCCTTCTACGTTGATCTCTGACACCATATAGCTCTGATACCAATTTTTTGTGTGCACACGCTCTCAGCAGAGGAGGAGGAGGAAGTACCAACACAACAGAATACATAGGATCATCAAAGACCGAGGACAAAGATCAACAACACAACAACCAAACGTGAAAAGCTAAGAGAGATAGCAACTTTAGGCCGTCGTCCGGTCAAGGGGAAACACCGATGAGCTTTATTACGAAAGGAAAGAACAAATACAAATATTCTTTCTTCGTCTAACAAAGAATAAGCACATAATGATCTCTCCAAAAACTTACTACAATATCTCTCAAAGTTGGCTCTCACAAATAGTGGCTCAAATTCTCTCCAATGTGTTCCACACGAAACTCTTCTCTAAAACTACCTAATATACCCCTAGGGTACAGAAGGTGCCATCATTGAGGGGGATGCATCTAGGGATACGAATCCCGACTTTAACGGAGTTCCTATCCCGATACAGCTATATGCATTTAATGCACCTAAACTTAGTAGGCATGCACGCCGCACCCTACTAGCCATGTCACGTCCAAGTGGGCCCTCCGCTCGACCGAACTTCCCTGAAGACCGAAACGACTGAATTTCTGACGCAAGCTGTTCGACTTACTGGGAAGTCCAATCGTTCGACCCACTGGGAGGTCGAACCGTTCGACCCACTAGGAGGTCGAACCATAGAGCTGCCAATCCATCTGAGCCACCGACCTTCACGATCGAGAGTCCAAATACACTGCTGAGTCCCAAAGCTTAGCATTCAACCTATCTGACTTCTGCCGAGTAAGAGGGGTCGGATCCAAGCGCAGATGAGTTATCTTGGCACAAGATAGCTCGACTGAATAACTAATGACTCGTCAACACTGAAATCGAGCCAACTTTCATAAATATGACGCTTAGATCTATCACCATAATCCCTACCATCATATTAGTTCCTCGGTTTTTTAAAACCCAAGCAACAATTTTGATCTTCTTTTAGAACTAGAGCAACATTGGTGTCAAGAAGGAAGTGGGAGGCAGCTGTAGAGACGAGGCAGTTGGAGGCAACGTTACAACGGGAGCGATGGCATGATATGGATGAGGAAATGTAGAGTGTTGTGACGAGAGAAAGGGTAAAATTAAAATTCTACTGAGAGAATAGGAATTAAGATAATGGCAAACTTGTACATAAAATGTAACATCTTCGGTAAAAATGTGTAAGGTAATTAGCATTACTTGACATGCATATGGAAAAGACCAATGGACATGTCGAAACATCTTTCAGAAAATAAAAAAACAAGTTCCAAGAGACTAGTTAAGGGAGTGCACAGGTACAAGTTGTTGGGGTTTTGACGCGTGTCTGCACGACAGAAACTGACGTATAGCGACCAAACAAATGTCTAAGTCATGATCTTATAGGGAGATTCAATAGTAGCAGATATCTAACCAACCAAAACAAATATAAAATCAACTAAAAAAGAAATCAATATATCAAGAACAGAACGACACTGAGTTTACCCTGGCTCGGTTCGCTGTCGGTGCCTATGTGTAGCTTCCCATTGACGGTTTTCACTAATATAATCAGAGTACGTACATCTGGCTCCTGCAATCTTCTTCAACACATGAGAGCACAAAACAACTCCCAACTAGGAGTTCAAACTCTTCTCACAAGAAGAAAACACAAAGCTCTCTCAACCCGAAAAGAAAGATCCCAAAATAATAGTACAAAGAAAACCGATGCAATCAATCTCCAAGAACACGTGAAGAAGAACTTTGATAATGATTAGCACATGTGCTTTTCTATCTTCTCTCTAATCAAAACAGACCCTAGAAAAAGTTTAAATAGCCTCTGGAGTCGTGTGGAGTCGTGGCCATCCGATTTGATTAACGACCCACATCAAATTCCACACCAAATCCAACTTGCGTTGTCAAGCATCTCGCCCAGTGAAGTTAGATGCCTGAACCAACCGGCTGGCTTAGACTGTAGAATTATCAAGAGTTGTGAGAAATTACATCATAAGCCATCCAACCATCTAAAGGCACCTAGTCAGGCGCCTGGTCATAGAGAGTCAGTCGTCTGATGTGTCTATTTTCTGATACATTGCTTGGAGCGGTAAGAGTCAAGCATCTGATCCTATACTATCAGGTGCCTGATGATAGTAGAAAATTCAGTGGGATTTTCAAGAATAAACTTCAACAGTTTACCTTACTTCAAACTTCAACCAAACATCAAACAGCTCTACCTTGAACATGAACCTACCAACCTGCTATTAGGAACCATGCCTTGTGGTGCATCAATGCTCCATGAGATTCTCCAAGCTCAAGAACTTCTTAAGCTCGAAGAATTGTACCATCCTCGACACCCTGCTTGTGACGATCTCTGTCTCTCTAAGGTTGACTTCGTGACTTTATGCTTCATCATCGACTAAATTGCCACCGCACCTGTGTCTCTCGAAATGCCCGAAGTCGATCCATGGCCGTCCTTCACAATAGTCGCCTGAGTTGAACCGTCTCTACCCTCTAAGGAAGCACCGAGCACTGTTGTCCATAAACATGAATTGAGATCACCTTTTTCATGCAGCTTTGACATCATCAACTCCCTGCCTTTGGATTTAACCCTCCAATAGGTCTTCTGGATGGCATAAAATATTACACGCTAACTCCCAAGTATAAAGGTCGCCATGTAGTAAAATTCATAGTGACCCTAGGGTCAAACGTGGGGAAAACTTGTTAAACTATTGCAACAATGATTGATCTGGGAAAAATTAATCAATGTGAGTAACACCACCCTTGAGGGTGAGGGATTATTGGCTGAGAATTTGTCGCAAACTACGATGTAAACTACTTAAAGCGAGGAGAGTTTGGTGGAAGTATTCACAATGTAGGAAACTTGTGTGGTGCATGGCTCATTGAAGTAATTAGGCGTATAAATATCATCTCGATCTATAACTCAACTAATCATCTGGTTAGGGCATAACAAATCAGAAAATCTAGCATTCATGAACAAATGTAGGTGTAAAATGTAGTAGATGGATCATCAAAATATTAAGCAAGCAAGCACAATGAGATTCCCCTCGGTTTCTCTCACTTCTTGGGGTTTGCTCTCTTGGGACTTAACAGACATCAATATGAAATGATGATCCAACATACATAAGAATGAAAATGTGCAAGAGAATCAAGATCCAAAGCCTACCACACCATCAACTACACTAACACCACACAAGAGAGAGTTTAACTATTCATCACAAAGAAGGAAAACATTTTTAATCTCAAAAATAGCATCAAAGACTTCATATATGAGATCAAGAAGATAATAATAAGCAAGAAAAAAATATTTTTTTATACAAACCACCTTTGTAGATGAATCCTCGTTGCAAGCTTCTCCTACATTTGGTTTTCTCCTTCCCCAATCTCCACTCCTATTGGCTCATGAAAAATCTAAAAGATGATTGGTTTAACTTAAAAAGTGGTGACTATTTATAACCCTCTCCCCTCATACAATCTGCACCCTTGGATCCAAGATCAAAGGGCACAATCTCAATAGCTTAAGTATTGGATTCGGTCGGGTTGGAAGAAAGAGCTATGAAAAATCATGCTCAAAAACAGTAGCTGGCGATGGGTGCAGAGATCAGACTTCTAGAGTGAAGGCTTCAGACATCTGGTTGCTCAGCCGCTACAAGAGGAAGTCGGTCTCTCAACCGCCTAGTCGCTCGTCTGCTCGTCTGGTCCAGTCGGTCGCCTTGACTTGGGATGGTTGGGTCAGACGTATGGTCACATTCGTCTAGACGTCTGGTTAATTAGGATTTTGGCTTGCCTTGAGTAGCCAGGGACTTAAGAAAGATCTCTCAGCCATCTTGCATGTCTGTGTATCAGCTGCTTAGATGGATCAGATGTTTGAACCGTCTTCTTCAGACGTTTGATCGGCTTGAGTGGCTTAAGCTGCAATATTTTTCCAACTCCCTGTTTTTTTGCCAATCTTTTTTCGACTAAACAGTCCTCTAATGGGGGCAACCAGATGTCTGGTAAGACTCCATCAGTCATCTGAACTCCTGAAAAAAATGCAGAAATTCGATTTCATCTCATAAAATTTTATAAAAATATACGTTGTATTCAGCAATTTATAAACTTCATCAGAAACCATTGGAATGCAAAAATAATCTTTGAAAATGATGTTTTTGTGCATAGACAAATAACAAGCTCTAATTTCACATGATGTTCTCATAACAACTATATTAGAGGCTAAATGAGTAATATATATGCACAAAACGCAAGCATATGAGGGGAAAAATATGCAATATTTTACCACAATCATCTTCAGTACAGCACCGTCACAAACTCTGTGAGATCCTTTACTCATGTTCATCTCTGAACCATTGGTTCTACATACTCCAGATGATGCCTTTGACGTACTGCCCCTCACCGGCTGTGAGCCATGCCACCTACACCATCTCTGTGGGTCCTCACTAATGTATTATGGTCGCTCTACCCTAATTCCCAACTCCTCCTTGCATCCAACAATAGATCCTGCTGAAGACTGTAACTTTACCCTGAAGCCACATGCTGCCTTGTAGACATTTCTCCCTTCAGGTCCAATCTGAGCCGCACATGGAGTTGTGCCACAATGGGATGTCTCGTGAACTCTGTCATCTGACGATCCCTCGCTGCACACCGCAGCTATCTCATTCTGCAACTGAAATTTCTTTCTTGTCACGGCCTCACTATGAGTCTCAACTGCTCCTCCATTAAAGCTCTCTGGTGTGCTAGACCACTGATTCATCACATTTTGTCCTTGAAGCTTATAAAGTTTGCATACCTTCTTTGTCGCCATTACAAGCGACCTCTCTTAGAAACTTACAATCGCTCTCCCCTGAGCACCACGCACCACCCGACACTTGTCAAGGCTCCAAGAGATATAATATTTCGTTGTATCCAACAATATCTCTAACACCTGTGAGTGTCCTAATGGATCTATCGTGCATCTTGAATCGCACTATATCGACCCCTGACACTTTAGACATAGCTCCATTTCCCATGTACACATCCGCCTGTCTCTAGGAGTATATGTCATGAAGTGACTCCGTAACGGAGTCATATAGGAATTGCACCCTGAATCAAGAATCCATGAAGCTTGTTTATCATTCAACAAAGACACAGCTAACATATCACCATCATCAATATCTGTGTATGCACAACCAAATGCTGCTACATGCTGAGCAACCTTTTTACCTTTAGCCTTCAACTATAGGCACTTGTTCTTCCAACGTCTTGGTTTCTTACAGTAATAGCATATCTGGTCGTCACCACCTTGACCATTCCACTTAGGCATTCCTGTCTTGGATCCGGGCTTGGATCGCCCACCTGTATAGTCTCGCATGCTTGAGCATAGCCTTCACCCTTGTACACCAGAGACTAAAGCTATTCTTTCATGTGAACTTTTCAATCTTGTAAACAACTGATGAATATACCTTTTCCATTATGTTCTCTCTAACAACCTGAATGCTACGATACCACTTGTTGGGGTTCTGACAATGATGCTTGTCTGCGCAATGGAAATTGACGTGTAGCGACCCAACAAATTGCTACGTTGCAGTTTAATAGAGATAGACAATAGTACCATATATCCATCCAACAAAATAAATATAAAAGAAACTAATCAAGAAAGCAACAAATCAAGCACAGCACGACATCGAGTTTACCATGGTTCGCCACGCTAACGGCGCCTACGACCAGCTTCCCGATGACGATTTCCACTAATATGATCAGAGCAAGTGCATGCGACTCCTTAAATTTTCTTCAACATACGAGAGCACCAAATAACTCACAACTTGGCGTTCAAACTCTTCTCACAAGAAAAAACCCACAAAGCTCTCGCAAACAATCTCTCAACCTGAAAAGAAAGATTCCCAAAAGAGGATTACAAAGAAAATCACTCACCAAACCGTGCAATCAATCTCCAAGAATGCACGAAGAAGAACTTTGGTTATGGCTAGCACACGCACTTCTTCTATCCTCTCTCCTGTCAAAAACAAACCTTAGAAAGGGTTTAAATAGACTCTGGAGTCTTTTAGAGTCATGGCCGTTCAATTTAATTAACCATGAAATCGACGACCAAGATCAAATTCCACACCAGCTGTAACTTGTGCCATCAGGCGTCTGACCCAGTGAAGTCAGACGCTTGAATCAGTCGACTGGCTTAGACTGCAAAATTCCCGAGAGTTGTGGAAAATTACATCATATGACATGCAACCATTTGAATGCACCTAATTAGGCATCTAATACACAGTCAGGCGTCTGGTCATAGAGAGTCAGGCGCCTGATGTGTCGGTTTTCTGATACATAGGTTGGAGCGGCCGGAGTTAGGCGCATGATCATATACTATCAAGCGACTGATAACTGCAGAAAAATCAATGAGAGTTTGAAGCATAAACTTAAACACATGGTACACAGATATCTGATTGGAACCTACCCGAACGGGTAGGTTCTGAGTAGATACATGTTAATTCTAGGTAGGTTCTGTGTAGGAAAATTAAGAGCAGGTTTCAACCGGTTACGGTTCCAGATCCCATGTATAGGAAACCAATAACCGGATCCAGAACTGGTACTCGAAACCGGTCCCCAATTATTTTATTTTTGGGTTTTTTTGCATATCTGTCCCTTAAATCTTGCATATTTTGATATTTGCCCCTCAAATCTTGGTATTTGCTCTCAAGTCCCTTAGATTTTAAACTTGTAACCTTAATAGTCACTCTCTCTAAATTTCTGTTAAAAACTAACGGAATGGGAATATTCCGTTAGATTAAGGGGTTAATTGGGAGTTAGGGTTAAGATTAGGGTTTGGGTTAGGGTTAGGAGGGGAAAGGGCGGCGCCCCCTCCCCTCCGCCTCAGACGAGGCGGAGGGGGAGGGGGCGCCGTCCCCTTCCCCTGTTTTCTCGGGGAAGGGGTGGCGCCCCCTCCCCCTCCGCCTCGTCTGAGTGGCGCCCCCTCCCCCTCCGCCTCGTCTGAGGCGGAGGGGGAGGGGGGCGCCGCCCCCTCCCCCTTCGCTGTGTGAGGGGGAGGGGGAGGGGGTGCCGCCCTGCCCCTGTTTTCTGGGGAGAGGGGCGGTGCCCCCTCCCGCTTCGCCTTGTCTGAGGCGTAGGGGGAGGGGGCGCCGCCCCCTCCCCTTGTTTTCGGGGGGGAGGGGCGGCGGGGAGGCGCCCCCTCCCCTTGTTTTCGGGGGGGAGGGGCGGTGCGGCCTCCCCCTTCGCCTCAAACGAGGCGGAGGGGGAGGCGGCGCGGCCCCCTCCCCCCTTTTTTGGGTTGGATAATTAACCCTAATATTAAGGGGGATTTAATAATTAATTTAAAATAATTTCTTAATTAACTAACCATAATCCTTAATTAATAGTTAATTAATATAATATTTTAACAGAAAACAGGTTGGAGGGACTATTAACGTTAACGTTTAAAATTTGAGGGACTTATGAGCAAATACGAAGATTTGAGGGGCAGATTTCAAAATATGCAAGATTTAAGGGACAAATATGCTAAAACCCCCTTTTTTTTTATTTTTTATAAATAGTATTTATATTATTTAATTGATAGTATATACCCGACACCCTTCCTCAGTTCCTCATCCTAATATATATCATTATAAATTTAAAAAAAATAAACGGAGCTTCAATATTATTGTGTTAGTTATATACGACTAGACTTATGATGATGTATCAGTTCTATTTAGGGGTGTGCGGGTCCGGGTACCCTGTTTTTTTGATGTTACCCGGACCCTACCCGGTAAGGGACCGGTTCCTAAAATTTGGACCCGGAACCTACCCAGTTGGACGCTATACCCGGACCCTACCCGGACCCTATGGTTCCGGGTAGGTTCCGGGTACCCTGTAAAAAAAATCTAGTTTGTGATGCATTACGAATAATGATTTCCAAATGATCTGTGCATGACAATTACCTCAAATACACATGACTAAAGACCAATCTGGAAGTAAAATATTGTCTCTAGTCTCTTTCTTCAGTGATAAAGGTATACTGATCCGTCATTTCTACTAGATACAGCTAGACATATGGAAGAATGATTCATGTTTACCTCTACTGCTCTTTTGAACGCATAAGAGAACAATATGATCTTTGATTCAAATGCATTGTTTGATGAACTTACGCGTTGCTCAGAACTTCAGGATGCAAGTTGTACTCCCTAACATTATAAGTTCAAATTAGATACATCCAGGGTGGATCACTCTTATATATGTTGATCATTAATATTATAATATGTAAAAAAATTAAATATATAAAATATCGGTTCCTGTTCTGGGTACCCGTTCCCAATAAATGGGAACCGGAACCGGACCCGATACCCGTCGGTTCCTAATTTTCCTACCCGGAACCTACCCGGAACCGATAACTATCTACCCAGAACCTACCCGTTCGGATAGGTTCCAATCGGGTATCTGGGTACACTGTACCCATGCACACCCCTAGTTCTATTAACTCTAATAGACATAACAGTGTATATATATCTTTTTCGATTTTAATTTTTTGTAACATGTTTTTCCATTTATCCATTTATCCATGCAATAGAAAGGCCGTGAAATTTTAGTTGAACGAAGCGAGATAGATGGTGACAAGTCAATTAGGCCCCAAAATAAATTAAAAGAAAAGGCGCCATTATACATTAAATCACTACTTGGAGAATACATTTCTCGACCAATTACAACTTCTGATTCTGAAACAATAATTTATGCTTGTACATTTATTCCTTAATTTGAACGAGAAGACGACGACCAAGAGCCAAACCAAACCCGCAAGAAAACTAAAAGAAGCGAACCCACGAAAGCCCTTAGCCTAAGGATAGTCCTGGGCAACTGGGGCGAAGGAGTCCACGATGAAGATGTCGCCGTAGACCAGCCCGGCCAGCGCACCTCCAACGAGGGGCCCTACCCAGTACACCCAGTTTCCGGCAAACTCTCCGGCAACCACAGCAGGCCCGAAAGACCGAGCTGGGTTCATCGACCCACCGCTGAAAGGCCCGGCAGCCAGGATGTTAGCACCGACGATGAACCCGATGGCGATGGGGGCGATGGTGCCGAGGGAGCCCTTCTTGGGGTCGGCAGCGGTGGCGTAAACGGTGTAGACAAGGGCGAAGGTGATGATGATCTCCATCACAACTCCCTCGAGCTCGCCCATCCCCGCTGCCACTCCGTGTGTCGGGATCGCCTGCATGCAGTTAATTAATTACGTGTTCAGTCCATATTATATATGCATGGGTTACATTAGTTGTTTCAGAGCAAGCAATTCTGCTGTCGTGGTTAAGTTCAAGAATCACACCTTTACGCCAGTGACGAACTTGAGGAGGAGGCAAGCAACGGTGGATCCAAGAAGCTGAGCGATCCAGTAGAAGATGCCGGTGATGATGGTGATGTTTCCCCCTATTGCGAGGCCCAGGGTGACCGCGGGGTTGAGGTGGCCACCGGAGATGTTGGCGGCCATGGAGACACCCACAAAGAGAGCCAATGCATGGGCAATGGCAATGGCTACAAGCCCAGCTGGATCCAGCGCAGCGTCGGCAGTCAACTTCCCTGCAGATTGAAGATAAGCACACATAATTAATTAAGCAGAGCAGTACTGTGTTTAGTAATTAGCAGCGCAATCGACTGCGATATATATAAGTCTTGGTACCATAAGCGATGGCGGATCCGACGCCGGCGAAGACGAAGAGAAGGGTAGCAATGAACTCGGCCAAGTATGACCTCAGCGAGGCGGCGCTGAAGGAGTCGCCGATGCTCCCTATTGCAATCTTCACCATCTTGTTTCCGATGCCGGGAACTTAAGGACGGGCTTTTTTCTTTTATCAATCGGCTGCAAAGTAATTCCCTTAAACTTGTACTCTGAACCGATTCATTTCATGGGCTTTATATATGAATGAAATTGGGCATCCACAGCGTCGTCATGGGCCCATAAACGACTTAATTAGTCGGGATTAGTGTTTAAATTAAGATTTGGGCGGCGAGAAAAAGCTTAATAACAAGACAAGAGGCGGAAAAGAGGAGGATTAGGTGAGTGAATAGAGAATGGCAATGATTTTAGCGTCATTTGATTGAACAGGTAGGCTCTATTTGGGTTACATTAATTATATACACGAGAATCTGGGGCGGCGATGAAACAGGACGAATAAGAAAACTCTACAACTAGGAATGAGGGGGGCACCACGGGACACACATTTTAATTTTAATTTTAATTTTAATTCCGTCACAACACACAAAAAGTCGGTTGTTGCTGAAAACGACTCATGTTGAGGCTCGAGGCTTTTGTACCTCTCACCGATAAAGTGATAACTTTTTTTAGTCATTTCCAGCTGGATAGCGGCAGAGGCGGTGGGCCGGCGTCACGCCTATAGCAACCACCAGTGGACCGGCCCGGCCATGGCCTCTTTTATAAATCGTTGAAAGCAAAACAAAAATTCCTAAAGGCTTGTTTGTTTGCTCAATTGTGGACTGTATAGTTTTGACGGTGTTTAATGTTGTATTTTTTTAATGAACAATTATTTTTTTGTTTGGCTAAAGAAAAATATGGTTAGAACCTGGAGTTTAAGACAAAAATTCTTTCATGGCCCTTTTTTGATGGTTATGATAAGTTAATCAATAAATTTAAGGATAAACTTATGTGTGGTTGTTAACCGTCACTTGTTGCCTTGATGATCATGGCAGAGATTGATTATGTATATAATTTTGCCTTTTTACTTAAATAACTCTGCTGACGCTTTTTAATTAATTAGGAAACCTTATCTGTAGACGGTCTGCAGTGGACTATCTCAGGCTGACGATCAAAATGCCAGGATGGATTGCTTTGAATTTCGCGCGACGAAGGTGAATGGGAAAGAATACTATGCATGCGTCTAAGTTAATGTTTTACATTTAGCAAGAATTTCCAAGACCGTAATGGATACAGAGACGACATAACTCGTAATAACTCGAAAATTATCATACTCATGCATCTTATGATATTGATACAACCATGGGCCGGCCTAGAGACCACCCAGCCATTTGTCTCGTGTCGACAAACACAGTAAGGCCCGCAACTTTGGCCCAGCAATCCAATAGCCATCACGTGTGGCCAGTCACCTCCGCATTCAAAGCGACAGCTCGACTCATCGTTGGGCTCCTTCAGTTAATGGGTCCGCTTACAATCCAGGCATCCAATGATTGACCGTTAGCTCGTCATCCATGCCGACAGCTCAGGTCAAAGGCAATAAAGTGTCATAAATGCCCGGACGTTACAGTCGAATGACTTTCACAAAACCATCGCCTATAAATAGTCTCTCCAACAACAAGAGATAGGACGACTCTCTGAGAACTCATGCTCAGGTACTCGCATACTCAGTATCTACTCCACCAAACTTTACATTTCCTCCATGTCTTGGCTCGAAAACTAGCAAACGACCTCCTAACAGGTCAAACATAGTTCCACCGAGCCTCCTTTGAGTCATCTACTGACTTAAGCATCGGAGGGAGTTAGGTCGGACAATAGATCTACTCCCTGACTCCTTATGTTGCAGGCAACCCAGAGAGAGCTCGAACCCGACTCACAGAGCTCAGATCAAAGCTCATTCAGGTGGTGGTTAGCTCGTCAGGTGTCCAGTCAGCAGCCTACGACATCCTACGTCAGATGCTATGTCCAAATCATCTTCCAACAACGTCAGCATTGAGAAGATGCCCCGAAAATTTTGGCGTCGTCTGTGGGAAACGAGTCGACATCTATGTCATCATCCACACTGACAATGACTCGTCCCACAACTCTAGGGCCTAAGAGGCCAGTCACTACAGGGACAACAGAAAGTGCATCGCTCTCCGTGGATCCCAATACTGCTCTCTGAGGAAAATCAATCATAGCACAACCCACGACCAGAGTCATTAATGTGATTTCTGGAGGGCCAGCGTCGAATGGTCTATAATCTTCATCTCGAAAGTCTTATGTTCGAAGAGTGATGACCACGAATGTGGGTCAGAAGTGGCCAAGGAATGCTCTGCCACCTATCTGTTTCTCGGACGAATACCTGGAAGTAGTCGAGCTACCACATGCTGACACAATTGTCATCAGCGTCGTCATAGACTCAACCGAGGTACGGCGACTACTCATTGACACTGGAAGCTCTTGTGACATACTGTTGTTGTCGATTCTGGAGAAGATGTTGTTGAGCTCGTCTGACCTAGAGGCTTGCTCTGGCCCCATAGTTGGTTTCAAAGGGCATGCTGCTCTGATTGCGAGTATGGTCAGCTTGCCAGTCACACTTAGAGAGCACCTACAGTTGGTCACCCGCATGACGAAGTTTATAGTGGTGAAGATCAGCTCGGTTTACAACGAGACCATAGGTCGACCGCTTCTTAACTCGGTTGAGGCTGTGGTCTCCCCTTTCCACCAAATAATCAAATTTCGGACTCCCCAAGGGGTTGGAAGAGTAAAAGGCAGCCAAGCCCAGTTGAGGTCGTGCTACCTCCTTTCCACCAATGGGGCCGAGAAGAGATATCTAGTGGACTTCCTTGATAGCATGGAGCACTTGTTGACCATCGACCAGTTCCAGTCGAGGAGCCCAAGCTGGTCCCGGACTCGAATGAGGTAGGGAAGACTGTGTCAGTGGGGTCGGGACTTGATCTCGATTGAGAATCTAATCAGCTTCTTGAAGGTCAACGTAGATGTCTTTGCCTAGAAGCCAAATGACATGCTAGCTGTGGACCCCCAGGTGATCACACATGAGCTACACGTCGATCTAACCTTCAAGCCTTTTCAAACATTAGAAGAGGAACATTGGAGGCGAGAAGATGAGGGTGGCAATTAAGAAGTAGATCGGCTATTAGAGGCCAGTTTCATCAGAAAAGTCTAGTATCCAGATTGGCTGGCTAATGTTGTGATGGTGAAGAAAGCAAGCGGCTAATGGTGGATGTGCTAGACTTCAATAACATCAACAAAGCTTGCCCCATAGATAGCAATCCCCTAACTCGGATCGATCATCTCGTGGACAACGACTTGGAGTATAAACTATTGTGCTATATAGATACTTTCTCTGGCTATAATCAGATCCAGATGGCTCTTGAAGACGAAGAGAAGAGATCATTTATCACAGACTGAGGCATCTTCTGTTACAAAAAGATGTCTATTAGAGTGTATGACCCGAATCCGGTTTTGTGACCCGACCCGAAGAGCTCGCGGTGCGACATTTAATGCGAAAATTTTTCAGGGCTCTGTGGTAGTAGCGGAGGGATCGGGCCGATAAGCCAGAGACCGTAGCCCACCATTGAGCCCACCGGGGGTGCGGGGGGAGGAGCCCCCGTGGTATGGACCTTTCTAATTTTGCCCATATAAATATGATGTAATCTAGGATTTCAGCTTTTAACCACTTTTTTTAGCCGCCGCACTTCTCCTCCTTTTTTGTACCAGATCTTTGATATAGTGAATTTCTCTCCTCTGCCTATGGTTTTTCCCCGTTTTGATGTTTCCACGTAAATCTGTGTGTACTTTATTTGTGTTTTTCATTGTCTGTTCTTGATCAATCTCGTAACAAGTGGTATCAGAGTAAGCTTCGATTTTTTCGCTAATGGCAACAATGAAATACGACATTTCGCGTTTGGATCGCAACACCAGATTTTTGCTATGGCAGGTCAAGATGCGGGCTGTTCTCGTGCTGATGGATTTGGACGACGCACTGCTAGGGTTTGATAAGATGCCCTCGCCTTGGACGCTAGAGAAAAAACATCATAAGGATCGAAAGGCCCTATCTCAGATTCAACTTCATCTGTCGAATCAGATTTTTTAGGATGTTTTGAAGGAGAAAACCGCCGGTGCATTGTGGTTGAAGTTGGAGCAATTGTGCATGACGAAAATTCTAAGCAGTAAACTGCATCTGAAGCAGCGATTATATTCTCACCGTATGTCTGAAGGTATGTCTTTTGATGAATACTTAACTATCTTTAAGGAGATTGTTTCTGATCTTGAGACATTGGAGGATAAGTATGATGAGGAAGGTTTAGGGTTGATTCTATTGTGTTCGCTGCCTTCTTCATATATGACTTTCAGAGATACTATTTTATATAGTCGTGATACTCTAACAATAGATAAAGTTTATGATGCTCTATTCTCCAAGGGGAAGATGAAGAGCTTGTGACAGGATCTGAAAGTCAGGGAGAGGGTCTTATTGTTCGAGGGAGGTCACAGGAGAGAAATTCAGGAGGTGAGGTGAGAGGCTGATCGAAATCTAGCAACAGAGACAAGATCTGCTGGTACTGTAAGAAAAATGGGCATATAAAATCTGAATGTTATAAGTTGCAGAATAAGAATAAAAGAGCTGCTTACAATCAGAAAGGGAACCAACAGGAAAATTCCGGTGAAGCCGGTGCTGCTGAAGATAATCCCAGTGATGGAAAGATACTAGTTGCTTCTGATAGAGACTCCAAACCTTGTGAGGATTAGATTATTGATTCAGGTTGTACATTTCATATGTGTCCTAATCAGGACTAGTTTTCAACATATGAAACTGTCTCTAAAGGTGCAGTGTTGATGGGAAATAATGCATCTTGCAAGGTAGTTGGCATTGGGACGGTCAGAATTAAGATGTTTGATGGAATTGTCAGGACACTTAGTGAAGTGAGACACGTTCCAGATCTGAAGAGGAATCTTATATCCTTAAGTACTCTTGATTCTAAGGGTACAAGTACACTGGTGAAGGTGGAGTCTGAAGTTTAGCAAAGGTGCCCTTTTTGGAATGAAAGGGCAGAGAAGGTCTGCAAACTTATATGTCTTGCAGGTTTCTACAGTTACAGGTGATGCAGCAGTTACTACACCTTGCTTGTCAGATGATGAGATTACTAGATTTTGGCATATGCGTCTTGGACATACGAGTGAGAATGGAATGGCTGAATTAAGCAGAAGAGAACTTCTTGATGGTCAGAGCATCAGTAAATTGAAGTTCTGCGAACACTGCGTTTTTAGGAAGCAGAAGAGAGTCAGATTCATGAAAGGAATCCACAATACAAAGGGTGTACTTGATTATATACATTCTAATCTTTGGGGACCGTCTAGGGTGCCTTCTAAGGGAGGCGCTAATTATATACTCACCATCATTGATGATTTCTCCAGAAAAGTTTAGACGTTCTTCTTGAAGCAGAAGAGTGATGTGTTCGCTACATTTAAAGAGTGGAAGACTATGATTGAGAAGTAAACGGGGAAGCAGATAAAATGTCTTCACACTAATAACGGCTTCGAGTTTTGTTCTGATGAATTTAATGTGTTATGCAAATCAGAAGGAATCATGAGACATCGTACAGTTCGTCATACTCCGCAACAAAACAGTGTGGCAGAGCGCATGAATAAGTCATTGATGGAGAAAGTACGTTGTATGCTCTCTAATGCAGGTTTAGCTAAGTCTTTCTGGGCCGAAGCCGCTTCTTTAGCTTGCTTCCTTGTTAATCGCTCTCCTTCAACTCCCATCGAAAAGAAGACTCCACAATAGGTATGGTCCGGTACTCCTGCTAGTTATTCTGATTTGAAGGTTTTTGGTTGTCCTGCATATGCTCATGTTAATAATGAGAAACTGGAACCTAGATCTATAAAGTGTGTCTTTATTGGCTATAAACCTAGTGTTAAGGAATATAAATTATGGTGTCCAGAAACTGGAAAAGTCTTAATCAGTATTATCTTTGATGAAACTGTTATGCTTTCTTCTATAGATACTTGTGACAAAAACCCATAGAAATCAAGCACGCAATTTGAGTTTGAGATTCGGTCAGAACTTATACCAAACTCTACATCTCAGTCTAGTTCAGAGATGCAGGATGGTGCTGCTCCTTCACCATCATGAGTCAAACCACAATATTCTATTGCTAAAGACAGGCCTAGGAGAGATATAAGGCCTCCGCAGAGGTTTGGTGAGGCTGATTTGGTTGCTTATGCCTTAAATGTGGCCGAAGGTATTGATTCTAGTGAAGAACCTTCTACCTACTCAGATGCAATTAATTGTAATGATTCTGGTAGATGGATGATTGCCATACCAGAGGAGATGGAATCACTTCATAAAAATGGCACATGGGACTTAATACGATTACATAGGAGTAAGAAAGCTGTTCGTTGCAAATGGGTGTTTAAAAGAAAGGAAGGAATACCAGAAGTTGAAGAAGCCAGATATATAGCAAGACTAGTTGTAAAAGGCTATAGCCAGGTTCCAGGTGTAGACTTCACAGCTGTGATTTCTCCAGTTGTAAAGCATAGTTCGATTCGAGCTTTGCTTGGTATCGTTGCCATGCACGATTTTGAGCTTGAGCAGTTGGATATGAAGACAGCTTTCTTGCATGGAGAGCTTGAGGAGGACATATACATGCAACAACCAGAGGGCTTTATAGTCTCAGGTAAGGAAGACTTTGTTTGCTTGTTGAAAAAGTCTCTTTATGGCCTTAAGCAATCGCCTAGGCAATGGTATAAGAGGTTTGATTCATTTATGACCACGCATGGGTTCAAAAGAAGCAGTTATAACAGTTGTGTCTATTTTAAGAAGAGTGTTGATGTATTGTTTGTTTACCTACTCTTATACGTTGATGATATGTTAATAGCAGCCTAGGATAAAGAAGAGATAAGAAAGGTCAAAGTGCAGCTTAGTAAGGAGTTTGAGATGAAAGATTTGAGAGCGGCAAAGAAGATACTTGGGATGGAGATTCTGGGAGATAGAAAAGCAGGAAAATTGTACCTTAGCCAAAAAAGGTTATATTGAGAAAGTTCTCTGCAGGTTTAATATGCAGAAATCCAAACATGTTACTACTCCATTAGCAGCTCATTTCAGACTTTCATCTGCTTTATCTCCACAATCAGATGAGGAGATTGATTATATGTCACAAGTTCCATATTCTAGTACAGTGGGATCTCTCATGTATGCTATGGTGTGTTCCCGTCCAGATTTATCATATGCTGTCAGTGCAGTTAGTAGGTACATGGCGAATCCTAGTAAAGAACATTGGAAAGCGGTCCAATGGATTTTCAGATACTTACGTGGGACTACTGATGTCTGTTTGCATTTCGGCAGAACTAGAGATGGAGTCATCGGTTATGTAGATTCTGATTTTGCTGGAGAACTTGATAAAAGGAGATCACTTACAGGGTATGCTTTTACTATTGGTAATTGCGCTATCAGTTTGAAAGTTACTTTGCTGACTACAGTTGCACTGTCAACTACAGAGGCTGAGTACATGGCTATTACAAAGGCTTGTAAGGAAGCAATTTGGTTGAAAGGACTATTTGGTGAACTTAGTGAAGATTTACAGATTACAATAGTCATTTGTGATAGTTAGAGTGCTATTTTCCTCATAAAGGATCAGATGTTTCATGAGAGAACAAAGCACATCGATGTGCGGTATCATTTTGTGCGTGGGATTATTGCTCGTGGTGATATTGTAGTGAGCAAAGTTAGTAGACATGACAATCCTGCTGATATGATGACCAAGTCACTCCATATAGCCAAGTTTGAGCATTGCTTGGACTTGGTAGGTGTTCGTTGCTGAGTTAAGCCCTTGGAGGCTTCTGTGGAAGAGGTGGAGATCAGTTTCAACGAAGATTGTGCGTATTATTCCTTGCATTGGAATTCATGTCAAGGTGGAGATTGTTAGAGTGTGTGTGACCCGAATCTGGTTTTGTGACCCGACCTGAAGGGCTCGCGATGCGACATTTAATGGGGAAATTTTTCATGGCTTTGTGGTGGTAGCGGAGGGATCGGGCCGATAGGCCAGAGACCGTAGCCCACCACTGACCCCACCGGGGGTGCGGGGGAGGAGCCCCTGCGGTATGGACCTTTCTAATTTTGCCCTTATAAATATGAAGACATGCAGGGTTTCGGATTTTAACCTCTTTTTTTAGCCGCCGCACTTCTCCTCCTGTTCGGTACCAGATCTTCGATATAGTAAATTTCTCTCCTCTGCCCGTGGTTTTTTTCCCGTTTTGGGGTTTCCACGTAAATCTGTGTGTTCTTTGTTTGTGTTTTTCATTGTCTGTTCTTGATCAATCTTGTAACAATGTCCTTTAGGTTAAAGAACGCAAGGGCGATCTACCAAAGATGGTGAACAAGGTCTTTAATTCTTAGATCATGAGGAATCTAAAGATGTACATTGACGATGTGCTCGTCAAATCCCAGAGCTCTATAGATCATATCGTCGATTTATCGGAGACCTTCGAGGAGATCATGAAGCATAATCTACATCTCAATCCCACTAAGTGTACGATTGGAGTCCGATGTAGAAATTTTCTTGGCTTCATGTTCATATGGCATTAAAGTCAATCCAGACAAGATCGAGGCACTGATCAACAAGAAGGAGCCGACAACCATCAATGCACTGCAAAGGATAAATGTCGGTTCACTGCCCTTGGACGCTTTCTGTCAAAATCAGCATAAAGTTCCTTCCCATTCTTCAAAGTTCTGAGGAAATCTCTTACCAACCCTGCGAGCGAAAGGAAGGTTGTAGAGTGAAATGAAGATTGTGCTCAGGCCTTCACCGAGCTAAGGGACTATCTCCGTAGTCCTCTGCTATTAACGAAGCCTGAATAAGGAGAAGTACTGAGCATCTAGTTGACCATTACTTAGGAACTAGTTAGCTCAGCTCTGGTTAAAGAAGACACAGGGGTATAGAAGTCGATCTATTACACAAGCCGGATACTCAAATGAGCTGAAATCTGATACATCCAGATAGAGAAGCTAGCCCACGCCCTCGTCCTCACTGCAAGATGGCTCTGACCCTACTTTTAGGCCCACACAATCTTAGTCTTGACCAACTCTCAGCTCGAACAAAATATGAAGAGGTTAGTGTAGAACCTGAAACTAAGGAAAAAATACTAGAGGGTGGTGAATAGTTTTTTATGAAATTACAAAAGAAAATTACGCCTAATTAAAATCCTTATGCAACCAAGAGTGCGGAAATGAAATATTAAAGACAACAACCACAGAAAATGCAATTGCAAACAAGTTATATACCATGATTCAGATTCCCCTGAGTCAATTTCAAACTCCTTGGAATCCTACTCCAGCAACCCACTAGTAACCCACTAGTGATTAGTGATCCACTAATAACCCACTTGCAAAATACCAACAAGTGTAAATCCAATACACTTTTATCACCACTTCCCACTAACCAGGAATGGTCCACTCTCACAAACTGAGAGTAATCTCAACAAGAAAAAGAGAAAATTGAAACAATCAATTTGAAATACACAAACATATGCCTTGAATAATCTTACTATGAAGTGAGGCAAAGAGGAGTGTGTGATGTGATCTAATATGAGAATTGGGATCACTTACTACTTGTCCAAGAGAGAAGCAATGAATACTTGAAAGTATGAGCTTGAATGCTTGAGGACAAGTCTAGAGATGAGGACTTGAAAGCTTGAGGGAGCTTTGAATGCTTTGCAATAATTTCCAAATGCTTCTAAGTATTTTCCAATCATTCTGAATTTAATGCATCAAGTCCATATTTATAACACACACAAATCCCACCAAATCGCATAGCAAATCTTTAGCAATAAATGCTGGAAACATCTAATAACGGGCAGAAATCCGAGTCATCAGTCGACTGAAGAAGCCCTACCAGGCGACTGGGGCACTATACCGACATAGAAATAAATGCATTCTAATGGATAGACGACAGCCGTCTGCTGAAGGGTTCCTAGACGTCTGTGCTACTGTTCAGACAACTGACTCTAAAGCATCAATCGGCTTAACAGTCAGGCCCTGGAGTTACTGGAATTTTTTGGCGAAAAATATTAGACGACTGCAAAAGGAGTAGCAGACATCTGTGTGACTATTTAGACGACGAGAACAAAGGCATCCGACTTAACAGTCAGACCAAGAGAATTGGGCTTACTGGAATTTTGGTCAGAATAAACCAGATAACTGATGGAGATCTCCCAGGTGTCTGGCCAATAGTTCAGACACCTGTGAAGACACTATCAGACGTCTATCATGTGAAGGGTTTCTAGTACTGTCCAATGCATTCACTCCAGGTGTTTGGGTGACAAACATCGGACGTCTGTTAGAGGGGTGAAATCTCAAATTTGAGATTTAATAAGCTATAACCCAATGGGATCACAACATGAATGATCTAAGGTGTTGTGTGTGGCAATAAGTGCTTCAAGTAAGACTATTCAAGGCTTAACATTATAGTTCAATAATGAAGTAAAGAAAAGAACGATTTACATATTAATCTACTTCACTTCCTATTGAATTCCTTGAAGTATTTTATTTGAATCTTTGATTTCATCATTTGATTTCCTCACGATATCACTTCACATCATCGTCGACGATGCTTTAATTAACTACAAAACAAGGGGTTAGTCACAATTAGTCATGTTTGATCATCATCAAAACCAAATTGGAAGATCCAATACTCAACATTCTCTCCCTTTTGATGATGACAAACTAACATAAACAACAATAATAATTGTGCTAAAAATAAATACTTACTCCCCGTGCATTGATGATAGTGAAGTTAGTCCAACAATCCAATAGAATTTAGGTCATCAATGTGTTGTAAAAGTGAGTGTATCACATGCCATAGTGTATTATCGGTATTAAAGCTCAAAAATTGAATGAATTCACATGTACATGATATGAGAGTAATACAAAAGGAGGAAATACAACAAATGAAATGAAATCAATGAGTTCAATGAAATGTAAACAATATAATTAGAATGTGGGATAAATTCTAATTTATATATCATAAACTCCCACTGAATCATACAATGGCTCAAAAAATATAATTTTTGAATGTCATGATTCATGGAAATATTTTAAACTTACATAGCAACTCACATAGCACTTAATTATTACCCTTATTCATTTCTCTCCCCCTTTGTCATAATCCAAAAAGAACGGGTGGAAGAGAAAACAACAACAACCAGTGCTACGGAAATACAAAAACATAGGAGTTATTGAATATGATAAACGATTGAAGTGATACTAAAAGAAATAAATCTACACAATAGAGGAGTATCCACCCAATTATTTATCTTATATCAAATCAAAAACAACAATGTGGAGACAATATCAACATTAAAATTGGACATGTATTAGAGAATGAATAATTTGAATGTATAGACACATTTCCAAAGATAATAAACTCCATATATATTAATATTACAGAGACGATGATACACATGAAAAGAAATACATTACAACATCGTTCTCAAAAAGAAAAAAAACAAAAGGTGACACATACAGCAAAATGTGTCAAGTACATAATCAGTCTCATACACAACTAAATGAGACATACAAACAAAATATATCAACAAATATAACATACAATCATCCAACATATAAACATCCAACCTCAACCTCAACCTCTCTCACATAAAATAAAACCTGATGTGAGAGTCTCCAAAACAAAGTCGTAACACATCACGGCTGGGGAGGAGAATGCGAAGAGCTGGGTCCTGAAACATCCAGAGGGGCAATGTCTCTAGGAGTGGGCAAAGCCCAGTCTAGTTTCTCCTCAATCCTTTGAACCATGGATAACAGCTACTGCGATTACTGAGTCTGTGAACAAACGTTGGAACAACCAAATCTCACCATATCTTGGACATGAGTCAGATCCTAATGTAGCACAGAGACCTCACCCTTGACACTTGAAAGACGCAATTCAAGCTCAACGTGACGTGGGAGATCGTTAGAATGCTCGGAGGAAGAGGCAAAGTCAGTAAGGAGCTGCAGCAGACTTGCATGATCATGATCGAGTGAGTCTAAGATGCGAGTATGATCCTGACCAAGACCAAGTACTAGAGACTCGAATTTCACCAGATCGTCACAGAAAGCAACCTGACGAGAGTCTAGGCGAAGAAACCCATCAATGGGAAAAGAAACCCTAGTGCTAAGGGCCTCGAGAGGGTAATCATGATCATGGGTTTGCATAGACGGTGATGGATCAGCAGTAGGTGGAGGAGATGTAGTATGAATCGACAGAAATTACGGCGAGGAAGGTGAACGGTTTGATGATTCGGGAAGATCTTCGGGTGGAGAACCGTTATGAGCCCAAGATTGAGAGATATCGGTAGCTTCATCAAACGAAATCGTTGATTATCTAGCACGCTTACTAGGAGGCATGATGAAAAATAAAATTAGGAAGATCAAACCCTAAACATTATTGACCAAGCCCTAATCGAAATTAACAAAGTACAAAACGAAGAACTAAAACCCTAATCGAAAATTGGCAAATACACTACAATAAAATACCTAGGTGGTCGGAGAACGATCGACGGTCGAAAAATGAACGGAGGACAAGTGAACGAATCGAAAATCAAACGGTGAAGAGTCGAAGAGATCAACTAGCAGAGGAGCAGACGAAGGGGCAAACGCTAAGTTGAAAACAAATTAACCCTAAGTCGAAAGAGATGGAAGATAAAATCGACTGAAGGAAATGATCACAGCCGTTGGATCGCATCGAGATTAGGATTTTAAACTTCCATAGACGACTGGTGAAGGATGACCAGGCAACTAGCGATTTAAAAAATATAAAGACATAATCTCGAAGCCATCAGACGACTAATGTACTAACCCAGGCGTCGGTGATTTAAAAAATATAAAGACATAATCTCGAAGCGATCAGACGACTGATGTACCAACCCAGGCGTCTGGAAATCTCACTAGACGTCTATTTGGTGTACAACAGACGACTGTAAGAAACAACGTGAGGAGAGAGAGAGTTCTCGGAAAAATTTCACAAAAAAATTTCTCCCTGATAAGTCTACTGAAGTTCAACTATCAGGCCCCTGATCAACTGTTCAGGCGTCTGGTCAGTGAACTACAGATGACTGATCCAACGATTTTTTGAGAAATAGAGAATTCTGATACGGCAAATGACTGGTGCTAGACAACCAAACGTCTGTCCTGGTCTAGAAAGCTAAGAATGAACATATGATCAATTGAATCTCAAGCTAAGTATGTTCTAATACCTCTAACAAGCATAAAAACTACTCAAAATCACAAGCAATCATCTGAATCTCATAAACTCCAAATCAAATCAAATATGCTCAAATACAACATAGAAATCACATATATCTCACGAAAGAATGCTCAAAATATGAAATTAGAGATATATGAACCAATCAATTCAAATGAGCATTAAACATGGTATATCATATGATATATGAATAAAATATGGTATGCCATATGAAATGATCTTCTAGAGTTCCGTTTAACCCATAATTCCTAATTCTCTCATAAGCCACAAAAAGGATTCCTCCCTGAGTGGCTTAGTGAAAATATCGATGATTTGATGTTGGGTGTCAACGTATTCTAGCCTAACATCTTTCTTGAGAACATGATCATTTATAAAGTGATGTTTAATATCAATGTGTTTGGCACGAGAGTGTTGTATCGGGTTTTTGAATAGACATATAGCACTTTGGTTATCGACCATGATAGCACATGTACCACAATAAATACCTCAGTTCTTAAGTGTTTGTCACATCCATAAGACTTGTGCAAAATCTAGACTTGCTCTAATATATTCTGATTCGGTCGTAGAAAGAGAAACCGAATTTTATTTCTTGGAAAACCAAGATACAATGGAATTTCCTAGAAAATGACAAGTGCCAGTAGTACTTTTTCTATTAGATTTGCATCCGGCAAAATTGGTATCACTATAAGAGATTAGCTCATACGTGCATGACATAGGAAAAAATAATCCATAGTTGAGTGTTTGGTTGAGCTAACGGAAAATCAGTTTGACTGCAATCAAATGTGATTGCGTTGGTCGTGATTGATAATGTGCACACAAATATACGCAAACATAATATCAGGTCTACTCTCGGTAAGATAAAGTAAACTACCAATCATATCTCGATATTGTCGAATGTCAACATCGGTGACGTGCTCATTTTTATCAAGATGTGTCGTCATGCTAATTGGAGTATGCTTGGAGGAGGAGGTTCACATTCCAAAACAATTGATCAACTCCATCGTGTAATTCGTTTGGTGGATGAAGATCAAGTGCTCCAATTGACAAATTTGAAGGACTAGAAAATATGTGAGCTTTCACATATAGCTCATCTCAAATTCATCATGCATTGACTTAGCAAATTCTTGACAAAGTGAAGTGTTAGTAGAATCAAATATGATATCATCTGTATACACTTGAATAATGAGAATGTCATGATCAAAATACTTTGTAAAAGTGTTGAATCAACTTCACCCATTTTGAAACCCGAATCTAAAATAAAAGTCTTTAGACGATCATACATGTTGGATATTGAGTCTCCACCCCGTGATTATTTTGATGATGAGCAACATATATGGTACTAATGTTTTCATTAAGATTGTGTGTAGGAAATATATCTTGAATATAGGTGATGAAGCATATGGAGAAACTTAATCAGAAAAAAGGCACACTAGCATATAAGCATAAACCATGGATCCAAGATATGAAATCTAGGAGCAAGTGTGGCAAAGCATTCTCAAGGACGTTGGAGAACAAAAGCTCAATGAAGCCCGGTTAAATGATGAATTAGAATTTTTATTTGGTGTAAGTCTTTAGAATGTCAAAGCTCTTAATAAAGCCCACACATACTTAGAATATCCCAAATATGATTTAAAAATGTTTTTAAAATGTGTTAAAATTTTTATATTAACAAACAATATTTACCAAAAATTTTCAAAGTATTTTATGTAGCTTTTATGGAAACTTGATTTCAAATTTTAAAACTATCGGCTTTTATGGAAATTTGATTTAAAATTTTAAAACTCTCAGCTTTTATGGAAACTAGATTTCAAAATTTAAAACTTTCAACTTTTATGGAAACTTGATTTCAAATTTTAAAACTTTCAGCTTTTAAGGTAAGTTTGATTTTAAATTAATTAGCCATTACTAGCCGTTTGAAATAAGATTTTTTTAGGACGATTTGAATTTCTTTTTTCCTCTATAAATGCTAGAGACCTCACGTATTTTTACTATGAATTATTAATCACTTTGTTATATTTTCAAGTAAAATTCTCTAAGCTCTCTCTTCCAAAAGATCTCTATTTTTTGCCATTGTTTCTAAAATTCTTGTGCTTATTTTCTCAAATATTTTGAACAATTTTATTGGCATCTATACTTGTTTTAATCTCTATTTTAAAAGATATAACTTTATAGAGATTTAAACCAAGTTTATTTTTGATCTCCAAGCTTCTAAAGTTTTTCATTTTTAAGATCAAATCCAATCCTATAGCAATCACATACACATGGGCTTCATCAAGCGGCTATAGGTATTTGTAAAAGGTACAAAGGTTGTAAGTATCTCTTACTTGGATTTAGTTAGAGGGATTTCCTCATTGTAGGTGAGTGTTTGTAAATCCTAGTTGGAGGCTAGGTGGTGAGTGAACTCTTGTTGTAGGCAAAAAATTTGTAAACGTCATCGGAGGTAAGGGAGTTTGTACTATTTACCAAAAATAGTGGATTAATGCTCGACAAAGATTCGGGGACTGGACATACCCAGGTTGTGGCGAACTAGGATAAAAATCTGTGTGTTTGCAATTGTTATTTACTTGCACATTAGTTCCGCTGCTTATGTTTATTGTTGCAAGTATTTGTTGATTAAAATTGATATTAGGTAATTCTATATTAATCTTAGGGAGAATTCTAGAAGTAAAGTTTTATTTTGCAAAAATACTATTCACCCCTAGTGTTCTCTTGCCATCTTAGGTCCCAACACTGGTATCGGAGCGAGGTTACAAGGTGGCGTTAACAAGAAGGCAACTTCAACATATCTTCGATGGCTCAAATTATGACGATTGGAAAAGAAGGATGAAAGTTTATATTCAATCCAAAGACATCAACTTGTGGAGATTTGTGGAGAAGCCCCATCATCCACCTCTCACACCTGAGTCACAATGGACAAAAGAGAAAGAAGAAATGGAAATCAAAGATGGAGATGTAATTGGATATATTCAAAAAAATTAAGTAACAAAATTATTAATATTGTGTCAGGAGCTACTATGACACATCAACTACTGTAAGGTCCCTGGCTATGAGGAAAACACTAGAAGGAGGGTTGAATAGTGTTTATGCAATTTAAAAAGATAGTTACACCAAATTAAATTCCTAACCAACAAATAATGCGGAATAAAAGTAAATCCCAAAATGAAACAATGCAAACACAAAGATGTTTCAAGGGTTCGGATTACCCAAGTCACTTCCTGACTTGTTCCCGGTAATCCTACGTCCCTTCCACCCGGATACCACCGGATACTCAAGTTAGAACCCTAACTTGAGGTTTCTCAAAACCCCACTTGTAGAAACCCTACAAGTGAAATCGAAATACACTCGATTGGCCTTTACTCCCACAACTTGGGAGCAAGCAAACCACTCTTACAACCCGAGAGTAAATCAAATAACGAAAGTTATGAAATTTGAAATAAACAACACTTACAATCACATATGCCTTGAAGTAGAACTTGAAGGAGAGTGAGTTGTGTGTTGAAGGACTCTCTTAAAGAGAGGAAAGCCCTTTCTCTTGACAGCACCAAATGCCTAGAAGATTTCTCTTTGGTTTTAGGTTGAAGAGCAAGAGATGAAAGATAAGAATTCTAGGGCTTTTGGATTTTAAGAGCTTTGATCTTGGAAGAATGAAAGCTTGAATGTTTGAGTGAGTTGCTAACAAAATGAGTAACCTCTCAATGGAACAGTAGAGGCTGCTTTTATAGGTTTCTCAAACCCTTCAAACAGAATCCCCAAAAGCTCCTTTGAAATCCGTGCAGAAAAGCTCAACGAATAGAATCTACGCACGCGACAGTCGACTGTTGAACAAAACACAGTCGACTGCTGCACTGTGACAGAGGGTAGGTGAGAATTCAAACGGTAACTTACCACGTGGACAGTCGATTGATAAGGAGTAGACAGTAGACTGTTAAACCAACAGGCGACTGTAAATCCTTCTACAGGCGACTGGCCATAATCTGGGTAAGTTGAGAAAGTCTCAAAAAAGTCTAGGAATACAGGACAGGGGACTGATGAAGAGAAGACAGTCGACTGTAAATCCAACAGGCGACTGTAATTCCTTCTACAGACGACTGTTACTAATCCTGAAATTTTCCAGAGAGTAGAGTCTGTAGGGAGTCTCAAAGATAGACGACTGTTGAAGCATTGACAGTCGACTGTGCCATTGGACAGTCGACTGAAAATACAACAGCAGTCGACTGGCACAAGAATATGAATTATTCCAGAGAGCAAGTCCTGCAGAAGAATCATGGACATGCAACTGTTGAAGCATTTACAGTCGACTGGTCCTTGGACAGGCGACTGTAAATACAATATCAGTCGACTGGCCAGATCAAACTGAGAATGATCTTGGGTTGAAGATAGACAGGCGATTGATTAATAAAATACAGTCGACTGTCACTTGGACAGGCACCTGTGAAATGTACAGCAGTCTCCGGACAGAGTTAAAGCTTAGAAGCCCAAAAAATAACTAATTAAGTATGTGCATAACAGGTGACTGTAGAACAAAACACAGTCGATTGTTTTATGACAGGCGACTGTAAATCGTTCAGCAGTCGATTATTGAGATCATGACATGCACATTCTTGATAGAAATAAATTGGAGTCAAAGAAAAGTTGATATAATGATTTCCTAAGACTGAAATGAAGATGTGTGTGTGTGCTCCAACTAGACCTGACCACGGTTCGGTTCCGGTTCGGTTCCGGTTCCGAACCGCCGGTTCCGGTTCCAACCAAACCCGGAACCGGAACCGAACCGCCTTAGGGGCAGTTCGGTTCCGGTTCCGGTTCCCGGCCGGTTTCGGTTCCGGTTCCGGTTCGGGGTCGGTTCCGGTTCCGGTTCGGGACCGGTTCCGTTTTGATTTGGGTGAAATTTTTTATGAAACGTAAACAAAATTTAGAGCCAATACCTTTGAAAAGAAATATTATTACATAATATTTTTGGGCTTGCACTTAATAAGTTACATTATTACATATTAAGTTGCCTACGTATCTTCAAATGTTTAGAAGAATCAAAGCCCACGTAGTTCTCCTACATTTTACATTAGTCATCGCTGCCGTTGGTGCCTTCCGTTTCTGTCCCCTCTTCGAAGAACTCATAAGTCATTTCATGCTCCATCTCTTGTTTGTTGTGATATGGTTCCCCGGATTTGGTTTTGGATGATGAGCAAACATAAATAATGGATACTAACTTATTTGTGAGCGCAGTTATGGAGATCGTCGCCAAAATACCACGTACAACAAAAGCGACGTCTCAAGACTTCTCAATACGCGTGATCGTGTGCCTGGAGCTTCGTTGAAGCTCAAGGAGAAATATTGAAGTCAAGAGGAATGAAGATTGAAGCTTTGAAGACGGCTCGTAAGGTTTATTTTATAGTCTTCTAGCTTCATAGATTAGAATGTTAAGCCTTGAGTTGGACTTACATTATATACTTCATTTCGCTCATATCTTAGAGCTAGGATATTCATAGAAGCCATTAGAAACTTTCCCGAAGCCTATCGCTTCTTCCCTCGGCTTCGAGTGCATGTTAGTTGGTTCAAGAAGAGTCACCAACCGACTAGATGACGATCTAGTCGGTCAGCAACTCTACATGAACCGACTAGTTTGCCTTCTCTATATTCAGCTCTTTCCATGACTACAGTTAGTCGGTCAAAGAAGAGTCACCGACCGACTAGATGACGATCTAGTCGGTCAGGAGTCCTTCTCAGACCGACTAGTTGTGTACAGTCATTTTCAGCCTGAGCTACTGTTTCGAGTTAGTCGGTCAAAGAACGTTTACCGACCGACTAGTTGAGAAACTAGTCGGTCAGCATTTGTTCTTATACCGACTAAGTCAACTTGAAGTCTACCTATTCTATTTCGACGTTAGTCGGTCAAAGATCATTCACCGACCGACTAGTTGTGAAACTAGTCGGTCGGCAAGTCTTCTTAGACCGACTAGTTGTCTTTGCCTGTACTTCGACTTCTTGGCTGTTCTACCGTTAGTCGGTCTACGTTGTATCACCGACCGACTAGTTGATGAACTAGTCGGTCAGTGATCCTTCTTTGACCGACTAGTCTGGTTCAGAATAGAGCCGTTGGAGCTTTTCTTGAAACGTTTTTCTCTCCCTCTCTCCTCTATCCTTTATATAGTTGGAGGGGGTCTTTCATAAGTTTCAAGGGTGCCATTTTAGAGTTCAAGAGAAATCAATTCAAAGCTCATTCAAAGCTCATTCCCTCCATTCAATAATCTCTCCTAACTCTTACTTCCAAAGAGAGATTCATTGAGTGTGAAGCCTTCCAAGCCAAGTGCTTGATTCTAGGTCACCAACATCCCCAAAGCTCTCCATCGCTGTTCTACATCTTGGAGCTAGGGTTTGGTGCCACTTCTTCCTCAAAATCATCCTTGCCCTAATTCGTAAGCAATACTCAAGGCATAGGTATTTTGTTCGGTAAGAAGTTTCTTTATTTCATTTCATATTTGATTTGTAAGTTTCACTCTCGGTTGTGAGAGTGTGGTTGTGATCCCGGGTTGTGGGAGTCACAAATTACATTTTGTATGATTTGACTTGTGGAGGTTTTTCACAATTATTTCATAGTGGAAATCTTGAGTTAGGGTTTCTAACTCAAGTATCCGGAGGGGATCCGGGTGGTTGGGACGTAGGATCACCGGGAACAAGTCGGGGAGACTTGGGTGGATCCGAACCCAGTAACATCTCTTGTTAGCGTTGTTATTTTTGTGTTGTCATTCAATTTTAGCTTCCGCAAATTGAATTGGTAGTTGTTTGCACTTAATTTGGAATTATACTCCTTATTATTTTAAAGTACTATTCACCCCCCCTCTAGTACTTGTGCAGTAGCTTGTAGGGCATTACATTTGGTATCAGAGCCAAGGTTAAAGCTACAAGTTCAAAGCTATGACGAACAACGACTACAACGTCTTCAAGAACCGCGATGGAGCTTCTTCAGTTATGGAAGGACTATCCTCCGTCAGGCCTCCACACTTCAACGGTACCAACTACGGGTACTGGAAATGCCGGATGCAAATTTTCCTCCGAAGCGCTTCACTATGGAGAGCCACCATGACGGAGTATGTCGAGCCTTCCGAAGAAGATTTCGCGAAGTGGACCCCCGCGGAGGTCGCCGCAGAAGTTGCCAATGCCAAGGCAATGAATGCCTTGAATTGTGCGTTGGAGCCCGAGGACTTCAACAAGATATGCACATGTAAGAGTGCATATCAAATATGGAACCAACTCCTCATTTTGCACGAAGGATCGAGTACGGTAAAAGATTCTAAACTCGTCGTTGCTAATAAAGAATTTGAGTTGTTTCATATGGAGCAGGGTGAAACCATGAAGGATTATTACGCTCGCTTCGTGGATATATCAAACGACTTGGAAGCTCTTGGGAAGACCTACACCCAAAAGGAGAAAGTCTCGAAGATAATCGATGGACTTCCTTCTTGTTGGGAGAAGCGTACCTTCGCCATCGAGGAAGGTAATGACATGAATAAATATACCGTCGTACAACTAATGGGTACCTTGTTGTCTTATGAGGTACGCAAGGATAGTAAGATCCGGATGAGGGAAAAGATGAAGGCGTACTTGAAGCAAGACGAGCCAAAGAAAAAGGCAATTGCATTCAAGGCCGCTCCATCTACCGATGATGAAGATTCGGAAGAAGAAGCGGACGAAGAAATGGACATGGAAGCATTGGCCAATATGGCAAAGAAATTCATCTGATTCTTCCGACAAGGTAAGTTGAATCGTAAATCAAAATTTATTTCGACTAATGCTTCTACTCCAGTGTGTTATAAATGCAATAAGCCAGGACATATCAAGCCGGATTGTCCTCTCTACAAACATAAGGGGAAGTGGAAGGCATCCAAGCACGACAAGTCGAGAAAGAACAAGAAAGGACTTGTAGGTACCTTCACCGACTCCGACTCCTCAAGTGGAGAGTCGGACGATGAAAGAATGGAGATTGCACACACGTGCTTTATGGGAAAAGAGGATTGTGATGAACAGACTTCCTCCGATGAAAGAGAGGATGGAAGCGAGGATGGAAGCAAGGATGAAGGCGAAGATGTAACCAATGATGAACTTAGAATAGCCAATGAACAACTATGGAATAAATTTTCTAATATGGCTACTAAGTTTATGAAGACTAAAAATGAATTAGATAGTCTTAAAAACTCGCCTAAGCCTTTCATCGTCAACAACGACACCGTTGTTGATGGGTTGAGAAATGAGATTGAAAATCTCAAGTCTCAACTTGAGCATGTTCATATCGAGGATTCGGATGAACATGTGATAGCGGATTTGACGTCTCAAATCTCAACTTTGAGTATTGAGAATAAAAATCTCAAGTCACGTGTTTGTGCACTCGCATCGCAAGTGTCCACTTTGGATGCTTCTTTGCATTCTCTCACCGAGAAGCATGAGAGCACATTAGGCCGAATTCATGAATTCAACAAAGGTAAGGGCAAGTTGGATGATATCCTAAATGACTTACCTCCGGCCAATCATCACATTGGTTTGGGGTATAAGATGGAAGAGTCATCCAAATCGTCCGCCACCTTTGTTAGGCCATCTTCCGATGCTTCTACTAGTGGAAGTAAACACGTCATGGGTAGATCTTCTACCAATGGTGCTTCCGCTAGGAACACGCCCCCATTTGGAAAGAAACCCACTTTGGGTGGACCTCCAAAGAAGGGTCATGCTTTCATGTATACCATGCCACGTAGGAACACACATCCTACCCCACATGTTAGCACAAATGATGATTTTTATGCTCCGCATCCACGAGCACGTGCACACGATGTGAGACACACTCATGCACGTGTTCCTCCACATTCATATGTTCATCCTCCTTCTCATATGAATAATTATCGTCATGCACCTTTGCATCGCATGCCATATGCTTACCCACGACATGCATCACATAGAAATCAACAACATATGCATGTTCCCAATAGGATTAGGACTCCCAAGACATACACCATTTGGGGTCCGAAGAACACAAGCATGCATAATAAGAATTTGTATGTGAAATCGTTTATTAATGATGTTATTTTGAATGATGATTATGTTGGGAAATCAAGTTCCTCTTGGACTTGGTTTCCGAAGGGTTAGTTCCCTTTGACCCTTCATTGCTTGGTACCATAAGTTTAATTTCATTTTTATGGGTACCAAAGCAATTGTGGTATGTATGTGTTACATTTAATTTGAATTTAGTTAGCTAAATTTATTGCCTAACCCATAGGATCCAAAAGGATTTTTGGATACCAAAATGATATTCTCTAGGTTAAATCCACCATGAGATACCAACCCTACCAACTCCGTGATTTGCAAGGATTTTCGTTCGATTGGAGTTGTTGGTGCTTAAGTGATGCACCAAAGTAGGGGGAGCTTAATGTTGTAAGTATGTTCATACTTTTGATTCATATTGGTATCCATTGGTAGAATATATTACAATTGGTATCATTTTGCTTCATTTGGTATGCTAGATTTGTGTATGCCATTGTTATATGATGCTCTATCTATTTTTTGGCATAACATTCTTGCATGCAACATTTGGTATGCACATCGGACTATTTTTGTCTCTGATGTTGATTTCGTCGTTCGACGATTTTATGGATTTAATAGAATTCTTTCTATGGAAACATAGAATTGTTTTCCATGCATTCTATTGATTTTGGAGAGTATGTTCCAAAACTCAATAAGTGAAATTGATTTGAGTTTTGATGATTTCGGATTTCGTTTTTCGCCCATGGCTTGATGATTTCGTATTTTGATTTTCGCCTATGGCTTGGTGATTTCGTTTTCCGATTTTCGCCGATGATTTTATGATTTCGGTTTTCGAGTTTCACCTATGGCTAGATGATTTCGTATTTCATATTTCACCTATGGTTTGATGATTTCGGTTTCCGATTTTCGACTTTGGTCTCCTTGACACGCTTTGCTTTTATTCGGTATTTTACATTTGATATTTTGCATTGGTGTTATTTTGGACCTTGGTCGTATTCTTCGACTCCCATGCATTATTTTTAGCCATTGGTTGTGTTGTTGTTCTCCTCCCGCTCTTTTTGCAAATGCCAAAGGGGGAGAGATATAATAATGACAATGTGCTAATTAATAATTCAAAGGAATTTACCATGAATCTAATTTGATGTGTTAGATTCAGGGGGAGTAAAGATATAAAATGGATTTAGATCCTATATGTCAATATGTGGTTCATATTTCATATCTTCCCTCGCTGCTTGATGCATATGAATATTATTGAATATGGAACTAACGTGTCATCAATGCAGGGGGAGTAAGTAAATTTCAATTGAATCATTATTATTGCTTATTATTTATGATTGGTTTGTCATCACCAAAAAGGGGGAGAATGTTGTGATATGGTTCCCCGGATTTGGTTTTGGATGATGAGCAAACATAAATAATGGATACTAACTTATTTGTGAGCGCAGTTATGGAGATCGTCGCCAAAATACCACGTACAACAAAAGCGACGTCTCAAGACTTCTCAATACGCGTGATCGTGTGCCTGGAGCTTCGTTGAAGCTCAAGGAGCAATATTGAAGTCAAGAGGAATGAAGATTGAAGCTTTGAAGACGGCTCGTAAGGTTTATTTTATAGTCTTCTAGCTTCATAGATTAGAATGTTAAGCCTTGAGTTGGACTTACATTATATACTTCATTTCGCTCATATCTTAGAGCTAGGATATTCATAGAAGCCATTAGAAACTTTCCCGAAGCCTATCGCTTCTTCCCTCGGCTTCGAGTGCATGTTAGTTGGTTCAAGAAGAGTCACCAACCGACTAGATGACGATCTAGTCGGTCAGCAACTCTACATGAACCGACTAGTTTGCATTCTCTATATTCAGCTCTTTCCATGACTACAGTTAGTCGGTCAAAGAAGAGTCACCGACCGACTAGATGACGATCTAGTCGGTCAGGAGTCCTTCTCAGACCGACTAGTTGTGTACAATCATTTTCAGCCTGAGCTACTGTTTCGAGTTAGTCGGTCAAAGAACGTTTACCGACCGACTAGTTGAGAAACTAGTCGGTCAGCATTTGTTCTTATACCGACTAAGTCAACTTGAAGTCTACCTATTCTATTTCGACGTTAGTCGGTCAAAGATCATTCACCGACCGACTAGTTGTGAAACTAGTCGGTCGGCAAGTCTTCTTAGACCGACTAGTTGTCTTTGCCTGTACTTCGACTTCTTGGCTGTTCTACCGTTAGTCGGTCTACGTTGTATCACCGACCGACTAGTTGATGAACTAGTCGGTCAGTGATCCTTCTTTGACCGACTAGTCTGGTTCAGAATAGAGCCGTTGGAGCTTTTCTTGAAACGTTTTTCTCTCCCTCTCTCCTCTATCCTATATATAGTTGGAGGGGGTCTTTCATAAGTTTCAAGGCTGCCATTTTAGAGTTCAAGAGAAATCAATTCAAAGCTCATTCAAAGCTCATTCCCTCCATTCAATAATCACTCCTAACTCTTACTTCCAAAGAGAGATTCATTGAGTGTGAAGCCTTCCAAGCCAAGTGCTTGATTCTAGGTCACCAACATCCCCAAAGCTCTCCATCGCTGTTCTACATCTTGGAGCTAGGGTTTGGTGCCACTTCTTCCTCAAAATCATCCTGGCCCTAATTCGTAAGCAATACTCAAGGCATAGGTATTTTGTTCGGTAAGAAGTTTCTTTATTTCATTTCATATTTGATTTGTAAGTTTCACTCTCGGTTGTGAGAGTGTGGTTGTGATCCCGGGTTGTGGGAGTCACAAATTACATTTTGTATGATTTGACTTGTGGAGGTTTTTCACAAGTATTTCATAGTGGAAATCTTGAGTTAGGGTTTCTAACTCAAGTATCCGGAGGGGATCCGGGTGGTTGGGACGTAGGATCACCGGGAACAAGTCGGGGAGACTTGGGTGGATCCGAACCCAGTAACATCTCTTGTTAGCGTTGTTATTTTTGTGTTGTCATTCAATTTTAGCTTCCGCAAATTGAATTGGTAGTTGTTTGCACTTAATTTGGAATTATACTCCTTATTATTTTAAAGTACTATTCACCCCCCCTCTAGTACTTGTGCAGTAGCTTGTAGGGCATTACATTGTTGTCTTTGTGCTGCCTTTATCCAATCATCGACGCAAACTTGAGCTTTAATTGAATCTGGACTCATACAAGATCGCCTTTCATCTAGTATATTTCCACTCGCACTGAACTCTTGTTCAACAGCAACCGTTGAGACTGGCGTTGTAAGAACTTGTTTGGCTATAATAGCCAAAATTGGAAAATGCTTTTGATGCTCCCTCCACCATTGTAATACATCTAGTTCACTGTCATTCACAAACTCAAAAGAAGTTGTTAGATAATTTTCGAGCTCAGTATGTGAGCTCGATGAACTTTTTAACTTTTTAGTTTTTTGCATTAACATTTGATAACCCTTACCAAATCTTGAAGATGAAAGTTGAGATGAAGAATCGGTTTGTACACCATTTGTAAGAGATGGACCATACAAATTAGCATATTCGTCGTATAATTTAAAAACTTCAGACTTAATAGAAGAGAAGAAAGCAAGATAATCAACTTGTAAACCTAAAGCATTATAATAATACTGCAAAGATGTCTCTAAATGATCAAACTTACAACGTGGATCAAAAACAGTTGCAATCATATAAATAGTTGGAATTTGTTGGTAATATTCTAACCATTTTTTCTTCATAGCATAAACAGAAGGTGCTAAATCAATATCAGATTCATATTCTTCAAATGCACTAACAATATTAATACATTCAATAAGAAATAAATTTGTTGTGGGATAATAAACACCCGATAAATTATTGGTAGCATCATTAAAAACTTTCAACAATTCACAAATTTTTGTGCACAAATTCCACTGTTGAGGAAACAAACATATATTACTAACATTATATTGCATGAAACTACACAATAATTCTTTATAATCATCGCTTTGAACAAGTAGTTTATATGTGCTATTCCAACGAGTTGGAACATCACGTGAAAACTTAATAGGAGTTTTGTTGTGTGTTTTGCAAAATTTTAACCACGATTTCATGATTTTAGGATGTTTCCACAAATAAAGAATTGCTTTTCTAATTGGCTCAATAGAATCCTTTAAAATAGATAATCCATTTTGAACACATAAATTTAAAACATGACATGCACATCTTTGATGAAAAAATCTACCACCAAAGCAAGGTCGACATAACTCTTTCAAAAATGGAATAGCAGCAGTATTATTTGAAGCATTATCAAAACCGATTGCAAAAATTTTATCCTCAATCCTGTATTCTTCAAAAATAATTTTAAGCATGCGATAAATATTATCAGCTGTATGACTATCATCAAAAACTCGAAATGCAATAATTCGTTTCTGCAATATCCAAGCATCATCAATATAATGGCAAGTGACACCCATATAGGAGTGTGTTTGCCAATGATCACTCCATATGTCAGAACATACAGATACACGACCATCAAAACGTCTAAAAAATTTTATCAAATCCTTTTTCCCAGTTTTGTAAATATTAAAAAGTGTGCGTGTGAGTGTAGTTCGTGGAACACGACAAGCTTGTGGATTTAATGCGTTATGAACATAATTCATAAAACCAACTTTCTCACCAAAGCTAAAAGATAAATGTTCAACTGCAACCATTCTTGCTAACTCTTCTCTATTAGTAGCATCGGAATATTGAAATAGTTGGTTGGTAGAAGTAGCATACCTTGCAATTTGAGTTTGAGAAGTTGAATTACCTATTTTGCTCGGATGTTTACTCTTTATGTGTTTCCAATATGTTCCATAACCACCGGATGCACTCCAAGAATATTCAACATTACAATAATTACATTTTACACTTAATTTTCCGTCGGAAGCCTTAACTTTCTTCATATGTATTTTGAACAAATCTGATGGGTTGCGTTTGCTCTCTTGGCCGCCAACATCAGTTTCAGCATCACGTTGTCCTATATCTGCAGGAATAGGAATTTCAGTAGAAGAAAATTGAACATTAGTATTAGGAGATTGTTGAGATGTTCCATCGATATGGATTGTAGGATTAGAAAAGCCTTCGGAAATTGGTAAACAAGACTCATATGGAAAATCTTGAAATTGATGAAGATTAAATTGATTATAATCATCATCAAAATCATTAAGATCGACCGAAATATGTTTTCCTTTATTTCCTCTTGAAGAACCACTTGCCATTGAGAAAAAATTTGTAAACACACTTGAATAATGTAAAGTATAAAAATTCAAAGGAATTTAATTAAACCCAGTAAAAAAATAAGTATAAAATAATAACTGAAAATTAAAATTTGAGAGTTGAGAGTTGGGAATTGAGAGTTTGAGAGTTGAGGGATGGAAGAAAATGGTGTGAAGAGAGTGTAAGAATGGAGAGGTATTTATAGGGATTTTAGGAGGAGGGTTGGGGGTACAAAAATAATATTTAGAAGGGGGTAAATGCAAAAAAAACTAAAGAGAAAGTTGGCAGCTAGTGCCTACGGCCTACCCCCCTCCACACTTTAATTCAAAAAACTTATTTAAAAAAAAGCAAGTGGGGGGGCAGGCACGTGCCCCCCCACACTTTAATTCAAAAGTGCATGCCCCCCCAATTCAAATGTGCTTGCAGGCCCCACACTTTAATTCAAATGTTTTGAATTTGAAGTGGGCAAGCAACGGCCCTGTGCATTGTGCGCGCGCAAGCCTGCTGCACTGCAAGTCTGCAAGCCTGCAAGTTACTGTGCACTCTGCAAAGTGTGCAGTGCAGTCATCACTTTTTGACTAAACCAGTGGTTCGGTTCCCGGTTTCGGAACCGACGAACCGAACCGGAGAACCGGAGAACCGGAACCGCCGGTTCCGGTTCGGTTTTTCCCATGTCCAAACCAGAACCGAACCGGCTTGGTACGGTTCCGGTTCCGGTTCTTGGAACCGGCCGACCGGTTCCGGTTCGGTTCGGTTCCAAAACGGTTCGGTTCCGGTTTGGTTCCACGGTTTGAACCGAACCGTGGTCGGGTCTAGCTCCAACATAGTTCTACTTCTATGCTACATACTAGAAGAGAAAAAAAAGAAGAACACATTTGTAGAACTCTCTCTTCTTTCCAACGTAAAAGCTTGAATTCTTCTAGAAGCTTCAATCACCATCTTTGATCATCCAGTCCACTTCCTTTGCTTTCATTGATCTTTAAGTGTCATCCATTGCTAATTGATTTTCATGATATGCTTAGGCAATGGATTAACTGCAAATAGGGGATTAGTCACAAGTATTTATGTTTGCTCATCATTAACACCAAGTAGGGAGAAGTCCAATACTCAACATTCTCCCTTTTTGATGATGAAAAACAAACATAAACGAAAAGATAAGTAATTGTGCTTAAAGAAAACTTGCTCCCGCTACATAGATGCCAATCATGTTAATCAATAAATATTAGGGCATCTATAGATCAAATGAAGCAAATGAGTAAGATATGCATGAATGAAATGATATGCTTGAATTAATGAAATCTAGGATTTTATGATCCACTTTCATTGTATCTTACTCCCCCAGAATCTAAGGCAACTTCAATCTTAGATTCAGGTTAGTTTTGAATTAGAATTTACTTCGCACGTAATTATGATATGTTTATTTCTCTCCTCCTATGGCATTATCCAAAAAGTGGGAGTAGAATAACAATAATAATACTGCTAAATAAGTACTAAACAATCATAAGAGTCTAAAGATATACAAATCAAAAACTCATAACACACATTAAAACTTACCTGACTAAAGGAATGAAGGTCCAATATCAACATTACGAGCCACATGATAAAAATTGTCTCAAATCACATCATATAAATGATATCGCATACAAGGAGACAGTTTCACAAAATTCACACATATAAGATAAACAATTAAACAATGTGTGGAACAGAATGAAGAAACTGTATTTTCATAAATATATATGGTCGAAGTTACAAGGGCACAAAATACATCCACAACACCACCTACATCCAAAAAGAGTGAACAAACTACAACATCATCCAGACAACATCGACAACAAAAGAGAGATACAAAACGACACACCAACCAAAAAAAAATCTCAACCCTAACTCAAAAGTCTAAGTCTAAGGGCAAGTGTCCCTAGCAGCAGCAGAGGAGGAGGCCAAAACAATCTGGAACTCCTGAGACTCTAGATCGACTGTGAAATCCTTGGGAAGAGGGGTAGCATCAGCAGCAGTAGTAGGGACAACCTGAGGAGAAGCAACATCATGATCCTCCATAATCTCAGAGATGGTAGGAGGAGGAGGCTTCGAATCGGCTCGAAATCGACGAGGAGTGATCGACAGTGGGGTTCGAAGGGGGAAGACGAGGGAGTTTTTCAGTCAGATGAGAGAGAAAACATAAGAACGAATCGACGGCCCTTGATGATATATGAAGGATCTAAAGAATCTGGGCCGGTGGATCGAGAAATCGACGGCTCAGATCAAGTTATCGAACCGCCACAACAGATGACAGTCGACTGATGAACAATCGTCAGTCGACTGTTTGAAAGGATAAATATGGACTTAGGTTGACAGACAGTCGACTGTTGGGTAAATCACAGTCGCCTGTCAGAGAGACAATCGACTGTATATTACTCATCAGTCGACTAACTGAGAATCAAAAATTTATCGATATAAAATAGAGACCACTGAAGATATGGATAGACGCCTGATGACCAAACTGCAGTCGCCTGTCGATCAGACAGTCGACTGTAAAGTCGTCATCAGTCGCCTGTACGAAAGATACAGTCTGTTGTATGAGAAAATAGAGTAGGGCAGTCGACTGTTGAAGGAATGACAATCGTCTATCCTGGTCCAGAAATGCACAGTGAGGTTAGAAACCGGAGGATAGAGAAAACTCACCCTAGGACATATACTCTAACATAAATCTGATCAAGAAATCAATATCAAAATATAATCGATTAACACACAAATCTCTTAAAACAATCCAAAAACTAACAAAATCATCAAAATCTCAATAACCTCTCTTAAAACAAATATATGTGAAACATATAATCTATCAAAAGAAGTGAAGTACCATGATGATATAAGTCCAAATATGATATAACATGAAGGTTGAACTCCTAAATTTCAGATTCACCCATAATCCCTAATTCTCCACGCAACCTCACAAATGAATCTTCTTTAAGAGGTTTAGTGAAGATGTCGGCAATTTGTTTTTGGGTTTTAATGTACTCTAAGTTGATATCCTTCTTAGCTACATGATCATTGATAAAATGGTGTCTCACATCTATGTGTTTGGTACGAGAGTGATGTACCGGATTCTTGGAAAGACATATAGCACTTTGGTTATCAACCATGATAGGGCAAGTACCACAATTGACACCATAGTCCTTAGAATGTGTCTCATCCAAAGAACTTGTGCATATGCAAGACCCACGATAATATATTCTTCTTCAGTCATGAACAATGATACCGAGTTCTATTTCATGGAGAACCAAGAAACTAGGGAATTTCCTAGAAAATGGCAAGTGCCACTAGTACTCTTCCTATCAGATTTGCATCCGGTAAAGTCGGCATCACTATATGAGATTAACTGATATGTGCTAGATTTAGGGTAAAGTAACCCATAATCTAGTGAATGATCGAGGTAACAAAAAATTTGTTTAACCGCAATCAAGTGTGACTCCTTAGGTCTAGCTTGATATCTAGCAAACATGCATATAGAAAACATGATATTGAGGCTAATAGCAGTTAAATAGAGTAAGCTACCGATCATACCTCGATATAGACGAACATCTACATCTTTTCCGTTCTCATCCTTATGTAGATGAGTTGTCATACTCATTGGAGTCCTTTTACTTGAAGACGATTCCATCCTGAATCGCTTGATAAGCTTCCCTGTGTACTTGGTTTGATATATGAAAGTCACATCCTTTATTTGCCGAATTTACAGTCCAAGGAAATAGTTGAGCTCAGCCATATGGCTCATCTCGAATTCATCCTTCATAGACTTAGAAAATTCTTGGCAAAGATTAAAGTTAGTAGAACCAAATATAATATCGTCTACATAAACTTGAATCAATATGATGTCATTTTCATAATCCTTAATAGAAAGTGTTGAATCAACTTCACCCATTTTAAAACTTAAATCCAAAAAAAAGGTTTTGAGTCGATCATACCAAGCTCTAGGAGCTTGTCTCAACCCATATAATGCTTTCTTAAGTTTGAAAACATGGTTTGGAAATTTTTCATGTATGAAACCGGGTGGTTGAGAAACATAAACTTCTTCATTAACAATACCATTTTAAAATGCACTTTTAACATCCATTTAAAACAATTTGAAATTATTATGAGATGCAAAGGATAAAAGCAATCTAATAGCTTCTAATTTAGATATGGGGGCAAAAGATTCTTCGAAGTCGATACATTCTTATTGCCGGTAGCCTTGAGCTACTAACCTTGCTTTGTTTCTTGTGATGACCTCGTTCTCATCGGTATTGTTCTTGAAGATCCACTTGGTCCCAATCACTTTGTGACCACTTGGAAGAGGAACGAGCTCCCAAACTTCATTTCTCTCGAATTGCATGAGTTCTTCTTCCATTGCCACTATCCAAGAGCTATCCTCACATGCTTCTTGGATGTTCTTTAGCTCAATGGTAGAGACGAATGCGCAACGAGAGAATTCTTCAATTCTAGACCTCGTTCGAACACCCACACCAATATCTCCAATAATTTGGTCATGAGAGTGGTTGTGAACGGTTGGGTAAGCTTTGGGAATCCCTGCATCACTTGGAACATCTTCAACAATCTCATTAGTAGTGTTAGTCTCAATTATAAAATCATTAAGCTTGACATTACTAAGAGAATCACATATAGCATCTACACTATCATCAATAACATGAGTAAAGTCAAAATATTCATAAAATGATACGTGTAGTGATTCCTCGATCGTTGAAGAGGTTTTGTTGTATATCCGGTAGGCTTTGCTACGTGTGGAATATCCAACAAAAATTCCTTCATCGGATCTGGGCTCAAATTTATCTAAGTTACCAAAGGTGTTCTTGATGAAACATTTTGAACCAAAAACTCGAAAATATTTAACTTGTGGCTTTTTGTCATAAAATAGCTCAAACCAACTATTGTTCATTCGGGGTCTCACTAGGATCCTATTGAGCACATAACATGCCGTGTGCACCGCCTCTGCCCAAAATTGTAGTTCAAGATGACTATCATGGAGCATGGTACGAGCACACTCAATAAGAGTCCTATTCTTTCTCTCTACAACACCATTTTGTGGTGGTGCAAGAGGAAAAGAAAAATTGTGAGTTATCCCGGTGTCATCACAAAACTTTGTAAAAGACTCATTCTCAAATTCTCCTCCATGATCACTATGAATAGTGATAATGGTGGATCCTAAGAAATTTTGAATCTTCTTTACAAATATGGTAAACTCTTCAAAGGCTTCATTCTTATTAGTTAAAAATGAAACCCAAGTAAATCTAGAGTAGTCGTCAACGACAACTAATCCATAATGAGCATTGTCTAGAGAAGCGGTTCTAGTTGGCCCAAACAAATCTAAATGAAGTAATTCTAGGGGCCTCTTAGAAGTTATGCCTTCTTTAAGTTTGAAAGATGATTTACTAAGTTTACCTCTTTGACATGAATCATAAAAGTTTTTCTTACTAAATGCAATTTTTGGAAAACCTTTGACTAGATCATGCTTAGCTAACTTATATAAGTACTTGAAATGAACATGACCAAAGCGGCGATGCCATAATAATTGTTCATTTGTATTCGTAACTAAGCAATATTCTATGGTTTTAGGCAAGCTCAAATAATAATATTCTTACGCCTAATACCGGTAAATAAAACATGTGAATCAAAATCAATAATTTCACACATACACTCTCCAAAGTTAACCTTGTAACCTTTGTCACAAAGTTGACTAATGGAAATAAGGTTATGAAATAAACCACTAACTAAATATACATTAGTAATTAAAGGTTTGGAGAAACTACCAACTATACCTACTCCAAGATGGTTCCCTTTTGATTACCTCCAAAGGTGACCGTTGCACCATCCTTGATGTTAATCACTTCAGAGAGCAATGCGGGATCTCTCGTCATGTGTTTGGAGCAACCACTGTCGAGTATCCATCCTTTTATTTTAGAGCTAATTTGACCTTTATTGCTCTCTTTATTTCTCTTGGGTATCTACATGATATACCATAAGCTTATGGTACCCAATTTTTGTTGGGTCCAAGGGGATTAGCCCTTTGGAAGCGAAGTCCAAGTGGACTTTCACTTCCCAACATAATTACCATTATTAATAATATCATGAAAATAGGAATCAACATAGACATTCCTATCATTTAAGCTTGTGTTCTTAGGACCCTAAATTGTATATGTTTTAGGAGTCCTTTTCCTAGTTGCATGCACAATAGATTGATTTCTATGATGTGTGTGCATCCTAGGTACATGAGTTCTAGCATAAAATTGAGGAGGAGGATATGCATTAGACATATGTAGGTTGTATGCATACTTAGGATCATGCATGTTATATGAACCATAGGAGCATGCATGACATGTGGTAAATGTGCATACATATAAGAATGATGCGTATGTGCATATGAGTGTATAGGGTCACGTGCATGAGTAATTCTCATGTGTGGTTTTGCACGTGTCCGTGGGTGTGAAGCATAAAATGTGTTATGTGTGTCCACTTGTGAAGTAGGAGATTTCCTATGTGGATGAAATTTGGTGTACATGTAAGCATGTCTTCTCTTTTGGTTTCCACCCTTAGCGGGTTCTTGCCAAAAGGGAGTGAAGGTGAAGTGGTGGATTTCTTCGTAGGTTTGCTACCTATAGTGTCTTTGATAACACTTGTGGATGCACCGGAGGATGGCCTCACAAAGTCTATAGTAACACCACCATAGAAGGTGCGAACATTGGATGCATTCGCTTCCACAAAACCAAGACCAACACGATGTGTGGCCGGAAATTAGTTTGCAAGCAAATCGTCCAATTGTCCTTTCTCCTTATTAAATCTTATAATACGGGAGGACATGAGCTCATATTTCTCCTTAAGAGAAGAAATGTTGGTATCCAAAGTGGACACCAGTGCTTTGAGCTTGTGCACTTGGGTTTTAAGAGAATCATTCTCTAAATCCAATTGTGTGTTTTGTGAAGCTAGATCACTATTATCCTTAGGATACGTTTGATCTAGTTGAGATTTGAGGGCATTCATCTCATTTCTCAAAGTGACATTTTGAGAAGCCAAATTTGCTTTCTCAAGAGTTTGTGTATCAACAATGGTGTCATTGTTGATAATGCATGGAATGGATGACTTGCTAAGATTCAATTTCTTTAAACTACTATATCTAAGCATTAAAGATTGATACTTAGCAAATAGTTCTTCATTAGCAATACGCAATTCATCCATTGTTACCTCGGGTTCATCCATGTCGGAATCACTCTCCTCGGAGAGCAGATCTTCCCGGGCCAAGAAACACATGTGGGCGCTTTCACCCTTCTCATCATCATATTCGCTTGATGAGTCTCCACTTGAGTCATCGAATGTACCGACTAGTTCTTTCTTCTTATCTTTCTTATTCTTGTCGGACTTGTGGTACTTCGGAGCTTTCCACTTCTCTTTGTTTCGGAGCATTGGGCAATCCTTCTTGATGTGCCATGGCTTATTACACTTAAAACAAAGAGAGGAAGTGTTATTAGTAGCTCAAATATATTCTTGGAGGGAAATTTACCTTTGCGAAAGAAGTGTTGGAACTTCTTCACCATTTGAGCCATTTCCTCCACGTCCATCTCATTTTCTGATTCTCTACTATCGGAGGATGAAGAATTGGCTTTGAATGCTAAAGCTTTCTTCTTGACCTCTGAAGGGTTCATCATAGCTCAAATCTTCAATCGGTTCTTCCGTCTTACTTCGTAAGACATGAGAGTGCCGATGAGATTTACGACTGTGTAAGTCTTCAAGTCGTTGACCTCCTCGATGGCGATAGCTCTTCTTTCCCACTTGGAGGTCATTCCCATAATGATCTTCCTTACCTTATCTTGTTGGGAGTAGACTTTTCCAAGAGCTTCCAGTTCATTGGTGATATTGGTAAAACGTCCGTACATCGATGCTATGCTTCCATTTTCTTGCATGTGAAACATATTGAAATTTTGCACGGAAACATATAGTTTAGAAAGTTTTACACTGTTCGTTCCCTCATGGGTAACGACGAGATGGTTTCAAATTTGATATGCACTCTTATATATGCATATCTTGTTGAACTCATCCAGGGCCAACATACAATGAAGATCGTTCATTGCCTTTGCGTTTTTGACTTCGGCGGATTTCTCGGAAGGCGTCCATTTGTCAAAATCCTCTTCGGTGGGCTAAACGTATTCCTTGTGGAGGGTTCTCCAAAGGGAAGCACTCCTTAGGAACGTCTCCATCCGGCATTTCCAATAGCCGAAGTTCGTGCAATTGAAACCCGGAGGACACACTGTTGATTGTCCTTCGAGTGAAATCGAAATACACTCGATTGGCCTTGACTCCCACAACTTGGGAGCAAGCAAACCACTCTTACAACCCGAGAGTAAATCAAATAACGAAAGTTATGAAATTTGAAATAAACAACACTTACAATCACCTATGCCTTGAAGTAGAACTTGAAGGAGAGTGAGTTGTGTGTTGAAGGACTCTCTTGAAGAGAGGAAAGCCCTTTCTCTTGACAGCACCAAATGCCTAGAAGATTTCTCTTTGGTTCGAGGTTGGAGAACAAGAGTTGAAAGATAGGAATTCTAGGGCTTTTGGAATCTAAGAGCTTTGATCTTGAAAGAATGAAAGCTTGAATGTTTGAGTGAGTTGCTAACAAAATGAGTAACCTCTCAATGGAACAGTAGAGGCTGCCTTAATAGTTTCTCAACCCTTTCAAACAGAATCTCCAAAAGCTCCTTTGAAATCCGTGAAGAAAAGCTCAACGGATAGAATCTACGCATGCGACAGTCGATTGTTGAACAAAACACAGTCGACCGCTGCACTGTGACAGAGGGTAGGTGAGAATTCAAACGGTAACTTACCACGTGGACAGTCAACTGATAAGGAGTAGACAGTAGACTGTTAAACCAACAGGCGACTGTAAATCCTTCTACAGGTGACTGGCCGTAATCTGGGTAAGTTGAGAAAGTCTCAGAAAAGTCTGGGAATACAGGACAGGCGACTGATGAAGAGAAGCCAGTCGACTGTAAATCCAACAGGCGACTGTAATTCCTTCTACAGACGACTGTCACAAACCCTGACATTTTCCAGAGTGTAGAGTCTGCAGGGAGGCTCATAGACAGATGATTGTTGAAGCATTGACAGTCGACTGTGCCATTGGACAGTCGACTGAAAATACAACAGCAGTCGACTGGCACTAGAATACGAATTTTTCCAGAGAGAAAGTCCTGCAGAAGAATCATGGACATGCGACTGTTGAAGCATTTACATTCGACTGGTCCTTGGACAGGCGACTGTAAATACAACATTAGTCCACTGGCCAGATCAAATTGAGAATGATCTTGGGCTGAAGATTGACAGGTGATTGATTAATAAATCACAGTCGACTGTCACTTGGACAGGCACCTGTGAAATGTACAGCAGTCACGTGATAGAGTTAAAGCTTAGAAGCCCAAAAAATAACTAATTAAGTATGTGCATAATAGGCGACTGTAGAACAAAACACAGTCGACTGTTTTAAGATAGGCGACTATAAGTCGTTCAGCAGTCGACTGTTGAGATCATGACATGCACATTCTTGATAGAAATGAATTGGAGTCAAAGGAAAGTTGATCTAATGATTTCCTAAGACTGAAATGAAGATGTGTGTGTGTGCTCCAACATAGTTCTACTTCTACGCTACATACTAGAAGAGAAAAAAGAAGAATACATTTGTAGAACTCTCTCTTCTTTCCAATGTAAGAGCTTAAAGTCTTCTAGGAGTTTCAATCACCATCTTTGATCATCTAATCCACTTCCTTTGTTTTCATTGATCTTTGAGTATCATCCATTGCTAATTGATCTTCATGATATGCTTAGGCAATGGATTAACTGCAAATAGGGGATTAGTCACTAGTATTTATGTTTACTCATCATTAACACCAAGTAGGGAGAAGTCCAATACTCAACAACTATGGCATATGGTAAGGGAGCTTGAGAAATCCACCTATAAAGATACATACTCCAATAAAGAAAGAGAAGTTTCATATGCTTGTTACATGGCACAAACAAACGATGCGGTAAACCCTACATCTAGTGACGAAGATGACAATAATGATTTACTTCATGCGTACAATGATTTAGTCACAGATTATAAATCATTGAAATGTAAATTTAGTTCTTTGAAGCACGATCAAAGAAGTTTAAAGAAAGATCATAATTCACTTCTGGTTGATATGATAAGTTGAAAAGTGAGCATAATGCTTTATTGAATGCTTATTGATAGTCGAGTTTACATTTATAAACCGCAAGCGCACGGCTATCGTCGTAGCACTTTACGGATTTTCCGTAGGGAGGCTAGGATGATCAAGTAATAGCTCGATTTTGGGTTTAATAGCTAGCTACGCAATCGATTAAAAGTGGATGTATGAGTTATGGGGATGAACATAGAAATGACTTGAGCATATGAAAGTATAACGATAGGGATGAAGAGAGAATAAGAAACAGGACCAAAACAATAACTACAACTGAATAACAACAATAGCAAAACAAAATAACAGAACAATAATACGAACAACATTAATATAAGAAACAAAGAAGAAGAAGCTTATCTCCATAACTGATGTCCCCTAGATTTAGCAATATTGGCAATAGGATCGGGGATACCAGATTTAAATATTTGTAACCGCAAGCGCATGGTGTTGTAGTGTGGCTTGGAGGTCGAATTCAGGAAGGCGTGTGGTGTGCTTGTTGTCAAGAAGGAACCGGATCACCCGATGGGTGAGCTAGCCCAATCAATCGGTAGGTTGACACAAAATAGAAATACGATGGATGTGAGATATAAAAGGAAACCTGGGACTTTGGTTTCCACCCTATCATGTGCCCTTTCTATTACGACCGACGGATAGGATTACGATTGGATTTTAGGGTTTAGTGGTGAGACGTCGCCTCTAAGAATGATACCTAGCGTCCCATGGGCCCGATATTTCGGTCGATGCCCAGGATGATACGCTAGGACTACCCGGGTTCGGTCGGTGGGCATTCCCATGTCCATTAACACCGACCGACTCCGGGAGCACTAAGCTCGCAACGATTACTCCCAACATTTCATCCTGCCGTTCCCACGCGCTAGGATTCAATGTCTACGCTAAGGGTGTGAGCTGTGGCTAGGGGATCAAACGCCAGTTTTACTTCCCCTTGGCCTGACGGTCAGAGGCGGTCTTTCTCCCGCCAATGACAATAAAATGCCCCGCGTAACCATCTAAATTACTAAATCCTATCTAAACCCTAATCCTATTGTCGTTTTAGGGAGAACCCACGAAGGGGCTTCCACCAATGCCCTAGATTGGGGAACTACTCACTATTCATGGCGAAAATAGCATCACAATGAAATTCAACCATTGAAATCAAAATCAGACAATAGAACTATGAAGCTAACAATAGTATTAATGTAATATTAAAGTTCCAGAGCAATCAGAAAACTTACAAGATAAAATAAATTCCGAGCCGTCAAAAATCCCAAAAGGACGGAAAAACAATGGCGATCGCGTCTGGGAAAACCTAGGTCACTATATATAGAAAATGCGGCCATCTGATCGGTTGATACATGAACCGATCGGGTGAGCTGCTAGTCGATTTGGCCATCGGGCTTCAGATGCATCACCCGGTTGCTGAACTGAGCGGTTAACGTCACCGGGTCGTGAATTGGGGATTTTTGGCTTCAGATGAACCGATCGGGTGAGATGTCACCCGATCGGTTGGAATTCAGCTCAAAATAACAGAGAGTACTGACGGATTCACCCGATCACCGAACCGATCAGGTGAGCTACTCTTCACTTCTGCTCCTATCCGGTTCGGATATGCGTGCACCAACTGATCGGTTGGCTCTGTTCAACCGATCGGTTGGGGGCTGATACATGGATTTCTTCGCCGTTTGGCCCCCGGGATCGTGCGTGACACTTTCCGTTGCTCCGGGGACTCATGATATCTTCTTTATATGTCCCCAGCACTGTCATTCTCTTGCATTGGCACAAAAACACAAAGAAGTAAAAGAAAACTAAAAATCACAAGAGAGTGGGTACGAAACGACGGAAAACAATGGAAAATCACGAAGAATACGTGTGTGAATATATAAAGCATAAACGCACGTCAAAATCCCCCAAGCTGAACCATTCCTCGTCCTCGAGGAAGACGAGTGAGAGTAGGAGCTCGGAGGGGAAAATAGAAAGGAAGAAACAGAAAGAGAGATCAAAGTCCTAGATCGCCCATCAGAGCCAACAAAATCAAACACGCCACACTAAGCAAGCAAGCGATAAAACACATCACTAAACCAAGGAATATGAGTCCATACAAGTGTCATGGGCCCACGTGGTGAAGCGCGAGTGAGTGTGGTCGTAAGCAAGCAGACGGTGTCACTATCTAAATTGTGCAATAAAGCTCCATATACACATACCCAAGGAATGACCCAAATATCGATTCAATTCGAATAAGCGGTGAATAATAGCTCAAGCATGCATGAGATAGAATAAGAATCGAAGCGTATCATGTGTCGGGGACTCGACTGCTAGGAACTAGTAGATCGCCGCACTACAGCCTAGATAATTGCTAGAAAATTCCTATGCCAAGTGTATTCGAAAACGAGGGAGGTTGAGAAGGTGTGGAGTAGAACACTCAGTGCAAATTCTCGCCTTCCCTTTATTCATGGTGGATGTGAATGATATTCACAATGGGAAATTTTTGGGGTTTTGGGTATTTGTATTTTTTTAACTTTTGGCTATACAAAATTTTTTCTTTTCTTTTTCTTTTTGGATTTTTCTCCTATCTTTTTTCTTTTTGGGCTTTTGGATTTTTGGCTATACACTTGTGTACTATCCTAAGTGAGAGAACGGTACACAGTGAGGGGATTTGCACCAAGTAAAACAAAAAAGAAGTCGAATTCTAAACACTTGGGCAAAAGAAAAATTTTCTAGCAAATCAGAGCATAAGCTAAATGGGTTATCCTAGTCCTATTGGTAGAGTCCCGACACATGCGAATTGAAGCATACTATATATATATATATATATATATATATATATATATATATATATATATATATATATATATATATATATATATATATATATATATATATATATATCATGCATAGAGAAGCAGATAGTGAAGGCAAAATACCGCATATTCAAAATTGAAGCATGATAGTCTAGGGGTCAACCAAGAACAGGTATATAAATCAAAATTACAAAGTAGAAGCACACCAAACAGCTAGTTACGACACACGACTCACATAAATGCAAAGTGAACACAGAAGCATGAAATGCAATAGGACTCGGCTTCCTAAGGTTAGTGAATGTGATTATCGTAGCTAAGCTAAGTGTAAGTGTGATTTTATGGCAATTCATCATGTGGGGTCATCTCTAGGAGAGGGAGAATAAAAAGAAGGAAATAAAAATAAAATACGATGAAAACGACTCAAAAACGAGGAAAAAGACACAACTGACGCATAAAGTGCGACTCCCCCAAGCTGAAACTTACATTGCCCTCAATGTAATAATAGTAAATACGGGAGGGCAATTAAAATGGGGGGAAGTATGCACAGACACAAAAATATGAAAAACATGAAAAACACACACACGAAACAGGAAAAAGAAGAAAAAGAAACACGCGAATAGAAGATATAAAAACACATGCAAAGAACACATATAAACAAACACACGACAAAGACATCACACGACAACACACAAAAATCGACTTCCCCCAAGCTAAACATGACAATGCTAGCAATATGATATGATCATGGTGATGCAGAAATAATGTGCTAGAGGGAAAATCGGAAATGAAAAAGAAAGATATCAAAATGCAGGAGAGGCGGTGTGCTCATTCTCCTCGGAAGAGACTGGAGGGGCGTGACAAGGAGGCAAATTTTATTCAAAGAAAAGAGATTGATCCTAATACGCTCCTCTCACTATCGAGAGGAGACGAGTTTATTCTAGTCTAGACTAGAGAGTGGTAAAATATTTTTTACACTACTAGATTTAGATACACCTGAGCAAACGGTGGATCAACGATCTGGAGTGGAGCAGGAAGCTGCTCTTCCTGTTCTTTCTGTGGCTCCGCCAATGTTCTGGTGCCACGAACACCAACAAACTCCAGCAATGCTCCCACAAGCTTCTCTCGATGATGTCCACCTAAATCATTCGAAAGAAAAGGAGCATCAGTCCGTGATGAAAAATCCTTCCCTGTATTAAATGTATCCCAAAGAGTATCATCAAAGTGAAATGTAAAGCATGGAAAAAGTTGATGATGACTCCCTGAGAATGTGGTGTTATGCCCTAGTGGTGACGCGATGATCTCCTGTCCACGTTCAGTGACGAGCTCGTCAGGTGCTGACATGCCCAGACATATCTCCGTATAGTGTGATTCTGGATCCTTTGGAGGGTATGTCATGTCAGTAGTATTTGAATCTAGAAATATGTGGAATGTAATATGAGATTCAGAAATATTGTCTAAAAGATCTCCCTGAGTGGGAGCAGTAAGCTCTGGGGGATGCGATGCCTCTGGTGGAGTGAGGGTGAGCTATGGAGGTAGTGGTAGAGGCAAGGGAGAATGAGGCTCAATAGAATGAGTCGTGACGTTCACGGGTCCACGCTCTCCCACCTCGTCGATATGGACATCCTCCATGGCCTCCTCGATGCCGTATGTCTCAAAAATTGTACCTGTATGGGAAAGGGGACTCATATCAAAATTTTCAAATTGTAAACCATAAGAGTTACCTTCCGTGGTGCAAGTTGTCGATGATGTATGAGACACGACTGTTTCACCCCCAAAAGTAGAAGTGGTAGGCGGAAATGGAATTGGTGAATCCATCTGGCACTGGGTTACCGTGGAATCCTCCATCAATAACTCAAGGATAGATTTCTGAGATGGAGATGAGGGTGATGGTGTTGTCGGGGCCTTGATTTACAAAGGAATTCGTCACTAACAACTCAAGATCGGTCGTAGGTGGTGGAAGTGGAAGTGGTGGAGTCATCTGGCCTTGGTTTAAAATATTGTCTTCTAATAATAACTCAAGGTCAGACATCGGTGGGGGAGTGGTGATGGAAGTGGAGGTGATATCCAGTGCATTTGAGTTGCAATGGAGTTTTCCAAGAATAATTCAAGGCTCGATCTTGGTGGAGGATGGGGTGTGGAAATTTGGGGGTAAGGATGGGAGGGTTCTTGAAGTAGGTCGTGGGTATATGAGTGTGGGGTGTAGGGTTGGGCACTGAATTGGCAATGGTTGTCCATATGTCCCTGCATCCTCCCACAAGCTTCGCAAACTGCCACGACCTGCGGATAATTCTCATATCCCCCCATCTGAGCATCGTATGGCATGTAAGCATCAAAATTTTCGATGTATAATCCATCGGGCATCCACATAATTCACCTAACAAACAAAAAATTTGGCTACGACAAGCGCGTCAGTGGTACAAGGAATGGTATAAATTGATAATGGTGGCAGGGAAAGAATCTGTTTATTGAAATTTTTATAATTTTTGGATAAAACGCAGTCTAGCGACCGCATTCATGAGCTAGTCTCAGGGATTACTGGGTCCTAAATGAAAACAAACACGTTGCCTCCTCGGCAACAGTGTCATAAAGCTTGACGTCCCCTGGATTTAGCAATATTGGTAATAGGATCGGGGATACCATATTTAAATATTTTTAACCACAAGCGCACGGTGTTGTAGTGTGACTTGGGGGGTCGAACTCAGAGAGGCGTGTGTTGTGCTTGTTGTCAAGAAGGAACCGGATCACCCGATGGGTGAGCTAGCCCAATCAATCGGTATGTTGTCACAAAATAGAAATACGATGGATGTGAGATATAAAAGGAAACCTGGGACTTTGGTTTCCACCCTATCATGTGCCCTTTCTATTACGACCGACGGATAGGATTACGATTGGATTTTAGGGTTTAGTGGTGAGACGTCGCCTCTAAGAATGATACCTAGCGTCCCATGGGCCCGATATTTCGGTCGATGCCCAGGATGATACGCTAGGACTACCCGGGTTCGGTCGGTGGGCATTCCCATGTCCATTAACACCGACCAACTCCGGGAGCACTAAGCTCGCAACGATTACTCCCAACATTTCATCCTGCCGTTCCCACGCGCTAGGATTCAATGTCTACGCTAAGGGTGTGAGCTGTGGCTAGTGGATCAAACGCCAGTTTTACTTCCCCTTGGCCCGATGGTCAGAGGCAGTCTTTCTCCCGCCAATGACAATAAAACGCCCCGTGTGACCATCTAAATTCCTAAATCCTATCGAAACCTTAATCCTATGGTCGTTTTAGGGAGAACCCACGAAGGGACTTCCACCAATGCCCTAGATTGGGGAACTACTCACAATTCATGGCAAAAATAGCATCACAATGAAACTCAACCATTGCAATCAAAATCAGACAATAGAACTATGAAGCTAGCAATAGTATTAATGCAATATTAAAGTTCCAGAGCAATCAGAAAACTTACAAGATAAAATAAATTTCGAGACGTCAAAAATCTCAAAAAGACTGAAAAACAATGGGGATTGCGTCTGGGAAAACCTAGGTCGCTATATATAGAAAATTCAGCCATCCGATCGGTTGATACATGAACTGATCGGGTGAGCTGCTAGTCGCTTTGGCCATCGGGCTTCAGATGCATCAACCGGTTGATGAGCTGAGCGGTTGGCTTCACCGGGTTGTGAATTGGGGATTTTCGGCTTCAGATGAACCGATCGGGTGAGATGTCACCCGATCAGTTGGAATTCAGCTCAAAATAACAGAGAGTACTGACGAATTCACCCGATCACTGAACCGATCGGGTGAGCTGCTCTTCACTTCTGCTCCTGTCTGGGTCGGATATGCATGCACCAACCGATCGGTTGGCTCTGTCCAACCGATCGGTTGGGGGCTGATACATGGATTTCTTCGCCGTTTGGCCCCCGGGATCGCGTGTGACACCTCACGTTGCTCCGGGGACTCATGATATCTTCTTTATATGTCCGAAACACTGTCATTCTCCTGCATTGGCATAAAAACACAAAGAAGTAAAAGAAAACTAAAAATCACAAGAGAGTGGATACGGAACGACGAAAAACAACAGAAAATCACGAAGAAGACGTGTGTGAATATATAAAATATAAACGCACGTCAATAACCCATAGAGGAGTTGTCAATCCCCAATACAAATTCAAGAGCAAAACTCTTCAAGAACTAATCTAAAATCTAACCTAAATCTAAAACTACACTAAGAAAACACTAAAAATGTGAAGGAAGGCTAACACGAGCCCAAAACTCCGCCCCCTTCGAAGACGGTGCCCAAATGCTTAAATAGAACCTTAGGAAGTCAGGTCCCAGCTCCCAAAACCCGACTTTGAACAGCCACCTCGTAAAATGACACGACCGTGTCATTCATTTTGCTGTCATTGCTACTCTGAGTTGAGGAAAGAAAACGACACGGCCGCGTCGTTTTAAACCACGTGATCGCGTCACCCTCTGTCATACGATCGATGTTGCTCACTCTGAAGGGTAGAACGAAGCGGTCGTTTCACGTGGCCATGGCACTTGAAATCATACGGCCATTGTTGTTGCACTCTCCTCTACTCCAGTGCTACAGCTAAATCTCCAATTCCAGCTTTCACTCCAAGCTTCCAAGCTCTCCATAAATCTGGAAAGCTTTTCTTTGCTGCTCCAACACTCCCCAACTTCCCTAGATTCATCTCCCATCATCTGACTTCTAGCATTTATCCACCCTCAAAGCTCACATCTCCAGCTCTAGCCCCTAAAGCTTCTCCCAAGGTTCTCCACCCTTCATGCTCATGCTCCCAAGCTTCACATTTTGCTCTCTCATCAAATCTCAATGCTCCACAACCCCACACTCTAATGTCTTTAGTGCTCTTCTACATTGCTTTTCAAACACAGCAATATGAGTGCAAGCTCTAAACTCAGCAATAAGCTCAACAATGAATCCCTCGAGCTCCAAAATCAAGAACTTAACCCACATGCATCAACCAAGCTCCAAAACACTCCAAATTCATCCCTATCTTGAAAATCACCGGGGAGACCGAAAGCGTAAAATGGAACAAAAAGAGTAAAAACGGCACGAAAAACGAGGCAAAGTGGAATAAAAAGTGAATGAAACGAATGTGAAAAACTATATATATATACGACCTATCAAAATCCTCCAAGCTAAACTCTTCCTCGTCCTCGAGGAAGATGAAGAGAGTAAAGAAAGGGGCATGCACATGATGATATAATTTTTGAGAGATTTTATAAAACCGAGCACATACACGTGGAGAAATAGGAAATTCAAAATCACTGAAATCTAAAACGCCGAATCCTCTCTATCGATGAGAATATACCCTTAGGACATGATTTTCAGCTCGAAACGTCAAATAATATACCAAGCCATGGTCAAACTCAAAACCCAGAATATTTCCTCTAACCAGTCCTTAGGCCAAAAACAAGGGACGAAAGCTTTGCAAGGGTCAAAGAAGTGATAAATATGAGATAGCAGGTCACTAATCCATCGAGGAAGTGGCTACAACAACACCTCAACTTTCCATGACTCGTGAGTTCAACAATCTATTCATGCTTCCAAATATTTTTCTTTTTTTGGCGAGTAAGCGATAATCTTTATATATGCAAGGAAAAAATACAAAACATCACCACTAGTAACTCCTGATAGGAAAAAGGAGAGGGGGGAGAAAAGCGCCGTCACCCACTATGTCCAAGTTTCCTATTAGTAATACTAGCGAGACAAAAATAGAATGTACAAGATGATGCATAATGCGTAGTGCATAGCATGTCACGAAACTAGAAATCCCCAATTTGCAAACGGGGCAGTAGATGAAGTCTGATCCCACTCTATATCTCGAAGAGTAACTAGAACATCGGATGCAATATCCTCAAAATGACTAACTTTGCCCTTTAATTTCCCCTCAAAGATTCTAATATTGCATTGCTTCCAGCTATGCCAGACCATGGATGCAAGAGCTATTTTGGCTAGAGTACCTACACAGTCTTTTTTATTGAATAGAGAAAGTAACAAATCCCCCGCATCAGCAAGGGATGAAGGAGCAGCAGTGAAGATGCCTAATTTAAGCAATCTCCTGCAAAGAATATAATGGGTATAGAGACATACAAAGAATAAATGATTAATACTTTCAACCGCACCTTCATCACATAGGACGCAAGCCTGAGTAGTATGAACTCCCCATTTATGTAGAATGTCTCTAATAGGTAACTTGCCGTGGAAGGCCCGTAGAAGGGTAATAGCCATTTTGGGCACATGTTTACTAAACCACACAATACTGTAATAAGGAAAAGGGATAGACCTGGTACAAGAACCCTTCCAAGCATCCCGAAAAGTGCAAGATGAACCACCCATCCATTCCCAAGAATCATTCCCTTTCCCTACATGGACTGAAGCTAGAAGAGGCCGAATAGCATCAATCGCCGAATCATTAACCCACGTCGAACCAGTCCAGTAATCACTGACTAACTTATTATCATATCCATTGGGCACATCATACAAATGGGATAGAGGACCGCAAGGTAACCAATTATCATGCCAGAAGGAAGTTGATGTCCCATCACCCACAATGCGTCTAATAAGCTTCTGAGACTTACCACGACAGCGAAGAAGAAATTTCCAAGTACCAGACTGGGTTGGTTTGACCTTGGAGCAGAAGAACCCTTCAGGGGGCTTATAAGTGCTTCTCATATACTTAGCCCAGGGGCTATCAGAAGATAGATATTTCCAAGTCAAACGGATACAGGAAGCCACATTTAAATCAGTGAGAATTTTAAGCCCTACCCCACCTTCTTCCTTAGGGGTACACAAGTCCTTCCAGGCCCAAAAATGGAGATTACCCCCAAATAAATTTCCTGCAGACAGAATTGATAGATCTAATAACTGTTTGGGGAATACGATAAACCTGCATCCAGAAAGCCACCATACCGTAGATTACTGATCGAACAAACTCAATCCTCCCTGAGATGGAAAGGAGAGAATAGGACCATCCCTGCAATCTTTTTTACATTTATCAACCAACCTGGAAAACATGGAAGCTTTTAGGTAAACGGAGGATAAGGGGAGTGATCGCTCCGGGATGTAACCCCAAAGAACGGTTGTAGTTTTACCGCAAGTGCACGGTGTAGCAGCGAGCGGGTTATCGAACACAGGGAGGACGAATGACCGTGCTTGTTCCGATCAACCTGGCTATTTAAGAAGAGAGAAATTTGCCTTTGGCGATCCTGTCACAATCGTCAGACAAAGTACGGAAATATCAAATCAAATAAAGAACGTCTAGGGAATGGGGAATTCCCGCTACTCACCATATTTCGTAAATGTGGTTCATCGGTATCAAAATCGCTAGAATAAGATTTTTGGATGAACTAGTTGCAACTGAATGTAGAACCAAGCTCACGCTCTCGTGCTGTTGCCGGCCTATAGCTATCCTAGGCTCGGGCCCAATCTCTTGCAAACCCTAGCCTAGGAAAGCTAGCATTAGGATCAACATCATCGTTCAATCGCGCACCGAGCCCAATCTCTTGCAAACTCGGCCCACGACCTAGATTGGGGTAGTTCCTACCCGTCCAATCTCTTACAAACGGGTATTGGCGCGGAATTGGAACCGAAAACCCTAGTATCGGTCCAATCTCTTGCAAACCGATACTACGGAAATTCGATTCCAACCCAATTCGGATTTCTAGGGTTTCCTATCGAATTGGGATCCAATCTCTTGCAAATCCCAATCGATGTGAATTCCTAGCCATCCGTAGTAAATTGATCCCAATCTAATCCCTAATAGCAATTCTAGCAAAATTCCTACCAATTCATCACAATTATGAAATAGGGCTTGTAGGGTTCATCCCCACGCCCCAAGACGTGGCGACTACTCACAATTCATAGCAAGATCACAAAAATAATCAATGAAATAAGCAATAGAATTCATCACAATATTGAGATATGCAATAAAAATAGAATTTTTAGAGAAGAGAAAAGCAAACCAATGGAGTTCTTCAATTAATCCAACAAAAATCCAATTTTGTCTCCTCTCCCATCACAAGAATAAAACTAAAAAGCTAATCTAAAAAGCTGCAAAAAATCTCAGAGAAAAGCTCTCCAAACTAGGGTAAAGCAGTGGTTAAATATCCCCCAAAATCGTCCAAAAACTGTGACCAAAATACCCCTGCGCAGCCTGTTTTCCGCAATTTTCGCTACAGGCAGCGCGTCACACTCGGCCGAGTGACAAAAGTCGCTCGGCCGAGTGAAAACCCTGTAATTTTCCAGTAAGTCTCGATCTTCAGTGGTCTTCACTTCGGGTGCGGCTCGGCCGAGTGAGTTGTCGTCACTCGGCCGATGGCTTCATGGTACTCGGGCGGTCGGGATTATCCACTCGGCCGAGTGGGTCTTCTGAAGCTCAGGCAGCCAAAAAACAGTAACATGGCGATTTTTGAAGGGCTTCGTCTGGGCGCCACTCGGGCGGACGGGGTCTCGTCACTCGGCCGATGTGGTCTCCGTCGCTCGGCCGAGTGCACGTATGAATCGTGTCTGATCTGGTCGGCCGAGCGGTGTCTCGCTGGTCGGCCGAGTGACTCCTCCACTCGGCCGAGTGGGACACAAAAAATGCCCAGATTGCTTGTTTTGGCCTCCTCGTCGCTCCTGCGACATCCGTTCTTCTTCCGCTCCTCTCCAACAGCAAAATACCCCTCGGGGAGGTCGTCGGTGACCGTCTGGAGTAAGCGCATCTCGAGATCACTCCAAATCGCGCCAAATCACCTGAAATGCGACAAAAACAACAAATCGTGAAAAGCATCGCAATATCGTCGATATATCGTGAAAAACATGATTTGGGCGATCTAAATGGCATGCAAACATGCGGGAAAAAGGTGTAAAATAAGGAGTGATCAAAATCCCCCAAGCTTGCCTCTTACTCGTCCTCGAGGAAGATAAGTGAAAGGCGAACCCGGTGGATTCGGAAAACGAAAACGGTGAAAAATGAAGAATGAAAAACGGAGAAGAATGAAAAATGAAATAAAAATAAAGAAGAAAGAAAGAAGCGAAGAGGTAAGCTGCTAGATCATTTTCTCAGGACGTGGGTTCCGCTTACTCGTATAGCATGCACTGAATGAAAAACACATGTCAAAGAGTTTTATTTTGATATCATAGTATAATGGTGCAAATAGAAATAGAAACCCCACGAACAACAATATAATCATGAAAACGGAATAATCTTATAATTAACATCGTCTGAATCATTTAAAGCGGTATACAAATCACAGATCACACACTTTTCAATTGAATGCTTTCTATCAGGAGTATAAGAGTATCACACTATAGAATAGAGAGAATAGAAAAGTATGGATTTCATGAAATGAATGCTAGGCTTAGATTTCTGGATGTCGTAAAGCTAAAAATAATCTCACCGAGTATAGAATATTACTTAGCCTAGGTTGTCGTGCAACGTCAAGTAGTCACTCTCTCACACATCAATGGATCCCCTCCCCCAAGCTTATCTATAAGCGTGGTGGCATAAAAAAATGTTTACATCCCCATTTTTAGAAAGCTCCAAAAGCAATGAAAAGAGAAGAGAAAGAAAGAAAGTGAGATGGGATCTTTTATTGAGGATTTTTTTTTCTTTTCTTTTTCTTTTTTTTCTTTTTTTTTGAAGCAATAGCATATATACACAACGATCCCAACTCAAAGAGAGATAATGATATACAAGAATATTTTCTCTTTTCTCTTTTTTTTTTCTTTTTTTTTTGAATAAGAAATTTGGAGCTAGGAATTAATAGCGGGGGAAATGCCATATAATAGAATCGCTAAAGGGAGATTCACCAATGATTTTAAAAGTAGAGAAATGATGTTCAAGATTTGTGGAGAAAGAAATGAATATATCTCTCGGTTCACTCTATAAGACATGCACGACAACTTCAGCAGGGTAATCTAATCTACTCAGTTTCGATCACAAAAAAGCTAACTAATCCAGATTTATCATAGCTAACATCATTCAATCATCTTGAAGTGAAATGTACAGTTCATGCATATAGAAGTGATATAGGAAAAGAAATCAGTACTCCAGATATAGGCATTCAATGCGTGAATCTTGGTGTGTTTTCTGTGATAGCATACATATGAATATTCAGACTCAGCTAATAATAAAATTTCATCCATTTTCATGTGGAAAAAGTGTGGGTTACTATCTCTAGATGCAAGGCAAGTCATAGCATATGATATCAGAAATAAAATCTAAGACATGACAAATAAAGCATGCATATAGAATAAGCTAACTCCACGTCATCATCATCACAGAAAAGTCATCTCTAGCATGAGATGAAAAAGAAAGAAATAAAGATAAAGGGAAAATAGAACTATTTACAATGCGGCACGCAGAAAAGAAGAAAAACGTGATGCATGGCAAAATAAAAGAAAAATGATGAAAAATAAGTGCAAAAGCGAAGGATGGTATGAAAAACTAAAAATAAAGGTGGCAAACCGAAAAAGAACGTGAGAACTCACTCCCCCAAGCTAAATGGCACAGTGTCCTCAATGTGCAAAATGTGGCACACCGAGATACAAGTAATGTGAGGGGTAAGTGAGGATGCATGCATGATGGGGAAAAAAAGGAAAATAAACGAAAAATAAGGAAATAAAAAAAAATGTGATGCGGACATGATGCATGCAGGAATGGAGTGATACAGATATAAAGGTGGGGCACCAAAACTCTCCCTCTCTCCCAAAAAAGATATATAAGGATACGATCTGAATGAGAAACCCAAAATAAGTGAGGGGAGGGGGGGGAAAAATGCAACAGGACCCAGCAGAAACGGGCAGCACAACGGCCAGAATAATCGATGGCATCAAGGGTGCCTAAGAAGGTGGTGTTGCGCCGTCCGTCCTGAGGCGGAGGTGGTGGTGGTGGCTGGATAGGCCGCTGAGCAGGTGTGGGTGTGGAAGTGGTAGCAGGCTGAGTGTGTGTGGAAGTGTGGGTGGGAACCTGCTGGGTGGGTGGGGGTACGCGGGGGAGACGCTCCAGGACCTGGGTAAGACAGTAGTGAATCTGCGGGAGCAGGTCAAAGCGGCCAGCCATCGCAGAGACGGTGGAGGACAGGGTCCTAAGGTCGCCTCTGAGGCCACTCACCGCCCCCTCTAGAGCACGAATGCTCTGAAGTACAGTGTCGGGGGGAGGTGGTGCAGAGGGATGCACCGGTCGGGGCTGTGCAGGGCGGGGCTGGCGTACTCGGGTCGCGTATGTGATGGGCTCAGCGGGGAAGGGAACGAAAGGCGCTGCGCTCGCAAATGTGGGCCTGGCCTCAGTGTGAGGCCGGGGCACCGGCTGGTGAGAAGTGGAGGCAGCAGCAGCGAAAGAAGAGTGCAAAAGTGGCAGCGAGGCGGCCAGAGAGGTCAGTGGCACAGAAGTGTGGACAGACGCCACGACACTCTCGGAAAATACAGCAGCAGTAGAGACAGAGGGCTCTCCGCACTCAACTACGGTCGGCGGGCGCTTGGGTGGGGCAGAAGAAACAGGCTCAGCAGACAGAGGGCCAGTGGTGGTGGTGACAGCCTCGGAAGTAGTGGAGGTGGGCTCAGCTAAGGTACTCCTGACACCGACAGAGGTGTGGACAGAGGTGTCAGGAGCATTGGAAACATCAGGTATAGGCTGAGGGGCCACGGGGTCAACAGGGGCAGCAGGCTCGGCAGGTGCAACAGGGTCTGCGGGGGCAGCGTGGGCCTGCTCGGGCTCCTCGGCCTCGAGCACGTAAGCAGCGGGGATGAGGACATCCATCGCAGGGAGCCAGTCCACATGGGCCGGTGCAATCTGAGTCCGAGCTGGGCTCGGAAGAATCATGTAGTCAGCACCGTAAGGGCCGTGTAACCAGACCCAGTGACGCTCACCGTGCGGACGAAGCATCTTCATCCGGGCCATAACATCGATCGACAAAGAAGTGGGGCCCGGTGCTCATCGCAGGTCGTCAGGGAAGTCCTCGCCAGTCATAAGGGCAAGCAAGGTGATCATGCCGCCGCAGCATATCGGTGAGCGAGCGCCCACCGATACAATGATGCGGTCCAAAAACCAAGCCGCGACATCAATCACGACGGCGGGGACAAGCTCATCGCTATCCCTAGATAGAGCTCTGGGACGTGTCATCACGTAGAGCATGTAGAGCTCCGGCGTAGACATCGTGCCCGGCTCATATCTGGCCAAAAAGGTCGTCGCCATAAGGCGCTGAGCAATACGGAGGCAGGGATGGACAATGGCCGAGGCCTTGGCCCTACTAGGGTCAAAGGCAGCGTGAAGACCCGTAATCCGGGCCCAGAAGGCACCGTCGTCGAAGGAAGGTGGGGGGATATGGGTGGGGCCGTAACCGCGATCGGCTCCGGGGACAGCGGGCCACGAGAAAAATGCTCTCATCATATCGAGAGTGACCTGGCACTCCCGGTCCATGAACTGAAACGAGCATCCCTCGTCGGTCCGGGCGATCGAACTAAGAATCTCAAGTGTCGGGCGGGTAAACGTGTCCACCGACACCTGAAAGAAATCTCGCCAGCCCACGTTGTCGTACAACGTGAGCATCCCCTCTAGTACCCCCAAGCGTCCTAGGTCGGCAAGGTGTGCAAACCTGGAGGGTACGATCGAGCGCTGGGAGATACGCTCGAAGACGGCGCGGTGCGCGTCGTCTCGGAACGTAATCCCGAGCGGCCCGACCAGTGGAGCCGGAGGTGGTGGCTGTGGAGCGGCAGGGAGTGGCTGTGCGGGCTGTGCGGGCTGTGTGGGCGCTGCAGGCTGTGCGGGGTGTGCGGGGCCTGCATGCTGTGCTGGGTGGATGGGGTGTGTGGGGAGAAGGCGGAGGAGAGTCCTCCAACTCGTGGGAGGGGCCGGCGTCATCCGACCGCTTCCGCTTGGCGGAAGCTCTCTCCGACCGCGGCCGTGTCCGGGGCGGCATATTGGCCTCGAGCGCGCGCCGAAAAGTGTAAAAAGTGCGGCGTGTGCAAAAGAAAGGAAAGAGTATACCCCCGACACGCCGCGAGTGCTAAGCAATGGAAGCGTGCGAAGACAGCGCCTCCGCGAAGCCCAAATCAGTCCGTAGAAGCTCTCATGGGCTCCCCTAAGCTCCCAAAAACAACCTGCGCATGAAATGGAGATATCAGCGGGTAATATTCAAAACGTATGGAGCATTAGGGGTATAATAGATAGATATAGAAATTGATTAGGGGTTGGGGGTCGTTTAACACATGGATCCTCGAAAAAATACACAAAAAGAGGAGAAAAAAAGGCGAAATAAGCGATACCGGAGGTGGTCGGAGCGGCGGCCGCCGGCGGCGACTCGGGCGAGGCGCGGCGGTTGCTCGGCCGGCGGTGGCTGGCCGAGCGGCGGTGCGAGGTGGCCGGTCGGGCGAGTGGGGGGCGCGAGCGAGGGGAACGGGCGAGAGGAGCTGAAGGGTCGGGCGAGCGATTGGGATTTTTGCGTTTTGAAAAACGTGCCTCCCCTCAGCCCCTATTATAATAAAAGTTATGACTCGGCCGAGTGACTAGGTCACTCGGCCGTGTGAGATCAATGGAAATATCCTCCCCGCTTACGCTTCGGCCGAGTGGCTTTGCCAGCCTCGGCCGAGTGGAGTAAGTCCATTCGGCCGAGTGGCTCAAGCTACTCGGCAAGACTCGCCCTAGGAGCGTATCCGTTTTACTCGGCCGAGTGAAAATATATACTCGACCGAGTAGCAGTTATACTGAAATCAGGAAAATAAACAGAGAGTTGGGTACAGCAGACTTCCCTCGTTCGTGAGCGGCTCGGCCGGACGAACTAGTGTACTCGGCCGAGTGACTAGTATACTCGGCCAAGTGAGCCTTGTGTTCTGTTGTTTGTCTTCGTTTGGGCTCTAAACTTCGTCTTTCTTCCTCCAGTCGATTTCATCTTACTCCTAAGCATCGAGCGTCTTCCTGGGGCGCTCCTCGTCGTCTCGTTCATCCTCCTCATGATGGATTTACCTATCTCCTCTCCTGTCAAGAAAAATAGGACCCGTTATCACAAAATTTTGGCGAACGACTCAAAACACTAAAAATTTCTAAGACAAAAATAAAGAAAAAGTAAAAATAAAGCAATAACCGACGGGTTTCCTCCCGACAAGCGCTCGTTTAAGGTCGTGAGCTCGACCCCCTATGATTTTCAATTAATGCGGGATGTTTGGTGCATATGAGATGCACCCATCAAACTTTCCGGGGAGAACGCTTGGATTCGGAAGTGGCGGCAACGTGTTCTCCCGCGGTGGTCTCCCGTCTCGAATAGTGTTGGGGGGAGGCTCCCCCAAGCTAGCGTTTGCTCCGGTCAACGGCTTCACCGGTGACGCCGATTTCCGTATCGGCGGAGCTTTCTTCGGAGACTTCAATTTCGAGAGCTTGCAGAGCTCTCGAATCCTTGCGACATCAGCGTCGCCTTCATCATTTTCAGCGGAGAGGTCGGGGGAATCATCTATCTTCTCATCTTGGCCTAAATCCGGGCCTTCCTCGAAATCCTCATCGAAAAGAGCGCCAATAGAGTGGGGGGTCGCCTCTTCTATCACCTCATCAAGGAGGTCCATGTAGTCAAGTTCCTCGTGGTAAGGCATGTGTTTCATAGCCTTAGGAATGTGAAGCTCCACCTCGATGTTGCCGACGTTTAAAGTTAGGGTACCTTCGCGCACGTCGACAATGACTCCGGTGGTGGCGAGGAACGGGCGTCCAAGTATCAATGAAGTATCTCCCTCCTCCTTAACGTCCATGATCATGAAGTCACATGGCAAGCATATTCCCCCGGGACTTGTAGCGGGATGTCTTTGGCGATGCCTACCGGCCTTGTTATTCGCCCATCGGCCAATTGTATCCGCATGTCGGTAGGTTTCAACTTCGTCCCGGTGTTTAGCCTTAAGAACATGGAGAGAGGCATGAGGCTCACACTAGCCCCTAGATCTACCAACGCCTTTTGAAGGGGGACGCCGCCCAAGGTGCAAGGAATCCGAAAACTCCCCGGGTCTTTAAATTTGGCCGGCTCCTTCTCTCTCTTGGTGAACCAAGAGCCCTCCTCGGCTAGCATAATCTTCTCCTTCCTCTTTCTCCCCGAAATCAAGTCATTTAAGAATTTAGCATAAGTGGGGATCTCCACGATGGCGTCGAGGAAGGGAATGTTGAGGCTAACTCCTCTCAGATACTCGAGAAACTTCGCTAGCCTTTTCTCCATTTTCGCTCTAGCAAGCCTTTGGGGAAATGGGACCGGTGGCATGAAGCGTCTTTCCTCAATCAATTGCTCCGCTCTAGATTTCTCCTTTTCTTGTGGCTCTTTCTCCTTATCAACTTCAACTACCGGCTCAATTGGCTCCAAACTTTCCTCCACGGGCTCCTCGGTAGGAATCATGGCGGGGGTGGTATCCTTCCCGCCTCTAGTAGTAACGGCAACTATGGCATTGATGTGGCCGGTGTTGCCCCGTGGGTTTTGCTCGGGTTGCGTTGGCAATCGTTGAGTGTTCCGATTGAGCAACGCCAATTGCTCCGATATTTGAGCCACAACGGTATTAAGGGAGTCTTGCCCCGCCTTCAAGGTAGCATTGACCTTATTTTACTCGACCATAAACGCCTCCACTCTAGCTTCGAAGTCGGATCGTTGTTGAGCTTGTGGAGGGTTTTGATTTTGATTCCTCCACCCTTGATTGTATCCGGGCGGCCTATATGATGGAACTTGTTGCTTCGGTTGAAAATTTTGTTGTGGAGGCCCCCTCGGCGGATAGTGTTGTTGTTGGGGTGGTGGTGGTCGAGCTTGTTGATGTGGTTGTTGTGACGGGTTCAAAGCTCCTTCATTGTTGGCGTAAGAGAATCCGGGATGATTTCTTGTGGCCGGATTGGCCCAATATCCTTGGTTCCCCGCGACATATTGTACTTGCTCCAAGGATCCTTCTCCTTGCTCTCCTCCCACATACATGGCTTGAGATTGGTCTTGCCAATCACTCATTTGGTTCGTTGGAGCGGAGGTGGAAGGGGTTCCTTGGGGCTCCGTGATAAACTTCTCCAGTCTCTCCACTACCTTGTGGAGAGAATCAAACTTGCTTGTAAGCTCCGCTACGGCCTTCGCCTCATAGATACTAGTTGGCTTCAAGGAGGACGTGGAGTGTCCTCGCTCATCGCCCCATTGTTGATTGTTTGAGGCCATCTCCTCAATTAGGGCCGTAGCTTCCTCGGGAGTCTTTGACAAGATAGCACCATTCGCTGCGGCATCAATAATTTGTTTGGTTCCCGGTTGGAGACCGTTGTAGAAGCTATGCACTAGCTCCCAATCTTCTATGCTATGGTGCGGGCATTGGTGCTGCAGATCCTTAAAATGCTCCCAAGCCTCATAGAGCGTCTCTTGGGGTCCTTGCTTGAAGGACATGAGAGCGCTCCAGATCTTCACCGTCTTGGAGGGCGGATAGAACTTGTCAATGAATGCACTCGCCAACTCGTCCCAAGAGGTGAAGACTCCCTCAGCCTGCGTCCTCAACCAATAGAGTGCCTTGTCCTTTAGCGTGAAGGGGAAGAGACGCAGTCTGATGGCATCGATGGAGACCCCCGGCATTTGGAATGTGGCGCAGTTTGACAAGAATAATTGGATGTGGTAGTGAGGATTTTCATGGGCATTCCCATGAAATGGATCCTGCTGCATCAGAACCACTAGTCCAGTCTTTAGCTCGAAGTTCTTGTCAGCCGCCAACTCTGGCATGGCAATGGATGAGGTCGTAGAAGAGGTCTTAGGCCGAAGCCTATCTCGAATAGAAATTATCCTCGACATCCTTGCCGCTAATTGGTCCGCAGTTTCCGGGTTGGTCATAAACCTCCCTTCCGGATTTTGTCCTCTTTCCGCTCTAAGTCTCCGCGCTGTACGTTCGATCTCGGGATCAAATAATATAACTTCAGGGTCCGCCGTAGATCTCGTGTACATGCACAGGGAAAATGATCACTCCTTATTTTACACCTTTTTCCCGCATTTTTGCATGCCATTTAGATCACCCAAATCACGTTTTTCACGATATATCGACGATATTGCGATGCTTTTCACGATTTGTTGTTTTTGTCGCATTTCAGGTGATTTGGCACGATTTGGAGTGATCTCGAGATGCGCTTACTCCAGAGGGTCACCGACGACCTCCCCGAGGGGTATTTTGCTGTTGGAGAGGAGCGGAAGAAGAACGGACGTCGCAGGAGCGACGAGGAGGCCAAAATAAGCAGATTGGGCATGTTTAGTGTCCCACTCGGCCGAGTGGAGGACCCACTCGGCCGACCAGCGAGACACCGCTCGGCCGACCAGATCAGACACGATTCCTATGTGCACTCGGCCGAGCGACGGAGACCACATCGGCCGAGTGAAGAGACCACGTCCGCCCGAGTGGCGCCCAGACGAAGCCCTTCAAAAATCTCCAAGTTTCTGTTTTTCGGCTGCCTGAGCTTCAGAAGACCCACTCGGCCGAGTGGAGAATCCCGTCCGCCCGAGTACAATGAAGCCATCGGCCGAGTGACTACAACTCACTCGGCCGAGCCGCCCCCAAAGTAGAGACCCCTGAAGGCCCCGACTTACTGGAAAATTACAGGGTTTCTCACTCGGCCGAGCGACTTTTGTCACTCGGCCGAGTGCGACGCGCTGCCTGTAGCGAAAATTGCGGAAAACAGGCTGCGCAGGGGTATTTTGGTCACAGTTTTTGGACGATTTTGGGGGGTATTTAACCCCTGTTTTTACCCTAGTTTTAGAGAGCTTCTCCTTAGGTTTTTTGCAGCTTTTTAGATTAGCTTTTTAGTTTTATTCTTGAGATTGGAGAGGAGGCAAAGTTTGATTTTTGTTGGATTAATTGAAGAACTCCATTGGTTTGTCTTTCTCTTCCCCAAAAATTCTATTTTTATTGCATATCTCAATATTGTGATGAATTCTATTGCTTATTTCATTGATTATTTTTGTGATCTTGCTATGAATTGTGAGTAGTCGCCACGTCTTAGGGCGTGGGGATGAACCCTACAAGCCCAACTTCATATTTGTGATGAATTAGTATAAATTTTGCTAGAATCGATATCTAGGGATTAGATTGGGATCAATTTACTACTGTTAGCTAGGAGTTCATACCGATCGGGATTTGCAAGAGATTGGATCCCGATTCGATAGGAAACCCTAGAAATCCGAATTGGGTTGGAATCGAATTTCCGTAGTATCGGTTTGCAAGAGATTGGACAGATACTAGGGTTTCCGGTTGCAATTCCGTGCCAATACCCGTTTGCAAGAGATTGGACGGGTAGGAACTATCCCAATCTAGATCGCGAGCCGAGTTTGCAAGAGATTGGGCTCGGTGCGCGATTGGACGATGATGTTGACCCTAATGCTAGTTTTCCTAGGCTAGGGTTTGCAAGAGATTGGACCCAAACCTAGGATATCTATAGACCGGTAACAGCGCGAGAGCGTGAGCTTGGTTCTACATTCAGTTGCAACTAGTCCATCCAAAATCTCAATCCAGCAATTTTGAAACCGACGAACCATATTTATGAGATACGGTGAGTAGCGGGGATTCCCCATTCCCTAGACGTTCTTTATTTGATTCGATATTTCCGCACTTTGTCTGACGATTGTGACAGGATCGCCAAAGGCAAATCTTTCTTCTTGAATAGCCAGGGTGATTGGAACAAGCACGGTCATTCGTCCTCCCTGTGTTCGATATCCCGCTCGCTGCTACACCGTGCACTTGCGGTAAAACTACAACCGTTCTTTAGGGTTACGTCCCGGAGCGATCAAGTTTTTGGCGCCGTTGCCGGGGAGGCGATTGCGTTTGATCTCACCACCCCTAGCTACTTCCTTTTTTATTTTTTATTATTATCATTATTATTTCCATTTTTTTATTTTTACCTAACCCTTCCACGGTACTATTCATCTCTTTGAAACTATGTTTTCCCTGTGCATGTACACGAGATCTACGGCGGACCCTGAAGCTATATTGTTTGATCCGGAGATCGAACGTACCGCGCGGAGACTTAGAGCGGAAAGGAGACAAAATCCGGAAGGGCGGTTTATGACCAACCCGGAAACTGCTGAACAATTGGCGGCAAGGATGGCGAGGATAATTTCTATTCGAGATAGGCTTCGGCCTAAGACCTCTTCTACTACCTCATCCATTGCCATGCCGGGGTTGGCGGCTGACAAGAGCTTCGAGCTAAAGACTGCACTAGTGGTTCTGATGCAGCAGGATCTATTTCATGGGAATGCCCATGAAAATCCCCACTACCACATCCAATTGTTCTTGTCGAAGTGCGCCACATTCCAGATGCCGGGGGTCTCCATCGATGCCATCAGACTGCGTCTCTTCCCTTTCATGCTAAAGGACAAGGCACTATACTGGTTGAGGACGCAAGCTGAGGGTGTCTTCACCACTTGGGACGAGTTGGCGAGTGCATTCATTGACAAGTTCTATCCGCCCTCCAAGACGGTGAAGATTCGGAGCGCTCTTATGTCCTTCAAGCAAGGACCCCAAGAGACGCTCTATGAGGCTTGGGAGCGTTTTAAGGATCTGCAGCATCAATGCCCGCACCATAGTATAGAAGATTGGGAGCTAGTGCATAGCTTCTACAATGGTCTCCAACTGGGGACCAAACAAATTATTGATGCCGCGGCGAATGGTGCCATCTTGTCAAAGACTCCCGAGGAAGCTACGGCCCTAATTAAGGAGATGGCCTCAAACAATCAACAATGGGGCGATGAGCGAGGACACTCTACGTCCTCCTTAAAGCCGACCAGTATCTATGAAGCGAAGGCCGTAGCGGAGCTTACAAGCAAGTTTGATTCTCTCCACAAGGTAGTGGAGAGATTGGAGAAGTTTATCACGGAGCCCCAAGGAGCCCCTTCCACCTCCGCACCGACCAACCAAATGTGTGATTGGCAAGACCAATCTCAAGCCATGTATGTGGGAGGAGAGCAAGGAGAAGGAGCCTTGGAGCAAGTACAATATGTCGCGGGGAACCAAGGATATTGGGCCAATCCGGCCGCAAGAAATCATCCCGGATTCTCTTACGCCAACAATGAAGGAGCTTTGAACCCGCCACAACCGCCACCTCAACAAGCCCGACCACCACTACCACCCTAACAACAACACTATCCACCGAGGGTGCCTACTCAACAAAATTTTCAACCAAAGCAACAAGTTCCACCATATAGGCCTCCCGGATACAATCAAGGGTGGAGGAATCAAAATCAAAACCCTCCACAAGCTCAACAACGATCCGACTTCGAAGCTAGGGTGAGGCGTTTATGGTCGAGCAAAATAAGGTCAATGCTAGCTTGAAGGCGGGGCAAGACTCTCTTAATACCGTTGTGGCTCAAATATCGGAGCAATTGGCGTTGCTCAATCGGAACACTCAACGATTGCCGGCGCAACCCGAGCAAAACCCATGGGGCAACACCGGCCACATCAATGCCGTAGTTGCCGTTACCACTAGAGGCGGAAAGGATACCACCCCCGCCATGATTCCTACCGAGGAACCCGTGGAGGAAAGTTTGGAGCCGATTGAGCCGGTAGTTGAAGTTGATAAGGAGAAGGAGCCACAAGAAAAGGAGAAATCTAGAGCGGAGCAATTGATCGAGGAGAGGCGCTTCATGCCACCGGTCACATTCCCCCAAAGGCTCGCTAGAGTGAAAATGGAGAAAAGGCTAGCGAAGTTTCTCGAGTATCTAAGAGGAGTTAGCCTCAATATTCCCTTCCTCGACGCCATCGTGGAGATCCCCACATATGCTAAATTCTTAAAGGACTTGATTTCGGGGAGAAAGAGGAAGGAGAAGATCATGCTAGCCGAGGAGGGCTCTTGGTTCACCAAGAGAGAGAAGGAGCCGGTAAAATTTAAAGATCCGGAGAGTTTTCGGATTCCTTGCACCTTGGGCGGCGTTCCTCTTCAAAAGGCGTTGGTTGATCTAGGGGCTAGTGTGAGCCTCATGCCTCTCTCCATGTTCTTAAGGCTAAACACCGGGACAAAGTTGAAACCCACCGACATGTGCATTCAATTAGCCGATGGACGGATAACAAGGCCGGTGGGGATCGCCGAAGACATCCCGCTACAAGTCCCGGGGGGAATATGCTTGCCATGTGACTTCGTGATCATGGACGTTAAGGAGGAGGGAGATACTTCGTTGATACTTGGACGCCCATTCCTCGCCACCGCCGGAGTCATCGTCGACGTGCACGAAGGTACACTAACTTTAAACGTCGGCAACATCGAGGTGGAGCTTCACATTCCTAAGGCTATGAAGCACATGCCTTACCACGAGGAGCTTGATTACATGGACCTCCTTGATGAGGTAATTGAGGAGGCGATCCCCCACTCTATTGGCGCTCTATTCGATGAAGATTTCGAGGAAGGCCCGGATTTAGGCCAAAATGAGAAGAAAGATGATTCCCCCGACCTCTCCGCTGAAGATGATGAAGGCGACGCTGATGTCGCAAGGATTCGAGAGCTCTGTAAGATCTCGAAATTAAAGTCTCCAAAGAAAGCTCCTCCGGTACGGAAATCGGCATCACCGGTGAAGCCGTTGACCGGAGCAAATGCTAGCTTGGGGGAGCCTCCCCCCAACACTATTCAAGATGGGAGACCACCGAGGGAGAACACGCCGCCACGTCCAAATCCAAGCGCGCTCCCCGGAAAGTTTGATGGGTGCATCTCATATGCACCAAACATCTCACATTGATTGAAAATTATAGGGGGTCGAGCTCACGACCTTAAACGAGCGCTTGACGGGAGGCAACCCGACGGTTTTTGCTTTATTTTTACTTTTTCTTTATTTTCGTTTTAGGAATTTTTAGTGTTTTGAGTCGTTCGCCCAAAAATTTTGTTATAACGGGTCCTATTTTTCTTGACAGGAGAGGAGATAGGTAGATCCATCATGAGGAGGATGAACGCGACGACGAGGAGCGCCCCAAGAAGGCGCTCGACGCTTAGGAGGAAGATGGAATCGACTGGAGGAAGAAAGACGGAGTTTAGAGCCCAAACGAAGACAAACAGCAGAACACAAGGCTCACTCGGCCGAGCATACTAGTCACTCGGCCGAGTACAGAAGTTCGTCCGGCCGAGCCGCTCACGAACGAGGGAAGTCTGCTGTACCCAACTCTCTGTTTATTTTTCTGATTTCAATATAACTGCTACTTGGCCGAGTATATATTCCCACTCGGCCGAGTAAAACGGATACCCTCCTAGGGCGAGTCATGCCGAGTAGCTTGAGCCACTCGGTCGAATGGACTTACTCCACTCGGCCGAGGCTGGTAAGGCCACTCAGCCGAAGCGTAGGCGAGGAGGAAATTTCCATTGACCTCGCTCGGCCGAGTGACCACGTCACTCGGTCGAGTCGTAACTTTTATTATATAAGGGCCGGGGGGGCGCGATTTTCGAAACGCAAAACCCAATCGCACCCCGACTCTTCAGCTCCCCTCACCCGACTCCCCTCGCTCGCGCCCCCACTCGCCCGACCGGCCACCTCGCGCCACCGCTCGGCCCGCCACCGCCGGCCGAGCACCCGCCGACGCCTCGCCCGAGTCGCCGCCGGCGGCCGCCGCTCCGATCGCCTCCAGTACCCCCTATTTCACCTTTTTCGCCTCTTTTTATGTATTTCTCGAGGATCCATGTGCTTAACGAACCCCTAACCCAAATCAATTTCTATATTTATCTGTTATACCCCTAATGCTCCATACGTTTTGAATATTACCCGCTGATATCTCCATTTCACGCGCAGGTTGTTTTTGGGAGCCTAGGGGAGCCCAGGGGAGCTTCTTGGGACTGATTCGGGCTTCGCGGAGGCGCTGTCTTCGCACGCTTCCATTGCTTAGCACTCGCAGCGTGTCGGGGTACACTCTTTCCTTTATTTTGCACACGCCGCACTTTTTACACTTTTTTGGCGCGCGCTCGGGGCCGGTATGCCGCCCCGGACACGGCCGCGGACGAGGAGACCTTCCGCCAAGCGGAAGCGGCCGGATGATGCCGGCCCCTCCCACGAGGTGGAAGGCTCTCCTCCTCCTTCTCCCACACACGCCGTCCACCCAGCACAGCCTGCAGGCCCCGCACACCCCGCACAGCCTGCAGTGCCCGCACAGCCCGCACAGCCTCTCCCTGCCGCTCCACAGCCACCACCACCGGCTCCACTGGTCGGGCCGCTCGGGATTACGTTCCGAGATGACGCACACCGTGCCGTCTTCGAGCGTATCTCCCATCGCTCGATCGTACCCTCCAGGTTTGCACACCTTGCTGACCTAGGACGCCTGGGGGTACTAGAGGGGATGCTCACGTTGTACGACAACGTGGGCTGGCGAGATTTCTTTCAGGTGTCGGCGGATACGTTTATCCGCCCGACACTTGAGGTTCTTAGTTCGATCGCCCAGACCGACGAGGGATGCTCATTTCAGTTCATGGACCGGGAGTGCCAGGTCACTCTCGATATGATGAGAGCGTTTTTCTTGTGGCCCGCTGTCCCCGGAGCCGATCGCGGTTACGGCCCCACCCATATCCCCCTACCTTCCTTCGACGCCGGCGCCTTCTGGGCCCGGATAACGGGTCTTCACGCTGCCTTTGACCCTAGTAGGGCCAAGGCCTCGGCCATTGTCCATCCCTGCCTCCGTATTGCTCAGCGCCTTATGGCGACGACCTTTTTGGCCAGATATGAGCCGGGCACGATGTCTACGCCAGAGCTCTACATGCTTTACGCGATGACACGTCACAGAGCTCTATCTAGGGATGGCGATGAGCTTGTCCCCACTGTCGTGATCGATATCGCGGCATGGTTTTTAGACCGCATCATCGTATCGGTGGGCGCTCGCTCACCGATATGCTGCGGTGGCCTGATCACCTTGCTTGCTCTTATGACCGGCGAGGATTTCCCCGACGACCTGCGACGAGTATCGGGCCCCACTTCTTTGTCAATCGATGTTATGGCCCGGATGAAGATGCTTCGTCCGCACGGTGAGCGTCACTGGGTCTGGTTGCACGGCCCTTACGGTGCCGATTACATGATTCTTCCGAGCCCAGCTCGGACTCAGATTGCACCAGCCCACGTCGATTGGCTCCCTACGATGGATGTTCTCATCCCCGCTGCTTACGTGCTCGAGGCCGAGGAGGCCGAGCAGGCCCACGCTGCCCCTGTAGACCCTGTTGCCCCTACCGAGCCTGCCGCCGATCTTGTTGACCCTGTGGCCCCTCAGCCCATACCTGATGTTTCCGCTGCTCCTGACACCTCTGTCAGTGTCGGGAGTACCTTAGCTGAGACCACCCCCACTGCTTTCGAGGCTGTCACCACCACTCCCACCGCCACCACCGGCCCTCTGTCCGTCGAGCCTCTTTGCTCCGCACTCCCCGAGCGCCCACCGACCTTTGTTGAGCGTGGAGAGCCCTCGTTTACCGCGGTCGTGGAGACCATGGCTAGCATGGTCTCCGCTGGGGTTGCACCTTTTGGACCACACACTTCCACCCCAGTGGTAGTCACCTCTGTCTCCACCTCTGCTGTATTTTCTGAGAGTGTCGTGGCGTCTGTCCACACTTCTGTGCCACCGACCTCTCTGGCCGCCTCGCTACCACTTTTGCACTCTTCTTTCGCCGCTGCTGCCTCCACTTCTCACCAGTCTGTGCCCCGGCCTCGCACTGAGGCCAGGCCCACATTTGCGAGTGCAGCACCTTTTGTTCCCTTCCCCGCTGAGCCAGTCACTTACGCGACCCGAGTACGCCAGCCACGCCCTGCACAGCCCCGTCCGGTGCGTCCCTCTGCACCACCTACCCCTGACACTGTACTTCAGAGCATTCGTGCTCTAGAGGGGGCGGTGAGTGGCCTCAGAGGCGACCTTAGGACCCTGTCCTCCACCGTCTCTGCGATGGCTGGCCGCTTCGAGCTGCTCCCGCAGATTCACTACTGTCTTACCCAGGTTCTGGAGCGTCTCCCGCGCGTACCCCCACCCACCCAGCAGGTTCCCACCCACACTCCCACACACACTCAGCCTGCTACCACTTCCACACCCACCCCCGCTCAGCAGCCTGTCCAGCCACCACCACGACCTCCGCCTCAGGACGGAGACGGTGCAGCACCACCTTCTTAGGCACCCTTGATGTCGTCGTTTCTTTTTGCCATTGTGCTGCCCGTTTCTGTTGGGTCCTGATGCCTTTTTGTCCACCCCCCCTCCCCTCACTTATTTTAGACAGACTCATTTTGCTCGTATCCTTATATATCTTTTTGGGAGAGAGGGAGAGTTTTGGTGCCACATATATATCTGTATCACTCCTATCTTTGCATGCATCATGTCCGCATCATATTTTTCATTTCTTTATTTTTATCTTTTTACATTCTTTTTTTTTCTTTTCATGCATGCCCCCTCACTTGCCCCTCACATTTCTTGTCTCTCAGTGTGCCACACTTTGCACATTGAGGACACTGTGCCATTTAGCTTGGGGGAGTGAGTTCTCACGTTCTTTTTCGATTTGCCACCTTTATTTTTAGTTTTTCACACCATTCTTCGCTTTTGCCCTTATTTTTCATCATTTTTCTTTTATTTTGCCATGCATCACGTTTTTCTTATTTTTTCTGTGTGCCGCATTGTAAATAGTTTTTTTTCCCTTTATCTTTATTTCTTTTTCATCTCATACTAGAGATGACTTTTCTATGATGATGATGACGTTGGATTTAGCTTATTCTATATGCATGCTATATTTGTCATGTCTTAGAATTTATTTCTGATATCATATGCTATGACTTGCCTTGCATCTAGAGATAGTAACCCACACTTTTGCCACATAAAATTGGATGAAATTCTATTATTAGCTGAGTCTGAATATTCATATGTATGCTATCACAGAAAACACACCAAGATTCACGCATTGAATGCTTATATCTGGAGTACTGATTTCTTTTTCCTATATCACTTCAATATGCATGAATTGTACACTTCACTTCAGGATGATTGAATGATGTTAGCTATGATAAATCTGGATTAGTTAGCTTTTTTGTGATCGAAACTGAGTAGATTAGATTACCCTGCTGAAGTTGTCGTGCATGTCTTATAGAGTGAACCGAGAGTTATATCTATTTCTTTCTCCACAAATCTTGAACATCATTTCTCTACTTTTAAAATCATTGGTGAATCTCCCCTTAGCGATTCTATTTTATGGCATTTCCCCCGCTACTAATTCCTAGCTCCAAATCTCTTATTCCCAAAAAAATAAAAGAGAGAAAAACATTCTTGTACATCATTATCTCTCTTCGAGTTGGGATCGTTGTGTATATATGCTATATTGAAAAAAAAAAGAAAAAAAAACAACAACAACAAAAAAGAGAAAAGAGAGAAAAGAGGAAAAATCCTCAATAAAAGATCCCATCTCACTTTCTTTCTTTCTTCCTTTCTTCTTTCTTCTTATTACCTTTGGAGCTATATAAAAATGGGGATGTGAATATTTTTTTATGTCACCACGCTTATAGATAAGCTTGGGAGAGGGGATCCATTGATGTGTGAGAAAGTGACTACTTGACGTTGCACGACAACCTAGGCTAAGTAATATTCTATACTCGGTGAGATTATTTCTAGCTTTACGAAATCCAGAAATCTAAGCCTAGCGTTCATTTCATGAAATCCATACTTTTCTATTCTCTCTCTATTCAATTGTGTGATACTCTTATACTCCTGATAGAAAGCATTCAATTGAAAAGTGTGTGATCTGTGATTTGTATACCGCTTTAAATGATTCAGACGATGTTAATTTTAAAATTATTCCGTTTTTCATGATTATATCGTTGTTCGTGGGTTTTCCATTTCTATTTGCACTATTATACTATGATATCAAAATAAAATCTTTTGACATGAGTTTTTCATTCGGTGCATGCTATATGAGTAAGTGAACCCCCCGTCCTGAGAAAATGATCTAGTAGCTTACCTCTTCGCTTCTTTCTCTCTTCTTTATTTTCATTTCATTTTCCATTCTTCTCCGTTTTTCATTTTTTATTTTTCGCCATTTTCGTTTTCCAATTCCACCGGGTTCGCCATTTACTTATCTTCCTCGAGGACGAGTAAGAGGCAAGCTTGGGGGATTTTGATCACTCCTTATTTTACACTTTTTTCCCGCATTTTTGCATGCCATTTAGATCGCCCAAATCACGTTTTTCACGATATATCGACGATATTGCGATGCTTTTCACGATTTGTTGTTTTTGTCGCATTTCAGGTGATTTGGCGCGATTTGGAGTGATCTCGAAATACGCTTACTCCAGAGGGTCACCGACGACCTCCCCGAGGGGTATTTTGTTGTTGGAGAGGAGCGGAAGAAGAACGGACGTCGCAGGAGCGACGAGGAGGCCAAAATAAGCAGATTGGGCATGTTTAGTGTCCACACTCGGCCGAGTGGAGGACCCACTCGGCCGACCAGAGAGACACCGCTCGGCCGACCAGATCAGACACGATTCCTATGTGCACTCGGCCGAGCGACGGAGACCACATCGGCCGAGTGAAGAGACCACGTCCGCCCGAGTGGCGCCCAGACGAAGCCCTTCAAAAATCTCCAAGTTTCTGTTTTTCGGCTGCCTGAGCTTCAGAAGACCCACTCGGCCGAGTGGAGAATCCCGTCCGCCCGAGTACAATGAAGCCATCGGCCGAGTGACTACAACTCACTCGGCCGAGCCGCCCCCGAAGTAGAGACCCCTGAAGGCCCCGACTTACTGGAAAATTACAGGGTTTCTCACTCGGCCGAGCGACTTTTGTCACTCGGCCGAGTGCGACGCGCTGCCTGTAGCGAAAATTGCGGAAAACAAGCTGCGCAGGGGTATTTTGGTCACAGTTTTTGGACGATTTTGGGGGGTATTTAACCCCTGTTTTTACCCTAGTTTTAGAGAGCTTCTCCTTAGGTTTTTTGCAGCTTTTTAGATTAGCTTTTTAGTTTTATTCTTGAGATTGGAGAGGAGGCAAAGTTTGATTTTTGTTGGATTAATTGAAGAACTCCATAGGTTTGTCTTTCTCTTCCCCAAAAATTCTATTTTTATTGCATATCTCAATATTGTGATGAATTCTATTGCTTATTTCATTGATTATTTTTGTGATCTTGCTATGAATTGTGAGTAGTCGCCACGTCTTAGGGCGTGGGGATGAACCCTACAAGCCCAACTTCATATTTGTGATGAATTAGTAGAAATTTTGCTAGAATCGATATCTAGGGATTAGATTGGGATCAATCTACTACGGTTAGCTAGGAGTTCATACCGATCGGGATTTGCAAGAGATTGGATCCCGATTCGATAGGAAACCCTAGAAATCCAAATTGGGTTGGAATCGAATTTCCGTAGTATCGGTTTGCAAGAGATTGGACCGATACTAGGGTTTCCGGTTGCAATTCCGTGCCAATACCCGTTTGCAAGAGATTGGACGGGTAGGAACTATCCCAATCTAGATCGCGAGCCGAGTTTGCAAGAGATTGGGCTCGGTGCGCGATTGGACGATGATGTTGACCCTAATGCTAGTTTTCCTAGGCTAGGGTTTGCAAGAGATTGGACCCAAACCTAGGATAGCTATAGACCGGCAACAGCGCGAGAGCGTGAGCTTGGTTCTACATTCAGTTGCAACTAGTCCATCCAAAATCTCAATCCATCAATTTTGAAACCGACGAACCACATTTATGAGATACGGTGAGTAGCGAGGATTCCCCATTCCCTAGACGTTCTTGCCGAGTTCCTTAGAGAGAGTTGTCTCGCGTACCGTAACCTCACCCCCTGACGGTATAGAGTTCTTGATTTGATTCGATATTTCCGCACTTTGTCTGACGATTGTGACAGGATCGCCAAAGGCAAATCTTTCTTCTTGAATAGACAGGGTGATTGGAACAAGCACGGTCATTCGTCCTCCCTGTGTTCGATATCCCGCTCGCTGCTACACCGTGCACTTGCGGTAAAACTACAACCGTTCTTTAGGGTTACGTCCCGGAGCGATCAGAAAACAGAGTTTCAAAGAAATGATTAGTACCGTGGAAGGGTTAGGTAAAAATAAAGAAATGGAAATAATAATAATAATAATAATAATAAAAGGAATAGCTAGGGTGGTAAGATCAAACGCAATCGCCTCCCCGGCAACGGCGCCAAAAACTTGATCGCTCCGGGATGTAACCCCAAAGAACGGTTGTAGTTTTACCGCAAGTGCACTGTGTAGCAGCAAGCGGGTTATCGAACACAGGGAGGACGAATGACCGTGCTTGTTCCGATCAACCTGGCTATTTAAGAAGAGAGAAATTTGCCTTTGGCGATCCTGTCACAATCGTCAGACAAAGTACGGAAATATCAAATCAAATAAAGAACGTCTAGGGAATGGGGAATTCCCGCTACTCACCATATTTCGTAAATGTGGTTCATCGGTATCAAAATCGCTAGAATAAGATTTTTGGATGAACTAGTTGCAACTGAATGTAGAACCAAGCTCACGCTCTCGCGCTGTTGTCGGCCTATAGCTATCCTAGGCTCGGGCCCAATCTCTTGCAAACCCTAGCCTAGGGAAGCTAGCATTAGGATCAACATCATCGTTCAATCGCGCACCGAGCCCAATCTCTTGCAAACTCGGCCCACGACCTAGATTGGGGTAGTTCCTACCCGTCCAATCTCTTGCAAACGGGTATTGGCGCGGAATTGGAACCGGAAACCCTAGTATCGGTCTAATCTCTTGCAAACCGATACTACAGAAATTCGATTCCAACCCAATTCGGATTTCTAGGGTTTCCTATCGAATTGGGATCCAATCTCTTCCAAATCCCAATCGATGTGAATTCCTAGCCATCCGTAGTAAATTGATCCCAATCTAATCCCTAATAGCAATTCTAGCAAAATTCCTACCAATTCATCACAATTATGAAATAGGGCTTGTAGGGTTCATCCCCACGCCCCAAGACGTGGCGACTACTCACAATTCATAGCAAGATCACAAAAATAATCAATGAAATAAGCAATAGAATTCATCACAATATTGAGATATGCAATAAAAATAGAATTTTTAGAGAAGAGAAAAGCAAACCAATGGAGTTCTCCAATTAATCCAACAAAAATCCAATTTTGTCTCCTCTCCAATCACAAGAATAAAACTAAAAAGCTAATCTAAAAAGCTGCAAAAAATCTCAGAGAAAAGCTCTCCAAACTAGGGTTAAAACAGGGGTTAAATATCCCCCAAAATCGTCCAAAAACTGTGACCAAAATACCCCTGCGCAGCCTGTTTTCCGCAATTTTCGCTACAGGCAGCACGTCGCACTCGGCCGAGTGACAAAATTCGCTCGGCCGAGTGAAAACCCTGTAATTTTCCAGTAAGTCTCGATCTTCAGGGGTCTTCACTTCGGGTGCGGCTCAGCCGAGTGAGTTGTCGTCACTCGGCCGATGGCTTCATGGTACTCAGGCGGTCGGGATTATCCACTCGGTCGAGTGGGTCTTCTGAAGCTCAGGCAGCCGAAAAACAGTAACATGGCGATTTTTGAAGGGCTTCGTCTGGGCGCCACTCTGGCGGACGGGGTCTCGTCACTCGGCCGATGTGGTCTCCGTCGCTCGGCCGAGTGCACGTATGAATCCTGTCTGATCTGGTCGGCCGAGCGGTGTCTCGCTGGTCGGCCGAGTGACTCCTCCACTCGGCCGAGTGACTCCTCCACTCGGCTGAGTGGGACACAAAAAATGCCCAGATTGCTTGTTTGGCCTCCTCGTCGCTCCTGCGACGTCCGTTCTTCTTCCGCTCCTCTCCAACAGCAAAATACCCCTCGGGGAGGTCGTCGGTGACCGTCTGGAGTAAGCGCATCTCGAGATCACTCCAAATCGTGCCAAATCACCTGAAATGCGACAAAAACAACAAATCGTGAAAAGCATCGCAATATCGTCGATATATCGTGAAAAACATGATTTGGGCGATCTAAATGGCATGCAAACATGCGGGAAAAATGTGTAAAATAAGGAGTGATCAAAATCCCCCAAGCTTGCCTCTTACTCGTCCTCGAGGAAGATAAGTGAAAGGCGAACCCGGTGGATTCGGAAAACGAAAACGACGAAAAATGAAGAATGAAAAACGGAGAAGAATGAAAACCGAAATAAAAATAAAGAAGAAAGAAAGAAGCGAAGAGGTAAGCTGCTAGATCATTTTCTCAGGACGTGGGTTCCGCTTACTCGTATAGCATGCACTGAATGAAAAACACATGTCAAAGAGTTTTATTTTGATATCATAGTATAATGGTGCAAATAGAAATAGAAAACCCACGAACAACAATATAATCATGAAAAACGGAATAATCTTATAATTAACATCGTCTGAATCATTTAAAGCGGTATACAAATCACAGATCACACACTTTTCAATTGAATGCTTTCTATCAGGAGTATAAGAGTATCACACTATAGAATACAGAGAATAGAAAAGTATGGATTTCATGAAATGAATGCTAGGCTTAGATTTCTGGATGTCGTAAAGCTAAAAACAATCTCACCGAGTATAGAATATTACTTAGCCTAGGTTGTCGTGCAATGTCAAGTAGTCACTCTCTCACACATCAATGGATCCCCTCCCCCAAGCTTATCTATAAGCGTGGTGCATAAAAAAATGTTTACATCCCCATTTTTAGAAAGCTCCAAAAGCAATGAAAAGAGAAGAGAAAGAAAGACAGTGAGATGGGATCTTTTATTGAGGATTTTTTTTTCTTTTCTTTTTCTTCTTTTTTCTTTTTTTTTGAAGCAATAGCATATATACACAACGATCCCAACTCAAAGAGAGATAATGATATACAAGAATATTTTCTCTTTTCTCTTTTTTTTTCTTTTTTTTTTGAATAAGAAATTTGGAGCTAGGAATTAATAGTGGGGGAAATGCCATATAATAGAATCGCTAAGGGGAGATTCACCAATGATTTTAAAAGTAGAGAAATGATGTTCAAGATTTGTGGAGAAAGAAATGAATATATCTCTCGGTTCACTCTATAAGACATGCACGACAACTTCAGCAGGGTAATCTAATCTACTCAGTTTCGATCACAAAAAAGCTAACTAATCCAGATTTATCATAGCTAACATCATTCAATCATCCTGAAGTGAAATGTACAGTTCATGCATATAGAAGTGATATAGGAAAAGAAATCAGTACTCCAGATATAGGCATTCAATGCGTGAATCTTGGTGTGTTTTCTGTGATAGCATACATATGAATATTCAGACTCAGCTAATAATAAAATTTCATCCATTTTCATGTGGAAAAAGTGTGGGTTACTATCTCTAGATGCAAGGCAAGTCATAGCATATGATATCAGAAATAAAATCTAAGACATGACAAATAAAGCATGCATATAGAATAAGCTAACTCCACGTCATCATCATCACAGAAAAGTCATCTCTAGCATGAGATGAAAAAGAAAGAAATAAAGATAAAGGGAAAATAGAACTATTTATAATGCGGCACGCAGAAAAGAAGAAAAACATGATGCATGGCAAAATAAAATAAAAATGATGAAAAATAAGTGCAAAAGCGAAGGATGGTATGAAAAACTAAAAATAAAGGTGGCAAACCGAAAAAGAACGTGAGAACTCACTCCCCCAAGCTAAATGGCACAGTGTCCTCAATGTGCAAAGTGTGGCACACCGAGATACAAGTAATGTGAGGGGTAAGTGAGGATGCATGCATGATGGGGAAAAAAAGGAAAATAAACGAAAAATAAGGAAACAAAAAAAAATGTGATGCGGACATGATGCATGCAGGAATGGAGTGATACAGATATAAAGGTGGGGCACCAAAACTCTCCCTCTCTCCCAAAAAAGATATATAAGGATACGATCTGAATGAGAAACCCAAAATAAGTGAGGGGAGGGGGGGCAAAAATGCAACAGGACCCAGCAGAAACGGGCAGCACAACGGCCGGAATAATCGATGGCATCAAGGGTGCCTAAGAAGGTGGTGCTGCGCCGTCCGTCCTGAGGCGGAGGTGGTGGTGGTGGCTGGACAGGCCGCTGAGCGGGTGTGGGTGTGGAAGTGGTAGCAGGCTGAGTGTGTGTGGAAGTGTGGGTGGGAACCTGCTGGGTGGGTGGGGCTACGCGGGGGAGACGCTCCAGGACCTGGGTAAGACAGTAGTGAATCTGCGGGAGCAGGTCAAAGCGGCCAGCCATCGCAGAGACGGTGGAGGATAGGGTCCTAAGGTCGCCTCTGAGGCCACTCACCGCCCCCTCTAGAGCACGAATGCTCTGAAGTACAGTGTCAGGGGGGAGGTGGTGCAGAGGGACGCACCGGTCGGGGCTGTGCAGGGCGGGGCTGGCGTACTCGGGTCGCGTATGTGACGGGCTCAGCGGGGAAGGGAACGAAAGGCGCTGCGCTCGCAAATGTGGGCCTGGCCTCAGTGTGAGGCCGGGGCACCGGCTGGTGAGAAGTGGAGGCAGCAGCAGCGAAAGAAGAGTGCAAAAGTGGCAGCGAGGCGGCCAGAGAGGTCAGTGGCACAGAAGTGTGGACAGACGCCACGACACTCTCGGAAAATACAGCAGCAGTAGAGACAGAGGGCTCTCCGCACTCAACTACGGTCGGCGGGCGCTCGGGTGGGGCAGAAGAAACAGGCTCAGCAGACAGAGGGCCAGTGGTGGTGGTGACAGCCTCGGAAGCAGTGGAGGTGGGCTCAGCTAAGGTACTCCCGACACCGACAGAGGTGTGGACAGAGGTGTCAGGAGCATCGGAAACATCAGGTATAGGCTGAGGGGCCACGGGGTCAACAGGGGCAGCAGGCTCGGCAGGTGCAACAGGGTCTGCGGGGGCAGCGTGGGCAGCGTGGGCCTGCTCGACCTCCTCGGCCTCGAGCACGTAAGCAGCGGGGATGAGGACATCCATCGCAAGGAGCCAGTCCACATGGGCCGGTGCAATCTGAGTCCGAGCTGGGCTCAGAAGAATCATGTAGTCGGCACCGTAAGGGCCGTGCAACCAGACCCAGTGACGCTCACCGTGCGGACGAAGCATCTTCATCCGGGCCATAACATCGATCGACAAAGAATTGGGGCCCGGTGCTCGTCGCAGGTCGTCAGGGAAGTCCTCGCCGGTCATAAGGGCAAGCAAGGTGATCAGGCCGCCGCAGCATATCGGTGAGCGAGCGCCCACCTATACAATGATGCGGTCCAAAAACCAAGCCGCGACATCAATCACGACGGCGGGGACAAGCTCATCGCCATCCCTAGATAGAGCTCTGGGACGTGTCATCGCGTAGAGCATGTAGAGCTCCGGCGTAGACATCGTGCCCGGCTCATATCTGGCCAAAAAGGTCGTCGCCATAAGGCGCTGAGCAATACGGAGGCAGGGATGGACAATGGCCGAGGCCTTGGCCCTACTACGGTCAAAGGCAGCGTGAAGACCCGTAATCCGGGCCCAGAAGGCACCGGCGTCGAAGGAAGGTGGGGGATATGGGTGGGGCCGTAACCGCGATCGGCTCCGGGGACAGCGGGCCATGAGAAAAATGCTCTCATCATATCGAGAGTGACCTGGCACTCCCGGTCCATGAACTGAAACGAGCATCCCTCGTCGGTCCGGGCGATCGAACTAAGAATCTCAAGTGTCGGGCGGGTAAACGTGTCCGCCGACACCTGAAAGAAATCTCGCCAGCCCACGTTGTCGTACAACGTGAGCATCCCCTCTAGTACCCCCAAGCGTCCTAGGTCGGCAAGGTGTGCAAACCTGGAGGGTACGATCGAGCGCTGGGAGATACGCTCGAAGACAGCGTGGTGCGCGTCGTCTCGGAACGTAATCCCGAGCGGCCCGACCAGTGGAGCCGGAGGTGGTGGCTGTGGAGCGGCAGGGAGTGGCTGTGCGGGCTGTGCGGGCTGTGTGGGCGCTGCAGGCTGTGCGGGGTGTGCGAGGCCTGCATGCTGTGCTGGGTGGATGGGGTGTGTGGAAGAAGGCGGAGGAGAGTCCTCCAACTCGTGGGAGGGGCCGGCGTCATCCGACCGCTTCCGCTTGGCGGAAGCTCTCTTCGACCGCGGCCGTGTCCGGGGCGGCATATCAGCCCCGAGCGCGCGCCGAAAAGTGTAAAAAGTGCGGCGTGTGCAAAAGAAAGGAAAGAGTATACCCCGACACGCCGCGAGTGCTAAGCAATGGAAGCGTGCGAAGACAGCGCCTCCGCGAAGCCCAAATCAGTCCGTAGAAGCTCCCCTGGGCTCCCCTAAGCTCCCAAAAACAACCTGCGCATGAAATGGAGATATCAGCGGGTAATATTCAAAACGTATGGAGCATTAGGGGTATAATAGATAGATATAGAAATTGATTAGGGGTTGGGGGTCGTTTAACACATGGATCCTCGTGGGTTTTGCTCGGTTTGCGCCGGCAATCGTTGAGTGTTCTGATTGAGCAACGCCAATTGCTCCGATATTTGAGCCACAACGGTATTAAGGGAGTCTTGCCCCGCCTTCAAGGTAGCATTGACCTTATTTTGCTCGACCATAAACGCCTCCACTCTAGCTTCGAAGTCGGATCGTTGTTGAGCTTGTGGAGGGTTTTGATTTTGATTCCTCCACCCTTGATTGTATCCGGGCGGCCTATATGATGGAACTTGTTGCTTCGGTTGGAAATTTTGTTATGGAGGCCCCCTCGGCGGATAGTGTTGTTGTTGGGGTGGTGGTGGTCGAGCTTGTTGAGGTGGTTGTTGTGGCGGGTTCAAAGCTCCTTCATTGTTGGCGTAAGAGAATCCGGGATGATTTCTTGTGGCCGGATTGGCCCAATATCCTTGGTTCCCCGCGACATATTGTACTTGCTCCAAGGATCCTTCTCCTTGCTCTCCTCCCACATACATGGCTTGAGATTGGTCTTGCCAATCACTCATTTGGTTCGTTGGAGCGGAGGTGGAAGGGGTTCCTTGGGGCTCCGTGATAAACTTCTCCAGTCTCTCCACTACCTTGTGGAGAGAATCAAACTTGCTTGTAAGCTCCGCTACGGCCTTCGCCTCATAGATACTAGTTGGCTTCAAGGAGGACGTGGAGTGTCCTCGCTCATCGCCCCATTGTTGATTGTTTGAGGCCATCTCCTCAATTAGGGCCGTAGCTTCCTCGGGAGTCTTTGACAAGATAGCACCATTCGCCGCGGCATCAATAATTTGTTTGGTCCCCTGTTGTGGACCGTTGTAGAAGCTATGAACTAGCTCCCAATCTTCTATGCTATGGTGCGGGCATTGGTGCTGCAGATCCTTAAATGCTCCCAAGCCTCATAGAGCGTCTCTTGGGGTCCTTGCTTGAAGGACATGAGAGCGCTCCGGATCTTCACCGTCTTGGAGGGCGGATAGAACTTGTCAATGAATGCACTCGCCAACTCGTCCCAAGAGGTGAAGACTCCCTCAGCCTGCGTCCTCAACCAATATCCTTTAGCGTGAAGGGGAAGAGACGCAGTCTGATGGCATCGATGGAGACCCCCGGCATTTGGAATGTGGCGCACTTCGACAAGAATAATTGGATGTGGTAGTGAGGATTTTCATGGGCATTCCCATGAAATGGATCATGCTGCATCAGAACCACTAGTCCAGTCTTTAGCTCGAAGTTCTTGTCAGCCGCCAACTCTGGCATGGCAATGGATGAGGTCGTAGAAGAGGTCTTAGGCCGAAGCCTATCTCGAATAGAAATTATCCTCGCCATCCTTACCGCTAATTGGTCCGCAGTTTCCGGGTTGGTCATAATCCTCCCTTCCAGATTTTGTCTTCTTTCCGCCCTAAGTCTCCGCGCTGTACGTTCGATCTCGGGATCAAATAATATAGCTTCAGGGTCCGCCGTAGATCTCGTGTACATGCACAGGGAAAACAAAGTTTCAAAGAAATGATTAGTACCGTGGAAGGGTTAGGTAAAAATAAAGAAATGGAAATAATAATAATAATAATAATAAAAGGAATAGCTAGGGTGGTAAGATCAAACGCAATCGCCTCCCCGGCAACGGCGCCAAAAACTTGATCGCTCCGGGATGTAACCCCAAAGAACGGTTGTAGTTTTACCGCAAGTGCACTGTGTAGCAGCGAGCGGGTTATCGAACACAGGGAGGACGAATGACCGTGCTTGTTCCGATCAACCTGGCTATTTAAGAAGAGAGAAATTTGCCTTTGGCAATCCTGTCACAATCGTCAGACAAAGTACGGAAATATCAAATCAAATAAAGAACGTCTAGGGAATGGGGAATTCCCGCTACTCACCATATTTCGTAAATGTGGTTCATCGGTATCAAAATCGCTAGAATAAGATTTTTGGATGAACTAGTTGCAACTGAATGTAGAACCAAGCTCACGCTCTCGCGCTGTTGCCGTCCTATAGCTATCCTAGGCTCGGGCCCAATCTCTTGCAAACCCTAACCTAGGGAAGCTAGCATTAGGATCAACATCATCGTTCAATCGCGCACCGAGCCCAATCTCTTCCAAACTCGGCCCACGACCTAGATTGGGGTAGTTCCTACCCGTCCAATCTCTTGCAAACAGGTATTGGCGCGGAATTGGAACCGGAAACCCTAGTATCGGTCCAATCTCTTGCAAACCGATACTACGGAAATTCGATTCCAACCCAATTCGGATTTCTAGGTTTTCCTATCGAATTGGGATCCAATCTCTTGCAAATCCCAATCGATGTGAATTCCTAGCCATCCGTAGTAAATTGATCCCAATCTAATCCCTAATAGCAATTCTAGCAAAATTCCTACCAATTCATCACAATTATGAAATAGGGCTTGTAGGGTTCATCCCCACGCCTCAAGACGTGGCGACTACTCACAATTCATAGCAAGATCACAAAAATAATCAATGAAATAAGCAATAGAATTCATCACAATATTGAGATATGCAATAAAAATAGAATTTTTAGAGAAGAGAAAAACAAACCAATGGTGTTCTTCAATTAATCCAACAAAAATCCAATTTTGTCTCCTCTCCAATCACAAGAATAAAACTAAAAAGCTAATCTAAAAAGCTGCAAAAAATCTCAGAGAAAAGCTCTCCAAACTAGGGTAAAAACAGGGGTTAAATATCCCCCAAAATCGTCCAAAAACTGTGACCAATATACCCCTGCGCAGCCTGTTTTCCGCAATTTTCGCTACAGGCAGCGCGTCGCACTCGGCCGAGTGACAAAAGTCGCTCGGCCGAGTGAAAACCCTGTAATTTTCCAGTAAGTCTTGATCTTCAGGTGTCTTCACTTCGGGTGCGGCTCGGTCGAGTGAGTTGTCGTCACTCGGCCGATGGCTTCATGGTACTCGGGCGGTCGGGATTATCCACTCGGCCGAGTGGGTCTTCTGAAGCTCAGGCAGCCGAAAAACAGTAACATGGCGATTTTTGAAGGGCTTCGTCTGGGCGCCACTCGGGCGGACGGGGTCTCGTCACTCGGCCGATGTGGTCTCCGTCGCTCGGCCAAGTGCACGTATGAATCGTGTCTGATCTGGTCGGCCGAGCGGTGTCTCGCTGGTCGGCCGAGTGACTCCTCCACTCGGCCGATTGGGACACAAAAAATGCCCAGATTGCTTGTTTTGGCCTCCTCGTCGCTCCTGCGACGTCCGTTCTTCTTCCGCTCCTCTCCAACAGCAAAATACCCCTCGGAGAGGTCGTCGGTGACCGTCTGGAGTAAGCGCATCTCGAGATCACTCCAAATCGCGCCAAATCACCTGAAATGCGACAAAAACAACAAATCGTGAAAAGCATCGCAATATCGTCGATATATCGTGAAAAACATGATTTGGGCGATCTAAATGGCATGCAAACATGCGGGAAAAAGGTGTAAAATAAGGAGTGATCAGGGAGTCCCAAATAAATAGCCAGCGAAGAGACAAGTTTAATCCCAAGAATGCCGGCCAGAGAAGTAGAATTACGAACACCTTTGCCAAATATAGCTGAACTTTTGTCCCAGTTCACTTGCAACCCTGTTAGTAATCTGAAAGTATATAACCGCTCCTAAAGCCCCGTTAGGGAGTGCGGATTACCACGGCAGAAAACCAAGAGGTCATCAGCAAAGAGTAGGTGTGAAATAGTCCCTGACCTATGAAGGGGATGAATAGAGAGTGATGCCTCCGCTCTAGCCATCAAAAGAGAAAAGGCCTCCATAAGAATGACAAAAAGATAAGGAGAGAGGGGGTCTCCTTGTCTCAAACCTCTATTGGAGGGGAAATAACCTGCAGGCGAACCGTCAACCAGGACAGAAAATGTAGGGGAGGAGATACATGCTTGGATCCATTTCTGGAATTTAGGGCCAAATCCCATCTTATGAAGCATGAATAAAATAAACTCTCTGTTGACACTGTCAAATGCATTACGGAGATCCAATTTAATACAAGCTCTGGCCCCCAAGAGATTGTTGAAATCATGAATCTGTTCGTGAGCAATGAGAGTGCAATCTGCAAGCAGCCGTCCCTTGAGAAATGCAGATTGATTAGAGGAAATAAGCCCACTAATTACCTTCTTTAATCTGATACAAAGAATCTTACTAATCACTTTGTAAATCACATTACAACAAGCAATGGGTCTATAATCACCAAGACTGGTAGCATTGGAATTCTTGGGAATTAGAGTTAAAAATGTGTGATTAATCTGATGCAACATGTCACCTAACTTGAAGATGGAAGAGACTGCAGAGGTGACATCAGAGCCAATGGTAGGCCAACTGTGCTGATATGCATTATAACCATCTGGACCAGGAACCTTATCCTTCCCAATATGGAAAACAGCTGCTCTAATCTCATCAGCTGTAATATCAATATCCATCCAAGAAGTTCCTAAGGGAGTGAGCTTCCGCTTAGGAGTAAGCTTGGGGAAAACATTCCAATAACCATGCTGCTGTTATATATTTTTCTAATAAAGTGGAGCTTCTTCCCTTAAGAGTTCAGTACTAGAAGTGATCTCATCATCTCAGGAAATAAGGTGATTTAGGTTATTGAAGATGCGCCTTGATTTCATAGCCGTGTAGAAAAAATTTGTATTCCTATCTCCCAACCTAATCCAGTTCTATCGGCTTTTCTGTCTCATATCAGATTCCTCCATATCCATTGCCTGGGATAAGATGAAAATTGCTTCCTACTCTTGTTTCTGTAGCTCAGAATTGTGCAACAATTGAGGGTTGTTCTGAATATGCTTAAGAACCTCATGGCATTCAGCACTCTTATTGCGATTATTTACGGCCCAGGGCTTGAGCTCTAGCTTTAAAGCTTTAAGCTTATGCACAAATTTAAACATAGGAGAAGAGTTTGGAGTATACTGATTCCAGACCTTAATAAGTAGTCCATTGAACCCCGGATACAAACACCACGAATTATAAAACTTAAAAGGTTTTGGGTGGGAAATTACCTTCGGGTGTAGATGTACTTGCATGGGACAGTGATCACTAGTCCCAGCATTATTTTATATATATATATTTATATATATATATATATATATATATATATATATATATATATATATATATATATATATATATATATATGGAATCATGTAGATCAGGTGGCACATGATCTAATAGATCATGTGGCACATGATCTAATAGATCATGTGCAAGACACAAAAAAGTGAGCCACATGGAAAGTACAAGCCCATGTGGGGCTTGTACTTCCCAACTTTATGTGTCTTGGCACCTGATCTATTAGATCATGTGCCACCTTTCCTTTTCTACATTATTCTTATATATATATATATAATTTGGATTCCAATTGGTCCGTGTAAGAAGCGTTGAGTCGATGACTCCTAGGTCAGACGACCTTAGGGCATCAGGCCAAGAAGGGCCCCTTAGACCTACTAGCTCGAACCAACGAAAATCCATATTCTCTCGCACTCCTCCAAGCTAGACCTTTGGACGCGATGCATCGACGGTTTCTATCGAGGGGATCCGGTTACTCAATTTTGCTGGGAGAACGGTGCGTGCTTTATCATTTTTCTCATGTATACATATATTTTTCTTTTCTTTTCTCTTTTTATTATTTTTTCAATGGAAAATGTGAATAAGCATGGTGATGGCACTCCTCAGTACTCGCTAATATGTTGTTATCCAAGCCTCGATGTGTTATAAACCATCATACTCAACTATCAATCATACGGCTCATGCATAAAATGGATCTCTAGGAGGCTTAGGTCGGCTTTGAGTACCCATATCCTAGAGAATATGAGAATGATCATAACATGCATATTAGATGGGATCTGAAACTAAAAACATGTCCTAGAATTATATTCAAACCGATATCAAGGAAGTTGGGCGTAAAAGATAGGAAATGAAATCATATTTGAAACCACGCATATATAGCTCGATCTTACGAAAATCCTCGAAATAAATATATACAAATGACGCATGGATGATGCAGGATGCATGATGTGATGCAAATATTTTTGGATTTTTGAGTATTTCACATTTTTTGTGTATGTATATAATATGGAAATATGATGCATGAACATGTAATAAAATGGAACATAAAAGAAGATGAAACATGATGCATGGTGAATGGGAATGAAAGCAAAAATAAGAGAAACACGGTATATGCATGTGGATATAAACATGGAAAAGTGGAGGAGAAAATGGAAAACAAAAACAAAAACAAAAGTGCAAACGCTACTCCCCCAAGCTGAATTCTGCAGTGTCCTCAATGCATGGTGATCAAAGAAGTGTGAGGACAAAAATGTGTGGTGGGAGTGACAAAAATAAAACGTCTCCACCAAGCTAGGGTGAACGCTCGATGTATGCAAAGGAATGTGAGGAGAAATCTGAAGATGAACTGGAAAAGTCATCCTCAGGGGGGGGTGTGGGTGGTGGTGGGTAAAAGTGCCGATGGATGCCTGAGACGTAAGAAAGGATCTGATGTTGTGTCGACTCATAGGCATCCATACGGTGCTCCAAGATAGTGAAACGTGTGTGATCATCAAGAGAGGAGGTGGACTAGATGGGCCAGAGCCATCAGTAGTGTGAGGGGTGGAAGAATGGCTGAAGGTAAGGATCAGGCTAGGGGTCTGGCTATGGCTCAGGTCGTGCAGGGAGAGGGAAGATATCATTGGAGGAAATACCAACTGTGTACTCCCCGTGACCTGCATGTGCAATGGGTTTAGCAGTGTAGTGTATGGGGCACACTCTGGCCCATAAATCCAAACGATCCAGCCCATCAAGTTGACTTTGATCATATGCATATGTGCTAGAACCGTGATGTCCAAAGACTGAGGGCCAGTGAGAGGATCTGTGCAATCATCCAAATCAATAGAGAGAGGTGGCCGGTGGGTTATGAGTGTGATAAGATAGTCGTAACAAATATTTCCTGTGGGGGACTTGGAGATATTTAAGAGTCTATGTGCCAACCATGACCACGCATGGATAAGTCTCTTCGGGGTCCTAAACACTGCACCGGTCCCCGAGGGACGGAAGAAAATGGGATGTGTCATGGCCCACAGAAATAGGAGCTTATGCCGTATGACCGTGCCAGTCTCCTCCCTACAAAAGAGTGTGCTCGCTAAGATACAGTGGGCAAGGCATAGATATGGGTGAATGATGTTTGACGCCTTTCCCGCTGTGCGAGGGAAGGCGCCCAATCTAGTAATCGAATCGCAAAAGTGGTGAGTATTAAAGGAAGATGGGTAAGTGCTACTATGATGGATGATGGCATCATCCCTGCTGGTAGGCCAGTGGAAGATAGAGTTCAGTACGTCAAATGAAAGTGCATAATCGGTATTGAACATCCTGAACTCTATGGTAGAACCCTCGACCTTCATGGAACTAAGGAACTCAAGTGTGAGTCTATGATAGGTCGGTGCTCTAAACTCGAGGAAATCCTGCCACCCTATATTGGTATAAAGACGTTTAACTCACTTGGTGGCCCTTAGTATGTCGAGATCAGGAATGTCTGTGAATTTTATAGTGAGTAGGGTCCGTCGAGAGAGGGTGGCAAAGCGATCCCTCTGGGCCTCTGAAGCGAATGTGATCCCCAGAGTGTCTATCTATGGAGGGGTCATATGAGGTGGTGATGAAGGTTGTGCAGATGTGGAGGGTCAGTCAGAAGTGTGCTGCCGTGAGGATCTCCCCAATTGGGTGTCGTGAGGTGGTGGACGACCGTGCTTGGTGCGTTGTGGCATGATGTATGAATTTGAAGTGTAGGGGTTGTGGAAGTGAAATGTGAGGGATGAGTGTATGCAGATGTGGGTAAGAGATGATGTGCAGTGCGATCAAAGTGTGGGAGTGATGAGTATGTGCAAGGTGAGGTTGTAGATGAACATGTGGGTGTGTGCAATGTGGAATGTGAGGGTGTGTATGTTAGGGTTTTGAGGTGGTGTTGTATGTTGGGTTTGTGCAAAGTGGAGTGGAGAAGAAGAAGTGTAGTTGTAGGTGGCATAAGGGTGCTGGCGAAGAGAATGTATGCATGGCAACAATCAAAATGGAAAGACCCCCAAAATGCACAATAACGAGCAGAAATTGAAAATCGAGGGTAAGAAGAGAGATTACCCAGGTTTTAAATGATGATCGTCGCTGCGAATTCAATTGATTTGAACCTAGCAATCATCTCACAGCTGCGAAGGTGAATCAAAATAAGATCAAGCTGTCGATCTCTCTCCAAAATGTGCCCTAGTGCTCCATTGCTACTGTTGAGATCTGTTTGTGAGTGTCTGCGCGCGTTTGTGTGTTTGCAAGGGAATGGAGTAGGTGGTGCCTGAGAAGGAGGAGGAGGAGGAAGACGTGATGGTTTTTAGTTGAGTGAGTGTTGAAGCCGAAGAGGGAAAGTTTGAAGTCGTGGAAAAAGCTTTTTCGACAGACCGTATGAGTGGTGGGGGTGTGAAGCATTATAGAGGGGGAAGAAGTTAGGCTGAGGGAATTGATGCAGTCGTATGAAAATTTTTATACGGTCGTGTGGAACTGTTGGTTGAGGAGTTCGTAAAGAGAAATGATGACGTGGCCGTTCGAAGAGCTCCAAACGGCCGTGAAAGGTTATTCTTATAGGCGGAGTGACACAGCCGCAGCAAAAAAGTTGACGCGGTCGTCTAGGGTGCTCTACAGTGCCCCTTAAAATTTTGATTCAATCCTAGGGTTACGCGACCGTATTGGGAATTATTCACACGGTCGCTAAAAATTGGTGGGGATTTAAGTTTTACATGGCCGTGTGGTTTGAGACCACACGGCCGCGTGGCTTTCTGTTGGCTTCATTCTTTTTCTGCTTCCCTTGTATCATCTTTCTTCCTTCTTCTCCTTCCTCCCATTGTTATTCTTTAGTTCATATGCTCCTCTCAAGCTATGCTCCTCTCAAGATGCTCATCCATCTCAAACTCCATGTTCTTTTCTTAAGCCACATGCTCTTCTTAATTTCTTTGCCCTTCTCCCAAGCTGCTCTATTTTTTTCATTGCCTCATTGGCTCTTTTCTCATCCCCATTCATTTTTCTTTTCTTGATCTTCATAAAAGCCCAAGAGAGTGCTTTAACTGAATTAAATGAGGGTCTTCAAAGAATTTGGGGAACGCCTATCGAGGAAGAGAGTGAATTATTAGTATAGGCAAAAATCTATATAATTAAGAAAATTTTAAGGTGCGATACGCTTCTCTCGCTAACAAGAGGATGCAAGTTATTAGGGTCCTAGAGAAACGTAAAATCCACACTACTCGGTTTAGTACACATATTCTCAAACAGTTGATCCAACATGTTATTTGGAGCAGGCAGCTACTCGATCTGTTCTTTCTGTGGCTCTGCTAACGTCGTGGTGTCCCGTACACCTACGAACCCTAGCGATGCTCCCCCTAGCTTCTTTCAAGAATGTCCACCTATATCCTGTGAAAGAAAGGGAGCATTAGTCTGTGGTGATGGAATTTTTCCCAACATAAATTTATTCCAGAGACGATCGTCAAAATGTGATAAAATGCATGGAGTGTGATGACAAAAACTCCCTAGAAATGGATTGCAATCTCTCGGGGGAGACGTTGTCGACGCCTCACTAATCCCATAAATATGCTCTTTGGGTGTAACCATGGACCTCCATTGAATGCGAATCTATAACCTGCAAGGGGTGTGTTAGGTCAATAGTTTCAAAATCAGAAAAGGAGTCCAAAATACTTCCCTGAGTGGGAGTGGTAAGCTCGGGTGGATGTGATGTCTCTGGTGGAGTGGGATTGTCCTGTGGAGGCGATGATGGAGTGCTCTCGCTCTCATCCTCCTTAACAATGTGGACCTCTTCCACTGCCTCCTCGATGCTCCCACGTGGTATGAAGTGGGGGGTGCTATCATATGGGAAAGGTGACTTGGGTTCTTCGATGTCTGAAATTTTTCTCTCGCCCAAGTACACCTCACTCTCGTCTTTCGTGGTGGAGTAATAATGAATGGTGTTCCACTCGACTGGTACAAAGGTCCCGTGTTATGGTCCTTGCCCATCACCAACTTCTCCAAGAGAAATAGTGTCCACCCACGGGCGAATGTGTGGCTCATCATCCATCTGAGATATAATGTCTTGGGTGTGGTGATAGACGTGGGCTTCGATAGTAATATCTGCATGGGAAAATAAACTCATGTCAAAAAATTTCAAATTTAAATCATATGAGTTACCTAATTGTAACACGTGAGATGTGTGAGATGCAGCTGCAATCTCCATGTACTCCCATGCATCCTCAGACGGCATGTCAAAGAATCGCCCTCCATTCATCTTCACCATAGATTCTTACAGGTCAAAGTGCAGTCCTCCATTGAAGATGCAGAGGAGCTCATGCATGCTTATCACATGCCTTGGCAATCCATCCACTAATCTGATAAATCTCCCCCAAGCCTGCCAAAGAGTCTCTTCAGCGAGTTGGGTGAAATTGTAAACCCAATCCTGTGGTGTTTGGTGTTGCCTCGCCTGAGTCTCGACGGTGGAGGTGACTCCTCCATCAAGACTATCCCATCTGGATGGTGTTTGTAGAGCGATCGAATCCCTACCAAGCAAACATGACTCCCCTTGTGATATGACCAATCGGTTCACACATTGGGTAAGTTCATGAAGTTGGGCTTGTGCATTGGTTTGGGTTTCGAGCCATTGAGCTTCGTCTCGGAGTTGTTCTTCCAAAAACAACTCGGGATGGGATTTTTGTTGTGGTGGTACACTCATTCAAGCCCACGTACACAACTTATGTACGTGCACTACGACTACATCACAAGGTCCAAGGGTCTATTAACAACTTAGGGTTGACACAGACATTGACGGGCACTAAAGCCTAAGCAGTAAAGGGAGGTCGAGGTCGAAAGCGTGACGAGGGAAGGATCGATAAGCACGAGTTCAGATAGGACGAATACAAGGAGACAGCTTGGTTAGGTGAAACAGTGATTCACTCGTGAATGTTTAGGTAGAGGAAAGGGAGATGTAGTGATACTTATATAGGATTGAGAAATGAAGTAACATAAGCTAAAATACGCGAAATCTGAAAACTGTTGTACTTCAAAAGTTGGAATCCTCATCTGTATAAAAATATTTGGAGGTCGATAAAACGAGTTGTTCAAAATAAGTTTGAGTCGAATATTCATAATAAGAGAAAATGTTTTATTGGCTTATCGAAAATCATTAAGAAAAGGAAGTAAATCATTCACACGAACATTAAGGACGTAGTTTTTTTTAGAAAATATTATACGGCAGTAATTTAATATAATTTTGGCAAAAATTTTGGAAATTCAAAGAATGAAATTAAAGTAACTGAAGAATTGAAGCTCATTTTAAACGCTTTCAAAGTCTTTAAGTCAGGGAAAGGAAATTTAAAATGATCAATATTGGAACTACTTTTAGAGGAACCAGGATGTGCCAAAAATAAAACTGGTTTACCCAAAGCTCTTAGCATACGAGCACAACGAGCCTGGTACGGGTATAAAAATAATTGAAATTCCATTTGGTCTAGAAATTTTTCTAAAGGTATGTATGGTGAGCGGAAGATAATAATAATAACTTAGTAGTAGAATTATCAAAATTGATAGCAAGGCTTTAAAATCAAATCATGGAGGGTCTAAATCAGGAAGTGGTTATGAAATAGTAATTTTACAAAAATCTGAAGTAGAGAAAACGACGAGCATAAAATCGACTTGCTGAAAGCTGAATTTCCATGTGACTTGAAAAGTATATTAAAAGTAAGCGCGATGTGTCATTCGAAATGGCATAAATAAGAAAGAAAATTATAAGTCGAATTGGACAAAATAAAAGTACGGTTCAGAATAAAATTAATATATGGAAGGAAAATGTATTTTCATAGGTACAAAAGTGTAGGCTGGGAAAATACCATAAGCTAGTATTCAAATTTCGACAAAAGTTTTAAGAATTCGAGTCAACGAAGGAGTATGAAGTATAAGTATATACATTAAAATTTTAAGCGAATCTATACCTAGGGAAAGAGGAAATCGAAAAATATACTTCTAGAAGATTCGAGATTTGTAACGGAGAGGTTCGAAAATTGACGACGATTGTCATGAGGCGATCTCGTGAATCGAGGCAAGGAAAATGGTCGGATGGTCACACATACATACGCCTAGGATATGAACCAGGAAAATCTACGGGGAAACTCCTACAGTCGACCGACCAAAGATTAAGAAACTAAGCGCTAAGACTTTCTAAGGGGCTAGACGGTAATGAAATGCGTTCAGCTTAGTCCGAAATCGATGAACCCAAGCGAACGACTAACGAAATTCTAGAAGTCTAATATGGTTAGGGTTAGGCAAGAACCACTAAGGTAACTCCTACGACGATTAAGTCAATTGCTAGAAGGGAGTCTAACCATCAATCAGATGCCTCTAACTAGCAAGCACGGACGTCTAACTAAGTCTTCTTACAACCTAGTGACATAGGAAAACGACTAGACTCAGGGCTTATGACTCGGATGTTGCAATTTATTTAATGGACATTCCGTTATTATCGTTGTTCCGTTAATTCGCAATTGCAAGACTGGACCTGCATGGGCCACCAACAAAACCTGTCACGCCCCGCTTCCCAAAAATGTGGAGGCGAGACATGAGAAGGTCCGCTCAGACTCGAAGCTACAAAGCTGCAAGTCCGATAAGCATCAATCAACTTAAAAACTGCAGGTCCTTGCAACGCGAAACGAAACAAAGATAATAATAAGGTAATGAGACAAAAGAGAAATCTCAGAATATCCATAATAATAAATTCCAACATCGCAGAAAAGCCACCAGGCTAAAAGAAAAAGAGTCTAAAGGCCCAAACATGGCCAACAAAAGTACAACGTACAAAACAAAGGTGCTACGCACCGACAACTAACAGAAAACCTAAAACAAAAGGAAGCTCAGCAAAGTCACTAAGAAAGGTCACCGGTGTCCGTAAAACTCCTCCTGGGCAGACATGGACATCAGGCTCAGCGTCAGCAACTACCACGTACTCAGCTACGGTCTCTGGCTCAGGGTCTAACATGTGACACCCAAAAGAGCAAGGGGCACATGTCAGCAAGTCTACAAGAGACTTGTGCAAGGAAACTGAAAGTAGGTAAAAGTAAAGCAACCTAGCAGTTCTAGCATGATGCAATGACATGGCAGTTAAAGTAATGAGTGCAACAAGTAAAGTAAAGTACGAGCATGGCATTTAAACATGGCATGGATGACAAGTTTTACATGAATCATTCACAAAGACAAGTACAAGTCAAGTAAGCACCTCGTGCACAGAGATTACGCCTTTTGGCTAGAGTGGCTGATCGGGCCAACTCCTAAGCTCAAGTGATCGCTTATCCCTACCCCTCCACGTGTATCGGGCATTGGCTTTTGACCAACACATGAGGCCCGCTTCTGGGTCACGAGCCAGGAAGTGTTTTACCATGATGGCATAGGGGTGCACCTAGCCGGACAAGGAAGTACAAGTACAAGTATTGTAGCGTGTGCTACGAATGCAACAATCAACTTGGATGACATGTAGAATGCAATGCATGGCAGTTAAAGTGCGTACAGTTAAGGAATTTAAACGTGACCGATATCAATGCATGCATGACATGGCAGGATGACAGATCTAGCTTCGTTGTCAAGCTAGACCCTAAAGTTGCATCTAGACAGCTATCATTTCACTGTCTAGTCTCTTTTACGCTGGAAACAAGGAAGTGGCCTAAAAACATGGCCCTACACAAGAGTTGGCAAGTTTCACTTGCCTGCAAGTATCACGTCTGAGCAACACCGTCCAAGGAGTCCAAAGTCACAATTATCCTACGTGCACAAGTCCACCGGCCTCAACACGACGCGAAAGCTACACTGGCGTCGGGTAGCGACGCCAGGGGTTGGAATAAGAGAACGTGCTCCAAGTCCTGATTCCAATATAGATTCCTCGCTGGAAAGTTCAGAGCAGCAACCGGAGCAACGAATCCAGATTCCAAAGCTAGCACGTGCGACGACGGGCTACGACGTGTCGCAACGTCGTACGCGGAAAATCGTCAGAGAGAAAGCACCTAGGTGGGGCCCACAGTAGTCCTAGGGACCAATAGGGGACCCACAATACCTCTGGAGAACTTGGGGGGCCCACGGTGGCAAGTGGTGCGATGGGTGCGGGGTTGCGACTATTGGCTCTCGGTCAGACACGCTTGGTGCGGGGGTTTTGCTCGGTCGATGCGGGGGAACGGGCCTGTGCAGCTGCGGGGGTCGATCGCAATGGCGGGTGCGGGGTGATGTCTCGGTCGGTGCGGGGCGATGTCTCAGTCGGGCGTTGTGGATGCGGGGGTTTCAACGTTGCAACGTGCAGCGATGCGGGAGTGAGCGAGCAGCTACTTCGGTCAGACACGGTGCGGAGCGGGGTGCGGAGCGGGTCTGTGAAGCGGGTCTGCGAAGCGGGTCTGCGTAGTGCGGAGCGGGTCGTGCGCGGCGGCCAAGCTCTCGGTCAGACCGAGAGCTCCTCTCAGTCGGAGCGGGAGAACAGAGCGGGCGGTAGCAGTGGGGAGCAGACGGAGCTTGGTGCGGGGTTTCCTTCGGTCGGAGCGGGGATTTGGGGGTGTTTGGCTCGGTCGGTGCGGGGTGACGGCCGTCGCAACGTTGCGACGAATCGTCGCAAGTGTTGATTTGAGTTTTGAAAGCGGCTAGGGTTATTTTCTTGCGAAAATGAGTCTTCCTAGGGGTTGTTTATATAGTGTAGAGGGGTTGACTTGGTCTAGGGCTAAATCTAATAGGATTAGGATTTTAAAATAATTTAAAATTCAAATCTCTCCTTCCTAATCACGTCGTACGCGGCAAATAATTTAAAACGTAGCTATTAAAAATATTTAAAGCTTTGTAAAAAATGTAAAAGTGGTCAAATGAACTCCAAAAATTATAAAATAAATATCGGGGTGATCGTGATGATGAAAGGAAGCTAACTAAGAAGACGGATCTCAATTTTGATGTCGGACGACGAAACTAAAAATAGAAACGTCTCCCGTCAAAAGTGAAAATCACAACGTCTCTTCGAATAAGATCAAATCGTGGGAAAATGACTCAAGAAATGTCGTTCCAAATTGGTGCCACAATTTACTACTCTCAGAGACGTCCACAACGGCATATCACACTAGAGTGTTCACAAACAAACAAAGTCTAAAATTAATACGTGCACGGTCAAAAGCACGTGCACGAACAACGTACAATGAACAGTGGTCGTTACTTTTCCCCTTCAAATATCCCATGCAGTGATCTCCGCTCAAACCCCAACTCAGCCTCCAAGCAATCGTAACCCATGAGATTGCAACCACCTCGAGATCTCAACAATCACATGCACGCTGTCCCCTTTACTTTCACTTCTTCTCCTCGTTCCCCTTCAAAAGCCCAACAAACCTCTTCTCAAACCCACAAACACCAGGCCCCCATCACCCTTCTTCTTCTCCCCGCACCAAGCCCACAGCTTCACCCGCAACCCTCAATACCCCACACTTCCCTAGCTTCGGTGCCCAATCTCCCGTCAGCACCCTCCTTGCCTTTGTCACAGCAGCCCACCCATCATCCACTAGTATCTCCCCCAATCCCTGACTTAGTCGCCCTCTCTGCCCACTGAAGCTCCAAGCACCGACCCACCCTCCGCCTCCTGACCCACTCTCCAATATTACCCTCACCGTTGTGGCCCTCCAATACAACCCACCGCTCCCTCATCACTCCACCACCTCCGACAACCATCGAACCCAGCAGTGCATCCCTCTCCGGCGTCATCTCTGCCTCCTAGCACCACTGACTTGCCTTCTCCTCTCAGCCACACTCCACCGCCTCTGCAGCCCTCCGACAAGGCGACTCATTCTTCTCTCCGCTCGAACCCAGGCGACCTCCTCCTTTTTTCCGATCGCCCCTTCCAACTCGACCCCCTATCCAACCGACGACTCCACCTCCTCTCCCCTTGTCGAAGCCACCAACACAGCCACCTCCTTCATCTGTCACACTCATCGTCTGACTCTCCTCCCTCTCCGTTCAAGACTCTCATCAGCAGCCCATACTCACGGTGGCCTCCGACTTCCTCGAAGCCCAGGCTTCTCCTCCCGACTTCAGCCACCACCGCCCTCTCCTATCTCCAAGCGCCACCACCAACTGCCCCAGGCCTCGACAGATCTCTCCAACGACCTCCACTTCAACGACCGAAGCTCCGCCTGCATGCCCTAACTCATCGATGCCTGAGTCGTCGCTGCTCGCCGCCTTACAGAGCTCGCCATCATCGCCAGTCGCCGATCGGCTGCAGCCACTCGTCGCCTCGCCTGTAAGAACAATGAGAGGAGTCAAGCGCAAGTAAGTTTTAGTTGTACGTGTTATAGGTTATAACATTATATTATCAAATATTATACTATGTGTGTGTTAGTAATAGAATATAGTACTTATTAGTTTATATATATGTAACATTAAATATTACAGTATTTTGTTTATAATATACCCTACAGTTAATATCATATATTATAGTTTATGATAAAGTTTATATAAACAGTATTAGGGTAGCGTTGTAGGATGTGAACGGTATGTTAGTACGTACTAGTAGATATAATGACTATTAAGATTCTTTTAGCTTGATATTGAAATCTGGCATCACATATAAATTCATGCTCCTCTAACGATCGCCTGGTCACCCAAATCGTATCATTTCAGTCAAGTATTTTTACCGTAAACCAACTTAAAGCCTACGTTGTTAATACTGTCAAATAACACCTTCTTAAAAGTACGTAGATTAATCGCATTTGAACTGATTCAACGGACACGGTAATGAGTTTCAATTAAACATGTTGGTTTGCTTTTACTATTGAAATGTTGTTGTGACTTTAATCATGTACATAAAATGCTTTCATTGCTTGTTACACCATAAATCGTGGAACGTACACCCCTACTGAAATGTGATACTGGGCCCTTGGGGCATATACAGAACATTGGCCCATGGGGCATTTACAGAATATTGGGACTTACGGCATACGTTGAATTGAACAGAACACACACAATGACACGTTGGGTGGGGTAGTCCATTGTAGTAGAATGCAGAATGCTGGATTTCACCCCACCGGTAAATTCGACCGTCACCCGGATGGGGTCGGTGAGTACATAGCCACGGGTAGATCCCGTTGGTTTGGGTGTAATTGTAGTTTCTTCTGCCTTCAGACAATGGGTTGTCACTAGATTAGGAGATTGAATGATGCACTATTTTACTCCTAATGTTGCTATTATAAATGTGTAACCTTCTAACTTGTCTTGCCATGCTTACTACGTGTTACTTTGCTTACCACACACACCACACTTGCCTTGTTCACTACTCTGCACACCACACTTGCCATGCTTACTGCTTTGCACACTACTCTGACACTGTTACACTTTTCTTAACTGTGCTCATGTTATGTTTCCTCGCTTTTAAAAGCTTTGCAAACTATATTATTATCTTGCCGAGGGTCCATTTGTTTCTATAGTTTTAAATCTTGTCGAGCGACCCTCGCTGACGTATATTTCCCTGTTGTTTATCTTGTGAAATATATGTTTGGTTTTGAGGCAGAGTTCGCTGTGGAGTCTACTTGGAGACTGAGTAGATTGACCAGGAGTGCCTTGACGATGAGATCCCCTGCCGAAAACGACGTGCTTTCGCAGTGCTGTAATAAATTAATATTGTTATTGTATTTTATTCAGATGTAATTCCACTTTGTGTAATTGTTTGTAATGGCCATGCTAGGCCTTAATTCTTTTGTGTACATGTATTCTGGATGTTGAAGTGTAATGATGACATTCTTTGTTGTTCTGATATTCGCTTACAAGAACCTGCCAGGCTTAATACACAGACGCTTATTATGCTTAAGTCAAAGAAGAAAGGAAAAAAAGTACTTCTTCTTGCTTTAAGCACATGCAGACCCGCTCGCATCCTCGCTCCTAAGTATAACGGGAAGCGGGCGTGACATCGAGTTTACATTTACAAACCGTAAGCACACGGCTGTCGTCATAGTGCTTTACGGGTCGTCTGCATGGAGGCTAGGATGATCGAGTACTAGCTCGATTTTGGGCTTGATAGCTAGCTACGCAATCGATTGAGAGTGGACGTATGAGTTATGGGGATGAACATAGAAATGACATGGGCATATGAAAGTATAACGATAAGGATGAAGAGAGAATGAGAAACAGGACCAAAACAATAACATTAACAGAATAACAGCAATAGCAAAACAAAATAACAGAACAAGAATGTGAACAACATTAATATAAGAAACAAAGAAGAAGAAGCTTATCTCTATAACCCATAGAGGGAGTTGTCAATCCCCAATACAAATCCAAGAGCAAAACTCTTCAAGAACTAATCTAAAATCTAATTTAAATCTAAAACTACACTAAGAAAACAGTAAAAAGTGTGAAGGTAGGCTAAAACGAGCCCAAAACTCCGCCCCTATCAAAGACGGCGCCCATGTGCTTAAATAGAACCATAGGAAGTCGGGTCCCAGCTTCCAAAACCCGACTTTGAACGGCCGTGTCGTAAAATGATACGGCTGCGTCATTCATTTTGCTGTCTCTGTTGCTCTAAGTTGAGGAAAGAAAACGACACGGCCACATCGTTTTAAACCACACGGCCGCGTCACCCTCTGTCATACGACCGCTGCTGCTCACTCTGAAGGGAAGAACGAAGCGGCCGTGTCACGCAGCCGTGGCATTTGAAATCATACGGCCGTTGCTGTTGCATTCTCATCTACTCCATTGCTTCAGCTAAATCTCCAACTCCAGCTTTCACTCCAAGCTTTCAAGCTCTCCACAAATCTGGCATGCTTCATCAATTCTTTGCGGCTCCAACACTCCCCAACTTCTCTAGATTCATCTCCCATCATCTGACTTCTAGCATTTATCCACCCTCAAAGCTCACATCTCCAGCTCCAACCCCAACGCTTCTCCCAAGGTTCTACATCCTTCATGCTCATGCTCCCAAGCTTCACATTTTGCTCTCTCATCAACTCTCAATGCTCCACAACCACACACTCCAATGTCTTTAGTGCTCAAGTCTCGTCACTTCAGCTCTTCAACATTGCTTTTCAAACACAGCAATATGAGTGCAAGCTCCAAACTCAACAATAAGCTCAACAATGAATCCCTCGAGCTCCAAAATCAAGAACTCAACCTCCATGCATCAACCAAGCTCCAAAACACTCCAAATTCCTCCCTATTCGCCTAAAAAGCACCGGGGAGACCGAAAGCGTAAAATGGAACAAAAAGAGTAAAAACGGCACGAAAAACAAGGCAAAGTGGAATAAAAAGTGAATGAAATGAATGTGTAAAACTATATATATAAACAACCTATCACTTATGAATGTTTAAAACATGTGCTTGATGAATATCTTAATAGATTAGATATTGCTAAGTCTATTATCGAACAATTGAGGATTGATAATGATAGACTAGTTGTAGAAAATTCTTTGTTTATGAATGAATGCAAGAGCATTAATGGTTAAATTAATTTGTTGTTTAATGATTTGTCTTTGAGCAGAAGTAAGCATGCAGAGCTTATTTCTAAATTTGATAATTTCAAGCGCAATGCTATCTTTAGTATTTTTTCTTCATACAAAAATGATTCCATGCCTAAGAATTTGTTAGAGAAAAAAATCATGTTAAAAAGAATATGCATGCTAATGTTGTCAGAAAGAAATATGCGTTTATGAGTGGTAAGATTGCAAACAATAAATTGATGAAATCCAATGTTTCTAATAGTTTCATTCATAAGTTGGATTCTACCAATCATATGATTATGCATCCATATACTAAGAATAATTTTCTGTCCATGCGTAGATTACATGATAATATGTGTTGGGAACCAAAGAATCTGAGTTTGATTGATAGAAATTTATATATCTATAATATTATGATGAATATGCATAATTCTAGAAATTCTTTGTATGCTAGTGATTCGGGTTCAATATTACATATTTAACCCCCCATTTAGCCCTATTTTGTGCTCACGTGATGCTACATTGTTCTCTAATTCATACGTATTTTCTACACATTTATTTATTAGAGAAAACACACTATTTGAGCACAAAACAACATTTAACGATGCAATTCTGCACTTTTTATATTTTTCCTAGCACCGTCTCAATCTCACGATTCCAACGAATATTTATTTGTATTTTTCTGAGATCTGTGCTAATTACTGTGTATTTTTGAATGCAGAATACAATTTAAATGGGGAAATACGCTTGAAAATACGAAAATACGTTCGGCCGCCAATCAAACTCCGCCACGTGGCATCTATCCATCGCGTCCCGCCGTATCCAACGGCTGCACTAAATTTGCCAGCGTACGCGTAGCGAGCGAAGGGGAAAACTTTGTGACCGTTCGATCGCCATCGAACGGCCGCGATCGGCCCTCTTCCGCGTTCGTAAGAAGCAGCGGAAGCGTCGTTGAACCCCACGTGTCAAGCATCTAACGACTCCCCACGAGATCGAAGGGTCTAAGATTCTCCCCGCTCGAATTCAAGATCGCAACATTCAGCGCGACGTGGCCTCCATCGGATCGTCCGATCAAAATCCAACGGCGGAGAGCTCGCCCGCTTCGAATTCGAAATCGCGACTTCCCTGGACACGTGTCGCCAATCAGACGACTCCCCGCCCAATCGAACGGACCAAAGCACGCGAATCCCTTCTCCAAAGAGCAGCTGCGAGCGACGAAAACCGCGCGACGTGGCGTCATCTGAGCCATCCACGCATGATCCGACGGCCGAGCGCAGTCCCGCAATTTTGAAACGGGAACGCTGAAGCGGGCACACGTGGCGTAATCTTAGCCCTCCCCCGTTCAATCCGACGGCCAGCATCGAATCCGACTCGAGTTGGTAACGGGCGCGGGCGAAGATCCGATAAAAAGAGACACGTGGCGCGCTGAGAACAGATCCCGCATTTTTGAAAGTTGATCGGACGGACGTGGTTTTCTCCGCTCGAGATGAGCGGTCTGGATTGATTCGGGTGCGAATTTGAAGCGGGTTTTTGAACCCGATAGCACAGTAAACCCGCAATGATTTATATTTAAGCGTATTTAGGGTTTTGTGGGCGTATTCAAGCAGATTGGGGCGTATTTTGGGCGTATTGGAGGCTCTAGGAGCCGTATTTTCCCCCTGAAAAATTCTGTAAAATTCCAGAGGCTTGTTTCTAATTTCCAGAGAGTTTTGAAGACTTTTCAGAGAGATTTGGTGATATTCTCTTCAACTTTAGCTTGTATTTGGGTGTTTTAGCTTGTATTTTGCCTCTAAACTTCCGTATTTTGCTAATAAACTTATGAATTTGAATCTGAAAATTGTGTATTTCTGTACCATGAGTAGCTAGAACTTATTTGTGCATGGTATGGAGTAGTTAGGGGACATTGTTTGTGTCTATTTGGTTGTATTCCATGTGCTAAACCGTTAAACGTCGCTAAAATTGTAATCGTTGTTCGTAAATCGACTTTTTTAGATTCCAAAAGAATTAATTAAGTTGACGATCGCCCCAAAAGGGTGAGTTTTGATCTCCCCAAAAGGGAGTTTCATCTTGTAGTTTTGATCTCTCCAAAAGAGAGTTTCATATCGTATTATAATCTTAGCGACGATCTTTTTGAATATTATGTTTGAACCCCCAAAAGGGCATCTTCCGGTGAATTGCTCCCAAAAGGAGAATTCATTGAGTTATATTAGGTATTTTCCGGTGAATTTCTCCCAAAAGGAGAATTCATTGCGTTATACCTATCAACCAAATTAATACGAATCGTTGACCCTAACGAACCCATACCATGTGCAAACTTTATATATATATTTTCTTACACGTATTTCCTCGTTCAACACCATTCACATCACCACCTAAAGTGTTTAGTTTCTTTCCGTAAGATTTCTATTTGATTTGAGCTGTGGATGCAACAGATTTCTTCCCGTGGATTCGACACCTGGACTCCCAGGTTTTACTACTTGTACGGACTCTTGCACTTGAGAGAGAGCACCTTTTCGGTCCCACCAAGTTTTTGGCGCCGTTGCCGGGGATGAATGGTTTGTGACTACGGTTTATTTCATTTAGAGGACCTTCGGTGAGATCTTTCTTCTTTACTGTACATAAAATTTTTTTTATTATTTTATTTTAATTTTTTTAAATGGAATACATGAACTTCTACTGCACGAACAATCTTTACGATGCACGATATGCTAATGCACACAAACATAGAATGGAAAAGCTCAAAATTGTTAATTTTAATCAAACTGACTGTGAAACTTTCTTTCAGGCCTGGAGAAGGTTCACAAATATCGTATCGAGCTATCCGCAGCATGGTTTCACAAATGAAGAGCTTATGGAGTTCTTCCTAGAAGGACTACAACCTCAGCTGCAGGAATTATTGGGAAGCATGACGCCGATAGTGGCGTGGGAATACATGGAGTCTCTGCAAGAAAACGAAGAAACCATGGAAGAGACTTCAGAGAGCGATTCAACGGAGCCTTCGTGCCTTGATCAAGAAGAGCAAAGCGTAGACGTACCTTTGCAATCCTTGAAAGAGGAAGCTTACCGACTATTCAGACACAGGAGGCCACATCCCATCAATTCCAAGAAAATTTCCTTGCTCGGAGAGTACCGAGCGAGGACACGAATATAAATATATACATGGCAAAAAGTGTGTGCGAAAGAGAGGATGAGCTAGCAATTTTGGATGAACGAGAGGAGGAGACAACTAGGGACAAGGGTTTTGAGATTATCGCCATGGAGCCAGAACCATTCCCTCTTCCAGTTTTGTCCCAAAATCATTTATCCCTCTCCACAATGAACGAGCATCGTACAGAGAGTAGTGCAAATCTTTCAGGGAGTAGTCGTCAACTTGCATTAATTTCCTTCACTTATTTTGATGACTACATTTGGAATAATTTTATTTCGAAGAATTTTAAACTAAAATGGATTGACGTGACTCATCTCTTGCAGGATATATGTGGACATCTCATAGAGATGATGGGAGTTACGTTGCTGGGATCCAGTTTAGTCATTGGAGGAAGATTACTCGCCGAGGAGCGCAAGGAGCAAATTGAACAACTTCCTCCACAATTAAAGATTCGGGATCCGCCATTTGATCACGGTGTGTTCTTTCCAGTAGTGTAGTTTTTATATGCTTTCTAGGTTGCTTGCTTGAATAAACTCGTACCTCTTCCGACATTGAGGACAATGTCCATCTTTAGTTGGGGGGTGTGTATGAGACCTTAGGATTTTTTTTTTGAGAAGAATAAATCACCAAATCTCATCTTTTAAAAACTCGTTCATATGCCTCAAATGCGGATGATTATACGTTAATTGAGTTCTAAAAATTGTTTATGGCTTGATTAATTATTTTTCCTTCATGGAATTGCCGTTAATATGCTATTCATGAAAATTCTCAATTTCCATGATTAATATCTCGAAATAGTTTGAATATATTTCATGCATGCTAATGTGATGAAAAAGCTTAAGTATACACGATTCATTAGAATAGTTTTCAAGTTGAAGAGGAATTTGGCCATGGTCGTTAATGTTTATGTTTGAAAAAAAATGGGTGTTGAGTTGCTTACAAAAAAAAGAGAGAATGAAAAGAATGAATGATGAATGATGAAAAATGAATGAATGAGTATGTCACTAATAAATAACTTGGTTGGCTCGAGTAGTACAGTCTGAGGGGTCCTTCTTGGCCTAATGCCCTATTATCGTCTGATTTGGGAGCCATTGACAGGAAACTCACTCATTTGATGGAGCGATCCAAGTTATACTTTTTTTCTGCGAATGTTGCTTGATGCGCGTTACGCGGAACGAATAAAAGAAAAGAAATGGTGAATACACTAAGCAACTTCAATACCCGTGTCTTGAAGGATTATTTTGATAGGCCAATTCCTTGGAAACAAGAAAACTAGGATATAACGACGTGTTATACTTTCGCTTGCGCAAAACGATGCTTGCACGTTATTTATTCATACTAAATTAGAGAAAATTTCATGTGATTGATTTTGTTCAGGGATGTGTATATTGATGGCCAAGACCATGTTGGAACACGTATTATTGAGCCACGCCATGAGCAATTTGAAAGAACTTATTGTTTTATTACTCATCCATATTTATCGCTCTTTTTGCTAGAGACTAGCAAATCGCTAGTTGGGGGGTGTGATTCGGGTTCAATATTACATATTTAACCCCCCCATTTAGCCCTATTTTGTGCTCACGTGATGCTACATTGTTCTCTAATTCATACGTATTTTCTACACATTTATTTATTAGAGAAAACACACTATTTGAGCACAAAACAACATTTAACGATGCAATTCTGCACTTTTTATATTTTTCCTAGCACCGTCTCAATCTCACGATTCCAACGAATATTTATTTGTATTTTTCTGAGATCTGTGCTAATTACTGTGTATTTTTGAATGCAGAATACAATTTAAATGGGGAAATACGCTTGAAAATACGAAAATACGTTCGGCCGCCAATCAAACTCCGCCACGTGGCATCTATCCATCGCGTCCCGCCGTATCCAACGGCTGCACTAAATTTGCCAGCGTACGCGTAGCGAGCGAAGGGGAAAACTTTGTGACCGTTCGATCGCCATCGAACGGCCGCGATCGGCCCTCTTCCGCGTTCGTAAGAAGCAGCGGAAGCGTCGTTGAACCCCACGTGTCGAGCATCTAACGACTCCCCACGAGATCGAAGGGTCTAAGATTCTCCCCGCTCGAATTCAAGATCGCAACATTCAGCGCGACGTGGCCTCCATCGGATCGTCCGATCAAAATCCAACGGCGGAGAGCTCGCCCGCTTCGAATTCGAAATCGCGACTTCCATGGACACGTGTCGCCAATCAGACGACTCCCCGCCCAATCGAACGGACCAAAGCACGCGAATCCCTTCTCCAAAGAGCAGCTGCGAGCGACGAAAACCGCGCGACGTGGCGTCATCTGAGCCATCCACGCATGATCCGACGGCCGAGCGCAGTCCCGCAATTTTGAAACGGGAACGCTGAAGCGGGCACACGTGGCGTAATCTTAGCCCTCCCCCGTTCAATCCGACGGCCAGCATCGAATCCGACTCGAGTTGGTAACGGGCGCGGGCGAAGATCCGATAAAAAGAGACACGTGGCGCGCTGAGAACAGATCCCGCATTTTTGAAAGTTGATCGGACGGACGTGGTTTTCTCCGCTCGAGATGAGCGGTCTGGATTGATTCGGGTGCGAATTTGAAGCGGGTTTTTGAACCCGATAGCACAGTAAACCCGCAATGATTTATATTTAAGCGTATTTAGGGTTTTGTGGGCGTATTCAAGCAGATTGGGGCGTATTTTGGGCGTATTGGAGGCTCTAGGAGCCGTATTTTCCCCCTGAAAAATTCTGTAAAATTCCAGAGGCTTGTTTCTAATTTCCAGAGAGTTTTGAAGACTTTTCAGAGAGATTTGGTGATATTCTCTTCAACTTTAGCTTGTATTTGGGTGTTTTAGCTTGTATTTTGCCTCTAAACTTCCGTATTTTGCTAATAAACTTATGAATTTGAATCTGAAAATTGTGTATTTCTGCACCATGAGTAGCTAGAACTTATTTGTGCATGGTATGGAGTAGTTAGGGGACATTGTTTGTGTCTATTTGGTTGTATTCCATGTGCTAAACCGTTAAACGTCGCTAAAATTGTAATCGTTGTTCGTAAATCGACTTTTTTAGATTCCAAAAGAATTAATTAAGTTGACGATCGCCCCAAAAGGGTGAGTTTTGATCTCCCCAAAAGGGAGTTTCATCTTGTAGTTTTGATCTCTCCAAAAGAGAGTTTCATATCGTATTATAATCTTAGCGACGATCTTTTTGAATATTATGTTTGAACCCCCAAAAGGGCATCTTCCGGTGAATTGCTCCCAAAAGGAGAATTCATTGAGTTATATTAGGTATTTTCCGGTGAATTTCTCCCAAAAGGAGAATTCATTGCGTTATACCTATCAACCAAATTAATACGAATCGTTGACCCTAACGAACCCATACCATGTGCAAACTTTATATATATATTTTCTTACACGTATTTCCTCGTTCAACACCATTCACATCACCACCTAAAGTGTTTAGTTTCTTTCCGTAAGATTTCTATTTGATTTGAGCTGTGGATGCAACAGATTTCTTCCCGTGGATTCGACACCTGGACTCCCAGGTTTTACTACTTGTACGGACTCTTGCACTTGAGAGAGAGCACCTTTTCGGTCCCACCAAGTTTTTGGCTAGAAATTCTTTGTATGCTAGGAAAACAAATCCTAAATGGGTTTGGGTTCATATTGGATGATCTTGCATGAACCCAATAATGTTGAGTATCTATGCATATTATATATATATATATATATATATATATATATATATATATATATATATATATATATATATATATATATATATATGATACTTAAATTTAATGCATATTGAATATCATTTAATTTATTTCATTAACTGAGTTTATTATGTGTGACTAATCCAATGGACCCACAAAGAAAGGGTACCAAATTTATTTGTTTGATTTTCAGGTACCAAAATTATAAGGGATTAGTAGAGGAGCTCCCAATGAATCTCAAGATATATGCATATGTTAAAGCCAAAATTGGCGTTAACAGTAATTATGTTGACGTGGACTCTTCTATTGACATGGACCCTCGTCAGCTGGTGAAGTAGGACCCCCGGTTGGTAGAACCAGGGTTGATGGTGGTTGGGATGAGAATGCAGTGTGGAGGCTCGTTCGACCTCGTATCTGAATACGACAATCGTTCGACCTTCAAGTTGGGTCGATCCTCAAACAATGGTCGTCGGAAGCTGCCATTCCACCCTTCTATTGGGTCGAGCCTTGATCTCCAATGCCACAAAGGAACATCAAGGGGTCAGATCTGGGTTTTGACCCAAATCACATCTGATTCTTAGGTTAGAGTTGGACTTAAGTGAAGGCTCAGGGTGTCAAGATCGACCCACGAAGGTTCTTCTCAAAACAGTCACCTCAAGCTACTTGGAGGAAGAAATATCAGTGTGAAAAAATAATAATTCAGAGTATCAGGTCTTTCGTACCTTGAAAGTCTGAACCCCCCTTACGTTGTTTTTTCACCTATTTATAGTTAATGATGTCTTTCGATAGTGCATAATGGTTCCTCATTGATTGTGGCAGGATCTTCTCTGGGATTGTTGATAACGACCGCCTATTTACTCTGTCTCCATTAACTATTCTCTTGTAATCAGCGGAATCTTAACGGTCGAATGAGCTGTTTCACTGACTGTGTATTAACTCACCCCTGCTAATGGGTTTCGGGTTATTGGGCCAAGGCTTAAGTCTTTAAATGGGCCTCATTACTTCTTCCCTGCTTTGTGGGCTGTACCCGTGCATCAACAATGGCCCCCATCAAAAAGGTGATTGAGACTGAATGATGTGAAGTCTCATTAAATGGTCACGACAGTCGAAGCGGGCTTGTTTAACTTATGCCGCCAAAACTTTTCACCTTCAGTTTTGATATTCACAGTGTTGCATCAAATTCGGACATGTGTCACTCATCGAACGGCTTCCTCTGATTCAGCTTAGGCTCTTCAATATAAGTGGGGAAATGGAGGGCAAAAAAACTTACTTACTTCGTCCCCAAATTTTCGAAAGCTTGCCTTTGCTCCTGCTTCCTTTTGCGATCACCAGATCTTACTAAGGTAGTTCCCTTCTTCCTTTTAGGCTCTTTTTAGTTCTCATGGCTATGTGGCTGCCTTTAAGGATCAGAGAACCATATCCTGAGGAAATTATACGGCGTCTTCGACCTTCCCAGTACATCCTAATTCCTGGAAAAGGGACAGGACTCCTCAAGGAACCCAGATTTCCTATTCTTCGGCTTGATAAAAATCGAGGGTTCCTTGAGAGATCCTGAATAAGGTGCCAGAGTTCTCATTTGATCTGACTGTCAAGATCTGGTCAGATTATCTTTCTCTTCCTTACATGGTTAGGTTTTCGGAGTTTAACGAAAGAATTTGTTTCCCTCGAAGAGATGAAATTGGAGTGTATTTGAAATCTTTGTTCTTTGGCCTTCGTTTTCCTATTCATCTCTTTGTAATAGAGATTTTGAATTTTTTGAAACTTCCCCTTTCTCGGCTTGTGCCTCAGGCTATTTCCCATATAGTCTGCTTCACTATGCTTTGTGAGCTTTATGAGGCTAAACCATCCATTCGATTATTTAGACATTTCTTCAAAGTGAAGGTCGACTCTCACAAGACATGGTATCACATTGAGGCTCGCAAAGAAAGAAAGCGTATATGTGATCTCTCTGTCCCCGACCATAATTAGGAGGATACCTTTATACTTATTTTCCCTAAAGACGTGGAAACACTCCTCTCCCATTGGAGTAACCCTAGCCCAGATATTTTCAAAGAGTTGGGGTTATCTCCGGGTGAGGTTAATGCAGCCGAAACTTTGTTGAGTCAACTGTCGAATGAGAAGTCGACTACGTTTCTGCTGGATCCTTATAGGATGAAGATCACTTTGTGGAATCCAAGTAACACATACTGCTTCAGTGCTCCCATTATGATCACTGGCATTAATTGCATTTTTCATCTTCAGAGATGGCTAGAGGGGCTTACCGAGATTTGGCTCTAGAGTTGCGTTGAATTGGTAATGAACAGCAAAAGAAGAAGCAAGCTAAGGGCTCTACTACGTAGTTTCCTCTTCGCCTCAGCCAGAGTTCCTTCGATGAGGGAGGTGAGGTCAGGGGACTTCTGAGTCTTCCTCCCAAGCCTTGTTATGGGTGACTTTGACACAGGTCGGCTCCCGTATCGATCCTCCCCAAGTTCTGACCACCGCCTCGGAAGCTCTTATCTCTGGTGTCGACGACTCAGTCGTGAAACCGAAACCTGCATGACCTTTGATCAAGAAAAGGACAATCCCTTCTTGCGAAGGGGAAAATGTTGAAAAGAAAAGGAGGGGCGTGGTCGTGACTTCTTCTGTCTCTCCTTTGGTAAAGGGTAGTGTGTCTTTGACCACTGCTCTCAAGAATCAGGCGACAATTCTCGAGGGACCTCAGGGAATGGTTTGGCCACCTTCGAGGCTTCTGAAGTATAACTAGCTATGGGGGAGCATCGAACCCCTAACTCTGTTAACAGGTCCGATCCCTTTAGAGTACGATTGGACCTTGATGTTGAACCAACACTCTTCCTCCTCTCCAGAGGATATTCTAGGCGAACAGCACCAGCCTCCCTTCATCATTTATGAGGGAGAATTGGCCTTCCTCAACTTTGGGATGACCACTCGATTGGTGGCAAACTCGATTCTCCCACGCGACCGTGAATTCCTTCGGGGGATGGACTTCGAGAGGATAGCCAACTTCTTCATGGGTTGTGGCTATCGGGTTAGTTTTTTTGCCTCTTTATTTTCCACTCAAGCTATTGATTCAATTAATCGGTGTTTTATGCAGATGACAGCCTTTGGCAATGATTTCTGTCGTCGGGTCATTGACATAGTTGATGAGCTTCAGTGGGCAGATGCGGTCGACCGAAGAGCTGCTAAGCTCGAGGCCTAAATAAATAAGCTGAAGGAGGACTTGAAGAAGGTGCTTAAGGCCAAAGCTGATGCCCGATGGGCATTGGTGAAGGTCAAGGATAGCGTCAACTCCTTGTCTGATGCTCGTAAGGCTGTTGAAGCTCAATAGGAGAAGGAGAAGTCTCATCTTCGAGCTAGTTTGGAACGTTTGGGGAAAGAGAAGTCCAACCATCTCGCGAGGATTGCTGACTTGGAGAGTTCGACAGCTTCAGATAAAGTCTTGAATGCCGAGCTTGAATCCATGTTCCTCAAGGCGATGAAGGACATCTTTTCATTCAGGAGTGGCCCTTCTTCTTAAAAGACGCCATTTTTTATATCACTGTCTAAAAAAGAAACTGTGATATTATTTTGACTTAAATAAAGAAAAGTGTTAAGCTTATTTTAAATTTCACATGTGTAGCTTTTTCTGTTCATTTTTTCTGTATGAACATACGTATATGGACCCTCAACAATGCAAAGTTTATCATAAAGAATGATAGAACTTGGATCATTGAATTATCGGGAAATACCATGTTGTCGCAATAACCCTAAGGCCGTTCAATGGTAAGAATCGTAGACGAGGATTATTAGGTAGCGAAAGGCATGACCCTTTCGACTTATATCCTTTGACAGAGATGGGTAATCCCCTCGACTTAATGTTGATGACCATGGTCGTTCGGTTGCGAAGGGCGTGGCCCCTTCGGCTTACGACCGACGATGATGTTGGGTGGTTCGGTTGCGAGGGGTGTGGTCACTTCGGTTTACGACCGATGACGATGGTATGTCGTTCAGTTGCGAGGGGTGTGGCCCCCTCGACCTATGGCTGATGATAGGCATGGGTCGTTCGGTTGCAAGGGGCGTGGTCCCTTCGACTTACGGCTAACAACATGTTAGGTCATTTAGTTGCGAGGGGCGTGGCCCCTTCGGCTCACGACCGATGACGAGTTGGGTTGTTCGGTTCATAGGGGCTTGGCCCCTTTGTCTTACGATCGATGACGATGATGGGTCGTTTAGTTACGAGGGGTGTGGCCCCTTCGACTTACGGCTGACGACATGCATGGGTCGTTCGATTGCGAGGGGTATGGCCCCTTCGGCTTAGGACCGACGACATGTTAGGTCGTTTGGTTGTGAGGGGCATGGCTTCTTTGGCTTACGATCGACGACGATGGTGGGTCGTTTGGTTACGAGGAGAATGGCCCCTTCAACTTACATCGGATAATAGGTTAGGTCGTTCGGTTATGAAGGGCATGGCCCCTTTGGCGTACGGCCAACGGCGGGTTGTTTTGTTTGGTTGCAAGGGGCGGGCCCCTTCGGCTTATGATTGACGATGATGGTGGGTCGTTCAATTACGAAGGGTATGGCCCCTTCGACTTACGGTTGACGACGATGGTGGGTCGTTCAGTTGTGAGGAGTGTTGCCCCTTTGACTTACGGCCAATGACTGCAATAGGCCTCTTCAATGATACCGACTGGGGAGATTCCAGTTTGCTCAAGTGAAGTAGACCCAGCATCATAACCCACGGTAGGGGTTAATGCAATAGGGGCTGGGTGACTGCAATCGCCAGTTTCAAAATGGAGAGTCCTGCCATCCAAAAGGCCCACGGGAACAGGCTCGGGTACAGCAGAAGTCAAAGTATTATTTGAAGGGACAACTCCATGCTTTTTATTGATTGCCAGTTCACATAGGGGTTGCCTCAGAATAGTATGGCCATCTGCATCCACAACGTTACCCATATTGTTAATCCCTTCCTTTATCTTCACAGATTGTGAGGAAATCCTCTCTCTTGTGTTTCCGTCTTTAGCCAAAGTACCCGCTGAGACCTGAGGCCTAACACTATTATCAGATAACCCAATAGAGATATCCTGGGTAGCCTGACAGTGGATTGAAGGGGGCTCGCCAGTAGGAGACAACATAGGGCATTGCGAATCCAGATGACCGAAGCAAGCACATCGGCCACATCTAGGGGGTTCTCCCTCATATTTAACATCAATGGTAAGATTCGTCTGATCATCCAAAATTACCTGAACATTCCTTTGAAGAGGCGATTTAGAATCAACCTCAACTAGACAACGAGCATATGAGATTCTATCCAACGAAGCCGTAGATTTGTCCAGGCAAATTGGTGTACCAACCCCACTAGCAATTATATTTAAAATATCTAGAGTCCATATAGACAGTGGTAAGTTGTGAAATTGTACCCATACTGGTACCGCTGTGAGAATATCACGACCATGTTGGGTGGTCGGCGACCAATTTTGTAGGACTACTAGTCTGCCATCAAACAGCCAAGGACCCCCATGCAGAATGTTATCCCGATCCTCCGCATTTTCGAATCTGAAATAAAAATAACCATTCTCACGGGAGAAAATATGAAGCCCCCCTTTAATTCTCCATAACCTAACCGTCCAGGCCTTAATCTGCCCAAAGAACGGAACATCACCCAAAACATAGCCCACAAGAGTATTCTGCCATCAGGCTGCCCCGACATCAATCATCTCCGCAGACACCTTCACCTTCACGACACCATCAGATTTGCTGACGGGTGGAATATGAGACATCACAAGGGGGTCCGCATATTTCCGACGAGTGGCGCAAATATCCACCCATGACCGCTTGACCACTGAGGGATTGATATGGATAGAAGCATTAGGCCTGACAGGTAATCTGTCCTTAGGTGTAATTGAATCCGGAATAGCAACGGCACCATTACTCAGCACTCGCCTAGCAGCAACCAATGAAGAATTCCCATTCTTCAGCTTCGCATCATCACGAATCGGATACCCCCCAATTCCGTCGATTAGATTTAATAGGAAAGAACTGATGTCGATGATCGATGGGAACCTTCTTCTTCCCCCTAGTGACACGATTCCATCCATCCTCGTCACGAGTACCAAGAGTGTCGTCGCCGCCATGAACATTCCCGTCGTTGTTAGAACTCCTAGCGCTGCCGCCATGGACTGCCTTTCCACAACCTATAAGCAAGACGCCTCCTTTATCTCCCCCAGAAGCGCCCCCACCGCCAAGATCAGACCCAGAACCCGCGACAAGATCAGATCCGCTGCCATCAACAATCCCGCCACCAACGCCTAGGGCACCCGACAACTTCTCTCCTCCTCCTTTATCTTCTTCAGAAGCGCCACCACCGCCGAGAACATTTCCAGCTAGATCAATCCCGCCAACGCCTAGGGTAGCCGTCGACGTCTCTCCGCTCTCTCACATTTTTTCCCCTTTTTTCCACATCCTCGGCCATATATATATACATATATATATACATATATATATATACATACATACATATACATATACATACATACATATATATATACATATACATACATACATATACATATATATATATACATATACATACATACATATATATATACATATTTCTTGACCAAAACACATATAAACCACATCTTATCTTAATAATCCAAAATGGATCCAATATTGTCTAACAAAATTGATTCTATAATGTCCTAACTATCTTAATTACCTGACTAATATTATATCTAATACTAACTAAATTATCTAACTAATCTTTTCATATCTTAAGGATTTCATATATCCGATTATATCCCAACTCAATTCTTTGTTAACTAAATCTATTAAACCATATCCTAAACTTTTAATTAAAATCTAAATAATAAACCTAGCAACCGTTAATATCTTAACTAAATGGATTATTCTAATCTTACATTAACCTAACAACCACCCCAACAATCACAATCACTGGTTCTTTTTTTAATTGGTCACGTAGTAGGTAATTTTTTATCCCCGATTCGTGTAATGGCTCCAAATGTTTCCTATTTTCTTTTTTTTCGCAATATGAACCCACGTTCACTCGCAGTAGCATCTCTCCCCACAAGCCCACGTCATCATCTCTTACCCTCTCCCCCTTTGTTTAAAACCCAGGTAATTTTCCTTACCCCTTACTAAATCACCGTCCACTTCTCTCTCACCCTCATAACCCCATCGAAACAACCTACGCACGGGATCCCAACAACCCATGAGGCTCCGCATTTCTCCCACCTCTCACGTAACTACATCCCCACGTCACCACCTCATCACTTCACGCAGCCGTACATGCCCTCTTCTTCTCCTTTCAAAAACTCAGGCAACAAATTCTCTTAATATATTTTTGCTTCTCTGCTTCACACATGCACACGCAAGTTCTCTTTGTTGGATATTGAACTCCCCGGATTTGGTTTTGGATGATGAACAAATATAAATATATCGTGAACTAACAATTTGTGAGCGCAGTTATGAAGATCGTCGCCAAACTTCATATGAACATCCAAAGCGACGTCTCAAGACTTCTCAAAGCACGTGATCGTATGCCTAAAGCTTCGTTGAAGCTTATGGACCATTTTAGAAGTCATGAAGATTCGATTGAAGCTTTTGAAGACGGTATCGTCAAGTTTTATTTATAGTCTTTTAAGCTTCTTTCGTAGAATGTTAAGCCTTGAGTAGGTCTTACGGTTTAAATCTTCATAATGATCATATCTTAGATCTAGGATCTTAGTAGAAGTCCATACGAACTTTCCCGAAGCTTCGCGCTTCGATTCGCGACTTCTTGTGCATGTTAGTTAGTTCAAGAAGAAGAACCAACCGACTAGATGGTGATCTAGTCGGTCGGCAAAGCTTCTTGGACCGACTAGTTTGCGTCAGTCAATTCCAAGCTCTTTACTGTTTACAGTTAGTCGGTCTATGTTGACTCACCGACCGACTAGTTTGTGAACTAGTCGGTCAGTGATGCTTCTTGGACCGACTAGTTGAGCTTCTACTGTACATGCCAACTTATTGTTTATCGTTAGTCGGTCTATGTTCATTTGGCGACCGACTAGTTGATGAACTAGTCGGTCAACTTTTGTTCTTGGACCGACTAAATTAATTTGTACTCAGACTATTTGTTTTATCTCTTAGTCGGTCTAAGTTCACTCACCGACCGACTAGTTGTGAAACTAGTCGGTTGGCAAGTGTTCTTTGACCGACTAGTTCTGTTAGTCTGAAACTTCATCTATTCCATGTTCACCACTTAGTCGGTTCATGTTGTTTGACCGACCGACTAGTTGATGAACTAGTCGGTCGGTGGTTGTTCTTTGACCGACTAGTTTGGTTCAGAAAAGACCCGTTGGAGCATTTAATGACTCGATTTTCTTTCTCTCTTTCCTCTATCCTATAAATACTTGGTGTGTTGCATTCATTGTACTCAAGGCTGATATTAAGAGAAGTTTAGAGATCAAAGAGAAAGCATTCAATCTCATTCAAAGCTCTTTCATTTTCAATCTTGAATCTCTCCTCACTCTTATTTCAAAAGAGAGATTCATTGATTGTGAGCCTTCCAAGCCTAGTGCTTGATTCTAGGTCACCAACAACCTCATAGCTCTCCATAGCTGATCTACATCTTGGAGCTAGGGTTTGGTGCATCTTCATCTTCCCCAAAATCATCTTTGCCCTAATTCGTAAGTTTACTCAAGGCATAGGTATTTTGTGGTAAGCATTTCTATTTCAATTTACTTTGATATTGTAAGTGATTCACTCTCGGTTGTGAGAGTGTGTTTGTGATCCCGGGTTGTGGGAGTCACAATTTTCATTTGTGTATGATTTGACTTGTGAAGGTTTTTCACAAGTATTTCATAGTGGAAATCTTGAGTTAGGGTTTCTAACTCGAGTATCCGGAGGGGATCCGGGTGTTTGGGACGTAGGATCACCGGAAACAAGTCGGGGAGACTTGGGTGGATCCGAACCCAGTAATATCGTTTGTTTGCGATTGTTTCTTTGTTGTCTAACATTTACATTTTCGCAATTTCCGCATTGTTTGGTAGAGTTTGCAAGGTAATTAGGAATTAGCCTCTTAATTATTTTAAAGTACTATTCACCCCCCCTCTAGTACTTGTGCAGTAGCTTAGCAGGGCATTACACTCTTTTCCCCTTCGAAAGGCCATGCTGACACTGTTCTCTTCACCTTTTATAAACCCATTAGCTCCCCTTGTCGAACTCCTCTACAGCCACCCCTCCGAGCACACCCACCGCCACAGCCGTACACACACGCCTGCTCCAACTCAGCCTGCAACTCTCGCCAGCTCGACCACCGAACGGTGCCGCAGGCCCTTCTCCGTTGTGCCTCCAAACCCCGCCGCCTCGTCAGCCCACCACTTTACCCCGGTCACCCTGCAAACCCATCTTCCCCCTAACCTCTGCCCACCTTCCGATGGCCTGAACACCCCTCACAATCGTAGTCACCATCTCTGACTTCACCACGCCGTCTATCTCTCTCCACACAACCCCGAAGCCCAGCATCATCCGATCTTCTCCCCTCCGACGTCCGCGACACTGACCTCGTTCCCTCGCCAAGAAATCGAGCCCGGCCACCTCTTCTCTTGATAACCCACCTCGCCCGATAGCCGTAGACTTCCGAAGCCCCAGTCACCAACCATTCCGCCTATCACACCACCTCAACCCATCTGCAATGCACAGTCCTCAGATCATCAGCCCACCACCGTCCTCCCCAGCGTCGGTAGCACCTGCTCCTCCCAGCCTTCCTCCTCCCAGTCGCCTTCCCCTTGATCGTCGAGAGCCCAACCCTCCGAACCGAGACCCCAGGCCCTTACTTGCGGCGCCTCCGAGAGTCCATCCCGCAAACTCATCGACGACACCGCAAGCCCGCAGTTCCCAGGACCGCCGGTGGGTTGCCCCTGTCTCCGAACCACCTCCCATGTCTCCTCTCCCCTCCTCTGTTCGGAACAAAGTATTTAGCCGCCGGCCAGATCTGCTCCAGCGCCGCCCCATTAGATCTCTGTTCCACCGTCGATCGCCGTGACCATCGACCAGCGCCGTCCCGCCTGGAAGCTCACCGCACGCGTCTCATCCGCCGCCGATCTGCGCAATCCCGACCTCAGATCCGCCGTCGCTTCGGATCCGCCCGTCTCCTCAAGCATATCTCTAATGGAAATGATCCTCGCCATTCGCGCCGCCAATTCTTCGGCTGTCTCAGGATGGGTCATAAAATCCCCTTCCGTATCGAGTCTCCTCTCTGCTCTGACCCTCCTCAATGTACGTTCGATCTCCGGATCGTATAGTATTTCTTCGGGGTCCGCTGTGGATCTCGTGTACATGCAAGGAAAAACAGATTTTTAAAGAAATAGTTAGCACAAAGGAAGGGTAAAATAAAAATAGAAATAATAAAACAAAAAGAAAAATAGCTAGGTAGGTAGAATCAAACACTATCGCCTCCCCGGCAACGGCGCCAAAAACTTGATCGCTTCGAAATGCAACCCAAGAGCACAACCGACTACGGCGCAAATGCACGGAGATAAATCCCCGGCAATGGTGTCAAAAACTTGATCGCGCCCCGGATACACACCCGGGACGGGACTCACTAGTCTTACCACAAGCGCACGGTGTAGCGGTGAGCGGGTATCGAACATGAGGAGGGCAAATGACGGTGTCTTCTTCAATTCACCTGGCTATAAGAACAGTCGAGAAATATTCGCTATAAAGCGGTCACAGTCGTTCAATTGTATAAAGAAAATATCAAATTAATAAAAATGCCTAGGGATAGGGAATCCCCGCTACAAACCGTATCTCGTCATTGTGATTCGTAGGTTTCACAATCGCTAGACTTAAAATTCAGGTGAACTAGTTGCAACTAAATGTAGAACCAAGCTCACGCTCTCGCGCTATTGTCGGTCTATAGCAAACCTAGGGTAGGGTCCAATCTCTTGCAAACCCTAACCTAGGCAAGCTAGCGTGAAGAACAACATCATCGTTCAATCGTATCTCGAGCCCACTCTCGTGCAAACTCGAGCTACGACCTAGGTTGGGATAGTTCCTACCCGTCCAATCTCTTGCAAACGGGTATTGGTATAGAATTGCAATCGAAAACCCTAGTTTCGATCCAATCTCTTGCAAACCGATTCCAGAGAAACCCAGTTGTAACCCAATTCGAATTTCTACGGCTTCCTATCGAGTTGGGATCCAATCTATTGCAAATCCCAATCGGTATGAATCCCTAGCTATTCGTATTAAATCAATCCCAAACTAACCCTAATCAATTCTAGCAAGAATTTCACCAATTCATCACAAATTAGAAATAGGTTTCGTAGGGTTCATCTCTACGCCCTAAGACGATAAAACTACTCATGATTCATAATGCAAATCATTAGAAATTCAATAATAAAAACAATAGAATTCATTGCAATAGACAATATATCAATAAAAATGAGGTTTTTGATAGAAAGAGAGACAAACCAATGAAGATTCAATAGCATCCAACAAAATAGAACTTTTTATCTCTCTCCAAAGAACTAAATCTAATCTCCTAAAAAGTAATCAAAAAGGGCTGCCAAAAGTATGAGAAAAGCTCCTTAAACTAGGTTAAAAACTGGGGTTAAATACCCCCCAAAATCGCCCAAAAAACTGTGACAAAATTGCCCCTGCGCAGCTTGAAAATCGCACTTTATGCTACAGGCAGCGCGGCTCACTCGGCCGAGTGACAAATGTCACTCGGCCGAGTGACGGACCCTGACGGATTCCAGTAAGTCTGGACTTTTGGGGGTCGTCTCCTCAGGAGTCACTCAGTCGAGTGACTTTCTTCACTCGGCCGATGGGATTTCTTCACTCGGTCGAGTCGGAACTCGGGGCTGACTGACGGATTACAGTAACTTGGGAATTTTGGTTGCCGTCGTCTTGATGCCACACGGGCGAGTGGTGTATCCATGCTCGGCCGAGTGGTCTGGCGATGCTCGGCCGAGTACATGCTGATATGGAGTCTGTTGCGTGTCCGGCCGGCCGAGCGGGCTGTCGATGCTCGGCCGAGTGACTCCTTCACTCGGCCGAGTGGCATGCTGAAAATGCACGATCTTCGTATTTTTGATTCCTCGTCGCTCCTACGACGTTCTTTCTTCTTCCACTCCTCTCCAATCGCAGAATTCCCCTCAAAAGAGTCACAGGTGACACTCCGGAGTGGGTGCATCTCAGAATCACTCCAAATCGCTCCAAATCTCCTGAAATACGACAAAAACAAGAAATCATGAAAAGCATCGCAATATTATCGAATAATCCTGAAAAACACGATATGGGCAATCTAAATGGCATGCAAACAAGCAGAAAAAAGGTGTAAAATATGGAGTGATCACTGTAATAGTTGGGATAGCATCTGCCTCCTAGGACAGACCTTCCTCTGAAATTTGAGGCATATGTGTATCAGATGGGAATCCATACTTTTCCAACACTGGGGGATCATGCATATGAGGATCTTCTTCATTCACTGCAGAAATAGCTGGGTCAAGGTTGTCGTCTTGAGCATCAGAAGGAACAGGAGAGGTTGCAGGTAGGTTACGTGCAGCATCTACATTAGCACCAGTATCCTCAAGAGCAACCTGGGCATCAGCATCCTCAGCATCAACATTCACAGGGCTTGAATTCACTTCAGCCTCAACATTTTCTCCAACATCTTCAGTGGGGATGGGTGTCTCTGAATCAAAAATCTCCAGAATCTCAATTTCAGTTATTTTTACAGACGGCTTCCTTCTCTGACAGACGGTAAGGACGATCTCATCATCATCAGGAACCTCCACGCTTATCAGTTTTCCTCTTAACTTGTCCAATTTGTAAGGACCAAGTCTAACACCTGTGAAATCCATCCACGATAGGTCCATTTTTCGGCCAGTCCTTCGAAGATTCCAGAACTAGTCTTGAATCGTGACTGGTGCAGGAAAATCTTCATCCTTGTCAGAATCGGAAGATGAGGGTTTGATAAGAAGAGGAATTTCCAGAATTGGAAAAAATGGGATCAATTCCCAATTTGATGCTTTGGGGCAATGCATGTCCTGAGAGGAGATCTGAGAGGGAGAGGGAGGATAATTACCAGACGATGAGACACGAACCGATCGAGTGACCACCCCTTTTCGTTTGACCTGCTGAGGAGAGGATGAAGACGCGGCCCTTTTTGATGAGGAAGAACGACGAGACGAACAGCGACGGGTCTGAGAGGATTTTTTCCTTTGATCGCGAGTCATTGCCGCGGATGAGGAAGAGAATTTCTCAAGAAGGGTGCAAGAAAAACCTTAGAAGACAAACACACTTCTATTCTTTTGAAGGTATTTTGGAGAGAAAAGAACGTCGTATGAGGGAAAAGGTATGGGAGGACCAAATATACCGGCATACACTTTAAAACAGCCCAAACAACTAACTGCAGCCCAATCCCCCCTTATGTTGCAACATGAGGTGCAACATTATATACAACATAACCCTAGAACCTGTCGCAGTTCTTCAAATCTGCCTGAATTGCGGGGTTTCGTGAAAATGTCAGCCAATTGGCTAGATGTTACAACATATTATATGACTAGAACTTTCTTCTCTACCAATTCTCTGATGAAATGGTGTCGGATGTCTATATGTTTAGTTCTTGAATGTTGAACCGGGTTCTTGGAGATGTTGATATCACTCTGGTTGTCACATAAGATAGTCAATACATCCTGCTCCACCCCGTAGTCAGTTAACATTTTCTTCATCCATAGAAGTTGAGTACAACAACTCCCTACAGCAATGTATTCAGCATCATTCGTGGATAGAGAAATAAAGTTCTGCTTCTTGATGTACCAAGAAACAAGATTGTTTCCAACATAGAAACAGCCACATGTCGTACTCTTCCTATCATCAGCATTTCCTGCCCAATCAACATCGTCGTAACCAGATAGTAAGGTGTTTGTGTCTTTGGTATACCATATACCGTATTCGGTTGTCCCATTAACATATCTGATTATTCTTTTGACTGTCGTGATATGAGACTCCTTAGGAGTAGTTTGATTGTGAGCACATACCCCTACACTAAAACTGATGTCCAGCCTGCTGACAATCAGATACAGTAGACTCCCTATCATACTCCTGTACAAAGTGACCTCCACTGATTTTCCTCCATCATCTTTAGAGAGTTTGTCACATGTAGACATAGGAGTGCGAACTTGTCTGGACTTCTCCAGTCCGAATCTCTTCACCAGATTTTTCGCGTACTTGCTCTGAGAAATGAATAGACCATCATTGGATTGCTTAACCTAAAGCCCAAGAAACATATTCAGTTCTCCGGCCATGCTCATCCCAAACTCCTTCTACATGAGAGCTACGAATTCACGGACTAGCTGTGGCGAGGTAGAACTGAACACTATGTCATCTACATAGATCTGAGCAACAATCACGGCAGACCTAGTTCTTTGAATAAACAGCGTCTTGTCAGATCCCCCTCGTTCATAACCCTTCTGAAGAAGATATTTAGTCAATCTCTCGTACCAGGCCTTGGAGCTTGCTTCAAGCCATAGAGGGCCTTCTTCAGCTGATAAACATGATTAAGGAGAAATGGGACTTCAACCCCCTTGGGTTGTTCGACATACACTTCCTTATTCAATATTCCATTCAGGAAGGCACTCTTCACATTCATTTGATGAAGCTTGAAGTTGAAGGTGCAGGCATCGGCCAAAATCAGCCTGATAGACTCCAGACAAGCAACATGGGCAAATGTCTCATCAAAATCAATGCCTTCAACCTGAGTGCAACCTTGAGCCACCAGACGAGCCTTGTTGCGAGTGACGTTGCCTTTCTCATCAGTCTTATTCTTAAATATGAATTTCGTACCAATGACATTTATCCCCTTCATTCTTTCAACCAGTATCCAGACATCATTTCGCTGAAACTGGTTCAACTCTTCTTGCATTACAGACACCCAAAACTCATCTGTCAAGGCTTCCTTCACATTCTTAGGTTCGACTAAGGAGAGGAAACAGACATACTCGGCAAGATCACGGTAGTTGACACGGCTTGTACCCCTCGTACGACGACCATCAAGAAAATCACATATAACCAGCTCTGGAGGATGATTCAGTATGACTCTGGTGATACCTTCAGGAGCTTGAGCATCACTTGATCCACTCTGCAGTTCCTCAACTGATGTTATATCATGTGTTGTAACATTGGGTCCAACATGACCTTGTGTTGTCTCGGATGTTGCAACATTATCTTCAACATGATCTTCTCCGTCAGTCCAGTCTTCCCGAGCAGCGCTTCCTTCAACAACAGCTGCCTCCTTTTGATCACAATCATCTATGACCACATTAATAGAGCCCATCATGACGTTGGTATGCTTGTTAAATACCCTGAAGACACGACTTGTTGTAGAATACCCAAGAAATATCCCTTCATCACTCTTTGCATCAAACTTCCCTCTAACAGTACGATCCTGCAAAATATAGCATTTGCTTCCGAAGATATGAAAGTATGATACATCAGGTTTTCTACCTTTCCAGATTTAATATGGAGTTTTCTCACTTCTAGGTCGGAGATAAACTATGTTTATAGTGTATCATGCAGTGTTGATAGCTTCAGCCCACCACTTTGTACTGATCTCACTGGCATTCAGCATCACACGAGCCATCTCTTGCAAGGTGCGATTCTTCCTTTCAACCACTCCATTTTGTTGAGGAGTCTTAGGAGCTGAGAATTCATGAGCAAGTCCTCGGTTCTCACAGAAATCAGCAAATGAGTGGTTCTCGAACTCCTTGCCATGATCACTTCGGATCCTGACGATTTTACAGATACTACTTCCCTTCTCAATTTGTAAACGAGAATACAATTTCGTAAAGGCTTCAAAAGTATCTGACTTTTCTTTAAGGAAGTCTATCCAAGTAAACCTGGAAAAATCATCCACACAGACATAGATATACTTGGATGTAGTAATCGTCTGAAGTTGCTTGTGGCTGGTCTTCTGTTGCTTTCCCAGTTGACAAGGTCCACACACTCCCTCTTTCTTTTTGTTTAGAACCGGTATTCCTCGGACAGCCCCCACTTTCGATATCTTCCTCAGAGTCTTGAAGTTGAGATGTCCTAACTTTTGATGCCACTGTTCAGAGACATCTGCAGTGACATTAAGGCGGGTTTAGCTTCTTGGAGAAGGTAGCAGTTATCAGTAGACCTTGTCGCAGTAAGAATACACTCATCATCTGCATTGTAGACTAAGCACTTCTCTTTAGTGAACCGAACCAGAAGACCTTAATCACATAATTGACTCATGCTAATAAGATTACCCTTCAAATCTTTGACATGCATAACATCCTTCAGATTGACAGACCCTGCCACATTCAGACTTCCCTTCCCAACAACCTTACTTCTTTGACCATCACCAAAGGTTATGTGACCCTTGTAGCATGCGGCATACTCCGTACAAAGATTCCGGTTACCGGTCATATGCCTGGAGCACCCAATGTCAAAGTACCACATGTTCTCGGAAAAGGCAATTAATGAAGTGTGAGCCACCATGCTATATAGTTCAGACTTCCTTACCCATTTCTTCGTCATCTTTGTGTTAGAGTATCTGATATTTCTTCCTTCACGCCAATGTCGCATGCAACTGTAACGGTTTCTTTCGGTGTGTCCTATACGCCTGCAGTAGTTGCTCACATGACGGCCAGATGTTGTACCTTTACTCCGCTTCTTCTTCTGTTCATGCATCTTGAGCTGACCCATCCTTTCCAGCTCCTTGGTCACGAGAATTTGCCTTTCCTTAGGGACATGGTAATAGCCTCCTCTGTTATACCCCACACCAGTGCGATCTCCTGAGATTTTCCCCATATTTAGTATGTCATCAAGTTTCGACCTTCCAAAGTTCCACTTGTTAAGAGTACTTTCAGCCTTCTCAGCTCTGAGGAGAGTTTTATTAAGATTGATCTCAAGATTCCTGAGACTAATCTCGGCCTTCAGAAGTCTAGCTTTAGCATCTTCCTTTTCACCCTTAAATCTGACATTTTCATCCTTCAAAGCTTTGTTTGTTTCACAAATCTTCATCCACTCGTCAAACATAGTCTAATAGGTTGTTCGAATGTCATCTTCACTGACTTCCTCATCACTCTCAACTTCTGAGTCAGATTCAAAACTAGATGTTGTACTTGATGTTGTAACATTCTGTCTGCCATTGTCTTATTTGTTGTCAGATGTTGTACCTGATGTTGTAACATCCGATCCAACATGACTGTGAGTGTCACAATCAGACTATCCTTTTAGGATCGCTGCAAAGGCAACATAGTTACTGGTGATGTCCACATCTCCTGCACTTCCTTCTGATTCATCATCATTCCAGGTGCTAGCTAAAGATTTCTCTTTCTGCTTCTTAAGAGTGTTGGCACATTCGACTTGTATGTGACCAAAACCATCACATTCTCTGCATTGTATTCCTTTCCATTTATTCTTCGGATCATACTTCTGAGTAGGTCGACTGGTAATCTTCCCTACAGTGAGTGGATTTGTTCATGGCACCTTATTGACAGATCTGAGGTTCTACCCCTTGTTGCTGATCTTTCTCATCATTCTGCTGAAGTTCTTAGTCAGCAAGGCAATGTCATCATCTAGCTCGAACTCATTATCTGATTTTGGTGCATCACAATCTTCTAACTTTAGTGCCACCCCTTTGTCCATTTTGTTCTGATTCAGATTCATTTCATAGGTCTGAAAAGAACCCATGAGTTCATCCAATCTCATAGTGGACGTGTTTCTCATTTTCTCATTGGCTGCGATTTTTGCAGAGAGCTTATCTGGAAGGGATCTCAACATTTTCTCGATCAGCTTCTTTTGTGAGTATTTTTTTCCCTAGCTGGAAAGCCTGATTAGTTATGTCTTTTAGCCTCACATTGAATTCAGCCACAGTCTCATCATCATTCATCCTTAGATTTTCAAACTGAGACGCAAGCATTTGGAGTTTAGAAGCTTTTACCATACTAATGCCTTCATGAACATTCTGAAGAATATCACACGCTTCTTTGGCATACTCACACATGGAGATCAGCTTGAACTGTTCTTCATCCACAGCGGTAAAAATGGCATTCACTGCCTTTGAGTTTCCTAGAGCCACTCGATCTTCTTCTGGGCTCCAGTCTCTTGCGGGTTTGAGGTGTTCTTTGCCTTCATTGTCGATGTCAACCGGAGGAGTCCATCCTTCAATTGTGGCAACCCATGCCTTCTCATCAAGAGACTTGATGAAGGCATGCATTCGAGACTACCAATATGTATAGTTGGTACCGATGAGTAGCGGAGGGCGAGTAACGAAAGCGCCTTCTTTTGTATTCATGATTTGTGTACTGAACAACCAAGAACACACCCACTTTGACAACAAAGCAACACGGATGACCTACTCTGATACCAATTGTAATTCAGTACATAGAGATAAATAAATAAACATAATGATTAAACATAGAACCAAGCACGACACACAAGACTTGGTAACGCAGTTTGGTGCGCACACCTACATCTGCGAGGCCTCGCCCAGAAAAACAGATAACTCCACTAAAAATATCAATGAATACAATAACTAATACCATGTTTCTATTAGGAGGAACAACCTCCCCCTCAATACAACCCATGATGGGTGGTCTCTAACAACCCATGGAGTAATCTAAGCAAGCTCCCTTAGTATGCAAGATCCCCTTGCGAACTGACTAGAATCAACTCCTTTGATACCCTACCTTCGTATCTGTCAGCCTCCCTTTCGGAGTTCTTCAAAAACTTTCACAAAAGTCTTACCCTAGCCACAAACTTGCACGTGCCTTACATACCCTGCTCCTCCTCAATCACGGAGTGGTTAAGGAAGTGCGTTAGATCACATCCGTGCAGATCAACATCCCGCACGTATCGAAACCACTTAGGGCATATGGTTCTGCAATATCTTCAAGGATCTGTCAGCCAGTAATTTGCGTGCGAGAATCTCTCCAAGCGATTCATAAATTAATTCGAGAGATAGCATGTTCCATATATATCTTCAACGGTTCTACGACAAAAACATATACCAGAATACTTTGAAGATGCTTCATAAAGATCTAAGGTAATTGATCACTCCTTATTTTACACCTTTTTTTGCTTGTTTTCATGACATTTTGATCGCCAATATTGCGTTTTTCACGATTATTCGACGATATCGCAATACTTTTCACTATTTCTTATTTTTGTCGCATTTCTGGAAATATGAAGCGATTTGGAGTGAAAATGAGATCAAAGGAGTTTCACGCACTTCGGAGTGTCGCCCACGACTTATTTGAGGAGTTATCAGTGATAGAGGATGAGCGGAAGAACAAGGAATTCCATAGGATCGACGAGGAGGCGAAAAGGAGAAGAAAGGAGCCAAGATACAGCCCACTCGGCCGAGTACACTATTCACTCGGCCGAATCAGAAGCTGTACTCGACCGAGTAAAACGGATACGCACAGCAAATTTTCAGCGTTTACTCGACCGAGCAAGGAAGTCTACTCGGCCGAGTGAGAAATCTCACTCGCCTGAGTGGTACAGAGAATTCATCCAGAGAAAGGCCCAACTTACTGTAATTTCTAAGGAAGCCCATTCGACCGAGCATGATTGCTCACTCGGCCGAGTGTAGAAGCCCACTCGGCCGAGCCACCCAGAGAGTCAGACCCCTGAAGATCTTAAACTCTCTGTTTTTCATCAGGCATGTCACTCGACCAAGTGACATGAGCCACTCGGCCGAGTGACCCTTTCTGATTGCTACGCGGATTTGAATTTATGGGCTGCGCAGTGGCAGTTTTGTCACGATTTTTTAGACGATTTTAGCTTGTATTTAAACCTAGTTTTTACCCTAGTTTTAGGAGAGACTTGAATTATTTTTTAGAGACTTCTATTAGGTTTTTGACGGCTATTCTTTTGTGAAATCTCAGCTGGAGATCATTGACGACGACATTGGTTTGTTCTTTCTTGCTAAAAACTCATTTTTATGAATTGTTTCTTCCTTGTAATGAATTGTGCTATGATTCCTGTAATGCCCTACCAGCTACTGCACAAGTACTAGAGGGGGGGTGAATAGTACTTTAAAATAATAAGGAGTATAATTCCAAATTAAATTGCAATCAACTACCAAATCAATTTGCGGAAGCTTAAATTGAACGACGACAACGAAATTGACAATGCTAACAAACGATGTTAATGGGTTCGGATCCACCCAAGTCTCCCCGACTTGTTCCCGGTGATCCTACGTCCCAACCACCCGGATCCCCTCCGGATACTTGAGTTAGAAACCCTAACTCAAGATTTCCACTATGAATATCTTGTGAAAAACTTTCACAAGATCAAATCATACATGCAATAGCAAACGTGAATCCCACAACCCGGGATCACAACCTTCTCTCACAACCGAGAGAACCAACAAGCAATATAAAAGAGTTTATATGAAATAAACAAGCTTACCACAAAATCCTATACCTTGAGTTTTTCTTACCCAATAGGTGGAATGAAGGATTTGAGGAAGATGAAGTTACCAAACCCTAGCACCAAGGAAATGAGCAGCAATGGGTGCCTAGGGAAGATTTGGAAACTTGAATCAGGCAATAGCTTGAAGAGCTCACCAAGAACAAGCTTCTCTCTAGATCTAGAAATGAGAGAGAATGGGTTTCTTGTGAGGAAGAGAGCTTTAGATTTGAGGGAGAATAGCTATCACTTTAGAACTCAATGAATCTCTTAATGGCAGCTCTATTAAAGATAGAAATGACCTAGGTTCGTATTTATAGGGTCCCATAAAAACAAGATAGGTCAATCTCCAACGGAAAGAAATCTGTGAGAATTAGTCGGTCAAAGAACACTCACTGACCGACTAGTTCATCAACTAGTCGGTCAGCCAAACAACGTGGACCGACTAAGAGTAGATCTGAGAAGAAAGAGAATTTCAGACCTAGACATCTAGTCGGTCCAAGAACACTTTCTGACCGACTAGTTTCATAACTAGTCAGTCATCCAATGAACGTAGACCGACTAAGAGGCAAAACAACTTAGTCTGAAGGCAAGTTGACTTAGTCGGTCTAAGAACAAAAATTGACCGACTAGATTGACAATTAGTCGGTCATCAAACGTTCTTAGACCGACTAACGGTAAACAGTAGCTTAGGAGAAATTTAGAGTGAACAGTAAGTCACAACTAGTCGGTCAAAGAAGCATCACTGACCGACTAGTTCACAAACTAGTCGGTCGGTGATTCAACGTAGACCGACTAACTGTAAACAGTAAAGTCCAAGAAATTAAGGAATCAAACTAGTCGGTCCAAGAACAGTTGCCGACCGACTAGATCACCATCTAGTCGGTCAGTACTTGTTCTTGTACCAACTAACATGCACAACAAAGTCCGAATCGAAGCGCGACGCTTCGAGGAAGTTAGAATGAACTTGTGCAAGAATCCTAGAGCTACGAAATGAGCGTAATGAAGATAGAAACGTAAGATATACTCAAGGCTTAACATTCTATCAATCGAAACTAAAAGACTATAAATAAAACCTTAATAAACGGTCTTTGAGAGCTTCGATTGAATCTTCATAACTTCCAAAGCGCTGCAGGAGCTTCAACGAAGCTTTAGGCTTGAATACGAGCTTTTGGAAGTGTTGAGATGTCGCTTTGAATATTCTCGTGAAATTGGCGACGATCTCCAATACTACGCTCACAAAATGTTAGTTCATGAATTATTTATGTTTGCTCATCATCAAAACCAAATCCGGGGAGTCCAATATTCAACATTCTCCCCCTTTTTGGTGATGACAAACCAACATAAATAATAATCAAAAATAATAATTCAAATGTAAAATACTTACTCCCCCTGCATTGATGACACGTTAATTCCCAAATGAATATATATGAATTGCATCAATCAGACGAGTAAGATATATAATGAGAATTGATTTTTGAAATATCGGATTTTGAAAATCCTTATATGTATCGTAACTCCCCCTGAATCTAACATATCAAACTAGATTCTTGGAATGGAGTTAAATTTTTCATTTGCACTATTTATTATCATTATCTCTCCCCCTTTGGCATTATCCCAAAAATGGGGGGCATACAACGACAACAATTAGGAAATGTAAAATCCAACATCGGGAGTCGTAGACAATGACGATGGAGCTAATTGACACCAAAAGAAAAACGATTAAATCAATTCAAAGTGTGCCAATTGTCCATTATCACAAAGTGAAAAACAAAATCATCAAAAATACCAAATAATTATTCATTAAATGAATAAAGAAACATACTCTTCAATATTCAATATACTTGGTTAATTTTGTGCATGGAAAACAATTCTATACAATTATAGAATTTAAATCTATTTAACCAAGTTTTTATGCGTCGAGCGACGAAATCCCATTTCAAATACATTCAACGAATATTAAAATTTGCACGACGAATAAAAGACAAAGTGAATGACGATGAACATATATATATGCAGAGACAACATGAGTATATCCAAAAAGATATCACATCGAATATATGAGATACATCATATCAAGCGCTACATATCATCAAAAAGAAATACATCAACATCATCGATACAATATACTCATCAAAATGAAATACACCATCATCATCATCATTCTCATCAAGATAAATACAGCAGCAGCGACGACATCCAAAATACATCAAAACATAATAACCCTCATACCCTATCCTAACCCATAATACCCTCGCTAAGATATATCATCCAAGGCGTATATGGAGAGTCCTCGGAACAACGATCACGAGGAGGAGGCAGGATCTGCAGCGTCCGTGGGTCCAGTCGACGGAGTGGACTCAGGCTCTGCAGGGAGAAGAGGCGTCTCAACAGATGGAATCGTCGGGGCAGGAGTCGAGATCTCAGGAACAGGCTCTACAGCAGCAAGGGTCTCGACAACAGAAGTGTCAACTGGAATAGCAGCAGGCTCAGCAACAGGGTCAACAGCAGGCTCTGAAGACTGAAGTGCTGGAGCAGAAGGCTCTGGAGCACCGGAAGAGGTGCCAACTCCAGGAGCAGAAGAGGAAACACCAGCAGCAGCAGCAGTGGCCTCATCGCCACGGGCAAAAGAAGTGACAAGCTCGTCAAGCTCCTCATCGTCCATCTCCTCGGCCTCAGACACCGAAGGAGGAAGCTCAATCCCCATCATACGAGCCATACGACATATGACCTCCTCAGTACGAGCCAAACAGGAGTCGTGCTGACGAAGAAGACGTACGACATCGTCCAAAGTAGCAGGGGAAGAGGAGGCTGCAGCGGCTGACGGAGTAGACTGAGAAGCAGATGCGGTAGACCTCTGCACGTGACGAAGTGCCGCTAAAGATTTCTTCACGGCCGTCGCGTTCAGAGGCGTACCCAAAGGACGCTCATCGTCAGGAGGGAGAGGAACGCGAAAATGACGGAATACGAGTGTCAACAAGCAGGGGTATGGAATGTGCGCAGACTTATTGGTCTTGCGTATACACTCGAAAGAATCCATCTTATCGAGTATCACGCGAGCCCAATTTATCTCGCACCCCAAGAAAAGAGCGTATATGAGTTTCAAGAACGGCTGAGATGGGAGAGAAGAGGATCCATATTTCGGGAGGAGGCATGACTTCAAGATCAGGTTAAGAACCCACGCATTCGGCTTAAAGGATTTCGAAGGAACACCAATGAATGCGGAGGGGATAACCTGGAAAATCTCAGAAAGAATAGTCTGATCCAAGGAAGAAATGTCGTCTACGGAAATGTCTGAGGGGAGGAGACCACACGACGCACAACCAAGGATCTCCCCCAAGATTTCTGCCGTGAGAACTATAGGAGTTCCCAAGACAGTCGTCTCAATGGAGTGGCTGGCGTCGTACTGGCCTCGAATACGGTTAGCATAGAACAATTTCACGAGGCGAGGGTACGGTTTGGGATTGGCCTTAGGGTCGTATCGGAGATAATCTAGAAGGCCACTATAAGATAGAAGATCAGCAAGGCCGAGGAAATCAGAGAACTGAACGTAATGCTCTAACAACAGTGGATAGTGTTCTATACGGTTGTACGCGGCGAGACACTGAGGGTCATCGCGGCACAACGATATGTCTACACCGCCAACTGGCATAGGAGCTTTACCCTTGGCCTTACGGGTCTTCGGAGGTGGGGTAGGATCCCTAGTATGCTCATCCTCAGGGATAAAATCAGTATCGGAATCGGAATCGGGAGGAGTAGCCGGAGTGTGAAGAATAGGCTTTTTGGTCTTGGATTTGCGGGGCTTGACGGATGCAGTCCTAGGCTTCTTAAGAGGGGGCGACGATGGAGAGGCTTGGGTAGACTTGGCACGACGCTTAGGTTTCGGGGGATTCCTAGCGGTAGGTTGTTCTACGGTCATTGGAGAGGCCCCGGAAGAAGCGATCGGAATACGAGTCTTAGCCATAGTTCTAAGAGCACACGCAAGTAATCACGGAGGATCAACAACCCTAAGCACAAAACCTAGAAGCTAGCACAAAACCCTAGAAGACCAAATGAAATCGAACACACAAACCCTAGAGGAGAAATTTCGAAACCCTAGAAATCCTAGGAGGTGAAAACGAACCCTAGGGCAAGAAATTGACCTAGGAGAGGGAGGAATATACCTAGGGGGTGGAGTCGACGGCGGCGGATGGCGGCGATGGCCGGAGAAATGGCCGGAGACGACGGAATGCGAAGGGGCTCGAAGGGGGGGTTTTGGGTTTTCGAGTGAGAGATGGGGAGACAAACCGACTAAAAGTGATTTTAGTCGGAGGAAAACGTGTATAAGTCGGTCGGGATGCGAAAAGACACAGCTGCCCTAACACACTTAGTCGGTCACAGTTCAAGTACTGACCGACTAGATTACGATCTAGTCGGTCGGTCAATGAGCTTGAACCGACTAAGTCGAAACAGTAGCTCAGATGAATTTCTAGGGCAAGAATTAGTCGGTCGCAGTATATTCACTGACCGACTAGTTTTCAATCTAGTCGGTTGGAAAGTATACTATGACCGACTAAAGATAGAAAAAGATAGGAGATGGATATTTGCATGAGCTAGTCGGTCTGAGTTCATTTGCTGACCGACTAGATGAGCATCTAGTCGGTTGACAAGTGAACTGAAATCGACTAGAAGAGTCCAAAAGTAGAATTTTGATTTCTCTTCACAAACCACTTGGATGATACATCCAAACTCACTCATTAGTCATCTAAATTACCCCATAAAACGTCGAAATCTTAAATACGACATTGAAATACGAATTCGAGCAATAAATTCAAATAATTCACATAAAATTCCCAAAAATTCAATTAATCTAGCATGAATGAAATATCGCGAAATATATTAGCATGCAAGATGATTGAATTAAAATATGAATCCTATATCTCGGATTCACCCATAATCCCCAATTCTCGACGCAACCGCACAAAGGAGTCCTCCTTTAGGGGTTTCGTGAAAATATCGGCGATTTGCTTTTGGGTTTCAACGTACACTAAAATGATGTCCTTTTTAGCAACATGATCATCTAAGAAATGGTGTCGGACATCTATGTGTTTCGATCGGGAATGGTGCACCGGATTCTTTGAAAGACAGATAGCACTTTGGTTATCCACCATGATAGGGCTAGTATCACAATGAATACCAAAATCCTTCAATGTGTGTCTCATCCAAAGAACCTGGGCACAAGCGGCACCGGCGGCAATGTATTCCGCCTCGGTGGTTGAAAGTGAAACCGAATTTTGCTTCTTGGAAAACCAAGAGACAAGAGAATTTCCTAGAAAATGGCAAGTGCCACTAGTACTTTTCCTGTCGGATTTGCATCCCGCATAATCAGCGTCACTGTATGAGACTAACTCATACGTGCTAGATCTCGGATATAGTAATCCAAAATCTAAAGTGTAACTTAGATAGCGAAAAATGCGTTTTACCGCTACTAAGTGAGAATCCTTAGGTTGAGACTGATAACGAGCACATATACATACGGCAAACATAATATCGGGCCTACTTGCGGTAAGATAAAGCAAACTACCTATCATACCTCGATATAGACGAATGTCTACATCCTTACCGCCCGTATCCTTGTCAAGATGCGTAGTCGTGCTCATCGGAGTCTTTTTCCCGGAGGCATTCTCCATTCCAAATCGCTTTAGCAACTCCACCGTGTACTTCGTTTGGTGGATGAAGATTGCATCGTTCATTTGGCGAATTTGGAGACCTAAGAAATATTTGAGTTCGCCCATGTGGCTCATCTCAAATTGTTCCTTCATAACATTAGAAAACTCTTCGCAAAGAGCGAAGTTAGTAGCACCGAAAATGATATCATCAACATAAATTTGAACTAATAATATATCATTATTCGCATGCTTAATAAAAAGTGTTGAATCGGCTTCACCCATTTTAAAATTCAAATCCAAAAGAAAATTCTTTAGGCGATCATACCAAGCTCGAGGAGCTTGTCTCAAACCATAAAGAGCTTTCTTTAATTTAAAAACGTGATTTGGAAATTTTTCATTAATGAAGCCCGGAGGTTGAGAAACGTAAACTTCCTCAACGACATCTCCGTTTAAAAATGCACTTTTAACATCCATTTGAAATAATTTAAAATTCTTATGGCATGCAAAAGACAATAATAATCTAATTGATTCTAATCTAGCTACCGGAGCGAAAGATTCTTCGAAATCGATACCTTCCTCTTGTCGATAGCCTTGAGCTACTAACCGAGCTTTGTTCCGGACGACGACTTGGTTTTCGTCGGTCTTGTTCTTGAAGATCCACTTTGTCCCTATGACGGTGTGGTTCTTCGATGGCAATGGAACAAGCTCCCAAACTTCATTCCTCTCGAATTGAATGAGCTCCTCCTCCATGGCTAAGATCCAAGCGCTATCTTCACATGCTTCATTAATATTCTTTGGCTCTATCGATGAGGCAAAGGCACAATTTGCGAAGTGGTGAACTTGCGATCTTGTCTTGACACTATCATAGATATTGCCAATGACTTGCTCATGGGGATGGTCACGAACCGAATGAAGCCGTTTGGGAATACCTTGATCACTTGGAACATTCTCAACAACTTCATTAGTTGGGTTAGTCTCAATGGAATCAATAGAATCATTAGACTTAGAATTTTCAAACGAATCACATAAAACATCCATAGAATCATTATCATTTGAAATTCTAGTTGGAACAAATCCTTCATTAAATGAGACATGAAGCGACTCCTCGATCGTTGAGGTTCGTTTGTTGAATATCCGGTAGGCTTTGCTACGCGTAGAGTATCCAACAAAGATTCCCTCATCGGATCTTGGATCGAATTTGTCCAAACTACCATATGTGTTCTTAATAAAACATTTTGAACCGAAAACACGAAAATGTTTAACTTGAGGCAACCTACCAAACAACAATTCATAACACGTTTGTTTAGTGCCGGGCCTCAAAAGTATTCTATTAAACACATAGCAAGCGGTGTGTACCGCTTCCGCCCAAAATTGATGGCCAAGTTGGCTATCATCAAGCATAGTGCGAGCACACTCCACTAGCGTCCTATTCTTTCTCTCAACTACACCATTTTGAGGCGGTGCACGAGGGAAAGAGAAGGTGTGAGTAATACCAACTTCATCACAAAATGTCTCAAAAGACTCATTCTCAAATTCACCTCCATGATCACTACGAATAGTGACAATGGTGGTTCCTAAGAGATTTTGTACTTTCTTAACAAAAATTGTGAAGTTTTCAAAAGTTTCATTTTTATTGCACAATGAAAATACCCAAGTAAATCTTGAATAGTCATCTACGATGACAAGTCCATACCTTGCATTTCCTAAGGAAGCTACTCTAGTTGGCCCAAATAAATCTAGATGTAATAGCTCTAGTGGCCTTTTAGTAGAGATGCTTTTCTTAGGTTTAAATGAAGATTTAGGAAGCTTGCCGCGTTGACAACAATCACAAAAACTTTTCTTTTCAAAAACTAGCTTCGGAAAACCTTTAATAGAATTCAATTTTGAAAGCTTATATAATGTTCCAAAGTTCACATGTCCAAAGCGTCGATGCCATAAGTGTTGTTCACTTGTGTTGGCAATGAGACATTGTTCATATGACTTAGGAAGATCCAAAATATAAATGTCTTTACGACGAGTTCCGGAAAATAATAATTTTTCATTATCCTTTCTTAAAATATGACACAATCCTTTCGCAAAGCTAACTTTGTAACCTTTGTCACAAAGTTGGCTTATTGAAATAAGATTATGATTTAAACCACTAACAAGATAAACATTACTAATTAATGGTTTAGAGGGGTTACCGACTTTACCAACACCTATGATGGTTCCGCTCTCGTTGCCTCCAAATATGACGCGGTTTCCATTCGCAATGGGAACCACTCCGGAGAGCAATCGAGCGTCACCCGTCATGTGTTTTGAACACCCGCTATCGAGTATCCAATTCCTTTTGGAGCTAAATTTAAATTTGTTGCTCCTTTCCCTTTTCTTTTCCTTGAGTACCTAAAGATAGAAACTTTCATATCATGGTACCCAAGGTCATTGGGTCCAAGGGATTAGACCTTTGGAAGCCAAGTCCAAGTGGACTTAGACTTCCCCACATAATTCTTACTATGTACAACATCCGAAAAATAAGCATTCATGTATATTTGTTTTTCGTCCATGCTTGTGTCCGTTGGGCTCCAAATAGTAAATATTTTGGGAGCCATCATCCTATTGGGTGCATGCATGCGACGTTGATTTCTACGTGATGCATGTTGTGGATAGGCATATGGGACATGATGGAATGGTGCACGACGAGAATTATTCATATGATGCGGTGGGTGAACATATGCATGTGTGGGAACACGTGCGTGAGGGTGTCTCACATGGTGTGCACGTGCCCGAGAATGTGTTGCATAAAAATCATCATATGTGTGAGATGGTGGAGTAGGACGTGTGTTCCTACGTGGCATGTTATTGGTGTACATGTAGGCATGACCCTTCTTTGGAGGTCCACCCAAGGTGGGTTTCTTTCCAAAAGAGGGCGTGGACGAGGTGGAAGCATCATTGGTAGATGAACTACCAATAGAGTGTTTGCTACCACTCGTAGAGTCACCGGAAGTTGGCCTAACAAAAGTAGTGGCCGCTTTGGATGGACATCCCGTCGTATACCCCAAACCAATGTGGTGATTGGCCGGAAGTAAGTCACTTAGGATTTTATCCAAATGGTCCTTACCTTTGTTGAATTTGTTAATTCGGCCCAATGTGTTCTCATATTTCTCTTTGAGAGAACGCAAAGAAGTATCCAAAGTGGATATTTGCGAAGTGAGCACATAAACACGAGATTTAAGATTCTCGTTCTCAATACTCAAAGTCGAGTTTTGAGAAGTTAAATCCGCTATCTCATGTTCTTCCGCATCCTCGATGCTAACATGTTCAAGTTTAGATTTGAGATTAACAATCTCATTTCTTAACTCTTCAACAACGGTGTCGTTGTTGGTGATGATAGTCTTAGGCGATGTTTGAATGCTAGCTAGGTCATCTTTTACCTTAGTATATCTATTTACTAACTTAGTGTATTTTGACCAAAGTTGAGAGTTAGCATTTCTAAGATCATCCATCGTTACCTCATCGCTTTCGTCATTACTATCATCGGAAGAGGAGGATCCTTGATCGTTCTCCTCTCTTGCCATGAAGCACATATGTGCTTGCTCCACTTTCTCATCATCCGACTCTCCGCTTGAGGAATCCTCGGAGTCGGTGAATGTTGCTCCGACAAGTCCTTTCTTGTACCCCTTTTTGTATTTCTTGGACTTATCGAATTTTGGCGCCTTCCACTTCTCCTTGTGCTTATTGAGGGGACACTCCGCTTTCATGTGTCCCGGCTTATTACACTTGAAACACAAAGGAGAGGAAGAGGCGTTAGTAGAACCAAATTTAGCTTTGTTCTTGAAGTTACCTTTTCGGAAGAAACGGTTGAACTTCTTGGCCATGAGTGCCATGGACTCCAAGTCTAACTCGTTTTCCGAGTCTTCATCATCGGAAGATGTGGATGAAGCCGCCTTGAATGCAATCGCCTTTTTCTTAGGCGCATCTAGGTTCAAATATGACTTCATCTTTTCTTGTAGCTTCACCTTGCTATCTTTGCGTACCTCGTATGACATCAAAGTACCCATTAGTTGAACTACGGTATATTTGTTCATGTCATTACCTTCCTCGATGGCGAAGGTACGTTTTTCCCAAGAAGAGGGAAGTCCTTCAATAAGCTTTAAGCACTTCTCCTTTTGAGTGTAGATCTTGCCGAGGGCCTCTAACTCGTTTATTATGTCAACGAAGCGAGCGTAATATTCTTTCATCTTTTCGCCCTGTTGCATATGAAACATTTCGTAATCTTTGGTTACGACTACGAGTTTAGAGTCTCTTACCCGACTCGTCCCTTCATGTAGTATGAGGAGAGAGTTCCAAATTTGATATGCACTCTTACATGTGCATATCTTATTGAAGTCCTCGGGCTCCAATGCGCATTGCAAGGCGTTCATTGCCTTGGCATTGCTTACCTCCGCGGCGACCTCCGCGGTAGTCCATTTCTCAAAATCTTCTTCTTCGGGCTCGATGTACTCCTTCATTGTAGTCCTCCATAAAGATGCACTCCGGAGGAAAGTCTCCATCCGGCACTTCCAGTACCCGTAGTTGGTACCGTTGAAGAATGGAGGCCTCGTAGAGGAATGTCCTTCCATCACCGATGACGCTCCTTCACGGTTCCTGAAGGTGTCATAGTTGGAGGGTGGAGGCACGGTCTTGTTGTCGTTGGCAGACATAGCTGTGTATCTGGCTCTGATACCAAATGTAATGCCCTACCAGCTACTGCACAAGTACTAGAGGGGGGGTGAATAGTACTTTAAAATAATAAGGAGTATAATTCCAAATTAAATTGCAATCAACTACCAAATCAATTTGCGGAAGCTTAAATTGAACGACGACAACGAAATTGACAATGCTAACAAACGATGTTAATGGGTTCGGATCCACCCAAGTCTCCCCGACTTGTTCCCGGTGATCCTACGTCCCAACCACCCGGATCCCCTCCGGATACTTGAGTTAGAAACCCTAACTCAAGATTTCCACTATGAATATCTTGTGAAAAACTTTCACAAGATCAAATCATACATGCAATAGCAAACGTGAATCCCACAACCCGGGATCACAACCTTCTCTCACAACCGAGAGAACCAACAAGCAATATAAAAGAGTTTATATGAAATAAACAAGCTTACCACAAAATCCTATACCTTGAGTTTTTCTTACCCAATAGGTGGAATGAAGGATTTGAGGAAGATGAAGTTACCAAACCCTAGCACCAAGGAAATGAGCAGCAATGGGTGCCTAGGGAAGATTTGGAAACTTGAATCAGGCAATAGCTTGAAGAGCTCACCAAGAACAAGCTTCTCTCTAGATCTAGAAATGAGAGAGAATGGGTTTCTTGTGAGGAAGAGAGCTTTAGATTTGAGGGAGAATAGCTATCACTTTAGAACTCAATGAATCTCTTAATGGCAGCTCTATTAAAGATAGAAATGACCTAGGTTCGTATTTATAGGGTCCCATAAAAACAAGATAGGTCAATCTCCAACGGAAAGAAATCTGTGAGAATTAGTCGGTCAAAGAACACTCACTGACCGACTAGTTCATCAACTAGTCGGTCAGCCAAACAACGTGGACCGACTAAGAGTAGATCTGAGAAGAAAGAGAATTTCAGACCTAGACATCTAGTCGGTCCAAGAACACTTTCTGACCGACTAGTTTCACAACTAGTCGGTCATCCAATGAACGTAGACCGACTAAGAGGCAAAACAACTTAGTCTGAAGGCAAGTTGACTTAGTCGGTCTAAGAACAAAAATTGACCGACTAGATTGACAATTAGTCGGTCATCAAACGTTCTTAGACCGACTAACGGTAAACAGTAGCTTAGGAGAAATTTAGAGTGAACAGTAAGTCACAACTAGTCGGTCAAAGAAGCATCACTGACCGACTAGTTCACAAACTAGTCGGTCGGTGATTCAACGTAGACCGACTAACTGTAAACAGTAAAGTCCAAGAAATTAAGGAATCAAACTAGTCGGTCCAAGAACAGTTGCCGACCGACTAGATCACCATCTAGTCGGTCAGTACTTGTTCTTGTACCAACTAACATGCACAACAAAGTCCGAATCGAAGCGCGACGCTTCGAGGAAGTTAGAATGAACTTGTGCAAGAATCCTAGAGCTACGAAATGAGCGTAATGAAGATAGAAACGTAAGATATACTCAAGGCTTAACATTCTATCAATCGAAACTAAAAGACTATAAATAAAACCTTAATAAACGGTCTTTGAGAGCTTCGATTGAATCTTCATAACTTCCAAAGCGCTGCAGGAGCTTCAACGAAGCTTTAGGCTTGAATACGAGCTTTTGGAAGTGTTGAAATGTCGCTTTGAATATTCTCGTGAAATTGGCGACGATCTCCAATACTGCGCTCACAAAATGTTAGTTCATGAATTATTTATGTTTGCTCATCATCAAAACCAAATCCGGGGAGTCCAATATTCAACAATTCCATCTATTATTTCTGAGATTTTCATGATGATTAGTGAGTAGTTCCATCGTTCTAGGGCATGGGGATGAACCCTATGGATCTGATCTTTGAATTGTGATGAATTTGTAGAATTGTTGCTAGAATTGATAATGGTTAGGTTGTGATCGATTTATTACGAGTAGCTAGGAATTCATATCGATTGGGATTTGCAATAGATTGGATACGAATTGATAGGCGGGCCTAGATATTCGATTTAGATTAATAATTGAAATTCTCTATATTTGGTTTGCAAGAGATTGGACCAAAGCTAGGATTTTTATTATAAATCTATACTGATATTCATTTGCAAGAGATTGGACGAATATGAACTATCATAACCTAGATCGTAGCTCGAGTTTGCACGAGAGTGGGCTCGAGTTGCGATTGGACGATGATGTCAATCTTCACGCTAACAGCTTAGGGTAGGGTTTGCACGAGAGTGGCTCTATCCTAGGTTTGCTATAGACCGGCAATAGCGCGACAGCGTGAGCTTGGTTCTACATTAAGTTGTGACTAGTTCACCTACATTCAAGCCTTGCAACAATGAAATTTATGATTCACAAGGATGAGAGACGGTCCGTAGTGGGGATTTCCTACCCCTAGACGCTTTATTATATTGATATCTTCTCGCTATTTGAACGATTGTGACAACAACATCAAAATTATTCTTATTCTCTTGATAGCTAGGTAATCAAAGTAGGATACTGTCATTTGTCCTCCCTGAGTTTGATACACGCTCGCCACTACACCGTGCGCTTGTGGTAAGACTACAAGTCGTTTTCCGGGTGTAAATCCAGGCGTGATCAAGTTTTTGGCGCCGTTGCCAGGGAGACGACGGTATTTTTATTTTCTTACTTAGTTATTTCTTTTTATCTTTATTATTTTTATCCTTTTATATCCTCTATTGTGCTAACGATTCCCTCGAGACTCTATTTTTCTGTGCATGTACACGAGATCGACGGAGCATCAAGAAGACCTATTATTTGATCCGGAGATCAAGTGTACGGCAAGGAAGCTTAGAGCCGAAAAGAGACTTGCTATAGAGGACAATCATATGAACCGGTGGGAGACACCGGAAGAATTAGCAGCATGCATGGCTAGACTTGTTTCTATCAGAGATAGGCTACGGCCTAAGACTACTTCCACCACTTCATCCATTGCGATGCCGGAGTTGGCAGCGGATAAGAACTTCGAGCTTAAAACGGGACTTGTGGTTCTAATGCAACAAGACCCATTTCATGGGAACTCCCACGAGAATCCACACTACCACCTTCAGTTGTTCTTGTCCAAGTGCGCTACTTTCCAGATGCCCGGTGTACCGGCCGACGCCATCCGACTGCGCCTCTTCCCGTTCACCCTTAGGGACAAAGCATTATATTGGTTGAGGACGCAAGCGGAGGAGATCTTTACTACATGGGATGAGTTGGTGAATGCCTTTGTTAATAAATTCTACCCACCATCCAAGACAGTCAAGATAAGGAGCGCACTCATGTCCTTCAAGTAAGGACCTGATCGCTCTGGAATGTAACCCAAAGAACGGTTGTAGTTTTACCGCAAGCGCACGGTATAGCGGCGAGCGGGTTATCGAACACAGGGAGGACGAATGAAAGTGCTTGCTCCAATCAACCTGGCTATTAAGAAGAGAGAAATTTGCCTTTGGCGATCCTGTCACAATCGTCAGACAAAGTACGGAAATATCAAATCAAACAAAGAACGTCTAGGGAATGGGGAATCCTCGCTACTCACCGTATCCCGTCAATGTGGTTCATTGGTATCAAAGTTGCTAGGATAAAATTTGGATGAACTAGTTGCAACTGAATGTAGAACCTAGCTCACGCTCTCGCGCTGTTGCCGGTCTATAGCTATCCTAGGTTCAGGTCCAATCTCTTGCAAACCCTAGCCTAGGGAAGCTAGAATTAGGATCAACATCATCGTTCAATCGCGCCCCGAGCCCACTCTCGTGCAAACTCGGGCCGCGACCTAGGTTGGGATAGTTCCTACCCGTCCAATCTCTTGCAAATGGGTATTGGCACGGAATTGCAACCGGAAACCCTAGTATCGGTCCAATCTCTTGCAAACCGATACTACGGAAATTCGATTCCAACCCAATTCGGATTTCTAGGGTTTCCTATCGAATTGGGATCCAATCTTTTGCAAATCCCAATCGATATGAATACCTAGCCATCCGTAGTAAATTGATCCCAATCTAATCCCTAATAGCAATTCTAGCAAAATTTCTACCAATTCATCACAAATCTGAAATTGGGCTTGTAGAGTTCATCCCCACGCCCCAAGACGTGGAGACTACTCACAATTCATAGCACAAACACAAAAATAATCAATGAAATTAATAAGAGAATTCATCACAATATTGAGATATGCAATAAAAATAGAATTTTAGAGAAGTGAGAGGCAAATCAATGGGGTTCTTCAAAATAATTCAACAAAAACCAACTTTTGTCTCCTCTCCAATCACAAGAATAAAGCTAAAAGTTAACCTAAAAAGCTGCAAAAATCTAAGAGAAAAGCTCTCCAAACTAGGGTAAAAACAGGGGTTAAATACCCCCCAAAATCGTCCAAAAACTGTGACCAAAATACCCCTGCGCAGCCTGAAATCCGCAATTTTCTCTACAGGCAGCGCGTCGCACTCGGCCGAGTGACAAAAGTCGCTCGGCCGAGTGAGAAACCCTGTAAATTTCCAGTAAGTCGGGGCCTTCAGGGGTCTTCACTTCGGGAGTCGCTCAGCCGAGTGAGTTGTCGTCACTCGGCCGATGGCTTCTTGGTACTCGGGCGGTCAGCAATTGCCACTCGGCCGAGTGGGTCTTCTGAAGCTCAGGCAGACGAAAAACAGTAAGTTGGCGATTTTTGACATGCGTCGTCTGGGTGCCACTCGGGCGGACGGGATCTCGTCACTCGGCCGATGTGGCTTCCGTCGCTCGGCCGAGTGCACGTATGGAGCGTATCCGATCTGGTCGGCCGAGCGGTGTCTCGCTGGTCGGCCGATCGACTCCTTCACTCGGCCGAGTGGGACACCAAAAATGCCCAAACAGCTTGTTTTGGCCTCCTCGTCGCTCCTGCGACGTTCTTTCTTCTTCCGCTCCTCTCCAACAGCCAAAATACCCCTCGGGGAGGTCGTCGGTGACACTCTGGAGTAGGCGTATCTCGAGATCACTCCAAATCGCTCCAAATCACCTGCAATGCGACAAAAACAACAAATCGTGAAAAGCATCGCAATATCGTCGATATATCGTGAAAAACATGATTTGGGCGATCTAAATGGCATGCAAACATGCGGGAAAAAGGTGTAAAATAAGGAGTGATCAAAATCCCCCAAGCTTACCTCTTACTCGTCCTCGAGGAAGATAAGTAAAAGGTGAACCCGGTGGATTCGAAAAACGAAAATGGCGAAAAATGAAAAATGAAAAACGGAGAAGAATGAAAAACGAAATAAAAATAAAGAAGAAAGAAAGAAGCGAAGAGGGATGCTGCTAGATCATTTTCTCAGGACGTGGGTTTCACTTACTCATATAGCATGCTCCGAATGAAAAATACATGTCAAAAAGTTTTATTTTGATATCATAGTATAATAGTGCAAATAGAAATAGAAAACCCACGAACAACGATAAAATCATGAAAAACGGAATAATTTTAGAATTAACATCGTCTGAATCATCTAAAGCGGTATACAAATTGCAGATCACACACTTTTCAATTGAATGCTTTCTATGAGGAGTATAAGAGTATCACACAATAGAATAGAGAGAATAGAAAAGTGTGGATTTCATGATATGAGTGCTAGGCTTAGATTTCTGGACTTCGTAAAGCTAAAAATAATCTCACCGAGTATAGAATATTACTTAGCCTAGGTTGTCGTGTAACGTCAAGTAGTCACTCTCTCACACATCATTGGATTCCCTCCCCCAAGCTTATCTATAAGCATGGTGGCATAAAAAATATTCACATCCCCATTTTTATAAAGCTCCAAAAGTAATGAAAATGAACACGAAAAGAGAGAAGAAAGAAAGAAAGTGAGATGGGATCTTTTATTGAGGATTTTTCCTCTTTTCTTTTTCTTTTTCTCTCTTTTTTTTGTTTTTTTTTGATATAGCATATATACACAATGATCCCAACTCAAAGAGAGATAATGGTATACAAGAATATTTTCTCTTTTTTTTTGAATTCGGGAAATTTGGAGCTAGGAATTAATAGCGGGGGAAATGCCATATAATAGAATCTCTAAGGGGAGATTCACCAATGATTTTAAAAGTAGAGAAATGATGTTCAAGATTTGTGGAGAAAGAAATAAATATATCTCTCGGTTCACTCTATAAGACATGCACGACAACTTCAGTAGGGTAATCTAATCTACTCAGTTTCGATCACAAAAAAGCTAACTAATCCATATTTATCATAGCTAACATCATTCAATCATCCTGAAGTGAAATGTACAAATCATGCATATAGAAGTGACATAGGAAAAGAAATCGGTACTCCAGATATAGGCATTCAATGCGTGAATCTTGGTGTGTTTTCTGCGATAGCATACATATGAATATTCAGACTAAGCTAATAATAAAATTTCATCCATTTTCATGTGGAAAAAGTGTGGGTTACTATCTCTAGATGCAAGGCAAGTCATAGCATATGATATCAGAAAGAAAATCTAGGACATGACAAATATAGCATGCATATAGAGGAAGCTAACTCCACGTTATCATCATCATAGAAAAGTCATCTCTGGCATGAGATGAAAAAGAAAATAAAGATAAAGGGGAAAATGGAACTATTTACAATGCGGCACACAGAAAAAAAATAAGAAAAACGTGATGCATGGTAAAATAAAGGAAAAGTGATGAAAATAAATGCAAAAGCGGAAAATGGCGTGAAAAACTAAAAATAAAGGTGGTAAATCAGAAGGAACGTGAGAACTCACTCCCCCAAGCTAAATGGCACAGTGTCCTCAATGTGCAAAGCGTGGCACACCGAGAGACAAGTAATGTGAGGGGTAAGTGAGGATGCATGCATGATGGAAGGGGAAAAAAAGGAAAAATAATGAAACGAAAAATATGATGCGGACATGATGCAAGCAAATGAAGGAGTGATACAGATATATAAGTGTGGCACCAAAAACTCTCCCTCTCTCCCAAAAAAAGATATATAAAGATACGATCAGAATGAGAACCCAAAATAAGTGAGGGGAGGGGGGGCAAAAAGCATCAGGACCCAGCAGAAACGGGCAGCATAACGGCAAAAATAATCGATGGCATCAAGGGTGCCTAAGAAGGTGGTGCTGCGCCGTCTCCGTCCTGAGGCGGAGGTGGCGGTGGTGGTGGTGCAGGCTGCTGAGCGGGTGTGGGTGTGGAAGTGGTAGCAGGCTGAGTGTGTGTGGAAGTGGGGGTGGGAACCTGCTGGGTGGGCGGGGGTACGCGTGGGAGACGCTCCAGGACCTGGGTAAGACAGTAGTGAATGTGCGGGAGCAGGTCAAAGCGGCCAGCCATCGCAGTGACGGTGGCGGACAAGGTCTGAAGGTCGCCTCTGAGGCCACTCACCGCCCCCTCGAGAGCACGAATGCTCTAAAGTACAGTGTCAGGGGGAGGTGGTGCAGAGGGGTGCACCGGTCGGGGCTGTGCAGGTCGGGGCTGGCGTACTCTGGTGGCGTAGGTGACGGGCTCAGCAGGCAAGGGAACAAAAGGAGCTGCACTCGCAAGTGGGGGCTGGCCTCAGTGCGAGGCTGGGCAGGACGGTGAGAAGTGGAGGCAGCAGCAGCGAAAGAAGAATACAAAAGTGGCGGCGAGGCGGCCAGAGAGGTCGGTGGCACAGAAGTGTGGACAGACGCCACGACACTCTCGGAAAATACAGCGGCGGTGGAGACAGAGGTGGGGACTACGGTCTCTACGGCAGGGGCAAAAGAGGGCTCTCCGCACTCAACTATGGTCGGCGGGCGCTCGGGTGGGGCAGAGGAAACGGGCTCGGCAGACAGAGGGCCAGTGGTGGTGGTGACAGGCGTGGAAGCAGTGGAAGTGGGCTCAGCTAAGGTACTCCCGACACCGACAGCAGTGTGGACAAAGGTGTCGGGGGCGGCAGGAATATCAGGAATAGGCTGAGGGGCCACAGGGTCAACAGGGGCAGCAGGCTCGGCAGGTGCAACAGGGTCTGCGGGGGCAGCGTGGGCAGCGTGGGCCTGCTCGGCCTCCTCGGCCTCGAGCACGTAAGCGGCTGGGATCAGAACATCCATCGCAGGGAGCTAGTCCACATGGGCCGGTGCAATCTGAGTCCGAGCTGGGCTCGGAAGAATCATGTAATCGGCACCGTAAGGGCCATGCAGCCAGACCCAGTGTCGCTCACCATGCGGACGAAGCATCTTCATCCGGGCCATAACATCAATCGACAGAGAAGTGGGGCTCGGTGCTCGTCGCAGGTCGTCAGGGAAGTCCTCGCCGGTCATAAGAGCGAGCAAGGTGATTAGGCCGCCGCAGCATATCGGTGAGCGAGCGCCCACCGATACAATGATGTGGTCCAAAAACCAAGCCGCGACATCAATCACGACGGCGGGGACCAGCTCATCGCCCTCCCTAGATAGAGCTCTGGGCCGTGTCATCGTGTAGAGCATGTAGAGCTCTGGCGTGGACATCGTACCCGGCTCATATCTGGCCAAAAAGGTCGTCGCCATAAGGTGCTGAGCTATACGGAGGCAGGGATGGACAATGGCCGAGGCCTTGGCCCTACTAGGGTCAAAGGCGGCGTGAAGACCCGTAATCCGGGCCCAGAAGGCACCGGCGTCGAAGGAAGGTGGGGGATATGGGTGGGGGCGTAACCTCGATCGTCCCCGGGGACAACGGGCCACGAGAAGAAGGCTCTCATCATACCGAGAGTGACCTGGCACTCCCGGTCCATGAACCGAAACGAGCATCCCTCGTCGGTCCTGGCGATCGAACTAAGTACCTCAAGTGTCGGGCGGATAAACGTGTCCACCGACACATGAAAGAAATCTCGCCAGCCCACATTGTCGTACAACGTGAGCATCCCCTCTAGTACCCCTAGGCGTCCTAGGTCGGCAAGGTGTGCAAACCTGGAGGGTACGATCGAGCGCTGGGAGATACGCTCGAAAGCGACGTGGTGTGCGTCGTTCCGAAACGTGATCCCAGCGGCCCGATAAGTGGAGCCGGAGGTGGTGGCTATGGAGCGGCAGGGAGCGGCTGTGCGGGGTGTATGGGCTGTGCGGTCTCTGCAGGCTGTGCGGGGTGTGTGGGGCCTGCAGGGTGAACGGGGTGTGGTGGAGAAGGCGGAGGAGAGTCCTCCAACTTGTGGGAGGGGCCGGCATCATCCGACCGCTTCCGCTTGGCGAAAGCTCTCCTCGACCGCGGCCGTATCCGGGGCGGCATATGGGCCCCGAGCGCGCGCCGAAAAGCGTGAAAAGTGCGGCGTGCGTAAAGTAAAGGAAAGAGTGTACCACGACATGCTGCGAGTGCAAATATGTGGAAGCGTGCGAAGACGACGCCTCGACGTAGCCCGAATCAGTCCCTGAAGCTCCCCTGGGCTCCCCTAAGCTCCCAGAAACAACCTGCGCATGAAATGGAGATATCAACGAGTAATATTCAAAACGTATGGAGCATTAGGGGTATAATAGATAAATATAGAAATCGATTTGGGTTTGGGGTTCGTTTAACGCATGGATTCTTGAAAAACACACAAAAGAGGAGAAAATGGGCTAAAATGGGGTTTACCGGAGGTGGCCGGAGTGGTGGCCGCCGGCGGCGACTCGGGCGAGGCGCGGCGGGGCGTGGCCGGCGGTGGCTGGCCGAGCGGCGGCGGCGGGGCGACGGTCGGGCGAGTGGGCGAAGGGTTCGGGCAAGGGAGCTGAGGGGTCGGGGCGCTGCGATCGGGATTTTACGTTTCGAAAAATGCGCCCGACCCACCCTTTATATAACAAAGGTTACGACTCGGCCGAGTGACTAGGTTGCTCGGCCGAGTGAACTTTAACGAAAAATCCCTCCCCGCTACGCTTCGGCCGAGTGGCCGTGCCACCCTCGACCGAGTGGAGTAAGTCCATTCGGCCGAGTGGCTCAAGCTACTCGGTAAGACTCGCCCTAGGAGCGTATCAGTTTTACTCGGCCGAGTGACTACATATACTCGGCCGAGTAGCAGTTATACTGAAATCAGGAAAATAAACAGAGAGTTGGGTATAGCAGACTTCCCTCGTTCGTGAGCGGCTCGGCCGGACGAACTTGTGTGCTCGGCCGAGTGACTAGTATACTCGGCCGAGTGAGCCTTGTTTTCTGCTGTTTGTCTTCGTTTGGGCTCTAAACTCCGTCTTTCTTCCTCCAGTCAATTTCATCTTCCTCCTAAGCATTGAGCGCCTTCCTGGAGCGCTCTGCGTCGCCTTGTGCATCCTCCTAATGATGGGTACCTCATTCTCCTCTCCTGTCAGGAAAAATAGGACCCGTTATCACAAGATTTTTGGGCGAACGACTCAAAACACTGAAAATTTCTAAAAGAAAAATGAAAATAAAGCAATAACCGTCGGGTTGCCTCCCGACAAGCGCTCATTTAAGGTCGTGAGCTCGACCCCCTATGATTTTCAATTAATGCGGGATGTTTGGTGCATATGCGATGCACCCATCAAACTTTCCGGGGAGAACGCTTGGATTCGGAAGTTGTGGCGGCGTGTTCTCCCTTGGTGGTCTCCTGTCTCGAATAGTGTTGGGGGGAGGCTCCCCCAAGCTAGCGTTTGCTCCGGTCATCCGCTTAACCGGTGACGCCGATTTCCGTATCGGCGGAGCTTTCTTCGGAGACTTTAATTTTGAGATCTTGCAGTGCTCTCGAATCCTTGCGACATCAGCGTCACCTTCATCATTTTCAGCGGAGAGGTCAGGGGAATCATCTATCTTCTAATCTCGGCCTAAATCCGGGCCTTCCTCGAAATCCTCATCGAATAGAGCGCCAATCGAGTGGGGGATCGCCTCCTCAATTACCTCATCAAGGAGGTCCATGTAGTCAAGCTCCTCATGGTAAGGCATGTGTTTCATAGCCTTAGGAATGTGAAGCTCCACCTCGATCTTGCCGACGTTCAAAGTTAGTGTACCTTCCCGCACGTCGACAATGACACCGGTGGTGGTGAGGAACGGGCGTCCAAGTATCAATGACGTATCTCCCTCCTCCTTAACGTCCATGATCACGAAGTCACAAGGCAAGCATATGCCCCCCGGGACTTGTAGCGGGATGTCCTCGGCGATTCCTACCGGCCTCGTTATCCGCCCATCGGCCAATTGTATCCGCATGTCGGTAGGTTTCAACTTCGTCCCGGTGTTTAGCCTTAAGAACATGGAGAGAGGCATAAGGCTCACACTAGCCCCTAAATCTACCAACGCCTTTTGTAGAGGGACACCGCCCAAGGTGCAAGGAATTCGAAAACTCCCCGGATCTTTGAAATTGGCCGGCTCCTTCTCTCTCTTGGTGAACCAAGAGCCCTCCTCGGCTAGCATGATCTTTTCCTTCCTCTTCCCCCCCGAAATCAAATCCTTTAGAAATTTAGCATATATGGGGATTTCCACGATGGCGTCGAGGAAGGGAATGTTGAGGCTAACTCCTCTCAGATACTCGAGAAACTTTGCTAGCCTTTTCTCCATTTTCGCTCTAGCAAGCCTTTGGGGGAATGGGACCGGTGGCATGAAGCGCCTCTCCTCAATCAATTGCTCCGCTCTAGATTTCTCCTTCTCTTGCGGCTCTTTCTCCTTCTCAACTTCAACTACCGGCTCAATTGGCTCCAAACTTTCCTCCACGGGCTCCTTGGTAGGAATCATGGCGGGGGTGGTGTCCTTCCCGCCTCTAGTAGTGACGGCAACTACGGCATTGATGTGGCCGGTGTTGCCCCGTGGGTTTTGCTCGGGTTGCGCCGACAATTGTTGAGTATTCCGATTGAGCAACGCCAATTGCTCCGAGATTTGAGCGACAACGGTTGTAAGGGAGTCTTGGCCCGCTTTCAAGGTAGCATTGACCTTATTTTGCTCGACCATAAACGCCTCCACTCTAGCTTCGAAGTCGGATTGTTGTTGAGCTTGTGGAGGGTTTTGATTTTGATTTCTCCACCCTTGGTTGTATCCGGGCGGCCTATAAGGTGGAACTTGTTGCTTCGGTTGGAAATTTTGTTATGGAGGCCCCCTCGGCGGATAGTGTTGTTGTTGGGGTGGTGGTGGTGGTCGAGCTTGTTGAGGTGGTTGTTGTGGCGGGTTCAAAGCTCCTTCATTGTTGGCGTAAGAGAATCCGGGATGATTTCTTGTGGCCGGATTGGCCCAATACCCTTGGTTCCCCGCGACGTATTGTACTTGCTCCAAGGATCCTTCTCCTTGCTCTCCTCCCGAATACATGGCTTGAGATTGGTCTTGCCAATCACACATTTGGTTCGTTGGTGCGGAGGTGGAAGGGGTTCCTTGGGGCTCCGTGATAAACTTCTCCAGTCTCTCCACTACCTTGTGGAGAGAATCAAACTTGCTTGTAAGCTCCGCTACGGCCTTCGCCTCATAGATACTAGTTGGCTTCAAGGAGGAGGTAGAGTGTCCTCGCTCATCGCCCCATTGTTGATTGTTTGAGGCCATCTCCTCAATTAGGGCCGTAGCTTCTTCGGGAGTCTTTGATAAGATAGCACCATTCGCCGCGACATCAATAATTTGTTTGGTCCCCGGTTGGAGACCATTGTAGAAGCTATGAACTAGCTCCCAATCTTCAATGCTATGGTGCGGGCATTGATGCTGCAGATCTTTAAAACGCTCCCAAGCCTCATAGAGCGTCTCTTGGGGTCCTTGCTTGAAGGACATAAGAGCGCTCCGGATCTTCACCGTCTTGGAGGGCGGATAGAAATTTTCAATGAATGCACTCGCCAACTCGTCCCAAGTGGTGAAGACTCCCTCAGCTTGCATCCTCAACCAATAAAGTGCCTTGTCCTTTAGTGTGAAGGGGAAGAGACGCAGTCTGATGGCATCGATGGAGACCCCCGGCATCTGAAATGTGACGCACTTCGACAAGAATAATTGGATGTGGTAGTGGGTATTTTCATGGGCATTCCCGTGAAATGGATCCTGCTGCATCAGAACCACTAATCCAGTCTTCAGCTCAAAGTTCTTGTCGGCCGCCAACTCCGGCATGGCAATGGATGAGGTCGTAGAAGAGGTCTTAGGCCGGAGCCTATCGCGAATAGAAATTATCCTCGCCATCCTTGCCGCTAACTGGTCCGCAGTTTCCGGGTTGGTCATAAACCTCCCTTCCCGATCTTGTCTCCTCTCCGCTCTAATTCTCCGCACGGTACGTTCGATCTCGGGATCAAATAATATACCTTCAGGGTCCGCAGTGGATCTCGTGTACATGCACCGGAGAACAAAGTTTCAAAGAAGCGATTAGCACAATGGAAGGGTTAGGTAAAAATAAAGAAATAAAATAAAAAGAAAGAAATAGCTAGTGTGGTAAGATCAAACGCAATCGCCTCCCCGGTAACGGCGCCAAAAACTTGATCGCTCCGAAATGTAACCCAAAGAACGGTTGTAGTTTTACCGCAAGCGCACGGTATAGCGGCGAGCGGGTTATCGAACACAGGGAGGACGAATGAAAGTGCTTGCTCCAATCAACCTGGCTATTAAGAAGAGAGAAATTTGCCTTTGGCGATCCTGTCACAATCGTCAGACAAAGTACGGAAATATCAAATCAAACAAAGAACGTCTAGGGAATGGGGAATCCCCGCTACTCACCGTATCCCGTCAATGTGGTTCGTTGGTATCAAAGTTGCTAGGATAAAATTTGGATGAACTAGTTGCAACTGAATGTAGAACCTAGCTCACACTCTCGCGCTGTTGTCGGTTTATAGCTATCCTAGGTTCGGGTCCAATCTCTTGCAAACCCTAGCCTAGGGAAGCTAGAATTAGGATCAACATCATCGTTCAATCGCGCCCCGAGCCCACTCTCGTGCAAACTCGGGCCGCGACCTAGGTTGGGATAGTTCCTACCCGTCCAATCTCTTGCAAACGGGTATTGACACGGAATTGCAACCGGAAACCCTAGTATCAGTCCAATCTCTTGCAAACCGATACTACAGAAATTCGATTCCAACCCAATTCGGATTTCTAGGGTTTCCTATCGAATTGGGATCCAATCTCTTGCAAATCCCAATCGATATGAATACCTAGCCATCCATAGTAAATTGATCCCAATCTAATCCCTAATAGCAATTCTAGCAAAATTTCTACCAATTCATCACAAATCTGAAATTGGGCTTGTAGAGTTCATCCCCACGCCCCAAGACGTGGAGACTACTCACAATTCATGGCACAAACACAAAAATAATCAATGAAATTAATAAGAGAATTCATCACAATATTGAGATATGCAATAAAAATAGAATTTTTAGAGAAGAGAGAGGCAAACCAATGGAGTTCTTCAAAATAATTCAACAAAAACCAACTTTTGTCTCCTCTCCAATCACAAGAATAAAGCTAAAAGTTAACCTAAAAAGCTGCAAAAATCTAAGAGAAAAGCTCTCCAAACTAGGGTAAAAACAGGGGTTAAATACCCCCCAAAATCGTCCAAAAACTGTGACCAAAATACCCCTGCGCAGCCTGAAATCCGCAATTTTCGCTACAGGCAGCGCGTCGCACTCGGCCGAGTGACAAAAGTCGCTCGGCCGAGTGAGAAACCCTGTAAATTTCCAGTAAGTCGGGGCCTTCAGGGGTCTTCACTTCGGGAGTCGCTCGGCCGAGTGAGTTGTCGTCACTCGGCCGAGTGAGTTGTCGTCACTCGGCCGATGGCTTCTTGGTACTCGGGCGGTCGGCAATTGCCACTCGGCCGAGTGGGTCTTCTGAAGCTCAGGCAGACGAAAAACAGTAAGTTGGCGATTTTTGACATGCGTCGTCTGGGTGCCACTCGGGCGGACGGGATCTCGTCACTCGGCCGATGTGGCTTCCGTCGCTCGACCGAGTGCACGTATGGAGCGTATCCGATCTGGTCGGCCGAGCGGTGTCTCGCTGGTCGGCCGAGCGACTCATTCACTCGGCCTAGTGGGACACCAAAAATGCCCAAACAGCTTGTTTTGGCCTCCTCGTTGTTACTGCGACGTTCTTTCTTCTTCCGCTCCTCTCCAACAGCCAAAATACCCCTCGGGGAGGTCGTCGGTGACACTCTGGAGTAGGCGTATCTCGAGATCACTCCAAATCGCTCCAAATCACCTGCAATGCGACAAAAACAACAAATCGTGAAAAGCATCGCAATATCGTCGATATATCATGAAAAACATGATTTGGGCGATCTAAATGGCATGCAAACATGCGGGAAAAAGGTGTAAAATAAGGAGTGATCAGGACCACAAGAGACTCTATTTGAGACATGGGAGTGCTTTAAAGATCTCCAACACCAATGCCCCAATCATAGCATTGAAGCATGGGAGCTAGTACATAGCTTTTACAATGGACTCCAACCGGGAACCAAGCAAATCATCGATGCAACTGCTAATGGAGCCATATTATCTAAGACACCGGATGAAGCTACGGCCCTACTAGATGAGATGGCCTCTAACAACCAACAATGGGACGACGAGAGAGGACATTCTTCTTCCTCCTTGAAGTCGACGAGCATTTATGAGGCCAAGGCCGTAGCGGAGCTTTCTACGAAGTTTGACTCTCTCCACAAGGTCTTGGAGAGATTGGAGAAGTTGATTACCGAGCCGCATGGAACTCCCATCATATCTACACCGAGGGGCCATATGAGCGATTGGTAAGACCAAGCTCAAGTTATGTTTATCAGAGGAGAGCAAGGAGAGGGTGCTATAGAGCAAGTCCAATATGTTGCGGGGAACACAGGTTATTGGGCCAACCCGGCCACGAGAAATCATCCGGGATTCTCATATGCTAATAATGAAGGAGCTTTAAACCCACCACCGCAACAACCTCAAGCTCGGCCTCCACCTCCACAACCTTAATATCAACCAAGAGGGCCACCACAACAAAGCTTTCCGCCTAGGCAACAAGCGGGACCATATAGGCCACGGGGTTATAATCAAGGTGGAGAGCACCTAATCCACCACATGCGCCACCGAGGTCCGACCATGAAGCAAGGGTTGAAGAATTCATGACGGAGCAAAAGAAAGTGAATGCTAGATTGACCGCCCAACAAGACTCTCTTAATACCGTCGTGGCGCAATTATCGGAGCAACTAACATTGCTCAACAAAAATACTCAACAATTACCGGCTCAACCGGCGCCAAACCCATGGAGCAATACCGGCCACATCAATACGGTGGTGGCAGTAACTACTAGGGGCGGGAAGGACACTACTCCCGCCATAGTTCAAACCAAGGAGCCTGTGGAAGGAATTCTGGATGACAAGGAGCCGGCTATTGAGGAGGAGTGCCCAAAAGAGCCACAAGAAGGTGAAAATTCTGAAATTGTGAAGCCACGCGAGGAGCGCACCTATATGCCACCGGTGCCCTTTCCACAAAGGTTGGCAAGAGCAAAGATTGAGAAGTGTCTAGCCAAATTTCTTAAGTACTTGCAAGGTGTGAGCCTCAACATCCCTTTCTTGGACGCCATTGTAGAGATCCCGTCATATGCCAAGTTCTTAAAAGACTTAATTTCGGGAAAGAAGAGAAATAAGAAGATAATGCTCGCCGAGCAAGGTACATGGTTCACCCGGTAGGAGAAAGAGCCCACAAAATTCAAAGATCCAGGAAGCTTCCGCATTCATTGCACGCTTGGAGGAGTCCCACTGCAAAAGGCTTTGGTAGATTTGGGAGCAAGCGTGAGCCTAATGCCCCTAACTATGTTTAAAAAATTGAATACGGGGACCGATTTGAAGCCGACAGTTATGAGAATACAACTAGCGGATGGTCGGGTTACTAGGCTGGTAGGAATTGTGGAGAACATACCACTCCAAGTGTGTCACGCCTCGCTTCCCTAAAATGGAGCCGAGACGTGGAAAGGTCCGCACGAGAGTGGAGCTGTGAAGCCCCACACCCGATAAGCATCAATAAAACATAATCGGGTGCCTGTAACCACAAACGGAACAACAATAATAACACAAGGAGAGACAGAAATAAAATTCTCGTATCTCATAATTTGTCTAATATGAAAATTAAGTTCAACATCCAGAAAAGCCACCAGGCTAAAAGAAAGAGTCTAAAGGCCCAGAACAAGACCAACAAAAGCAACAACGTAACAAAGTATAGGTGCTACGCACCGATAACAAAATGGCAGTCTAAACAAAAGGAAAAGCTCAACGAAGTCACTAGGACTGGTCCCCAGTGTCCACGTACTCCCCGTCAAACACAAGCTCGGGCTCGGCGTCATCAAACACCTCGTCCTTAACAAGGTACTCAGGCTCAGGATCTAACATGTGACACCCAAAAGAGTAAAGGGGCACATGTCAGCAAGTCTAAAAGACTTGGGCAAGGAAACGGAAAGCAAGGCAACTAGCAACCTAGCAGTTATAGTATGCATGACATGGCAGTTATAACATGAGTGCACTAGCAAGACAGGGTGAAACAATAAGTACAAGAGAACAATTATCGGGACAAGTCAAGAGTAGCCAAGCTACTAACAATCTCAGTCATTTCACTAGTCACATTTCAAGTTGTTTGTAGATGTTTACGCCTTACAGCTGAATGGTTTGGCATTCACGCTGATTGGCCACTTAACACTACCCCAAAACCCAGAGTTTACGCCTTACAACTGCAGTTGCTGATCGGGCAGACTCCCAGTTGAATGGCCGCTTAACTCTTACCCCCAATACCCACATGTAAACGAGCCAGGGTCCCTGCACACGAGCTCAGTAAATGAGCCAGGGTTGCCCCGCACAGGAGCTCGCATTCTAGTTCACGATTCATAAACATCTGGCGTATGGGTGCACCTAGCCGGAAACAAGTAGTTCGGGCATTGGCTATCAACCAACACATGGCCCGCTTCTGGAACACGAGCCAGGAACACAAGCATTGTAGCGAAGCTACGCAATCACGGAAACACTTAAAGAATGCAATGACATGACAATTAATTTGTGTACCGTTAATGGAAATTAAACATGACATGGTAATTGTGCAACATGATAAATGTCGGATCTAGCTTCGTTGTCAAGCTAGTTCCTAAATTTGCGCCTAGGCGAGTATCATTTCGTCGCCTAGTCTCTTTTACGCCTACAACAAGCAAATGGCCTAAGACATGGCCCAAAACCCTAAGTGGCAAGTTTCACTTGCCTAGCACCGAGGATGACGATCAACGAGGGTTCGTCCCACGGACGCTAATCTACGGGGAATTCGCTGTTATGGAGAAACAATCATCAAAACAACATTCATTTCATTAGGGTTTCTCAAAAACACAACGGGTCATGAAAACATTAAGAGATCGATTATTACCGTATAGGAAACGGGAGAATAATGCCGAGCAACCACGGCGACGGAAGAAACACTCCGGGGAACCTAGGGTTCAGATCTGGAAATGGATGGAGAAGTTTGGAGAAATAGGGTTTTGGGGGATTTTGGGGGTTTGATGAGATTTTGAGGAAGATGAGAGGTAGAATGTGTTAAGGGAGAGTTTGGATGATGGATTTTGGGTTTGGGATGACGGAATAAGGGTTTGAGGTAGTAGGGGGCTCAATGGGGGAGAAACTAGGGTTTTAGGTCATGAGGAAGGAGAAGAAAACGTTTGGGAGGGGTTTAAATAGGAAGGGCTGGCGGCTGCCCAGAAATTAGGGTTTTAGCATTGATTAGTCGGTCAGAGAACAACCACTGACCGACTAGTTTGGGAACTAGTCAGTCGGTTGACCAACACAGACCGACTAAGTCCAAACAGTAACTCCTGTACAGAAATAGGATTTAGATTTAGTCGGTCAAAGAACAACTACTGACCGACTAGTTTGACATCTAGTCGGTCGATGAACGTTCTTAGACCGACTAAGAGTAAACAGTAACTAGTACCAAAAATAGTTGATGAGTTAGTCGGTTGAAGAAGCATTACCGATCGACTAGTTTGCAACCTAGTCGGTCAACCAACGTTCTTAGACCGACTAACGACAGACAGTAACTCCTGAGAAATTTACAAAGCCAACTAGTCGGTTCATGAAGGTTTACCGACCGACTGGATCGTCATCTAGTCGGTCGGTGCCCCTTCTTACACCGGCTAATGAGCACCAAAAGTTCCGAAATGGAGCGCGAAGCTCCAGGATCGATTCCTAAGACTCCTAGGCTTGATCTAACAATAAGATATGACCGATACGAAGCCCGTCACGAATGACTTGCTCCAAAATCGACGATTCTAAGGAAGAAGCTAAGAAAACACGACGAAACGATCGAAAATGAAAGTTACGGAGACGAAAACCACATATGAGGAGAAAATCCACCAAAACATATAATATAATATAATAAATCCAGATACAAGAAAACCAGTCGTTACATCCTCCCCAACTTAAATAAAATTCCGTCCTCGGAATTTCCCAACACTCACGTGTCCGGAAACAAAAGTGGGAAACGCTCTCGAATCTCATCCTCATTCTCCCAAGTAGACTCTCCAGGCGAGCCGTGTCGCCACATCACCCTCACAAGATTGACAATCTTGTTCCGAAGTGACTTCTGATGCCTGTCCAGAATCTGCACTGGCTGCTGGTCATACGTCATATCGGGGCGAACGGTAATCTCCGAGAAATCCACAGCATGAAATGGATCGCTAATGTATCGACGAAGCTGCGACACATGGAAAACATTGTGAACTCCCTCCAAAGATGGCGGCAAGGCTAAGCGATAAGCTACCTCGCCAACTCTCTCCAGAATGTCAAACGGTCTAATGTATCGCGGGCTCAACTTCCCTCGCTTCCCAAAACGAACCACTCCACGATTCGGGGAAATCCTCAGAAACACATGATCGCCCGGCTGAAACTCCAAAGGACGACGTTTAGCATCCGCCCAATGCTTAAAACGGTCCTGAGCAATTCTCAACCTCTCCCGAATGCTCCTGACAATATCCACGGCCTCCACAATCATCTCAGGTCCCAACAGCTCACGATCACCAACGTCATCCCAACTCAATGGCGATCGACATTTTCTCCCATAAAGAGCGGCGAAAGGCACCATGCCAATACTCGCCTGGAAGCTGTTGTTGTAAGAAAACTCTACCAGATGTAGATGGTCCTCCCACAAACCCTTGAAATCCAACATGCACGCCCTCAGCATGTCTTCCAAGATCTGAATCGTCCTCTCGGACTGGCCATCCGTCTGCGGATGGTACGCCGTGCTGAAACTCAGACGCGTACCCAAACTCTTCTGCAAACTCTGCCAGAACTGAGATGTGAACCTCGTGTCTCTGTCTGACACGATACTCACGGGGACTCCGTGAAGTCGCACGACCTCCTGCACGATTCATGTTACATCACCATCCAAACTAGGAAAAAGGAAATAAAAACGGAGAGTAAAAGAATTTTACCTCCATATATCTCCTCGCTAGCGCCTCAGTGGACTGTCCCACTCGGAACGGAATAAAGTGCGCGGATTTGGTCAATCGGTCAACGATCACCCAAATCGCGTCATTCTGCTTCGGACTCCGAGGTAGTCCAGTCACGAAATCCATAGTGATGTGTTGCCATTTCCACTCCGGAATCGGAAGCGGTTGTAGCAACCCGGCCGTACGCTGATGCTCCGCCTTCACTTGCTGGCAAACCAAGCACTTGGCTACACTCCGAGCCACACTCCTCTTCATGCCATGCCACCAATAGTTCAGAGGAAAATCCTGGTACATCTTGGTGCCACCAGGATGCACAGAATACGGCGAACTGTGTGCCTCCACCATCAACTCCTCTCTAATATCTCCAGCTGGCACACACAACCTGGCTCCAAACCTCAGCGAGCCATCCTCGTGAATCAAAAAGTCAGTCCGCAGACTGGCTTCCACCTGCTCCCGAATCTTCACCAGCTTCGGATCCTCAGCCTGGCCAACCTTGATCCGATCCACAATCGTCGACTGCATCTGCATACACATCAACGAAGAAGCCTCCCTAGGAAGAACAATCTCAACACCAGACTCGCAAAAAATCCTGCTGCAATCTCCACTGCGAGGTCAAAATCATCACCGCTGGAAGCCTACTCAGCACATCAGGGACCACATTCACCTTGCCAGGGTGATACTGCAAATCAATCTCATAATCCGCTATGAGCTACAACCATCGACGATGTCGCATGTTGAGCTCCTTCTGAGTAAAAATATACTTCAAGCTTTTGTGATCGGTGAAAATCTTCACTTTCTCACTCAGCAAGAGGTGCCTCCAAATCTTAAGAGCAAACACAACGGCAGCCAACTCCAAATCATGCGTCGGATAATTCTTCTCATGAACCTTGAGCTGACGAGAATCATACGACACAACATGCCCGTGCTGATGCAACACACAACCGAGACCCTTGCCAGAAGCATCGCAAAAGATCTCAAATCCACCGCTGCGATCAGGCACAACAAGAATAGGGGCAGTCGTCAACCTCTCCCTCAGAACACCAAAAGCACTCTCACAATCACTCGACCAAACAAAAGGCACATCCTTCCGCGTCAACCTGGTCATCAGCTCAGCAATACGGGAAAAGTCCTTAATGAAACGCCGATAGTAACCAGCAAGCCCAAGGAAACTCCGGATCTCAGACGCAGACGACGGAACAGGCCACTCTCTGATGGCCCTAATCTTCTCGGGATCCACTGAAATACCCTCTCCAGTCACCACATGCCCGAGAAAAGCAACTCTGTCCAGCCAAAACTCGCACTTCGAAAATTTAGCATACAACCGATGCTTCGTCAAAATCTCCAATACCGTCCTCAAGTGCGAGGCATACTCCTCCTCCAACCTTGAATAGATCAATATGTCGTCAATAAAGATAACGACAAACTTATCCAAAAAGTCATAGAAAATCAGGTTCATCAGATTCATAAAAACTACGGGTGCATTGGTTACACCGAAAGGCATAACCACAAACTCGTAGTGTCCATACTTCGTCCTGAACGCTGTCTTCGGAACATCTCCCTTCTTCACCTTCAACTGATGGTAACCACTCCTCAAATCCAACTTAGAAAACACCCTCGAACCTCCAAGCTGATCAAAGATATCATCGATGCGAGGCAACGGGTATTTATTCTTGATGGTCACCGCATTCAACTTCCGATAGTCCATGCACATGCGACGCGAACCATCCTTCTTCTTCACCAGCAGCACCGGTGCTCCCCACGGAGACACACTAGGATTGATATATCCCTTCTGCAAAAGCTCATCCAGCTGCTTCCGCAATTCCTCCAACTCAGCGGGTGCCATACGATATGGCGCCTTCGAAATCAGCTGCGCACCTGGAATAAGATCAATAGAAAATTCTAGAGCTCGATCAGGTGGCAAACCAGACATCTCCTCGGGGAAGACGTCATCAAAATCCCGCATCACAGCTGGCCACTCCAACTCCATCTGCATAGCCACAACCTCCACCGGTCTGGCCTGAAACCTGACAGGACCAAGCGAGCTGCTACCATGGCTGAACTCAAATACTGGATGCCCGGGAATCTCGAACACCACCTTCTTCCTCCGACAGTCGATCGTAGCATAGAAGCTCGCAAGCCAGTCCATCCCAAGAACTGCATCATAGTTGATGATGTCGTGGACAATGAAATCAGCGTAAAGCTCATGTCCACAGACCACCAACGAGAAAGAATTGCAACCACGATGCACCGAGACCACGCCATTCCCTGTAACAATATTCCAACTCTTGGGAAGAGGGGACGTCGACAAGGAATGCTTCTCCACGAAGCTCCGAGAAATAATGCACATCGATGCACCAGAGTCAAAGAGGACTCGTGCAGGAAATGTGCACACCAACACCACACCTAACAAGCAATTAACAATCAAACCCTAGTCTAGCAAACAATCATGTTCAAGTAAACAACACAATCTAACAATCAAAACCAGCTAGGAAAGTAACAGCTAGATTGAGGATTACCTGCGATAACCTCATCCACAGCCTCGCTCTCCACAGCGGTCATCAGAAAAGCCTGCCTCCTTGGCGGAATAGCCTGCTGAAAAGCCTGCCTCTGTGGAACAAGAGCTGCTCCACGTCCAGCAGGAACAGACGCTCGCTGCTGCAATGGCTGTGCTGCAACAGGTGCCCTCCGCAGCTGATTCGCATGCCGACAATCCTTCGCGACATGAGAAGCATCACCACAAACCAAACACTGGCCCAGAAACTTCCTACACTGATCCTTGACGTGGCCAGGCTTTCCGCAGAAATGGCAAGTCTTCAGAATAGGCCCTCCTGGCCTCTTAAACTGAGCTGGCTGATTAGGCTTGAAACCAGGCCTAACCACCGCCCTGGCCTGCTCCATAAGCCTCTTCCCAGCACTAGAAACATGTCCTCTCCTCTGACTCAGGTTCAGCTCCTGCCTCCTCACAGCGACCAGAACCTTCTGATAAGAGTCCAGATCAGAGGAAGACACAAAACTCTGGAGCTCCAAAGCAAGTCCCTGCAGGAACCTCTGAGCCCTCTCATCAGCATCCTGCACCATCTTCGGTGTGAACCGACTCAGCCTAGTGAACTCTTGGTGGTACAGGTCCACCGTCAAGCTCCCTTGCTTCAGGTCAATAAAGCGCTGCAGCATCTCCTTCCTAGCAGCCTTCGGAAAGAACTCCTCATCGAACCTGGACTTGAAGGTAGTCCAAGCTATCGGCTCCACCAACATCTTCTCTTCCGCATCCCACCAGTTCCGAGCATTATCCTTGAGTTGCCTCTTCGCCAAATCAACCCATCCAGCCGGGGTGATCTTGGCCATCTTCAAGTTGTCCTCAATGTTCCGAATCTACTCATCGACAGCCAGAGGACCCTCAGACCCATCAAAATATGTGGGACCCAGCTCCCGAAATTGCTTCGCTCCCGGCTCAGAGCGAGGGACATCTGGAAGTGCCCGGGCAGCTCGAGCAAGTGGAGCATTCTGGACTTGCAGGAGCACGCCCTGCTGCACTTGCATCATTTGAAGCATCATCCACATCATCTCTCCGTTGGTGGGTTCCCGCTCAGGCTCCTCATCATGAGGGGATGCGCCACTACCTCCACCACGGGTGAATCGCCTTCCTGCCATCTAATGACACAGAAAACGAAGCAGATTAGACTCATAGCTTATGACTCGGACGTCGAACTTAGTTTATTGGACGTTCAAATATTATTATCGTTATTCCGATAATCGCAGTTACAGAAGGACCTGCATGGGCCACCAACAAAACTTGTCACGCCCCGCTTCCCTAAAATGGAGGCGAGACGTGGAAAGGTCCGCACGAGAGTGGAGCTGTGAAGCCCCAAACCCGATAAGCGTCAATAAAACATAAGCTGGTCCCTGTAACCACAAACGGAACAACAATAATAACACAAGGAGAGACAAAAATAAAATTCTCGTATCTCATAATTTGTCCAATATGAAAATTAAGTTCAACATCCAGAAAAGCCACCAGGCTAAAAGAAAGAGTCTAAAGGCCCAGAACAAGACCAACAAAAGCAACAACGTAACAAAGTATAGGTGCTACGCACCGACAACAAAATGGCAATCTAAACAAAAGGAAAAGCTCAACGAAGTCACTAGGACTGGTCCCCAGTGTCCATGTACTCCCCGTCAAACACAAGCTCGGGCTCGGCGTCATCAAACACCTCGTCCTCAACAAGGTACTCAAGCTCAGGATCTAACATGTGACACCCAAAAGAGTAAAGGGGCACATGTCAGCAAGTCTAAAAGACTTGGGCAAGGAAACAGAAAGAAAGGCAACTAGCAACCTAGCAGTTATAGTATGCATGACATGGCAGTTATAACATGAGTGCACTAGCAAGACAGGGTGAAACAATAAGTACAAGAGAACAATTATCGGGACAAGTCAAGAGTAGCCAAGCTACTAACAATCTCAGTCATTTCACTAGTCACGTTTCAAGTTGTTAGTAGATGTTTACGCCTTACAGCTGAATGGTTTGGCATTCACGCTGATTGGCCGCTTAACACTACCCCAAAACCCAGAGTTTACGCCTTACAACTGCAGTTGCTGATCGGGCAGACTCCCAGTTGAATGGCCGCTTAACTCTTACCCCCAATACCCACATGTAAACGAGCCAGGGTCCCCGCACACGAGCTCAGTAAATGAGCCAGGGTTGCCCCGCACAGGAGCTCGCATTCTAGTTCACGATTCATAAACATCTGGTGTATGGGTGCACCTAGCCGGAAACAAGTAGTTCGGGCATTGGCTATCAACCAACACATGGCCCGCTTCTGGAACACGAGCCAGGAACACAAGCATTGTAGCGAAGCTACGCAATCACGGAAACACTTAAAGAATGCAATGACATGACAATTAATTTCAGTACCGTTAATGGAAATTAAACATGACATGGTAATTGTGCAACATGATAAATGTCGGATCTAGCTTCGTTGTCAAGCTAGTTCCTAAATTTGGGCCTAGGCGAGTATCATTTCGTCGCCTAGTCTCTTTTACACCTACAACAAGCAAATGGCCTAAGACATGGCCCAAAACCCTAAGTGGCAAGTTTCACTTGCCTAGCACCGAGGATGACGATCAACGAGGGTTCGTCCCACGGACGCTAATCTACGGGGAAGTCGCTGTTATGGAGAAACAATCATCAAAACAACATTCATTTCATTAGGGTTTCTCAAAAACACAACGGGTCATGAAAACATTAAGAGATCGATTATTACCGTATAGGAAACGGGAGAATAATGCCGAGCAACCACGGCGACGGAAGAAACGCTCCGGGGAACCTAGGGTTCAGATCTGGAAATGGATGGAGAAGTTTGGAGAAATAGGGTTTTGGGGGATTTTGGGGGTTTGATGAGATTTTGAGGAAGATGAGAGGTAGAATGTGTTAAGGGAGAGTTTGGATGATGGATTTTGGGCTTGGGATGAAGGAATAAGGGTTTGAGGTAGTAGGGGGCTCAATAGGGGAGAAACTAGGGTTTTAGGTCGTGAGGAAGGAGAAGAAAACGTTTGGGAGGGGTTTAAATAGGAAGGGCTGGCGGCTGCCCAGAAATTAGGGTTTTAGCATTGATTAGTCGGTCAGAGAACAACCACTGACCGACTAGTTTGGAAACTAGTCGGTCGGTTGACCAACGCAGACCGACTAAGTCCAAACAGTAATGAAAAACACCCTAGAGGGGGGGTGAATAGGGTGTGTGGCACAAATTTAAAAATAATCACAAACACAGAGATAAACAGACACAGATATTTTTTAACGGAGTGGCTCCCCGCCAAAACTCCGACCCCAAGACCTATGAGGATTTTACTTAATAAAACCGATCACACTTACGGGTAGTGATCTCACCGTACACAAATATAGTTCAAGAGTTAAAGCGCAGAGATAGCTTCAGAGTAAAGCTATTCTTAATACAATCTCACAACTAAAACAGATTCAAATAGCTTTAATATTGCAGTGAAAAATCAGAGAGATATCACCGTGATGAATTTTGTGAGATCGTGATCGCGTGGGCGCAAACGGTTCGCTGATCTGATGTCTGGATTGGAAGATATAGTCTTCGGAAGATGATTGCGCGAATCTGAATTCTGCAGTGGCTGATCTGTAGTAAAACGTTCGAACTGAGTATGGTCATGTGGACTGAGCAATGGAGACTATCACCGTTGCGAAGGGCATAAAGATGTGGTCGCGTGGGCGTGAACGGCTCGTCGATCCGACGTCTGGATCAGGAGATATGAGCGTACGAAGTCGGATGCGCGAATCTGGAATCTGCAGTGACGAATCTGTAGAAAAACGTCCGAACTATTTATAATCCTGAGGACTGAGTGAAGAAGACTATAACCGTTACGAAGGGCATGAAGATGTGGTCACGTGGGCGCAAACGGCTCGTCGATCCGACGTCTGGATCAGGAGATATGAGCGTACGAAGTCGGATGCGCGATCAAGACAGATTTGTAGACGTTGAAAGCTTGAACTTGCTTGAAGAACCCCTTGCCGTAAGCCCCTCTTGTGGATGATGTTCTGAAGGCCCCCTATATCCTTTACGGCCTGCTCTTGCTTCAAAACAATAAATCACAAATTGCATGCGTGCGTGGTATTGCTTTTCCTTGCACAATTTTTGAAGAAGCCTTCCCTGCCGTGAGTTGTGTTGGGTTGAACTTGAAGCACACAGAAAATTGATGGTCAATGATTTATTCAATGAATGTTTTAATGTGTGCCTCTGTCAGAGAGCACCACACAAGGAATTGAGAACGCAAGGAATTTTGTGCATGAATTTTAAAACTCAGAAGCACCACCAATAGAATCAAAGAAAAAATGTAATGGTGCGTGACCTGTGGATTTTCAAGGAGGAAGCCGCACTAAACCAAAACCCAGGGCTCTGAAGAATATATTTTTTTGTGTGTTCCATTTTATATAGAAAGAATTCGGCTCTGTGTAATTGTTTTGTGCGGAAGTTTGTTTTCAAAACTTTCATCATTTTGTGTGCGTGACACATCATCACATGGCAACAGAATTTTTTGAATTATAATGTTACGGCAGTTTGTAATTCGAAAGATTGCGTTGCGCCTCCACTTCAAAAAAAATCAGCTGAGGCTAATTAATGGAGATCATGCGGCAGTTTAAGATTTGTGATTGGAGAGATAGATTTTGGATGAGACCGAATAGAAGTTTAAAATGGAAGACCAAGTGTGATGAGTTTAGGATGAGAACATGGAGTTTGAATTCAAGTAGATAATCCCTTGAGTAACCAATCAGTTACTTGACCAATTCAAGTCTTCATTTGAATTTCCTTTTTGCACCAATGTCCACATACACGCTTCCTCTTGCAAATAAAATTTATTTTGCGCTTTGCTCCCTGTAATCACTTAATGAAAGACGTTAGTCACACGACTTGTTTATCATCATCAAAATTAACTCGTACGACCTATTTAGTGAACTAAATTGGCCAACAAGTAACTCCTGTACAGAAATAGGATTTAGATTTAGTCGGTCAAAGAACAACTACTGACCGACTAGTTTGACATCTAGTCGGTCGATGAACGTTCTTAGACCGACTAAGAGTAAACAGTAACTAGTACCAAAAATAGTTGATGAGTTAGTCGGTTGAAGAAGCATTGCCGACCGACTAGTTTGCAACCTAGTCGATCAACCAACGTTCTTAGACCGACTAACGACAAACAGTAACTCCTGAGAAATTTACAAAGCCAACTAGTCGGTTCATGAAGGTTTGCCGACCGACTGGATCGTCATCTAGTCGGTCGGTGCCCCTTCTTACACCGGCTAATGAGCACCAAAAGTTCCGAAATGGAGCGCGAAGCTCTGGGATCGATTCCTAAGACTCCTAGGCTTGATCTAACAATAAGATATGACCGATACGAAGCCCGTCACGAATGACTTGCTCCGAAATCGACGATTCTAAGGAAGAAGCTAAGAAAACACGACGAAACGATCGAAAATGAAAGTTACGGAGACGAAAACCACATATGAGGAGAAAATCCACCAAAACATATAATATAATATAATAAATCCAGATACAAGAAAACCAGTCTTTACAAAGTGTCGGGAGGAATTTTCTTGCAGTGTGACTTCGCAATTATGGACATCAAGGAGGAGGGTGATACATTACTAATACTTAGACGCCCCTTCTTAGCCACCGCCGGCGTGATAGTTGACGTGAGAGAGGGCACCTTGTCTTTGAATGTCGAAAACATCGAGGTGGAGCTCCATATTCCTAAAGCAATGTAGCACATGCCTTGGACGAAGGATGTCGACTAAGTGGACCTCCTCGATGAGGTGATTGATGAAGCTATACCACATTCTATCGGCGCCCTACACGATGATGGCTTCGAAGAAGGCCAATTTTCTAGCAATGGAGAAAAGTTGGAAGACCTGCCAGATAGCTCTATGGTTGATGACAAAGACGACGCTGATATCGCAAGAATTAGGGAGCTTTGCAAGCTCTCCACGGCTAACAATTTGAAGAAAGCTCCGCCGGATAAGAGATCGGCATCACCGGTGAAGAAAAAGAATGGTACAAGCTCAAGCTTGGGAGACTCATCCCCCAACACTACCCATGATGAGGGGAAACCGAGGAATCCAACGAACAACAACAATTAAATCCAAGTGGCCTTCCCGGTAAGTTTGACGCGAGCATCTCGCATGCGTCGAACATTGCGCACTAAACGAATATCTTAAGGGGTCGAGCTCAAGACCTTAAACGAGCGCTTGTCAGGAGGAAACCCGACGGTTTTACATTATTTTTAGTTGAATTCAATTTTTGTTTTAAATCTTTCTTAGTGTTTAAAGTCTAGAGTCAATAAAAATCGTGACAACAGGCTCTATTTTTCATGACAGAAGATGGAGAAAGAAGAACCATTTAAATGGAGGATGCCCATGGCAAGGAAGAGTGCTCCAGGAACGTGCTCAGGCCTCAGGAGGATGAATAAACTGACAGGGAGACGAAAACAGAAAGTGGCGCAAAAACAGAGAGCCGGTGCCGAAAACAGGAAGCCACTCGGCCGAGTGAACTTTTCACTCGGTCGAGTGAAGACTCTACTCGGCCGAGTAGGGTACTGATCAGGAAAGATCCTACATACCACTCTCTGTTATTTTCTGTAATTTACAGTATTTATTTGCCACTCGGCCGAGTGACTATGTTACTCGGCCGAGTGAATCTGATACCCTCCACGCTTCATAATCACTGAGTGGCCGTTCCATTCGACCGAGTGGAACTTGTCCACTCGGCCGAGTAGGAAAAGCTACTCGGTCGAGCCGTAACTATATGGAGAATTTGAAAAAAATTAAACGCTGAGCCATTCGGCCGAGTGAACGCGTCACTCAGCCGAGTCGCCCAACTTTATATACCCAGCGGGCGCAGCACGATTTCCAAAACGCTCAAAATTCCCAAACCCTCGTGCCTCTTCGACTCCCCTTCGCCGAATCTCATTCCTCCTCCCCCGAGCCACCCATCGTCGGTCGACCGCAGCCCCATGCCGGTCGCCGACGATGCTCCGCCCCCTGCACCCGCCGGCGCTGTCGCCCCTTTGCCGTACACACCCCCATTTCCTCCCCAAATTCCTATTTCTTCTCCATTTCTCCAAATCGTAAGCCCATTACGCCTAAAATCAAAATTAATTCTCATATATATCTATCATTCCCTAGCTTCCCCAATATATATTGATATTCATTGCTGATTTGATCATTTGTGTTACAGGTTAGCTTGGGGGAGATTCAGGACGCCTAGGAGCTTCGCGTAGGAGGTGATTCTTCACACACTTTCATTATTTGCTCTCGCGTCATGCTCAGGTATACTCATTCCATTATTTTAGCACTTCGCATATTATCTTGGGTGGGCACGACTCACGGGCCACATGCCCCCACGTCTTAGGCCACGCACTCGGGAACCCGCTTCCAAGCAAAAGAGGTCAGGCGATCCTGGCTCCTCTCCCGCCAGGGCGGACTCCCCGCCACCTAGCCCACCACCACCTACACAACCGCCTCCGACCGCAACCATTCCACCACAGGCACAGCCCGCCCCCGCTATCGATGCGATGGGGATCACGTTCAGAGATGACGCACACCGTGCCAGATTTGAGCGTATCTCCCATCGCTCGATCGTACCCTCTAGGTTCGCGCACCTAGCTGATTTAGAGTGCCTATGGGTACTAGAGGGGCTACTCCAGTTGTATGACAACGTGAGGTGGCATGATTTCTTGTCGGTGTCGGTGAACACTTATATTCGCCCGACACTAGAGATCCTCAGTTCTATTGCTCGGATCCCTGGAGGATGCTCATTTAGCCTGATGGATCGAGAGTGCGAGGTCACTCTCGACATGCTTAGAGTATTCTTCCAGTGGCCCCCTATCCCGGACCCAGACTGAGCCTACAGTCCCACGCACATCCCACCGCCGTCATTCGACACACATGCTTTTTGGACACGTATCACGGGTTCTCCCCTTGCCTTTGACCCTAGTCGGGCCAAGGCCTCCACCATCCTCTACCCATGCCTCCGCATTGCAGAGCACCTTATGGCGACCACTTTCTTAGCGAGGTATGAGCCGGGGATGTTGTCGACGCCATAGCTCTACATGCTCTACGTGATGACACGATCGTGGGCCTACGAGCGAGGAGGAGACGTTTTGGTCCCCTCCGTCAAGATTGATATCACCAGTTGGTACATCGACCGCATCATTATTTCTGTCGGTGCTAGGATGCCTATCTGTTGTGGCGGTTTGATTACCCTCCTGGCCCTCTTATGCGGAGTTGACCTCCCTGCTTGCTTGCTAAGACCTCCGGGCCCCACTTCTCTTTCCATAGATGTTATGGCCCAGATGAGGATTCTTCGTCATCATGGTCAGCACCACTGGGTGTGGCTGCACGGTCCCCGTGGTGTCGATTATATGATTCTTCTGAGCCCTGCTCGGACACATATTGGACCCGCGGGCGGGGAGTGGATTCCAGCGATGGATCTCCTCATCACCGCCGCGTACGTACTTGAGCCTGAGGGTGCTCGACAGGAGCCCCTCCTTCGACCCCATCACCCCGTGATACCTCAGCCTACACCAAATCTCTCTGCACCTCCCGACACCTCTGTCCACACGTTTGTTAGTGTCTGGAGCACTTTAGCTGAGTCCAGCACCACCACCACTGTGCCCATGTCCATATATCCTATTTCTGTTGTGAGCCCCGAGCGTCCCCCCACCATTATTGAGAGCGACGAGCCATCTTCTGCCTCCGCAGTGGAGACCCTTTCCTCTTTCTTGTTCTCGACCCCTGGAGAGTCATTTCTTTTGCACTTCACGACCTCCCCAGTCGTCGACCTTCCTATCTCCACTACCGCTGTCTTCTCTGAGAGTGTCGTGCCGTCTGTCCCCACGTCTGTGTCACTGACCTCTCTGCCCGCCTCATCGCTTGCCACCACTTCTGCTCTGCTTCTGCTCCATCTTCTTCGACCTTACCTGCGTCTCAGCCTCCCACAGAGACTAAGCGCCACTTAGTGAGCACAGCACCTCAGCACCACCCTACAGTCGCACATATCCTTTACGGTAGTCATGCGAGACAGCCCTGTTCTTCACCAATACAACCCTCTGCTCCACCTCCCCCCGACACCATAGATCAGCACATCCGTACTCTAGAGGGGCAGTTAGTGAACTTAGAGGAGATTTCTGGGCTCTCTCCGCTACTGTCAGTGATGTCCAGTCTCATGTCGCTTTACTTCCTGGTATTCAGGCTTGCCTGAACCAGATTCTAGCGCGACTGCCTCAGCCACACACACCTACCCAGCAGCCACCTCCACGACCACCACCTCCGCCATAGGACAATGCTGGTGCCCCACCACCCACCTAGGCACACTTTGGATGCCTTTCATATCTTTGCTGCTGTTATTCTGGATATTTTCTGCCTGCTGATTTTGCACCCCTCCTCCACACACGTTTTGGTCACGTTTTGCTCATATCTGTTTATATCATTCTGGAGAGAGGAGGTATTTTTGGGGACACTCATATTACGCCATTTTGATCTCTGCATGCATCACTTGCATTCCCATCACATTTTTTATTTTATTTCCATCATGCATGCATCCTCACCCACCCCACCAATATCTTGTCTCTCGGTGTGCCACACTTTGCACATTGAGGACACTGTGCACTTTAGCTTGGGGGAGTGAGTTCTCACACACTTTTTATTTTTGTCGCCTTTTATTTTCATTTTCTCACATTTCTTTTTGTTACACTATTTTCACCCACTTTTTCATTTTTTTATTTTTCTTTCATGCATCACGTCTTCTTACTTTTTGAGTGTGCTGCATTGTACAGTAGTTCATATTTTTCTTTTATCCTTATTTCTTTTATCCTTTTTGCTAGAGATGAATTTTCTGTGATAATGATGACGTGGTATTAGCTTATCTCTATATACATATTATCTTGTCATGCCATAGTTTTTATTTCAAATATCACATGCTATGTCTTGATATGCATTTGAGATAGTAACCCGCCTTTTCATGTATGAATATGGATGAAACTCTTTTATTAGCTGAGTCTGATGATTTTTACTGTATACTCTTCATAGAAAACACATCAAGCTTCACGCATTGATTGCTTATATCTGGAGTACTGCTTTCTTGTCTTATATCACTTCTTATTGCATGAAAATTGTACGCTTCACTTACAAGTTGATTGAATGTATGCTATGTTGATATAACTGGATTAGTTTACTTTCTGTGATTAAACTGAGTAGATTACATTACTCTGCTGAAAGTTGTCATGCACATTCTATAGAGTGAACCGAGTGTTACATATATTTCTTTCTACACATATCTTGAGCATTATTTCTATACTTAGAATCATCGGTGAATCTCCCTTTAGCGACTCTTATATTGGCATATTCCCCACTATAAAGATCCATGCTCATATACCCCCAAAATCAAAAAGAAAAAAAATATCCTTATATATCTCTCTGTCTTTTGATTTGGGATCACAGTTGTATATATCTTCTAAAAAATGGAGAAAAGACTTATTGCTAAATTTGATGCCACCACGCTTATAGATAAGCTTGGGGGAGGGGATCCAATGATGTGAGAGAGAGTGACTACTTGATTGTACATGACAACCTAAGCTAGGTAATTTTCTTTACTCGACGAGATTACTAAAAGTTTTACGAAATCCAGGAATTGAAACTTAACATGCATTTCATGAAAACCACTCCTTTCTATTCTTATTGCTTCATATTGTGTGATATCTCTTATACTCCAGATAGAAAGCGATCAATTGAAAAGTGTGTGGTCTTTGATTATGTATATTGCTTTAGATGCTTCAGACGATGCTAATCCTAGAATGATCCCATATTTCATATTGTTTTGCTATTCTTGGGTTTCTATATTGAATGCATCCTTATATGATTATGATATCGAGATAAAAATCTTTGGCATGTGTTATATTCGTCGTATGCTATTTGAGTAGGCAAGTCCACGTCCTGAGAAAATGATCTAGCACCTCCCTCTTTGTTTTCTTTTATATCTTACTTTTTCCTTTTTCTTATTTTTATCCATCGGGTTCGCCTTTTACTCATCTTTCTCGAGGACGAGTAAGAGGTAAGCTTGGGGGATTTGGATCACTCCTTATTTTACACCTTTTTTCTGCATGTTTTCATGACATTTTGATCGCCCATATTGCGTTTTTCATGATTATACGACGATATCGCGATGCTTTTCACTATTTCTTATTTTTGTCGCATTTCAGGAAATATGGAGCGATTTGGAGCGAAAATGAGATCAAAGGAGTTTCACGCACTTCAGAGTGTCGCCCACGACTTATTTGAGGAGTTATCAGCGATAGAGGATGAGCGGAAGAAGAAGGAATTCCATAGGATCGACGAGGAGGTGAAAAGGAGAAGAAATGAGCCAAGATACTGCCCACTCGGCCGAGTACACTACTCACTCGGCCGAGTCAGAAGCTGTACCCGGCCGAGTAAAATGGATACGCACAGCAACTTTTCAGCGTTTACTCAGCCGAGCAAGGAAGTCTACTCGGTCGAGTGAGAAAGCTCACTCACCCGAGTGGTACAGAGAATTCGTCCAGAGAAAGGCCCAACTTACTGAAATTTCTGAGGAAGCCCACTCGGCTGAGCAAGATTGATCACTCGGCCGAGTGTAGAAGCCCGCTCGGCCGAGTCACCCGAGAGTCAGACCCCTGAAGATCTTAAACTCTCTGTTTTTCGTCAAGCCTGTCACTCGGCCGAGTGACATGAGCCACTCGACCGAGTGACCCTCTCCGACTGCTACGCGGATTTGGATTTCTGAGCTACACAGGGGTAGTTTTGTCACGATTTTTGGACGATTTTGGCTTGTATTTAAACCTAGTTTTTACCTTAGTTTTAGGATAGACTTGAATTATTTTTTAGAGACTTCTATTAGGTTTTTGACTACTATTCTTTTGTGAAATCTCAGCTGGAGATCATTGGCGACGACATTGGTTTGTTCTCTCTTGCTAAAAAACTCATTTTTATGAGTTGTTTCTTCCTTGCAATGAATTTTGCTATGATTCCATCTATTATTTCTGAGATTTTCATGATGACTAGTGAATAGTTCCGTCGTTCTAGGGCATGGGGATGAACCCTATGGACCCGATCTTTGAATTGTGATGAATTTATAGAATTGTTGCTAGAATTGATAATGGTTAGGTTGTGATCGATTTATTACGAGTAGCTAAGAATTCATATCGATTGGGATTTGCAAGAGATTGGATCCCAATTAATATGAGGGCCTAGATATTAGATTTAGATTAATAATTGAAATTATCTAGATTTGGTTTGCAAGAGATTGGACCAAAGCTAGGATTTTTATTATAAATCTATACTAATATTCGTTTGCAAGAGATTGGACGAATACGAACTATCATAACCTAGATCGTAGCTCGAGTTTGCACAAGAGTGGGCTCAAGTTGCGATTGGACGATGATGTCGATCTTCACGCTAGCAGCTTAGGGTATGGTTTGCACGAGAGTGGGCTCTATCCTAGGTTTGCTATAGACCGGCAATAGCACGAGAGCGTGAGCTTGGTTCTACATTAAGTTGCGACTAGTTCACCTACATTCAAGCCTTGCAACAATGAAATTTATGATTCACAAGGATGAGCGACGGCCCGTAGTGGAGATTTCCTACCCCTAGACGCTTTATTATATTGATATTTTCTCGCTATTTGAACGATTGTGACAACAACATCAAAACTATTCTTATTCTCTTGATAGCTAGGTAATCAAAGTAGTATACTGTCATTTGTCCTCCATGAGTTCGATACTCGCTCGCCACTACACCGTGCGCTTGCGGTAAGACTACAAGTCCTTTTCCGGGTGTATATCTGGACGCGATCAGTAATCCATCTTCAAAACACGTTGAAGATCGTCATTCATTTTCGGCTTTCAGACACAGCATGTTGAACCTCATGTTGCAACATAATGTTCAACATATCATGGCCAATAGATAAGGTCTCTCCTTCAAGAAAATTAAGGACAAACAGAAAGATACCAAGGTGACACTAATGACAACAAAGTCACACAACGTATGACCTAACAATCATGATGAAAAAATTAGAATTTCTTTATTTGAACGAATACCTCTAGATCCGCTCTTCAGATCTAACAACGGTTAAGACGCCTACGCGAGATTTGGATCGAGTTCCTCAATGTCCGAGCAGCTACGATCTTTCGATCCCCTGTCGTCCGACAAGGCTTTCTCAACGATCCTCTCTCTCTCTCTCTCTCTCTCTCTCTCTCTCTCTCTCTCTCAGTTGGTTAGAACGTGCTGATAATGTGTTATGAAGCGTAGCCTCCTGGTGAAGACCGCATGCCTTTATTTATATGGGAAAGGAGAGTCATACATGGATGAGATACAATCTCTCAAATAGATATGGTATTATCCGATAACACATCATTATCTACTTACAAGAGTATATTGGTTTTTTTTTAAAAAAATCTCTGTCTCCCTCATGGGATGTAACACGTGATAAATACTTGAAATAAGTTATGGTTAAAATTGTGAAACATTAGTATGCCGCATTAATGTATTAAAAAGAACGGAAAGTTGTTTGATTTTAGTCAAAAATTAATGTGTTTTTGTTTCGAAATCGAGAGAAATAACAAAAAAAACTACCCTGAGAGAAAACCCTCTTAGGTGATAGTCAAAAATGTGCTTTCATCAATTTTTTGGATGATTAGCACCGTTTAATTTTAACCTTCATATTCTAAAACCATAATACGTAAAAATCTAGTATACCTAAGCTGTTTTGCTAATCATATGGCTGTTGCAAAAGGTTTCATTACATCAAAATCGTTAAATTTATGAATCAAAATCGTTAAATTTACGACGAGTGTGAATGACCGAGCAAAGATGTGTGGATGACCGAGCAAAACATCTTGGCTTGGATTCACTAGATATTTTGAGGTTTATGATTTTAAAATGTAAAATTAACATGAAAATGAACAATACTGATGACCCGTAAAAAAGGATGAAGAATAGAATTTTGATAAATATTAAGAGAGTTTTCCTCCTAGCCTATCTAATGCGCATATTGCACTTTGAAATTAGGACTTCGAACATAATATAAAAGAGGAATATATGATTGCCCATCAAACATTCGAGAATTCAGTTACCGGATGCAACTCCTGTAAAGCTGCATGTCTAGCAAAAAGTAAGACTGAAAGCATCAAAAATGTAGACAGTAACACAGTAAAGTCAGACTAGAAGCATAAAACTCCGGAATACAAATACACCCACTGCAAGCAGCAAATTGCAGTCTCAGCTGAACGGCAATTGCCTACGATCATGCCCTTGACGCACAGGATCTCAAAATTCACGAAAATCAAGGAAAAGACAACAAGAAAAACAATTAACAAGAGAAGAGTAGAAACCATGGAAAAACAACAGATCCATACATTAGGAGCTTAACATACTTCTTATCCCTCAAAATACCAAATCATAGAGCAGACTTTTAGGCCATCATTCGAGCAGACCTGACATAGAGGCTGTCCACAACCTTACCGATGTTGGAGATGGTTTCGAGGGTGGCCGGGAAAATAGCATCAGGCTGGGGGTCATCATAAATGATGAGGCTCCCCGCGCCCTGATCCAGAGTCCCAGCAAACTTCTTGTCGAGTATCATTTGGGAGAGCTTCTTCTCGACATGATCGAGTGGCAGCTCAATCATCTCTGAGATGTGAGCAATCTCCACCCGTGAATAGGGCTCGATCAGCCTGCAGAGATTCTGCTCCAGCAGGGTGTCGTACAACGAAGAAAGGTGCCTGTGAACAATGGGGTCTTCCTCCAACTGGGCCTTGTAATCTCTGAGAGCTGTTTCGAAGAATTTCAGCGACCTTTTGGAGTGTGCATCAGCAACAGCCTTCATGGCATCAACATCCGGACCAACGTAGGACAAGCCAGCCTTCGAAGATATTATCCCTGCGACATCATCGGCCTGGTTGACCATTATCTTGCACAAAAGCATGTACTTGAGGCTAAAGACAGCTCGAGGCTCTTCAAGAGCATTGAAGGCCTCAAACGCTTCAAAGAAGTAGCTGTAACCAGTCTTGTAATCTTTTTCCTCGGCATGAAGGATCCCACTTTGCAAATCGATGGTGCCCTGCTGTGCTGGGGGTACATATATAGCATTCGCAGCGGTACGTGCAGCGGTTAGTGCAGCCTTGGCCTTGGGTAGATTTCTCAAAGAAAAATGGAGCTTGCTCTCCAGAAGTTCAATATCTACCAGAAGCAGTTTGTCATCTAACCTTCTGACCTCTTTGATCAGGCTCGAAAGAAGAGTAAGGGCTTCAGAGTATTCTTTGTTTTCCATCAGAAGAGCTGCAAGCCGAGCTTCAACTCTTTGCCGAAGGAACGTGCGTTTCTCGGCACGGGTCCATTCCACCATTTCCTTGCAGAGAGAGAGCTGCAAATCAGATGTCCCCGGTATCTTGGCAACAGCATCAATAATCCCCCTCACAATCTTTGCCGTTTTTGCCTTGGGGATTAGGGAGAAAAAGGGACGAAGTTGGGTCAAGAGACTTCTTAGGTCCTCAGCTCTCTTCTCTTGGGTGAGAAGTTCAGAAAGATTAGAGATGGCCTGTTCTTTTATACGCAATGCTTCCGAGGAAGATGAAGGATTTTCAAGTATACGGTAGAGGATAGAAATAGATTCGGATGGATCTTTAGCTTCTAAGGCCTGCACTAATGACTCGGTGTTGGCAGGAAGGAACGACGATTGCATGGTTGAAGACATTGTTCTGCCAAATTTAAAAACAATTAAAAAAAGAAAACAACTCATAAGTAAAAGTAATTAAAAAAATTGCAGGATACAATTGGGCTTTAGTCTACGAAAGCTACCCTAAACTATCCATGAATTTAATAATTACCCTTAAATTTAGAAATTCACCAAAACCCCCTAACTTTAAAATTCATCAACACCCTCCAAAATTTTAAAAGTATAATGTAGTTTACTAAATTATACTCAAACTTTAAAATAGTTTCTGTAAACAATTGTAAAGCTCAAGTTAGTTTTCGTGAACAATGCTTAAGTTTACGTAGTTTTGATAAAAAGCTGTTAAAGAGATTTTGATGAATGATCAAAAGTTAAGGGGGATTTTAAGTGAATTTCTAAAGTTAAGGGTCGCATTATTAAATTCATAGATAGTTTAGGTAAATTAAACCCTACAATTGCGGAAAGATATCAGTCTCAGCCAAACTAGAAAATTCTACCAGGATCATGCTGGCATGGTGACAGTAACATAGAACCAAATGAATTAAACTAAGGCAGGAAAGTAGCTGGGAAAACATTTTATAAAGACAATACTCTCCAGCATAATGATAACTAGAGTGAACGTTTTAGACTTCGAAAATTTATGATATATAAATACAGCATAGAGACTTTGGAGAGCCTGCATCAAATGGAAATGGGATCATTGTTTTATCAACCCCAGAAGGACTTTTCCCTTCAGAAATCTTGATAGAATGGTTTCCCACTCTATCAAGTTAACATACGGTAACTCTATTTGAATAGAAACTCTCAACTTCAGACGAGAAGAATTTAATGTTGGTTTGCCCCCACTCCCCTTTACCACATACACTGTCAGCATTCAATGTGCCTAGTGTATTAAGCAAGACAGTGTTCTAGCTGAAATATCTATCATGATGAATAGCAAATCAAGGACATCGTCGCATGACGATTGCTGCAAAATCATCAGCTAAGTGGAAAGAATAAATATACATGAAAATTAGAATATATAAAACAAGATAAGGGCTACTGATGGAGATCCAACTTGACCATTGTTTTGGACTTGGCTGATATTTTAGCTCTCTAGGTGATTTTCACATGGTGCGCATAATTACAATATTAGCAAAAACTACTCCTAAAAAGTAGCTGATAATACACATGTCCTATTAGCATAAGGGTACTAACACACAATGTTCAAAGGTAGTTTCTACAAGTGTGTTCAGTTATAAACTGATCATGTTACATGGGATATAAGCAGAATTTACCCTTAGTTTTAGGAGTTTTTATTTTATTTTTTGAATTGCACGTGCATTGCATGTGGTTTTGCCTTTAAATAAGGATGTATTGTAACTATTATGATTAATGAATTGGTATTGTTTAATTAGCGAGAAATTCTAACATTCCGAGAAGGAAACCTAATTTCCTTCTAAAATCTATTAATCACGAGAGGAGTTAAGAATGGGTGCGAGATGTGCCCATGCGTGAGGTCTAAATCTATTATTATTATTAGTTTCTATCACTTATCCTCAATTTCTTGTTTTTTGCCATCATCAAACCCTAGATCTAAACCATAGATCTATTTTTGTTATATGTTGCATCAAATTTGGTACCAAAGAGGAGTAGATAATTTCCACTTTTCTAATCCAAAAAATCATCTTTCATTAGATCAAAAAAGTTTCAAAAACTCTAGCTACCAATTTTCTATCCTCAAAACTTTCTTATTTTTTTCCTAAATTTTACAATTTTTTGCAATTTTTCTGAATTATTTTGCAAAAAATAAAAATTTCAATAGAAATTCAAAACCACACTGTTCATCTTCTTCCTCTTCAAACCCCTTATTAGTTCAAACCAGACTCAAACCCAACACTTAGCCCGAACCCAACCCCAATTTCATGACCCAAATCCTAGTCTACGACCACCACTCCCTTTCTCTCCTCCTAAGATTTCTCAATCCGCCTTCGACTAATATAACTAGCAACGTCTCTATCGCCACCTTTCTCGACATGACAATCCTCCCTGGACATCATCTTCCTCAAATATCCACTACAGGAGTCGCCATCATCATCAGATATATAAGCATCGTTGTCCATCCAAACCACGGCTGCCTCAAACTTTTTCCTCCTCCTCACATCCATCATAGTCATTGTTCTCCCTCATCACCGCAACCGTCACAGCAACCCACATGGTCACAGCGGCCTTCATCGTCCACCGATGCCAAACAACCAACACCAGCAACCTCTGACATTCAAAACCACATCACTGCATGATTCTCACTCAGCCCGGCCCCAGCAGATTTCAGCTTAATCGGCTTAATCGAGCCAAATACGAACAATGTCAGCTCAAGTCTAGTCCCAACCTAGCTTTAGAATGAACTAGCCCAAGCTGGCTCAAGTTGACCGAACCGAACCTAAACCATCCAAATTGACTCGAGTCGGCTGCTACAATAACAAGCTGATTGCAACAGTACAGCTTGACGAATTTTGATGTTTTTTCTTAAATTTCGTGCTGCTACCTAACCCACAAGCATTTCAATGATTTTGGGCCATTTTCAAGTGTTTCAATAAAATTTGTGCATGCAAGCTTACGATCCAATTCTCCAATGACTCCTAAAAGCTGAACTAGCACGCATGAGCTAATCTTTTCTCCTGATAACTTCAATCCAATCAAACTCTTCAATATACTAAAATTTTCTACTAGTTTGCTAAGATTTGTCATTATATTATTATCGATTACCAATAATTTCTCTCATTTTTATGGGCTTGCATCATCTAGGATTGTTATTTTATTTTCACAGATAATTGAAACATTTAGGATTTTGTTTCACTTATCATAATAAACAAGCGCATATGGTTTTAGGTCTCGGACCTGCATGTTATCCGTATGACAATTTATTTGTTGCATTCATCTTGATGTTTGCATGTTTCATGACAGGAAGACATTTAGGACAAACATGACCAATAAGAAGATAGTTCACTCCCAATAATAACCTTTTCAAACAATGTAAAGATATAGCCACATTGATTCGTGGCAGTTGAATTGAGGTGTGTTGTTTGGAAGATCATGTACTTGCCCTAAAGACAAAAGGTAAAGAAAGGATGCCTCAAATGACATGAGATAACACGGTACACGATAAGCATAACCATGATCATAAGATATGACAAGGGAGGGGTTAATAAGGAAGATGTGACCTTGGAAGGTGCGAGTATTTTGGTAATGACATCGAGACTAGGTGAGAAGATACTACTCGACGGGTTAAGATGTTTCCTTATTTGACAGGACTTATGACCTAGAGCCGTTTCAGGTTAATTAGTCGATATGGATAATGTCTGTGAGTGGCAAGGAATGTACAATGATCACATGATTAGCATCGCTAGAATTCAACTCCAATGATCAACCAATATCCATTAGACTTCAATAGAGCGATAGAGATTGAATTGACCCTATTCAGACCTGAAATGAGATGAAAACTATATGTTATTAGAAATACATATCCCTACCTATAAAGACCAGCTCATGGATCAGTTAGTCAAATTACGTCAAAACAACATGCTCATGAGCAAATACAAGACTTGCTCATGAGCAAATACAAGACTAGGTTTGACTATCTGTTTAACCAATATGGCTTGCAAGAAACCCCTCGTGTCACCCTTTTCCAGTTTCGTAATAGGTTAAGAGTTAAAAGTTTCAACGTGAGTTGTGATAAGATGTTTATCAAAGCATGGCCACTGTTAAAGCAAGTCAATTAGCCCAAAATCTAGAGTAATAACGCAAGAAATCTTCAAACATGAAGTCTACCTATAAATCCAGGAAGCAGCCTAAACGACTACCACCACCACCAGAGAACACTACCAAAACTGAAAAGATAGCTGCTAAGAAACTTAATAGCAAGGCTAAGATAGGAGAATCCTTATAACAAAAGCCAACATGAGTTTGATGTGTCTGTTGTCATGGCTAAGATAGGAGAATCCTTATAACAAAAGCCAACATGAGTTTGATGTGTCTGTTGTCATGGTACTAACTTATGACCATTTTGGAGAGTCTTGATATTAAGATAGTTGTAAAGTATTTTCCACTTGAAGGCGCTCGTGATGCAAATGAAGACTTAAGGCTATTGTCTGATTGACTATCATTATGTATTTATTTGTTACACAATAATAAGAAAGATTGGAAAAGGCCAAATGTTTTCTTTCCCACATCAAAATTAGAAATATATCCTTTAGGATGATAATTAATGGATGTAGTTGTACAAATTTAATCATTAAATCAGCTATTAAGAAGATGACTTAAAGTTGAACCTCGCCTACAGACATGTCACATGGATTGATAAGAATCCATGTGACATTATCCAACATTGTTAATTATCAAGTTTATGAGTTATCAAGGCATCTGATGTGATGCCCTACACATAGATGTTGATATATCTTGCTAGATAAGCCTTAGTTCTATGATTTTTGATGTTACATATTTTGAGATTTCAATACATTCATTTATGTTTAGGTGAAAGAATACTGTATTGACTCCTAACCAACCGAAGAGTAAGGTTGAAAATCAAATGGATAGGTTGGCAATTAACACAATGCGCACGAAGTAAGTTCATCTTGTATCCCTAGTTTACTAAAGGCATTGATCATTGACCATTGCATTCCATGGTCATCATGCACATCATGTAACCCGCATTCGAGACTTGTAAAATCATTGCTATTAATAATAATAGACACGAGTCTATTGCAAGATCCAATATATATTTGTAAGGATTTATCATTGAGGATTACAGTATGATTAAAGCTTATCCAGAGAAGTTTATGCTAGAACCTATAAGAACGTGTTGCACGCATAATACAACTAATCTTAGCACTACAGAGGCTTGGCCGATGAGACAGAATCAATTATTTCACGCAATTTTAATAAGCATGTCACACATAGTGCTAATTCATCTTTCACCAGCACCATATTGAAGATAAATGTTCAGTTCTACCCGGTTATGCACTTCTATCACCGTTCACCAGGTGGATCTTTACCGCTGGAGAGATTGATAAAAATCCGACTTGACCATTGTTTTGAACTTAGCTTTCATTTTAGCTCTATAGTTTATTTCCACATATTGGGAACATGTTTATTTTTTTAAAGAGTTCTCTTTTTATTTTTGATTTGCATGATGGTGCGCTTAGTTTTACTTTTAAATGAAAATGTACCACAACTATTCTTATTAGTGAGTTGGAATTGTGTAATTTGTAAAATAGTCTAATTTAATTCAAGAGGAATCCTAGATTTCTTCTAATGTCTCTTAGCTCTAGAGAGGATTGTGAGTAGTTGTGAAAGGTGCCAGTATAAGAAGAGGTCTGAATTTTATCAGTATCTTCAATTTATATCCATAATCCCCAATTTCTCCTCCAATTTCTTATTTTTCCCATCATCAAACACTACATATAGGACTCTAGATCTATTTGCATCAAATAATTAATAGAAACTAGCAACCATAAAACAGGCATACATTCTCCATTTCTTTTAGATAGTATATTCATCCACTCTTATAGAAATTTTTTAATAATATTTTTCTTATGTGTTAGATCATGCACATGACATCATAGACTCAAAATGCACGATAATGCACAATGAAATTTTTTATTGTTTAAACTTCAAAACATTAGCAATTGAAGCCCTTAAAAATTCCTTGTGCAGGTTCACGCATTCACAATGTCCCAATCGGTATAAGGTAAGGAGCAAACATGAATGAAGTATAATTTCTTTTGAACCAAATCTATTAAGCACTACGCCATCAGCGCTTTGCCGGTATCAGTCTTCTCAGGCATTTGATGACTGGTGTCACTGATTAGCTTTGACCAGAATGTTGACTCACTTAAAATTTATCATTAACAAAATTTTATTACGTGTTAAAATCAATAGTCATTGAGAAAACGGCAACTCGGAATAAATAATTTAAAACTCAAGATTGTTAGGAGATCATCTGTTATAACAATAGTCTCGACATACATTCAAAGTCAGAACTCCACGCAATACCTTAAAGTTTTTAGATCAGAGTGTATCTAAACCTAAAGTATGCCCTTACTGGTTTAACTCATCGTGGACCCCCAAACTGATGTTGACATGGTATTAGAGCCATCTTTGATTTCTTCCGAAAACAGAAAGAGGCATGTTACTGTTGCGTGCGTACCGTAGGAGTCACTCCACTACCACTATAGTAATTAGATAGCTACTGGATTCCAGAGGAGGATCCGATTGTGATAAGAAAATTAGATTCCAGAGGAGAATCCAGGGATTCCAAAGGAGAATTTGATTGTCATACGAAAGTTCTTTGTTCTCTTTACAACCTCAAGGCGAATCCACCTTTAGTTTGAAAGGGTATGTTAAAAGATCACATCCGAAATTCTCGGACATATTTGAAACTTGGGCCTCTACATAATAGTTTAAATTTTTAGGTTAGTATCTCAGACTACATTATGTCCTTACTAAGTTGACTCGTCGTAGAACCCCCAAACTAGTTTTAAGTTTTTAACAAAAACGTTACTCAAATGTTGCAGTCCAGCCCCACAAATACATCGCAAACAAAAGACTCTTTTTTATGATAATATAAAAATTTGTTAATGACAAGGGCAGACAACAGAACCACCACTTAGCGCCTACCTGCCTAAGCAGTGCCTCACAATGGGAGTGGGAAAATAAATAGATTACATACATTCAGGCACGTGTGTGTGCACTAATGTATACATGTATATGTGTCATTATACATGTGTATACATAAATACATATATATACACAACTACACATCTATTAAACAAATGAGGACCTTTTTTGAATTACATGTGTGTGTGTGTGTGTGTGTGTGTGTGTGTGTGTGTGTGTGTGTGTGTGTGTGTGTGTGTACTCAGATACATATGTGCGTATACAGATATATATGTGATAGATAAATAAATATATATTAATGCATATAGGTGTACACATTCTATACTCGTATATGTAAATAGATACATATTAATGTATGCTTTTCATTATGTGTGTGTGCGCATGCACACATGCATGTGTAGAGAGAGATGGCAATCAATTACAATTCCTCGTTGATCCTAGCCAGAAATGGCAATCAGCTACAATTTTTCCTTGGCCCTGACCAAAAAATCCACTATCCACAATTTTTTGATGATCGGTATTGTTTATGTTGATCTACACGTCCTGAAAGGCTAAAACATGGATACAACAAAAAATTTTACAGTTCCCATATTTCAATATACAATCGTCGCAAATTTAACAATTTCAAAGTAATATAACTTTTTCCTACCTCCACTATATTATCAAGCAAAAAATTTGGGGTTCATTAGATCTTTAATGGATTTGGGATTAAGAATATCAACATCATAATTAATGGTGCTGATCATTCACAGAATCAAGTGGAATTTGTTGGTCAGGCATAGAAAACATTCCTCCTAGGGTAGTTGAGTTGTATTTCTCATGCACACACAAAATAGTGAAATACAACGTAACACACATATATACTGAAATTTGAGAAGATAAATAATCCATAACCCTTCTCGCTCATCGTGGTGTCGATGCCATGTTTTGCAGCCGTCAGCGGCCTCCTGGCATTAACGACTTCAGACCCAACCTGCTACATATCGTACTCTCTCTCTTGCACAAAGAGGGTGTGACGGCAAGGAATGCCTACAGGAGGCAGACAGCACACAGAAAATGTGGCTGCGATGCCACAAGCGACACAAAAGGATTCTCTCTCTCTATATCTTCCTCATGCACGGGTTGCGCCTCCTGATGATGAGGCTTAACCCATTGTCAGGCAGGCAGCCGCCATTTAAACAATGGAGAATGGATAATAACAAAGAAATGCTTCGACATAAACATTTACACAAAGAAATTATATATTTATATTCACCTTGCTTTTTGATTGAAGCCAAATTTAGTGTTTTATACAAAAGCATTTCAGTATCACATCCCCAACACCCCGAGGAAAAAAATTCCAACAAGTTTGTCTTGGAAACCTCACATGGATTATGAGCACATTTTTACCTATATTTCTCTTCCTTGCACATCACCAAGCCATCCCAACAAGTTTCCATTACTGCCTTGTTCTTCATTGCAGCTGTCTCAACAATTCATATCATTTTATTTCTTTTTGTTCTTCATTGCAGCTGTCTCAACAATTCATATCATTTTATTATCTTCAGGTAAACGTCCTCACACCTAACTTTGGCCTTCCTATTTGATTTGGAACAGGCCCTACGAATGGTTCAGGATTATTTGAGATAGATGCCCTTTATGTAGATGAAAGAATGGATCTCTATGGCAAAGAATAAGAATTATCATGTTGATTGCAAGCTTTAATTGAGAAGAAGGGTTCCAACAATAAAATGAGACACAAATAACATGTATTGTTCCCTGCAAAAGTTACCATGGAAACAAAGGGAGTGAATAACATGCTTCTCATTTTGCAGCAACTAATGCTTGTTCTTTCTACAAATAATCATCATCTTGCACTTCAACAACCTGATGTAATCTAGGTTACTGGATTGCTTGGGTATAGTCAATTAGATTTATAATCTTTAATAAGAAAACAGCAAGCATTATTCCCTAAAATCTGTAAGACTTGACTCAATATGATCCAGAGGGAAAAGATATAGAAAAGATACCAGCTCACAAGAATGGATGGTCAGGAGTGGGAAATAATCCGGACAAATCATCACTAAACAACTATTATCTGAGAGCCGCTTCATAAAAATCAAGTTTCACTTCTTTAGGCTAAACAATACTTTTTAAAAAACCTGAAAATCATAGCAACGGTGTGATTGTTGACATGATAATGGGTCTATTACTGTAATGATATTTAGGTCTTTGATAAGATCTCGCGCAGTGGCAAAATCTATAATTTTGGAGGCTCAGTGGTACTTTCGTAATTTTGGGGTTAAGATGCACTTTTGTATTTTTGATGAAAATCTTATTATTATATATGTGGCTTAGAGAGATTAGGGTTTATGCTGAAATATTGTGAGAAACTTGTGAGATGTTGATTTATTTCCTCTTTTGTGGAGAGTGACCATCCTCTCGAATTGGTGGCTTGGGAGAGCGGTTCACCTCTCAAACGTGGCCAACTATCTTTATTTTCTTCTTATTTCGAATAAAAATCAAATTTTTATTATTCAAACCCTAGATATTCCTATCAGTTTGGTATTAGAGCAGTTCAATCTTGATGACGTCGAGAAAAGTTGATGCCTTAGATGAGAAATGAGGGAGCGAAGTAAAAAAAACCCTAAAGGAGCAACATCAAGCGATGAAAGATGTATCGTTTCTCGACTACAATTCTCCAAGAAATCAATGCTAAAGGTGGCGTTTCAAGCCCTAATGAAGATAGCGTCAATGGAGAAAAGTATCGTCTCTCGACTACAATTCTCCAAGAAATCAATGCTAAAGATGGCGTTTCAAGCCCTAATGAAGAAAGGAGATCCGGTGAAAACAGATTTGGAAGGCAAATGAGACTGTGATGAAGATCTATAGCGAAAGATGTGAGTTTCAACCAAAGGAAAGGAAAAAAGTTGGGGAATTCGTCTAAGGACTTCCCTCGGATGCGGATCAGGACTCTGTGGAGGAGACGAACGATCAAGGGTGGCGACGTACCTTTCCACCCTCACCAGAGGCTCGACGGCCCTTAGGTAGCCCTGCCTAGGGCTGGCGGGACCCAACAGGGAGGTCAAGGGGTGCCACTAGTGGCCTGCCAGGGATCGCCGAGCCCCTATAGGGCCGCGGGGGGCTTGCAGCTCCTTGGCGGCCCACCAGGACTTGCCACGCCCCTGTAGTTCCACGGAGGCCTTGCAGTCCCCTGGCGGCCTGCCATGAGCCCTCCAGGGGCCCACCAGGGGGCCTCGCGGCTCCATAACGGCCCTTTGAGACTCTGGCAACAACTTGGAGCCCCTCACGGGGCCTGATGATGACCCGAAAAACCTCCAGTGACCCCCACGGCTCCTGGTTTACTGCAGAGAGACGATGACAACCACTTTCTGCATATGATGAGTTTTGAGATGACTAGGACGACGACCCGGTTGTTGAGGATGATAGAGACTCAGTTTAGGACGATGATGACTGTAGTGGTGATGATGACAGAGACGGCTCCCCATTGAGGGTTTATGTGTGACACAAGGATATAGGACGGGGCAATTATCATCCACACTACTATAAGCAGGCTGGAGGACGAGCAGATCAGAAGAGTCTTGGGATTGATGACAATGTTAGGAAGTTGAAGATGTTTGAGGGAGATGATCCTTATGGCGGGATTTACCATGCTGAGGGATTTTTTGCAGTGACCCGCATGTGAAGTTGGAGACGTCTGGCATATGCTTTGAAGGAAAGACGCTCTCTTGATTTTAGTGAGTATCCGCTCATAGAAGAAGCTCAAGGAATGCTTGAAAGACAGGTTTAGGGAAACAAAAGGAGGGAACTTACAAGAGCAAATGTTGACACTCAGTCAGAATGGGACCGTCAAGGAGTATAGGGAGAAAAATTTGAGGCGCTCTCAGGCCTGGTGAAGGGGATACCGGAGAAGACCTTGGAGGAGAGCTTCGTGAAGGGGCTCAAGGCGAACATTCACGATGAGATCTGCATACAGAGGCCTAGGAATTTGATGGAGGATCAGCTTACAGAGGAGCAATGGGTCAAAGAGGAGCAATGGGCCAAAGAAGCCTGGAGCTAATCCATTTTTCGTAGCCAGGTAACGATGGATGGACAGAAGGCACCGTCAAGGGAGAAGTTCAGCAAGGAGAAGAACAGCGCGCCACTAACGAATGGACACTCAAAGATGACAAAGGCTGATGTGCAAGACAAATGGGCTAAGGAATTGTTCTTCCACTTGAGATGAGAAATTCATCTCAGTGCATCAGTGTCATGACCGCACACTCCAATTGTTGATGATGGACTAGAATGATGAGATTGAGGAGGAGCCAGGAGGAGACGAGCATCCCTACATCCCTACTTAGCATGCACATGGTTTTCATGACACCACCTTGAGCACAAGGTGGTTTTTCAGAAGCAAAGTAATGATGAGATCTCAAACAACGGCAAAATCTGTAATTTTGGGCTCAATGGCATTTTAATAATTTCAGGGTTCAGAGGCATTTTCGTATTTTTGCTGAAAATCTGATTATATATGGGGCTAAGAGAGATTAGTGATTATACTGAAATATTGTGAGGAACTTATGTGAGGTTGATTTGATCCCTATTTTGTGGAGAGTGCAGCCATCCTCTCAAATTGGTGGGCTTGAAAGAGCGGTCCACCTCTCGAACATGGGCAACTATATTTTTCTTCTTCTAATTTCCAATAAAAACAGATTTTTATTCTTCAAACCCTATAGAATCCTCAGTCTTTCCTTATTTTCTCCCAAAAAATTATCTTCAATTACATATAAACAATTATTCTCGATACCAATAGATTTACAGTATTCGATGGGCAAAGATGAATGGTGGTAGCATCATAATGATAATAGTGGATGCGAGGGGCCAAGAATCATTAGCATAACGTTGGAATGGATTTCCTAGAATGATTAGAATAAATTTTCACAGCTTAACATATTATGACTTGAATATAGATTTGCATGAAACTTATGCTTGTACTAAAATCACCATGAATTTCGAACTGGCTGTGACCGTGATAAAAAATCAATCAAATTTTAAATTCTTGAAGTTTGCATCTACGAGTCAACTATTGCTTTTACATTATGATGTTTTGCATGGAACAACTTGTGCCTATGTTAATAAATTAAAATTCTGAAAACATGTTCAGCTACAAATTAATTAAAATTTTAAATAATATGAATAACTTTAAAATTGTCAGTACAATTACTGATAGCCTAGGTAGCACAGACACTTCAACAATGAAGTCATCTCATGTCTAACACTATACTTCTACTGTATGCATACTTTTTACAACTTTCTCTAGTGTCTTCATGCCATATCGTGTCATCCCCGTGTTGGCTAGCACGTGTCTATGGGTATCAATGGTTGGCGAATGATATGATAATTTAAGGAAACACACAAGAATTTGTATATGGCATTTGAAAATGAAGAATTAATAAAGTAGAATTAATTTTTAGAAAATTAACAAAATTGATCAGATTAACGCATCATGGAAAAGTCACATAGATACTGTTCAACATTCCCAAAAACAAGCAATAGAAAATTGGTTTTTTAATTTTTAAAAGAATGAAATCTATTCCATAACATGCCAACCTCAAATGTGGCTTGGTTAGCCGGTTGAAGAAAAGGGTGAGTTTAGAAGATTCAATTGTTACATTCTTGGGTCCAAAGTCTAGGATTTCAGTTTATCAGGTTAAAGTAGAATTAGAATATTACATTGGTGGTTGTCATAGTGAGAGATTGACGAGATAGATTGGGATCTAATATATGAAGCATAGACATAGACACAGTATGACACGACACGGATATGGGATCACGGCGTTAAAAAGTAAGACATGCCGACATGGTTATGTACATGGATAACTATTTATATATAATACACATCAAAACTTATCGTGATTAGATGTGTTTTATTAAAAATCAAACAAAATTCAGTATAAAGTGCAATGACAAGAATGCATATGTTTTAATCAAATAGCAGAAACAATTAACAAATAAAAAGACCTAAAATAATATAATCGATACCTAATCTACGTATAATGGTGTTCAAGCTTTGTTAATATAATACCCGCTTAAACTAAGATCATGTTTATGTCTTTTTTCAACAGACAAACGTCTTACACAACTTTTTAAATTTTTAAAATTGGGCATGGCTTCGAATTGTACAATATGTGTTGGCCAAGTGTCGTGTAAGTGGCGGATATGAACATGATACCGATTTTGAAGTGTTCATGCTTCATAAGATAGAAGTAACAATAATGACTACATTTTTAATTATACAGTTGGTGTATTATGTGAAAGAAGGGTTTTGGGTTTTCAGATTGATGCTAGGTGAGATAAAATAGGACAATTAATTGTTCTATTTTATCTAAAAATCTAGTGTTACAGGGCATGCATTGGTGGTTTTAACTCCAATTACACGCCAAACGAGAAAGGACTAAAATAGGATGCGGTTGAGGTCGGAGAAGTGGAGGATGCTTGGATATCACAACTAGATGAGAGTTAAGAAGATGCAACTGATGATATCATTGGAAATTTGGAATCAAGAAAATAAGAATGAGATCAGAATCAAAAAATAAATAAAAAGAAGTTTCGGTCTTCCACCATTGCTTGAGCATAAAAATGGATAGTCTTATGTTTTGATTAGAAATCAGGGAAATGGAGGATTTTTAATAGTTGAGTTTAGGAGCCAGTAGGTATTATCTCAAAAAACAGGTTATAAAGGAAGTATGTTCTTGGAATTATAGCCTAAGAGAAATCCCAAAAGCCAAACAACCCATTAAAAGAGCTGCAACTGCTAGCCCAAAAGGTTTCACAATCTAGTTTTGAATCACAAACTTGATCTAGTTAATTGAACTTGTGAAAATGTGTGTACACTAGGAAAATTTTGTGGGACAATTAAGATAACCAATATGTTATTGAAAAACTCACGAGATCCATCATCAACCAAGAGATTCAAGCCAGAATCTCGAACCACATTTATGTGATGAAAGCTAAAGGTCAGCAAGAGAAGTCTCAGATTTAGAAGCGCACAATTTCATACATTATACGCGGTAAATAATTTGCATAATCCTTTACTAAAAGAATAAATTTGCATGGTGCCTTATGAGTAGGATTGGGGGTTGAAGCTTTCAAATAAGATCACCTGTGCTATCGAAAGCCCTTAGCTCCCTATTGAAACACTTCTCGAAAGGCCCCAAAACCATGTGCAGCATCAGTATCATTCTGCTTCATAAATCCAAAAGCCTAAAAGGCTAAACCTCTTATTATAGTGCTAAACATTGTCCTCAATCATGGATGTCTTGTGCAGACAGCTGAGGTTTACCACAGGCTAATACCAAATTCTGTGGTTGTTTATTCTACTCGAGACATTTACATATGCCTACGGTCGTCTAGCTGAATTTCCATTTACTTTTGAACAAAGATTGTGGCCTAGTCTTGAACCTTGAGATCCCATAAGACCATAACCAAACCCCAAACCATGACAGATATCTAGATCTCAGTGGTAAATATCTTGTTGTTGGTGTGACTTCAATATGATATTCTACAATGGCTCTCTTTCTCCCCATCTTAATGCCCCCAAACTAGGTTACACAGTTCTGCATTGACAAGAGCTTCTGATCGTTAATTCTTGATAGGGAAATGTATCTTTTGTTTTGTTTCCTGTATTTAAAAAAATTTATAAGAATATCTATGAGAACGTTATATGCCCAAGCTAGATCAAATTTTCCTTGACTAAAAGGTCTCTTAGTACCCCAAAAAAACTCTGCATGCTAGGCTAGATTGAATATTCAACTTAAAACTCTCCTTCAAGTCATGAAAAGTAGAAACCGGAAACTCCATAGTATACTTCTAAGTGCAAGTCTGGATAAACCCAATCAAAAGGATTCGAATCCAAGATCCATTGCTCCTATCAATCAGGGGCGAACCAAATGACTGTCCCGTTTGCATGTCAATTTTCTAAGTAAAATTATATATATATTATAATCCAAAAAGTAGTCAATCATTTGGATTAGGAAAATCAGCCTTCTAATCCAAAGAATTTAATTCAGTTGCAAAGCAATTTTTAGGACAACATTTTATGATTTAGGGCATGTTTGGTCAGACCTAGTCTAAATAACATTTTCCCAATGGATTGGAAAAAATACAAATGCTTGTCTTGTTCATCTTTCTTTTTTGAATACAAATCCTAAGGATTATAATCCAAAAGTTAGCACAATCCTTTGGATTTGAACTCTTTTTTTATCCAAAGGATCAACTACTTTTTGACTAATTATTAATGATTTCCAATAGCGATTATGACATGCAAACAAACTCTTTGAATTTCACACCAAAGAATTGTACACCAAGAAATATATATGCAATCCAATAACAAAGATGAAACCCAACATATGATCATCCCAACAATCAAAAATAGTGCATATAATGGAGTTAATTTCGTATCCACTTTTGGATTATGATCCAAAAGATTTCTACACCTTGAAAAGCATGCATGATCCAATGGGTTTTCTTTCCAACAATCACAAACACGCTCAAAATTAATTTTTCCTTTATGACTTTCATCCAAAAAAGGTAAATTCAGACACTAAAAGAACCTATGTGTCTTGGAACCAGGGTAGCATTTTGTCCTGTCTGTCTTGATTTTGTCAGTTTCATCCTAGTTAATTTCATGCCATAACCAATATATAGTTTCGATTTTGCTAAGATTCAAAATAAAATATCGTTGGCATCGGCCAAAATTGGTCAGCATCTAGCCCTCCTTAAATTTAAACATGCTAAAACTTACTTAAACTTAAAAAATAAATAGAGAACGAATATATTTTTACAGTTCTTAGTTATTAATAATATCGTCTACCGCTGATTTCTATTGTTGAATCAAATAGATAAATCTTACTATATCGTAATTTGACGTATTTTTCACGTAACATTATAAATTTGATTATAATCTCAACTTAACTTTAAATTGACAGCTTTCAAAATAATTTAGATTAATATTTTTGTTAACTCAATGAGCACTAGAAGTTAAGTTCGTTAAATTGATATACATTTAGAATACATATTTATATCATATACTTCTTAGGCACTGCATATGCAAACTTGAGATGCTGGCATACGAAATAGTTAAGACACTAAGACTATATTTTTACACTAGAACAAAGCTGAAACTCCAAACAAAACGATCAAACAAACAAAACTGATAAAATCTTTAATCTAAAAAGGGTTTGAAACGATACCTAAATCAAAACCTTGCGTCAGTATACGGTATCACTAAAAGATGCTTTTTGAATCACAAAATACATTGGGCCCCACATCTTTATACATATCAATTTTTTTGACTTGGAAATCCCCTCCAATAAATACATGTTAAGAAATATAATATAAACCCCTTACATTCTAAACCAGGAAATAATTTCATACACCTTCTAATACCTCCACATGCAATATTATATGTAAATTGGATCATTATGCACCTAAACTGACCGATCTACATAGAAACTCCTTTGCATGTTGGGCAAGTCCTATCGAACAATTTTTCTAATATGTAGTCCTCTCCTTTTTTGAAATTTGATTAACCTTAATGTCCTTTCTGTATCCACATCAAAGTGCTTCTCTAATCAGATGATCCCATAGATGTGTGTATCCATTTCTTAAAGTCCTTTTGTATCAAAGAAATTCTAGTCTTCTTCATGAAGAGCACACTTTAAAGACATCTGCCAAAAAATAATTCATCTGGTATTCTGAAATACATGCAACAAGTTCCAAAGTTCTCCTTGATTATAAATACTCGACAAATTGGAAGTAGCAAAATAATTCTTGATTTACATCTTTTTATCCAATAATTCTTGATTTACATCTTTTTATCCACCATAAGGTCAGAATTTTTCATTACCAAGTTGAATAGAATGGAGATTTTTTCTCACAATTACAATCCCAAGTTCATAACATTTCCAACATATAGTTAGGTTTTCATCACACCGAGCTCACACAATCTAGACTTTATCTTAAACAATAGTGTCATTTTCCAAAATTGGGGCTATTTTCAGCTGCCTGAGTGTAATAAGGAAAATTAAAGCCAGAACGTTAACTTTTTATCATTTTTTCAAATTGTTTTTCTTTTTTTGGAACTCATAAATCATAAACTTATATGAACAAATACAATCTCAAGATTAAGAACTTATGATTATAGTTACAAAGTTTGATGAGTTCCACTGATGCCCAACTTGACAATTTGATACATCATACTAAAAACATTCACATGTGATACGACGCTCCCAAGATGGGCCAAGACCGAACGGCCCAAGCCCGTGTCGCGAATCTACGGGCCTGGGAAGAACGAGGCCCCCACGAAGACTCGGAGTCAGGCCGGCCTCGGGCCGACACGAATATAGCCGCTGACCCATGCCAGCGGAAGTTAACCGCAACCCTTGAATCGCGCTCCCCTAATCATCATTAAAGAGACCCATTACTCACACCTTCATGACCCATGAAAGCACCATCAAAGTGGCGGATCATCGGAGCAAAATGGAGGACGTTGAGGGGACGTGGCCGGGGAAGATTCCTATAAAGCAACTCGAAGGACAACGTGTAAAGAGACCACTTTCTGGATACCAAACTCCGAGGTATTCTTCTTGAACAACCTTATCTCCCACCTTATAATTCTCCTCCACTGCTCGGCCCGAGGACCCGCGTATCGGCCTCTCCGTGAGCCATACCGATACCGCCGAGCATCCTTCACATCCGTTCTGACTTAGACATCGAAGTGGACTTGGTTGGAACCAACGTCCGACCCCCCTGACGAGCTTTCTCGTCTGTTCAGGTCAAGGAGATCCAACCGCGCCGAAGCTACCCTTCGACGCCCAATCAGCCCAGAGCCAAACACGTTCGCCCCCAAGCCAGTTCACCTCCACCCGTACGTAGGCCGTCGCTTGGCCGAGGACTCCCTTCGGCACGCCAGCGCTTGGACCCGCATGCACTTCGCCAAGCCGAACGAGCTGCATCCCGCTCCCAGAGGCCGCCCGCATCCCACGTGATCGTGTTGACCTCCGACCCTCCAGTCAACCAACCTGTGGTGAGAAAACACCCCAAAACATCCGGTGCCGTCTGGGAACTTCAACAACGCCCACGTCAAAACAACCAGAACACCAATATGGAATCAACTTGCAATGGCATAGAACGCATGCCCCACATCCAGGAGGAGGGCGACTACGTCCGGCCCGAAAACGGGCACAACCACACCCCGAGGGCACCAACAACTCACGCTCGGTGACCCAAAAACAACTCCGTCTCTTCGCCTAAGAGACTAATGCCCACTTCCAAACGCTGGCAGCAGTCATCCAACAACTCGTGGGCCATCCACGCCTACTGGAGGGAGGCTCGGCGGCCATCCCCGACCGTCAGGAGCTCAGTCCCCCGGTACGCTTAGACGTGGTCGCCAACCACGACGATGAAGGCGCCAACCCGGAGCGACGGCTCACCATGCCAAACTTTGTCCCGGTGCGGTCCATCACCCCTACATCACTCCAGGATGAGGCGGATGCAAGGGCAGAATGGACCAGGGACGAGTCAACCACGGCCTCATCCAGGCGACCTCGCTCAATGCGTCGACATTCACCCAGCCATCTAATCGCCGAGAATCGAAGGGGTCGAAGCGGAAGCCCCGTCAGAGGAGGCGTATGGATTGGGAAGACCGCCCCGGAAGGAGGAGCACTCGACGACCGACGCATATCCCCAGTCGAGGTGGCCGTCGAGCGGACTCCCCCCGAACCCCGCCAACCTGCCGGGGAAACCCGGCCCTCGCGTCAAGGCGCCAACAGGTCAAAGAGACCTGGGAGGCCCCAGGGACGACTGTTGCCCGTTAGCAAGGAGCATCACCAACGCACGGGTACCGTCCAAGCTCAATGTGCCGATCTTAGAGAAATACGACGGCACATGAGATCCAGAAGATCATGTGATGGACTACGAGGGAGTCATAGCGTTCCAGGGAGCCGACGATGCCCTGCTTTGTCGTGGCTTCTATTCCACCCTCCGGAAACCTGCCAGAAATTGGTACAGCAGCCTCCCCAACCGATCCATCAGCAACTTCCAAGACCTCACCCAAAAATTTTGCAAGTAATTTATGGTCGGCCGACAAATAAAGCCGGACTCAGAACTTCTGTTCAATGTGATACAGAGGCCGGTTGAAACCCTAAGGAGCTACATGCGACGCTTCAACGCCGAGAGGCTAAATGTAGAGAGCTGCCCCAAGATGGTCGTGAAAACGGCCCTGAAGAAAGGGCTTCGACACATGGGCTTAAAGAAGTCACTACACAACGAACCCGCAAAAGACCTCACTGATGTAATAGCCTGGGCAGAGCGTTACATGCTGACGGAAGAGGCTTTACCAGCGGAGGAAAGAAGTCTCCCCACGGAAACCAAACGGAGCTCCAAACGGGACGAAAGCAAGCGTCGCGAGCCGGAAGACCACAAGCGGGAGAAGAAGGCAAAGGAAAAACAGCACAGGGAGGAAGCGCGGCCCCCAAGCAGAACGCGACTCAGGACGCCGTCCTGACGCAGGCTCAGAAGGAGGGCCGCATCGGCAAGCCACCCCGAAGATGAAGAGTGGCCGAAGGAACGAAGAAAAGTATTGCAGGTACCATAATGACAATGGTCACGACACTGACGAATGCTGGCACTTAAAGAAAGACATCGACCAGCTGATCAGTCGCGGTCACCTGAAGAACTTTGTTGACACCCCAAAGGCAGCCTCTGAGAGGAGACGTCCAAGCATATGGACAAAGGAAAGAAGGTGAATGTCGTCCAGACCGCTCTGTGCATCATCAAGTGAGGAGACGGGACAATCAGATGCACCTCCTACCCACAGGCGAGACTAGCTCGCCACTATCTTCCCTGTTTTTTCCTTTCGAATGTCTTCCCAGTTCCGAAAACGAAATGCAAGTTCACACAAGAGCAACATGTTTTTTCCGTTCCACCACACTAAACCCCAAGACTGGCCGTAAGACTGAGGGCAACTCTCCAAGCAGGCCGATCATTCCGGTCGACCGTAAGGCTGTGGGCAACTCTCCCAGCAGGTCGATCATCCCGGTCGGCCGTAAGGCTGGGGACAACTCCCTCAGCAGGTCGATCCTCCGATCGATCGTAAGGCTAGGGGTAACTCCTCCAACAGGCCGATCATCCCGATCGATCGTAAGGTTGGAGACAACTCCCCCAGCAGGCCGATACGACCGTAAGGCTGGGGGCAACTCCCCCAGCAGCTCGATCATTCTGGTTGGCCGTAAGGCCGAAGGCAACTCCCCCAGCACGCCGATCATCACGATTGGACGTAAGGCCGGGGACAACTCCCCCAGCAGACCGATCCTCCGATCGACCTAGAGACTGAGGGCAACTCCCACAGCAGGTCGATCCTCCAATCGACCTTAAGGCAGGGGACAGCCCCCAGCGAGCTCAATCGACCGCGGGTCTAGGGACAACCCCCCCCCCCCACAGTTCAATGACCCCGTCGAAAAAAACCTCCCGCAGCTCAAACCAAGCGAACTACCTCGACATGAACAACGGGAGGGGGCAAGATTAAGTCAAAGACACAAGAAAACAACTTGACGAAAGCATAGCGACGCTAAACTCTTGCATTCAAAAAGTTCTTTTTTACATATAAGGAGGGGGACAAAAGGCATACACTGCCTACAGCACTGGGGCCCGGGAAGAGGCATCCCCAGGTGACTCGCCTTGCCCCGATCGAGCGGGCTCCTCGGGACTAGTGGGAGGTCGAGGAAGCTTCTGTCGGACCCGTTTCTCGAACCTCAAGAACCCCTCCCGAAAGGCCCCGATGATCCTCGGGGCCAGGATATCCTCATACGCCTGGAACGCCCCCGAAGGGATTCGGCGATCCTCGACGCAGAACGTCCTCGTAAGCCCTCTCGACCTCCTTGACAAGTCGAGCAGGGTCCACCTACCGCAGGGCGCCCAGGTCGGCCCAGAGCCCATTCCTCTCCCGGCGGAACGCCTCCTCCGTCCCCTTAGCGGACCTCTTGACGGCCGACTGAGCCTCCCTCAAGCTCCTCACCTCCGAGGTGAGCTCGTCGATCTGACGTCGCGAACGACGAACCTCTTAACGAGCATCTTCAGCTGCCTGCTCGGCCGCCTCGGCCTTCAGGCGTTCCTGCACCAGGGCTGCCTCGAGACCGTCCACCCGCTCCGAGCGACGATGTGCATTTACGGCCATCATGGAAGCCTTCGGGACGGAAGGGATAAGTGATGACCGCAACAAAACAGATGTAGAGGCAAGAAAGGGACCGACCTGCTGGATCCGCCACACCAGGGAGTCCGCCAGACCCTTGGAGCGGACCCCCTTTAACAAAGAGCGGTCTCTCGAGAGGACGGAGCTCTGTGCCAACTGGACGGCCACATCACGATCGGTGAAAACCGATCCTCCGGACGGGACCTCCGGGCAAGCCCCAAGCGCAGACGGGACGTCCCGCGCACCAACTGGGGACCGTTCGGCTCGACGGGTAGGGGAGGTCACCTCCACCACCTGGGGGATCGCCCCAGAGACGATCGACAAGTCAAGTGCCAACGAGAGTCCGCTCTCCCCCTTCCTCTTCTTCTCTTTGGGCCTTCCAGACTTCGAATGGGGGCGTTTCTTTGCTCCCCTAGCTCCCGACCGGTGCTCGAGAGCCCTGCCTGGCGCCCTCTGCGGGCCCCTCACCACAGGCGAAACCGGGGTTGGCGCCGGTCAAGTCCCCGTCACGGAGGGATCGACAACGACCTGCGACGGTGGCGGGGGAACGTCCGCCGGCTCCAGCGTCCCAATCACGGGGTCGGCCACGCGAATCTCTTCTTCCACCGTGCGCCGAGGCGCGTGACCAGAAGGATTTTCACACCCTCCAAGGGCTCCCGACGAATGAGTTCGCGCACATCGCGGCTGAGCTCTCGACATGTCATCTCTGCAGAAGGAAGGAAGATCAGGATAAGCAAAGGAGAAGGGCAGACGAAAAAAGTGTCTACCAAGGGAACACATGACATTCTTGAGGAGAAGATCGTCTAGCAAGGACCAGACCGACCTCTCCACCAGCGGCAACACCGACAAAAGCCTGACTGCGGTCTGATCGGCCTCGGAAAGGGATAGTGTCAAGTCATACCAACACAAGCTCCCCCAACCGGTCAGAATCACAGCGTCTTCCGGAAAGGTGACAAAACGTAGTTTTTACTCCAGTCGCCAACCCAACGGGGCAGACCTAGCAAACACTCCCTTCCCGCCCGGGTGCGGATATGCTGCCATGACCCCTGGCCAACCAATTGGACCCTGAAATAGTAGAAGAAGATAGGTAGGATCGGCTCCAACCCATGTGCATTACAGATCATGATGAATCCCACCAAGGCCGTGATCGAATATGGGGTCAGCTGACATGTGCTACCCCCAAGAACTCTAGAACCTGGATAATGAAGGGGTGGAGAGGAAAGCAGAGACCCACACGGAACATATAGACGTACACGCTGACCTCGCGACTCCCTGAAAAGCAGATCCTTTCATCGGCAAAGGGAAACTGAACATCATACGGGAGACAGAGGTATCTCGCCCTAATCTCCTCGGCAGTGGAATAGGAGACGGTGGATGCCGATCGAAGGATCACCGGAGGAACATCGAACTCCTCCGTCGAAAGGGCATCATCCCAACAGGTCGTGTCCTCAAATAGCAGACATTTCCCCTTATCGAGGAGCGGCCGAGGCTCGGAAGGACTATCAGACCCAGAAGAGGGGGTTCCTATCCTCAACGTCGCCATTAAACAAACCAAATAACAGAAACGAAAGAAGAAGATTACCTTGAAAGGATTTGAAGAGGGAGACGAAGAAGAATTCATTAACAATCGGAGGAGCGAATTGAATTAGGAAGCGTAAAAGAAAAATCTGAAAGAACGGAGATTTTATATGAGAGACAATTTCGAATCCAGGCCGTTCAAGGAAAGACGCGTGGCGACATCCTGCAGCAGACGGTACTTCGAATTCCGCTCCCAGGGGCGGGAGAAGTCCAACCAGGCAACGTTATGATGGCCATCATTCAATACCACTGCCTCGACTGACGCTCCCGTCAACTCCACACGGATCACATCCCTCGGACCGAACTGTCAGAATCCGAACGGCCCGAGCAATAGGAGCAATTGATACGACCCTCCCAAGATGGGCCAAGACCAAACGGTCCAAGCCCGTATCGCGAACCTACGAGCATGGAAAGAACGAGGCCCCCACAAAGACTCGGAGTCAGGTCGGCATCGGGCCGACACGAATATAGACGCTGACCCACGCCAGCGGGAGTTAACCGCTCCCCTTAAATCGCGCCCCCTTAATCACCATTAAAGAGCCTCATTACGCCCACCTTCATGACCCATGAAGACACCATCAAAGTGACGGATCATCGAGGCGAAATAGAGGGGACATTGGAGGACGTGGCCGGGGAAGATTCCTATAAAGCAACTTGAAGGACAACGTGGAAAGAGACCACTTTCTGGATACCAAACTCCGAGGTATTCTTTTTGAATGACCTTATCTCTCACCTTATAATTCTCTTCCACAGCTCGGCCCGGGAACCCGCGTATAGGCCTCTCCGTGAGCCATACCAATCCCGCCGAGCATCCTTCACATCCGTTCTGACTTAGGCATCGGAGGGGACTTGGTCGGAACCAAGATCTGACCCCCCTGATGAGCTTTCTCGTCTGTTCAGGTCAAGGAGATCCAGCAGTACCGAAGCTACCCTTCGGCGCCCAATCAGCCAGGAGCCGAACACGCTCGCCCCCAAGCCCGTTCACCTCCACCCGTACGGAGGCAGTCGCTTGGCCGATGACTCCCTTCGGCATGCCGGCGCTCAGACCTGCATGCTCTTCGCCAAGCCGAACGAGCTGCATCCCGCTCTCGGAGGCCGCCCGCATCCCACGTGATCGTGTTGACCTCCAGCCCTCCAGTCAACCAACCTGTGATGAGAAAACACCCCGAAACAACATGCAAACAAGTATGTGTGCAAGTGGGGCAAAAACCAATCCGACCACCACCGTGAATGGGCTGCTTAACCAAAACGATAAGAAAAATTCCTCTCCCTCAAGGATTTTAATCCAGAAAGACTCCCAACAAATTGACAGCAGTAAGCATTAAGTCGACAGCAGTAAGCATATCCCAACAAACTCCTCAGTTTATGTTTATGAACTGTAATGGTTCGGTTTATAGAACAATTTCACAGCAGTAAGCATAAAGTCGACCAAATTAATTCACTATGATGATAAATTTGAGTATTTTACAGACGGATGTTAAATCTCAAGCACAAAAGGAACATTTTTAGATCTTACTGGCTTCTGCGGCCTTTCTCAAATCCAAATTCTGTCACTCAGACGTCCCGCAAGCTCCAATGATTGGCACAGTTTACTTTAAATAGGAGTATTAACCCATGGAGACTCATTAAAATCCCAACTTCTTGACCCAAAAAATGAAAAAAAAATTTCAAATTCAAAATCTCTTCACGCACCTTCAAAAGAGCCCGATCTAGAATCAGACTGGCAAAGATCGCCGGCGAAGGAGTTGAATACAAGAAGAACGAGTAGAAAGATCCAGAATCACCGACGATTGGGATATCTAGGGTTCTGATAACGAAAGGAAAACGGGTCGGGTTTAAGAAGAACCATATCCAACAATCCATCAACTGCGGTTTTTTTTTTTGAAGTTTTGAAGGCCGTCATGGCAGTTTATTTGTTTTTACATTCCCCTTCACTATTTTTTTCAGGTCTTATTTTCTTTTGTTTTCAATTTTCTTATTTAAGGCTCCATCCTTTCTTTCTTATTTTTTAAAAATAGCCCTTGAAATTAGATTTTTTTTATCCTTTGGAATGACTTCAAATTAGATTATTATTTGTTTGATTCAGCGGAAAGCGATAAAGTGCCTTCGCACAGGGTCAATTCTGCGGCTTCCAGGATGGAGCATGAAGAGACGTCGCTGGAGCAATTGCTCCTTGGCAAAATTAGATTTTGAAACCGGTAGTTTCTCACTTTATTGTTTACTGTTTTTATTAAATATCCTTTATTTTCTTTTATTAATTAATTTATTTCTTACCTTTCCCACTAGTACAAATTGAACAACCTCTATTGTCGATTTTCTTCATTTATTTTTTCTCCTTACTTCCCATTTTTTTAAGGCTCCATGTTTTTTATTTGCTTTCTTATTAAAAAAAGCTCTCAAATTAGAATTCAGGCCAAAGTTAACTATAATTAAAAAAATTGAATTATTTTATTTAAAAATCTATAATCAATTCATTAATGAAAATTATTAATCATTAAAAAGTGGATCACATTAAAAAATTTGTAAGTTAGTTCTATTAATGGAGACTACTAATTTTCAGAGTGGATATCAATAGACCTCAACATGTGATTAGCCAAGCTAGGTTTTAAAAAATAAAAGTTCATATCCTCATATGTTAGTATGCCAACCATGGACATGGGTATCACCACTCATTCATGAAATTCTTATTTGATTAGCATTATGTCTCTTTGTAGATTGAGCCATCGTTGCCATTACATTGTTCCTCTTTGCTTGCAAGCTTTCTTTTTAAATACTGTTTAAATTTCATCTGTTTTTCGTTCTTTGTTTATTCGGTCTATTTTTTCCTATTTGGATTGATATGAACTTTCATAATGATTTTTTATTCTTCTCAAAATTTTAAAGCTCCTATTTTTTATTTTCTTTCTCACTGAGAAAGAAAACTAGCAAATCTATATTGGGAAACATATTGAATTAAACGTAAACAATCTATTATAAATTTGGCAACGTTTTTTGAATTCTAGGGCTAATTAGGACGAGATAAATAGTGGCTGGGATTTGATTTTGGTAAATCAATGGTTGAGATTGGATTTTGTGAAAATTTTAGTGGGAAAACTTAAATTTTTGTAGAAAAAGTGTATTGGGAACCAAAACTTTAAAAATAGAAGTGCCTTGGGAAAGATTGTGGAAATTAAATTTGAGGGGGAAAGTGCCGTGGAAACCTAAACTTTGAAATTAGAAGTGCATTGGTAAAGATTGTGGAGATTATATTTGGAGGGAAATGTGCATTAGGAACATAGACTTTGAAATTAAAAGTGACTTAGGAAAGATTGTGAAGAAACATGATCCATTAAATTAAACAAAATAAAAAATTTAGCGGAACACCACATTAGCGTAAAAATACCCTGAGGTTTGTTGTTCCGCGCCCGCGCCGAGGGCGCCCGCTAAAATTTTTTATGCTAATTTGTTGTTCTGCACCAAAGGCGCAGGCGCAAAATTTGTTGTTCGACGCCGAATTTGTTGTTCCGCGTCGAAGGCGCTTGCGCCGAACTTGTTGTTCCGCACCGAAGACACCCGCGCCGAAGGTGCCTGTCCCGCTTAAATTTTGGTGGAAAAAGTGTATTGGGAACCAAAACTTTGAAATTAGAAATGCCTTGGGAAAGATTGTGGAAATTAAATTTGGAGGCGGAAAGTGCCTTGGAAACCTAAACTTTGAAATTAGAAGTGCCTTGGTAAAGATTGTGGAGATTATATTTGGAGGGAAATGTGCATTAGGAACATAGACTTTGAAATTAAAAGTGACTTAGGAAAGATTGTGAAGAAACATGATCGATTAAATTAAACAAAATAAAAAATTTAGCGGAACAACATATTAGCGTAAAAATACCCTGAGATTTGTTGTTCCGCGCCCGCGCCGAGGGCGCCCCCTAAATTTTTTACGCTAATTTGTTGTTCTGCACCGAAGGCGCGGGCGCAAAATTTGTTGTTCGACGCCGAATTTGTTGTTCCGCGTCGAAGGCGCTTGCGCCGAATTTGTTGTTCCGCACAGAAGACGCCCACGCCGAAGGTGCCCATCCCGCTTAAATTTTGGTGGAAAAAGTGTATTGGGAACCAAAACTTTGAAATTAGAAATGCCTTGGGAAAGATTGTGGAAATTAAATTTGGAGGGGGGAAATGCCTTGGAAACCTAAACTTTGAAATTAGAAGTGCAATGGTAAAGATTGTGGAGATTAAATTTGGAGGGAAATGTGCATTAGGAACATAGACTTTGAAATTAAAGTGACTTAGGAAAGATTGTGAAGAAACATGATCCATTAAATTAAACAAAATAAAAAATTTAGCGGAACAACACATCAGCGTAAAAATACCCTGAGGTTTGTTGTTCCGCACCCGCGCCGAGGGCGCCCCCTAATTTTTTTACGCTAATTTGTTATTCCGCACCGAAGGCGCGGGCCCAAAATTTATTGTTCGACGCCGAATTTGTTGTTCCGCGTCGAAGGCGCTTGCGCCGAATTTGTTGTTCCACACCAAAGACGCCCGCGTCGAAGGTGCCCATCCCGTTAAATATTTTTACGCTAATTTATTGTTATGTTAAATTTTGGTTTTGGAAATAATTTTTCGGGTAACAAAGATTTTGCAGGTGAAATCTTAAATGAACCGTGCCCGCGGGCATGTTGTATGACTAGTTAATGATCATTTGAAAGTATTCTAATAAAAATAATCTTTAAATCAATCAATTAATTAAAATATTAATAGTTATGACGCCCAGTCAAACTAAAAAATAATAATTTTTTTAATAATGAAATCCATGTTCATGATTTTCTCCTTTATTTTATTAGGATTAGTTAATTAAGAATATTTTGATTAAAACTAGGTCATCATTACTATTATTAAATACACATGTATATTGGTTGTCTACACAAATACATGGTTTGTCGTTAGTTGTTTATATCTGTATATGGGTTGTCTTTAGTTATCAAGTTTCCATGTATTGCGTGTAATCAGTTATATATACTATGTACTGTTGTGAGTTGAGAGAGGCCTTTGGCCTCCCTCCCATCATCATCTCACCATTACTCCCCACTAAGTAAGTGGGGAGTCCCTTGGACTCCTAAAACCTCTTCTCATGAATATATTGAGAGCCATGGCTTGTGCCATGGTTACTCCTTATGAGAGATCATTTTACTCTTCTCCTGATATCTCTTAACACGTTATCAGCACCTACGCTCTTATCTTTTTTGAGCTTTCCATCACGTCCCCTCTCAAAAATCAAACCCCTACACGCGCGAAGGAATCTGTTGTTGCGGCTTACCGTTGCGGCGAAGCTTTGCAAGGATTTTTCTTTTGAGTGTATCGGGAGCGGAACTATCTACGGATTTTTATTTACACGATCTTCCCTAGATCTTTGATCTAGAGGTAATTTCTTTTCGATCTCGTAGATAACAACATATTGTAGTAAGCGAAGATTTTACATAGCCAATTCTATATGCTTGTATTACTCTTCACCATTTTGATAATCATTAAAAATAAATAAATAAATAAGAACCCAAAAACCCTTTCGGCTGCCCCCGCAAGGGAACCTCTGGCTTATCCCCCCCCCCCGGGACGGGGGGAGGCCCTGTCTGCTCCCGCCCCCCAGGACAGGGAGGGCTCTGTCGAATAAAAGCCCCCCCCCCCCCCCCCCCCCCCCCCGCAGCGGGGGGGGCCTTCCGATTTCCGCCCCCCCTCCTGCAGCGGGGGGGCCTGCCGATTTCTGCCCCCCCCCCCCCCCTCCGGCAGCGGGGGGGCCTGCCGATTTCCGCCCCCCCCCTCCGACAGCGGGGGGGCCTGCAGTCTTTCCACCCCCCCCCCCCCCCTCGGCAATGCGGGGGCCTGCCCTTTTCCCGCAGCAGGGCCTGACGTCAATTTTGGGAGAGATGACGTCAATTATGGGCCTAACGAAATTTGGGGCAGCTGTCGCTTAGCCGCCCTCCCCCCCGGGGGGCCTGCCGTCCTCCCCCCTCCCCGCAGCGGGGTGGCCTGACGTCCTCCCCCCCCCCCCCCCCCCCCGACGGCGGGGGGACTCCTGTTGCGCCGCTAAACGTGGCTTCTGTTATCGACCCTAAGGGGTGAGGCTATTTTCTGCGCAGCCTAGAAGGGAGCTCTGTTTGGTCTTTGGGTTTTGGGGACTCTTCAGATCCCCTAGCAAATTTGATTTAGAACTTGTGTTAATATTACCTTGCAGCCCCATTTAGGTTAACTATTAACTTTGACTACCAAAATTGGGCCATAAGCCCAATTAATCCCATTTCAAACTTAATTTATTAATTAAAATTTGGCCAATGGGCCTGAAGCCCAAATATAACAATATTTTAATTTGTCTTATTGGGCCTGAAGCCAAGTTAATTCAATTGCAATAATTAATTTGTTAATTTTTGCAAATGGGCCTGCAGCCCAAATATTACTAATATATTAAAAAGATTAATATTTTTGGGCATGCAGCCCTATTCAAAATATTTATTTATTTTAGTTTCTTGTTTTGGGACCTGACGCCCAGTTTGTCATACTGCTAGAATTATGTTTAACATCACTCTTGCATTATCAATTATTTATGAAATATAAGAATTTTTCAAAATATAATTCTCTTAAGGATCCTGCGACCGCTCTGCCGTTAGTCAACTAACCTGATGGTATATGACGTCTCCCCGTGGTTCGAGAGATTATTATATTTTATAGTGTCTTTTTCCATATTATATATGCTTGAGTTATATGTGTGGTTGTTTCTTTTGTGCCTGAAGCATATTATAAACTGTGTGGATGTTAATATAAGTTAAAATGTGATTTTGGGATCGGCCAGTTTGATACCTTTTATATTCCTTGCACTTTTATTTTCTTTTGAGAGAATTTGTAAGTGAGGATTAAAATGTATTTATGCCAAAGACCGGTGTACCGACAAATGAAGACGGAGGCGAAATTTGGAAAATATAAGGACCCATTCTGGGTTTCCAACTTGTATTTTTCTTTTCTTTATGAACTGTATATCGGACTTTGGCCTTTGTACGTTTTGGGTATCTGGCCGATCCCCACATTTTACTTATTTTATTCTTTATGCATGAATTTACATTTTTATTAATTCATGCTTATTTTAAATTGCATAGATAAATGGCAAAATTGGCAAGCGTCGATTTCGAAGTTCTTGATGTTGCAGGAAAGAATTACCTGAGTTGGCGAGTGGACCTGAAGTTCCATTTGCGTTCGATGGCCCTCCTTGGCTTAATTTTAGCTCCTTCATCGGCCCCAGCAGTGGCCGATGCTTCTGCTAGTAAGGCCCCAGAAGCGGCCCAATCGTCTAGCAGCACTCCTACCACTGTCTCCGATGTGGATAAGGCGAAAGCCATTATATACATTAGGAAACATATAGATCGGGCCTTAAAGGCCGAATACCTAACGGTAGAGGACCCAATGGAGCTGTGGACAGCGCTGGAGGCACGGTATAAACATCAAATTGATGTAATATTACCGCGTGCCAGTTATGAGTGGGAAAACCTCAGACGTCAGGACTATAAGTCCGTCTCTGAGTATAACTCTGCACTTCATAATATCACCTCACGCCTGAAGTTGTGCGGTGAAGAAGTGACAGATCAACGCATGTTGGAAAAGACATTTACCTCGTTTCACGAGAAAGATGCAATCCTCATGCAGCAGTATCGTGAACGCAACTTGACGAAATTCTCTGATTTGATCTCTTGCCTCCTTAGGGCAGAGAAGAATAGAGATTTACTGCTTGCTACTCATAATTTACGACCAGCTGGTACTGCCCCTATTCTTGAAGCCCACAACGTTTCTCCCCAGAAGTGGAAAAACAATAAGAAGGCTAGAAAGAACAAAGGGAAGGCTGTAATGCAGCCAGCATGAGGAGAAGCAACCCAGACCAACAACAACAGAGAAATGAGAAACCTCACATGGAATCGTAAGAACACTGACCAAGTGTCAATTCCTAAGAAGAACTGGGAGGATAAATGCCATCGTTGTGGCGTGACTGGACATTAGTCCAGAAACTGCCGCACTCCTCGCCACCTCCAGGAACTGTATCAGGCGAGCCAGAAGTCTCTGCCTGAAAAAAACTTGGCGGCTATTCAGCCGCCAATGAATTTCACTGCAAAAGACTTCGAGAATGACGACATGCTCGATTGAGCCCTATCTTTATTCATGCATTTAATATTACATGTAGCTTCATCTTTAGTTTGCTTTTGTATGAACTTTTATTTGAATGTCCTTTTACATTTACTTAAATAATATTTCGTTTTGCTTATAGATGAAGTATTTAATATTGTGGACAGTGCCTCGTTGCACTGGTGTAGCATTAATATTGCTCCCACATACAACGAGACTATAAGATGCAAACTTCTCCCCTTAAACATATAGGAATTTTCCAAGTTTCAAGGATATTTTGTTTAAATGAACATAACTTGAAAACTGTGGATAATAAATATTGAATATCAATATGTAACTCGTAAATAGGATGGCCAGAATCGCATCTACTTACGATTTCATTGGACCCCCATCGGGCCCCTATAATTACAGATATTCATCCTATAGAAAGTCAACTTGACTGAGCACCAGAAGTGCCTTTCATTGCCATAGTTTTTAAATCTGGCACAATGGACTTGGTCATCCTGGATCAGTGATGATGGACGCATCATCAAATGAATCCATTGGAGAACCTGAAGATTCTTCAAAAGATTGAGTTTCCTTTGTCGTAAGGGCATACTTTTAGAGAGACCTTCCCTCCTGAAAGTGGGATGAGAGTCGCCTGGCTTCATTGAGAGAATACATGGTGACCTTTGCGGGCCTATTCACCCCGCAAGTGGCCCATTTTCGGTACTTCATTGTACTGATTGATGCATCTATAAGATGGTCTTATGTGTGCCTTTATATTCACTCACAACATAGCTTTCTCAAAGCTTATAATGTGGGTGAATTCACTACACATATTTTTGAAGACTTCTGCCAAGCAACTGGCATTGAAATTGAACATCATGTAGCATGTTCATACTCAGAATGGGTTATCAGAGTCTCTGGTAAAGAGACTCCAATGGATTTCACGTCCATTGTTAAATCCCAGTTGCATGTTGATGTTTAGGGACCAAAACACTGCATTCCGCATCGCTTATCACGATATGGCCTGCTTGTGGCCATATCTTATTGCTGATGCCGCTTGCTTATGGTTTACCACCAAGTCTTGATAAATGTGAATTTGATGAGCAACGTCTCATTGAAATAGGCACGCAGTCTAAAGAAGCCTGAAGCTTCTGAGACCATATTATAGGACACAAAAGTCCTAATCTCGTTATGATCCGCATACCTTTTCTGTGTGAAGATGAGATCCAGAAGATCCTTCAAATTCAGACTAAAGTACATCAATTGCCGGATAAATTTACGGATAACCAGAAGATTGTCCATTCACACGTCCCTGCTGCCGACACGCCAGCTAGGATTGACATTCCCAAAGATAGATACAATCCACCGGCAGCAGAATTGTCTGTACCTCAATTGAAAAGAGGACGCCTGCCAGGTTAAAAATATAAAAAGTTCCTCGAAAGATTGTCTGTACCTATACCAATACCATTCCAATATATATATATATGTCAACCAATACAACCATATACATACCATAAATCAATCACACTTAATATTAGTCAGGTAATACTCACATAGTTCAATCACTCTATATACCATAATAATAATACAGACATCAGCACACGTATAATTATAATACACTCCCTAATACATACACCTTCATCGTATAGTCACACATGTAACATATGTATTCACACCATAGCCTACTACCTATAATTAGTACACCAACACCTATACATACATGGTTAAGATGTGCAATAGTCGTGTATACCTCACGGTATGCACGCATGCAACATCCCGTAAAAGCAAGCAATACCAATCAATTATAATCCTACTACCATATGTATATCACATTTATACTCATGCAACAAAACATAACTACTTACGTCTAAACACTATATATATCTACCTACGAGCACATACTCACACGTACTAGTATATATGTCATATAATAGGCCTACCCTCTTAACCATACGTACACCTATTATTATCACACCTAGCATACACATAGCTTTACCAATCATTTTATTTCAACCATTACAAGTATCTCTTACTACATACACAACTTAGATATTTCAACGCTAACTTTTATATACACAGGCATCCCTAGTATAGTATAGCTATCCACACCAAAATCTATGACTACTAACACATAAATAACTTCATAATATCACGAATAACTTCGAGTATATATATATCACACAATAGGCAAACATCAATATACTATGGGGGGTATACTCATTCAAGCTCACGCACGTAACTCAGGTACATGCACAACGACTACCTCTCAAGGTCCAATGGCCTACTAACAACTTAGAGTTGACACAGACATTGACGAGCACTAAAGCCTAAGCAATAGAGGGAGGTCGAGGTCGAAAGCGTGACGAGGGAAGGATCGATAAGCACGAGTTCAGATAGGACGAATACAAGGGGACAGCTTGGTTAGACGAAACTTTGACTCAATGGTGATGTTTAGGTTGAGGGAAAAAGGGAGATGTAGTGATGCTTATATAGGAGGGGAAAAAGAAATAGGGTAAATAGCATATGCTAAAATACGTGGAGTTTGAAAACTGTTGTACTTCAAAAGTTAAAATCCTCGCCTGTAAAGAAATATTTGGAGATCGATAAAACGAGTTGTTCAAAATGAGTTTGAGTCGAATATTCATAATAAGAGAAAATGTTTTATTGGCTTAAAAAAATCATTATAAAGGAAGTAAAATCATTTACACAAATATTAAGGACGTAGTTTAGAAAATTTATACGTCAGTAATTTAATATAATGTTGTCAAAAGTTTTGGAAGGTCAAGTAACGGAAGAATTTAAACTCATGTTAAATGCTTTCAAAACTTTTAGGCTATGGAAAATTTAAAATTATCAACATTGAAACTACTTTTTAGAGAACCAGGGTTTGCCAAAAATGAGAAACTGATTTACATAAGGTTCTTAATATACGAGCACAACAAGTCTGGTACGGATATAAAATAATTGAAAGTATGTATGGTGCACGGAAAAAATAATAATAATGACTTAGTATAAGAATTATCAAGATCGAATAGCAAGTCTTTAAAATCAAATCATTTAGGGTCCATATCAGGAAGTGGTTATGAAAATAGTAATTTTGCAAAAATCTGAAGTAGCGAAAACGACGAGCAAAACCAACTTGCTGAAAGCTGAAATTCCATGTGTCTTGAAAGTATATTAAAGTAAACACGACGTATCATTCGTATAACACAAATAAGAAGGAAAATTATAAATTGAATTGGGCAAAGCCAAAGTACGGTTCAAAGTAAAATTAATATATGAAGGGACAACGCATTTACATAAGTACGAAAAATATAGGCTGGAAAAATATTATAAACTAGTGTTCAAAAATTCCGACAAAAGTTTTAAAAACTTTAAATTAATGAAGGAGTATGAAGCATAAATATATACATTAAGATTTTGAACAAATTCATACTTAAGGGAAGAGGAAATCGAAAAATACTTTCAGAAGATTCAAGACTTGTAACGGAGAGATTCGAAGATTGACGACGATCGTCATGAGGCGATCTCGTGAATCGAGGCAAGGAAATTGGTCGGGTGATCATACACCCATACGCCTAGGATATGAATCAGGGGAATCTACGGGGAAACTCCTACGGTCGACCAACTAAAGATTAAGGAACGAAGCGTTAAGACCTTCTAAGAAGCTAGACGGTAATGAAATGCGTTCAGCTTGGTCCGAAATCGATGAACCCAAGCGGACGACTAAAGGAAATTCTAGAAGTCTAATATGGTCAGAGGTAGACAAGGACCACTAAGGTAACTCCTACGACGATTAAATCAATTGCTAGAAGGGGGGTCTAACTATCAATCAGGGGCCTCTAAATAGCAAGCACAGGCGTCTAACTAAGTCTTCTTACCACCTAGTGTCGTAAGAAAACGACTAGACTCAGGGCTTATGACTCGGATGTTTGCAATTTATTTAATGGACATTCCGTTATTATCGTTGTTCCGTTAATTCGCAATTGCAAGACTCGACCTGCATGGGCCACCAACAAAACCTGTCACGCCCCGCTTCCCAAAAATATGGAGGCGAAGCGTGAGAAGGTCCGCTCAGACTTGAAGCTACAAAGCTGCAAGTCCGATAAGCGTCAATCAAATTTAAAACTGCAGGTCCTTGCAACGCGAGCGAAACAAGATAATAATAATGAAATGAGACAAAAGAATAATCTCAGAATATCCATAAATATAAATTCTAACATAGCAGAAAAAGCCACCAGGCTGAAAAGAAAAAGAGTCTAAAGGCCTAAACATGACCAACGAAAGTACAATGTACAAAGTATAGGTGCCACGCACCAATGACTAACAAAAGGCCTAAAACAAAAGAAAGCTCAACAAAGACTCAAAGAATGGTCACCGGTGTCCACAAAATCCTCCAGTGCAATCATGGACTCAGACTCAGCGTCAGCAAAATGCCACGTACTTAGCAACGGTCTCTGGCTCAGAGTCTAACATGTGACACCCAAAAGAGCAAGGGGCACATGTCAGCAAGTCTACAAGAGACTTGTGCAAGGAAACTGAAAGTAGGCAAAAGTAAAGCAACCTAGCAGTTCTAGCATGAATGCGATGACATGGCAGTTAAAGTATGAGTGCAACAGGTAAAGTAAAGTACGAGCATGTCATTTAAACATGGCATGGATGACAAGTATTACATGAATCATTCACAAGACAAATACAAGACAAGGAAAGTAAGCACCTCGTGCACAGAGATTCCGTCTTCTGGCTAGAGGGCTGATCGGGCCACGCCTAAGCTCAGTTGACCGTTTATCCCTACCCCTCCACGTGTATCGAGCCAGGGCCTTACCCCCGAACGGGAATGCTCGCTTCTGGATCACAAGCCAGGAAGTGTTTTTAACAAGTATGGCATAGGGGTGCACCTAGCCGGACCAGGAAACCGGGCATTGGCTTTTGACCAACACATGAGGCCCGTTTCCCCGGAAGTAGTATTCAAGGAGTACAAGTATTGTAGCGTGTGCTACGAATGCAACAATCAACTGGGATGACATGTAAGATGCAATGCATGGCAGTTAAAAGTGCGTACCGATAAGAAAAGTAAACGTGGCAGTTTAGTATGCATGAACAACAAGTTTAAAGAGTTGGATCTAGCTTCGTTGTCAAGCTAGATCCATTTAGGTGACGGATCTAGTTTCGTTGTCAAACTAGATCAAGTAGGCGTCTAGCCAGCTATCATTTCACTGACTAGTCTCTTTTACGCTGAAAACAAGGAAGTGGCCGAAAAACATGGCCCTACACAAGAGTTGGCAAGTTTCACTTGCCTGTATGTACAACGTCTGAGAAACACCGTCCAAGAGAGTCCAAAATCACAATTATCCTACGTGCACAAGTCCACCGGCCTAAAGTCCATATTATTAATCTTGATTAGTGAATTTAAAACATTTAAAATACCTTAAAAATACTGATTTTAGTCTTGATTAGCATGCAATAGGTTGGGGGTCCTAATGGTGCAAAGCGTTACCTCAACACGACGCGAAAGCTACACCGGCGTCGGGTAGCGACGCCGAGGGTTGGAATAAAAGATCGCGCTCCAAGTCCTGATTCCAATATAGATTCCTCGCTGGAAAGTTCAGAGCATCAACCGGAGCGACGATTCCAGATTCCAAAGCTAGCACGTGCGACGACGGGCTACGACGTGTCGCAACGTCGTACGCGACGAATCCTCGAAGAGAAAGTACCTAGGTGGGGCCTACAGTAGCCCTAGGGACCTTTGGGGGACCCACAATACCTCTGGAGAACTTGGTGGGCCCACGGTGGCAAGTGGTGCGACGGTTGCGGGGTTGCGACGAATGGCCCTCGGTCGTACACTAGCCTGACCGAGAGGATGGCTCGGTCAGACGCAGCACACGGCGCTGTGCAGCGCTGCGGTCGGTGCAGCAGCGGGTGCGGAGAGCTCCATCGGTCGGAGCGGTCGGTCGTCTCGGTCGGGCGCTTGGGCGGGTCGTTGCAACGTTGCAACGTTGCAATGTTGCAACGTCGGTCGGTGCGGGTGACCCGCTCGGTCAGTCACGAGCGGAGGCGGGCGACAGAAGCGGGTCGGTGCGGGGCTTGGTACGGTGCGGAGAAGCGGGCGTGAGCGGGGCGTCCATCGGTCTGACCGAGAGAATTCCTCAGTCGGACACAGCTTGGTGCGGGGTTGCGATGCAGCGGCTGTGCAATGGTACGGACGAAGCTTGGTGCGGAGGCAGCTGCCGGTCAGAGCGGGGGAACGGAGCTGATACCGTCGGTCGGAGCGGGGGTTGGTGCAGCAACGTTGCGACGATTCGTCGCAACGTGAAATTTGAGTTTTGGAAGCGGCTAGGGTTATTTTCTTGCGAAAATAGGTCTTCCTAGGGGTTGTTTATATAGTGCAGAGGGGTTGACTAGGTCTAGGGCTAATCCTAAAGAGATTAGGAGTTTAAAATAATTTAAAATTTGAATCTCAACTTCTCCAACTCACACAAGGATTTGCGACGATCCAAATGAGCTGGAAATTGGCTCAAAAATTCCTTAATATGTTTAAAACTCAAATAAATTTTATTTGGCCGAAAATAATTTAAAAATTAATTATTAAAAATATTATAAACCTTGTTAAAAATATAAAAGTGGTCAAATAAACTCCAAAAATTATAAAATAAATATTGGGGTGATCGTGATGATGAAAGTGAGCTAACTAAGAAGACGGATCTCAATTTCGACGTCGGATGACGAAACTAAAAATAGAAACGTCTCCCGTCAAAAGTGGGAATCGCAACGTCTCATCGAATAAGATTAAATTGTGGGAAAACGACTCGAGAAACGTCATTCCAATATAGTGCCACTATTTAATACTCTCAGAGACGTTCACAACAGCCTATCACAACAAAGTGTTCACAAACAAACAAAGTCTAAAACAAACACGTGCACGGTCAAAAGCACGTGCACGAACAACGTACAACGAAAAGTGGTCGTTACAATACACCTGAATGCATAAAACCTGTATAATATAAGTTGGATTTCATAAGAAATCGAAATGAAGGAAATGTGATCATTTTCCTACTAAGCCTAAACTTCTCTAAAAAGCAAATAAATGCAGCTCATGGACGTTGTGACTGCATACATATACGACAATATAGATATAGAGATCTATATCTAACTCCCAGAAGGGTATACTCTACCCCTAGAGATGAAAGAGAGACGTAGAAACGTCTTCTCCATAAAGGCTACAAAGATCATTAGTTGATCTTAAGCAATATGTTGCCCGTATATCTTTTTCGAAAGATCGTTGACAGGATTTGTGATATTCGTCGTACATGTGGTCGACTTAAAGCAAATAGGATCTCCTGCAGAGACCATTGAGATATCAGATAGCTTTAAGCATACCTTGGAAATAAAAAACCTAGGTATAACAAGGTATTGTCTCGACTTACATATTTAACACCTTCGTGGTGTAACCCTTAATATCCTTCATACACCTGGAGTTTATGAAGAATGATGTCCATTTGCAACCTATTAAAAATGGATGCTTATTAATGACATCTTCCAGTCACTGGAAGAGGGGGAGGACATCCTAGGTCCCGAAGAGCCTAGCTCTAGTGTACTTGTTACACTTCTTTATCTGGCCAACTACACGTGTCTTTTATAGAACGTCTGCAGTAAAGTTGTTAACCAGATACAGTGTTGTCCTGGAGAACACCACTAGACCAAGGATAAGCTGCTTCTGCGCAACTTCCAAGGGTCAAGGAATATATATCGCATATGTAGGTTTAAAGATCATCGCGATGACTAAAACACAAAAAGCGGGCCACCTCCTAAATATCTACACATCATCCCCCAAAGTCTACATCTTCTGAGAAGATCATCATCCAAGAAACAAGTATTGAAAACGCTCAGCCAGGTCCACAGTACCTTGTAAACACATTAAAGACTGATTCAAAGAATACTTTAATGGAGTCATCTGCCAACTTCGAAGAGCATTCCACTCCAGAGCGCCACTGCTTTCCAATAGCCGCTAGATGAGTGAAACTTGTATAGATGAGTGATGATTGTATTTGCTTTAGAACATGATGGATGTATAGACGAATAAGAAATGATTGTATAGATACATAGGAAATCTGCAAGCATGAAGCTTGTGCAGATCAGGGGGAGTCCCTCGATAGTTGTACTTTTTTCCCTTAAGCTGTTGGTTTTTCCCACTGGGTTTTCCATAGCTAAGTTTTAATGAGACAACCACAGTGGCTCTGGATCCAGAAGTATCCACTCCAATAGCATACTGAATCCTGAAGTATTCATATGCTTAACCCAAGGTAATGGAGAGATGGGGGGAGTGTTGTGAGTTGAGAGAGGCCTTTGGCCTCCATTCCCTCATCATCTCACCATTACTCTCCACTAAGTAAGTGGGGAGTCCCTTGGACTCCTAAAACCTCTTCTCATGAATATATTGAGAGCCATGGCTTGTGCCATGGCTACTCCTTATGAGAGATCATTTTACTCTTCTCCTAATATCTCTTAACATGTACAAATTTCTCAACAATATACTGAAAATCCTTATTCTAAATCATAAAGTCCTATCAGAGCTACCCATCTAATCCTAGCCTTTGATTCAAATCATATCAATCATCACCATCCAATTATCAAACCCCTATTTGTCCACCTATCAAACCCTAACAGTCTTTTAAAAAGCATAGCTGCAGTCGTCTACTGCTGCAGCTGCAACCATAGTTGCACCTGTCAACTACTGCAACTCTCGCATATCTTGTCACCTATCTTAATCAGATCCAAAGCATATTATTTTTCATTATAATTGCAATGATCACACTAGCCAGAAGATTGGGACATGTAGTGCAATAAATAACTTGTATCAATTAGAGTATCTACCCATGCCTCCATCACCACCTCTCATAGTGAGTCTTTTTGTATCAGCAGAATTGCATAATTAATGAGGGTGTCCATCTAATTTTTGATTAAAAATATTTGTTGATTCTAGTTAGTTATGTCAATTTCATTTTTTAATTTCAAATAGTAATATTAGCTGTTTTTTGGTAAGCGTAATATTAAGGCCTGTTTTTTTGTGTTTAAATTTGTGTGTGTTGAAGTTGTGAATAGTGTTGGTGAAAGTGAGTATTGTGTTTTTTTGGATGAAAGTGGGTTGTGGATGTTGGAATTTTTTGTGGGTCCCACACAACTTTATTGTGTGTGTTTTGTGGCCACGTCAGCAATTTTCAAAGTCAAAGAAGCTAACACAAAAGAACAGGACGAGTGAAAGTGAGGGTGAGAATGAGTGAATAGTGGGAGGAATAGTGGAATCTCCCACTTTCACAACCAAATAAACGCAAAAGAACCGGCCCTTAGCTGTTGATATGACAAACAAACTGCTATTTCTAGTGAACACATGGCTTCGGCCACTATCAATTATAAATCAACTCTGATATTTTGGCCATAGTTCACACTTCATCGGCGCATGAATCTAGATACTATGTATTCTCTATTGATGCTTCATCTCAGTATACATGGGTTTATCTAATGCGAAATATGTCTAATTTCAACTTTATATCACTTTTACTAACATGATTCAAACATATTTTCACAAATGAATAAATTTTTTAAGATCTAATGGGGCAAAAAATATCTTTCATCATTTATGCAATAGTTGTTAATCTTACATGGAACCTTTGAAAGCAATCTTGCCTACACACACAACAATAGAATATGGTTATGGAAAGAAAACATATGCATGTCCTTGCAGGTTACACATGTTTTGTATAAATGATCAAAAATGTTGTTGAGCAAAAACTATGTCGACTATTGTTTTATTTGGCAACATAACACCATCTTTTGCCATTGAAGACACGCCACCATATTTTCATTTATATGATTTAAATTTTGATTTCTCCCTCACGAGTGCTTTTAGATGTCTTTGTTTTGTTTTATTATCATTACTTGAATTAGATAAACTCTCACATAAAACAAGTGAAAGCATTTTTCTTGGATATAGTTTAGCATATAAAGGTTATAAATGTTATGTTTCAATAACCAAAATGCTGCATTTTGTAAGACATCTGATCCACAAACACTTTAGATTTTTTTTTTATATTGTAACCCCACTGGTAAACACTTCCACTAATCATATGCCTGCATACATGCCGACCTTGCCAAAATCTAAGTCGTCACCATAAGTCTCATCAGAACAAACACATATTAAGTCTTCCTCTTCATCATCTATGGATGGTACTGTTGGAAACAACGGTCTACGATTTCTTGTTTTATGATAACAAACATTCATGAACTGCTTGACTTTGGATAGAATAATCCGTAGTCTAGTGTGTGACTTAAATAACAGAAAATACGTTTAACCGTTATTAAGTGTGATTCCTTAGGTTGTGACTGATACCTAGCACAAACACATACGGCAAACATTACATCTGGCCTACTAGCAGTAAGATATAATAGACTACCTATCATACCTCGAGATAGACGAATGTATACATCTTTTCCGCCCATATCTTTCTCAAGATGTGTTGTGGTGCTCATCAGAGTCTTCTTGCTAGAAGCACTCTCCATTCCAAATCGCTTTAGCAGTTCCACCGTGTACTTGGTTTGGTGGATGAAGATCCCATCATTTGGCGAATTTGGAGTCCTAAGAAATATTTGAGCTCACCCATGTGGCTCATCTCAAACTAATCCTTCATAACATTAGAAAAATCTTCACAGAGAGCGAAGTTAGTAGCACCGAAAATGATATCATCTACGTAAATTTGAACTAGAATAATATCATGATTAGCATACTTAACAAAAAGCGTTGAATCGACCTCACCCATTTTGAAACCCAAATCCAAAAGAAAGTTCTTTAAGCGGTCATACCAAGCTCTAGGAGCTTGTCTCAAACCATAAAGTGCTTTCTTAAGTTTGAAAACATGATTCGGAAATTTTTCGTTTATAAAACCCGGAGGTTGAGAAACATATACTTCCTCAACGACATCTCCGTTGAAGAACGCACTCTTTACGTCCATTTGAAAAAGTTTGAAATCTTTATGGCATGCAAATGACAATAATAGTCTAATAGATTCTAATCTAGCTACAGGTGCAAAGGATTCCTCGAAATCGATACCTTCCTCTTGCCTGTAGCCTTGAGCAACTAACCGAGCTTTGTTCCGGATGACATTTTGGTTCTCGTCTGTCTTGTTCTTGAAAATCCACTTCGTTCCTATAACGTTGTGGTTCTTCGAAGGCAACGGGACGAGCTCCCAGACATCATTCCTCTCAAACTGAATGAGCTCCTCTTACATGGCTACGATCCAAGAACTATCTTCGCAAACCTCGTTGATATTCTTTGGCTCCACGGAAGAGACAAAGGCACAATGAGCGAAAAAGTTGACTTGAGACCTTGTTTTGACACCATCTTCCATGTTGCCAATCACTTGTTCATGAGGATGGTCACAAACAGTTGGAAGCTTTCTGAGAACACCTTGGTCACTAGAAACATTCTCAAGAGATTCATTGGTAAGGTTAGTTTCAACAGAATCAATAACATTAGACTTATCAATAGAATCACAAACTACTTCCATAGAGTCATCGTCATCGATAATTCTAGGAGGGACAAAGTCTTCATTAAATGATACATGAAGTGATTCCTCGATCGTTGAGGTTCTTTTGTTGTATATCTGGTAGGCTTTGCTACGGGAGGAATATCCAACAAATATCCCCTCATCAGATCTTGGATCAAATTTGTCCAAACTACCATACGTGTTCTTGATAAAAAATTTTGCACCAGAAACTCTAAAATTTTTCACTTGAGGTAACCACCAAACAACAATTCATAACAAGTTTGTTTAGTGCCGGGCCTCAAGAGTATTCTATTAAACACATAGCAAGCGGTAAGTATCGCTTCTACCCAAAATTGATGGCCAAGGTGGCTATCATCAAGCATAGTGCGAGCACATTCCACTAGCGTCATATTCTTTCTCTCAACAACACCATTTTGAGGAGGTGCACGAGGAAAAGAAAAGGTGTGAGTAATACCAACCTCATCACAGAAGTTTGAGAAAGACTCGTTCTCAAATTCCCCGCCATGATCACTATGAATAGTGACAATGGTGGTTCCAATGAGATTTTGTACTTTCTTCGCAAATACTGTGAAGTTTTCAAAAGCATCATTTTTATTGGCTAAAGTAAATACCCAAGTAAACCTAGAAAAGTCATCCACGTTGACAAGTCCATATCGGGCATTCCCTAATGAAGCAACTCTAGTTGGCCCAAAAAGATCTAGATGTAGAAGCTGTAGAGATATGATGCCCTCAAGGCTATTTATCTCTGTGTGAATAGCACAAACGTCTTATTCGAAATGACAGTAAGCTGTTTGGTAATAATTTATCTAAAGTTATGTTATAATATAGTTAACATTAGATATTAACTTAGGTAAAGTCCTGAGACTTTATGCAAGGTCAAACAGGTATCGAGATGAGTATCTCGATCATGGAGAAATGTTTGACCGTCTGTAGCATAAGTCTAAAAGGGTTCGTGGTCGTGGATGTTTCGAGACAAGGATATCAAAACATCGGATAGACCATTGTGTCTTAGTCTTCACCGTTAAGCGGTGGCGATGATCTCATGATCGTTCGACTTGGCGAAGTCAGAGACGAGACACAGGTGCTCATTAGAGAATGAGTTCACTGAACGATCCACAAGAGTTATCATATGGTTATATTGACCAATCTGTCAATGATGACTCTGAGTGATGATAGGCTAGTTGGTCTTTTGACTTGAGGTCATTTTGACAAACCTATGCGTGAACGGTGCCACTTAGATCAACTGACCTAGCTTCGAGGCAAGGCCTATCGAAAGGTCTTTTGATTGGGTGACACTTGAAGCGCATGAGGAGAGTAATGACCAAGAGAGGATTCGTCTCTCCCAGTCAATGGGAGTTAGTGTCGTAGGGTTAGTTCGGTCTTTAGTAAAATCTCTGGCCAGAGTTTGTTGGAAGAAGTCCAACATTATTTGACTAAAGATCGATAGAAACTAACCGGAGTCAAGTTATTGGGGTTGACAGTTTGACCGTACCCTAGACTTGATCTACACGACATAGTTAAGAGGAAGAGACTATAACTGCGGAATTCATCACGGAAACAGTCAGGGTGGTCCCGACAATACTCATGTCAATGAGTCAACCACATAATGATGATTCCTGAAGCAGGGACGGTAACCACTGCTCGTGGTCACTGCCGTATAGGGCTTCGAGCCCAACCTGTTGAAAGGGTCAGGCTGTAGGGTCTCACACAGAGTGCGACCTTCGTCTAGTAAAAGGTAGAAATTAGTTAGGGAAAATAATTTGCATTTGATGCAAAGGAAGAGAAAATTGCATATTGATGCAAATGATATTTAAGCCTAGATATGGGACTTATTTGCATATGATGCAAAATAGATTAAATGTGTTTTAAATAGTTTAAGACAATATTTAATAAAATAAACGCAAGAAAAAGTTCACGGGTAAGACGGGAATGTCCCGATCTACGCCCAGGTTCGAACGGCGTCCAAATCGGACGCCAAATGTCCAAGATACGCTCAAAAACAGCCAAACAGATCAGACCGGGCCAGACCAGGCTGACCCAGGCCAGAACAGGTCTGGCCTGGGCGCCTGGCCAGACCTGGCTGAGCCAGGACGCCAGCCCAGGCGCTTGGGCTCAGGCCCAGGCGCTGGGCGCCTGGGCCTGGCCCAGGCAGGCCGCCCAGACGCCCTGGGCGCCAGGCGCCCTGGCCTGGGCCAGGTGCCCAGGCTGGGTGCACCAGCCTGGGTGTGCTGGTCTGGGCTCACCCAGCTGGTCAGGTGGGGCCCACAAAGTGCAGTTTTTTCTGCACTTAGGGCAGATTCGTTTGACAACTCAGTTTTTGCGAAATACTAGCCTTGGTCTGAACTTTGGGCGATTAATTGGAGGGTTAAACGAACTCCAATTGACGAACGGTTTTTTCCTATGCGTTCACCCTTGAACACCGTTCGAATTGATAGGTTGTATCAATCCTGAAGTTCAACGGTGAGGGAGTTAAAATTCACAGAAGTTTGCACTTTGTGAAAGGCAAACTAAATTGATTTTATTAACTCTAATTATTAGTCCCACATCGGATTTTGAGTGAAGGGGAGCAGTCTCCCGCCTATATAAATAGGGGTCTGCTCTCCTCCTCAAAACTCGTCCCAAGCTCTAGATCTGAGCGACTCTCGTAAATGTTGGAGCACGCTCGGATCTAGGCTTAAATTTATATTTCTCTATCTCCCTAAATTTCTGCCTTACTCCTGAGGGCTCTAGCAAAGCCACGAAGGAGTTCAGATTCTGATCCGAAATCTTGGCGAATGTTTCACTCGCGTGAAACTTTCTTCCGCGCGTGGTTGGTTCGGCGACATGGGATTGATCGCCTCAGGTTGCGGAGCGGTTCGAGGAGCGGTTCGAGGAGCGGTTCGAGGAGCGGCTCGGCGTGGGACGGGGAGCGTCTCGGAAGACGGTGCAGAACATCTCGCCTGCCCCAGGGTTGAGATTCCGGGTATGTATTTTATTAGCATTAGTTTAATTTAATCGTAGTAGGCTAGATCCTTCTTGGGATGGTCAGATCCATCCCAAGTCGGCATAGATCTTGGCTAAGGGTCTTGTACCTTAGGGCTAAGTTAAATTGTTTAACTGCTTGTTAATTAGATTAACATTTTTCTTCCGCTGCAAATTTATTTTTATGTCTATGTTCCGTCCGACTTAGGACGGGAATAGAATTTTTGTGCCCTAAGGGTCCCAGAAAACCCTACAGTGGTATCGGAGCCTGGTCTGTGTTACGATCTAGCCTGCGATTTTATTAAACTTTGAAATGCTTTTTAAAATAATTTTAAAATGTTTTAAAGTTATGAGATGATTTTAAAATACTTTTAGATGCCCTTTTTAAAAAATTTTAAAATTTATGCGATATTTTTTAAAGATGATTTTAAAAGGATTTAAGATGTTTAAATATTTTATATGATAAAAATTTTAAACGTGAAAATTTTAAAATAGTGTTTTAAATTTTTGTGATAAATTTAAAATTGATTTTAAGGCTTTTTTAAATTTATACGATAAGTTTAAAATGTTTTAGATGTCTAAAAATTGTATAAGATAAATTTTTGAACATGGAAATTTTTTTAAAATGATGTTTTAAATTTATAAGATATTTTTAAAACTGATTTTAAAAGTCTAAAAATGTTTATGCGATAAATTTTAGTCTATTTAATTGCAAAATAGTTGTACACTTTCATTTTATGCGATAAAATTAGTGTAGCTTTATTTTAATGGCTAGTTCATCTTGTCCCTTATTTGATAACACAAGACAACCCTTTAGGTTAGCCATTAAGAAATGATTGAAATTTATTAATTGAATTTTAATGACATGCTATGTTTTAATAAAACTTTTAACAACCCTTCAAGACCTAATTCCTGATTAGGGTAGTCCTTTTAATGGATCTTAATTCTAATTGTTATTATTAATTCTCATTAAAGGACTTCGCTTTTAGCGTTGTTAATAAAATTTATTAAAATCCTAATAACGATTAGGATAGCACGTGAACCTTATAGTTGATAAGGACTTAATAAAAGTTATTAAACAAATCCTAAAATTTTGAATTTAAGGATGCAACTAGTTGATAGGATTAATTAGTTGTTAATAAAAGCTGTTTAGTCTATGGCACACATATAAAAATGACAAGCTTCATTCAATGGACCATGATCCAGTCAATGTGCTTGGCTAAGTTTGCTGGATCACCCTTTTAGGGATAGTGATCTTGGCTTAGTCAATTCCCTGGCTGAGTTCCGCTGGACCGCAATGTCGCGAATCATGATCGTATGACACCCTGGACTATATCTAAGTCAAATACGTTAATGATCTTTTTCAAGATTAGCCCTAGCCCTCCTTGTTTTAGGGGTTGGCAACTATAGGACTCGTGTTATAGTTGTTGAGATACACTCAAGCTGTAACATGGCAACCTTATAGAAACCAACTCCTTTAATACATAAGATGAAATCTTGACTAAACCCAAACCGTCGTATTACCATGCGTCGGCGTAAGTTATGTCAATGATGTAGTCTGGCTAGAGGTAGTCTAAGACCTGACCCAAACCGACGGGTCGTGAATACACCGAGCGCCGGAGCAAGTCAGGCTAGACACGAAAACAAGGGTCCGACTTGACTAGACATTGTGATTTGGATGAGCACACTCATGATCACAAATGGCTAGGGGCAAAAACCGATAAGAGAGTCATATCTGATATGATCGATGAAGAGTCATCTTCCAATCGCAGAGTCAAGCAACTTGTTGAGCTACACTCAAGGTTGTTAGGCTCAAGGTGATTGGACCTCTTACCCATTAATTTTAATTCGATTAAATCGTTCGTTATTAAGCTTTGAAACGATCATAAAAATAGTGGGAGGATATAGATAGATAAAAGCCATTCTACCTATATTTATTTTTGAACATATGCTAAAACTAGGGCAAGACTATGTTTACCAAAGGAATCAATTTATAATATTTTAATGAAATAAGTTAACTGGTCAAATAGGTTGATTAATTGAATATCAAGTTAAATTCTAGTTGATAGAATTAAAACTATATTCTCGTTGACATTAAAATGACCTTCTAAAGAACAGACTTAAGAAATATGATTTCATTAAGTTCTGAGTCCAACAAATAAATTCACACTACATGTCACTTGTCTCTATATGAGGCAGCTTGAACATATAGGATATTCGAAGTATGTTTCTCCCTACAACTTGTCGAGCTACCCTCAAGGTTGTATGGACAAACAATTTTGATCCGCAAAGTTCGAGAATTTGATTAAACTGTTTGAGTCGAATACGAGTGCATGAGCGGTGCAAGACTATGTATCCCAACCGGATCTTGAGACAAGCAACTTCTTGAGCTACACTCAAGATTGCAACTCTCAGGCGTTTGGATACATGAGATGCTTGCATAGCTATTTATTTATGTTGGGCTATTTAATATATAAATGTGATTTAGAAAAGGAAGAAGGCACTCCGGAAAGTCAATCGAGTTTAATAGTTTAATTTATCATTAGTAAAGGCATAAGTAGGAGGAAATGAAAATGTGACATATTTTGATGTCATGATTTTATAATTATTGTTACACAAAAGACGTCTAACACAATTTGACGAATGTCGTCACCTCGCTTCTGAAGCAATGTTTTTCGTTAGTAATTTGTGATAACTATAATATATATATATATTAAATGTTAATATATAAATACACAAGATAGTAGATAACTTATATGGCAAAATAGACTTGACCGTATCAAGAGACTAAGCTTCACAAGTCACATAAAGAAGGGTCTGATGTCACGCCCCGCTTCCCAAAACGACGGAGGCGAAGCGTGACTAAGGCCCGCTCGGGCCGGAGCTGAGAAGCTCGGACCCAATAAGCGTCTGTAGGGGTACCATTTTAAAATATTTTCAGGTTCTTGCATTTATAAAGTTCGAACAACAGAAAGTACAGAAAAGAAGTTGCATTCATTAAATAGAGATATAATATCCAACAAGTACAAAGTCTAAAAAGGAGCCTAAGCGTGGCAACAACTATCTAAAAGCAAACTGAAAGTAGTAACCTCTGAAAGTGACGACTAAAAGACCTCAAGGTCTGGTCCTTGTCAAGCACGTACTCTGGGTCGACGTCCTCGGCTCCTCGTACTCCAGTGAGTCTGCCTCGTCCACGAACTCTGGCTGAGCACCTGACGTACAGCACCCAAGAGAAAGGAACTGTACGTCAGGTAAAGTCTACAAGAAGGGTTAGACTTTACTGCAAGTGCACCGAACTTTAAACAATGGTTTACTGGTTGATTAGCATGCTGAGGTTCTATTACACAACAGTTTACTGGTTGATTAGCATGATGTGGTTATAACAGGGTAACACACCAGGAAGTAACGTAGTAGGAAAGTAAAACGGGACAAGCAGTAGTCGTAGCGTGTGCTACCAACTACGGGACTATCCTAAAGGTGTCAGGACAAGACGGAACTAGACAAGACAAGACAGGACACGACATGACTGACAGGACTAGTAAAACACGAAGGGTTCACGCCTTACGGTTCGAGGGGGATCAGACCCTCTCACCGTGCGCACGCTCAACCCTACCCCAAACCCCAGAACTCAGGACAGGAAGCACGGAGATCACTTTCGCAAGGAAAGCACCTGAAACGCCCGTAGGCTTTTTCGTAACACAGAGATCACTTCCGCAAGGGAAGCACCTGAAACGCCCGTAGGCTTTTTCGTAACACAGAGATCACTTCCGCAAGGGAAGCACCTGAAACGCCCGTAGGCTTTTTCGTAACACAGAGATCACTTCCGCAAGGGAAGCACCTGAAACGCCCGTAGGCTTTTTCGTAACACAGAGATCACTTCCGCAAGGGAAGCACCTGAAACGCCCGTAGGCTTTTTCGTAACACAGGGACAAGACACGACAAGTGTAAGGAATTGTTATTCTAGGGTGTCCACACGCACGCACACACAAGATAGCCCTACGGTGTCAAGAGTTGTTGTTTGTCGAGCTTAGACTTCGTCGTCAAGTCTAAGTCGTCAGGGGCATCCCTGACGCTATCATTTCACGTCCGGTTCTATACATTCACAGTCTAACAGTTCTAGCAATCTAAGACCAAAGCACGGTCAAATACGCAAGTGGGTACACTTGCCTGCGATGGCGAGTGTGTCGTCCTCTCGAAGCGTCTCGTCCAAGCGTCTCGTCAGCGGAAGTCCGTCTGAAATAGTGTCACGGCGACGGTGTCAGGTCGCGATTCCCATCAAATCCTATTAAGGTTCGTTTCTAGGTTTTCGGGACTATCCTATTCGTCAAAAGTCACTTTTTTTTATGTTTCAGCCTAATCGACGATCTATCCTATGTGCACAGTCAAATTAGTCCGTTCGTCGATTTTCTATGTTCGCACAACGTTTTACAGGAGCTGGAAAGTAAATTTAGTTCAAGTTGACGGTTTTTAGTTAAGTTTTCAGTCTCGCTACGGGTGGGTTGCGCTACGAGTTTCGGAAACCAACCTCTCCGGAGTTCGATGTAGGATGAGCGCAGCGTCTGAACGGTAGAAGATCTGCGTTGTCTACGGTGTCTCGGCTACGGGTAGCGTAGCGAGACTCGTCCGGGCAGCGGACGAAGTGCGTGAGCAGCAAGTAGGGGTGAAACAGCGAGCAACGGCGCGATCAACGTAGAAACAGCGAGCAACGGAGGTGAAAACGGCGATACGGTGTCGCCGTATCACGGCCGTGGGCAGTCCGGCCTAGGAGGACGTCGTGGCCACTTGGGGAAAACGCGACGGTGCTCAGTGGCTACCGGAGTGGGCTCGCGGTCGTCGGAAGAGTCGCAGCAGCTGCCGCTGTGATTTTCAGCCATGAGCAAGGCAGCCCGCGGCTGTACAACGACGAGGCGGCGGAAATAGGTCGCCGGCGGTCGTGTGGCGGCGTCTCCGGTGGCTGACGGGCGAACAGGGGTCACGGCGAGGCGGTGCGACGTCGTGCTGCGTCGAGCGGGGTCATGGCTGCTGCTGCGATGTGGGGAGGACACAGCCAACGATCGGAGGCTCCGACAGCGACGTGCGAGGGCTTCAGGTGGCCTCCGGTGATGTCCCGGTCGTCTGCGGTGGCTGGGGGAGCCGTGCAGTCGCGGGGAGTCGACGACGAGGCTTTGCAGTCACCGTCGGGTCGCAGGCGGTGTCGGAAACCGCAGGCGGGCGCTGCTGTGCGACGGCGGGGCTTCTCCAGGCGGCTGCGGCGACGGGAGGCCGGAGTAGTTGGCCGCCGACGAGGAGTACGCCGTGGGGGAGGAAAGCTAGGGTGTGGAGTTGAAGAGATAAGAACGAGAGAGAGAGAGAGAGGAAACAGGTTGCTCGAGAGAGGAAAGTTTGTGTATGGCGGCTGTGAACGACATTAGCCTTAGCCCTAGGTTACAGTGATTTGGTTTGGTTTTTAAAAAGAATCTTGCTAAATGGCCATATGATATTGGTTATTTGGGGGAGGGAGATAGTGATATGTTGGGTATAAGTAGAGGAAAAAGTAGGTGCATGTAGTGGCAGAAGATCCACCCTTATACGTATGAGTATCAAAAGGATTTCATTAGGTTTGATCACAATTCGAAATTCAAATAGATTTGGGGAGATCAACGGTTGAGATTTAATCGGGAGGTAACTCTCAAACCGGGCGTCAGAAAAATAATCCGAAAATACCGGGGCGATCGTGGAGACGAGATGCACAGATCTACGGAGCCCGATCGTGCGTAACGCCTACCAAGAATTTACGTAAAATTGGAAACATCGTTTTGAGTCAAATGACTAGAACGCCCCTATCATTTCAAAGTCGTTTTGCGAGAAAACGAGCCGTGAAAGAACGTTCCCAAAAAATTACTATAAAATCCAACGCCCGAAAACGATCGCAACGGCATAACACATCGTGTATGCCGGAGCTCGGAGATAGCCGAAAGAAATACGTGCACGACTAAGCACGTGCACGCAGGAAATACGAACGGTCGAAAAGCGGCCGTTACATTCTACCCACCTTAGAAATGATTCCGCCCTCGGAATCACTCATACTAACAATAATAACATCTACATAACCTTATACCCAAAACTCTCATAACTACCCATATAGATCGCTAATCTTATAACTTCGAACAAACGTTCCTCAATAATCCCTCCTAATTCATCTTTTCTCTGGGCAAGGCCACGACTAAACTCACCTCCTAATAATATAGTTCCATCACTACCGTTCCAATTTCCCACTCCAAGTTCTCATAAAAATAAAAATCATCTTCTGATATCGTACCACACCACTAAACATCATCATCGCTCATTAATATCTTCTAAATTTCTAAATCTTTTCCCAACATTAATAAATCTCCAAAAAGTGAGGTTCTAGTCATCCACCAATCCAAGACATGAACATTTGTCTATCCTATAATAACTTCACCAATCAGCAATTGTCGTGTCTTCAATACATTCTCGTCATATCTCCCCATAAATTCATCCACCGAATGATTTGATCTGCCAGAATTTCCCCTTATCCTACTCACTATAACTAATCCCAACTAATATTAAGTCCGACTACCTAAACATCCATTAATCTCAACATGTCGTGTTACTCCCAATGTCTTCTCACGTCAACTCATCAATCAGTCTCAATGATAATATAAGCTCTACTCAATCTCATGATCACCCTAACTCATACTATACTCTATAGCCATCGTCTAAGCCTCAAATCTGATAAGTTCTCATCTTCACGCATATAATCTCATTCAACCAGAATTTTTTCCATTGAGTCCGCCACACTCCGGTTTTATAAATAAGTCTTTGGACAGTCCATTCTTTTCATCCAAAAGATATTCTAATCCATCATCCTCGTGTTCCCAAAATCAATTAATCACTGCCATAATAAAACTCATCTCACTCCAAGCCTACCTGCAAACAAAAATCCTATAACGATATTAGCTAGTCCCAACTAATATAACAACCATAAACACGAAAACTTTCTTTAAGGGAGAAGAAGAGAAGAGGAAGAGGGACTTAAGGCAAAAAAAAATTTTAAAACATTTGGAAAAACGTGTGGTGTTGCGGTAATGGATGAGGGAGGTTAAGTGATTTGTGATCTTGTGAGCTAGTTTTAAAACTTTAAAGATTTGGTTTAAAGAAAACAAAGTTTTGATATAGTCACATATAACCAAGATAAACCATTCATTAAAACTAAAACTAAGTCTAAGGATCTGTCTGCGATGACGCCATTCCTACAAGTATGAATACCGTCATTCAGACAACTTCCTGCATATCATGGTTAACGCTGAGTACACATTCAAGACACCGGAGACAAACATCAGGATTCTAAAGATGACACACTCATACAGGTCTACACACTCTACCTATACTCAGGTACTGCAACGACATCACCTACCAAAGGGCCTACTTCTAAACTGGAGATAGCATGGATAACTTACAAGGTCTAATGTCTAAATAATAGAAGGGAAAGAAAACTAGATCAAAAGCGAAACGAAATAAGATCGGAAAGAACGAGCTCAAATAAGACGGAGTAAAGAGATAGTTGATTGGATGGAACAAAAACATTTCTCAGAATAACTAGATAGATGAAGGAGATTTACGGGTAAAATATGATATCGTATACTTTATACTTTTATGAGAATAAGTGGGGGGAAAGGAGCAAATAGTAAAATTTATTATAATTTGGAAAAAATTAGATGAAGGAATAAAAGTAGGATAATGTAGCGATTGTTTTGCAAATGAAAATAAATTTAAACAAAGGTTCTTGAAGTATGAGCACGATGAACATAGAGATGTTTATATGTAAAGAAATTTAAAATCCCCCTTTGTTTTAGAAAAATATTCTAAAGTACGTACGTAAATGGTAAAAATAAATTTCGTAGGTTAGAAAAATGATATATTGAATTCCCGAAATGGTAACAAAGTTTTAAAACTAAAATACGATGGATACTGATTCGAAAATAGGTACGAGGCCGTAACTTAAAACTTTTACGACCGAAAGGTTTCAAAATTTGCGAAAGAATTTTAACTCAACCGAAAGTAAGAAATTTTAAATAATTAATAAAAGTTTTCAAAGAAGTCAAATTGGGCGGAGAATTTAATAATGAATTTCGAAAATACTTTTAAAGGAAGCAGGTTTTGGGAAAGGGAAAAATTCGAAAATAAGTACAAGATAGTAGAAATAAATTGTGTAGTTTATAAAAGTAATATATATTTTTTTGGAAACAAGGCAAATAATGCGAGATATTGACTTAAAATTTTTACGTCCAAGAAAGCCCCAAGTCAATTAAAAGTTTTAACTCGATCCAAAACAACAAATTTTAAATATATAATATAGGGGTTTTCAAAGAAACCAAGCTAGAGCGAAAACTTAACAAGGAAAGTCGAAAATAATTTTGGAGGAGGTAGAATTGGTCAAGGAAGGGATTCGAAGGATTGATGATGATCGTCAGGAAACGATCACGAGAATCGAGAGAAAGGAAAAATGATCGCATGAAGATTACGCGTAAGATATGAATCGTGAAGAGCTACGATGGGACTCTATGGTCGATAGCACAAAAATTTGCAAGGATCAGAGGGATGCTAGAGGACAAGGGTTCTAATCATCGGGTCGTCTAAAGATTTAGGATAACTCAGCTCTAAGACTTCCTATGAGCTAGAATATAATCAGGATCTAAAGAGAAGGTTCCTAAGAGAATCGAGGTTACGTTCTGCTGGGCCCGAAGTCAATGGAGCTGGGCGAGCGACCAAACTAAAAGAAGGGCTCTAGGAAATTTAATTTGGTCAGAGTTAGGGAAGGAGAGGCTACTAAAGTATCTTAAGACGGGTACGGCTAATTCTTAACCAAGGCGTCTGACAATCAAATTGGGACATCTACCTAAGTCTTCCTACCATCTAAGACTGGGAAACTAATTCAGACTTGTACGTGGATATTAAATGAATGCGGTACTTTTATTGTTCCGAACTTTTGCAAGACCTGCATGGGCCACCACTAAAACCTGTCACGCCCCGCTTCCCAAAACGACGGAGGCGAAGCGTGGCTAAGGCCCGCTCGGGCCGGAGCTGAGAAGCTCGGACCCAATAAGCGTCTGTAGGGGTACCATTTTAAAATATTTTCAGGTTCTTGCATTTATAAAGTTCGAACAACAGAAAATACAGAAAAGAAGTTGCATTCATTAAATAGAGATATAATATCCAACAAGTACAAAGTCTAAAAAGGAGCCTAAGCGTGGCAACAACTATCTAAAAGCAAACTGAAAGTAGTAACCTCTGAAAGTGACGACTAAAAGACCTCAAGGTCTGGTCCTTGTCAAGCACGTACTCTGGGTCGACGTCCTCGGCTCCTCGTACTCCAGTGAGTCTGCCTCGTCCACGAACTCTGGCTGAGCACCTGACGTACAGCACCCAAGAGAAAGGAACTGTACGTCAGGTAAAGTCTACAAGAAGGGTTAGACTTTACTGCAAGTGCACCGAACTTTAAACAATGGTTTACTGGTTGATTAGCATGCTGAGGTTGTATTACACAACAGTTTACTGGTTGATTAGCATGATGTGGTTATAACAGGGTAACACACCAGGAAGTAACGTAGCAGGAAAGTAAAACGGGACAAGCAGTAGTCGTAGCGTGTGCTACCAACTACGGGATTATCCTAAAGGTGTCAGGACAAGACGGAACTAGACAAGACAAGTGTCACGCCCCGCTTCCCAAAAATATGGAGGCGAAGCGTGAGAAGGTCCGCTCAGACTTGAAGCTACAAAGCTGCAAGTCCGATAAGCGTCAATCAAATTTAAAACTGCAGGTCCTTGCAACGCGAAACGAAACAAAGATAATAATAACGAAAGAGACAAAAGAAACATCTCAGAATATCCATAGCAATAAATCTCAACATCACAGAAAAGCCACCAGGCTAAAAGAAAAGAGTCTAAAAGAGGCCGAACATGGCCAACAAAAGTACAAAGTACAACAACAAAGTAATGGTGCAAGCACCGACATCTAACAGCAACCTAAAGCAAAAGCAACGCCAACAGTCTCTAAAACTGGTCTCCGGTGCACACGAACTCCTCGACGAACGTAGGCTCAGCGTCAGCAACTACCTCGTCCGCTACAACTATCTCTGGCTCAGGGTCTAACATGTGACACCCAAAGAGAAAGGGGCACATGTCAGCAAGTCTGGAAGACTTGTGCAAGTGAAACTGAAAGTACAAGTAAGAGCAACCTAGCAGTTCTAGCATGATGCAATGACATGGCAGTTAAAGTATGAGTGCAGCAGGTAAAGTAAAGTAAAGTAAAGTACGAGCATGGCATGGCATGGATGACAAGTATTACATGAATCATTCACAAGACAAGTACAAGACAAGGAAAGTAAGCACCTCGTGCACAGAGATTCCGTCTTTTGGCTAGAGGGCGGATCAGGCCACTCCTAAGCTCAAGCGAACGTTTATCCCTACCCCTCCACGTGTGTCGAGCCAGGGCCTTACCCCCGAACGGTAATGCTCGCTTCTGGAACACGAGCCAGGAAGTGTTTTATCTTGCTGGTCTAGGGGTGCACCTAGCCAGTCAAGGGAGTACAAGTACAAGTAGTGTAGCGTGTGCTACCAATGCGACATTCAATGCATGGATGACATGTCATGGCAAGTAGTAAAGCGTACAGGTAGGAAAAGTAAACGTGACAGTTTAGCATGCTAGAAGGACAAGTTTAAGGGGTTGGATCTAGCTTCGTTGTCAAGATAGATCATTTAGGTGACGGATCTAGTTTCGTTGTCAAACTAGATCAAGTAGGCGTCTAGCCAGCTATCATTTCACTGACTAGTCTCTTTTACGCTAGGGACAAGAAAGTGGCCCAAAAACATGGCCCTACACAAGAGTTTGGCAAGTTTCACTTGCCTGCAATTATCACGTCAAGAAAACACCGTCCAACGAGTCCAAAGTCACGATTCCTACGTGCACAAGTCCACCGGCCTACATCCGTTTTATTAATCTTGATTAGTGATTTCTAAAACATTTAAAATACTTTAAAATACTGATTTTTAGTCTTGGTTATCATGCAATTTGGTTGGGGGTCCTAGGGGTGCAAAACGTTACCTCAACACGACGCGAAAGCTACACCGGCGTCGGGTAGCGACGCCGGGGTTGGAATAATAGAACGCGCTCCAAGTCCTGATTCCAATTTGGTTTCCTCGCTGGAAAGTTCAGAGCATCAACCCAGGGCGACGATTCCAGATTCCAAAGCTCGCACGTGCGACGACGGGCTACGACGTGCGACGACGTCGTACGCGGCAAGTCGTCGAAGAGAACGCACCTAGGTGGGGCCCACAGTAGTCCTAGGGACCTTTGGGGGACCCACAATAACTCTGGAGAACTTGGGGGGCCCACGGTGGCAAGCGGTGCGGCGGATGCGGGGTTGCGACGTATGGCCATCGGTCGTACAGCCTCGGTGCGGGGAGCTCCATCGGTCGCTGCGGGGGAACGGGCTTGGTGCAGCGCAGCGGGTCGGTGCGGGCCTTGGTGCGGAGGTGTTTGTTGGTCGGGCGCTTGGGGCGGCTCGGTCACAGCGCTTGGATGCGGGGAGCGGGGTGCTGCAACGTTGCAACGGTTGCAACGTTGCGGAGCTGCGGTCGGTGCGGAGAAGCGCCTCGGTCAGGTGCGGAGCGATGCGGGCGACAGCTGCGGGGGCTTGCAGCGATGCGGGGAGCGGCGATGGCGGGCGACAGCTCTCGGTCTGACCGAGAGCTTCTCTCGGTCGGGCACGGGAGATGCGGAGCGACGGTTGCAGCGGAGCGGGGCGACCGGTCAGAGCGGGGGAACGGAGCCCGTTCTCTCGGTCGGAGCGGGGGAAACTTGTCGCAACGTTGCGACGAATCGTCGCAACGTCCAATTTTGGTTTTGGAAGAGGCTAGGGCTAATTTCTTACGAAAATAGGTCTTGCTGGGGGTTGCTTATATAGTATAGATGGGTTGACTTGGTCTAGGGCTAAATCTAATAGGATTAGAAGTTCAAAAAGATTTAAAATTTGAAATTCAATTACTCCAACTCATCCAAGGGTTTGACCTGGTCCAAATGAGCTGGAAATTGGCTCAAAAATTATTTAAAACGTTTAAAACTCAAATAAATTTTATTTGGCCGAAAATAATTTATAAATTAATTATTAAAAATAATATAAAACTTGTTAAAAATATAAAAGTGGTCAAATAAACTCCAAAAATTATAAAATAAATATCGTGGTGATCGTGAAGACGAATGTGAGCTAACTAAGAAGACGGATCTTAATTTCGATGTCGGACGACGAGACTAGAAATAGAAACGTCTCCCGTCAAGAGTGAAAATCGTCACGTCTCTTCGAGTAAGTTTAAATTGTGGAAAAACGACTCGAGAAGTGTCGTTCCAAGATAGTGCCACTATTTAATACTCTCAGAGACGTTCACAACGGCATATCACACAAAAGTATTCACTATCAAATAAAGTCTAAAACAAACACGTGCACGGCCAAAAGCACGTGCACGAAAAGCGTACAACGAAAAGTGGTCGTTACATCCTCCCCACCTTAGAATAAAGTCCGTCCTCGGACTTTCTAATATAGCTAGTCACTCTAGTAACTACCCCAATCAATCCATATAATAATTCAACCAGGTATAGTCATTACAAGTGCTCATGTACGCACTAGGTAGTCAAACATTAACACTACCAACACGTATATATATACATTCACATACGTATACACTTATACCTATTATAGTCAGTCAAATTCATACATGTATTTCAATCATATATATAAACATACATCCCTTATATAACTGCTACTCACAAAACAATAGTTCAGGTACTTATATAGGTATGATCTCATACTAGCAAATACAATCATTGTTCTACCTATATGTAGCTACCTATGCACAAGCATCAAGGGTATACTACCCTCTAATAGTCATCCAATACAAAACATCTCAACACATATAGTCACACCATACCATTATTAAATCAAATTCACTATATCTAATATACATTCACCACTACTATAATTTCACGATATATAGCCATACAGTGCATGCAAATAATTCACCATATATTTTCATCACATACGGTCCTATAACTGTATTTACGACACGCCACATATATCATAGTCATCAATACTTATAACTAAGCACATACTTACCCGTGCATGGTGCACACCCATACACGCTAACATTTCATTTACATACACCGATCATACCATTATATAACTAGCACACATACACACCTAGTTTTAGCTAGTACACATACGTTCACACGAGCAAGTCCTTAGTAATTGGCTATACCACTAGACCAACTCCTATAACTATATACTGGCGTAGCGACCCACAATCATGTGCGTAGCACAACCAGGCACAAACACTCCTATCACTATACATACATCAAGCATTGCTATATTCAAACTACAAACATACATTCAATATACTTAGAGTATACCCACTCAAGCTTGAGTGAGACTCGGTACATATATCAGAATATTCTATATACGTAACACGACATTCATACATATACCAATACCACTTCCATATATATACATCTACCAATACAACCATATACATTCCATAAATCAATCACACTTAATATTTAGTCAGGCAATACTCACGTAGTTAAATCAATTTATATACCATAATAATAACATTACAGACATCAGCACCCACATATTTATAATACCCTCCCTAATACATGCATACGTATTCATCGTATAGTCACACACACATTTAACTTATATATATATATATATATATATATATATTCACACCATAGCCTACTACTTATAATTAGTATACTAACACATCCACACATACGTAATTAAGATGTGCAATAGTCGTGTATACCTCACGGTATGCACGCATGCAACATCCCAAAAAGTAAGCAATACCAATCAAAATTATACTCCTACTACCATATGTATATCACATATATAGTCAGGCAACAAAACATAACTACTTACGTCTAAACACAATACATACCCACATATGAGCACACACTCATACGTGCTAACATATAGATCACATAATAGGCCTACCCTCTTAACCATACGTACTCTTATTATTATCACTACTATCATACACATAGCTTTACCAATCATTTTATTTCAACCATTATAAGTATCTCTTATTACATACACATCTCAGATATGTCAACGCTAACTCTTATATACACAGGCAACCCTAGTATAGTATAGCTATCCACACAAAATCTATAACTGCTAACACCCAACAACTTCATAATATCACGAATAACTCCGAGTATATATATATATATATCACACAATAGGCAAGCACCAATATACTATGGGAAAATACTCATTCAAGCCCACGTACACAAGTTAGGTACGTGCACTACGACACCTCACAAAGGTCCAAGGGTCTACTAACAACTAAGCGTTGACACAGACCTTGACGGGCACTAAAGCCTAAGCAATATAGAGGGAGGTCGAGGTCGAAAGCGTGACGAGGGAAGGATCGATAAGCACGAGTTCAGATAGGACGAACACAAGGAGACAGCTTGGTTAGGCGAAACATTGACTTACTTGTGAATGCTTAGGTAGAGGAAAAGGAGATGTAGTGATGCTTACATAGGATGGAGAAAAGAAAATAGGGTAAATAGAACAAGCTAAAATACGCGAAATCTGAAAACTGTTGTACCTCAAAAGTTGGAATACTCATCTGTAAAAAATATTTGAAGATCGATAAAGCGGGTTGTTCAAAATAAGTTTGAGTCAAATATTCATAATAAGAGAAAATGTTTTATAGAAAGTCATTATAAAAGGAAGTAAATCATTCACACGAACATTAAGGACGTAGTTTTTTTTTTGAAAATATTATACGGCAGTAATTTAATATAATGTTGTCAAAAGTTTTTGAAAGTCAAAGAATGAAATCAAGTAACAGAAGGATTTAAACTCATGTTAAATGCTTTCAAAACTTTTAGGCTATGGAAAATCAATATTGAAACTTCTTTTAGAGAAATCAGGATTTGTCAAAAAATAAAACTGGTTACACTAAGCTCTTAGCGTACAAGCACAACGAGCCTGATACGGGCATAAAAATAATTGAAATTCCATTTGGTCTAGAAATTTTTTTTTTTTTTCTAAAAACATGTATGGTGAGCGGAAAGATAATAGTAATAACTTAGTAGAAGAATTATCAAAATGAGAGCAAAGCTTTAAAATCAAATCATGGAGGGTCTAAATTAGGAAGTGGTTATGAAGTAGAAATTTTACAAAAATCTGAAGTAGAAAAACGACGAGCAAAAACCAACTTGCTGAAAGCTGAAATTCCATGTGTCTTGAAAAGTATATTAAAAGTAAGCGCGATGTGTCATTTGAATGGCATGAATAAGAAGGGAAATTACAAGTTGAATTGGGCAAAACAAAAGTACGGTTTAAAATAAATTAATATATGAAGGGACGAGGTATTTCATAGGTATGAATAGTATAGGCTGGAAAAATATAATAAGCTAGTATTCAAAAATTTCGACAAAAGTTTTAAGAATTAAAGTCAACGAAAGTGCACGAAGTAATAGTATATTTATATTAAAATTTTGAACAATTTATACTTAGTGACAGAGGAAATCGAAAAATACTTTCAAGATTTGTAACGGAGAGAGTCGAAAATCGACGACGATCGTCATGAGGCGATCTCGTGAATCGAGGCAAGGAAATTGGTCGGATGATCAAAACATACATACGCCTAGGATATGAATCAGGAAGTCTACGGAAACACCTACGGTCGACCAACTAAAGATTAAAACTAAGCGCTAAGACTTCTAAAGGTTAGACGGTAACGAAATACGTTCAGCTTGGTCCGAAATCGATGAACCCAAGTGAACGACAAAAGGAAATTCTAGAAGTCTAATATGGTCAGAGGTAGACAAGGACCACTAAGGTAACTCCTACGACGATTAAATCAATTGCTAAAAGGGAGTCTAACTACAATCAGGGCCTCTAACTAGCAAGCACAGACGTCTAACTAAGCCCTCTTACTCCTAGTGTCCTAAGAAAACGACTAGACTCAGGGCTTATTACTCGGATGTTGCAATTTATTTAATGGACATTCCGTTATTATCGTTGTTCCGTTAATTCGCAATTGCAAGATTTGACCTGCATGGGCCACCAACAAAACCTGTCACGCCCCGCTTCCCAAAAATATGGAGGCGAAGCGTGAGAAGGTCCGCTCAGACTTGAAGCTACAAAGCTGCAAGTCCGATAAGCGTCAATCAAATTTAAAACTGCAGGTCCTTGCAACGCGAAACGAAACAAAGATAATAATAACGAAAGAGACAAAAGAAACATCTCAGAATATCCATAGCAATAAATCTCAACATCACAAAAAAGCCACCAGGCTAAAAGAAAAGAGTCTAAAAGAGGCCGAACATGGCCAACAAAAGTACAAAGTACAACAACAAAGTAATGGTGCAAGCACCGACATCTAACAGCAACCTAAAGCAAAAGCAACGCCAACAGTCTCTAAAACTGGTCTCCGGTGCACACGAACTCCTCGACGAACGTAGGCTCAGTGTCAGCAACTACCTCGTCCGCTACAACTATCTCTGGCTCAGGGTCTAACATGTGACACCCAAAGAGAAAGGGGCACATGTCAGCAAGTCTGGAAGACTTGTGCAAGTGAAACTGAAAGTACAAGTAAGAGCAACCTAGCAGTTCTAGCATGATGCAATGACATGGCAGTTAAAGTATGAGTGCAGCAGGTAAAGTAAAGTAAAGTAAAGTACGAGCATGGCATGGCATGGATGACAAGTATTACATGAATCATTCACAAGACAAGTACAAGACAAGGAAAGTAAGCACCTCGTGCACAGAGATTCCGTCTTTTGGCTAGAGGGCGGATCAGGCCACTCCTAAGCTCAAGCGAACGTTTATCCCTACCCCTCCACGTGTGTCGAGCCAGGGCCTTACCCCCGAACGGTAATGCTCGCTTCTGGAACACGAGCCAGGAAGTGTTTTATCTTGCTGGTCTAGGGGTGCACCTAGCCAGTCAAGGGAGTACAAGTACAAGTAGTGTAGCGTGTGCTACCAATGCGACATTCAATGCATGGATGACATGTCATGGCAAGTAGTAAAGCGTACAGGTAGGAAAAGTAAACGTGACAGTTTAGCATGCTAGAAGGACAAGTTTAAGGGGTTGGATCTAGCTTCGTTGTCAAGATAGATCATTTAGGTGACGGATCTAGTTTCGTTGTCAAACTAGATCAAGTAGGCGTCTAGCCAGCTATCATTTCACTGACTAGTCTCTTTTACGCTAGGGACAAGAAAGTGGCCCAAAAACATGGCCCTACACAAGAGTTTGGCAAGTTTCACTTGCCTGCAATTATCACGTCAAGAAAACACCGTCCAACGAGTCCAAAGTCACGATTCCTACGTGCACAAGTCCACCGGCCTACATCCGTTTTATTAATCTTGATTAGTGATTTCTAAAACATTTAAAATACTTTAAAATACTGATTTTTAGTCTTGGTTATCATGCAATTTGGTTGGGGGTCCTAGGGGTGCAAAACGTTACCTCAACACGACGCGAAAGCTACACCGGCGTCGGGTAGCGACGCCGGGGGTTGGAATAATAGAACGCGCTCCAAGTCCTAATTCCAATTTGGTTTCCTCGCTGGAAAGTTCAGAGCATCAACCCGGGGCGACGATTCCAGATTCCAAAGCTCGCACGTGCGACGACGGGCTACGACGTGCGACGACGTCGTACGCGGCAAGTCGTCGAAGAGAACGCACCTAGGTGGGGCCCACAGTAGTCCTAGGGACCTTTGGGGGACCCACAATAACTCTGGAGAACTTGGGGGGCCCACGGTGGCAAGCGGTGCGGCGGATGCGGGGTTGCGACGTATGGCCATCGGTCGTACAGCCTCGGTGCGGGGAGCTCCATCGGTCGCTGCGGGGGAACGGGCTTGGTGCAGCGCAGCGGGTCGGTGCGGGCCTTGGTGCGGAGGTGTTTGTCGGTCGGGCGCTTGGGGCGGCTCGGTCACAGCGCTTGGATGCGGGGAGCGGGGTGCTGTAACGTTGCAACGGTTGCAACGTTGCGGAGCTACGGTCGGTGCGGAGAAGCGCCTCGGTCAGGTGCGGAGCGATGCGGGCGACAGCTGCGGGGGCTTGCAGCGATGCGGGGAGCGGCGATGGCGGGCGACAGCTCTCGGTCTGACCGAGAGCTTCTCTCGGTCGGGCACGGGAGATGCGGAGTGACGGTTGCAGCGGAGCGGGCGACCGGTCAGAGCGGGGGAACGGAGCCCGTTCTCTCGGTCGGAGCGGGGGAAACTTGTCGCAACGTTGCGACGAATCGTCGCAACGTCCAATTTTGGTTTTGGAAGAGGCTAGGGCTAATTTCTTGCGAAAATAGGTCTTGCTAGGGGTTGCTTATATAGTATAGATGGGTTGACTTGGTCTAGGGCTAAATCTAATAGGATTAGAAGTTCAAAAAGATTTAAAATTTGAAATTCAATTACTCCAACTCATCCAAGGGTTTGACCTGATCCAAATGAGCTGGAAATTGGCTCAAAAATTATTTAAAACGTTTAAAACTCAAATAAATTTTATTTGGCCGAAAATAATTTATAAATTAATTATTAAAAATAATATAAAACTTGTTAAAAATATAAAAGTGGTCAAATAAACTCCAAAAATTATAAAATAAATATCGTGGTGATCGTGAAGACGAATGTGAGCTAACTAAGAAGACGGATCTTAATTTCGATGTCGGACGACGAGACTAAAAATAGAAACGTCTCCCGTCAAGAGTGAAAATCGTCACGTCTCTTCGAGTAAGTTTAAATTGTGGAAAAACGACTCGAGAAGTGTCGTTCCAAGATAGTGCCACTATTTAATACTCTCAGAGACGTTCACAACGGCATATCACACAAAAGTATTCACTATCAAATAAAGTCTAAAACAAACACGTGCACGGCCAAAAGCACGTGCACGAAAAGCGTACAACGAAAAGTGGTCGTTACAACAAGACAGGACACGACATGACTGACAGGACTAGTAAAACACGAAGGGTTCATGCCTTACGGTTCGAGGGGGATCAGACCCTCTCACCGTGCGCACGCTCAACCCTACCCCAAACCCCAGAACTCAGGACAGGAAGCACGGAGATCACTTTCGCAAGGAAAGCACCTGAAACGCCCGTAGGCTTTTTCGTAACACAGAGATCACTTCCGCAAGGGAAGCACCTGAAACGCCCGTAGGCTTTTTCGTAACACAGAGATCACTTCCGCAAGGGAAGCACCTGAAACGCCCGTAGGCTTTTTCGTAACACAGAGATCACTTCCGCAAGGGAAGCACCTGAAACGCCCGTAGGCTTTTTCGTAACACAGAGATCACTTCCGTAAGGGAAGCACCTGAAACGCCCGTAGGCTTTTTCGTAACACATAGATCACTTCCGCAAGGGAAGCACTTGAAACGCCCGTAGGCTTTTTCGTAACACAGGGACAAGACACGACAAGTGTAAGGAATTGTTATTCTAGGGTGTCCACACGCACGCACACACAAGATAGCCCTACGGTGTCAAGAGTTGTTGTTTGTCGAGCTTAGACTTCGTCGTCAAGTCTAAGTCGTCAGGGGCGTCCCGGACGCTATCATTTCACGTCCGGTTCTATACATTCACAGTCTAACAGTTCTAGCAATCTAAGACCAAAGCACGGTCAAATACGCAAGTGGGTACACTTGCCTGCGATGGCGAGTGTGTCATCCTCTCGAAGCGTCTCGTCCAAGCGTCTCGTCAGCGGAAGTCCGTCTGAAATAGTGTCACGGCGACGGTGTCAGGTCGCGATTCCCATCAAATCCTATTAAGGTTCGTTTCTAGGTTTTCGGGACTATCCTATTCGTCAAAAGTCACTTTTTTTTATGTTTCAGCCTAATCGACGATCTATCCTATGTGCACAGTCAAATTAGTCCGTTCGTCGATTTTCTATGTTCGCACAACGTTTTACAGGAGCTGGAAAGTAAATTTAGTTCAAGTTGACGGTTTTTAGTTAAGTTTTCAGTCTCGCTACGGGTGGGTTGCGCTACGAGTTTTGGAAACCAACCTCTCCGGAGTTCGATGTAAGATGAGCGCAGCGTCTGAACGGTAGAAGATCTGCGTTGTCTACGGTGTCTCGGCTACGGGTAGCGTAGCGAGACTCGTCCGAGCAGCGGACGAAGTGCGTGAGCAGCGAGTAGGGGTGAAACAGCGAGCAACGGCGCGAGCAACGTCGAAACAGCGAGCAACGGAGGTGAAAACGGCGATACGGTGTCGCCGTATCACGGCCGTGGGCAGTCCGGCCTAGGAGGACGTCGTGGCCACTTGGGGAAAACACGACGGTGCTCAGCGGCTGCCGGAGTGGGCTCGCGGTCGTCGGAAGAGTCGCAGCGGCTGCCGCTGTGATTTTCAGCCATGAGCAAGGCAGCCCGCGGCTGTACAACGACGAGGCGGCGGAAATAGGTCACCGGCGGTCGTGTGGCGGCATCTCCGGTGGCTGACGGGCGAACAGGGGTCACGGCGAGGCGGTGCGACGTCGTGCTGCGTCGAGCGGGGTCATGGCTGCTGCTGCGATGTGGGGAGGAGACAGCCGACGATCGGAGGCTCCGACAGCGACGTGCGAGGGCTTCAGGTGGCCTCCGGCGATGTCCCGGTCGTCTGCGGTGGCTGGGGGAGCCGTGCAGTCGCGGGGAGTCGACGACGAGGCTTTGCAGTCGCCGTCGGGTCGCAGGCGGTGTTGGAAACCGCAGGCAGGCGCTGCTGTGCGACGGCGGGGCTTCTCCAGGCGGTTGCGGCGACGGGAGGCCGGAGTAGTTGGCCGCCGACGAGGAGTACGCCGTGGGGGAGGAAAGCTAGGGTGTGGAGTTGAAGAGATAAGAACGAGAGAGAGAGGAAAAAGGTTGCTCGAGAGAGGAAAGTTTGTGTATGGCGGCTGTGAACGACATTAGCCTTAGCCCTAGGTTACAGTGATTTGGTTTGGTTTTTAAAAAGAATCTTGCTAAATGGCCATATGATATTGGTTATTTGGGGGAGGGAGATAGTGATATGTTGGGTATAAGTAGAGGAAAAAGTAGGTGCATGTAGTGGCAGAAGATCCACCCTTATACGTATGAGTATCAAAAGGATTTCATTAGGTTTGATCACAATTCGAAATTCAAATAGATTTGGGGAGATCAACGGTTGAGATTTAATCGGGAGGTAACTCTCAAACCGGGCGTCAGAAAAATAATCCGAAAATACCGGGGCGATCGTGGAGACGAGATGCACAGATCTACGGAGCCCGATCGTGCGTAACGCCTACCAAGAATTTACGTAAAATTAGAAACAGCGTTTTGAGTCAAATGACTAGAACGCCCCTATCATTTCAAAGTCGTTTTGCGAGAAAACGAGCCGTGAAAGAACGTTCCCAAAAATTACTATAAAATCCAACGCCCGAAAACGATCGCAACGGCATAACACATCGTGTATGCCGGAGCTCGGAGATAGCCGAAAGAAATACGTGCACGACTAAGCACATGCACGCAGGAAATACGAACGGTCGGAAAGCGGGCGTTACATCTGACCTCTCATATTATGAAGTCTGCGGACACTTATGTGTCTTACCCTCTTAGATATAATGGCCAAAACCCATCTGTAAGACAGTGGGAGAATGAGTTGTCGAACTCAGTCTGGTACATACTGATGTACCCGAGTCTAGATTAACCAAAATAAGTTATTCGTATCTTTTATTAAGACACGTGTTCTTGATGAAACACAAGTCTGATAAAATAAAGAACGAAATGACTAAAGTATTTAAACTGATTCGATTAGATCGAATGGTTAAATACATAGCTAATTAAATCTTGTGTAATTAAAAGAAAATATGATTTTCTCTCAGGTCAAGTCTGTTAACACATCCGTGTGTTAAAAGTATGAATCACACTGAGTTAGACTTGGTGCGATCAATAGCAAGTGACTCTGAGTTAAGTCCTTCCTCTGGGTTAAGTCCCAGATAGTGATGCTTAGGTTTTGATAATGTTCTGCGAGGACATTATCAATAAGATATTCATAAAATCAATCATTAAGAAGTTGTATAATTACTCGAATCTCGTGAGACAAAGAGTCGAGTTAGACATCATAATTGATGATGACTTAGTCAACTTCTAGGATGAAAATTTGGAGTAGTAACTCCGATATAAAATTTGATGCAATCAGAATAGGTCCGTGTGAGTAAATAAATTTTGGAATTTAGTTTACGTGCCCAAGGAAAATGTTTCCTCACTTTCTACAAGTAAATCTTTAAGTTGAAAGATTGGTGCAAAAAGGAAAATAGTGAACTGCAATCATGTTGGACGAGAACGATTTTCATCTTAATTCCTATAAAATGGATTATGTTGAAACCGTCTCGCCAACAGATGTGTACAGATCTACTCGGACAAAACTCGATGTAAAACGCTAATATTGACCATGAAAATTGGAGCATTCACTTATAAGTTCGTATTTCTAAATATGATTTAGACGAACCAACTTATATGAATTAGCCAGAAAGTTTTCAAGGTCAGTGGGAGCTTATAAATTACATGCGAGGCATCAAAGAAATGAAACATATATTTTGACAAAGTAATCAAAAGGCTTGATACTTTATCAAAAATAGATATGAGCCATTTATGACCATTAACTAATTTAAAATTATTATCGTAAAGTATGATGAACTGGATAAGATCCAAGGAAATAAAAATATTATGGATTCTGAAAGACCAAGTGAATTATTTGAATGAGATTCAAATGGTTGGTCTAACATGAACATAGAAACCCTTTAAGTCTATAGTGTAGACGGTTTTAGCAGATCCACTCACGAAGGCTCTACAACATGAAGTCGGAAAAACTTATGTGTAAAAACGGTATAAGATACCGGGATAAATGGGCCTGAGTGCAAGTGGGAGATGTAGAGATATGATGCCCTCAAGGCTATTTATCTCTGTGTGAATAGCACAAACGTCTTATTCGAAATGACAGTAAGCTGTTTGGTAATAATTTATCTAAAGTTATGTTATAATGTAGTTAACATTAGATATTAACTTAGGTAAAGTCCTGAGACTTTATGCAAGGTCAAACAGGTATCGAGATGAGTATCTCGATCATGGAGAAATGTTTGACCGTCTGTAGCATAAGTCTAAAAGGGTTCGTGGTCGTGGATGCTTCGAGACAAGGATATCGAAACATCGGATAGACCATTGTGTCTTAGTCTTCACCGTTAAGCGGTGGCGATGATCTCATGATCGTTCGACTTGGCGAAGTCGGAGACGAGACACAGGTACTCATTGGAGAATGAGTTCACTAAACGATCCACAAGAGTTATCATATGGTTATGTTGACCAATCTGTCAATGATGACTCTGAGTGATGATAGGCTAGTTGGTATTTTGACTTGAGGTCATTTTGACAAACCTATGCGTGAACGGTGCCACTTAGATCAACTGACCTAGCTTCGAGGCAAGGCCTATCGAAAGGTCTTTTGATTGGGTGACACTTGAAGCGCATGAGGAGAGTAATGACCAAGAGAGGATTCGTCTCTCCCGGTCAATGGGAGTTAGTGTCGTAGGGTTAGTTCGGTCTTTAGTAAAATCTCTGGCCAGAGTTTGTCGGAAGAAGTCCAACATTATTTGACTAAAGATCGATAGAAACTAACCAGAGTCAAGTTATTGGGGTTGACAGTTTGACCGTACCCTAGACTTGATCTACACGACATAATTAAGACGAAGAGACTATAACTGCGGAATTCATCACGGAAACAGTCAGGGTGGTCCCGACAATACTCATGTCAATGAGTCAACCACATAATGATGATTCCTGAAGCAGGGACGACAACCACTACTCGTGGTCACTGCCGTATAGGGCTTCGAGCCCAACCTGTTGTAAGGGTCAGGCTGTAAGGTCTCACACAGAGTGCGACCTTCGTCTAGTAAAAGGTAGAAATTAGTTAGGAAAAATAATTTGCATTTGATGCAAAGGAAGAGAAAATTGCATATTGATGCAAATGATATTTAAGCCTAGATATGGGACTTATTTGCATATGATGCAAAATAGATTAAATGTGTTTTAAATAGTTTAAGACAATATTTAATAAAACAAACGCAAGGAAAAGTTCACGGGTAAGACGGGAATGTCCCGGTCTACGCCCAAGTTCAAACGGCGTCCAAATCGGAGGCCAAATGTCTAAGATATGCTCAAAAACAGCCAAACAGATCAGACCGGGTCAGATCAGGCAGACCCAGGCCAGACCAGGTTTGGCCTAGGCGCCTGGCCAGACCTGGCTGAGCCAGGATGCCAGCCCAGGCGCCTGGGCTCAGGCCCAGGCGCTGGGCGCCTGGGCGCTGGCCCAGGCGGGCCCGCCCAGGCGCCCTGGGTGCCTGGCCCGGGCCCGGGCCAGGCGCCCTGGCCTGGGCCAGGCACCCAGGCTGGGCACACCAGCCTGGGTGTGCCCAGACCAGGCGCCCAGCCTGGCCTGGGCCAGGCGCCCTGGCCTGGGCCAGGCGCCCTGGCCTGGGCCAGGCGCACAGGCTGGGCGCACCAGCCTGGGTGTGCCCAGACCAGGCGTCCAGCCTGGTCTGGGCTCACCCAGCTGGTCAGGTGGGTCCCACAAAGTGCAGTTTTTTCTGCACTTAGGGCAGATTCGTTTGACGGCTCAGTTTTTGCGAAATACTAGCCTTGGGCTGAACTTTGGGCGATTAATTGGAGGGTCAAACGAACTCCGATTGACGAACGGTTTTTTCCTATGCGTTCACCGTTGAACACCCTTCGAATTGATAGGTTGTATCAATCCTGAAGTTCTACGGTGAGGGAGTTAAAATTCACGGAAGTTTGCACTTTGTGAAAGGCAAACTAAATTGATTTTATTAACTCTAATTTTTAGTCCCACATCGGATTTTGAGTGAAGGGGAGCAGTCTGCCGCCTATATAAAAGGGGTCTGCTCTCCTCCTCAAAACTTGTCCCAAGCTCTAGATCTGAGCGGCTTTCGTAAATGTTGGAGCACGCTCGGATCTAGGCTTAAATTAATATTTCTCTATCTCCCTAAATTTCTGCCTTACTCCTGAGGGCTCTAGCAAAGCCACGAAGGAGTTCAGATTCTGATCCGAAATCTTGGCAAAGGTTTCACTCGCGTGAAACTTTTTCCGCGCGTGGTTGGTTCGGTGACATGGGATTGATCGCCTCGGGTTGCGGAGCGGTTCGAGGAGCGGTTCGGGGAGCGGTTCGAGGAGCGGATCGGCGTGGGACGGGGAGCGGCTCGGAAGACGGTGCGGAACATCTCGCCTGCCCCAGGGTTGAGATTCCGGGTATGTATTTTATTAGTATTAGTTTAATTTAATCGCAGTAGGCTAGATCCTTCTTGGGATGGTCAGATCCATCCCAAGTCGGCATAGATCTTGGCTAAGGGTCTTGTACCTTAGGGCTAAGTTAAATTGTTTAACTGCTTGTTAATTAGATTAACATTTTTCTTCCGCTGCAAATTTATTTTTATGTCTATGTTCTGTCCGACTTAGGACGGGAATAGAATTTTTGTGCCCTAAGGGTCCCAGAAAACCATACAGAAGCTCTAGAGGTCGTTTAGAGGATATGCTTTTCTTAGGTTTGAATGACGATTTTGGAAGTTTGCCTTGTTGACACGAGTCGCAAAAGCTTTTCTTGTTAAAATAAAGCTTAGGGAATCCTTTTATAGAATCTAGCTTGAATAGTTTGAAAAGTGTTCCGAAATTCGCATGACCAAAACGTCTATGCCATAAGTGTTGCTCACTTGTGTTGGCAATAAGAAATTGTTCATGTGAATTTGGAATATCTAAGATATATAAGTCCTTATGGCGTGTGCCAGAAAACAACACATTATTATTATCAGTCCTTAATATATGGCACATTCCTTTCTGAAAGCTAACTTTGTAACCCTTGTCACAAAGTTGACTTCTATAGATTAGATTGTGATTTAAACGTTTAACACGGTAAACATCATTTATAAGAGGTTTAGAAGGGTTACCAACTTTCCCAACACCTATGATGGTTCCACTCTCGTTGCCTCCAAAGACCACTCGGTTTCCATTTTCAATGGGTACCACTTCGGATAGCAACAGCGCTTTACCGGTCATGTGTTTTGAGCACCCGCTATCAAGTATCCAACCGGTTTTGGAGCCAGTTTTAGATTTGTTGCTCCTTTTCTTTTTCTTGAGTACCTGAAGATAAAAACATTGTATCATGGTACCCAAGGTCATTGGGTCCTACAAGATTAGACCTTTGGAAGCCAAGTCCAATTGGACTTAGACTTCCCAATATAATCATCATTGTGCACAACATTCATAAAATATGAGTTTATATATGCTTGTTTCTCATGCATGCTAGTGTCTTTCGGGCCCCAAATAGAGAATGTCTTGGGAGCCCTATTCCTATTAGGAGCATGCACAATTTTTGTTGATTTCTACGTGGTGCATGTGTTCTACGAGGAAGTGGCCTAGTGTATGCAAAACGTGGATAGGCATGCGGCACATGATGAAATGGTGGTAGCAACATATAATACGGTGCATGATGGTAATCATTCATGTAATAATGATGAGGATGAACATATGCATGTGGAGGAACACGTGCATGAGTGTGTCTCACTTGGTGTGCACGTGCTCGTGGATGTGGATCATAAAAATCATCATAAGTGTGAACATGTGAAGTAGGAGGTATGTTCCTACGTGGTATAGCATTTGTGTACATAAATGCATGACCCTTCTTTGGAGGTCCACCCAAAGTGTGTTTCTTTCCAAAAGGGGATGTGAACTTAATGGAAGTACCATTGGAAGATGAACTACCCATGGGGTGTTTACTTCCACTTGATGCATCGGAGGATGGCCGTACAAAGGTGGTGGACGATTTGGATGAATTTTCCTTATTATATCCCAACCCAATGCGATGATTGGCCGGAAGTAAGTCATTTAGAATATTATCCAAATGATCCTTGCCTTTGTTGAATTTCTCAACATGGCCTAATGTGAACTCATATTTCTCAGTGAGAGAAAGTATTTTAGCATCCATAGTAAACACTTGCGTGGTGAGTTCACAAACACGTGACTTGAGATTCTCATTCTCAATACTCAAAGTTGAGTTTCGAGAAATCAAATCTGCTATCTCATGTTCATCCGGATCCTCAATGTTAACATGCTCAAGTTGAGATTTGAGATTTACAATCTCAATTCTCAAGGCTTCAAGAACGGTGTCGTTGTTGGTGATGACAGGTTTAGGTGTGGTTAGAAGGCTAGTTAGCACATCTTTGATTTTAGTATATCTATTCACTAACTTAGAATACTTAGACCAAATTTGTTCATTAGCTAATTTAAGGTCATCCATAGTTACCTCTTCACCTTCATCCTGGCTTTCATCTGAAGCGGTCTCTTGATCAAATTGTTCTCTTGCCATGAAGCACATGTGTGCTTTCTCCACTTGTTCTTCATCTGACTCACCACTTAAAGAGTCTTCTTCAGAGTCGGTGAATGTACCAACAAGCCCTTTCTTGTACTCCTTCTTGTACTTTCTTGACTTGTCGAACTTAGGTGCCTTCCATTTCTCCTTTTGTTTGTTGAGGGGACAATCGACCTTGATGTGTCTTGGCTTATTGCATTTGAAACACAAAGAAGAAGAAGCATTAGTAGAACCAACTTTGGATTTGTTCTTGAAGTTACCTTTTCGGAAAAACCGGTTGAACTTCTTTGCCATGAGGGCCAAAGATTCCATGTCTAACTCAGCTTCCGATTCTTCACTATCGGTAGGTGTGGAAGGGGCGGCCTTGAAAGCAATCGCCTTTTTCTTCGGCTCTTCTTGCTTCAAGAATGCCTTCATCTTGTCATGCATCTTGATCTTGCTGTCCTTTCGTACCTCATAAGACATTAAGGTACCCATTAGTTGAACAACAGTATACTTAGACATATCATTACCCTACTCGATAGCATATGTTCGCTTTTCCCAACTCGAAGGAAGTCTGTCAATGATCTTTGCGACTTTCTCTTCTTGGGTATAGGTCTTCCCAAGAGCTTCCAGTTCGTTGGTTGGATCCACGAAGCGAGCATAGTACTCCTTAATTCTTTCACCATGCTCCATGTGAAATAACTCGAACTCTTTGTTAGCAACAGTGAGTTTAGATTGTTTTACCCTGCTCGTTCCCTCGTGCAAGATGAGAAGTTGATTCCAAATCTAATATGCACTCTTACATGTGCATATCTTGTTGAAGTCTTCAGTCTCCAGTGCACATTGTAAGGCATTCATTGCCTTGGCATTGCTCACCTCTGCGGCGACCTCCACGGCAGTCCACTTTGTGAAGTCTTCTTCAATGGGCTCAACGTAGTTCGTTAACGTGGCTCTCCAAAGTGATGCGCTCCGGAGGAAAGTTTCCATCCGGCATTTCCAGTACCCATAGTTGGTACCGTTGAAGTGAGGAGGCCTGGTTGAGGAGTATCCTTCGATCACTGAAGAGGCTCCTTCACGATTCTTGTAAGAGCTGTAGACAGGAGGTGGTCGAATGGCCTTATTGTCGTTATTTGTCATAGCTATGAACCAGGCTCTGATACCAAATGTAATACCCTGGAAGCTAATGTACAAGTACTAGAGGGGGTTGAATAGTACTTTAAAATAATTAAGAGGATAATTCCCAATTATCGTGCAAACACAAACAACAATGCGGAATAAAAGACAGACAAGAATGATAACACAACGTAAACAATAGATCTAACGAGTTCGGATCCACCCAAGTCTCCCCGACTTGTTCCTGGTGATCCTACGTCCCGGACACCCGGATCCCTTCCGGCTACTTGAGTTAGAGTCCACTAACTCAAGCTTTCACTAAAAACTTCTTGTAGAAAATACTACAAGACAAATCAATACAAAGATTGAACCGTGACTCCCACAAACCGGGATCACGAACCTCTCACAAACCGAGAGCAAAACTCAAATAACAAGTTTAATGAAATATGAAATACTCACCACAAATTCATATGCCTTGAGAGATACTTACAATATTAGGGCAAGGAAAGATGATGGAGAGAAAAGATCACGAAACCCTAGCACCACTGAGATGAACATATGGAGACGGCTAGGATGATGAAGATGATGATCCTTCAATCCTTCAGGAGAATGAACGCACAAAAGCTAAAGATCTCTTGGAAGGATTAGGTCGAAAAAGAGAGAGAGAGCTTTTCCAGGAATTCGAGAGATTTCAAAATGATAATCGATATTCAAAAAACTAGATCTGAAATCACTCTCATAATAGAGGAATTTCCATGTTTGAAACGCATCAAACAGATATGGAAAGAATCAGAACAGATCCAGGAAAATCGTGGAAATAAAATCTCCAACGGCTGGAAAAATAAAGCAGCTTAATCGGTCTAAGAAGGGTTATTGACCGATTAGATGGAGAACTAGTCGGTCGGTGAGCCTTCTTGGACCGACTGGTTTGAAACAGAGAGATTTAGTAAAAAGTCACGATAAACTAGTCGATCTAAGAAGAAACACTAACCGACTAGTTTGATAACTAATCGGTCGGTGAGCCTTCTTGGATCGACTAGTTACAAACAGAGAATTGTGTGAAATAAGAAGGGTAATCTAGTCGGTTTAAGAAGAAACGCTAACTGACTAGTTTGAGAACTAATCGATCGGTGAACCTTCTTGGACCGACTAGTTGGTCAACAGAGATTAGGCTAAGATTCTCAAGGGTGACTAGTCGGTTCAAGAAGAATTCCTAACCGATTAGATTGTCATTTAATCGATTAGTTCTTCAACTTGAACCAACTAAGATACACAAGAAGCCAAGTCAAAGATGATAAGCTAATGAACCCTATCTAATGGCTTGAAGGCAATCCTAGGGATAAGATAAGATAGATATGAGGGTTACTAAGCAAGTAAGACTCAAGGCTTAACATTCTATAATACGGAGCTAGAAGACAAAAAAATATACAAGACAAACCGTCTTCAAAAGCTCCAACATGACGAGTCTGATTCTCTTGACTTCATCAACAAGTCCTTGAGCTTCAACGAAGCTTCAGGCACAATCGTTCATGCGCTCTAAAGAAGTCTTGAGACGTCGCTAGAGATCTACAGAGTAAATTGGCGACGATCTCCATAACTGCGCTCAAAGAGAATTAGTACACGATATTTATGTTTGTTCATCATCAAACCCAAACTCTACCAAATATTGTGTTGAGTTGGATACTGATTTTCATTTTGTGTCTGGCCCTTTGTTGTAAGGGTGTTGGAAATCCTAGACAAGTCTAGGTATTGCAGTGTTGCAATAGGAAATCCTGGTCAAGGCTAGGTATGTGAGAAAATCCTAACGAGTGGAGTTATGTGCTTGTATTTTCCAAGGCAAATAGTGGAAATCTCGTACCTGATTAGTCGCGGACTGGACGTACCCAAGGTTGTGGGGAACCAGTATAAAAATCCGTGTGTTTGCGTTTGCATTTTCTGTGACTGTCTGTTTCTATTTTGATATCTTGTTGAGCATTATATCTCTTGTAACTCATTCATATATATTGCAAGATCAATCTATTTGTATCCGTTGTGTAAAGACTCCTTCCTGTATTTCTGTGTAATCTTATATCTTTATTACGTATTCTTTCAAACTGAGCTGTGCATAACATCTCTTTGGGAGTCGGCAACGGTTCATAGGGAGTCGACTACCAGAAGTGTTTTCTCTCTGATTTGTTTTTAAGATTATCTAAGTTGATTAAGAGCCAAGCGTAGATCACTCTACTTGGTTTCATAGGCAACATTAGAAGGCTTTGAATTGTGCTAACCAATTAGAACGAAAAAGTTTATTTTTAAACAACACTATTCAACCCCCATTTTAGTGGTGTTTACCATCCATAGGATCCAACACCTAAGACATTCGAATTGTTCGCTGAACGCCCCTTGATTAGAGCTTATTAGACGAAACAATGGTACAAATGTTTGTAAACAAAATTTATACCATGATTGTTGTTATGCCCTAAAGATAGTGCTACCCCAGACTTCGATCCGAGCTCGGATCACACATAGCCAACTCGGCCCCTCCATCGACCAAGTCCCCGACTGGCGGAAAGGGACACTTCGACCGACCTCCGCCGACCACTTGCCTCATCCCCTTAGCCCGCAGGTCGCATATTGCCCCTGGATATCATCCTGACTTAGCGGAAAGTGAACACTGCACCTGCGCTTAGCCGAGGGGTCGCCCGCTCCCCCCGGAGCTCGCCAGGAATACGAGTAGGTCGCTCGTCACCCATCTAGGGCGACCAAGAAGTCCGAGGGCGGCCTCGCTCCGTTGACGCCCCCTGTCGACCCCTTGGATCATCGGACACGACAAACAACCTAGTACAAGGACACCACTGATGCTTCCGCCGCTCAACAGCCTGACAAAGCATCCCTTGGCCGCTGCGCCCCTTGGCCAACTGGTGCTTTCGGCTCTGACACCCAGTTATAGTACCACAGTCCGTTGCACCGTCTGACAAAAGCATGGCTGCACGCATAGGTCTGACATCCTCGTCCGAAGCTTCCGCTAACAGATGAGCCAGCTCAGCACGCCAGGTCAATCTCACCTAACCGCCTCTGTCAGGCATAAATACCCTTTCACCTCCATTGAGAAAGAGGTTGGCCAATTAACTCTCATTCTAGTTACTCACACACAAGAGCAAAGGTCTCACATATCTTTGTTCTTCCACTATAGCACGCCACGTAAGGTCGACTCACTCTCAGTCTGATCTGCGTGTCTAGCCCCCGTTTCTAAGTCCTAATTCTAACTTAGGCATCGGAGGGCTAAGGGTTGGACCCCAACCTGGCCTTTCTGACGAGCTGCTACGTGTGCTGGTGATCTCGTCTTCACGGATAGCATTCAGCACCCATCTCCGACAGTGCGGTAGGAGGGCGGAGTCCTCGCGAAGTTGATTCAGTGGTCGGTCTTTGCTGTGTGCTTAGCCTTGTCACTTCCCTCACTACTGTAAGGACCCTGGCTATGGGGAAAACACTAGAAGTGGGGTTGAATAGTGTTTATGTAATTTAAAAATATAGTTACACCAATTTAAATGCTAATCAACAATATAGTGCGGAATTAAAATTAAACCCAAAGAAAAACAAATGCAGACGCAAGGATGTTTCAAGGGTTCAGATTACCCAAGTCACTCCCCGACTTGTTCCCGGTAATCCTACGTCCCTTCCACCCGGATACCTCCGGATACTCAAGTTAGAACCCTAACTTGAGGTTTTCTTAAAACCCACTTGTAGCAACCCTACAAGTGAAATCGAAATACAATCGATTGACCTTGACTCCTACAACTTGGGAGCAAGCAAACCACTCTCACAACCCGAGAGCAAATTCAAATAACAAATGTTATGAAATATGAAAGCAACACTTACAATCACCTATGCCTTGAAGTAGAACTTGAATGAGAAGTGTGTTGTGTGTTGAAGACTCTCTTGGAAGAGAGGAAAAGCCCTTTTTCTTGACTACACCAAATGCCTAGAAGATGATTCTTTGGTTCTAGGTTGGAGAGCAAGAGATCAAAGATTGGAATTCTTAGGCCTTTAGGATTTGAGAGCTTTTGATCTTGAGAATGAAAGCTTGAAAGATTATGCAATGGAATGAGTAACATCTCAATGGAACAGTAGATGCTCCTTATATAGGTTTCTGAAATCCTTAAAACAGAATTAGCAAAAACCCTTTCGGAATCCGTGAGAAAACTCTCAACGGATAGAATCTGAGCTCGCGACAGTCAGTTGTTGAAGAAACCACAATCGACTGTTGCACAGTCAGATATGGTAGGTAAGAATTCATAACGGTAACTTACCACGTGGACAGTCGCTTGATGAAGGATAGACAGTCGACTGTTAAACCAACAGGCGACTGTAAATCCTATTACAGGCGACTGGCCATTAGTTGGGCAAGTTAAAGAATTCTGAAAAACATCTGGGATAACAGGACAGCCGACTGATAAATAGAAGACAGTCGACTGTTAATCAGAACAGACGACTGCAATTCCTTATACAGACGACTGTCAAAACCCTGATATTTTCCAGAGAGCTGAGTCAACAAATTGGCTCATAGACAGATGACTCATGCAGCATAGACAGTCGACTGATCCAATGGACAGTCGATTGTAAACACAACATTAGTCGACTGGCCATAGAAGACAGATCAATAGATTTTGGGCAAATGACAGACATGCGACTGATTTACAAAACACAGTCGACTGTCACTTGGACAGGTGCCTGTGAATCGTTCATGAGTTGCCTGAGGGAATTAAGACAGAGAAGCCCAAAACTAGATTGTAAAAGTTTGTGTATAACAGGCGAATGTAGAAGAAAACACAGTCGACTGTTTTGAGACAGGCGACTGTAAAATGTTCAGCAGTCGATGACCGGTCCATATTTTACACCTTTTTTCTGCATGTTTTCACGCCATTTCGATTGCTCATATTACGATTTTCAAGAGTTGTCACGCCCCGCTTCCCAAAAATGTGGAGGCGAGACGTGAGAAGGTCCGCACAAACTTGAAGCTGTGAAGCTCCAAGTCTGATAGGCGTAAAAAACACTTATTATGGCAAGTCCTTGCAAAGCGAAACGAAACAACAATGATAATAAGGAAATGAGACGACATTTTATTGAATCTCCAAATGTCCATAAACAAATTACAATATCGCAGAAAAGCCACCAGGCTAGAGGAAAAAGAGTCTAAGGCCTAAACATGGCCAACAAGGAATAACATACATACAAGGGTGCCACGCACCGACAACTAACAGGAATCCTAAAACATAAAGGGAAACTCAACAAGTCACTGGTGTCCACAAGACTCCTCCTCAGCAAACACAACGTCCTCTGCAACAAGCTCTGGCTCGGCAACTAACATGCGACACCCAAAGAGAAAGGGGCACATGTCAGCAAGTCTGAAAAGACTTGAGCAAGGAAACTGAAAGGAAGGTAAACTAGCAACCTAGCAGTTATAGTATGCATGACATGGCAGTTATAACATGAGTGCACAAGCAAGACATGGCGAGACAATAAGTACAAGAGAACAATTATCGGGACAAGACAAGAGTAGCCAAGCTACTAACAATCTCAATCATTTCACGTTGTTTTGTAGATGTTTACGCCCTTCAGCTGAATGGTACATCATTCACACCGATCGGCACTAAACACTATTCACGTTTCACTATTGTTTGTAGATGTTTACGCCCTTCAGCTGAATGGTACATCATTCACACCGATCGGCACTAAACACTACCCCACCCCAGAGTTTACGCCTTACAACTGCAGTTGCTGATCGGGCAGACTCCCAGTTGAATGGCCGCTTAACTCTTACCCCATCCCACACGTAAACAAGCCAGGGTCCCTGTACATGAGCCCAGCAAGTGAGCCAGGGTTGCCCCGCATGGGAGCTTGTTTCTTAGTTCACAATTCAATATCGAGCGTTGGGGTTAGCAACTCATTATGCTCGCTTCTGGTCACGAGCCAGGAAACACAAGCATTGTAGCGAAGCTACGCATTCACGGAAACACTTAAAGGATGCAATGACATGACAATTAAATTGTGTACCGTTAATGGAAGGTAAACATGACAGGCAAAATGCAATGACATGAACAATATTCGCGTACCGTTAATTGTAATTAAACATGACATACAAGCATGATAAGGGTGACGGACCAAGCTTCGTTGTCAAGCTAGGTCAATGGCGTCTAGACGGCTATCCTTTCACTGTCTAGTCTCTTTTACGCTTAAACAAGGAAATGGCCTAAGACATGGCCCAAATCAAGAGATGCAAGTTTCACTTGCCTAGCACCGGGGATGATGATCACGAAGGTTCGTCTCGCGGATGCTAATCTACGGGGAAATCGCTGTTATGGGGAGACAACCATCAAAACAACATTCATTCATTAGGGTTTCATAAAAATACAAATAGGTTATGAAAACATCGAGAGATCGATTTCTTACCGAGAGGTGGCGGAAGAAACACTCCGGAGAACCTATGGATCAGATCTGGAAAGGATGGAGAAGTTTGGAGAACTAGGGTTTTTGGGGGATTTTGGGGATTTAATGAGATTTTGGGGAAGATGAGAGGTGGAATGAGTTGATGGAGGGTTTAGATGATGGATATTGGGCTTGGAATGAAGGAATAAGGCTTGGAGGAAGATGGGGGCTCAATGGAGGAGAAACTAGGGTTTTGGGTCGAGTGGAGGAACAAGAAAACGTTTGGGAGGGGTATAAATAGGTTGGGCTGGTGGCTGCCCAGAAATTAGGGTTTTAACACAGACTAGTCGGTCAAAGAGCAACCACTGACCGACTAGTTTGGCAACTAGTCGGTCTGTAACGACTGCTTTTCATGTATCTGGATTTAATATAATATAATATATGTTTTGGTGGATTTTCTCCTCTTGTGTGGTTTTCGTCTCCGTAGATTTCATTTTCGATCGATTCGTCGTATTTTCTCGTTTCTTCCTTAGGATCGTCGATTTCGAAGTATGTCATTCGTGACGGACTTCATAACGGTCGTATCTCACTGATTAGATCAAGCCTAGGAGTCTTAGGAATCGATCCCGGGGCCCCGCGCTCCGTATCGGTACTTTTGGTGCTCATTAGCCGGTGTAAGAAGGGCCACCGACCGACTAGATGACGATCCAGTCGGTCGGCAATCCTTCTTGGACCGACTAGTTAGCTTTCTAAATTTCTCAGGAGTTACTGTTTATCGTTAGTCGGTCTAAGAACGTTGGTTGACCGACTAGGTTGTAAACTAGTCGGTCGGCAATGCTTCTTTAACCGACTAACTCATCATATTATTTTTGTATCAGTTACTGTTTACTCTTAGTCGGTCTAAGAACGTTCATCGACCGACTAGATGCTAAACTAGTCGGTCAGTACTTGTTCATGGACCGACTAACTCTAGAATCCTATTTTCGTTCAGGAGTTACTGTTTGCACTTAGTCGGTCTGCGTTGGTCGACCGACCGACTAGTTGTCAAACTAGTCGGTCAGTGGTTGCTCTTTGACCGACTAACCAGAGTTAAAACCCTAATTTCTGGGCAGCCGCCAGCTCAACCTATTTATACCCAACCCAAACGACTTCTTCTTCCCCAACACGACCCAAAACCCTAAAAACTTCCCCCTTGAGCCCCCATCTTCCTCCAAGCTCCATTTCTTCATTCCAAGCCTCAAATCCATCATCCAAACCATCCATTCACTCCATCTACCTCTCATCTTCCCCAAAATCTCATCAAACCCCATCAAAATCCCCAAATCCCCCAAAACCCTAGTTTTCCCAAACTTCTCCATTTGCTTCCAGATCTGAACCTAGGGTTCTCCGGAGTGTTTCTTCCGCCTTCTCTCGGTAAGAAATCGTTCTACCGTTGTTTTCATAACTTATTTATAATTTTACGAAACCCTAATATAATTTCATGTTGTTTGATGATTGTTCCCCCAAAACAGCGATTTCCTCGTAGATTGGCGTCCGTGTGACGAAGTAGTCGTCATCCCCGGTGCTAGGCAAGTGAAACTTGCCACTTAGGGTTTAGGCCATGTTTTAGGCAATTTGCTTAGTGTAGGCGTAAAAGAGACTAGACGGTGAAAGGATAGCCGTCTAGACGCCATTGACCTAGCTTGACAACGAAGCTTGGTCCGTCACTTTCATCATGCTTGTATGTCACGTTTAATTTCCTTAACGGTACGCGTATTAACTGTTCATGCCATCCATGCATCCTTAACTGTCATTGCATTTCGCCTGTCACGTTTAATTTAATTAACGGTACGCGAATATGTTCATGTCATTGCATTTCGCCTGTCACGTTTAATTTAATTAACGGTATGCGAATTATCTGCTCATGTCATTGCATGCTTGAATACTCATCGTGATTGCGTAGCATCGCTACATACTAGTGTTACTTGTTCCGGCTAGGTGCACCCCTACGCCATACTTATCAAATACACTTTCTGGCTCGTGTTCCAGAAGACGAGCTCATCACAGCCTGCGGGCAATAGGGCACTCGTTGAGTGACCCCTTGTACTTGATACTTGAACACAGCCTGCGGGCAATAGGGCACTCGTTGAGTGATCCCTTGTACCTTACTTGTTACTTGACATTACATGTCACCCCTACCACTTGATACTTGCCACTTGTACTCTCCTTACCTTACTTGTTACCACCGTACTTTACTTGCCATGCACCATGTTTTAATTGCTAGGTTGCTAGTTTACCATTATTCCCGTTTCCTTGCACAAGTCTTTCGACTTGCTGACATGTGCCACTTTTCTCTTTTGGGTGACACATGTTAGAGCCCGAGCCTGAGTTACTTGTTGAGGACGAGGTGTTTGCTGACGCCGAGCCCGTGCTTGTGTTTGACGGGGAGTACGTGGACACTGGGGACCAGTCCTAGTGTCTTCGTTGTGTTTTACTTTTATTAGACAGTTGTTTTGTTATCGGTGCGTAGCACCCATACTTGTTGTTGTTGCAGTTTTTGTTGGCCTTGTTCTGGGCCTTTAGACTCTTTTCTTTTAGCCTGGTGGCTTTTCTGGATGTTGGACTTTTTGTTGATGTTGGACAATTTGTGAGATGTGGAATTTTATTTCAGTCTCGCCTTGTGTTATTATTGTTATTCTGTCGTGGTTACAGGGACCTGCTTATGTATTATTGACGCTTATCGGGTTTGGGGCTTCACAGCTCCACTCCCGTGCGGACCTTTTCACGTCTCGCCTCCATTTTAGGGAAACGGGTCGTGACAGGTTTTAGTGGTGGCCCATGCAGGTCCTTCTGTAACTGCAATTTTTGGAATAGCGATAATAATATTAGAATGTCCAATAAATTAAGTTCGATGTCCGAGTCATAAGCTATGAGTCTAATCTGATTCGTTTTCTGTGTCACTAGATGGCAGGAAGACGATTCACCCGTGGTCGTGGTAGTGGCGCGATCCCTCATGATGAGGAGCCTGAGCGGGAACCCACCAGCGGTGAGATGATGCGGATGATGCTCCAGATGATGCAAGTTCAGCAGGGCGTGCTTCTGCAAGTCCAGAATGCTCCGCTTGCTCGAGCTGCCCGGGCTCTTCCGGATGCCCCTCGCTCTGAGCCAGGAGCGAAGCAATTTCGGGAGCTGGGTCCCGCATATTTTGATGGTTCTGAGGGTCCTCTGGCTGCCGACGAGTGGATAAGGAACATTGAGGATAACTTGGCTATGGCGAAGATTAACCCGGTTGGATGGGTTGATCTGGCTAAGAGGCAGCTGAAGGACAACACCAGGAATTGGTGGGATGCGGAAGAGAAGATGCTGGTGGAGCCGATCGTCTGGGCTACCTTCAAGTCCAGATTCGATGGAGAGTTCTTCCCGAAGACTGCTCGGCAGGTGATGCTGCAGCGCTTTATAGATCTGAAGCAGGGGAGCTTGTCGGTGGATCAGTACCACCAGGAGTTCACGAGGCTCAGTCGGTTTGCACCTAAGATGGTGCAGGATGCCGATGAGAAAGCTCAGCGATTTCTCCAGGGACTTGCCTTGGAGCTTCAGAGCTTTGTGACCTCTTCTGACTTGGAGACATATCAGAAGGTTCTGATTGCTGCGAGGCGGCAAGAGTTAAATTTGAATCAGAGGAAGGGACATGTTTCCGGAGCTGGGAAGAGGCCTATGGAGCATGCCAGGGCGGTGGTTAGGCCTGGTTTCAAGCCTAGTCATCCGGTGCAGTTCAAGAGGCCAGGAGGGCCTATCCTGAAGATTTGACATTTCTGTGGCAATACTGGACACCTCAGGGATCAGTGTAGGAGGTTTCTAGGACAGTGCATTGTCTGCGGAGATCCTGCCCACACCATCCGGGAGTGTCCGAAGTCGAGACAGCCTTGGCGGGCTCCTATTGCAGCACAGCCGTTGCAGCAGCGAGCTCATGTGCCCGTTGGACGTGGAGCGCCTCTTGTTCCACAGAGACAAGCCTTTCGGCAGGCTGTTCCGCCGAGAGGGCAGGCCTTTCTGATGACTGAGGAGGAGAGCATGGCCGTGGATGAAGTTATTGCAGGTAACGCTCATTCTAGCTATTTATCTTCCTTAGTTAGTTTGATTTTTGATTATATTGGTTGCTTGCTCATGATTGTTTGCTAGACTAGGATTTGATTGTTAATTGCTTGTTAGGTGTGGTTTTGGTTTGCACGTTCCCTGCACGAGTCCTCTTTGACTCTGGTGCATCGATGTGCATTTTGGCCCGGAGCTTCGTGGAGAAGCATTCTTTGTCGACGTCCTCTCTTCCTAAGAGTTGGAATATCGTCACAGGGAACGGTGTAGCCTCGGTGCATCGTGGGTGCAATTCTTGCCCGTTGGTGGTTTGTGGACGTGAGCTTTGTGCTGATTTCATTGTCCACGACATCATCAACTATGATGCAGTTCTTGGGATGGACTGGCTTGCGAGCTTCTATGCTACGATCGACTGTCGGAGGAAGAAGGTGGTGTTCGAGATCCCCGGACATCCAGTATTTGAGTTCAGTCGTGGTAGCAGTTCGCTTGGTCCTGTCAGATTTCGGGCCAGGCCGGTGGAGGCTGTGGCTATGCAGATGGAGCTGGAGTGGCCAGCTGTGGTGCGAGATTTTGGCGACGTCTTCCCCGAGGAGATGTCTGGACTGTCGCCTGATCGGGCTTTGGAATTTTCTATCGATCTTGTTCCAGGTGCGCAGCCGATTTCGAAGGCGCCGTATCGTATGGCACCTGCAGAGTTGGAAGAGTTGCGGAAGCAGTTGGATGAGCTTTTTCTGAAGGGTTATATTAATCCTAGCGTGTCTCCGTGGGGAGCACCGGTGTTGTTGGTTAAGAAGAAGGATGGTTCGCGTCGCATGTGCGTGGACTATCGGGAGTTGAATGCGGTGACCATTAAGAATAAATACCCGTTGCCTCGCATCGATGATATTTTTGATCAGCTTGGAGGTTCGAGGGTGTTTTCTAAATTGGATTTGAGGAGTGGTTACCATCAGTTGAAGGTGAAGAAGGGAGATGTTCCGAAGACAGCATTCAGGACGAAGTATGGACACTATGAGTTCGTGGTTATGCCTTTTGGCGTAACTAACGCGCCCGCGGTTTTCATGAATCTGATGAACCTGATTTTCTACGACTTTTTGGATAAGTTTGTCGTTATCTTTATTGACGACATTCTGATCTATTCGAAGTCGGAGGAAGAGCATGCCTCGCACTTAAGGACGGTGTTGGAGATTTTGAGGAAGCATCGGTTGTATGCTAAGTTTTCAAAGTGCGAGTTTTGGCTGGATCGAGTTGCTTTTCTCGGGCATGTGGTGACTGGAGATGGTATTTCAGTGGATCCCGAGAAGATTCGGGCCATCAGGGAGTGGCCTGTTCCGTCGTCAGCATCTGAGATTCGGAGTTTCCTTGGACTTGTCGGTTATTATCGGCGATTCATTAAGGACTTTTCTCGTATTGCTGAGCCGATGACCAGGTTGACGCGGAAGGATGTTTCTTTCATTTGGTCGGGTGATTGTGAGAGTGCTTTTGGTGTTCTGAAGGAGAGGTTGACGACTGCCCCTATTTTTGTTGTGCCTGATCGCAGCGGTGGATTTGAGATCTTTTGCGATGCTTCTGGCAAGGGTCTCGGTTGTGTGTTGCATCAGCATGGGCATGTTGTGGCATATGCATCTCGTCAGCTTAAGGTTCATGAGAAGAATTATCTGACGCATGATTTGGAGTTGGCTGCCGTTGTGTTTGCTCTTAAGATTTGGAGGCACTTCTTGCTGAGTGAGAAAGTGAAGATTTTCACCGATCACAAAAGCTTGAAGTATATTTTCACTCAGAAGGAGCTCAACATGCGACAGCGTCGATGGTTGGAGCTTATGGCGGATTATGATATTGATTTGCAGTTTCACCCTGGCAAGGTGAATGTGGTTCCGGATGCTTTGAGTAGGCTTCCGGCGGTGATGATTTTGACCTCGCAGTGGAGATTGCAGCAGGATTTTTGCGAGTCTGGTGTGGAGATTGTTCTTCCTGGAGAGGCTTCTTCGTTGATGTACATGCAGGTACAGTCGACGATCGTGGATCGGATTAAGGCTGGCCAGGCTGAGGATCCGAAGCTGGTGAGGATTCGGGAGATGGTGGAAGCCGGTCTGCGGACTGACTTTTTGATTCATGAGGATGGCTCGCTGAGGTTCGGAGCCAGGTTGTGTGTGCCAGCTGGGGATATCAGAGAGGAATTGATGGTGGAGGCACACAGTTCGCCGTATTCTGTGCATCCTAGTGACACCAAGATGTACCAGGATCTTCGTCTGAATTATTGGTGGCATGGTATGAAGAGGAGCGTGGCTCGGAGTGTAGCCAAGTGCTTGGTATGCCAGCAAGTGAAGGCGGAGCATCAGCGTACGGCCGGGTTGCTACAACCGCTTCCGATTCCGGAGTGGAAGTGGCAACACATCACTATGGATTTCGTGACTGGACTACCTCGGAGTCCGAAGCAGAATGACGCGATTTGGGTGATCGTGGATCGATTGACCAAATCTGCGCACTTTATTCCGTTCCGAGTGGGACAGTCCACTGAGGCGCTAGCGAGGAGATATATGGAGGTAAAATTCTTTTACTCTCCGTTTTTATTTCCTTTTCCTAGTTTGGATAGTGATGTAACGTGAATCGTGCAGGAGGTTGTGCGACTTCATGGAGTCCCCGTGAGTATCGTGTCTGACAGAGACACGAGGTTCACATCTCAGTTTTGGCAGAGTTTGCAGAAGAGCTTGGGTACGCGTCTGAGTTTCAGCACGGCGTACCATCCGCAGACGGATGGCCAGTCCGAGAGGACGATTCAGATTTTGGAAGACATGTTGAGGGCGTGCATGTTGGATTTCAAGGGTTCGTGGGAGGACCATCTACACTTGGTGGAGTTTTCCTACAACAACAGCTTCCAGGCGAGTATTGGCATGGCGCCTTTCACCGCTCTTTATGGGAGGAAATGTCGATCGCCATTGAGTTGGGATGACGTTGGAGATCGGGAGTTGTTGGGACCTGAGATGATCGTGGAGGCCGTGGATATCGTCAGGAATATTCGGGAGAGGTTGAGAATTGCTCAGGACCGTTTTAAGCATTTGGCGGATGCTAAACGTCGCCCTTTGGAGTTTCAGCCGGGCGACCATGTGTTCTTGAAGATTTCCCCGAATCGTGGTGTGATTCGTTTCGGGAAGCGTGGGAAGTTGAGCCCGCGATACATTGGACCGTTTGATGTTTTGGAGAGGGTTGGCGAGGTAGCTTATCGCTTGGCCTTGCCGCCGTCTTTGGAAGGAGTTCACGATGTTTTCCATGTGTCACAGCTTCGTCGATACATTAGCGATCCGTCTCATGCGGTGGATTTTTCGGAGATTACCGTTTGCCCCGATATGACGTATGACCAGCATCCAGTGCAGATTCTAGACAGGCGTCAGAAATCGCTTCGGAACAAGATTGTCAATCTTGTGAGGGTGATGTGGCGACACGGTTCACTTGGAGAGTCTACTTGGGAGAATGAGGATGAGATGCGAGAGCGTTTCCCACTTTTGTTTCCGGACTCGTGAGTTTTTGGAAATTCCGAGGACGGAATTTTTCTTAAGTTGGGGAGGATGTAACGACTGCTTTTCATGTATCTGGATTTAATATAATATAATATATGTTTTGGTGGATTTTCTCCTCTTGTGTGGTTTTCGTCTCCGTAGATTTCATTTTCGATCGATTCGTCGTATTTTCTCGTTTCTTCCTTAGGATCGTCGATTTCGAAGTATGTCATTCGTGACGGACTTCATAACGGTCGTATCTCACTGATTAGATCAAGCCTAGGAGTCTTAGGAATCGATCCCGGGGCCCCGCGCTCCGTATCGGTACTTTTGGTGCTCATTAGCCGGTGTAAGAAGGGCCACCGACCGACTAGATGACGATCCAGTCGGTCGGCAATCCTTCTTGGACCGACTAGTTAGCTTTCTAAATTTCTCAGGAGTTACTGTTTATCGTTAGTCGGTCTAAGAACGTTGGTTGACCGACTAGGTTGCAAACTAGTCGGTCGGTAATGCTTCTTTAACCGACTAACTCATCATATTATTTTTGTATCAGTTACTGTTTACTCTTAGTCGGTCTAAGAACGTTTATCGACCGACTAGATGCTAAACTAGTCGGTCAGTACTTGTTCATGGACCGACTAACTCTAGAATCCTATTTTCGTTCAGGAGTTACTGTTTGCACTTAGTCGGTCTGCGTTGGTCGACCGACCGACTAGTTGCCAAACTAGTCGGTCAGTGGTTGCTCTTTGACCGACTAACCAGTGTTAAAACCCTAATTTCTGGGCAGCCGCCAGCTCAACCTATTTATACCCAACCCAAACGACTTCTTCTTCCCCAACACGACCCAAAACCCTAAAAACTTCCCCCTTGAGCCCCCATCTTCCTCCAAGCTCCATTTCTTCATTCCAAGCCTCAAATCCATCATCCAAACCATCCATTCACTCCATCTACCTCTCATCTTCCCCAAAATCTCATCAAACCCCATCAAAATCCCCAAATCCCCCAAAACCCTAGTTTTCCCAAACTTCTCCATTTGCTTCCAGATCTGAACCTAGGGTTCTCCGGAGTGTTTCTTCCGCCTTCTCTCGGTAAGAAATCGTTCTACCGTTGTTTTCATAACTTATTTATAATTTTACGAAACCCTAATATAATTTCATGTTGTTTGATGATTGTTCCCCCAAAACAGCGATTTCCTCGTAGATTGGCGTCCGTGTGACGAAGTAGTCGTCATCCCCGGTGCTAGGCAAGTGAAACTTGCCACTTAGGGTTTAGGCCATGTTTTAGGCAATTTGCTTAGTGTAGGCGTAAAAGAGACTAGACGGTGAAAGGATAGCCGTCTAGACGCCATTGACCTAGCTTGACAACGAAGCTTGGTCCGTCACTTTCATCATGCTTGTATGTCACGTTTAATTTCCTTAACGGTACGCGTATTAACTGTTCATGCCATCCATGCATCCTTAACTGTCATTGCATTTCGCCTGTCACGTTTAATTTAATTAACGGTACGCGAATATGTTCATGTCATTGCATTTCGCCTGTCACGTTTAATTTAATTAACGGTATGCGAATTATCTGCTCATGTCATTGCATGCTTGAATACTCATCGTGATTGCGTAGCATCGCTACATACTAGTGTTACTTGTTCCGGCTAGGTGCACCCCTACGCCATACTTATCAAATACACTTTCTGGCTCGTGTTCCAGAAGACGAGCTCATCACAGCCTGCGGGCAATAGGGCACTCGTTGAGTGACCCCTTGTACTTGATACTTGAACACAGCCTGCGGGCAATAGGGCACTCGTTGAGTGATCCCTTGTACCTTACTTGTTACTTGACATTACATGTCACCCCTACCACTTGATACTTGCCACTTGTACTCTCCTTACCTTACTTGTTACCACCGTACTTTACTTGCCATGCACCATGTTTTAATTGCTAGGTTGCTAGTTTACCATTATTCCCGTTTCCTTGCACAAGTCTTTCGACTTGCTGACATGTGCCACTTTTCTCTTTTGGGTGACACATGTTAGAGCCCGAGCCTGAGTTACTTGTTGAGGACGAGGTGTTTGCTGACGCTGAGCCCGTGCTTGTGTTTGACGGGGAGTACGTGGACACTGGGGACCAGTCCTAGTGTCTTCGTTGTGTTTTACTTTTATTAGACAGTTGTTTTGTTATCGGTGCGTAGCACCCATACTTGTTGTTGTTGCAGTTTTTGTTGGCCTTGTTCTGGGCCTTTAGACTCTTTTCTTTTAGCCTGGTGGCTTTTCTGGATGTTGGACTTTTTGTTGATGTTGGACAATTTGTGAGATGTGGAATTTTATTTTAGTCTCGCCTTGTGTTATTATTGTTATTCTGTCGTGGTTACAGGGACCTGCTTATGTATTATTGACGCTTATCGGGTTTGGGGTTCACAGCTCCACTCCCGTGCGGACCTTTTCACGTCTCGCCTCCATTTTAGGGAAGCGGGTCGTGACACGGTCGATTGACCAACGCAGACCGACTAAGTGTAAACAGTAACTTCTGAACGAAAATAGGATTTGGATTTAGTCGGTCGATGAACAAATGCTGACCGACTAGTTCCTCATCTAGTCGGTCAATGAACGTTCTTAGACCGACTAAGAGTGAACAGTACTCGACTGTTCAGAAGAACGAAGAATTAGTCGGTCTGAGTACATAACTTAACCGACTAGTTTGACAACTAGTCGGTCGAAAGATGAACTTAGACCGACTAAACAGATACAGTAACTTCTGAATTATAATCAAAGCCCACTAGTCGGTCCATTAAGGATTGCCGACCGACTAGATTGAAATCTAGTCGGTTGGTTCTCCTTCTTGAACCAACTAACGTGCACGAAAAGTGTCGATTCGAAGCGCGAAGCTTCGGGAAGATTTCTATGGCTTCTAGGATCGATTTATACTCTAAGATATGAGCGATTTGAAGCTCGTCACGAATGACTTACTCCGAAATCGACGATCGAAGGAAGAAGCTAGAAAATCATGACGAAACGAGCGAAAGTGAAAGCTATGGCGACGAAAACCACACATCCAAGGAGAAAATCCACCAAGCATATATTTTAATATAGATAATCCAATTACATGAAAACCAGTCGTTACAAGAGTATTCGACGATATTGCGTTAATTTTCACTATTTCTTGTTTTTGTCGGATTTCAGGAAATATGGAGCGATCGGGAGCAAAAATGAGCTTAAGGGACTTGCACCCACTCTGGAGCGTCACCCAAGGCTCTTTTGAGGGCTATTCAGCGATGGGAGACGGGTGAAAGAAGAAGGAACTCCGTAGAAGCGAGGAGGAGAAACGGAGAAGATTGGGCATTTACAGCATGCCACTCGGCCGAGTGGAGCACTCACTCGGCCGAGCAAGAAGACCGCTCGGCCGACCCGACCGGACACGCTCCAACAGAAGGAATTGGGCGTGCACTCGACCGAGGGTTGATATCCCACTCGGCCGAGTAAGAAGATCGCATCGCCCGAGTGGCATGAGAAATCCACCATCAAAAGAGGCCGACTTACTGGAAATGTACAGGCTTTTGACGGTTTCGACTCGGCCGAGCAAGAAATGCCCCTCGGCCGAGTGAGTAAAGCCACTCGGCCGAGCCACCCCCAGAGACAGACCCCTGAGGACCTCGAAGTTACTGTTTTTCTACAGGGTCTGTCACTCGGCCGAGTAGAGAATCCCACTCGGCCGAGTAGAGAAGTCAACTCGGCCGAGTGACGCCGAGGACACGCAGCGCCCAGATTTTCAGACAGCCTCCCACTCTTTTGAAATCTGCTATCATTCTAGCAATCAAAATATTTTTCTCATATTTTTTATGGATAGTAGACTTCATGACGGTTCCAACACCACCAAGAACGTGCCAATCGGAGGTCGGATGAAATCTGGAGAATTTCTGCAAGTTGACGCTGCAGTGCTGGAATTTCCACTCGGCCGAGTCACATTTTCCCACTCGGCCGAGTCGACGGCGGGCCCAGATTTTAAGTTGCGGTTTGGGCTGTTTTTGGGCACGAATTTGAGGGGTTTTCTAGGGTTATTTGCTAGGGTTTTGGGGGGATATATAAGGGTTTTGTAGCCACCATTAGGGGGGATCCCCATTATGTTTTCTTAGTTCCCAACATGTTTTCTTAGGGATTCTTTTGGAGGTTATGCCATGCCCTAGGCCCCCTCTTGGATCTAAAAGCTTGTATTTTGGATTGAAGATCTTCATCAAGCTAAGTATTTTGTTCTTTTTGTTTGAATCTTTGTTTTTCTATCTTTTTGTATGCAAGCAATGATTTTTATTGATTCTCATATCGTTATTGCTATGCTAGAGTAGATTTGTTGTTCTAGGGTTTGGGGATGAACCCTATGGATCTAATTTCATATTTGTGATGAATGAATTTCTAAATTGCTAGAATTGCTAGGAGGTTAGGTTGTGATTGATTTATTACGGATAGCTAGGGATTTCCATCGATTTGGGGTTTGCAAGAGATTGGATTCTAATCGATGGGAAGGCCTAGATATTCGATTTAGGTTTATAATCGAGATTCTCTAGACTTGGTTTGCAAGAGATTGGACCAAAACTAGGATTTTTATTATAAATCTATACACATATTCGTTTGCAAGAGATTGGACGAATACGAACTATCACAACCTAGATCGTAACTCGAGTTTGCACGAGAGTGGGCTCGAGGGGCGATTGAACGATGATGTCGATCCTAATGCTAGCGGCTTAGGCTAGGGTTTGCAAGAGATTGGGCCCTAATCTAGGTTGCTATAGACCGGCAATAGCGCGAGAGCGTGAGCTTGGTTCTCTATTCAGTTACGACTAGTTCACCTCAATGCAAGTCTAGTAATATTGAGATTCACTATTTACAATGATGTATGACGATCCGTAGTGGGGATTCCCTAGCCCTAGACATCTTTTATTATATTGTATTTGAATCGATATTTGACCGACTTCTTTATCACCGACACCGACATCCATCACCATTTGACATTACATCATACCATAGCCATCTCCACCAATAAAACATTCGTAGTCAAACCAACCTAGGATAGATTAGAGCCAACACCACCTCCTCGTGTTCGATACCCGCTCGCCACTTTGCCGTGCGCTTGCGGTAAAACTACAATCGTTCTCCGGGTGTATATCCGGGGCCGATCAAGTTTTTGGCGCCGTTGCCGGGGATTCATCTCCGTGCATTTGCGCCATACTAGGTTGTGCTCTTGGGTTACATTTTGGAGTCGACCAAGTTTTTGGCGCCGTTGCCGGGGAGGTGTTTCCCGTTGGGTGCCAATTTGTCACAATTAGGTTCATCAGATTACATTAAAAAAATCAAAAATAAACATTGCGGGAGATTTTTTTCCCACCACCTGATATTATTATCTTTATCTCTCTTTGTACCACTGACGTCTTTTCCAGGTTGTTTACTTTGATTGATCAGGTACAGTTGTTGCAGCGATGGTGCTTCCAAAGAAAATGCGAGCGGGCTCTATACAATCCTACATATATCTCGCTACATTCTATCAGGCTGATGGAGAATCCTTCGGGGAAGCCTTGTCTAGGTTTGAAGGAATGTTAGAAATGTTCCAGACGGAGTCAGACCATGAGTGGAATGACTCCACGCTATTTGATATCTTCACTAGAAGGCTAAAGGGACCCTCACGTGAGTTTTTGAAGAGGATGCAAGTGGGGAAGTTCAGTGATCTACAGTTGGCAGCAGCCTTGGAGCAAATGATAGATGATGCTCGATCTACCGGTTCACTAACCGTTACGGTAAGTATACCATACGACCAAGTATTCATCGATTTTGTTATGGCTAATGTCTCTAGCGCAGGTACTATCATAGATGGAGTGTATGCTTCACTTGAAGGTGATCATATCCACCTTTACACCATCAACACTCCATAAATAGAGACATCTGAACTGTCAAAAGAGGACACATATATGGACCTATTGAGAAACATTGTTAACGTAGTTCGAGATTCCGGTCCATTGACAATAACGGCAGGTGATCCTTTTGAGCTTGAATTTCAAAACTTTATTACTCATTGTATCTCTTCCACAGGCACAATTGATGATGGAGTCTATGCTCTAGTTGAGGGGCACAAGACCCACTTTTATACTGCGGTCAAGATACATGAGCCCATAGAGCCACCTGCACCTGCTATTAAGGAGGCCAAGCCATGCAATCGGGTGCCTCGAGCTCCAGGACAGAAACAAAGAAGGAGGCATGAAAAGGAGATGATGAAGTTTACATTGCCTTCTATACCTGAGGAGCCTGAGGAGGATGTCCACGTTCAGCTTGGGGGAGAGTCAGCTTGTGCCATCGTCGCTCCCCCTTGCCACCCACATGAGCCAGAGCTTGCTTTTGAGGAGGCCTTACATGCGGAGCCAGAGCTTGTCACCGAGGAGGCCGTGCATTGGGACGTGGACACAACCATTCATGAGGATCCCAAGCATTACCCTCCTCCTTTCGAGCTACCGCAGCCACCTCTACTTTCTACAGAGGCTGAGCATCCCTCAGAGGACCACCCTTCCACTGACGCCGAGGACAATCTCACAGAGCTTATGGCTCCCCTTCAGGGAGATCTCTTTACTCCCTCATCTCCTACATTTGATTCTCCTCCCGTGTGATGACTCATCGTGCCTTTTTGCAGGATTCATGTACATACGATCAAGAGGTACGATGGGACGTATACGAGGAGGAGAGTGAGGAGTTAGCACCCATGGACGCTATTGAATATGATCAGGAGGTGCAATGGGATAAGTCTAACGATGATGAGGAGCTGCCTGATGAGACCAACGCTTATATGCCCAAGCTACCTGAACAACCTGAGGCGAACAATGAGGAGTTGATCGACGTGGTATACGAGAGTGGAGATTTATTTCCAGGGAAGTGTTGTCACCCGTCTTTAATTTTAAATACTTATGTTGATGACCCTCTTTGGAATACATTTATTTTGGGGAAGAATTATCCATATCAAATTGATGCGGCTTATCTCTTGCAGGGTACAGGTGGAGTCCTTGGAGAGATGCTGGAAGCCGCATTGCTGGAATCTGATGGAGTCCGTGGACATACGCGTCTAGCGGAGCCACGGAAGGAGCAGTTGGAGAAGTTGCCTGCACCGACAAAGATACTGGATCCACCTTTTGCTATAGGTGATATCAATCCAGTAGTGTAGAAATTTTTATGCTTTCAATAAACTCGAATCCTCTCGACAGCGAGAGGACCGTATAGATTTGCTTGAATAAATATCACCTCATATGATGGCAACAAAAAAATCTTTTACACCCAAAACCCATTATATATATTAATTGCTCCTTCATATTTTGAAGTGTCACATCCTTTTGCTCACCACCATCGAGTATTTCTTTCAAGTGAAACCTCACTTTCTTATTTGTTTGACTTGATCACGCTTAGCAAAACCGTGATTTTATTGATCGAGTCATTTGAATAGGATTGTTTGGTATAAGCTTGGGGGAAGGCGCTCTCATGCATCATTGTATGTGCATGTAGTTGCATTAGGATCTCATGTCATTCATTTCATCATTTTGCATTCACCCCCTATTATCGTTGTTCCTCATATTCTTCCATTATGATCACATTGAGGACAATGTGAAGTTTAAGCTTGGGGGAGTGCATTTTCATGCCATTTAGATGCATTAGTTCCATTTTTACTTTATTTTAGGGTTTTTTAAGAAATTTTCAAAAATTTTGCATCATCTTTTTGAATTTTCCATCTTATTTTCCTTTTATGTGTGTTCATGCATCATGTTGTGTGCTTGTTTTTCTTTTCTTTCCTCTCTTTTATTTTTTATTTCTTTATTTTCCTGTTCTTTTCTTCCGCTAGATGAATTTCGTATGATGATATCTCTTATTGCTTTAGCAACCATCACGATGCTTATTATTCCTTGCCATGCTACTTAGAGTATTCCATAGTCTTGCTATTCACATGTTCTTGCAAATCTATTTCTTTTGATGATTCCTCTACATGAATGCATGATATTAATTGAAACTGAATGTATGGATTAGTGTTTAGTATGCTTTTGTTGGAAATGCACCAAGATTTACGCATCATTAGTATATCTGAAGCATCAGTTTTATTGTCTTATTCACCTTCTGTTGCATGCTTGATATGAAAGTACTCCTTACCGCTTGACTTCGCGTTTTATTGAGATGATTGAGAATATCCATGCTTACATATGAGTTTTAGTTGAAGTATTATTTTATTGAACCGTTCGTGCACGTCTTAGAGTGAACCGAGTGTTACATTATTTCCTTCTCCACATATATCTTTTTATTCTCTACATGTCGCTTGAGTTCACCTCCTAAAGCTACTTATATCGCATCTATTTCCCAAAAATCCCTACAAAAGAAAAAGTTAGCTCCAAAAAGTCCAAAAAGCCAAAAAGGATGCCAAAATCCAAAAAATACAAATCATATAGCTCCTACAAAAATCCAAAAAGAAAAATGAGAAACAAAGGCCAAAAGAAAAAAATATTTCTCTATCTCATTATTGGAGCCACAAAATACTTGGGAAAACCAAGGCAAAAATCCCATTTTCCACTATCATATTCCTTTAGATGTGATGCCTCAAGCTAAGCTTGGGGGGGTGAATTCATTTGACCATATGAGTGAGTATGACATTAGAGTGGAGACGTGCATGAATGGGAATATTTGATAATGCTTAGACTTTGCAAAATATATTAGATATGGAGATTTTTCATGATTTGAAACAAATATGTGAATGCCATGACTCTTATTCTATTCTCCATTGCATGCTTGGTGTGTATCATATATGCTTCATTTATAACTTTTGATTGAAAAGTGCATCGCCAACATTTGTATATTATACTCTATGAAATGCGTGATGTGGATATAAATTGATTGTATGAATTTAGAGAATCCATTTTGTTGTTCTTAAAAGCTTGCAAGTATCATGTTTAAGTAAGATATGAAATCTTTATAGCATGAGATTCGTATTTTCTGAGTTATCGTGATGTGTAGCTTATGGCTTGAGATCTGAGAGAATAATCTAGCGACCCCTTCCACTTCGTATTCCTTTTTCTTTCATTTCATTTCCTTTGTTTTCATCTCCCGAGTTCGTCTCTCTACTTATCTTCCTCGAGGACGAGTAAGAGGAAAGCTTGGTGGATTTTGATCGGTCCATATTTTACACCTTTTTTCTGCATGTTTTCACGTCATTTCGATTGCTCATATTGCGATTTTCAAGAGTATTCGACGATATTGTGTTAATTTTCACTATTTCTTGTTTTTGTCGGATTTCAGGAACTATGGAGCGATCGGGAGCAAAAATGAGCTTAAGGGACTTGCACCCACTCTGGAGCGTCACCCAAGGCTCTTTTGAGGGCTATTCGGCGATGGGAGACGGGTGGAAGAAGAAGGAACTCCGTAGAAGTGACGAGGAGGAGAAACGGAGAAGATTGGGCATTTACAGCATGCCACTCGGCCGAGTGGAGCACTCACTCGGCCGAGCAAGAAGACCGCTCGGCCGACCCGACCGGACACGCTCCAACAGAAGGAATTGGGCGTGCACTCGGCCGAGGGTTGATATCCCACTCGGCCGAGTAAAAAGATCACATCGCCCAAGTGGCATGAGAAATCCACCATCAAAAGAGGCCGACTTACTGGAAATGTACAGGCTTTTGACGGTTTCGACTCGGCCGAGCAAGAAATGCCCCTCGGCCGAGTGAGTAAAGCCACTCGGCCGAGCCACCCCCGGAGACAGACCCCTGAGGACCTCGAAGTTACTGTTTTTCTACAGGGTCTTTCACTCGGCCGAGTAGAGAATCCCACTCGGCCGAGTAGATAAGTCAACTCGGCCGAGTGACGCCGAGGACACGCAGCGCCCAGATTTTCAGACAGCCTTCCACTCTTTTGAAATCTGCTATCATTCCAGCAATCAAAGTATTTTTTCATATTTTTTATGGATAGTAGACTTCATGACGGTTCCAACACCGCCAAGAACACGCCAATCAGAGGTCGGATGAAATCTGGAGAATTTCTGCAAGTTGACACTGCAGTGCTGGAATTTCCACTCGGCCGAGTCACATTTTCCCACTCGGCCGAGTCGACGGCGGGCCCACAGATTTTAAGTTGCGGTTTGGGCTGTTTTTGGGCACGAATTTGAGGGGTTTTCTAGGGTTATTTGCTAGGGTTTTGAGAGAGTATATAAAGGTTTTGTAGCCACCATTAGAGAAGATCCCCATTATGTTTTCTTAGCCCCCATATGTTTTTCTTAGGATTATTTTAGAGGTTAGGCCATGCCCTAGGCCCCCTCTTGGATCTAAAAGCTTGTATTTTGGATTGAAGATCTTCATCAAGCTAATATTTTCTTCTTTTTATTTGAATCTTTGTTTTTCTATATTTTTGTATACAAGCAATGATTTCTATTGATTCTCATATCATTATTGCTATACTAGAGTAGATTTGTTGTTCTAGGGTTTGGGGATGAACCCTATGGATCTAATTTCATATTTGTGATGAATGAATTTCTAAATTGCTAGAATTGCTAGGAGGTTAGGTTGTGATTGATTTATTACGGATAGCTAGGGATTTCCATCGATTTGGGGTTTGCAAGAGATTGGATTCTAATCGATGGGAAGGCCTAGATATTCGATTTAGGTTTATAATCGAGATTCTCTAGACTTGGTTTGTAAGAGATTGGACCAAAGCTAGGATTTTTATTATAAACCTATACACATATTCATTTGCAAGAGATTGGACGAATACGAACCATCACAACCTAGATCGTAACTCGAGTTTGCACGAGAGTGGGCTCGAGGGGCGATTGAACGATGATGTCAATCCTAATGCTAGTGGCTTAGGCTAGGGTTTGCAAGAGATTGGGCCCTAATCTAGGTTGCTATAGACCGACAATAGCGCGAGAGCGTGAGCTTGGTTCTATATTCAGTTACGACTAGTTCACCTCAATGCAAGTCTAGTAATATTGAGATTCACTATTTACAATGATGTATGACGGTCCGTAGTGGGGATTCCCTAGCCCTAGACATCTTTTATTATATTGTATTTGAATCAGTACTTGACCAACATTTTTATCACCGACACCGACATCCATCACCATTGCCATTACATCATACCATAGCCATCTCCACCAATAAAACATTCGTAGTCAAGACAACCTAGGATAGATTGGAACCAACACCACCTCCTCGTGTTCAATACCCGCTCGTCACTTTGCCGTGCGCTTGCGGTAAAACTACAATCGTTCTCCGGGTGTATATCCAGGGCCGATCAAGTTTTTGGCGCTGTTGCCGGGGATTCATCTCTGTGCATTTGCACTATACTAGGTTGTGCTCTTGGGTTACATTTTGGAGCGACCAGTCGACTGTTATAAACAATACAAGCACAATCAAATAAAGAAATGAATTGCAGTCTAAGGGCAATTGATCTAATGATGTCCTAAGACTGAAATGAAGATGTGTGTGTGCTCCAACAATGTTCTACTTCTAAGCTACATACTAGAAGAGATAAAAGAAATTTACATTCATGAATAACTCTCTTCTATCCAACGCATGGGCTTGAAGTCTTCATGGAGCTTCAATCACCATCAACGATCATCCAATCCATTTCATTTGCTTTCAATGATCTTTGAGTGTCATCCATTGCAAGTAGATCTTCATAATTAGCTTAGGCAATGGATTAACTGCAAAATAGGGGATTAGTCACAAGTATTTATGTTTGCTCATCATTAACACCAAGTAGGTAGAAGTCCAATACTCAACATTCTCCCCCTTTTTGATGATGACAAACAAACATAAACAAAAAGATAAATAATTGTGCTTAATGAAAACTTACTCCACCTACATAGATGCCAATCAAGTTAGTCAACAAATATTAGGGCATCTATATATCAATTGAAGCAAATGAGTAAGATATGAGTGAATTTATTTCAAGAAATCTAGGATTTAAAATCCCTATTCATTGTATCTTAATCCCCCTGAATCTAAGGCAACTTCAATCTTAGATTCAAGTGTTATTAGTACGTACTTAGCACATTCATTATGAATCTGTATGTTTATTTCTCTCCCCCTATGGCATTATCCAAAAGGTGGGAGTAGATAACAACAACAATCGTGCTAGCTAAGACTATAAACAATCAAGGAGTATAGAGATATATATAAAATCAAAACTCATAAAATCACACCATATTCATATGTGAATAGAGGAATAAAAGTCCAATATCAACATTTGAGATATAGGAAAGTATATAACAACTCAAAATACATCACATCACGTATATAATCCAATATTAAGTCCAATATTGTCTCAAAAACACACCAGAAGAAAATATATCGTTCATGGAGACAATATCACAAACATCACACAGATAAGATAAGCAATTATACTATGTGTGAAACATAAGGCGAAACTGTAATATCATATATATATATATATATATATATATATATATATATATATATATATATATATATATATATATATATATATATATATATAAAGAGATATCACAAGAGTACAAGTCAAATGGACATCTACATGTCCAACTAAATACATCATGATCAAAAAAATACATCATGATCACAAAAGTACATCATCAGATAACATCATACATCATACATCATCATCAACTATCCATCATACAAACACCACTCAAAACTAACAAAAAAATCTATGAGTGAGTGTCTCCAGGAGCAGCAGATGAAATATCAGGCTCGGGGTCAACAGTGGTATCCTCTGGAGGAGGAGGAGCAGGAATAGCAGGAGCACAGGAGCAGCCTGAGTAGCTCCTACGTTTAGGATGCACAACGAGATCAGTGATGATGGGTGTAGGAGGCTCACGAGGCTGGGGAGGAACAAAACGTCTCAAATGCTCAGGGAAGGGTATTCCCTGATGCTGAAATGATAAGGAAGCCAACTCATATGAACAGAGACCATCTCCAAAAGAATATCAAGAGAGGGTGGAGCAAAGGTGGAAGGCTGGTCTGCAGGAGGAATCGTGGAGGTAGACAGAGCTGAAGTGGATTTCCTCTTCTTTGATGCAGACTCCAGAGACGAAGAGGACTGCGCATTTGCAGCAGCATCCAGAAGAGGACCAAAAGGCACAGGCTCATAGGGAGACAAGTCAATCCCAAAATGTCGAAAGACAAAAGTAAGAAGTCCATCGTATGGAATGTGAGCAGAGGAGGAAGTAAACTCGATCTTGTCCATCCTGTCAAGGAGGACACCGGCCCAGTTTACGGCCATCCCGGAAAAGATCGCATACATACACCTCAATATCTCCTGGGAAGGCTGGTCAGACGATCCGTACTTCGGCAAGATGTTGGACTTCACCACGAGGTGAACAGCTCAACCCCTAGCCAAGAACATAGACGACCTAACACCAGAAGATAGAGCGGAGGGTATCTCACGGAACATGTCCCGAAGGACGGACTGATCAAGCTCATTAATGTCAGAAATGCAGATGTCTGAAGGAAGAGATCCAGTAGAGGGAATCCTAAGTATGGTCCCTAAGATAGTGGGATTAATGCGAATGGAAGTCCCCTGGACAACAGTATCAATGAATCACAAGGTAGAATACTCACCGCAAACGCGGTTAGCATAGAAGAGCTTAACCAGAAATGGATAAGCTCTAGGAGATTCGCTCTGAGAGAAGCGAAGAAGATCAGCCAAACGGGTAGCAGAAAGGATGTCAGACAGTCTATCAGCAGTGAAGGCGGAAAAAACAATATAACGCTCTCTAAGAAGTTTGATCCCTATGAGAGAGTGAAATTTTGCCAAGCAAAGATCATCTCGACAAATCGGAACAAGGGGATCAGAAGGAGGAGCGATAGGGGTTTCTTCCGCAGAACTCGACACAAAAGGTGAAGGAGGAGCCTCAGCGCTATGCTCATTGATGCGAACACCAATAGGCTTGCGCTGACGCTTGATCAGGGGCTCAGTGTCAGAAGAAGACCCAGAGGGAGAATACCCTGCGAAGTAGAGTGAGAGGGAGATTCGGCATTTTTGGTATGGGCCTTATAGGGTTTCTTGGTATTGGCGATAGAAGGCTTACGAACCCTAGGTTTCTTAGAGGCCATGAGCTTTCCATTACCCTTAGTCTTGGGAGCCATGGAACAGTCAATCGAAAATAGTAGAATATCGACAGGAGATGTAATCAAACGATAATTGCACGAGAGAGAGAGAGAGAGAGAGAGAGAGAGAGAGAGAAACAGACCTAGTCGAAAGGCACGAAAGCATAACGAAGAAGCAATCGACAAGCGGGGAGGAGGAGATTAACGGCGGAGAGATTGACGGCTAAGGAAATGAGCAGGAAGATGAGCAGTTTCAATCAGAGGAGAGAGAAAGACGTGGGTCGAAAAGAACCATCTCGATGAATATAAGAAAGGGGCGAAATAATCTGGGCCGTTAGATCAAAGAATCGACGGCTCAGATCGAAACAATGAACCGTCACAACAGTAGACAGTCGACTGATGAACAGAAGTCAGTCGACTGGGTGAAGTGATAAGAAATAGGCTTAGGATGACAGACAGTCGACTGTAGAGTAACATACAGTCGCCTGTCCGAGGGACAGTCGACTGTAATATACGCATCAGTCGACTGACTGAGAATCAATAAACTTCATCAGAAAGACAGAGAGTACTGGAAAATTTTGACAAAGATGACAGGCGTCTGATGACAAAAATGCAGTCGCCTATTGAAATAACAGTCGACTGTAAAATTTTCATCAGTCGTCTGTGCGAAAGATACAAATTTTAGACAGAGAATATAGAGTAGGACAGTCGACTAACGAAGAAAAGACAGTCGTCTGTCCTGGTTCAAAAATGCACAGTGAAATAAAAATCAGAGGATATGAACACTCACCCTAGGACCTATACTCTAAACATAAACTCATCATAAAATCAACATCAAATTATAAATCGTTGATAAAACAACTCTCTTAAAATAATCTGAAAACACATGTAATCAGAGAAAACTCCATTGCCTTTCTTAAAACAAAATATATGATATATCAAAGGAAGAGATGCAACATGATGATATGAGCACAAAGAGTGTTATAACAAGTATGTTGAGCTCCTAAATTTCATATTCACCCATAATTCCTAATTATCCACGCAACCTGATGTGTCTATATTTTGCATCATTTTCATATCATATTTCCATCGCATTGCATATCATCTCCACGTCCAAATCCCACATTTTACTGCGATTTTGGTATTTCTGACGATATTTCGAGTTTCGTAGTATATTTTGAGTTTTCGGGGATTTTGGAGCGATTTGGACCCCCCCCCCCCCCGCTTGGGTATGGACACATCCGACTTGCCCATGAGCCCGTTGGCGGGGCTCTGGAGGAGTTCGCCGCGTTCTCGAAGATGTTGGAGGAGAGAAGGAGGAGAAGAAGGAGAAAGAGAGCTGATAGAGAGAGAGAGGCAGCAACTGCAACAGCATTTTCCAAGAAAATGCTCTGCCCGAGCAGCTGCAGCTCGGGCCGAGCCATGATATGTCGAAGAGGCTGCAAATACGGCCGACTTGCGCCGAGCAGATCAGCTGCTCGGCCAGACAGCACTTCCCGAGTAGCCCCCGAGTACACCCCGAGCAGCCGACCGAGTCACCCATCCTGAGCCCGAGCAACATGCGACCCGGGCCGAATCACTGCCCGAGCAGCTCCGACTCGGGCCGAGTCACATACTCAGCCGACACTTCCTGGGGAATTTTTGGAAGTTTTGTTGAACGCGCGATGTGCGCGATTGGGCGTAGCTGAAGCTCGCGACTGCGGGCTCAGCGTTGGAAGGTTTTTATTCTTAGTTTTGTTTAGGGATTTTTTTGAGAGAGCTCTTTTGGGCGAATTTTTGTAGGAATATTTTTGGATTAATTTTTGAAGCAAACTCTGGATCGTTAATTGAAGATTATTGCTTTCTGCTTTCTCTGGATTTGTTCTTCTTTCATTCTCACTGTAAGTAATTTTTAGCCCGAATTTCTTTTGATGCAAAAAATGTTTTCCTACGCGAATTCAATATTTTTGTGCGCTCCGATCACCATGAGTGAGTAGATCCTCTCTAGGGCCGATGGGTGAACCCTAGGATTTTAGGGGAAAATGTAGATCTGGATCCTTACGTCGAATTGGGGATCTATGGTTGTATCTCGGTAGATCCTACCGAATCCGTAAATAACCCGTACTGAGATCATGCCTACGATCTGTGGAATTGATATTCTTAAGGGGTATCGAGGGATTCGAATAGAGAAATCGGTGGATCCAATCAAGGCACGTGACCATGCCCGGCTCGCACCTTGAGGGGATCCATCGACGAACTATATCGCTACGTCGATGGTTATCGCCATTGCATCGACGAGAGCCACCGAAATACCCCGCAATTCTAACCCACGAGAGTGGAACGAATTGGGAGATTAATTCCCTAGCCCTAATGCGATGTGAGGAACCTATTCAACATCAACCCCAACGATCCTAGCGGCGATCCCTAAAGCCCTAGTTTCTTTTATTATATTACACAACAATAATCGTTAACCCAAACCTTTCCCTCCGACCGCTACGACACTTCTAGATTTAGAAATAGAGTGAGATTACCACGAACACTATCACCGTCCCTGTGGGATTCGACTATCTTATATACTATAACTCGACACCGTCTGCTTGCGGATTGAACCCGAAGTCGTAGCCTAGGAGCCATATCACGCCTGGCGATCGTGACACCGCCAGGTGGGTCCTAGGTGTAGATTGCGGGCGTGTCACAACCTCACAAATGAATCTTCTTTAAGAGGTTTTGTGAAGATGTCGGCAATTTGTTTTTGGTTTCAATGTACTCAAAGATGATGTCCTTCTTAGCTACATGATCATTGATAAAATGGTGTCTCACATCTATGTGTTTGGTACGGGAGTGATGTACCGGGCTCTTGGAAAGACATATAGCACTTTGGTTATCAATCATGATAGGGCAAGTATCACAATTGACACCATAATCACTAAGAGTGTGTCTCATCCAAAGGACTTGTGCACATGCAAGACCCGCGGCAATATATTCCGCTTCAGTCGTGGACAATGATACCGAGTTCTGTTTCTTGGAAAACCAAGAGACTAAGGAATTTCCTAGAAAATGGCAAGTGCCACTAGTACTTTTCCTATCAGATTTGCATCCGATAAAGTCAGCATCACTATATGAGATTAACTCATATGTGCTAGATTTAGGGTAAAGTAACCCATAATCTTGAGACTGATTAAGATAACGAAATATTCGTTTAACCGCAATCAAGTGTGACTCCTTAGGTCTAGCTTGATATCTAGCACACAAGCATACGGAAAACATGATTTTGGGCCTACTAGCGGTTAAATAAAGTAAGCTACCGATCATACCTCGATATAGACGAACGTCTACATCTTTTCCGTTCTCATCCTTGTGTAGATGGGTTGTCGTACTCATGGAAGCCCTTTTGCTTGAAGACGATTCCATCCTGAATCGCTTAATAAGCTCCACTGTGTACTTTGTTTGATGTATGAAAGTTCCATCCTCCATTTGTCGAATTTGCAGTCCAAGTAAGTAATTGAGCTCTCCCATGTGGCTCATCTCGAATTCATCCTTCATATACTTAGAAAATTCTTGACAAAGATTAAAGTTAGTAGAACCAAATATTATATCATCTACATACATTTGAATCAAGAGAATGTCATTTTCATAATCTTTAATAAAAAGTGTTGAATCAACTTCTCACATTTTAAAACCTAAATCCAAAAGAAAGGTCTTGAGTCGATCATACCAAGCTCCAGGAGCTTGTCTCAACCGTACAATGCTTTCTTAAGTTTGAAAACATGGTGTGGAAATTTTTCATGAATGAAACCGGGAGGTTGAGAAACATATACTTCTTCGTTGACAATCCCATTTAAAAATGCACTTTTAACATCTATTTGAAATAGTTTAAAATTCTTATGAGATGCAAAAGATAAAAGCAATCTAATAGCTTCTAATCTAGCTACGGGGGCAAAGGATTCTTCGAAATCAATACCTTCTTCTTGCCGGTAGCCTTGAGCTACTAACCTTGCTTTGTTTCTTGTGATTACCTCGTTCTCATCGGTCTTGTTCTTGAAGATCCATTTGGTCCCAATAACTTGATGACCACTTGGAAGAGGAACGAGTTCCCAAACTTCATTTCTCTCGAATTGCATGAGTTCTTCTTTCATTGCCACTATCCAAGAGCTATCCTCACAAGCTTCCTGGATGTTCTTTGGCTCAATGGTAGAGACAAATGCGCAATGAGAGAATTCTTCAATTCTTGACCTCGTTCGAACACCCACACCAATATCTCCAATTATTTGGTTATGTGGATGGTTGCGAACGGTCGGGTAAGCTTTGGGTATTCCTGCATCACTTGGAACAACTTCAACAATCTCATTAGTAGTGTTAGTCTCAATAATAGAATCATTAATCTTAACATTACTAAGAGGTTCAGAAATAGCATCTACACTATCATCATTAACATTACAAAAATCAAAATCTTCATAAAATGATACGTGTAGTGATTCCTCGATCGTTGAAGAAGTTTTGTTGTATATCCGGTAGGCTTTGCTACGTGTGGAATATCCAACAAAAATTCCTTCATCAGATCTTGGCTCAAATTTATCTAGATTACCAAAAGTGTTCTTGATAAAACATTTTGAACCAAAAACTCGAAAATACTTAACTTGAGGCTTTTTATTATAAAATAACTCAAAACAAGTTTTGTTCGTTCGGGGTCTCCCTAGGATCCTATTGAGCACATAACATGCCATGTGCACCGCTTCTGCCCAAAATTGTAGTCCAAGATGACTATCATTGAGCATCGTACGAGCACACTTAATAAGAGTCATATTCTTTCTCTCTACAACATCATTTTGTGGTGGTGCCCGAGGAAAGGAAAAATTGTGAGTTATCCCGGTGTCATCACAAAACTTTGTAAAAGACTCATTCTCAAATTCTCCTCCAGGATCACTACGGATAGTGATAATAGTGGATCTTAAGAGATTTTGAATCTTCTTTGCAAATATGGTAAACTCTTCATAAGCTTCATTCTTATTAGTTAAGAATGAAACTCAAGTGAATCTAGAGAAGTCGTCAACGACAACTAATCCATAATGAGCATTGCCTAAAGAAGCAGTTCTAGTTGGCCCAAACAAATCTAGATGAAGAAGTTCTAGGGGCATCTTAGACGTAATGCCTTCTTTAAGCTTAAAAGATGATTTACTTAGTTTACCTCTTTGACACGAATCACAAAAGTTTTTCTTACTAAAAGCAATTTTAAGAAAACCTTTGACTAGTTCATGCTTAGCTAACTTATATAAGTGCTTGAAATGAACATGACCAAACCGGCGATGCGATAATAGTTGTTCACCTGTATTAGCAACTAAGCAATGTTCTATAGTTTTAGGCAAGATCAAATAATAAATATTTTTACGCATAATACCGGTAAATAAAACATGTGAATTAGAATCAATAATTTTAGACAATCCTTCTCTAAAGTTAACCTTGTAACCTTTGTCACAAAGTTGACTAATGGAAATGAGATTGTGACATAAACCACTAACAAGAAATACATTAGTAATTAAGGGTTTGGAAGTGTTACCGACAATACCTACTCCAATGATGGTTCCCTTTTGATTACCTCCAAAAGTGACCGTTGAACCATCCTTGATGCTAATCACTTCGGAGAGCAATGAGGTATCTCCCGTCATGTGTTTGGAGCAACCACTATCGAGAATCCATCCTTTCCCTTTAGAGCTAATATGACCTTTATTGCTCTTTTTCTTTCTCTTGGGTACCTACAAAATATACCATAAGCTCATGGTACCCAATGTTTGTTGGGTCCAAGGGGATTAGTCCTTTGGAAGCCAAGTCCAAGTGGACTTCCGCTTCCCAACATAATTGCTATTCTTAATAACATCATGAAAATAAGAATCAACATATGCATTCCTATCATTTAAGCTAGTGTTCGTAGGACCCCAAATGGTGTAAATTTTGGGAGTCCTTTTCCTAGTTGCATGCATACTTGTTAGATTTCTATGTGGTGGATGCTTCTTAGGAACATAGTTTCTAGCATATACATGAAGTGGTGGATATGCATTGAACATATGCGGATTATATGTATGCTTGAAAACATGCATGTTGTATGAAACATATGGGTCATGCATGACATGTGGAGGTTGTGCATACATGTAAGAATGATGTGTATGGGCATATCGGTGTATAGGAGCACGTACATGAGTATTTCTCATGTGTGGATTTGTATGTGTCCATGGGTGTGGAGCATAAAAGGTGTCATGAGTATCCACTTGTGAAGTAGGAGATTTCCTACGTGGATGAAGGTTGGTGTACATGTAAGCATGGCTTCTCTTTTGGTTTCCACCCTTAGTGGGTTTCTTGCCAAAAGGAAGAGATGGTGAAGTGGTGACTTTCTTGGTTGGTTTGCTACCTATAGTGTCTTTGACACCACTTGTGGATGCACCGGAGGATGGCCTCACAAAGTCTATAGTGACACCACTATAGGAGGTGCGATCATTGGATGCATTTGCTTTTACAAAACCAAGACACACACGATGTGTGGCCGGAAATTGGTTTGCAAGCAAATCATCCAATTGTCCTTTTCCCTTATTGAATCTCACAATACGGGAGGACATGAGCTCATATTTCTCCTTAAGAGAAGAATTGTTGGTATCCAAGGTGGACACCCATGCTTTGAGCTCGTGCACTTGAGTTTTAAAGAATCATTCTCTAAACCCAATTGTGTATGACGTGTAACTAGATCACTATTATCCTTAGGATGTGTTTGATCTAGTTGAGATTTGAGGGTATTCATCTCATTTCTTAAAGTGACATTTTGAGAAGCTAAATTCGCTTTCTCAAGAGTTAAAGTATCAACAATGGTGTCATTGTTGATAACGCATGGAATGGATGAATTGCTAACATTCAATTTCTTTAAGCTAGTATATCTAAGCATTAGAGATTGATACTTAGCAAACAATTCTTCATTAGCAATACGTAGTTCATCCATTGTTACCTCGGTTTCATCCATGTCGGAATCACTCTCATCGGAGAGTGGATCTTCTTGTGCCATGAAGCACATGTGGGCACTTTCACCCTTCTCATCATCGGAATCACTTGATGAGTCGCCACTTGAGTCATCGAATGTACCGACGAGTCCTTTCTTCTTGTCTCTCTTATTCTTGTCGGACTTGTGGTACTTCGGAGCCTTCCACTTCTCTTTGTTTCTTAGCATTGGGCAATCCTTCTTGATGTGCCCTGGCTTGTTACACTTAAAGCAAAGAGAGGAAGTATTATTAGTAGACTCAAATCTTTTGTTAGAGGGAAATTTACCTTTGCGAAAGAAGCGTTGAAACTACTTCGCCATTTGGGCCATTTCACCCAAATCCATCTCATCTTCTAAATCTTCACTATTGGAGGATGAGGAATTGGCGTTGAATGCCAAAGCTTTCTTCTTGGCCTCCGGAGGATTCATCATAGCTCGAATCTTTAATCGATTCTCCCGTCTTACTTCATAAGACATGAGAGTCCATATAAGATTCACAACTGTGTAGGTTTTCAAGTCGTTGACCTCCTCGATGGCGATAGCTCCTCTTTCCCATTTGGAGGTCATTCCCATTATGATCTTCCTTACCTTTTCTGGTTCGGTGTAGACTTGACCAAGAGCTTCCAATTCATTGGTGATGTCGGTAAAACGTCCATACATCGATGCTATGTTTTCATTTTCCTGCATATGAAACATATCGAACTTTTGCACGACAACATAAAGTTTGGAAAGTTTTACCTTGTTTGTTCCCTCATGGGTAACGACGAGATGGTTCCAAATTTGATATGCACTCTTACATGTGCATATCTTGTTGAACTCATTCGGGTCCAATGCACAATGAAGAGCGTTCATTGCTTTTGCGTTGTTGACTTCGGTGGATTTCTCGGAAGTCGTCCATTTTTCGAAATCCTCTTCGGTGGGCTCAACGTATTCATTGTGGAGGGTTCTCCAAAGTGAAGCACTCCTTAGGAACGTCACCATCCGACATTTCCAATAGCCAAAGTTCGTGCCATTGAAACGTGGAGGATGCACCGTTGATTGACCTTCGAAAAGTGTGGACGCTCCATCACGGTCATGATTGTTGTACGAAGGCGACGGATGAACGTTGTTGTTGTTGGATGCCATAGCTATAACCTTGCGCTCTGATACCAATTGTAAGGACACTGGCTATGGGAAAAACACTAGAAGGGGGGTTGAATAGTGCTTATGCAATTTAAAAAGATAGTTACACCAATTTAAATGCTACCCAACAATATAGTGCGGAATTAAAATTAAACCCAAAGAGAAACAAATGCAGACGCAAGGATGTTTCAAGGGTTCGGATTACCCAAGTCACTTCCCGACTTGTTCCCGGTAATCCTACGTCCCTTCCACCCGGATACCTCTGGATACTCAAGTTAGAACACTAACTTGAGGTTTCCTTAAAACCCACTTGTAGCAACCCTACAAGTGAAATCGAAATACAATTGATTAACCTTGACTCCTACTTGGGAGCAAGCAAACCACTCTCACAATCCGAGAGCAGATTCAAATAACGAATGTTATGAAATATGAAAGCAACACTTACAATCACATATGCCTTGAAGTAGAACTTGAAGGAGAAGTGTGTTGTGTGTTGAAGACTCTCTTGGAAGAGAGGAAAAGCCCTTTTTCTTGACTGCACCAAATGCCTAGAAGATGATTCTTTGGTTCTAGGTTGGAGAGCAAGAGATCAAAGATTGGAATTCTTAGAGCTTTAGGATTTGAGAGCTTTTGATCTTGAGAATGAAAGCTTGAAAGATTTTGCAATGGAATGAATAACATCTTAATGGAACAGTAGATGCTCCTTACATAGGTTTCTCAAATCCTCAAAACAGAATTAGCAAAAACCCTTTTGGAATCCGTGAGAAAACTCTCAACGGATAGAATCTGCGCTCGCGATAGTCAACTGTTGAAGAAACCACAGTCGACTGTTGCACAGTCAGAGAGGGTAGGTGAGAATTCATAACGGTAACTTACCGCGTGGACAGTCGACTGATGAAGGATAGACAGTCGACTATTAAACCAATAGGCGACTGTAAATCCTACTACAGGCAACTGGCCGTAAGTTGGGTAAGTTAAAGAATTCTGGAAAACATCTGGGATAATAGGACAGACGACTGATAAAGAGAAGACAGTCGACTGTTAATTAGAACAGACGACTGTAATTCCTTATACAGGCGACTGTCAAAACCATGTGATTTTCCAGAGAGCTGAGTCAACAAATTGGCTCATAGACAGATGACTCATGCAGCATAGACAGTCGACTGATCCTAGGGGTGTGCGGGTCCGGGTTCCTTGTTTTTTTATGTTACCCGGACCCTACCCGGTAAGGGACCGGTTCCTAAATTTTGGACCCGGAACCTACCCAGTTGGACCATATACCTGGCCCCTACTCGAACCCTATGGTTCCGGGTAGGTTCCGGGTAGGTTCCGGGTACCCTGTAAAAAAATCTAATTTGTGATGCATTATGAACAATGATTTCCAAATGATTTGTGCATGACAATTACCTCAAATACACATGACTAAAGATCAATCTGGAGGTAAAATATTGTCTCTAGTCTCTTTCTTCAGTGATAAAGGTATACTGATCAGCCATTTCTACTAGATATAGCTAGAGATATGGAAGAATGATTCACGTTTACCTCTACTGCTTTTTTGAATGCATAAGAGAACAATATGATCTTTGATTCAAATGCATTGTTTGATGAATTTACGCGTTGCTCAGAACTTCAGGATGCAAGTTGTACTCCCTAAAATTATAAGTTCAAATTAGATACATCCAGGGTGGATCACGCTTATATATTTTGATCATTAATATTATAATATATATAAAAATTAAATATATAAAATATCGGTTCCGGTTCTGGGTACCCGTTCCCTATAAACGGGAACCGAAACCGGACCCGATACCCGTTGGTTCCTAATTTTCCTATCCGGAACCTACCCGGAACCGATAACTATCTACCCAAAACCTACCCGTTCGGGTAGGTTCTGATCGGGTATCTGGGTACCCTGTACCCATGCACACCCCTAACTGATCCAATGGACAGTCGACTGTAAACACAACATTAGTCGACTGGCCATAGAAGACAGATCAATAGATTTTGGGCAAATGACAGACATGCGACTGATTTTCAAAACACAGTCGACTGTCACTTGGACAGGAGCCTGTGAATCGTTCATGAGTCGCCTGAGGGAATTAAGACAGAGAAGCCCAAAACTAGATTGTAAAAGTTTGTGCATAACAGTCGACTGTTTTGAGACAAGCGACTGTAAAATGTTCAGCAGTCGACTGTTATAAACAATACAAGCACAATCAAATAAAGAAATGAATTGGAGTCTAAGGACAATTGATCTAATGATGTCCTAAGACTGAAATGAAGATGTGTGTGTGCTCCAATAATGTCCTACTTCTAAGATACATACTAGAAGAGATAAACGAAATTTGCATTCACGAATAACTCTCTTCTATCCAACGCATGAGCTTGAAGTCTTCATGGAGCTTCAATCACCATCAAAGATCATCCAATCCATTTCATTTGCTTTCAATGATCTTTGAGTGTCATCCATTGGAAGTAGATCTTCATAATTAGCTTAGACAATGGATTAACTGCAAAATAGGGGATTAGTCACAGGTATTTATGTTTGTTCATCATTAACACCAAGTAGGGAGAAGTCTAATACTCAACAACTACCTATCTAACAGCCTCCCTAGATTTTAGCCCTCCATACAACCATCGTGCCCTTGGTTCCCCCAACAAACAAATTCATTGTATGCGGATCTTACCCCACAACAATTGTGAAGAAACATCAAATATCCATATATACATGTGATTTTTTGTTGTTGCAAAATTCAATGCAGTGTGGGCTGACGCCCACACTAAAACATATGTGCTTCCACCGTCTTCATCCCACTAAATCCCCACCTACCATTGTTTTAACCTTTCTTACCATTGAGCTCTTCTATTTTAACATTGGAATCACGTAATCTCACATTATGCAAAATCTTTATGCCAACATCTAAACCCCATTCCCAAACTTACATAAACAGTTCTAGGTTCTCCATTATGAATTTATTTAAAAGAAAAGTAATAAGAATCTTTTACCATGGTTTTCTTTTAAAAAAGGTTTTGTCAAGGCTATGTCTAAACCATATGAGCATCAGTTGGCGCAGTGGCATTGGTCGTCCCTTCCTTTGTGAGAGGTCGACGGTTCCAGCCCGTATAGCTCATTTAACTGCTTTTCCGATGAATAAAAGTAATAAGAAAAAAACCGTACAATGGGCATAAGAACACATAGGGTGTTAAAGGATTCTTAGTAGAAGAGTAAAGTAATCTCACATGAGGAGTGGCTATGGCACAAGCCATGGCCCTCAATATATTCATTGAGAAATAGGTATTAGAAGTCCAAAGGACTAACCACTAACTTAGTGGGGAGTAATGGTGAGATGATGAGGGGGAGGGAGGGCAAAGGCATCCCTCAACTCACAACACTCCCCATCATCTCTCAATTACCTTGTGTTAAGAATATAAATACTTCAGGATTCAGTATGCTAAAGGGGTGGATACTTCTGGATCCAGAGCCACTGTGGTTGCCTCGTTAAAACCTTAGCTGTGGAAAACCCAGTGGGAAAAACCAGCAGCTTAAGGGAAAAGAGTACAACTATCGAGTGACTCCCCCTGATATGTACAAGCTTCAGGCTTGCAGATTTCCTATGTATCTATACAATCATCTCCTATTCGTCTATGCATCCATCATGTTCTGAAAGAAAATACGATCATCACTCATCTATACAAGTTTCACTCATCTAGCAACTATTGGAAAGTAGTGGCGCTTTGGAGTGGAATGCTCTTTGAAGTTGGTAGATGACTCCACTAAAGTATTCTTTGAATCAGTCTTCAGTGTGTCTGCAAGGTACTGCTGGACCTGGCTGAGCGTTTGCAATACTTGCTTCTTGGATGATGAGAGCTTCTCAGAAGATGTAGCCATTGGAGGATGATGTGTAGATATTTAGGAGGTGGCCGGCCTTTTGTGTTTTAGTCATCGCGATGATCTTTAAACCTGCATATGCGATATATATCCCTTGACCCTTGGAAGTTGCGCAGAAGCAGCTTATCCATGGTCTAGTGGTGCTCTCCAGGATAACACTGTATCTGAGTAACAACTTTATTGCAGACGTTCTATCAAAGACACGTGCAGTTGGTGGTCGGCCCCCCGGGCGGGCGCGCGTCTGCGCGCCGGATGTGTGCAATGATGCGAAAGGGGGCGTGGGAATTTAAATATTTGTAACCGTAAGCGCACGGTGTTGTAGTGTGGCTTGGGGGTCGAACACAGGGAGGCGAGGATGTGCTTGTGTCAAAGAGGATCAAAATCACCCCATGGGCGAGCTAGCCCAGATCGAATGATGGGTTGTCACGGTAAAGTAATGCAAGGTATAGACAATATGAAGGAAAAACCCGGGACTTTGGTTTCCACCCCAACGAGTGACTCTCGCCGATACGACCTATGGGTAGGATAGCGATCGGAATTAGGTCTAAAGGTGAGACGTTGCCTCTGAAAGTGGTACCGGCATCCCATGGGCCCGATATTCCGGTCGGTGCCCAGGATGATACGCCGGACTTCCCGGGTTTGATCAGTGGGCACTCCCGTGTCCATTAACACTGATCGACTCCGGGAGCACTAAGCTCGCAATGATAACTCCCGACGTCTCATCCTGCCGCTCCCGCGCGCTAAGATTCGGCGTCTACGCTAAGGGCGTGAGCTATGGCTAGGGAGTCAACCGCCAAGTTTATTCCCCCTTGGCCCAACAGTCAAAGGCGGTCTTTTTCCCGCCGATGATAATAAAACACCCCGCGTAACCGTTAGATTCCTAATCCCTATCGATTTCCTAGCCCTATGGACGCATCGGGAAGAGCCCACGAAGGGGTTTCCGCCAAAATCCCAGATTTAGGAACTACTCACACATATTTAGTAAAAAGCGATCTAAACGAAAATGGACCGTCAAAATCATAATCAGACAATAGAAATGCAATGGTAGTAAAGCAATTAAGATAATACTAAAGTTTTACAAAGATCCGAAAACTTACAAAAACTGGGAAATTACAGCCGTCACAAAATGAAGAAAACAATAAAAAATAACCAACTCCCGAATCTGGGAAACCTAGGGTTCTATTTATAGAAAACGACATCACCCGATCGGTTGACAAGTCAACCGATCGGGTGAACCGCTTCACAAAATTACAGCGCAAAGCAGGATTTCACCCGGTCAGGATGAACCGGTCAGTTGGAGCATGGGTGCGGTCGGTTGGATCTTGGTACCGACCGGGTGAGGAGACCGGTTGGATCGTCGGATCTTGGCTGTTGGAATTTAGCTACAGGTGAACCGATCGGGTGAAGGTCACCCGATCGGTTGGCAATCAGCTCCGAATTCCAGAGACTTTGAGCTTTTGACCCGGTCACTGAACCGACCGGGTGACTTCTCGTGAGCTCCAAGCTGCGCCCGGGTGGTGCACGCGTGCATCACCCGGTCGGTTGAAGATGATCAACCGATCGGGTGAGGGGCTGAAAGATGCAATCTTCGTCATTTGAACCCCTGGATCACGCGTGACTCCTCCCGTTGCTCCGGGGACACATGATGTCATCGTTTTATGCCCCAACTGCCAGTAAACTCCTGCAAAACACGGAAAACACGGAAAAGTGAAAGAAAACAAGAAAACACGAGAAAACGAATATAGAACGGCGGTAAAATACGGAAAAACACGGAAGAAAACATGCATAAATATATGAAATATAAACGCACGTCAAAATCCCCCAAGCTGAACCCTTCCTCGTCCTCGAGGAAGACGAGTGAGAGTAGGAGCTCGGAGGGGAAAAATAGAGAGAAAGAGAGAAAAAGAAAACTCTATATCCTAGATCGCCCGTCAGGGCCAACAAAATCAAAAACGACACACCAAGCAAGCAAACGCCAAATCACATTACTAAACCAAGGAGTACGAGTCCAGACAAGTGTCGTGGGCCCACGCGGTGAAGCGCGAGTGAGTGTGGTCGTGCGCTAGCAGTCCGTGTCACTATCTACGATGTGCGATAAAGCTCGATATACACAAATCCAGGAAGTGACCCAAATATCGATTCGATATGAATAAAGTGGCGAATATATAGTTCAAGCATGCATGAGAATAGAGAGAATCGAAACATATCATGCGTCAGGGACTCCACAACTAGGGTTAAGGAAATCACTCCATTATAGCCTAGATAATAGCTAAAAAAGTTCCTAAGCCAAGTGTTTTCGAAACCGATGGGGGTTGAGATGATGTGGAGAAAAACACTCGGTGCAAATTCTCGCCTTCCCTTTATTCTCGGCAAGTAGAAAAATATTCACACTGGAATTTTTTTGGGTTTTGGGTATTGTATTTTTTGGCTTTTTGGCTATACAAAAATTTTCTTTTCTTTTCTTTTTGGGTTTTTCTTTTCTTTTCTCTTTTTTTGGATTTTTTTTGGGGTTTTTGGGCTATACACATGCGTACTCTCCCAAGTGGGAGAACGGTACACGACGAGGGGATTTGCACCAAGTAAAACAAAAAAGAAGTCGGAATCTAAACACTTGGGCAAAGGAAACTATTCTCGCTAATCAGAGCATGGGCTAAATGGGTTATCCTAGTCCTTAATCGTGGAATCCCGACACATGCGAAATGAAGCATAAGATATGTATATAATCATGCATGCAGAAACAGGCAAGAGAGGCAAATACCGCATTATTCATATCGACTCGTGATAATCTAGGGGTCATTCCTGGACAGGTATATAAAGTAAAATCACAAAGCAGAAGCACACCAAACAGCTAGGCACGACACACGACTCACAAAAAGGCTAAGTGGACCCACGATGCGTGAAATGCAGGGGGACTCGATTTCCTAGGGTTAGTGAGTGTGATTATCGATGCTACGCTAGGTGTGTGTGATTTTGTGGCAATTCATCATAGGGTTCATCTCTAGGAGAAAGAGATAAAAAAGAAGAAAAGAAAAATTAAAAACACGATGAAAACGTCACAAAAACGAAAAAGAAAGACTCAAATGACGCACAAAGTGCGACTCCCCCAAGCTGAAGCTTGCATTGCCCTCAATGCAATAAGAGTGAGTACGGGAGGGCAATGAAAATGGGGGGGAATACGCACAGACACAGAAAGACATGAAAAAGAAGAAAAACATAGATACGAAAATGAAAATAAAGAAAAATCAAAATCAATCCACACGACAGAAAAATAGAAAAAGAAAGAAAGAAAATGACACGACACACAAAAATAAAACAAGCACACACACAAAAACAAAACACGACAACACACCCAAAATAGACTTCCCCCAAGCTAGACGTGACAATGCTAGCAATGAGATATGAACGTCAAAGTGCAGAAATATGCAATGGGGATGTCAAAAAAATAAAGTGAAATCAAAAATCAGGAGAAGGTGAATCCTCGCCCTCCTCGGAAGAGAGAGGGGATGGGTGGTTAGGGGAAACTGGGGGTGTGCGGAGAAATGGAGAAAGAGGTGGAGGAATAGGTGCAGTGGTGGTGTGAATGATGGGTGGAGTGTCGGTGGTGGTGGGTGGTAGTGGAAGTAGGACGATCAGGGCTGTGGTAGAAGGGATAGAAATGGGGGGAGAAGACGTGATGGTGACGGCAGTGGGTGGCGGTGGAAGAGATCTGGAGCGCACCTGCAATTTCTTGCGGCGCACATAACCAGTGATGGTGGAGGAGGTAGAAGGTGGTGTGGGTGCGACGGAAGTGGTCGGGAGAGGAGAAGTGGATACCGGGATGGGAATGGATGTGGGTGGGGGAGATGATCGCCTAGGTGGGGGTGGGGGAGGTGGGGATGGGTGGGATGATGGAGGAGAAGAATGTTGCGGGGGAGGTGATGGAGGTGGGGATGTGTGGGAGAGTGGAGGAGAAGATCGTCGAGGTGGTGAAGGTGGAGGTGGTCCGTGGATGTGAGTGAGAAGGTGAAGAATGGCGGCCACGTTCCTCTCAAGTGCAAGGAACCGTGGGTGAGTGAGAAAGGAGGATGGTGATGGGTCCGAGGGGGTAGAGGACATGGCAAGATCACGGAGGGCTGTGACCTCCCTCTCAAGAGCAGGACGGGCAGAGACCTGGCGGTGACCAAAGAAAGTGGACTGATGTGAGACGGAAGTGGTGCCGGCAGGTGATGTGGAAGTAGTGCCGGCAGCAGTGGTCATGCCGGCACTGGGTACAAGGCCAGAGATGACCGCAAAAAGGTGCTCAGAAGTGATAGGGCCAGGAGCAGAAACAGGGTGACTCGGGCCAGCCCCAATATCTCCACGGGACGCAGGAATATCCTGCTCGCCTAAGTGGGCGGCAGGGGAAGGTGGTCTGCGTGCATTCGGGGGAAAGAAAGGAAGGTGCAACCCCGCAAAGAACTCGGGATCGGGCGGAAAAGTCCAATCCGCCACGATAGTAATAGTCATGCGAGCGGGGTTGGGGAGAATGGTGTAGGGGCAAGGGGGTGGCCGTAATTGAATTCGAAGCGACCGTCTGGGTGGGGCTTAATCATATGAATGTGCCGCAGGACGTCAAGATCTAGACGTGAGGGTCCTGTGGCGATGGGAAGACCACGGGGGATATGGATATTAAACGGGGGGTAAGAAGCAATAATAGTAATAATGCCCCCACAGCAGATCTTGCCCTTCCCGGCCCTGCTAATCTCGAGAAGCTTGTAAACAAGCCAATCGCCAGCATGAACATGGACAGTAGGGGCCCTAAAGCTAACTCCATCATCGTCACGAACAAAGGGGAAAGTCATGGCCCAGAGAATAAAAAGATCGGGGATAGTCACGGTGCCTGACTCATCCCGCGGGAAAAATGCAGAGGATATGATCCTATGGGCCAGACGAAATATGGGATGGATGATGGAGGAGGCCTTGGCCTTACCACGGGGATAGCGACGGAGTATGGTGAGGCGGAACCAAAAGTTATCGACGTCAAATTCCACGGGGTATCCGTAGTGTCGGATAGCGTCATTCCCTAGAATAGGGAAACCAAATATACGATTGATGGTATCCAGGTTGGTGCGTATGGTTTGGTTACGCACCCGGAAAGTGACAGTCGACCCCGACTCACAAACGAGGGAGGAAAGGAATTCTAGGGTGAGCGACGAGTAGGATACCGCGGAGGCATTCAGGAAGGCCAACCAACCAAGGTTAGCAAAAAGAGTCTCGACCTCGGTGAAGACACCGAGGTCGACGAGTGATTGGGTGTGGGCAAACTTGGTTGATAAATGCCCCCGAGCATCTAGTCTGTGGTAGAAGTCTTTCTGCTCTTGGTTCCTAAATAGGTACCCATGCGGGCCCAACATGGGGTCTACAGGGGGGATGATAGGCGGGGGAGGGGCTAGTGTCAGCTCACGTGTGTGGGGAGGAGGACGTGTGTGTTTACGTTTCTTTCGAGACGGTTCCTCCTCCCGCAAAATACCCTTTCCCTTATCTCTCTCCCGGGTCATGTGTGCGTGTGGGTGATGCAAATGAGTGCAAAATACTATTGAAGCACACTCACACGAGTAACCAAGCAGATTAAATATCTATGGTAAAAATCGAAATCTGAGAAGTGGAGCGAAGTTACCCCGTAGAAATTTGAGCTCCTCGCTTGTAGATGACCCAATGCCGTGCAATGGGAGAAGTGTGGAGCCGCGGCACTCTTTTTCAGCAAAAAATTTGAAAGTGGGGGTGGGTGTTGGGAATTAAGGCTAGAAAAATGTGGAATAGGAGAGAGAGAGAGAGAAAGAGATGGAGAAATTCAGGGGGGAGGTGGAGAGAGAGGCTAATGGAGGAGTGGAGGAAGTGGGAGAGGGGTTTTTGGCAGTCGGGAGCTTGGAGGAGACGAAACGACGGTGAAACGGCGAGATCGGGCGAGGGTTTGCGAACGGGTGGGTCGGGGGTATTTATAGGTTTTAAGTCGAACCGGTCGGGTGAGTTATCACCCGATCGGTTGACTTTAGGTCGAAATTTGATGCTGAAGAAACGCTACAGGCGACCCGATCGGTTGAGAACTCAATCGATCGGTTCGCCGCTCCACACATTTTCCCGAGAATTCAGAGCTTCTCACCCGGTCCCTCAACCGGTCTCGCTTCTTGTCACCCGGTCGGTTGATGAATTCTGAAATTTTCCCGAGAGTTTCCCCAGGTCACCCGGTCTGCCAACCGGTCTAATCTTTCTCCACCCGGTCGGTTCATTTAGTTGCTGATACTGCCGTTTAGCTGATACATCCCAACCGATTGGGTAAGTTATCACCCGATCGGTTGGGGCCTTGTTTTCTGCAAAAACCCAAAAATCGCCTAAGTTTCACGACGGAAGTTCTTGCGGATGGATTTATTTATAAAAATAGATAAAATAAAGTTGAAAATAATCCTAAAAATTGAAACAAAAGTTTAGAGCATGGGTTGCCTCCCATGAAGCGCTTTTGTTTAACGTCGTTTAGCTCGACGCCCGTTGATGATGTTCATGGTGGGCGATACGGGTGATGCCCAAAGTCCGACATCTCTTCAGCTCCAGAGGTTGCGGTTATTGGTGTAGTAGGCAGCTGTAAAAAGATTTGCTCAACTACCCTCCCTTTGTCTACAGGATCCGGGGGCTTCTCCCTCAAATTGGCATCTACCGCCATCTTTTTCAGGATCCGGACCTCATCACCGGTGAGGTCCATGGGTTCTTTCTCCCTTCTCCTCGTGGGAGGAGACTTAGGGAATCCGGGAGGGATCACATGTCGTGCGACCGCCTCATTAGCAACTTCATTCTTTGGGGAGCCAACTTGCTCTCCAAGGTCCCCCAAGCTATCGGGGGGATTCCTCGAGAGTACTTCCCAGGCACTTGTTTCAACAGCTCTATCTTCTTCGTTCTCCAGCATACTGATACTTGGATCGTCCGGGGGATTTGGATGCTTCATCGACAAGCCTAAGTCAAATTCGACTCTTTCTTGGCCCACGTTGAGGGATAGCTTCCCATTCTTCACGTCTATCAAAACTCCGACGGTTGCCATAAAGGGCCGTCCAAGAATAATTGGGGTATGCTTGTCTTCCGGCATGTCCATCACCACAAAATCAACCGGTACATGCACTCCTTTCACATCGACGGGGAGGTCATCCACTACTCCCACCGGGTACTTGACCGAACGGTCAGCAAGTTGTAATGTCATGCCGGTGGGCTCTAAGTCTCCCATCCCTATTCTCTTGTACAGCGATAGGGGCATTAAGCTGACGCTCGCCCCTAGATCGACGAGTGCCCTCTGGATTTGCACTTTCCCAATAGAGCAAGGGATGGAGAAACTTCCGGGGTCTTTGAGTTTGGGCGGATTTGCGCGCTGAATGAGTGGCTGCACTCCGCCGTTAACACGACCTTTTCTTTTCTAGATCCCCGTGTCACCAAGTCTTTCAAGAATTTTGCATAGGATGGGATCGTCTCTATAGCTTCTAGGAAGGGGATTTGAAGGCTTAAATCCTTGACCATGGCAAAAAATTTGCCATACTTCTCGTCGATTTTCGATTGGGCCAAACGTTGTGGAAAGGGCACAACGGGCTTGAATACCCTCAAATTCCCATCTTCTTTCTTCTTCTCTTCTTCGGGGGCTCCCTCCGGAGCCACAATTTTTGGCGACGGGGTACCGTCGTCACTAGCTTTTTCAATTGGCCGCTCAACGGCCAGTGGTGCTTCCGGTTCCCTGGGTGGCACTCTAGTAGGAATTTGTGTCCCGCTCCTCAAGACGATGGCGGACACGTTTTCATGTTCATGTGTGAGCGCCAAGGTCCGATTTACCCTCCTAGGGTTCACCTCAGGCTGTGGCGGTAATAAATTCTGTAGTCTCTGAAGGTTCGCCACTTGCAACCCCAGCTGGGTCACCTGATCAGTGAGCACTCTTTGTCCCATCTCCAGCTTCAGATTGATCTTCTCCTTGTTGGCTATGTATTGAGTCAAGAGGGACTCAACCGGAGAAATGGCCCTCTGCTGGCCGTATTGCTGCTGGGTGGGCTGCTGATTCCTAGGAGCATACTGTTGATAGTGTGGTGGAGGTTGTTGCTGCTGAAATTGCTGCTGCTGAAACTGCTGCTGGGGCCTAGCCGGCTGATATATCTGCTGTTGTTGCTGAGCCGGCTGTTGATAAGGCGCCCGATAGCTAAGGTTGGGATGATTCCGGTTATTTGGAGAGTAGGCCGGGTTGGAGTTGGTTCGTGGTGGAAAAGGCGCATTCCCTGTAGGGTTGTAAAATAACGCGCTCGCCTGATCCAACGGTGGTGAGACGTCACCACCGTCGAACTCCCCAAAAACTTCGGACTCTACCGCAGCAATATGTTGTGAACCGGTACCACCGGCGCCTACCATTAATGCGGAGATCTGGGTCGACAGCAAGTCAAACTTGCTTGACAATTTGTCGACGTCCTCGACTCTATGGATGCCCCCAGATCTTGGTGTGGCTCTCTCGTCACACCATCGTTCGTTGTTGGATGCCATATTTTCCAAAATTTGCCCGGCATCTTCTTCGCTTCTTGACATGAAGGACCCTCCAGCCGCGGCGTCCATGGAAGATTTTAAATCGTCACTCAACCCATTATAAAACAGATTTATGATCTGCCACTTGGGGAGCTCATGGTGGGGACATCTTCTCTGCATCTCCTTGTATCTCGTCCAAGCTTTATGCAAGGACTCGTGGCTGGCCTGGGAGAAGGAGGAGATCTCGCTCCTCAGCTTCATGGTCTTCCCCAGGGGAAAGAACTTTGTCAAGAAAGCATTGGAGAGCTTCTCCCAGGTGTTGAATATATTCGGGTCCTTCCCCCTAAGCCACAGCTTGGCCTTATCTCTCAATGAGAAGGGGAACAGCTTCAGTCGAATCGCCTCAGTTGTGACACCGTTTATCCGGAAGGTGTCACATTTCTCCAAGAAGGAGTCTAAATGCTCAATCAGGCTCTCCATGGGTGCACCCGAAAATTGATCCTGCTGGATTCATGTCACCAAAGATGGCTTAAGCTCGAAGCTTTGGGCCGTAATAGCTAGAGGACGGATGGCGGAGGTGGACTCGATAGATGGCATCGAGTACTCCATCAGAGACTTGTGAGGTGGGGTGTTCTCCCCCATGGCTTCAGGATCCTCTCTTCTTCACTTCTTGACGGCCAAACGCCTTAGGGTGGCGTTTATCTCTGGATCGACGGGGATCAAGTCGTCGAGACTTCTTGAACTCCTGCGCATGAAAAACAACAAACACCCGTGAAGCGAAAAGTGGGAAAGAAACAGATAAGATAAGAAATAAAAATAAAAATAAAAATAAAAATAAGAAAATAAAAAGGAAAAAGAAGAATGCGAAAATTATCGCGAGGTAGGGATGCAAGCTAGACACTAGGGTTCATGAAATCCAAAAATAACAAGCACGTTGCCTCCCCGGCAATGGCGCCATAAACTTGACCGGCCCCTCGGGTGGGCGCGCATCTGCGCGTCGGATGTGTGCAATGATGCGAAAGGGGGCGTGTGAATTTAAATATTTGTAACCGCAAGCACACGGTGTTGTAGTGTGGCTTGGGGGTCGAACACAGGGAGGCGAGGATGTGCTTGTGTCAAAGAGGATCAAAATCACCCCATGGGCGAGCTAGCCCAGATCGAATTATGGGTTGTCACGGTAAAGTAATGCAAGGTATAGACAATATGAAGGAAAACCCTGGGACTTTGGTTTCCACCCCAACGAGTGACTCTCGCCGATACGACCTACGGGTAGGATAGCGATCGGAATTAGGGTCTAAAGGCGAGACGTTGACTCTGAAAGTGGTACCGGCATCCCATGGGCCCGATATTCCGGTCGGTGCCCAGGATAATACGCCGGACTTCCCGGGTTCGATCAGTGGGCACTCCCGTGTCCATTAACACTGATCGACTCCGGGAGCACTAAGCTCGCAACGATAACTCCCGACGTCTCATCTTGCCGCTCCCGCGCGCTAGGATTCGGCGTCTACGCTAAGGGCGTGAGCTATGGCTAGGGAGTCAACCGCCAAGTTTATTCCCCCTTGGCCCAACAGTCAAAGGCGGTCTTTTTCCCACCGATGACAATAAAACACCCAGCGTAACCATTAGATTTCTAATCCCTATCGATTCCTAGCCCTATGGACGCATCGGGAAGAGCCCACGAAGGGGTTTCCGCCAAAATCCCAGATTTAGGAACTACTCACACATATTTAGTAAAAAGCGATCTAAACGAAAATGGACCGTCAAAATCATAATCAGACAATAGAAATGCAATGGTAGTAAAGCAATTAAGATAATACTAAAGTTTTACAAAGATCCGAAAACTTACAAAAACTGGGAAATTACAACCGTCACAAAATGAAGAAAACAGTAAAAAATAACCAACTCCCGAATCTGGGAAACCTAGGGTTCTATTTATAGAAAGCGACATCACTCGATCGGTTGACAAGTCAACCGATTGGGTGAACCGCTTCACAAAATTACAGCGCAAAGCGGGATCTCACCCGGTCAGGATGAACCGGTCGGTTGGAGCATGGGTGCGGTCGGTTGGATCTTGGTGCCGACCGGGTGAGGAGACCGGTTGGATCGTCGGATCTTGGCTGTTGGAATTCAGCTACAGGTGAACCGATCGGGTGAAGGTCACCCGATCGGTTGGCAATCAGCTCCGAATTCCAGAGACTTTGAGCTTTTGACCCGGTCACTGAACCGACCGGGTGACTTCTAGTGAGCTCCAAGCTGCGCCCGGGTGGTGCACGCGTGCATCACCCGGTCGGTTGAAGATGATCAATCGATCGGGTGAGCGGCTGAAAGATGCAATCTTCGTCATTTGACCCCCTGGATCACGCGTGACTCCTCCCGTTGCTCCGGGGACACATGATATCATCGTTTAATGCCCCAAATGCCAGTAAACTCCTGCAAAGCACGGAAAACACGGAAAAGTGAAAGAAAACAAGAAAACACGAGAAAACGAATATAGGACGATGGTAAAATACGAAAAAACACGGAAGAAAACATGCGTAAATATATGAAATATAAACGCACGTCAGTTGGCCAGATAAAGAAGTGTAACAAGTACATTAGAGCTATGCTCTTCGGGACCTAGGATGTCCTCTCACTCTTCCAGCGACTAGAAGGTGTCATAATTAAGCATCCATTTTTAATGGGTTGCAAATGGACATCATTATTCATAAACTCCATGTGTATGAAAAATATTAAGGGGTTCCACCACGAAGGTGTTTAATATGTGAGCCGAGACAATACATTGTTTTACCTCGGTTTTTCATTTCCAATGTATGCTTAAAGCTATCTGATATCTCAATGGTCTCTGCAGGAGATCCTATTAGCTTTAAATCGACCACTAGTTCGGCGAATATCATAAATCATGTCAACGATCTTTCTAAAAAGATACAAGGGCAAAATATTGATTAAGATCGACTAATGATCTTTGTAGCCTTTATGGAGAAGACGTTTCGACATTTCTCTTTTATCTCTGGGGGTAGTGTATACCCTTCTGGAAGTTTTATATAGATATTTATATCTATATTGCCGTATATATATGCAGTCACAACGTCCATGATCTGCATTTATTGGCCTTTTCAAAGAAGTGTAGGCTTAGTAGGAAAATGATCACATTTCCTTCATTTCAATTTCTTATGAAATCCGAATTATATTCCACAGGGTTTACACATTCAGGTGTATGGACTACTAGTCCAAAGATTTTGCTTTTCAAGAGTGAGTCCACCTCTACTCTTATTGCCTCGTCCCACTTTGGCCAATCTATGCGTTTACGCTATAGAAAAGTGGGTTGACATCATCGTCGTATTCAGCGACATGAACGGCAATAGCGAAAGCAAAACCGTCGTCGAAGACTGTGCTATATCTGTCCAGTACCTCTCCAGTACGTACGTAATATAATGATTTTTCTCCTGTTGTTTCCTCTGCGGGGGAAATTAGGAGGGGAGAGGTTATTGGTCTGAGCTCAGCATCCTGTGGATGGATCATTTTAATATATCCAGGATTCTTCCTCTGTCGAGGATCTTTATATTTTGAACCTGGCTGGTGTCCTCTTTTCAAATGAGGTACAGCCAATTCTGCTGCCGGTGGATTGCATCCATCTTTGGGAATGTCAATCCTAGCTGGCGTGTTGGCAGCAGGGACGTGTGAACGAACAATCTTCTGGTTGTCCGTAAATTTATCCGGCAATTGATGTACTTAAATCTGAATGTGAAGGATCTTCAGGATCTCATCTTCATACAGAAAAAGTATGCGGATCATACCGAGATTAGAACTTTTGTGTCTCATGATATGGTCTTAGAAGCGTCAGGCTTCTTTAGACTGCGTGCCTATTTCAATGAGATTTTGCTCATCAAATTCACATTTATCAAGACTTGGTGGTAAACCATAAGCAAGCAGCATCAGTAATAAGATATGGCAACAAGCGGGCCATATCGTGATAAGCGATGCGGAATGTAGTGTGCTGGTCCCTAAACATCAACAGGCAACTGGGAATTTAAAATGGATGTGAAATCCATTGGAGTCTCTTTACCAGAGACTCTGCTAACTCATTATGAGTCTGAACATGTTACAGGATGTTCAATTACAATGCCAGTTACTTGGCAGAAGTCTTGAATGATTTGTGTAGTAAATTCACCCACATTATAAGCCTTTGAGAAAGCTAGGTTGCGAATGAATATAAAGGCACACATAAGACCAACTAGTAGATGCATATATCAGTACAGTAATGAAGTACCGAAAATGGGCTACTTGCGGGGTGAATAGGCCCGCAAAGGTCACCATGTATTCTCTCAACCTTTTGAAGAATCCTCAGGTTCTCCAATGGATTCATTTGATGATGCGTCCATCATCGTTGATCCAAGATGACCAAGTCTATTTTGCCAGAGTAAAAAACTATGGCAAAGAAAGGTACTTCTGGTGCTCAGTCAAGTTGGCTTTCTATAGGATGAATATCTGTAATTATAGGGGCCCGACGGGGGTCCAATGAAATCGTAAGTAGATGGTCTTCTGGCCATTCGCTTGACGAGTTACATATTGATATTCAATATATATTATCCACAATTTTCAAGTTATTTTCGTTAAAAGAAATATCCCTGAAAATTGGAAATGTCCTATATGTTTAAGAGGAGAATTTGCATCCTTATAGTCTCATTGTATGTTGGAGCAATATCAATGCTACACCGGTGCAACGAGGCACTGTCCACAATATTCCATACTTCATCTATATAAGCAAAACGAAATTTTATTTAAGTAAATGTAAAAAGACATTCAAAATAAAAGTTCATACTTAAGCAAATTAAAGACGAAGCAACATTGAATTTTAAATGCATAGATAAAAGATAAAGCTTAATCGAGCAGGTCGTCGTTCTCGAAGTCTTTTGCAGTAAACATCGTTGGTGGCTGAATGGCCACCAAGTTTGTTTCAGGCAGAGACTTCTGGCTTGCCTGATATAGTTCTTGGAGGTGGCGAGGAGTGCGGCAGTTTCTGGACTAATGGCCAGTCATGCCGCATCTATGGCATTTATCCTCCCAGTTCTTCTGAGGAAGTGACACTTGGTCAATGTTCTTTTGCTTCCATGTGAAGTTTCTCTTTCCTTTATTGTTGTTGTTGGACGGGGTTGATGCTCCTCGTCCATTCTTCATCACAGCTTTCTCTTTGTTATTGTTAGCCTTTTTCTTGTTTTTCCACTTCTGGGAAGAAACATGGTGGGCTTCAGGAATAGGTACAGTGCCAACTGGTCGTAAATTATGAGTGGCGAGCAGTAAATCTCGATTCTGCTCTGCCCTAAGGAGGCAAGAGATCAGATCAGAGAATTTCATGAAGTTGCGTTCACGATACTGCTGCATGAGGATTGCATCTTTCTCGTGAAATGAGGTAAATGTCTTTTCCAACATGCGTTGCTCTGTCACTTCTTCACCGCACAACTTCAGGCGTGAGGTGATATTATGAAGTGCAGAATTATACTCAGCGACAGACTTATAGTCCTGAAGTCTGAGGTTTTTCCCACTCATAACTGGCACGCGGTAATATTACATCAATTTGATGTTTATACCGTGCCTCCAGTGCTGTCCACAGCTCCATTGGGTCCTCTACCGTTAGGTATTCGGCCTTTAAGGTCCGATCTATATGTTTCCTAATGTAGATAATGGCTTTCGCCTTATCCACATCGGAGATAGTGGTAGGAGTGCTGCTGCTAGATGTAGCAGAAGCATTGGCCGCTGCTGGGGCCGACGAAGGAGTCAAAATTGAGCCAAGGAGGGCCATTGACCGCAAGTGGAACTTCAGGTCCACTCGCCAACTCAGGTAATTTTTCACTGCAGCATCAAGGACATCGAAATCGACACACGCTAATTTTGCCATTTATCTATGCAATTTAAAACAAGCATGATTTAATAAAAATTAAAATTCACGCATAAAAAATAAAATAAAATAAAATAAGTAAAATGTGGGGATCGGCCAGATACCCAAAAATGTACAAAGTCCAAAGTCCGAATATACAGTCCACAATGAAAAAAAATACAATTTGGAAACCCAGAATGGGTCCCTATATTTTCCAATTTTCACCTCCGTCTTCATTTCTCGGTACACCGGTCTTTGGCATTAATACATTTAATACTCACTTACAAATTCTCTCAAAAAAGAAAATAAAATTGCAAGGAATATAAAAGGTATCAAACTGGCCGATCCCAAAAATCACATTTTACTTATATAAACATCCACGCAGTTTATAATATGCTACATGCACAAAAGGAACAACCACGCATCCATATAACACAGGCATATATAATATAGAAAAAGAGACTATAAAATATAATAATCTTTCGGACCACGGGGAGACGTCATACACCGTTAGGTTAGTTGACTAACGGCAGAGCGGTCTCAGGATCCTTAAGATGATTATATTTTGAAAACTCCTAATATTCCATAAATTAATAATAATGCAAGTGTTGTGAATGGTTATTTAACCGTAGTTGGGTGAGATTCTGGGCTATCCTAGAGATAGGCCCATATCATTGTAAGCTCATATCTGTATTCCCCCAATTGCCTATAAATAAAGAGCTGGGGGCTCCTCCCCCAGTAGTTGATTCATAACACGTTATCAGCACGACTCTAAAAATTTTCTTTTCCACAAAATTTTCTTTCCGTTCGTTGTGAAGGCGAAGGCGAAGGCGAGACGGGAGATCCACGAGCGCGGTGCAAGGCTTCCTTCATCAAGGGTCGTCATCCGCGTAGGGCTTCGAGCAACCGTCGCTATATCCGGAGGACGGATATAGAGGTAAAAACACTAAAAACGATATTTTTAATCATACGTATGATTACCCCTCCCCTAGATCTCGCAAGATCGATATGGGGATTATTTGTCGCCTTGAAAACGACAGACTTTTCATCCCAAAAACTCAATTTTTAGGGTCAAAACCCTAATTTTGATCCTTCCGGCGGCTAGCCGTCGCCGAAAACCCCCCCACCTCGCCGGAAACCCCCCACCCACCTTGGCCGCCTCCCCCTGCAGGGGGGCGGCCCCCGCCGCCCCTCCTGTAGGGGGCGGCGGCCCCCGAGGCCGCGCCCCCCAGCAGGGGGGCGGCCCCCGCCGCCCCCCCCTGCAGGGGGCGGCGGCCCCTGGCGGCCGCGCCCCCCCTGCAGGGGGCGGCGGCGGCGCCGCCCCCCCCCCCCCCCCCCCCATCAAACCCTAAAACGGGTGGAAAAAAACAGAGATCATGTGGGCCTGAAGCCCACAGGCCGGCTGTGGGCTTCAGGCCCACAGGCCAATTCTTTTTTTTGATTCAAAAAAAGCATGTGGGCCTGAAGCCCACATGCCGATTTTTCTTATTTATAAAAAAAAGTCTATGGGCCTGAAGCCCATAGGCCGACTGCGGGCTTCAGACCCGCATGCTGTTTTATCTGAAAGAAAAAAAATTGGGGGAGGCAAAGGCTATTAACAAGCCTTAAAAGGCAACTTGCTAGCCTAAAAATTAATTTAAAAGGGGGATTTAAGGGCAAAATATTCGTGAAAAATCACGGTAAATTACGGGACAAATATCGGACAGGCGAGGACTTTTTGGGGATTCTTGGGGGGGCTTTTGGGATGATGAGGGAAACTTTTTCCTCTGACAAAGAAAATGTTTATTTTGGGCTCTTAGTCAATTTAATTGATTAAACCCATTTACTTTACAACCTTTGCATTGTAATGATTTTTTCTACAAAAATCATATTTACATGCTTTGCATCTCTGGTATATTCTGTTGGATATTATATGTGTGGTTGTGCATTGTATTTAAAACTTAATAATTAGGAAGATCATGCGACCGCTCTGCCGTCAGTAACCTAACCTAACGGTGTATGACGTTGCACAGTGGTCCAATAATTATTAAGTGTTTAAATTATTTATCCATCTCTGCGAATATTAAATGCATGTGATGCCTGTGATGAAAATGTCTGATGAAAATGTTGATGAGCACAATATTTCTGCATGAATTGCTAAATGTGGTTTTTGGATCGGCCGTTTAGTCCCACAGTTTATTTCCCGCACTTTTCTTTTATTTTTGAGAGAAATTGTAGTGAGGAATTTATGTAAATGTCAAAGAAAGAAGACCAACTTCCATGGAGACGGAGGCCACACTTGAAGATGGAGATATCATATGGGACCCACGGGGTTTCCAAAGTTGTATTTTCATTTTCTTTAAGCTGCAAATTTGTATAATTTGGACTGTGGACTTTTTTGGACTCTTTCTTGTGGGACTGGCCGATCCACACATTTAGTTTTTCGTTAAATATTGCCTCCGCATGAAAATGTTTTCTCTGATTAATTATTAATTCATGCATGTTTGTGCTCTGCTAGATAAATGGCTAATATTGCAAGCGTTAATTTCGAAGTACTGGAAGCATCAGGTAGAAACTATCTAAGCTGGCAGCTAGATGTAAAGTTTCACCTGCGGGCAAAGTCCCTCATCGCTGCTGTGACTGAAAAAGAAAACGTTAGCGATATAGAGAAGGCGCAAACCATCACCTATATTCGCCGCCATGTGGACAAGACCTTAAAGGCTGAATACCTTACGGTCGAAGATCCACTTGAGCTATGGACTGCCCTTGAGGACAGGTATAAACATCAGAAAGATGTTATACTCCCAAGGGCACGATATGAGTGGGAGAACATGAGACTACAGGACTTTAAGTCCATTGCTGAGTACAACTCAGCACTTTTTAGCATCACCTCACGCCTGAAGTTGTGTGGTGAGAATGTCTCAGAAGATCGCATGCTGGAAAAGACGTATACGTCCTTCCATGAAAAAGATGCGATACTCATGCAACAATACCGTGAACACAGGTTCACCAAGTATTCTGAGCTGCTGTCATGTTTACTCATGGCTGAGCAAAACAGAGAGCTTCTTCTCGCCACTCACAATATGCGCCCTCCCGGCACTGCCCCCTACCAGAAGCTCACCATTCCTCTTCCTTCAAAAAGAAGAGAGATAATAAAAGAAAAGAAAGACCACAGAAGGGGGGTCAACAGAAAAATGCCAAGGGCCATGTACAACAGCAGCGAAATAATGAAAGTAAGCGGAAGTTCACGTGGCACAGAAATGACAAAAAAGATTCACCCCCACCCAAGAGGGAATGGGAAGACCAGTGCCATAATTGTGGCATGAAAAGCCACTGGTCCAAAATGTGCCGAACTTCGCAGCACCTCCAGGATTTGTATAAAGAGAACAAGAAAAATAAAGCTGAAACAAACCTGATGACCTCTGATGCTCCAATCAAGTTTTCAGCTGACAACTTCGAAAATGATGACTTGCTTGATTAGCCTTTATTTTTATCTTAGCAATTTGTTTTGAGAATAATTTATGAGAGCATTTTAATTATGAAATTTGTTCTGAATGAAAATGTTTAGTAGACAATAAATGAAAATGTTTATCTGAATATTCATGTGCCTAACGATTCATCTTTCAATAGATGAAACTGCTCTCATAAATAATTAGTAGACAATAAACACGTACGAACTCTTTCAATACAAAGCCTAATATCAGGGCTATATTGAAGATCCAGGGACTGCAACACTGTTGCCCCTAAACGACACAAAAATAAAGGATGCACTAATCCCTCCGAATTCCAAAAGAGACTTTCTAAGTTTTAAGGACATCCGGATCAACGGATTCCACTTGGAAACAACAAATGTAAATGAAAAAAAAATTACCGTATGCAACGTCTCAAGAAAAAGGAGTAAAATCCACACTTGAACGTTTTGAGAGCCTTATAGGCCTCCACCATACGAAGATTCGGAGAAAGGTAGCAGAATTAAACGGAGCACTTGAAGTGCCCGACATCAGCCGAGTTTTTACTCCGGTATGATGGACTTGGCCACCCTGGATTTGTGATGATGCATCGCATCTTATCCTATGGGTATGACTTGAAGAACCAGAAGATTCTTCAGAAGGGAAAAAATCTCTCGCATCCCTTACTATAAGGGAAAACTAATTGCAAGGCCATCTACACGATAAGTTGAAAAAGAATCTCCACGCTTCCTCAAAAAGAATACAAGGAGATAGATGTGGATAAAATCCACCACCCCTAGTGGGCTATTTCAGTACTTCACTGTACTGATAAATGCATCCTCAGAATATTCGTACGTGTGTCTACTACAGACCCGCAACTTAGCTTTTCCAAAGCTATTAGCACAAAAATAAAAATGTTGCGGGCACATTTCCCAGACAATAAAATGTTGTAAATAAGTCTGGTTAATGTTGGGAAATATACCTCCCAGTCTTTTCAAGAGTACTGCCAATCAACGGGAATTGAAAATGAACATACAAGTGCCGCATGTTCATACCCAAAATGGGTCGGCAGAGTCACTGAAAAGTAGACTCCAATGGACTGAACGTCCATTAAATCCCAATTGCCTATGGATGCATGGGGACATGCAAACTCTGCATGATGCATCGTAAATGAAAATAAGACCCTCTGGAGGTCAGAGTCTCCAATGCAATTTGCATATGGAATGCCACCGAACATTTCTCATCTGAGAATCTTCGGTCGCGCAGTCTTAAATCCCCATTGCACCACCAAAGAGGACCAAAACGGTACTCAACGTCGCCTAGGTATCCATGCAGGGTTTGACTCACCCTCACTTATAAGATACCTAGAACCCCAAACGGGGGACGCATTTAAGGCACATCTTGAAGACTGTGATTTCGATGAGACGAGTTTCCCAAAAATATGCCCAGATACTAGAAAATCTGGCGCGAAGAAAATTATAACGTGGGATACAAAAAGTTTGACCCACTATGATCCGGTAACAATACAATGTGTAGATGAGATCCCGAAGATCCTCCACATACAGAACACTGTCTACCAATTACCGGAATCATTTATTGACAACCAGAAGATTGTCAGATCACACATCCCTGCTGCAAAAACTCCAGCTAGGATTGACATCCCCGAGAATGGATGCAATCCACCAGCAGCAGAAGTGGCTGATCCTCAACAGAAAAGAGGCAGACCACCAGGCTCCTAGGACAAGAAACTCCTGGAGACCTTAAGACAATACTACCACAGGACAATGAGCTCCTGTCCACACCATCACCCTTCCCGGAATCCACTGCAGAGGAATTGCCGGGAAAAAGTGAAATTAAGTAAATGTTGTACGTACTGGGGAGGTGTTGGACAGATAGAACATAAATTGTCGACAATGTATTCACGTATCATATTGCCATATACATCGCAATGGCGATGATGTTTATAAATTATCGTTCCACACTCCGTTGCTAGAAGGCAAACGTAGAGATTGGCCAAACGTGGAACATGGCAATAAAAGATGAGCTGGACTCACTTATGAAACGTGAAATGTTCGGACCTGAAGTCCAGACACCAAAAGGTGTCAAACCTGTGGATAAAACAAAGTATTGCAAACATAAGAAAAATAAATACAAAATCGTATGCTATACGGTACAACCTATAGCCCAAGGAAAATTTCGCTGAAACTAGGGATCGAACAAATTCAAATGAGCATGTCTCATAAATGATGCATCAGTCTCCCTAAGTTATCAAAAGCGAATACCTTATGATTTGGCGAAGGAAAATTTTGGATATGCCGTTATTGGATGTTGTGACGGCATACCTTCGTGGATATCTTGTAAAGATAATTTCCACATTTCCTTAAAATGCCTGAATAGACTTCGAGACGTCTATTCAAATGAAGAAATATAAGTATAACAAATAAATGTACAACCAAGAGAATCACTTGACAAGTCAATGATTCCTACTGAAAGTTGTCTTTGCATCTGTGCAAAGAACAGGATTAGAGATCATAGTTGGAGACAACTAAAATCTCATCGGATCTCCTGAAGAGAAAACCGAACTACATGTACAAGCCTGACCTTTGAACATGAAAATACCTAGGCAAATATAAAGTCATGGCTCATAGAATCCTGTTACAAACGCCCAGAAGTGCGTTGGAGAAATTAACAGGACAATTGTCATCCAAAGTACACCTACGGTGGTACACTTACTGGATGTATAAAAAGAACCCTTCCGATCGCTGGAAGAGGGGGAGGATATAACTGGTCCTAAAGTCCCTTATCTAAGTGCAATCATGCACTCCTGGCTAACTGCATGTGTCCCGGTATAGCAATTGCAGTAAACTCATTAGCCAGAGATAGTTGGCACCTAAAAAGGGCCATTAGACCTGAGTTAAGCCTTCTGCGCTTCCTCCAAGGGTCAAAATATTTGGACTTACAAAATGTAGTAGCATCCTCCAATGTTTATGCGAATGCAGGTTACAGGTCCGGTCCCTATACTGAGAAATCACAGAACAGGTACCAACAGTGGGATGACCATCTACTGCAAATATGCAAAGCAACTTATGAAGGCAACATCATCCTATAATTCCGAGATCCTCACCATTCCAGAATCACACCAATGGTGTATTTAAGGGCGCCTGGTGGTACATCACATCCCAGTGACGACTGGGATAGAGGCTGGTTTTGTGGAGCTGACCATATAGTCTGAAGACCACATCAGAGGCGACGGAACTTAGCACACCTCTCCAGAGTTTCTGGATTCAGCAGCTGCTTGATGGTGACAAAATTTGTAATTTGTGTACATTTTCGGAATATTGTAAATAGGAGTGATGAGATAAGCCTAAGAGATCTGAAAGCCTAAGAGCTTTTACAGATCAGGGGGAGTTGAGGGAATTTGTACTCTTTTCCCTTAGCTATGGTTTTTCCCACTGGGTTTTCCATAGCCAAAGGTTTTTACGAGGCAAATCAAATCAACTCTGGATCCCGAAGTATCCACCCCTCTGTGACGCTCAGAATCCAGAAGTATTCATGAGCAGAGTCACTTGTACAAATTAGGGGGAGTTAAAGAGCGTTTGCACTCTTTTTCCTTAACTATGGTTTTTCCCACTGGGTTTTCCATAGCTAGAGGTTTTAACGAGGCAAATCTCACCAACTCAGGATCCTGAAGTATCCACCCCATGTGAGACTCTTATACGCTCAGAATCCTGAAGCATTCACGAGCAGAGTCCACACCTATGGCTGGATAAGGGGGAGTGTTGTGAACGGTTATTTAACCGTAGTTGGGTGAGATTCTGGGCTATCCTAGAGATAGGCCCATATCATTGTAAGCACATATCTGTATTCCCCCAATTGCCTATAAATAAAGAGCTGGGGGCTCCTCCCCCAGTAGTTGATTCATAACAGCAATAGTGTTATAATTTTAGCAATTTGAAAGACTAGGCGACATGCCCATAATAATAAGAAATTAAAATAAATTAATAGTTTGAATGGGGCTGCAGGCCCATAAATATTAATCATTTTAATATATTATTAACATTTGGGCTGCAGGCCCATTTGCCAAAAATTAAAAAATTAATTATTGCAATTGAATTAACTTGGCTTCAGGCCCAATAAGTCAAATTAAAATATTATTAATACTTGGGCTTAAGGCCCATTGGCAAAATTTTAATTGACAAATTAAGTTTGCAATTTGATTTACTGGGCTTCTGGCCCAATTGGGAAAACCAAAATAATAATTAAGCTGAATGGGGTTGCATGCCCATAAAACTTATTTTCATGTATAATCTGGGCTCCAGGCCCATTAAACAGCTCAACTACTGTAATAATCAAAATTTTAATTTTAGGGAATATTAATCTTAAACCATAAAACAAATTTCTAGTATATTTGTTAGGGGATATGAAGAGTCCCCAATAACCCAAAATCCAAACAGAGCTACTTAGGAATAGCCTCCCCACCTCCCGCCACGATTACAGAGGCCGGCCCCCCTTTCGGGGAGGCAGCGCACAGACACCCAAGCGAGGCCCCCCCCTTCGACAGGGAGGGGGGGTGGCGAAATGGGAGGCAGGCCCCCCCTCGACAGTAGGGGGAAGACAAAACCGCCCCCCTCGACAGGAGGGGGAAGCACACGCCGGTTGGGGGGTGGCGGTTCGAAATGAAGGCTCCGAGCCGGTGATTCAGGGAATTAAAAACCCCCTCGCCGGCAATTGGGGGAGATCCAGGGAATCAATTCTGTTGATGTTTTTGATTCAGCAAAGAGAATTAGTTAGATGACACAAAATCCTAAAAAGCAATGTAAAGCATATGTCTCATTTGAGACAAGGGAAACTGAATTTTGTAATCGAGTTCTCATCTTAGTTACAAAAGAAATTGTAGTTATCTCAAAACAAATCATTATGGATGTACATACTGAATATGGTAGATTGTTTGCATTGTTTACTATTTATAAACAAAATGCAGGCAGGAACCGTGGCCATAAGTTCATTTCAAATGTGTGACCCAAACGTACAACTCTTATAGCATCTAAATCATGATGATCTTGTGATTTGTTCATGTGATGGGTATTTACTATTTGAATAAGCACACACGCCTCGAACATAATTCAGATGGTTAATTTCAAGGTCGATTCCGCAATTAATTTAAAATACTTTGACAGACAAAAGTCCACAGACCAAACAGCATAGCAACCCAAATATTAAACTATAGGCCCGAAACAAAAATTGACAGGAGAGGCAGGCCCGGTGCTTACAAAAACTGTTTTTTGTTGTTGTTTAAAGTATTAATCAATCAAAAACAGTAAGTCTATGGATTATTTTTCTTTTTGTTTGAAAAATTCATTTTCTTGCTATAGATTTTACTATAGATTAGGTATCTCAGATATAACAACATGCACATGTAAAAAATTTTGAAATAAGGGTTTCTCAAAATTTACTTCTAGATCCGATAGATCTAGCGACGATCGTCGAAAACGATTAGAATGAATCCCATGCTTCCAATGCCTCGTGGAAAACGCCACAACGATTCGCTTTAGATTAAAAATCTAGGGACAATCGTAAAAATATAAGATCCGTAGAAAGCAAAATCCACGCTCCTAATACGCCAAAGAGGATCACCGCAACGGTACGCCGCAACAATAGATTCCTTCGCGCGTTTAGGAGACGGGATGAAAAGCTCAAAAAAGGATAAGAGCGTAGGTGCTGATAACGTGTTAAAGGATTCTTAGTAGAAGAGTAAAGTAATCTCACATAAAGAGCAGCCATGGCACAAGCCATGTCCCTCAATATATTCATTGAGAAATAGGTATTAGAAGTCAAAAGGACTCCCCATTAACTTAGTGGAGAGTAATGATGAGATGATGAGGGGAGGGAGGCCAAAGGCCTCTCTCAACTCACAACATAGGGCTCATTTAACTGCTTTCCCTATGAATCCCAACCAAAAAAAAATTGTACAATGTATGTAAAGGTCTAAAAATCAGGAAGTTTGTCGCCAATGGGCATAAGACAGGCCCGGCCCCAATCGACCCGGCCCATGTATCTCTAAGATTGTTTATTAAAACCCTAGAAACATCCGCTGCGTTCTGCCACGCTCTCCCCCTTTTTGTCCACCTCTATACTCTCTCTCTTCAATCTCACTCCCTCTCAAGCCGACAAACACTCGCAATGGCCAGCTCCGATGCCGATCGCCGAGACGAGGAGGAGTCCCACGACGCCGGCGCTAACGAGGACGAGGACACCGGAGCTCAGATCGCCCCCATCATCAAGCTCGAGGAGGTCGCCGTCACCACCGGAGAGGAGGACGAGGACGCAATTCTCGACCTGTAAGTTTACAGATCTACCATTGATTTTCATATTCTATGGTTTTTTCATAGATCCTGAGGGTCTTTTTTTAATTAAAGGAAGGCGAAGTTGTATCGGTTCGATAAGGATGGGAATCAGTGGAAGGAGCGGGGGACTGGGAACCTGAAGCTGTTGAAGCACAAGGAGACTGGGAAGGTCAGGCTTGTTATGAGGCAGGCCAAGACTCTCAAGATTTGTGCAAATCATTATGGTAATCTATTTTTACTTTTTTTAAATTTTTGGTGTTTAGATTGATGATATTTGATCTTAGATGATGATTTTCTTCTGATGTTTATTGGATTTGATTTGATTACAGTTTTCCCTACGATCAAGATACAGGAGCATGTTGGGAACGAAAAGTCTTGCGTTTGGCATGCGCCGGATTTCTCTGATGGGGAGTTGAAGGAGGAGATGTTCTGTATTCGCTTCGGATCTGTTGAAAGTGAGAACCTTTCTCCCAATTTCCCTTTTTTAGTTTTAATTTTGCTAGAGTTTTTCTTTAAAACTGTTTTAAGTTGATATTGCATTGTTTTCTGTCTCCTAGTGAGTGGATTGACGGGTAATTGTTGTTTATGTTTGATTTTTTTATGTGAATTGATGATTATTGGGACTTTGAATTTTGATACTAGCTTAATAGTGTAATTTACTGAGCTAATAATTTAGAAAGTACTATAGGCTTAAATGTTTTTCTTGTATCTATACCGAATTGATCGTGTGTTGATGCGAATTTATGAGTGAAAGAATCATTTATTCTTTTATGGTATGATTTGGCACCCATTTTGTTAATTGGTTGATTTTATAGAGACTTACAAAAGTAATGGTGTAATCGCATCCACTAGGAGGGTTATAACTCTTGTGTCATTCCAGTTGGACAGAACTATGGTAGCTTGAGGTGACTCCCTTGATGGTAAGGGTTGTATGGCTCTTTCAGTTTGTGGATTGTCTTTATCACATGTCATCAAATTGTTGTTAAAATTCTGTTTCCCATAGAACAGGAACTGCTCAAGTTCAGTATCCTGTCTTTAATTTAAATGGTGAATAAGGGATTTGCTACCACTAACAATGCCTTGGAGTTGTTTGTGTGTGAATCTTTCCAATGTATCTGGTTTATTTCTAAGTGATGGTGATTGCTTGCCAATGTAGTAGGTCTAAATCATTGGTTTGTTGTAAGATATTGAACTATTGAATTGATTACTTCTTAAGCATTTAAACATATTTAGCAAAGCTTGTATGAGAAATGAGTGTAGAGTGCTGGCTGATAGCCTAAATATATTGGATTGGCTATTTTGGTTTGTTAGGATTATTCAGTCTTCATACATGATAATGTTTAGCCAGACATCACTTATGGTCATTATGAATTTGTGTAGGATGATTAAAGTGGACAACTGCTTTGGTACTCATAAAGACGGGATAATCATATATAATAAGGCTGTGTGAGTGTTGATATGCTTTGATGTCTAGATGTGAAAGTGGAAACGATTAACGGGATAAATGAGTAAGAATATGGAAGGTATGGTAAGAAAGACATGTATCCATAACAAACTAGTACGCTTCATGTGGGGATAAATTTGGGGAGTTGTGTGTGATGGTTTGAACATGTGCGATGTAGATGATGTTTCCCAAAACATGGGGTAGACCTAAAGCCAAAACGAAGAATAGCAAGTAACATCATGCTACTTTCTAAACCAACGGTGGAATGACCCTTGTACCTAGCTAGGGATGAAAGGTTTGTGTTGTTGACATTCCACCCTTGTACCTAGCTAATGAAAGGTTTGTGTTGTTGACCGTGAGTTGAGATGAAGGTTGTTTTCTATTTTATTTCAAATACTTTAAGGTATTCATGGTGGCATGTTTGCTCTATGAATGAGTGAAAAGGTTTCGATCATTAGTAAGACGAACTTAGCTTGTGAATACAAGGACACCATTATTATAAAAAACAGATGTAAATCAATAAAAAATAAAATTGATTTGTTTGACATATAATAATGAAATAAGAACTTCTTTTAAAAATAATTACAATAAGCAAATAAATATATATTAACATTTTTCTGGCCTAGAAATTGAATAATGCTCTGCCTTAAAAGCCAAAATCCCTCACACATGCTAGGATGGATTGAAGTACGACTTTCATGGTAAGAAGATCCAATATTAAGTAGTTGATAGTTTGATATTATAACGCTCATGATTCGCACTATCCATAATTGATCATGGATTTTTTAGTAAAATCGGAGGAAGAAGAGTGCCTTTTTTCTTTTTTTTTATTTGGATAAAATATGTCCTATCTAAAGAAAAAAAATGACGAAGACTTTCGGTTGAGAAGTTGAGGATTATCCCATGTAATACTCAATTGAAACTATTTCTTAAACGTGGGTTGTAACCCATTTTCAAAGATCGTTCCCAACGATCCCTCACAAAAGGTTAAAAATTAGAAAACTTAAATAGAAAATAAATTATCAACCTTTTACTACATCATGTTAGGTACCATTTGGGTTTGAACATTTGGGTTTGAACTAATGAGTGTATGAGACTGAGAATCAATGATGGGTTAGGTATTGAACTAGTATCCTTTATCGATCTTTTACAAACACACATAACGTATGAAGAATACATTGGATCAATATACAGGGTTACATTATTATACCCATGCACATACCTTATTCTCGTAAGAGTTATTAGATATTCACCCAAATCTTGTGGTCGCAGCCTCACGGCTACTCACTTAGGTGAGTCCTCCAAAGGTGTTCATAACGGAGCATACTTTTCAAAAAATAATGCATCATGCTCATTAATAGTAATCATCAACCTAATCGTCATATAGGTTCAAATCTAAAGGGTACCAAATATGATGTATGGTAAAAGATTGATCGTTTATTTTCTATTTAAGTTATCTAGTTTTACCTCCTTTGTTGGCGATTGTTAGGAACATGATCTTTGAAAAGGGGCTAAAAGCTCATTTTCAAAAAACCGTTTCAATTGAAGATTATGTTAGTTAATCCTTAATTGAAGGGCTTAATCATTTTTAGTAAATAGGGCGTTTTTTAATCCAAGTAAAACAAGAAAAAGGCATCCACTTCGTCGTCCATTTTTTTGAAAAAGTTTCGATAACCAATTAAAAAAAGTACGGATCGTGAGCGTTGTGATACCATGCTAGCAAAACCGGATAATTGGGTCTTACCATGAAAGTCATAGTTCGATTCCCCCGAACATGTTTAAGAAAATTTGGATTTTAGTGCAGAGCGTTGCTTGATTTTTGAGCCAAAATTTTTTAATCAATATTAAGTTCTTATTTCATCATCATCTGTTAAACAGATCAATTTTATTTTTTATTCATTTTAATCTGTATTTAGATACATTTATTTTTCAAATTTCAGCTCGTTGGGTCAAGAGATTAGTAAATGTATAATATACTTAGAGATTGATGTGTTTTTGGCTGGCTTGCATGTGTCTAAAATTATTGTATGTATATAGAATGTTTTTCTCCTTTGTTAATACTGATGGTGATACCCGTGGATTTATTATTTATTTATTTATTTATTTATTTTTGTGTGGCTAGATTGTCTCTGCTAAACAGCTAAGAACTTAGCAGTTTTCTATTTTATACAATTCTGTGTGGGAAGTTCCCTGTTTGGTACGTGTATGCCTGTGTTATGGTAGTTGTCTTTGCTACCCCCATAGAGTCTTCCTGCAACTATGGGATGTCAGTTATTTGCTTACATGTGTCATTGTTTTCTTTTGTAAAGATCATTGCATTCTATTTGCTCATCTAAGCTGTGTTCCTCTTCTAACATCTCAGGTGCTTTAATTTCTTGATAACCAGAGTTACTGCTTATGCATACTATGTTTATCATCTAGCTTTTAGTTTATTCAGTTTAACTTGCTAATTTGGGCTTTATAATTTTCATTGCAGAGTTGCATCAGTGTTTTCATTGTTATTTTTAAATATCAACTAAATTTGATGTCTATTTCTTTTTTTTAATCTCAAAATTTAGATTTGTTGTGCATGTTTGGGGACAGTGTGACATTATATTTCTCCATCATAAATGCATTCTGTCCTTTAAACAATGAAATCCTTTTTATGAGTAATTGTCTAAATAATCTTTCTAGTTTTTCATGTTATTTGGTATAAGTTATTCTTAATTAGTCATAACTTTACCGAGCATGTTCTTTCGTTACATCCTACAACCATCTTCTGCTACCTTGTGTGTGTGTGTGTGTGTGTGTGTGTGTGTGTGTGTGGTTTCTTCCGGAACACATGGATGAAAAGGTGCCACTTAAGAGGATAAACATACATTGACATAAAGAGGGGTGCTGTAGGAAGGTATCGACCATATATTGGCTGGTCTGGCTTTGGGAACTAATGCCACTAGGCCAGATATTCGGGGGACCATGTTGTTAAGAAATGATTCCCCCAAAATGACTTGTTAGAAGTGTTTACGAGCCTATGATATATGTGATTGGTGGGTGTTATGAACATAAGGTTACTATTATTTACTTGTGTGGTTTAATATATATGTCTAATCCTATGTATATCACAATACTAATCTTGTAGAGTTTTCTGTTTATTTGGCTACAAATAGTTTTTTTTGGGAAAGTTTTGAATTTATTCTATACTTCAGTCTTGGCAGTTTATTGGTCTTGGTTATAGAATTTGTGAAGAAGAATTTGCAAAAAAATCGATATGAGACCGAAAGGACACAAAAAAGGATCTCTAGGGCCATCCTGATTTTTTTTGGAGTTGAACCCATGGGGGTTTTGAGTATGCTTTTTCTATATTTTGTTGCTAATTGTGATAATATGGCAGGTATTGCATCTATCCGCATTGACCTTTCAGTATTAGAAATTAAAAAAACATGTTATCTATATAAGTGTTCTCCATCAGCATCAACATTTGAGGGGTTTGAACCAGTATGTTTCTAAATGCTTTTTCGGCCACTGTTGGTCTAGGTGATGTTCCATTTGTAAAGAGATTAGTTTGTGTCTTATTATTTATATGAAGATCAGATTAAATTATGAAGATCAGATGGAAGTATTTGGTCATATGAATATTATCTGAAGTTCTGTATGGATTGGTTTGATCATGGCCCCCTCTCTTTAGGCGAAGGTTAGGCTCGCGCCTTGAGAAACAATGCTGACAAGATTGGGCTTGTGCTATGATATCGTTGCGCGTGTCACATGGATTCGATGTTGGCTGGATTTAGGAGCAAAAAAGTTGTTTTCTTATGACCCATTTAGGTTTTGACAACCAGAAAATATTGTTGCAGCAATTTGTCTTTTGGCATTACAATACACTGATAAATGCTCTGATCTGGTACTTTCTAGAAAAAGGATAAAGCTCAGTCATGGTTCGATTGATGTATTGCATGCTTTTAAGGCTGAATATTTGCAGATCAACTACCCAAGATATATCCTTTTTTTCCTGAAATTTTGAAGTTAGTACTGGACTTACTGGACTGCATTAGCATACACTTGTTGGAGTCAAGGCTCTTTTCTGGACGAAATTGAAATTTATTAAATCCAATTAATACGATTCAGACTATCCAGCTCCTGATTCTATGGTGAGTTCAAGATGACAGAGCCCTCAATAGACTACTGGTTGACCCATATCAAAACAATGGTTCCCCGGAGGGAGTAACATGTCTTTTGTGCTACAGTTCAAAGCTAACACCCAAAAGGAGAAAGTCTCGAAGATAATCGATGGACTCCCTTCTTGTTGGGAGAAGCGTACCTTCGCCATCGAGGAAGGTAATGACATGAATAAATATACCGTCGTACAACTAATGGGTACCTTGTTGTCTTATGAGGTACGCAAGGATAGTAAGATCCGGATGAGGGAAAAGATGAAGGCGTACTTGAAGCAAGACGAGCCAAAGAAAAAGGCAATTGCATTCAAGGCCGCTCCATCTACCGATGATGAAGATTCGGAAGAAGAAGAGGACGATGAATTGGACATGGAAGCATTGGCCAATATGGCAAAGAAATTCATCCGATTCTTCCGACAAGGTAAGTTGAATCGTAAATCAAAATTTATTTCGACTAATGCTTCTACTCCCGTGTGTTATAAATGCAATAAGCCAGGACATATCAAGCCGGATTGTCCTCTCTACAAACATAAGGGGAAGTGGAAGGCATCCAAGCACGACAAGTCGAGAAAGCACAAGAAAGGACTTGTAGGTACCTTCACCGACTCCGACTCCTCAAGTGGAGAGTCGGACGATGAAAGAATGGAGAATGCACACACGTGCTTCATGGGAAAAGAGGATTGTGATGAAGAGACTTCCTCCGATGAAAGCGAGGATGGAAGCGAGGATGAAGGCGAAGAGGTAACCAATGATGAACTTAGAATAGCCAATGAACAAATATGGCTACTAAGTTTATGAAGACTAAAAATGAATTAGATAGTCTTAAAAACCCGCCTAAGCCCTTCATCGTCAACAACGACACCGTTGTTGATGGGTTGAGAAATGAGATTGAAAATCTCAAGTCTCAACTTGAGCATGTTCATATCGAGGATTCGGATGAACATGTGATAGCGGATTTGATGTCTCAAATCTCAACTTTGATTATTGAGAATAAAAATCTCAAATCACGTGTTTGTGCACTCGCATCGCAAGTGTCCACTTTGGATGCTTCTTTGCATTCTCTCACCGAGAAGCATGAGAGCACATTAGGCCGAATTCATGAATTCAACAAAGGTAAGGGCAAGTTGGATGATATCCTAAATGACTTATCTCCGGCCAATCATCACATTGGTTTGGGGTATAAGATGGGAGTCATCCAAATCGTCCGCCACCTTTGTTAGGCCATCTTCCGATGCTTCTACTAGTGGAAGTAAACACGTCATGGGTAGATCTTCTACCAATGGTGCTTCCGCTAGGAACACGCCCCCATTTGGAAAGAAACCCACTTTGGGTGGACCTCCAAAGAAGGGTCATGCTTACATGTATACCATGCCACGTAGGAACACACATCCTACCCCACATGTTAGCACAAATGATGATTTTTATGCTCCGCACCCACGAGCACGTGCACACCTTATGAGACACACTCATGCACGTGTTCCTCCACATCCATATGTTCATCCTCATTCTCATATGAATAATTATCGTCATGCACCATTGCATTGCATGCCATATGCTTACCCTCGATATGCATCACATAGAAATCAACATATGCATGTTCCCAATAGGATTAGGACTCCCAAGACTTACACCATTTGGGGTCCGAAGAACACAAGCATGCATAATAAAAATTTATATGTAAAATCATTTATTAATGATGTTATTTTGAATGATGATTATGTTGGGAAATCAAGTTCCTCTTGGACTTGGTTTCCGAAGGGTTAGTTTCCTTTGACCCTTCATTGCTTGGTACCATAAGTTTTAATTTCATTTTTATGGGTACCAAAGCAATTGTGGTATGTATGTGTTACATTTAATTTGAATTTAGTTAGCTAAATTTATTGTCTAACCCATATGATCCAAAAGGATTTTTGGATACCAAAATGATATTCTCTAGGTTAAATCCACCATGAGATACCAACCCTACCAACTCCGTGATTTGCAAGGATTTTCGTTCGATTGGAGATGTTGGTGCTTGAGTGATGCACCAAAGTAGGGGGAGCTTAATGTTGTAAGTATGTTCATACTTTTGATTCATATTGGTATCCATTGGTAGAATATATTATAATTGGTATCATTTTGCTTCATTTGGTATGCTAGATTTGTGTATGTCATTGTTATATGATGTTCTATCTATTTTTTGGCATAACATTCTTGCATGCAACATTTAGTATGCACATCGGATTATTTTTGTCTCTGATGTTGATTTCGTCGTTCGACGATTTTATGGATTTAATAGAATTCTTTCTATGGAAACATAGAATTGTTTTCCATGCATTCTATTGATTTTGGAGAGTATGTTCCAAAACTCAACAAGTAAAATTGATTTGAGTTTTGATGATTTCGGATTCCGTTTTTCGCCTATGGCTTGATGATTTCGTATTTCGATTTTCGCCTATGGCTTGGTGATTTCATTTTCCGATTTTCGCCGATGATTTTATGATTTCGGTTTTCGAGTTTCACATATGGCTAGATGATTTCGTATTTCGTATTTCGCCTATGGTTTGATGATTTCGGTTTCCGATTTTCGACTTTGGTCTCCTTGACACGCTTTGCTTTTATTCGGTATTTTACATTTGATATTTTGCATTGGTGTTATTTTGGACCTTGGTCGTATTCTTCGACTCCCATGAGTTATTTTTTAGCCATTGCTTTTGTCTCCTCCCGCTCTTTTTGCTAATGCCAAAGGGGGAGAGATATAATAATGACAATGTGCTAATTAATAATTCAAAGGAATTTACCATGAATCTAATTTGATGTGTTAGATTCAGGGGGAGTAAAGATATAAAATGGATTTAGATCCTATATGTCAATATGTGGTTCATATTTCATATCTTCCCTCGCTGCTTGATGCATATGAATATTATTGAATATGGAACTAACGTGTAATCAATGCAGGGGGAGTAAGTAAATTTCAATTGAATCATTATTATTGCTTATTATTTATGATTGGTTTGTCATCACCAAAAAGGGGGAGAATGTTGTGATATGGTTCCCCGGATTTGGTTTTGGATGATGAGCAAACATAAATAATGTATACTAACTTATTTGTGAGCACAGTTATGGAGATCGTCGCCAAAAATACCACGTACATCAAAAGCGACATCTCAAGACTTCTCAATACGCGTGATCGTGTGCCTGGAGCTTCGTTGAAGCTCAAGGAGCAATATAGAAGTCAAGAGGAATGAAGATTGAAGCTTTGAAGACGGCTCATAAGGTTTATTTTATAGTCTTCTAGCTTCATAGATTAGAATGTTAAGCCTTGAGTTGGACTTACATTATATACTTCATTTCGCTCATATCTTAGAGCTAGGATATTCATAGAAGCCATTAGAAACTTTCCCGAAGCCTATCGCTTCTTCCCTCGGCTTCGAGTGCATGTTAGTTGGTTTAAGAAGAGTCACCAACCGACTAGATGACGATCTAGTCGGTCGGCAACTCTACATGAACCGACTAGTTTGCCTTCTCTATATTCAGCTCTTTCCATGACTACAGTTAGTCGGTCAAAGAAGAGTCACCGACCGACTAGATGACGATCTAGTCGGTCAGGAGTCCTTCTCAGACCGACTAGTTGTGTACAGTCATTTTCAGCCTGAGCTACTGTTTCGAGTTAGTCGGTCAAAGAACGTTTACCGACCGACTAGTTGAGAAACTAGTCGGTCAGCATTTGTTCTTAAACCGACTAAGTCAACTTGAAGTCTACCTATTCTATTTCGACGTTAGTCGGTCAAAGATCATTCACCGACCGACTAGTTGTGAAACTAGTCGGTCAGCAAGTCTTCTTAGACCGACTAGTTGTCTTTGCCTGTACTTCGACTTCTTGGCTGTTCTACCGTTAGTCGGTCTACGTTGTATTACCGACCGACTAGTTGATGAACTAGTCGGTCAGTGATCCTTCTTTGACCGACTAGTCTGCTTCAGAATAGAGCCGTTGGGATTCTTTCAAACTCGATTTCTCTTGCCCCTTTAAATAGAATCCTGATTCGTTTGAAAGAGGGTTAGAGGTCCTATTTCCAAGCAATTTCAGACCTAAGAGAAGAGCTCTCCCAAGCTAATTCAAAGCTCTCTCTCCCTCACAAGAATCTCTCCCTTCACTCTTTGAGCCATCTTCCTCAAGAGAGATTCTCTCCATTGTGAGCTTCTCAAGCCAAGAGCTTGATTCTAGTCACCATACTCCACCCTAGGCTTCCATTGCTGGTCATCTTCTTGAAGCTAGGGTTTGGTGACATCCTCTTCCTCAAAATCCATCATTGCCCTAATTTGGTAAGTATACTCAAGGCATAGGATTTTGTAAGGTAAGAGTTTATTTCATTTCAATCGTATTTGAATTGTGTCTCTCGGTTGTGAGAGAGGTTGTGATGTCTTTTGTATGATTTGACTTGTGAAGGTTGTTCACAGGTAATTCATAGTGGAAATCTTGAGTTAGGGTTGCTAACTCAAGTATCCGGAGGGGATCCGGGTGGTTGGGACGTAGGATCACCGGGAACAAGTCGGGGAGACTTGGGTGGATCCGAACCCAGTAATATTGTTTGTCTGCGTTTGTTTTAATTCTTGTTGATAGTTGTTTAATTCCGCATTGTCGTTTGTTTCTTGCACAATAATTAGGAATAACTATCTTAATTATTTTAAGTACTATTCACCCCCCTCTAGTACGTGGGCAGTAGCTACCACAGGGCACAACAATGCCCAGTTTCATGTGGTGCCAAAACCCTCATCAGATCATGTGGCTAGGGCTGGCTAGTGGTAAGGGTTGCCCAAGATTTTGTTTTCTTAGTAAATTGCAACTGGTGAGATATATTTTGCATTTGTAGGAAGTGCTGTAATTTAAGGAATTTCTTGGTGTTGTGTAACATCTGGGAGTAAAATTTCATTTGCCAATGCTTCTAATCAGCAACTCAAGAGATTAAACTGATCAAATGCGTGGTTTTTTTGTTAACTAGTGTTGTTTTTTCTTCATTTTGTTTAAAGTTTCTGCCTTTGTTCATCAAACCTTTAAACTGTTTCTGTGTATGTTAACTCTTGGTTCTTGCAATCTGGTGCAACTACTATCTTGTTGTCGCAAAAGCTTCACACTCTCTAACACTAATAGCCTATGCTATCATTCCTTTATCATGGTCTCTACCTCTTCTCCAACTTCAATGTGGATCTTGACTTGAATTCTTTTTGCAGACAACAAGAAATTTATGGAGACTGTTGAAAGCATTGCTGAATTGCTTGGCAAGAGCGAGGAGACGGACAGCAAGGATGCAGCATCCACAGCTGGGTTGCTGGACAAGTTGAGTGTTGGTGAAAGTAAAAACCAGGAAGAGGCTCCAAAAGCGGTGGCTGCTACAGCAGAAGAAAAACCCAAGACAGAAGCAAACGCCGAGGAGGCGTCTTCAGCAGACAAGGCCTGACAGACCTATGCCTTCAGCGTCTATCATCCAATTGTTTCCCCACATTCTCGAATATGGGGTTTAGTTCGAATGATGGGAGTTTATTTGGCACGTCTTTAATATTCAAAAATGAGTTCAGGTCTGGTCGGTGGGAAAGCGAGGTTAAGTCAGTTGAGTCAGTTGGAGTGGTGATTATTTTGAGAGATTTTATCATGGGTTTGGTTCTGCGGAGTACCAGAGGTGGAATTATGGTCTACGTGAACAGTTTGGGCTATAGGAATGCATGCACTTCTTGGATTGGATTTTGTTGTCATCGTCGGCAAGTGTGATGGTTTTCTTCTTTACCTCTATATATACACCCTACGCTATTTGGTTGTGTAGTATTCTTGTTAATCTCTATTCCATGCCCTTTGCCTTTTGGCAATACAATTTTCTGTAATGGGCGCTGGGGGATATTATTTGTTCCAAGTGAATTTTAGATATTGCTCTCTTTTTGCCCTGAAGCCTAGAAATTGCTCTCCGTTTGCTGTTCCTGCTTGCATTCTTTGAACCATTTTCTACGTTTTGGGTGGTCAAGCTTGCAAGCAGGCGCCTTTTTGTATGCAAGTCTATTCTTACTATTCTTACTGATGTGACTATAAATTTATCGCTGCATTAAGTATGTTGAAAGATAGAAGCAGGTTATGGATATCTTGCAGATGCCTAAAATGTTGAAGATGAGCTCTCTGTAGGGCTGTTGACGAACAGAACGTTCGACGAACTACTCGTGAACAAGCTCGGTACATGTTCGTTTACGTTCGTTTAGGAAGCTTAATGAACAAGCTTGAACAGATTTTTAGAGCTCGGTTAGTAAACGAACAGAGCTTGAACATAACCGTGTTCGTTCATTTATGTTCATGAACAAGCTCGTTAAGTGTTCGTGAACAAGCTCGTTAAGTGATGTTCATGAACAAGCTCGTTAAGTATTCGTGAACGAACATGTATCGAAAATAGTAAATTTAGATATATACTATATTTTTTATTATGCTTGGAATGGATGCTTGTAATGGGATATATGGAGCTATTATGCTGGATTTGTTTGTTTTTGTACTGCAAATATTTAATCCTTTTATTTAATTGATTTAGTCATTGACAATAATGTTTAAATATTATTATTCCTGATTAAAAAATTGACATTCGTTTGTTTGAAAATCTGTTCATGAACCAGATTGATTTGTGTTCACGAACATGTTCCTGGACATGTTCACGAACAAGCTCGATAAGTCTTATTAACGAACAGAACATTCGATTAACTACCCGTGAACAAGTTCGGTAAGTGTTCATTTACGTTCGTTTACGTTCGTTCGATAAGCTTAACGAACAAGCTTGAACATGTTTTTAGAGCTCAGTTAGTAAACGAACAGAGTTTGAACATGTATTTTGTTCATGAACAAAACCAAGCTCCATGTTCAAGCTCGTTCAAGCTCGTTCGTCAACAGCCCTAGCTCTCTGTAGGAATTGTTGCTGTTATCTGATGAAAAAAAGATACAGTCGGTACTGGATCATCACCATCAGCGAGCCCCGAGATCTGTTGGTGCTTGCCGGGCATGAGTTGCATGTTCATTTCTGGATGGTATCAAGCTATTCTTCAGCAATTTGTTTGATGGTTTACTTGATAAGCAAGCAAACGTTCAAATCTACTTGCTGAATATTGTGGTATTCTAGCACATGGTTCTATCAGCTGAGTAAACATGGAACAGGTTGATTTTTTTCATACAAGCAATCTACTGTTCTATCAAAATTTTTGCTGGGCATGATTTGATTTTTGATTGAATCAAACTTCCGCATTTTTTCAGTCATGAAAGTAAAATGCCCACCATCTCATTGATCTGAACATCTGCTTTTTTTGTTTTTTGTTTTGGTTCTTTCTTTTCTCAAACCTAAGCTGCATGCTTGCAACATGTGAAGGACCGGCATCAGAACATGAAAAAGGTTAAATTCTAAGAAATCGTCGCATCTCATTTTCCAAAATATGAGGAAGTGACACGAGACAAGCCGTAATGCATCTTGACCCCCAAATGAAAAACCATCATTTGTCTTCCTTATTGTCAACATATACTAACAGACTTTGCAAGTCATCGGGTAACGTAACGATATAGATATGCAAAATATATCTACAATGTAGAAATACTCCATAACAACTTCATCTCGTAACAACTTCATCAGGAAAACACCATAATGTTTGGATACAAAGAACTGCAAATACATAGTTGGACCAGTGGCACAATATGCCAACCATAAATAAAGCATGACTGCTAAAACTCCAGATGATGCTCAGTAGATGCTGGGTCTTCGAAATCGGGACTATCTCTGTAGTCCACTACTGAACCTAGCAGGGACAAGACTAGGGGAGAGCACGGTCTCAAACCGGCGGTTTGGGACCTAAAACGAACCAGACCGTATAAGTAGCGGTTTCTCACAGGCCAGACCAAAGCAGACCGCCAGACCGACGGTTTATGGGTTGACAAAAATCGCTTGGAGCGGTTTGGTTCGGTTTGGAACTGCGGTTCAGACATATGATCACGGAAGATCCACTCGTATACCCAATTTTGCTAAATATAGACTTTGTTTTTAAAATAATTTCATGACATGACTTTATTAAACCCCAACCAACAGATCTGAGATCCGAATCAGCAGCTTAAACGACTCATTACCTCAGTTCCTCATTCCCCCTAGCGAACCCACTGTGACCACCGAAGACGGGTTGCACGACTGCGTCAGACAGCTTCTCAATGCCGGCGTCGGACTGCTTCTCAACTGAAAGAGAAGGATAAATAAGAAGATGAATACCAAGAAAAACAACAAGACGAATAAAGAATAAGAACGAGGAGGAGGGGTTTACCTGGTCCTGGTGTTGGCGATGGCCGATGGGCTGACCGCTGATGGAGAGTTAGCGATGCTCAAATGGGAAAAAAATGAATGCAGTCTGAACTCTAAAGAGTGAAGATTGGAGATTGAAGAAGACAGACAGTCAAATAGGGCCGGCGCGACGCCGTTCAGTCTAAAGGCCTTAGGTTAGGGTTCCTATGGACAAGGGTTAAAATCCCAACAAATTTCCAGCACAATATATAATATATGTTAGGAGTCGGTTCGGTTCGGTTTAAGCGGTTTCGACAGGATGAAACCAAAACAGACCATATAAGTGGCGGTTTCCAACGATTGAGACCAAACCAGACCGATGGAGAGCGGTTCGGTTCGGTTTTTGGCTCGGTCTGGTTCGGTCCTGTTCGGTTCGGACGGTTTGAGCAAACCGTGCTCACCCCTAGACAAGATAACAATCGTTAGGTTAGTCATAGATACTGAAAATTACAAAATAAGACAAGGTAAATCTACATATAAAACAAGATAAATAGAACAAAATAGAATGTCATCAATATATTAAAAATAGAAGAGCATTAAGTAGCAAGTAGTATGAAATATAATGTGATATTATAGCATCAAGAAACAAGTAGAATGACTATAAGATGACATGAAGAATGATGACTATGTATGTGGAACAATGAATTCTATACTAATGCTATGGCTCATGCTGGAGGGCAGAATATGCAACATACATGACCACATGTGCCACGGGGGCACTCACCGGAGCGGGTCCAAATAGATACATTAGTAGGACACCTGATCCAAATAGATACATAGTGGGACACCTGATCCCAAGGGCGGAGCCAGGAATTTTTTCCACCCTGGGCTACCGACCAAATACAAAAGGAATGAGGATTAGGTTTGGGATAAGTGATTTTGATGATTTGTGGGTTATACTGACTAATGGCAAGTGTTTTAGAGAGATTTTATGTCGAAAAGGGGGTGATTTTTGTGGTGATATGGATTTTGCCTGTTTGTTAATATGCTTCGGTGCTGGATCTATTTGGCACAATGTTTTTTGGCTTTTTAGGTGTAGGTACGGTTGCCAATACAATTTTAATATTTGGTTATTTATAAATATCGTTTTATTACGTGTTGAAGGGAAGAAGAGCTTAAATTATGTTTGATAGAAAGAAAATATGTTGAAAGTTTGAACTCAATTCTATAAAAGTGACTTCTTTAAATCTCAAATCAGAATTATTTAATGTTATTCACTATATCCAGTCATCCAAAAAATAACATTGTTATTTGTTAGTGGTCAATAGGTTAATATGTAATTTTGACATCAATTAGTTTGAAAAGATTGCACCTTGACAATTAATATATATGGATTTAACAGTATATACACTAAATTAGTCAGGATTTAGACTAAAAAGATTATATCATGATCATCATTAATTATGAATTATATCAAAAAATTCAAACTTTTTCCAAAAAAATCCCCAGACATGAACATCTCTAATAATGGCCAATATGCAAGCTTCCCCCATCGAGAAATCGATCCATAAAAATCTAGAATATTGTCTAAAAATACATGTTCCCAACATTCCCCACCACTAATCAAAATACAATGGATTTAGTTTTGAAAATTGAAGGAGTACAAGAGAGTCTGAAACAAAAAAATAGAGGATGTTAATGGCAATTTTCGGTAACGTTAGGGATCAAAAGGAATTTTTTCCCTAAATCTAGAATATTCTATAATAATATGAGTATAGTCTTGGAAATTGAAGGACTACATAGGTACAAAAACAACTAATTAAATAAAGGATGTTAATGGAACTTTTAACTAAAGTTAGGTATCAAAAGGAATTTTTAAAATAAATATAAAAAACTGATGTTGTTGCGCACCAGGCGAGATTCGATACCACGACTCCATGCATTCGAAACAGAGACTCATCCAACCGGGCTACTTGTCAATGCTGTCATAGGTATTATAGGAGGATTTTTATAAAGTTACCCGGGCTATAGCCCACCTCAGCCCTAACATAGCTCCGCCCTTGCCTGATCCAAATAGATACATGAGTGGGATACATCTGATACAATATGGATCCTATTAGATAAATGACCAGGATCCATTCAGATATAATACTAGATACATGAAAGGTGGATCCAATCGCTCCCGCACACTCTCAAACATGAGTTGCCCCATCCCCAGTGATCTAGATATTCATATATGTAATGTTTAATACTCAGTGTCATGTACAAGTACCATCAGTGAAATCCCTAGTTTATTATCATGGCCATAAGTAAATGAAAATGTGTAATGTAAGAGATTAGGTCAATGTATTTACTTAATACTACCAATTACAAATATTTGTTTCCATGTTTTCTTTCTTGATTTTATTATGGGATTTACTTGCCACATATCGTAATTATGTATAAGGGACAAAGTCTCGGAGACAAGTATGAAGGCCATATCATGGAATTTTACATATAGTCAAGTAAGGGTCTATACAATCCGGGTCAATGTCCGTATTATATCAATGCCAAACCAATGCAATATCCTCATGACCAGGACCGATCAAATCCAAGTATACAATCATGACATAACCTAAAACTTAACAATATGTGTAAGGACCCTATGCTATGAGGAATAAACATTAGAGGGGGGTGTGAATAGTGTTTTATAGAATTATAAGGAATTTATGCCAAATAAAACCCTAATTAACCAACAAATGCGGAATTAAAGAAATGATCAACAACACAAGGAAGAATGCAATGCAAACATGTAATGTACCTGGTTCGGTGCCACCCAAGTCAAACCGGTGCCCTAATCAAGCAACACCCGAGATCGCACTCGGATACTCTAGTAAATACCACTAGAGCTCCCCTTTAGCCCACTTGTGGAAACCCCAACAAGTGCAATCGACCTACAATTGATGTTCATGTATCCCACAACCTGGAAACACACAAAAACCTTAATCCCACAATTTGGAACTAAGCACACTCTCACAAACCGAGAGCAAAACCTTTCCTTGACTCCCATAACTTGGGATCAAGCCAACCATCTCACCAACCGAAAGTACTCAATAAAATAGAAGTATTGATAATGAAATATACAACTTGAAATACACTCACCTATGCCTTGAATAAGAACTTACTTGTGAAGGCTATAGTGTGTGTATGAAGTGCTCAATGAGGGAGGAGATATCCCTTGAGATGCTTGCCCAAAGATGAAAGCAAATCTAGCTTAGATGTGTGTTTTAGAGCATAGAGGGCAAGAGAGAATTAGAGAGCACTTGAGGGGAGAAAGAGGCTTGAAAATGAGACTTGAATGTTTTCTTGAGAGACCAAGAGTCCTCATATATTCAACCTATCTCCTATATATATTAACTCAAGGAAAGCCCAAAACCCCAAGCAAAAAGACCCAAAAACCAATCTCCCACCGGCTAGAATTGGGCTGAAAACGACTCGGACAGGCGCCTGTAGAAGGGGGGATATTCGCCTAGTACACTGTACCCAACGGCTATAAAATGAACTACACTGGAAGGACACAGGATGACCAGTCGACTGTAGAAGGATGGGCAGGCGTCTGTCGAACCTACAACAGGCGTTTGTACGAGGGGCAGATTCTGCAGATTTTCAGTACAGTTGATCACTAAAACATCCATATCTGCCACTACAGATATCCAATTGGAGTGATTCAAGTTCAGTTAGAAAGCTAACAAAATTTTCTTTCAAATGAGCTTTGAATGGTCACAAAATTTCAACTACAGAAAAACTGAAAGCACTTTGAATACGACTGATTGGTGAAGGAAATCTGATATCAGCTCATGAAGACAGTCGTAACTTGAACTACAGATATCCGATTGGAGTGATTCAAGTTGAGTTGGAAATATTAGTGAGTTAGCTAACAACTGAAAGTAGTTTGGATGAAAAATTCCAACTGCAAAAAAATTGGTATCAGTTTGAAGGCAGACTGGTCAGAAAAACAGAATACAGCTTCAAACAGAATTGGGCTCTGTTTAAAAACAGTCGACTGCTGAAGGGCAACCAGACCTCTGGTGAGCACACCAGGCGCTGGTCATCCTTTATCAGGCCCTTGTTTTGAGTCAAAAGTTCAGATTCCAGTTTTGAAAGCCTAGAAGCATATGGGGTCAACTAGAGGCTATACTAATGAAGTGAATAGGTAGTGTAGGTGCCTCTAAGTAGTTCTAATTCAAGGCTTAACATTCTAAGGCTCACAAAGAAGTAAATAATAAAGATCACAATGACTTCATGGTCTTATGTCTTTTAGTTGTATGTCTTGAATGTCTCCAACGTCATCTAGTCTTTGATCCTCAACATGTTCTTTGAAGCTTTTGAATCATCCATTCATTTCTTCTCTTTGGATTGGATCTCCATTCATTTGTTGAAGCCAGTGGCTTGAGGTTTGATGTAGTCTTTGAGTTTTCAAGCCAATGATTCACCTTTGATGATCTACCAAGTTCTCCACTTGAATCAATACGTGTAGTCACTTTTGATCTTCTTGAATCTAATTGGCGTCTCTTTAGTTAACTGCAATCACATGGGTTAATCACAATGATTTATATTTGATCATCATCAAAACCAAGTTGGAGAGTTCAATACTCAACATTCTCCCCCTTTTTGATGATGACAAACCAAATATAAACAAAATAAATAATTGTGCATTAAATATACTTACTCCCCATGCAATGATGCCAATCAAGTTATTATCAATAATCAATAGCATCATTAAGCAGTTAATAGTGTGTGTATCACATGAGGTTGTGTATATATCGCATGAATAACCAAAAATGATACGCATACACAATACAAATCATATAGGTGATACACATCAAAAACATGAGCATGATTACCAACAGATACCAAATGTAATCAATATAGATCAAGGTAATCACCAATGCTACCCCTGAATCGTATACATGATCGATCATACATAAATGCTATATGATTCAAGTTATTGTTTAACACTTAACATTTAATTAGCACAAATCACATCCTTTGTTTATTTCTCTTCCCCTTTGGCATTATCCAAATGGCAAGGGGCATAGAAACAACAAATGCAAAAATAGAGTGTAAAACATAAAGGTATATCTAATGTAAACTATATAAGCTACCAATTGTAAATACGGTATCAACATAAAGATATCAATTGCAAGAGCACATATCCAACAACAACTCAACCACCCTCAATTATCACAAATAGATAAGTAATAAGCATAGTGTGATAAAAGATTACAATTGATACTAATTGTAAAAAGCAGTGTGAGCAGTGTTAGAAAAGTGACAATATCATAATTAGCAGTAGCTATTAACTGTAAACATGATAACAAAATATGGATACCAATGCAAAAATCATGACATCACTTATGGAAGGGAAAAAACAAGTGATCAAATAGTGTCAATTACACAAACAAGCTCAATTATCACAAAATTTATAACATTAAGCATAATGTGATAAACTATACTTGAGCAAGGGCATGCCATATGACATGAACATGATTAAAGACATAATGATAGAATCAATATCATCACAATGACATAGATCAACAAATAATATCAATAGACTGATATCTAAGCCAAACATAGCAGGAAAATGCAACAAACATGATATGGAAATTTTTAGCCACGTGTACCAAGTTATGTTATGAAATAATAACTTAAATTAAGTTCTAATGATCATAATACTAATGAACTAATCACTACATGTCAAAATATATCAATTGATAGTGAAGTGACAACAAGTAGTGAAAACATGATCAAAATGGCACGAATAATATCACAATCATGGTAATGAACTCATTACTCAAAATAATTCTAATGAGCGTACTAACATACTCAAAGAATCACATACTGTAATTACATCAAATGATCCCATTTAGCACAAATCATCTCAAAAATCTCATAAAAGACTGAAAAATAGAAGTATAAGATGCGAGATGATAAAAAAATAAGTATAATTGCATGGATTAAACTCCACAAATCATCTCCAAAAGTAAGCATACCAATTCTAAGTGAAGTATAAGATGCGGGGTGACAAGGTGATAAAAATGTATGAATATCAAATATCAACATCATGCAAAAGTGTTATGCCAAATAAAAATAGTAACTTCATAAAAATTATGGCATACACAATTCTAGCACACTAGGATACTAATTGAAACAATGTTCAAAAGAACCATAGTACCAGCATGCATTCCAGAATAGATACTTATAGAATGAGTCAATGATAAGCATGGAATGCCATGAGCATAAGCAACATAAGCAATATATCCTAAGCTCAAATCTAGCATCAAGTAAGAGCATGTAAAGATGATATCAAATATAAATATTCTAACAAAGTATGCAAAGCAGACAAATAATGCCAAGATCAAGACATCACTTGTGAAGGAGACCAAGTGAACAATAGAGTCATGATCTCATCCTAGCTCAATTATCACAAAGGATTCAACATGAGGCATAATGTGACAAAACGTCTTTTGAGCAAAGGCATAGAGTTTGACATGAGCAAAGATATAATGAAGATAATCTAGGTTCAAAGTCACAAGGTAGGACATAAACGAATAAAGTTACCATGAGCATCGCATGCATGCATACCAATTGTGCGAATAGAACAAAAGCTTATGTAATCACAATTTAATCGGATGTAGCATTAATGAAGTCATAGTGCATTAGGATATATTCATGGAAGAATATTTATGACAAAATATACATATCAACAAACATAATATAAAACTTATATGATCTTGTATAGCACAAATTTTCTCTAACATCTCATAAAAATAGTATAAAATATAAGCATGAGATGAGAGATGACATAGTTGTTGGATCTGGATCCTAGCCTAGAGGGGGGAGGGTGAATATGCTAATAAAATAATTCGTGCAACCCATGAACAAACACACGCAGTTATAATAGCAGTAGGGTAAATAAAAATGCAGACACAGAGTACACAGCAGATTTACCCTGGTTCGGTCGACCCTTTGACCTATGTCCAGCCCCCAAAGCAGATACTAGTATTGAATAGTGCAATAGGTACAAAACCACAATTTAGAGCATGCTCAGAGCACCCTCTATGTCTCTATACTCGCCAGGCTCTCAGTACCCCACTCACTGTGTTTTCTCTCACTATCAATCCTAGTAACGCTTTCTACCAGCTAGTCTCAAACTAGTCGGGTCCCACTTGTCTAGCCCCAATCAGACAAGTCCCAAAATAGTCACAAAATATATGTAAAGTTTCCCCTACAAAGAACGTTACACTAAGACACGAATAAAAGAGTTAAGGGTTTAGAAATCCCAGTTCGTGTCCGTGTAGGTGTCTCTGTCAATCAGCATGTCGTCAGCTCCAATCTGACGCAAACGGTGTCTCGATCCGACTTCTGGATGTCAAGTGTCACAACGGTCTGTGCGTTTAGAAGTTTCAGTTCAATCAGAATATTGAGTGGTCTGTGCGCTCAGCAATTCCCTTAAACCTCAATTCCACGTTAGCAAGATAAACGAAATCAATTTCGTTTCGACTTCACGTATCCACGTCAGCGGCGTTTTCATGCAGTATTCTCTCTGACTTCGACATGGGCATGCAGTGCTTCCAGCGGCGAGTTCTTCTGTGACGTGCGGCGATTGAGTCACGACGGTGACAACACACGGCGACTTCGACTGCGAAGCTCTCTTCGACGGTGTCTTCTTCTCGGCAGCGGCGATCTCCTCTCAGGCGGCAGCGGCGACTCTTTGACGAGCTCCCACTGCAACGACGTTGGCTCCTCTACAACGTCATCTTCATGGAGGTGGAGGCTTCACCGACTTGGCGGCAAGCGGCTCTCCTCTGACATGCGATCTATCACAGCGAGCAGCTCTCTGACATGGTGACCCCGGCAACGATGTCGACCTCTCGAAGCGACTCCACGGCAACGATATGGTCACGGCGAGATGGTGGGTAGCAGCTTTGGCTTTCTCTTCGTTTTCGCACGTCGCCTCTCGCTAGGGCATGTAGTCCCCTACTTCGAATGGCGATGAAGGCCCTCGTGTTTGCTTCGAAGCACAGTATTGGATGACGGTGACTTTGGTGGCGACGATGAAGATGAGCGGCGTTGATCTCCGACGGGCGGCTGTGGTTGCTTGATGGCGTCGACAGCAAGTTTCTTTAGCGTTTGACTTACGGCGGTGGGCTGCTCGTTGAAGGTGACGGCGTGGGCTTTGTTCGACGGCTCTCCTCTTCGATGATGAAGCTTTTAGGGACAAAGCTTGCAGTTGTGGGCTTGGGGTTCTTGTTGGTAGGTGACTTCTCTTCTTGGAAAAACAAAAACGCCCCCTGTTGTTTTTGTTGTTTACCGCAAGCTAGGGTTTTGTAGACGAAGGGGTTTTTATAGAGCCTCTTTAGGGTATTGGGTATATGGATGTTTTTTGAGAGTATCGGCTTAGGACCCTATCCAATATTTGTATGCCGCACAGCTTTGCAATTGATATGAACCCCTTTTTATAATAGGAATATGAAGGGGATTTTGGAGAGGGTAGTTGGGATTTGATATCATCACTATATGGAAATCGTTTAGGAGAAAGATTTGATATGATCCTCAATAGATTATGAATTGGCTCCATCTCATCCCACATTGGACCAAGTCCAATTTGCTTTAGCCAAAGCTTTCTATCTCACCCAAATAGCTATATAAATAAGAGTTTCTCAAATAGCGAAAGTGTATCATTTTGCCAATCCTGAAACACACCAAGCACACACGTCAGATATAACGACACGTTTGTCATCATCAAACCAAGATCCTAGATCGTTGCTTCCAACAATAGTGAGAAATATAGCATGAAGATCACTAACCAATATGCATGAGTGTTATGACACGTGTGAAAATATCATACATGAAGGATTTAGCTATAGACATGAAACATCTCTTAAATAAAATTATAGCTAAACATTAGTCATGAAGAAATTAAAATGACAAGTAACATACATTAATCACCCTAAATCATATCAATGTGTCTTAGAAAGATAATCATACCAACTGTAAGAAAAGTATGAGATGTGTGGTGATACAATGAACAAATATGCATAAAGATCCTAAATCAATTAATCTTATTCATGGCATGAATTATTTATAACATGATGAAGCATATCATGCCATAGGAAAATGAATGATTCTAGCTGGAAGACAAGATTAGATTTGGAGATTTAGGACTTTTGAATGAAATGAGAGCTTGAGAATGAAATGAGAGCTTGAGCTTTGAAATCAAATCAATAGAGTTTAGAGGGTTTCAAAAGTTCTCCAATGGAATAGTAAAAGTCCTATTTATAAGCTCTCTAAAACTCCCAAAATATTTACCCAAAATCCTCAAAACAATCAGCAGGAAAAAGGCTCAACGGCTAAAAATCCTTACAGGACAAGCGACTGATGAAGGATCAGCAGGCGTCTGTGTGGTAGGAGTGCGTAAATTGCCAAAATCAAGAATTCTGGGTAAGCAAGGACATGCGACTGATGTGGTATCCACAGGCGCCTGTGCCATAGGCAAGCGACTGTGAAACCAACATCAGTCGTTTGACCTTAATAAGTGAAATTTTCCAGAGAGCAGAGTGGGAGGGAAATAATCGACATGCGACTGTTGAAGCATTCACAGGCGCCTGTGCCTTGGGCCGACGACTATGAAAGCAACAACAGTCATCTGGCCGAAAGATGACAAGTATGGATCTTTAGACAAGAGAGAGACAATCCACTGACTAACAAGTCACATGCGCCTATACATTGTATAGAAGTCGCCTGTTAGAAATAGATAATGAAAACCCAAAGTATCCTATCAAAAACTTTTGCATTACAGACGATTGTAGAATAAATCACAGACTCCTGTAAGGAGACAGGCGACTGAAACTTATTCAGCAGTCACCTGAAGATCAACCAAAATGCATATGGTAGGAAAGAAATAAATGATTCTACTAGAATGGCATGGCATATCATGATAGGATCTAAATAATTCATGAACATAATCATCTATGAAAATTAGGTCCAAGTGGTAGAATCAAAACAACAATGAATCTTTAATGAAAGAATTGAAACGTTTTCATTGAAGGTTAAGATCTAAAAATACTTAATACAATCTAATAAACAAACACGCTTGTCATACACATCAGTTATCATATCCATAATTTTTAACAATCTTCACAAAGAAGCATGCATGTGAGGAATGAGATGTGTAATGACTACGTGTTCCAAAGATATGAAAATCAATAAACAACTAACCAACTCATTATATGAATATTATAACTACTATGATAGATGAGTCATAATAAGACATATATGGCACACATGAACATGGTAGTCATATAAACAAACAATCTCATGAGGGTGTGACATGAATGAGCTAATGAAGAAGTATGCTATATTACACAAATCCAATTGTACTAAACACATACTTACAACCATTTAGCTCTCCCTATATGTGTGCATATCCAAGGCACCATCCTCTCATTTGAATTGATCCTTCATTTGTAAACCAAGTAGTGTGTAGGGTAGGCATCTTGTACAACAATCTGATAATTAAACAATTAGTGGTATCCAAAAACTTTTTGGATCCAAGGGGTTAAGGAACAAAGTCAAGTAGTCCAATAACCAATCGTATACCAATTGTAAATAACAACCATCAATAAAATGCATGACATGCATTGATAGGAGTCATTATAATCGTGAAAATCATACACATACGGAATTAACAATTCTTAACCATTAGGAATTTAGATACACCTAGACTAAGAATTCATATGCATATGATTTAATCATAATACATAATACGAGCAACATCACTATGAATATACACATCTAATACAATAGTGAGTGCTATAAAGATTCCCCGTTCAATATGCATATGTGCACAAAATAAACATTCACAACACAACACATATTGATGGATGTCATGAAAAATAATACCACAAAGAGTGTGCATGAAAGTATATGGTATAACTTTTCATAACCAAATTTCTCTTCCCCTTTGGCATATCAACAAGATGGGAAGGTGCAAATTGATAATCACCAAGGGTTAGGGAAATCAACTAATCTATATGCACAACATAATATGAATGAAATGCAATGACATATAAATGAAAATAAAATGATAGCAATCAAACATTTCATACTCCCTCATAATCATACAAAATATGCAAACTTGGGAGTAATGGACAAACTCACACATATATGGATACAAAAAGTAATCAAACAAGCATGGTTCCCAAGCAATGAAGTGCAATATGAGTGAGTTAGCAAGGTGGAAATCAAACAAAGGCTGAGTTTGATTTATATATATAGTCTCATGAGAATATGTCAATCCTAATATACGATTCTATATATGTGTTCCTTTCATGCCTAGAAACATTCTTAGGAATCTACAAAGATAGTGATTTGGGATTCTTAAGGAGAGCTTGTGTAGTGGCATGAGTAGGAAGTTGGGATGCACACTTGTGAGGTGGAACATAAATATTGGCGTGTCTCGTGTGTGAAACATGCAAATGAGCATTAATTCTAGCATGAAATTTTTTATGCCACATGTTTTATACAATCCATGAATAAACATATGAATATGGATTATGAATACACAACTCACGTGAGTCAAGAATTTGACACAAATGACATACATAGACAAGAATGGCATAAGAGACACATAATATGCAAACATAGGATATGCATGAGATAGTCTCAAACACAAAGTGACATCTACATGCATCAAATACACATAGATACCAGATGTAAGAATATACTTACAACATTAAGCCCCCTACTTTGGTGCATCACTTAAGCACTATCAACTCCATTTGAATGGAAATCTTTGCAAATCAAGGAGTTGGTAGAGTTGGTATCCCAAAGTTGATTGAACCTAGAAAACATAATTTTGGTGTCCAAAAACCTTTTTGGATCCTATGTGTTAGGGAACAAATTTAAATACTAAATTCAAATAATTGTAACCCATATCCTAATGTAATCATATCACTTGATAAATATTTAACCATATACATGCATGTACAAATTGTACCAAAAGTAAATATGTATATTAATCTAAAAGCATGACATGTAATACTTGCAACAAATCATAAATATAAACCAAAGCATGTATTGCATGAGAAAGTATTAAATATTTTAGACATGAAAAACCTAAACACAGTGATTTAATAATAGTCAATCAGTGGAAATCAAATTCAATAATAATTTAAGTTTCCAACAAACATGAGCATCCAAGACGGATATGCAAACAAAAGAATAAACCAATTCTTAACACAAATGCTTTGGTACCCATAAAATGAATATAAACTTATGGTACCAAACATGTTGGGTCAACAAAAACTAACCCTTTGGAAACCAAGTCCAAGAGGACCTTGATTTCCCAACATAATCATCATTCAAAATAATATCATGAATATAAGATTGCACATACATATCCTTAGCATGATTGGTAGTGTTCTTAGGACCCCAAATAGTGTATGTTTTGGGTATCCTCTTCCTAGTGGTTGCATGCACAAAAGGTTGATCTCTACGTGGTGCATGTGGCCTAGGAACATGTGATTTAGCAATAGCAAGTGGATATGTGTATGGGATATTGTGTTGTGCTAAAGCATGATGATGGGCATGTGATCCATGGTGTGGTGTTGCATACATACGTGGATGAACATGAGGTGTATATGCATGAAGATGATCATGAGAATAAGCATGCATACGTGGATGCGATGTGTGATCATAAGCATGTGAAGGTGCATGAGCATGAGTACGTGCATGAGAGTGTCTCAAATGAGTGCTTGCACGTGCTCATGGGTGTGGAGCATAAAAACTATCATTTGTAGGAATGTGAGGAGTGGAGGAATTCCTACGAGTATTGGTGTACATGAACGCATGCCCCTTCCTTTGATGTCCACCCTTGGCGGGTTTCTTTGCAAAGGAGGGAGGAATAGGAGTGGTGGTTTCCTTGGTAGTAGAACTATACAAGTTGTTTTAGACACCACTCATGGATGCTCCGGAGGATGGCCTCACAAAATCTATAGTTACATCACTATAGTAGGTGCATGCATTGGATGCATTTGCCTTAGAATAACCAAGGCCAACATGATGGTTTGCCGGTAGTTGATTCTTTAGCAAATCATCCAAAATGTACTTTCCCTTATTGAATCTCTCAATAATGGAGGACATGAGCTCATATTTCTTCGAAATTGAAGAAATAGTGGCATTCAAAGTGGATGCATGCGTGGTGAGCTCGTGCACTTGGGATTTGAGAGCCTCATTCTAAATGCCCAAACTAGTGTTTTGAGATTGAAGATTTTCAATCTCAAGATCGTTACTATCCATAATGGAAACATGATCAAGTTGAGATTTGAGGGACTCCACCTCTTTTCTCAATATGCCATTTTGTGTAAGAAAACTTGCTTTCTCAATGGCGAGTGTCTCAACAATGGTGTCATTGTTTGAGGTGCTACATGTAGATGTGTTAATGAGACTAGCAAATCTTATTCTTAGCATCATAATATTTAATCATAATCTTTTAATATTTATCAAATAATTGTTCATTTGCAATTCTAAGATCATCCATTGTTACCTCTTCATCGTCGCTATCGCTTCCACTAGAATCACTTGATTCTTCATTAGAATCACCCGTAGTGGCATCCTCTCGTGCCATCAAACCCATGAACAAACCACTTTCATCATTGGAGGATGAACACTCCGAGGTGGACTCTTCTTGCTTCACTAGCATGTGCCATATTTGACATGCCGTCGTAGCCTTGGACACACGCATAAGAATGTTATAAGTTAAATAATCAAGCAAGATGTCCATTACCTCTTCATTTTTCTCCACCAATTCTTTTTGCTCATTTATCTATTCATGTTCGGAAGTGGTAGGTGCACGAAGGGGCTTCTCCACAAGCTTCCAATAATCATCATCAATGGATTGAATATAGGCCTTCATCTTTACACACCAAATTTGATAGTTTGATCCAATGAGAAATGGTGGAGTATGCCTTCGTATGTTGTTGTTGGTTTCCATAGCTATAACCTCGCTCTGATACCAATTGTAAGGACCCTGTGATATGAGAAATAAACACTAAAGGGGGTGAATAGTGTTTTATAGAATTATAAGAAATTTACGCCAAATAAAACCCTAATTAACCAACAAATGCGGAATTAAAGAAATGATCGACAACACAAGGAAGAATGCAATGCAAACATGCAATGTATCCTGGTTCGGTGCCACCCAAGTTAAACCCGACTTGTTACCGTTGCCCTAATCCAGCAACAGCCGATATCATACTCAGATACTCTAGTAAATACCACTAGAGCTCCCCTTTAGCCCACTTGTGGAAACCCCAACAAGGGCAATCGACCTACAATCGATGTCTGTGTATTCCATAACCTGGGAACACGCAAAAACCTTAATCCCACAACATGGAATTGAGCACACTCTCACAAACCGAGAGCAAAACCTTTCCTTGAGTCCCACAACTTGGGATCAAGCCAACCCTCTCACCAACCGAGAGTACTCAACAAAATAGAAGTATTGAGAATGAAATATATAACTTGAAATACACTCAGCTATGCCTTGAATAAGAACTTACTTGTGAAGGCTATAATGTGTGTGTGAAGTGCTCAATGAGGGAGGAGATATCTTTTGAGATGCTTTCCCAAAGATGAAAGAAAATCTAGCTTAGCTGTGTGCTTTAGAGCATAGGTGGCAAGAGAGAATTAGAGAGCAATTGAGAGGAGAAAGATGCTTGAAAATGAGACTTGAATGTTTTCTTGAGAGACCAAGAGTCTTCACATATTCAGCCTATTGACGTGTCATTATATTCCATGTTTTATCTATGTGATTACACGTCAAAATGATTGCTCAATTACACATTTCATACGCTTTTACACTCATAATTGGAACTATTGTACTTTAAGAGCGTTTGGTTGCATTTCAGGAAATATCGAGCAATTTGGAGTATATTGGAGGAAAGAGCGTGTGCTTTGACACTGGAACTCCTGAGACGCCGCGTTCGGTGACTTAAAGCTGTCGGGCAGCAAGGAAGGGGCAAGAGAGAAGGAGCAAAGAAGAGGAGAATGAAGAAAGCATGGTTCTATAATACCATGACTCATGGATTCCAGGTCTCTCGATCGAGCTATGATGCGGCGAAGGAATCGAGCGACCCAAAGTGCTGGAAACAGGACAGCCATGCACTGTTTTCAAATATTCTATCACCTGGGAATTTTTAGTATTTTTCTGATATTTTTCCGAGATAGTAGCTTCAAGATGGTTTCGACGCCACCAATAACGTGCCAATGGAGGTCGGATGAGCTCTGGGACATTTCTGCAAGCTAATGCTACAGTGTTGAAATCTGTTTTCGACCACCTACTCGAACGAGCAGGACCCTACTCGACCGAACAGAGTGATAACTCGACCGAATAGCTTCTTACTCGACCGAGCAGAGTGACAACTCGACCGAGCAGACCCTACTCGGTCCGAGCAGGCAGAGCGACGTTTTAGGCAATGAATTCAGACTTCTGACGACTCGATCGAGCAGCCACCTACTCGACCGAGCAGGCCCTACTCGGTCCGATCAGGCAGAGCGCGGTTTTGGACAAGGGATTCATATTTTCTGACGACTCGATCGAGCAGCTACCTACTTGGACCGAGTCGCTGTGGGCCTAGATTTTAAGTTGCCTCCGGATCCTGCTTTGGGGACGACTTAGAGAGGGCTTCTGGAGGTGGTTTGGCGAGGGTTTTTTGGAGGCGGGAGATATTAGAAGGATAGCCGTCATTTTTAATGGGAGAGGAGAGTTTTTAGAGAGTTTGGAGAGTTTTTTTGGAGACGATCTTTTGGGGAGTTAGGCTATGCCCTAGGCCCCTCTTGTGTATCAAGATAAGTATTTTACTTTTCTTTAGTTCTATTTCAATTCTTTTCATTGATTGATTATTTAATATCTCCTTGATGCATGCAATGAAGTTTTTCTATTGTTCTTATATCTATTGTTATCATGCATGCGTAATTCTATCTAGGGCTAATGGATTAGCCCTAGGATTTTAGGATTTAGATGCAAAGATAGGATTTTTATGATGCGTTGGATATAAAAGGCGTTGTATTTTGGTTGATATAGTAAGATCCCTAGGAGAACTCGTACTGAGATCGTGTCCACGGTCGGTGGAATCGATTAGCTTAAGTAGTATTCTACGGATTTAATTAGAGAGTTAGTGGATTCAACCAAGGCTCGTGACCATGCCGGCTCGTGCCTTGATGGGATCCACCGGCGAACTATATCACTAATTGACGGCTACCGCCATTGCGTCAATTAGATCCACCAAAATATCTCGAAGCTCTAACCCACGAGAGTGGTATGAGCTGAGAGCGTTTGAACCATGAGAGTGGTGAGAACTCTGTAGATCCTTAATGCACGTATCGTATGCATCTATCGCGAGAGCAGGATTAATGTGATACGTTAGATTCATGATGCCCAGACGTATGAATTCACTTCCTAGATGCTACAACCCCCAATGAAACCAATGCAACGTAGAAGTCTTAACCGAGAATCGACGTCCGATGGTCATAGCGACGAGACTTAAAGCCCTAATCTTTTATATTTTATTTCTTTCTTTCTTTGTGTGGAATCCCTTGTTTGTGACGTTGAGTGACATAACCTTCGAATCCATCACCATTACGACCCTCCATACTCCACATCCACCAATAAACCAGCAAGTCTAACTCAACCTAGGAGTAGATAGGTAGTATATCACCGCTTCCCCGTGTTCGATACCCGCTTGCCACTATACCGTGCGCTTGCGGTAAACGACATCGTTTCGGAGTTAATTCCGGCTCGATCACCTATCTCCTATATATAGTAGCTTAAGGGAAGCCCAAAACCCCAAGCAAAAAGACCCAAAAAACAATCTCCCAACGGCTAGAATTAGGCTAAAAACGACTCGGACATGCGCCTGTAGAAGGGGGGGACAGTCGCCTGGTCCACTGTAGCCAATGGCTATAAAATAAAAAACACTGGCAGAACACATGATGACCAGTCGTCTGTAGAAGGATGACTAGTCTTCTGTCCACCTGGGCAGGCACCTGTCGAACCTACAACAGGCGATTGTACGAGGGGCAGATTCTGTAGATTTTCAGTACAACTGATCACTAAAACATCCATATCTGCCATTAAAGATATCAAATTGGAGTGATTAAAGTTGGGTTGGAAAGCTAACAAAATTTTCTTTCAAATGAGCTTTTAATGGACATAAAATTCCAACTACAGAAAAACTGATAGGTGCAGGAAATCTGATATCGGCTCACGAAAACAGTCATAACTTGAACTACAGATATCCGATTGAAGTGATTCAAGTTGGGTTGGAAATCTTAGTGATTTAGATAACAACTGAAAGTGGTTTGGATGAAAAATTCCAACTACAGAAAAATTGGCATCACTTTGAAGGCAGACTGGTCAGAAAAACAGAATACAGCTTCAAGCAGAATTGGGCTCTGTTTAAAAACAGTCGACTGCTGAAGGGCAACCAGGCCTCTGGTGAGCACACCAGGCACCTGGTGATCCTTCATCAGGACCCTGTTTTGAGTCAGAAGTTCAGATTCCAGTGTTGAAAGCCTAGAAACATATGTGGTCAACTAGAGACTTTACTAATGATGTGTGTCAGTAGTGTAGGTGCCTCTAAGTTGTTCTAATTCAAGGCTTAACATTCTAAGACTCACAAAGAAGTAAATAATAAATATTAAAATGAATATCCTTACTTCTTCATCGTCTTGAGTCTTTTAGTTGTAGTTGTTGTCTTGAATGTCTCCAACCTCATCTAGTCTTTGATCCTCAATATGTTCTTTGAAGCTTTTGAATCATCCATTCATTTCTTCTCTTTGGATTGAATCTCCATTCATTTGTTGAAGCCATTGGATTGAGGTTTGATATAGTCTTTGAGTTCTTCAAGCCAATGCTTCACCTTTGATGATCTACCAAGTTCTACACTTGAATCAACACAAGTAGTCACTTTTGATCTTCTTGAATCTAATTGGCGACTCTTTAGTTAACTGCAATCACATGGGTTAATCACAATGATTTATATTTGATCATCATTAAAACCAAGTAGGAGACTCCAATACTCAACAACATGAACCGACAAAAAATCAAGTGAGATAACAATGCTGTAATCGGGGACGATAACGTGCAAATAATGTACATGATACTGCATTAGATTGCATAAAGGCCAATTGGAATATGAGAGAGGATTCCAAAGGTGGCTCCCATGGATTTAAGAGGTGGCTCCTGTTATTTTGTGTCACTTTGTTTCACGTGTCACTTAGCTCCATGTGGCACTTTGCTCTATATAGCACTTACTTCAATGTGGTAATTAGTTCCCAATGCTCATTGAAATATGAAATGTCTGAAGGCCAATAGCATGAACATGTACATTATATGTAATTAGGATTGAGGTCAATGCCAGATGCAGTATCATGTGTTTATATACATGATGGTTAATTGTCATGTTAGTAGCAGTGGCAATATATGATGTATGCACTCAAATCAACAACTCAAGGTCATTTTACGTGTATAAGTTTGATTGTTTTGTATGATTTGCATGACACATGCCCTAAGTTAGGTCTCAACATTTCTATGTGTATCCCAAAGTCAACATCATGGTGTCAACTCTATATGTCAATCCATAACTGATATAATACCTAAGGGGATGAAAACAACCAATCTAAGTGTTACAATTCCAGTAACATAATCGTAGCATGTTTCAAGTCCTGATCATAAAGATTTTTATTTCAGATCAATCCTAATATATGTACACCAAAGTATATTAAACAAAGATTGATTTGCAATTTATTTTTCAAGTCAGTGTTTTCTCATAATAATGTCATTACCGATATATATATAATATTTCTACCCATCGATATCTGTTTCTGATCATTCCAGAACAATAACCATAACCTCCATATCAATCAAAGAATAAAGTAATATCCCATTGAAAGAATTCATTTGATTAATTACATAATCAATCCATACAATTCCTCAATTGAAATTCCTCATAATCAGTCAACATGGTCCAAATAAGGTAGAATGGGAAAACTAACTCATGTAGATCTAAATGGATAGGAAATTTACACTAACTAATTGGCCAGGCCAGCTGTATAATGAAGGGGAGGTTTTCTGTGACTGAGATCAGTTTACTTAATTAAGTAACCTTTCAAAATACACCTTTTTAAGACACCAATACGAAAAGCAAAAATCTAAAATCCAATTTTTTGAACAAGACTTTTGTACTCATTTACGATTGGGTTTCTTTACGTCTAGTAATTAACCTAAATAATGAATATGGAAGTAAGGAAACTAGGAATAATAAACCAAAAACATTCAGGATAACAAGGAAAACATAGAAATTAACAACATTAAATTATAAAGCTTAGTTAACATTATTATGGCATGAATAGAATCAATAATCAAGATTCCACAACTTCTTCAAAAACTAAGAATATCTGAGTTTATCTAGGCCTTAAATTATGGTTAAGAAGATATATCATTCATCAGAGAAGAAGAATATCACCTGAGCCTGCCAGAGATAGAAAATTGTTAATAGTGGCAGGAGAAATAAATGGTTAGACAGAGTTAAAGGATGAAGATGGAGAGTAATGAGCATGATAAAATTTTTCTGAAAATTTTATTTATTTTTAAAATAATTTTCCCTTTTTATAATATTTTAATTTATTTTTTTCTTTCTCTTTTCATTTTTCTTTTCCTTTCCTTTTTCTTTTCTTTTTCTGTTTCTCTTTTTATTTCTCACCATCTTCTTCTTTCATTTTTTCTCTTTCCACGCACGCTGCTTTGCTTGTCAAACAGAGAGAGTGAGAGTGAGTGCCAACGAGAAGAAGGGGGTAGTGGGGTTCAGCGTTGAGTCAATAGGGTGACATGGCGTTACTGACGAGCGATGCGTGCGACAATAGCTCGAACGTCGGGGGAATACAGAGATGGATGTTTAGATAGAGAGGGAGATTATGATGATGGAGATGAATGGAGATGACGATGACTATGCCGACCGAGGAGCTGATGGTTAATAATAATCGGAGAGATGTCATCTGTGGAGTATATCAGAGGTGGGTGCAGTTCATGGGAAGAACATGGGGAGGTGGGTTATAAAGAAAATTTTAATAATAAATAAATTTATTAAGGGTAGCTAGGATTGGATAGTTGAGAGAGTTAGTTGAGGGAGTTAGGTGGAAAAGGGATTAGGGGAAGAGATTAGAGAAAAATAGTTTAGGATTTTGGTTTAATTAATTTTCGATGGTCGGGCCTGGAAAAAGTTTTTCGTGTTATGAAGATATTATTATGTGAGATGATAAGATTGTAATCTATTCAAAAGATTGTATCCTATCCATATATGAACTCTCCACATCCTCTATAATAAAGGCCTGGGGTCTCATCTAGGAGACTAATTCACAACACGTTAGTTATCAACATGCTCATCCTGAGATTGGAGGCCCATTCGTTGCAAAAGCTAGGAGGAGACGGTTAATCCCTCGCGCGCAGACGTCGTCCACCTCTATGCACTCGTCTTCTTCATTGATCTTTGAGGTACATCGAAAACGGTGCAATTTTTTTAATCATGATCATGATGCATATGATATAGAACTCACAAGATCGGATTAGAAAAACATAAAAAAAGATTTTTAAAGGGGAAAACGACGGCTCATCGCTGCCGATCTATAGGGGGAGTGGCCACAGCCCAACATCTCATCCCCTTCTCCACCGATGCTCTGCCGCCCCCGAGCAGGCATGGCACGCCATCGCCTATGGTGGCGGAAAAAACCCCATCGAGGGGTTTAACCAAAAAAATCATCATAAAAACCCCACGGTGAAAAACCCTTACAAAAAGTGATAACTATAAGCCACTAAAGACGACAATACCATAATAACTAGGGGTTTTCCACACAAAAAATTTGATCCTGACCAGCGGCCCTAGGCCACCGAAACCACCTACTGCCGTTAAGACAGCGGTGTGCAGTCGGGCACACCCCACTCCCCTATATACCGTCGCTAAAGCGGCGGAGTGTCGCCGCCACTGGCAGCAACGGAAACGCCACCCTGAATTTTTTATAAAAAATATTCCCTCGTTGCTATGGGCCGAATCCCGCAACGATGGCCTACGGGCTTCGGCCCTTGAGCTTATTAAAAAATGATAAAAAACCAAATTATTGTCTGCGGGCTTCGGCTCATAGGCCATTGCCAAAAAAATTGGCTTTGGAGGCAGCCGGTTTGCGGGCTAAGGCCCAAAAACCGAAAAAAGAAAATAAAACAAAATAAAGGGGGAAATAGGGGGCCAAAACCGAAAAAGGAGAAAAAAGAGAAAAAGGGAAAAATAAAGAAGAAAAACAGGGAGAAGAAAAATGGGGGGGATAAGAAAAAAGAGAGAAATCTTTTCTAGGGGAAAAGTAAACGAAAAAAAAGAATTATATGGAGAGGGGATAGAAAATAAATAAATATAATAGGGCATAGCTAAGATTTAAAATTTTTTTGAACCAGACCCCATTGACTCGGTCCATACCGCCGGGGGCTTCAACCCTCGCACCCCCACGAGGCCACAAACCTCCAATTTTTTTTCCATATTTAGGTTGTATTTCCTAGATTTTTCCGGGGGGAGGGGTCACATAATACAATACATATTATTAGTGGGGATACAACTCTAATTATAATATAATGGCATAATTCAGTTTTATTTTTATCTGAATTTGACCCACATGCACACATTTTATTTCCAGCATATTATTCATGAATGATGTCTATGTTTAGGATCATATCAATATGCCTTACATCACAAATATCTGTCACAAATGCTAGGATAAATTCTATGCTTATGTGTGTAAGCATTAGCTTAATAATTATGAAGATCATGCGTCTCCTCTGCCGTTAGTTACATAACCTAACGGTGTATGCCATTGCCCCGTGGTCTAATTAATTATTAAGCACTAAATATGATGATTTTATTTATCTTGCAAATCTGTGATACATGTGATGTGTTATAAACATATTTTTGAGCACAAATTTGCATGAATGACTAATTGTGGTTTTAAATCGGCCGTTTAGTCCCACATTTTACTTTTCCCGCACTTTTCTTTTTTGTGAGAGAAATTGTAGTTATGAATAAAAATGTAATGCCCAAGACCGATGACCATTTCCATGGAGGTGGATGCCACCCTTGAAGAAGAAGAATTTCATGGGACCCATGTGGTTTCCAAAGCTGTAATTTTCTTTTTCATTTATGTAAAAGTGACTGTATGGACTTTGGACATTATTTTGTGGTGACTGACCGATCCACAAAATCAACCTATTCATTTTAAAATTGCCTCTGCATGATATAATTCACAGTTTTTATATCAATTCATGCAATTGTGCTTAAAAATAATTATGCATAATGGTCCATGTCGCATTTATTGTTTTTCAAATCTTTGAATAATTATTATTGGTAATTGGACCCGAAGTTCTATTAAAATGCCAATACACTTCTTCCCTTATAAACAAGTAAATGAATGCAAAGGGATAAATGTGAAAGTCATTATTACCATCTCCTAGACACAAGTCTTAAAAGATGAGCACATCCGTGATAAATAGATCCTAAAAGATCTATGGTCTAATTACAAACCAATATGGACACTAAAAGGATGCCATATCACTGCTACCTTATGGGGCATGATTCTTATATTTAGCCCTGAGCAATCATTCTGTCATGAAAAATAAATAATAAAATCATGCCTGAAGTCATGACTTGACAAAAAAGTGAGAAACATATAAACAAATGAGTATCGCACCGTTGAATTTGCCCACTGAGTCATGTTTCGTCTTCCACAACTGAAAAATGGAAGAAAAGAAACAGTGGGAGCTCACACCCTAATAAATGTCTTCTTAGTGAGACCAATGTTTCTTCTTCTAAAAAAATAATAAAAACTGGAAGAAATATGGGGAGCTTGCATCCTTGTTTCTACCTCCTAAGTGAGGCTAATGCTACCTCTCTCCAAGAAATTTTAAAAGTGGAGAAATAGAAACATGAGGAGCACAGAAATTACAAGGAACAACAAACGAAAAGGAAAGGGAAGATAAAGTATACCTCGACAAGAAATAGCAATGGCTAACCACGACCAATAAGGTCTGGCAAGATCTATATAGATCGTTAGTTTACAATATACCAAAAACAATTGCAAGATTTATATAAAGTTAGTGTAAAGACAAAAGTTGAAATAAATATAGCTATTGTATACTTAGCTATTCTTCGAGCACATAAAAATTTTGAAAAAAATAATTGCCAAAATATTGTCAGGAGTATTTTTAGTTTGCAATTAAATTCCTATACTTCTATGCAGAAATAAACGGTATGCAAATTTTTCCTTCCATACCATATTTTGATATAAATGGTTATGTTTTGCATTTAAGTATTTTTTGCAATAATTTTACTTGTTATAAGTTTGACTTATTGAACTTGTCAAACAAATTATGGATAATTAAACCATGCACATGATCACTCATGACGCATGCTATCAAAAAGCATCCCACTTTAACGATAGTCCTGAAGTACTATCTTGGGATGTCTATATTGAGGATCAAACAATGCAAGTATATAAACTCCTGAATAAAATGTGAGTATGCCCAATACTCTCAGAAAATATGGAAAAAAAGGTTTCAAAGATATTCGTCGATACGAAATTCATTTTGAAACTAATGAAATAAATAAATACTGAATATTAGTATATAACGACTCAAGATAATTAATGGCCTGAAGACCATACTTGAGCATTTGAATGCATCTTTAAAAGGTCCATACCATACGAAGTTCAAAGAATGAAGCAAAATTAATGGAGCACACATATGTGTCGACCTCGTAAAAGTTATACTTTGATACGAGTGGTTTAGACACACTAGATCGATGAGATGTATTCCATCATATTACAATCCCATAAAATAATCTGCAGAACACGAAGATTCTTCAGATGGGTGAATCTACATTTTATGGAGTGAAAACCAACCTCCATTAATAAAATAAAATAAAATAATAAGACTTTTTCCTTGAGAGTACTTGCGGTATATTTATCCTCTCCCCGCGACTGGCTGATAAAGTACCTTAACATACTTATCACCTACAAATGGTCATAAGTAGGCCGATTATCCAACCACAGTCCATCTTTTCTAAAGAAACTAGGACAAATTATCAAAAATTGTAGGCACAATGAATAAAACTGAGGTGTAAAAATAATTTGCAACTAGAATAAAAGTTGAACACCCTGAATTATGTGTTCATACCCAAAATGGGTTTGAAAAGTCGATCATCAAAAACGACTCCAATGGATTACACATCCATTGATTCCAGTTGTTGGTGACTGCATGAGACATACAATCTTACATGCTGCTTTATAAATAAGATTCAGACCCTCTGGGAATCAGAGTTATTCTCTGATGCAACAAGCATATAGAACACCACCAAATATCTCTCATTTGAGGATTTTGGTGTGTAGTTTACATCCCTATAGCACCATAGAGAATAAAATATGGACCTCGACGCCGTCTTGGAATCTATATTGGGTTTTATGCACCCTAGATACCTAGCACCCCAAACAGGGGAGGCGTTAACAGTACGTTTCAAAGACTGTGCATAAAAGTGTCCACATTCCCAGTGTTAGACTCAACTCAGTTAAAGCATGAAGCTATATCGACCATTTAAAATAAATAAACAAAAACCTATGATCCGAAAAAATTATGAACTTTGATAATGAGATCATGGAGATCCTTCACATTCAAGAAAACTGTTCAAACAGTTATCAGACATAATTACTGACAATAAGAAAACTTGTCAGATTGCACATCCCTGCTGCTAATACTTCAGATAGGATTGATATCCTCGAGAATGAGTCTACCAGTAGTAGAAGTGACCGTTTCTCAAAGAGGCAGACCACTAGGCTCCAATGGTAAAATTCCCAGAAAGTGGAAAACACTTGGAGGCATTGAGACAATACTACCACAAGACAATGAGCTCATGTCCATACCCTAACCACTCCCGGAATTTCCTGAAGTGGAAAATCCGAGAGAAACTGAAATGAAATTAAATGTTGTACGTACTAAAGAGGTGTTGGACAAAAAGAACACAATTGTCGACAATGTATTCATGTATCATATTTCCACTTACATCGCAAAAGCGATGATAATTATATAATATCGTTCAACACTCCGTTACTAAAATTCAAACATAGAGATAGGCCAAATATGGAACGAGGCAATAGAAGATGAGTTGGACTTGCTTATGACACGTGAAGTGTTCGGACATGAAGTCCAGACACCAGAAGGTGTCAAACCTGTGGGTATAATAAGTATTGCACACATAAAAATATAAATTCAAAATCATATGCTATAAGGTACAGCCTATAGCTCAAGGATTTTTTTTCGTTGAAACTGGGAAATAAACAATTAAGATTAGCTTGACTCACTTATATACCTGATGCTTTAGACTCCCATGTTATAAATTACGAATACCTTACTGTTTCAGAGTGTTTTCTCACTACAGAGCGGTTGACCGTGGACAACCCGGTCAATGTGGTCGAGGGGCCCACTTGGGTCCCTCGGGTGAGTCGAGTTGGTGCAGTCCGAGGCTCGAGTCGGATCTGCGGACGACGTGGAGCGCGTCAGCTGGGTCGAATCGGGGTCCTCAGTCGTTGGTAGGAGCGAGGGGAAGCCCTCGGCCTGGGTTGAGACGCTCGTGCCTCGGTCGGTTGTGCTCGGCCTCGGCGGTCGGTGACGACGAGGGGAAGCCTCGGTCGTCGAGCTGGTTACGTGGTCGGCGAGGGGCAGAGGGGGAAGCCTCGGCCCGTGGATTGGATATCCTCCTGTGTAGACGAGAACACTCGTCAGGGGGGGCCGGACCTTGGTTCCGGCCAAAACCCCTCCGATGCCTAAGTCAGACAGTGATCTGAAAGAGGAGTGCCCGGCGGAGACGGTACGACTCAAGAGGAGATCGGTACGGCGTCTCACGGCGCGAGCGGGGGAGGAAGGAGGAGAAATGGGGGAGCTAGGTCATTGATGGAGTAACTTAGGTTTTGAATACCTGAGATGCGGTCCCCTGTCCTGTCGTCCTCCTAGCCCCTTTATAGACCTCCATCGTGATTGCCCCCCAGACCCCACGTCGCTCGTCCGCCCTCAATCATCTGCCCCCTCAATCCGCCCCCCCCGTCGTCGCTTCCCCTGCGCCATGCCAGCATCTCCCCATAACTGCCATTCAGTGGTCGCGGAACCGGGGGAGCGGTTATCGCAGGAGTGGGCGAGTGGCCAGCGTGTTATCGGGGGCCGGGCCGGATCGACATTCGGGGGGGGTCCCTTATAGGGCCTTATCGAGTGGGCCTGAGCGCGCAGATGGGCTCTTGACCGACAGTCGGGTTTCTGGGCTCGTGTCTTTCGGGTCTCGGTTAAATAGGCGTAACAATTGCCCCCCATCGGTCGGGTTGATCGGCTTCGACCGGTTCGGCTTCGGCCGATGCGACTTCCGCCGACTTTGACAGGCTCGTCAGTTGATGCCGACTCATTTATTAGTCGTCATCATGAGTTGGTCCGTTCGATACTTTTAAGGCGCGGGCTCCGAAGCACCGTCGGTCCTCTGATGCTGCCACGTGTAGCTGTGAGCTTATCCCCACCGCTCGCGGGGGTCGTCTTAAGTTGAGAAGCCGAGGTGTTCGTAGAGCCGCCCTCGGTGGGGTCCGATCGGGTCTTGGCTTGCTCGGTTCGACCGCTGTGCCTCCTGGGGTTCCGAGTGGCGCTTTAATCGAGGCGTGGTCATAAATGTAGGTCATGATGAGGCGGATCGATTGGACTTCCCTTTGGCGTCGATTTCGAAACGCCGCCGGTTCTTCGAGGCCTTCCACACGTTCTTGTCAGGCACTTTGAATTCGTCCCTGTGTTCTGGTATATAAGATCCCCAGCTGCGTTGATCTCCACTTCTTTCTTGCTCTTCCCATTGTTCTAGGCTTTCCACAACTCGGAGTTTCCCGTCGCCTTCGCTTCCTTGTCTCCTCCAAACTAGTTAAAAGGTAATTCCTTTCTCGCTCTCGTATTATGGCTGCTCTTAGGGATATGCGGTTCTGGCCAAGGGGCGAGGGATCCTCTGGAGTCCAAGCGAGGCGGGCCCCGGCTAGGGGGATCAGGTTCCTCCGACGGGAGTCGTCCCCTCCGAGATAAGGGGAAAGGGAAGCTTTTCCCAGACTTCGCCTGTGATGACATGGCGTCAGCTGCCGCACGGCTTAACGTGCCCCCCCGGTTGTCCTCCCGAACGCCATCAGGGACCCCCTCCTTCAGTGGCCACGGAGATCCGGGAAAGGTATCTCTGCTTCCCGTACGATGTCCGAGTTCCATTCGTCGACGAGCGGATTTGCCTTCCGAGGAGCAATGAGGTCGGCGTCTACGTTGAAATGTTCCGCCTGGGGTCTTTGTTTCCCGCTCAATCCCTTCTTCATCCAGGTCATGGAATATCTCATGGTGCCCCCTTTGCCAGTTCACACCCCTTGTTCGATTGCGGTACTGACGGGCTTTGCGACGCTCTGCTGTACCCGCGGTCTGGAGCCGTCTCTCCCCCTTCTCTTCCACTTTTATCAGATCCAGACGGTCGGCCCCGGGGTCATGGCTACAACTCCGAGCTCGCTCGAGGAGGGGAGTGCCCTGATCGTGGGCTACCCCGCTGGTCGGAGGGATTGGAGTTCGGATTATGTCTTTGTGATCTTCCTGGAGGAACGCCCAGATTTTGTACAAGTTGGGGCGGGTCTGTCCAGCCTCGCCTGCCGCTAGCCCTCTCTGACGTTGAATCGGTGCAGCTGGGTGCCGCGCTGCTGTCGACCCCTCCCCTTGGAATCGAAGTCCATCTGGTCTTTGTTGGACGAACCTACTCCTGAAGGCCGTCTTGTGGTCTCCGGGTAGGTCGCTTTTTCAGTCTTGAATCGCCCTGTGACTCATCCTGATTTTGGTTTCCCTTGCAGGGATGGCTGGCCGCGAGTTCGTCCGTGACGTCGATGAGCTGATCCGTCGTGGAGGCCGCTCGGTAGCCGAGGTAGTACCTCTGGAAGGGCGCCTCTGTGGACCGTTGAGGAGGAAGTGCGCCGAGCCGAGCCTTCCGTGGGTAAGGTGGTGGCCGCTCCTCCCGCCTCTTCTTCTGGCGATCCTCTTCCCAGGGGGGTCACAAGGGCCGGACCCGCCCCCGCCAGCCCCAATAGGTGGGGGGTAACGACGGGTCTGGTGCAGTCCTTTCTGCCCTGGGCGCGCCCCCCTCTAGTTCCCGAGGGTGGGGATGGTGCGAGGCGGAAGCGCTCCCCTCCGGTGCCCTCGGAGCCTCACAGAGGAAAGAAGAGGAGGGAGGACGCGGATCCCTCCAGTCCGGCGGGTTCCGTGCTCCCTGTGGCGACCACCGGGCATCTTCCGGTTGCCTTGACAACCACCCCCCCTCGCAGCGTCCTCGCCCATATCACTGGGGATCGGAGCCCTGTTGGCGAGCAATTTGGGCTTCCCTCGATGTCGTCCCTGGGAGTTCGATGTTTGTCGACCGAGCTTTGGCCCAGCAGGTTGCTGAGGTCTCCGTCCCACCCCCGGGACCGCAGCCTTCTCAAGAAGATCCCTGCCGACAAGATGTCGGATTCCTTGGTCTGGATCCTTCAACAGGTTCGGTTATCTTGCTATCCTCTCCTTCCCTTTATCCTCTTCTTAGCCCATGTCTCGTCTTCCAGGGTTCAGCGCTCGCCGTGGAGTTGCAGTGCCGAGCCGTCCTCTTGAGGGAGCTGGAGGAGTCCTCCATGAAGGCCCACGAGCGGGCCAGGGCGGCGGAGGTAGCTATGACGGAGGCTCAGATGGAGTCTCGTCATCTCAAGCTCCGTGTGGCCGAGCTGGAGGGGGCGAGTGGGTGACCTCCAGGGGAAAGTTGGAGGAAGCTCGACAGTCGGCTGAGGACGCGGCTGAGTCGTTCCGCCTGGAGAGGGAGGAGCTTCAGAGGGGAACTATCGGATCGGCGTCAGTCTGGTGGCGCGGCTTGAGGAGGAGGTGGAGAGGGGTGTCGTTGGGACCCTGGGGGGAGAAGATCTTTGAGGTTCTTAGGGAGGCCTTCGGTACGTATGAAGACCTCATCGCCCCTCGGATTGTCGAAGTCGTCCAGTCTTCCTTCCGGGATTGTGCGGAGCGCGTTCGGCAGGCTCCCCCGCTTGTCGATCCCCCTCGCTCTGAGCAGGGCGAAGTGCCCGAGGATGTGTCCTCCCGAGCCCGGGCTCCCTAAGCCGTCCCTCCTGGGCCTTATCCTCAAATTTTTTTAGCATCCGCTTCTCTTTGGACCAGTCTACTTGAAATGGATCCCTTCCCCTGCTATCTCCTTCGGCTTCGCTACCGGCTCCGGGGCCCAATAATTGTTGGTTGCATGGCTGCTCGCTTGGGCCGACTACTTTGGGTCTTTTGTCAACAAATTTTACTCTGTTGGTGTCGACCTAGCTTCTGTAGGTGACGAACTTTGTCATTCGTCGTGAGTGGGTTATTTGTAGAGAGGTTTCTTCGCTTCGATTCCCTGTAAATAAGACACATTTTTGTACCCTGGTTAACTGTTATAAACGAAATTGACTTACTCGGACTTCTCGTGTATTTTGCGTTGCTGCCTTGTTCTTGGCCTAGGACTGGATGACGTCTGTGCCTGCTGGGGGAATTGCCCCCAGATTTATGAGCGCAGGAGTCGGTCTGCGAGGGCAAAGCTCCTCGGCTTAGGACCGGTTCGGCGTCCGCTCGCTGGCTGGGGGAATTGCCCCCAGACTTATGAGCGCAGGAGTCGGTCGGCGAAGGGCAAAGCCCCTCGGCTTAGGACCGGTCGGCGTCCGTGCTGGCTGGGGGAATTGCCCCCAGACTTATGAGCGCAGGAGTCGGTCGGCGAGGGCAGAGCTCCTCGGCTTAGGACCGATCGGCGTCCGCGCTGGCTGGGGGAATTGCCCCCAGACTTATGAGCGCTAGGAGTCGGTTCGGTGAGGGCACAGCCCCTCGGCTTAGGACCGGTCGGCGTCCGCGCTGGCTGGGGGGAATTGCCCCCAGACTTATGAGCGCAGGAGTCGGTCGGGCGAGGGGCCCAGCTCCTCGGCTCAGGACCGGTTGGCGTCCGCGGCCGGCTGGGAGAATTGCCCCTAGACTTCTGAGCGCAGGAGTCAGTCGGCGAGGGCAAAGCTCCCCCTCCAGTGAGGCGGCGGTCTTCATCCTTCTGCACCCTTAGTGAAACGTCGATTCCGTCGAAGATTAAGAAAAGACAAAAGGGAATGCAATTGTACTCTTAAGAGTCCTGTCGGACTAGTACATTTGGAGGAAAGGAAACAGAGAATAAAGCTAGACATAGGGATGTAAACCTAGATAATCCCCTCGGGACTAGGCTACGACTGGGGGGAGAGGAGCTCGCCCGCTCACTCTATGATGCGGAGGGGTCCTTGGACGGGTGTTGATCTTCTTTCCCTTGTCCGGCTGCATAGAGGTCCCTTCCCCGTGAGTCGGCTCGTCGGCTAAGTTCCTGGCGTGCCCCCGGCTCTCATCAGCTTCTCTATGTCCTTCTTCAAGTGCCAGCAGTCTTCAGTGTCGTGGCCATTGTCTTTGTGGTACTTGCAGTACTTCTCCCCCACTCTTCCCACCTCTTTTTGCCTTTGGTGGGGGGCGATCGGCACGCTCTTCCTTCTGTACTTGAGCGAGGACGGCGTCTGGGGGTGGTGTCCCTCGTACCTTCTCCGCGTTGCCTGTTTCTCGGCCCTCTTCTCGGTCCGGTACCCTTCGGGGCTGCCTCGTCCACTGTCGCCGCGCTTGGTCCCTCGAGCGGCTTTCCCCGCATCAACGGCCAAGGCCTCTTCGGTCAGCATGAAGTGCTCAGCCCCTCGCCATGATCCCGGGGAGGTCCTTCGGGGGGATCGTTGTGCAGAGATTTCTTAAGGCCTCTATGACACCAGCCCTTTCTTAAGGGCCGTTTGGACCACGAGGTCGGGGAGGGCTGTTCACGTTCAGCCCTCTCCGCGTTGAAGCGACCGCATGAACTGCCCGGAGCGGCTCGGCTGGGCCCCTGCACTATGTTGAATAGATGTTCAGACATCAGGCTTTATCTGCCTCCCCCGCCATGAACTGTTTGTAGAACAAGCTGGGTGAGTTCCTCGAAGCTGTCGATGGAGCGGCTGGGCAGGCTGCTGGTACCAGGTCCCTCGCCGCTCCCCTGAGAGTAGAATAGAAGCCTCGGCAGAGCAGGTCATCGTCGGCTCCTTGGGAAGGACATGTCCCCCTCGTAATCCATCACGTGGTTTCCCCGGGTCACCCCTATCCCGTCGTACTTCCCCAGCGTCGGGATCTTGAATCGAGAGGGGACCCCGCGCGCTCGGTCATCCTCCGTGATAGGGGGCACCGGTCCTCGTGGATGCCTCCGGGGGTTCGACATCCGTCTGCCTCCGGTTCGTTCGGTGGTGGAGGGGTGCACCCGGCGCCGGCGGGGCTGGCTCCCACGGCCCTCGCCACACTGGGGGTCGGGCTGAACCCGGCGCTCCCGGCTCATCCGGCGGGAGCTCCTGCTCCGCCGCGATCGGGCTCTCTCGAGTGGTGTCGGCTGCTTCTCCTGCGGTGGGGTGACCGTGGTCGACAAGACGACGCGGTCAACGATTCGTCCCCCGTGCCCTCAGTTTCTCTTCGGCTCCTTTCACGATGAGGGGAGGAGGCGCATGATCTCGCCTGGCGGGAGCCGGACAATGTGAACCGACGCTCCGCGTTCGGGTTCTTTGGTTCCCGTGGTCGTCGACCACGCAGCGGATCGTAAGAGCGGGGGGACCCCCCCGCCCAACGATGGTCGTCGCCCAATGCGCCTCCGTTAACTGGCGCAGTGCTGACGAGTTGCTGTACTGCCGCGACCCAGCGTCTGGAGATTCGCATTGGTCTCCTGGGCCCAGGGCATGGAGTTTGCCACTGTGTGGGCCAATTCCGACCCGCCAATCTCTTCAGTTGTGGGGGGCGGGGTGGTTGTTGACGGGCGTGCTCCTTCGAGGTTTGCTGTTGGATGTGCCATTCCCCTCCTCCGGGATGGGGGGCATGCGTTTCCTTCCGTTGCTCGGCTCGTGCCATTGCAGGTGTGGTTTGCTTCTTCGGGGAACAGTTCGTTCCCACAGACGGCGCCAGATGTTTCAGAGTGTTTTCTCACTACAGAGCGTTGACCGTGGGACAACCCGGTCAACGTGGTCGAGGGGCCCGCTTGGGTCCCCTCGGGTGAGTCGAGTTGGTGCAGTCGAGGCTCGAGTCGGATCTGCGGACGACGTGGGAGCGCATCGGCTGGGTCGAATCAGGGTCCTCGGTCGTTGGTAGGGCGAGGGGAAGCCCTCGGCCTGGGTTGAGACGCTCGGCCTCGGTCGGTTTGTGCTCGGCCTCGGCAGTCGGACGACGGAGGGGAAGCCCTCGGTCGTCGAGCTGGTTGCGTGGTCGGCGAGGGGGCGGAGGGGAAGCCTCGGCCCGTGGATTGGATATCCTCCTGCGTAGACGAGAACACTCGTCAGGGGGGGCCGGACCTTTGGTTCCGGCCAAAACCCCTCCGATGCCTAAGTCAGACAGTGATCTGAAAGAGGAGGCCCGGCGGAGACGGTACGACTCGAGAGGAGATCGGTAACGAGCGTCCTCACGGCACGAGCGGGGGAGGAAGGAGGAGAAATGGGGGGAGCTAGGTCGTTGATGGAGTACCTTAGGTTTTGAATACCTAAGATGCGGTCCCCCTGTCCTGTCGTCCTCCTCTAGCCCCTTTATAGACCCTCCGCCGTGATTGCCCCCCGACCCCACTGTCGCTCGTACCCGCCCTCAATCGTGCCCCCTCAAATCCACCCCCCCCGTCGCCGCTCCCTGCGCCATGCCAGCATCTCCCCATAACTGCCATTCAGTGGTCGCGGAACCGGGGGAGCGGTTATCGCAGGAGTGGGCGAGTGGCCAGCGTGTTATCGGGGGCCGGGCCGGATCGACATTCGGGGGGGGGGGGGGGGGGTCCCTTATAGGGCCTTATCGAGTGGGCCTGAGCGCGCAGATGGGCTCTTGACCGGCAGTCGGGTTTCTGGGCTCGTGTCTTTCGGGTCTCGGTTAAATAGGCGTAACCTTACGATTTGGCAAAGAAAATTTTGGATATGTTGCTATTGGATGTTGTGACAGCATATCTTTAAGGATATCTTAATAAAGATGTATTCCTTACTTCCGTAAAATGACTGAATAGACTTCGGGACGTCTAGTCTATTGAATAAATAATAAATTATTATACAACCAAGTGAATCACTTGACAAAGCAAGGATTCCTACTAAAGGTTGTCTTTGCATCTTTATAAAGAGCAAAGAACATGATTTGAGATCATAGTTGTAAACAACTTAAATATCATTGGATCTCCTGAAGAGAAAACCAAAATATCTGTTTTAGCCTGACTATTAAAGACCTAGGCAACATAAAAATATGTCATGGCTCGTAGATTTGTTATCTAAAAAGATAAAATCATGTTATATTAAACTTCATACACGTAGAGTGTGTTGAAAAAATTACAACATTGACCATTGTCATCCAATAAGTACACCTATGATAGTATGTTTACTGGATGTACATGAAGACCCCTTCCATTTACTGAAAGAGGGGGAGATATACCTGGTCCTGAAGTCCCTTATCTGAGTGCTATCGAAGCACTTCTATATCTGGTTAACTATACACGCTCTGATATAGCAGTTGCAGTAAATTCACTAGCCAGATACAGTGATGCACCTACAAAGTGGCCTTGGGGTGGAGTTAAGCATCTTCTGTGCTTACTCCAAGGGTCGATGGATTTGGGTTTACATTATAAAGAATTATCCTCCATGCTTATGCAGATGCATGTTACAGGTCCGACCCCCATAATAAGAAAACACAAATTGGGTACCTATGGTGGGACGACCATCTACTACAGATCTAAAAAGTAAACTATGAAGGTAACATCATCCTATCATTCTGAGATCCTCACCATTCCATAAACAAACTAAGGGTGTGTTCGGGCTCACTTAGTGGTACATCACATCCCTGTGACGACTGGGTCAAAGGCCGGAGATTTGAAGCTGACCACATAGCCTGAAGACCTTGCCACATGCTTACCCAACTTTGAGGAGATCACATCAGAAGCGACAAGACAAAGCACACCTCTCCAGAGTTTTTGGATTTAGCAGGTGCGTAATGATGTTGATATTTGTAATTTGTGTATACTTTTAGAATGTTTTAATATGAGTGATGAAAAATGCCTAAGAGATCTGAAAGCCTAAGGGCTTGTATAGATCAGGGGGGTTAAAAGGAATTTGTACACTTTTTCCTTAGCTATGGGTTTTCCTACAGGGTTTTCCATAACCAAAGGTTTTAACGATGTAACGACCTGATTTCATCGTACACGTATTTCCGTGTTCGAAATAGTTTCAAATGAGTTCAAATATGGTTAAAAAATTTCTATTTTTTTCGTAGCTCAAAATCTAAAACGAACACTATTTTCATGATTTTGGCGACGATACAATCTCGTGGTATTTTTTGTGGAATTTTTCGGACACGTTAAGTTTCGGGGGCAAAATCCGAATTATATATATATTATTTATTATTACGTTTTACTAATTACGTTTAACTTTTAACCTCACTTAAATAACTACATAAACCTATCCTTAGCAGCCCATGATGGGGAATGCGTCATCTCCTTCACGCTTAGTCAACAAACACACAACTACCTAATTAATTACACTAATTAATACTCATAATAATATATTATATATTTAATCTTATATAAACCCCTCTTCTTTGTAAGAAATCCCCAAGGCCCCAAGCACCCACGCAGAACCCATTCCCCCATGGTGTTGCCCCTACGCCACCCGCACCAGCAGCCGAACCCACCACCAAGCTCAGGCTTCCACCACCACCCGAGATCTTCCCCTGAACGCCAAGACACGACCACCCCAAGCAAGCACCAGCACCCCGAACCCATCTCCCCGAAGCTCCGATCGTTGTATCACTTCCAGCATCTCCGACCGAGCCCCATACACTCACCTGTCATCACCGACGTGCCTCTGACAACCTCAACCTCATAGTGCCTCCTCCGACCACTGCCCAACACCGTAGAGCGACCACCTCCCTCTCCCAAATCCACACAACCGTAAAACACAGTCGGCGCCCCTCCATTTACACTCGATCGCAGCTACACATGCCACTAGCACCACCGTCGAGGCCATCAGTGCCGCCCCTGACCTCCCCGATGCCACCCCCTCTGCCGGCGCTGCCCCCCTCTGGCAGCCGACCCCAATTGCAGTAGCAATAGTAGCATATGCACCAACAGGGAAAAGGAAGATGAAAGAAGATGGAAGAGGAGAGAGAAACTAGAGAGAGAAAGCGGTATGAAAAATATTTAAAAAAACAAAAAAACAAAAATTTAGGACTCCTAAAAATAAAGTGAGACCACCAAAAAATTCTATGCATTACTGCGAACGTGTAGACATTAGAATCATGAGAACCAGATTCTTATTTTGAAAGTTATAAATTTTCAAAGCATACGATATTTATTTCTGATTTGCTAAAAACACGTATAATTTTCATACTACACGTAAACTTCGTAATATAAAAATACCTTCGTATTCTACTAGTCGAGAGTAAAATTTCGACATATTATTCTTAAAATTCTAATGTATGGTTTTCTCTAAACAAATTGTCGATCGTTTACGATAGTTAAATTTTAATTTTAAAAAATTAGTTTTTAATTCAGTTTAAATCTAGAAAATTGATTTTATCCATTTAAAAATTATAAAAAAATACATATAAGCTTTAGAAAATTATTTTCTACCTAGATTAAATTATATTCTTCAATTATAGCATGTTTTAAAATTATTAGTAAGTTTTTTGACATATTTTGAGCTATTATAAAAATAAAAACGATTATGAAAAATATTTTGAAAATAGAATAACCTATAAATACCTATCTTTTATGTTTGCAGGAACCAGTTCTGACGCATGAGTGATCGCTCCGGAATGTAACCCAAAGAACGGTTGTAGTTTTACCGCAAGCACACGGTATAGCGGCGAGCGGGTTATCGAACACAGGGAGGACGAATGACCGTGCTTGTTCCAATCAACCTGGCTATTTTAAGAAGAGAGAAATTTGCCTTTGGCGATCCTGTCACAATCGTCAGACAAAGTACGGAAATATCAAATCAAATAAAAGACGTCTAGGGAATGGGGAATCCCCGCTACTCACCGTATCTCGTCAATGTGGTTCATTGGTGTCAACATTGCTAGGGTAGAAATTCGGATGAACTAGTTGCAACTGAATGTAGAACCTAGCTCACGCTCTCGCGCTGTTGCCGGTCTATAGCTATCCTAGGTTCGGGTCCAATCTCTTACAAACCCTAGCCTAGGGAAGCTAGCATTAGGATCAACATCATCGTTCAATCGCGCCCCGAGCCCACTCTCGTGCAAACTCGGGCCACGACCTAGGTTGGGATAGTTCCTACCCGTCCAATCTCTTGCAAACGGGTATCGGCACGGAATTGCAACCGGAAATCCTAGTATCGGTCCAATCTCTTGCAAACCGATACTTCGGAAATTCGATTCCAACCCAATTCGGATTTCTAGGGTTTCCTATCGAATTGGGATCCAATCTCTTGCAAATCCCAATTGATATGAATACCTAGCCATCCGTAGTAAATTGATCCCAATCTAATCCCTAATAACAATTCTAGCAAAATTTCTACCAATTCATCACAAATATGAAATATGGCTCATAGGGTTCATCCCCACGCCCCAAGACGTGGAGACTACTCACAAATCATAGCACAAACACAAAAATAATCAATGAAATTAACAAGAGAATTCATCACAATATTGAGATAAGCAATAAAAATAGTATTTTTAGAGAAGAGAGAGGCAAACCAATGGAGTTCTTCAAATAATCCAACAAAAATCAACTTTTGTCTCCTCTCCAATCACAAGAATAGCTAAAAGTTAATCTAAAAAGCTGCAAAAAATCTAAGAGAAAAGCTCTCAAAACTAGGGTAAAAACAGGGGTTAAATACCCCCCAAAATCGTCCAAAAACTGTGACCAAAATACCCCTGCGCAGCCTAAATTCCGCAATTTTCGCTACAGGCAGCGCGTCGCACTCGGCCGAGTGACAAAAGTCGCTCGGCCGAGTGAGAAACCCTGTAAATTTCCAGTAAGTTGGGGCCTTTAGGGGTCTTCACTTCGGGAGTCGCTTGGTCGAGTGAGTTGTCGTCACTCGGCCGATGGCTTCTTGGTACTCGGGCGGTCGGCAATTGCCACTCGGCCGAGTGGGTCTTCTGAAGCTCAGGCAGACGAAAAACAGTAAGTTGGCGATTTTTGACATGCGTCGTCTGGGTGCCACTCGGGCGGACGGGGTCTCGTCACTCGGCCGATGTGGCTTCCCATGCTCGGCCGAGTGCACATGTGAATCGTGTCTGATCTGGTCGGCCGAGCGGTGTCTCGCTGGTCGGCCGAGTGACTCCTTCACTTGGCCGAGTGAGACACCAAAAATGCCCAAACAGCTTGTTTTGGCCTCCTCGTCGCTCCTGCGACGTTCTTTCTTCTTCCTCTCCTCTCCAACAGCAAAATACCCCTCGGGGATGTCGTTGGTGACACTCTGGAGTAGGCGTATCTCGAGATCACTCCAAATCGCTCCAAATCACCTGAAATGCGACAAAAACAACAAATCGTGAAAAGCATCGCAATATCGTCGATATATCGTAAAAAACATGATTTGGGCGATCTAAATGGCATGCAAACATGCGGGAAAAAAGTGTAAAATAAGGAGTGATCAATGAGCACCTCTAATAGCACTAGATCCAGTCTCGTCTTCCCGCAACGATCTCAAAGCCCGTAAGTCACTCTAATTCTATATTGAGAAGTTTAAACAAGTGTACTGGTATGAACTATAGGGTAACTCATTAATATAGCCTAGCGATGACTATCATCCGGATGGAAAATTTATATCGACTTGGAGATATGCCTTGCCAACTTAGAGACTTAACTAAATAGAAAACTACTCATTGCATATTAATTATGTTTATGCATTATTACAAAAGTTACCATACATGTAGCCCATATATCGATGGAGTAAAAGTTGATAATCGGCATTCTTAAGGTATCCTCGATCCGGTGTCTAGGATCGTTTGGTGTCAAAGACTGGATCACCTTAGTAGGGCATGCCCTATCTAGAGATAGTGATCCTACCTAGCCAAACCTGACTGACTGTGTTCGCTAGATCAAACTAGAATTCCAATTATCATCAAGCAAACGTTGATTATATGTATCTTGAATCCAACTTTTTTGTAACTTAGATTCTGTTGGTATGTTAATGTAAATTTCTATATGCTTTTAGTAAGCTAGAGGCTTAATTGAGTTATTTTGACCCTTTACATGCATCTCTCTACTATACTCATCGCATATAAACCCATGATCACGATGTTATCACATTTGTCACGTTCATCATACCCGTTGTGTTTTTATGCTTATCAGCTGAGATCTATCCATGAAATATTGTTACACTTGTTGCACGTTGGCCACGTTTAAATAGTCACATCACCTGCTACATGTCATCCAATATTAAATGCATGTTATTGAACTATCGTATGGAATATCATGTGAAATCTCGTGTGGAATCTCGTGTGGAATATCGTGTGGAACCTTGTGTGGATTCTCCTATCATGTGGAATCTCATGTTGGAATCTCCAGTTGAAAACATGTACATGACACATGACACTTCATTGGGCTTTGGGGTAACTTATAGTTGAGAGTGGGTGGGAGTGACTGGAGTTCAACTACATGTCTTGCTGCCTGTGTTGGCAACCATATCATGCTTCCTATGTCGACCAACATATCATGTTGTATGTGTCGACAAACCGATTATGCTACCTGTGTTGGCAAACTTATCTTGCTTCATGTGTCTACAAACACCTCATGTTACCTGAGACGACAACGCTTGAATAAGTGCGCCCGAGTAAGAGATAAACTCAATGGTTGCATACTATACTCTCTTGCTATAAACTCATAAGTTTTCGTTTAGCTGCACAATGATAGTACCTCTTGTCGTTTTATTTTCGTACTACTTCGTATGCCTTTTTGTTGTTATTGCCATTTGTCTTACTATGGTTATCATTTTGCATGCTGGTTAAATGTTGATACTACCATGTCACGTATATCTTCCACAGTTGTTGCTCTTGTACTTATCGCACTTACATGCATGGATACTTTTACTTTACTTGTTGCACTTACATGACTACCTATAGTCACTTTCCATAGCATGTTCATTTCCATGATTTTTCACTTCTTTTACTTCCATTCCTAGAATTGTCTTGACTTACCTACGTTTCCACGTCGTGACGTCGCAGACGACACACATATTGGTTAAGAGGAGCCTGAGTATGAGGAGCCTGAGTTCGACCCATAAACTGTAGATTTTTAGACTTAGAGTTGTGTGTACGATATACTTTCATATTGTATTTCCTTCTGGTTTTCTTTCATGAATCCATGTGTGAGCTGTTGGAGTGTGTTGTACTTCAGTATGGATTGTAATAATTGGATGCTTATTTGATTATTTTGTACATCTCTACATCGCATGCTATGGTGCTTTCACTAGTTAATTGTAGGACATGCAAATGTATCCAGAAGTAATGGCCCTATGAGAGCGGGTCGTTACAAACGAGGCAAATCCTATTAACTCAGAATCTTGAAGCATCCACCCCTTGTGATACTCATATGATGTTCAGAATCCCGAAATATTCATGAGCAGAGTTCACACTTAGGGCATAATAAGGGGAGTGTTATAAAGATATTATCATGCGAGATGAAAAGATTGTAATCTATTCAAAAGATTATATCCTATCCATGTATGAACTCTCCACATCCCCTATAAATAAAGCCATAGGGTCTCACCCAGGAGACTGATTCACAATATTTCAAAATTTTTTAGAAAAAATTATTATAAATTCTGAAAAATTAGAAAACTAAGGAAATAATTCTTTTCAAAATTTTAGACAACAGAATAACCTGTTTTGAGGATAAAGCTGTTAATAGGTTTTGGGTTGCGAGTTTGTGGGGTTAGAATGGTTTTACCCTCGGAAAAATCCTAAACAATCACAGAAAAATATTTAAAAAACATAGAAATATTTTTAAAATTATTCATATTTATTTTGAAACTATATACATCCTAAAATTTGCATTGTTTGGTTTAGACCGTGACACACTCTGCAAGGCTTAATTTATGTAAACTACTTTAAGTTATGCATGTATTTAATAATAATAGCTTAGCTTTAGAAATCCATCAAAACACCTCGTAACTTTGTAAGTTCATCAAAACCCTTTAGTAGATTTTCATCAAAATTATCCTAAACTTTATCATTATCACCAACAATATTCTAAACTTTAAAATAATTTATAGACACAACTTTAAATTAGTCTACTGTTTGATTTGAATTTACACCAAAACTATTGTAAACTTTAAAATTATTTATTGGCACTACTTTAAAGTTTAAAGTTTGATTTGAATTTAGGAAACTATTTTATACTTTGAAAATAAAGAGAGAGTTTTGATGAATTGATAGGTTGATGAATTTCTAAAATTAAGGTAGTATTACTAAATCAATGGATATTTTAGGGTAGTTTTTGTAAATTAAGCACAAACTGTAAGCTATTTGAAAAAACACCTAAAAAAGTTTTTATGTGATCAAAACCCTTCCCAACTTTTCTTTATTTAGGAAAATCCTTAACATCGACTAAGAGTGTTAGATTATTTTTTAAACAAAATATTGCAAAAAAATTTCTCCATGAACTACATCTTCCTTGTATCTTGAATAATTTCTTAAATATTAAATCTTTTTAAATAAGTTTGTTCAATATCTAGACTTATTATTTATCATTTTTAAATTTATTTAATCGCTAACACTGTTAAGCATCTTAAAGGTTTTCTTTTAAAAAAAGTTCAAGAGAGTTTTGGGCTATAAGAAATGTTGACGTGTGTTTTCACACCACATGTTGATAGTCTGGAGGCCAGGATGTCGTAGCTGTCACATGAGACGGAGATGACCCTTGGGGTCGATCGATGGTGCGTTGGCTTGAGCATGAAGGCGCGGATCCGTTCTTTGGTGCACCGAGGGGTAGCCTCGGTGGAACGACAACCTTTGGAATCGGTTGAAGGCAGAGTTGCTTGGTGATGGATGCGCGGATCCTCGCGTCGGCTTGCCAAAGGGTAGCCTCGGCAGAGCGACGACCTCCTGGTGGTGGAGATGAGCGGACTCGAGTACGAGGGCGCTTGGCTCCGGCTAGGAAGACGCTGAGGGTAGCCTCGGTGTCGCTGGATCTCCTGGACCTGAATAGACGGAGAGCTTGTCAGGGGGTCAGACCTTGGTTCCGACCAATTCTCCTCTGATGCCAAAGTCAGATCTGGTCTGATAGATGCTCAGTGGGATCGGACTTGGTTCACGGAGAGACCAAGCACCGATCCTTGGGCCAAGCTATGGAGGAGAAATATGTTAGGTGGAAGAAGGTGAGAGTTTGTATGCGATACCTCCTCTGTAGATCTCGGAGATCCATTGTCTCCTCTATGACGCATCTCCTTCTTCATATACCTGAGCCCCTACGATAATGGGCCATTATTGCCGTCATTCATGGGGGCGTGCCGAGTGGGAAGTATTGACCCCCACTAATTGCACCTGTTTTGATGAGGGGATGAATGCCATAAAGTTGGCCATGATGGCTGAAGTGATGGCCTTGGGCGGTTGCCATATTTGGCGAGCCATGATGGCTGGAGAGTGATAGCCATTAAGTCGGGCCATAATTGGTGGGCCATGATGGCTGGAGTGATGGCCTTGGGCGGTTGCCATATTTGGCGAGCCATGATGGCTGGAGAGTGATGGCCATTAAGTCGGGCCATAATTGGTGGGCCATGATGGCTAGAGTGATAGCCTTGGGCGTTTGCCATATTTGGCGAGCCATGATGGCTGGAGAGTGATGGCCATTAAGTCGGGCCATAATTTCCTCCACTATGGAAGTGGGCAGTCTTTTGGGCCTTCGTCTTGGGTGGAGAAGCACGACCCGCCCGTGAGATCCTTGGGCCGGAGCTCAAGGCCGTAGTAAGCCGGTTGACTGGTCGTAATTGACTTGGCTTCTTTGGGCCCGGTCAAAACAGTCATAGCAAGAAAGTTGGTAGTTTTTTTGAAAACAGACCAAAGCTCAATAAGATTTCCTAAATGTAAAATTTAGCTTCTAAAAATACAGTCATGTGTACATAGGGATGAAAATGGGCTGGGGCTAGACCAATGGCATGGTCCTAAAAAATCCGACTGTTGCCCCAACCCTTGCAAAAACAAAATTGGGATTATGGCTTGCATTAATGCCTAATATTTTGGGCAAGGGCTGTGGTCGACATTAGGCCCAGCCTCGGCCCCAGTCTTTGCTCTATCTCATTTCTTATAATTATTTAAAATATGTAATTTCAAATCCCATCAAAACATTAGGCTCAACCCATATGAAATCAATAATTACCCCTGTAATTTTAACCCCTCCATTCTCTTTCCCTCTCTAATCAAAACACAACTACTCATTTCTAAAAAAATCTAATCTTGTTATGAATGGGCTTTTGTAGGCCTATATAAGGCCCATGTAGGTCTAAGGTATCCACCACCATGTAATCCTTTTACTATAAATTCAAGGCTACGGGTTCAGTAGCTGCCATCCTTCACAACACGTTATCAGCACTCCCCAATTAATTGAGAGATTTTTGTTAGGCATTGACTTTTTAGACCAACATAGTTTTGATGATGATCACAACATTATGTTGTTGTTAATGACTCTCCATGTTTTAGTCTTATGTTTAACATTTGAAGAATATCATTTTTGAGACTATAAGCTTGGTGCAAGGATGGTCATCAAGAGGAGTATTGACAAAACTTTGAACATAATGAAAAGAAGCTCATCAAGAGGTGCCAAAGCTTGGAAGATGATGGGGAGATTCAAGGCTACTCAGGCTTGAAGGCTTAGACTCTAGGAGAAGCAAATTGTAACCCATGTAATATTTTATTACTTGCTTTTCTCTTTTTGAGTCTAGGATTTTGTAATGCCTTGATTAGATGGTCACTCATTTATGCATATGCATTAACCATTTTAGTGAACCTTAAGATCATCATAGAATCCAATCCAATAGGTTCCTCTTGCTCAAAAACTCAATTGGAGTTTTTGGACTTCCAACAGGCGCCTGCTAAAGGCATGCCAGGCGACTGATGATCACTAGGCGCCTGGCCATTCTTCAGAAGGCGGCTGTTAAGCACTAGCTCAAGTCAACTTTTCTTGACCCATATTTGAGCTTTTGGCACAGGCGACTGAAGTACAAACGACATGCGCCTGTCAACCAACAGGAGCCTAGTGTGCCAATGTGCGTAACTTATCATTTTGAGCTCCTACCGATCTTGTGGGTCAGTCGACTGATGTAGTGTTCTCAGCCGCCTGTCAAACTACATGCACCTAGACATTGTTCATCAGTCGCTTAAATGCAAATATGCGTAAGGTGTCATTTTTGTGCTCCACTCCATCCTGTGTGGCAGGCGCCTGCTGAAGCCTTTACAGGCACCTGCACAGTGGTACATGCCCATGTGTAGTCTTCTACAGTTGCATGTCTTTGCTTAGATTATAGCCTTTGAGATAATCTAGCCGTTAGTCTAGGCGCCTGATCCTTCTTCAGTAGTCGTCTGTCCTTGACGTTTTTAGCCAAAATCTAGCCGTTGCAGAATTGTTTATTTGACCTTTTTGCTTGGGTTTCTGGGATTTTCTTGGCTTCCTATATATAGGAGATGGGTTAGTTTTATTAGAACTATTGATCAACATTGAATATCATAGAGATTCAATAAGCCACTCCTATTTCTCTCATTTTCCTCTTTTGAGCACATTCCTCTTCAAGCATTGAAGCTAGCTCATAGGAAAATTCTCCAAGTGCAATCAAAGCACATCTCAAAACTTGGAGATCCGCTTCCATGCCTTGCATTCATTATTGAGTAAGTTCATCTCATAAAGGCGTATGTAAGGGTCTAGTTATTTCATCTTTACGATTGAAACCCTAGCTCTCTTTGTGAGAGTTAGTTTCTGTCTTTGTGGGAGTTTTCGTCCTTGTGTAGGACTAACCCTTATGTTGGGTTTGGTGTGTCCCTGTGTAGGACAAAATCCCTTGTGTGGGGTATCCCTTGTGTAGGGATTGTATTCATTACCTTGTGTAGGATCATAGTAAATATTGGTGTGGCTGGATGTACCTAAGTTGGGGAACCAGGGTAAAATTATTTGTGTTTGCGTTTGCTTAATTATGTAGATTATTCTCCTCTTGCACTTATAATTCCGCATTTGCAAGTTTAAATTTTAATTACACAATTATTTCCATTACACTATTCACCCCCTTCTAGTATATGTGTGTGTTGTTTAGTATTGCACGTTAGACTATCCATACAATTTTACGGTGATTTTTGAGAGATCAAGAACGATTCGTCAGATCCACTGTAGGCATCTCAACCGTTGCTAGATCTGAAGAACAGATCTAGAGGTAATAAATCAAAACTTGAGCTAAACTTATTTTTCTCCAAGAATACGTTTAGATCTGCAATTTTATGGATCAAAAAATCGATGTTTTTCGGATAAAAATCAAATTTTTATGACAAAAAACATTGATTATAAAGATAAAAATCGGATTTTTACAATAAAAATTGGATTTTTTTTGATAAAGAAAGATGGTTTCTCAACCGGAGATGGATTTTAAAATAAAAATTGGATCTCTCTTTCTATTTGAGAAGGTGCGTCTAATATCACACAACTATGCATGGCCGAACCCCATGCATACGACAAAGGCCACATCACGTAGCCGCGCTTGAAACTAAGATCTCCACATGCAACCCCACGCACACCCATGCGTGAGTTCGGTTCTCAATGGGCAATTATCATGTAGACATGACTTTAATATCACGGAAATCATGCGCTAATATTGGGCCACAATGCTTATATCAATGTTATGCCAGGAGTTGCGTTGGTTCTTGAGAGATTAATTCGAGCCGTTTTTTGGAGGATCTGCTACCCCAAACGCGGTGCCCCCTGCATCGTTGCCCCGATGGGAGGGGCTCCGCTGCCCCAAAGGCGACGCCCCCTCCTGCGTCGCACATCCACACTCAAAACCCTCGCCAAGGGATTTTCGTGGCCCTGAAGGCCGCCACCGCATCCTCGCGCACCCTCCGCGGTCCTGACGGCCGCCGCTGCGCTAATCACGTGAAAACTAACCGAAAACCTAATTAGGGTTTTGGGACGACCATGAATGACGGGGACTAGTAAATTTTAGATGTGGTTTTTCGTGACATATAATTAATTCTTCCTTTTACCATTTTGTGCGTGAAGCATACTGCATATCTGTGATGCAAATTTTATTGCCTGAAGTATACTGTATATTTGTGATGCAAATTTTAATGCCTGAAGCATATCAGTAATGCAAATTTTTATGCATGAAGCATACTGCATATCTGTAATGCAAATTTTAATGCCTGAAGCATATCTGTGATGTAAATTTTAATGCCTGAAGCATATCTGTGATGCAAAATTTAATGCCTGAAGCATAATACATATCTGTGATGCAAATTTTAAATGCCTGAAGCATATCTGTGATGCAAATTTTAATGCCTGAGGCATATCTTGTTGGATCAGCATCCTAGCCTACAAGGGGGCATGAATAGGCTTATAAAAATATTCTCGTGTAACCCATGAGAAATCACACGCAGTTAAAATCACAAGCAGAGTAAATAAGAGACAATCACAGAGTATGCACAGATTTACCCTGTTTCGGTCACATCAACGACCTACGTTCAGCCCCCAAGAAAATACTAGCATTAATATGTTCCTTCTATACATCTACAATGGGGTCCTCGCTATAACTCCCCACCTAGACTGTACCACCCTCAACAAAGTGCAGACCCTAACAACCTAGTAAATGCGTATCTTGACTGCTACAATACGTCAAGACCCTCTTGTCTAGCCACAACCAGACAAGTCCCAAAAGAGTCACAAATAGCGGTAAAGTTTTTCCCTATAGAGATCGTTACACTAATACACGAATATAAAGAGTAAAGAGTTTAGAAATACTCAGTTCGTGTCTGTGTAGTCGTCTCTGTCAATCAGCACGTCATCAGCTCCAGTCTGACACAAACAGTGTCTCGATCTGACTCTTGGATCTCAATCTGTAGCCCTTTGAAGTAGAGTGCACAAGAAGGTCTGTACGTAAAGAAATTCTAGTGCAAAATAATATTATCTCGGTCTGTGCACAGAGGAACTCCCTTAATTCCTTTTCCACGTCAGCAGGCTCTGTTCGCTTTCTCCTTCATGCAGGTGTCTAAGTCAGCACGTCTATCCGACACATATTAGGGCATGCAGCAGACTTATTCGAGTTCGAAAAGAACTCGTCTTCACGACAACTTCTTCGATGGCGGGAGCTCTACGGCGGCGAACTCCCAGCGGCTAGTTCTACTTCTCCAACTTTGGTGGCTAGTTTCTTCGTTGAGATGAAGATAACGGTGGTGCAATGGCATCAAATCAGACGTGACGTTGGTGGCAGTAGCCTCTCCTCGACAGTAGTGACAAGTTCTACTTCGGCATCAACTCCAGTGGTGGCGACAAGGTGGAGCTTCATGCTCGTCGGTGGCTTCTTCTCGATGGCGATTCTTCTTCGATAGCTCGAAAGCGAGAGCTCTCCGATGGTAACTTGAGTTCGGCAACGAGGGCTCTCCGATGATGACTTCTCTTCAATGGTGATGGCAAGGATGTGGCAGCATGACGATGAGCTGACAACAAAGATAAGGGTACGGGCTGCTGGCACTTGAGCAATGAGCAGACAATGAAGACAGAAGCGATAAGGTCCACGACAGCATGACTCTCTGGCGTACGGCACTATGACGACGAAGACTCACTACTCTCTCCACGGTGGTGCTCTCGAGAGAACTCCAGCGATGGGTTGATGGAGCACAGAGCGGGCGGTCGACAGAGCTCGGCAAGAAGGATGAAAAACATGACGGCGACGGGAGCTCCTTTGATAGCCCAACTCGACGTCAACTTCTTGGTTCACAGCTCTTCGACGAGGTCCGACGTTCTTCACGGCGACTGGAGACTCCACGGCTACTACGGAGTTCTTCTCGGAGATGGGTCGGCTCCTTGGAGATGATGCGAAGAGCTTGCGACAAGTGAGGATTATTAAGTTAAAGCTTTGGATGATGCTTGGGAGAGGCAATAGGCAAAGGGGGTTTAGCAAGAGAGGTAGCAAGAGGGTTGCGTGAGGCTTTGGCTATCCCTTAGGGTTTTTTTGATATGGCCGGCCTCTCCCTTTTCTTGTTGTATCAGCCGCAAGCATTGCTTTGGGGTTTGCCTGGTTTAAATAGAGATAAACTAGGGGTTGCTTTGGCTTTAGGTTGCGGCATAAAAGAAAAAATATTTGGCCGGCTAGAGTTATAGATGGATGGCTAGTATGCTAAGATCAAATCCCTAGAAGATAGGAGAGCAAATTGACTTGAGATTTGTTTCTATCTCATGCAATACAAGTAGGATTTGAGACATTGAATGGGATCTCTAATTGGTTTGACTCAATCCAAAGTGATCCTCTCCATCTCATCCCTTAGTTGACCAAGTCATCATTGCTATGTTTATAGCTCTTTGATTAGATCCAATGACTTTGTGCCTAGCAAATTCTCCAACAATTAACTTGGTCGTCACTTTGAAGAATTGCGTCTTTGCCATCACTGAAACACATTAAGCACACATGTTAAATAGCAACCCACGTTTATCATCATCAAACTAAAGATCCTAGATCATTGCTTCCAACAATCTCCCCCTTTTGATGATGACAAACCCATAAAAGATTTGAGCAAATACATGCACGTGTGTGAAGTGTGATGGAGGATGTAATGCAATATGAAATATACACTGAACAAGCATTCCAAGCAAGCATTACAAGCAAGCACAACAAATGTATCAAGAAGATAGGCATGCTCCCTCTCTTTCCAAGCTCCCCATATTCATGTATTTTCAAGCTCCTATCAAGCTCCTATCAAGCTCTCTCTTCAAGAATACCAAATCTTTCCTTCAACAATACCAAATCTTTTTCTTTCTCCCCCTTTGTTATCATCAAAAGTGGACTAATGAAGGCATCAATTATCACATGCAAACATAAAGTATTATTGAGTATAGCTAGCACTTGCTTGTATTTTCTACAAAGTAGACAATTCAAGTTCAAAGAAAATTATAATGTAGACTTCACCACCATTGTGTATGTGTGATAATATAAACATTGAAGTATAAAGGGAGATTCGATTTTGAACATCAACCAAAACCAATCCACATTTTCCAATTAACATGAATATCACTAGGATTGATTTTTTCCACCTCATTAAAAATGAGTTCAAGGTGCCGAACCCCCAAACATAGCCTATAAGGACTCTTAGATGTGGGGTTGGCATTTCTTGACGAGTAATATACACCAACGCTAAAGATTACCGATAAAACATATGTTGGATACTCGTGTGTAGTGTATTTGCCATGAATTGTATCCATTTTACATACAGAGCAATTTTCATGTATATTTTTTCATATTCATTTCGTTTCGTGCTCAATTTGTATTCATGGCAATACACATCATATCTCTTAGATTATTCAGTTTTTATTCATCCTACATTCACTTTCCAATATTCATAGAAAGGATCTCCAAATGTACAACAAGTTTAATATTCGTGGAAGTGAGCATATAGGTGTAGAAATCAAATTAATCATTTCATGAAGCATGTCATGTCTCAAATAGTTTCTAACATGCGCATGTATCTATAACAATAATACAATGATTTCTACAAAGGATATGAATGAACATTCAAAAAATACCACTTATAATGAATCATAAAGAGGTATTCATTAAGCACATTTTTTTATTTTTGGTTTTTCATTTTTTGGTTTTCTTTTATAATGAACTAAAACAAACCTAAAAAGCAAACAAACAAGCACACAAACAAAAATTAAGTCAAGCACACATAAAATCTATGAAGTTATGCAATGAATGCAAAGAGGAAAAAGAAATATACATTCGCATCGCTATTTGACTAAGGAGCTAAAGAATGAAACTTTCAATCCACTGCTCCTCGCCAAATCTCCACCTCACCTACATGAAAGGTGTTAAGTGTGACCTTGAAATCCAACAAGGTCCACTAGTGTTAGCCATTAAAGTTTTAGGAACCCATACTTGTTTGAACTTTATGTTCATGTTCCTAAACTTACAATAATAAGATGTGTGACCAACACTATCACAAGTAAAGCACTTTGCAAGCATATTTTTCACAATAGAAGGCACATTATGGAATTTCTTAAATTTGGGCTTTTCAACATTTTTTAAACCAAATCCAAGTCCTCTTCTATTATTGCCATATAATTGATTTTTCAAGTATTGTATTCAACGAATGTTTACCGATTGAAAATTTTCTTAATGACAATTCTAGACTAGAAACTTTGGATTTTAATAATTTATTCTCATCCACAAGTAAAGTACATTTACTTATAAAAGCTCTCTTGTTTTCCTCCTCCTTTTCAAATTCATTCATTTTACTTTTAAGTTCGTTATTTAACATGCACAACTTATCATTAAGCTCTTTAATCACATAGTCCTTTTCAGTTTCGAGCTTAATCAAATCCTGCTTAAGCATGCTAATATCATTCAATAGGGAAGGACAAGAAAGACAAGCAGCTTTTTCAGATGAGCTAGATTTTTCTCTTTTCAGCATGGCAATGGTTGATTTGCATTTTTCAAGTTCTTCTTTTAAGTTTTAAGATTCTTCAAGCATATCACAATTTGCTTTTTGCAAATCAAAACAAGAATTTCTATAGGATTCAACTTCATCAGAAATGTCACAGTTTTCCTTTTGTAATTTAAAGCTATCATTCCTATAGTCATTTAAAGTAAGTTCTAGATCATCAATTTCCTCTTGCATGGCTTTACAAATGATTAGAAGTTCAGCTTTACTACCAGATTTTACCTCGTTATGTTTTGCCATCAAACAGAGGGAGGAGTGTGCTTCATTCTCCTCGAGCTCATCTCCACTATCCATGTCCCACGTTCGCACTACAACTTTTCCTTTCTTCTCTACGACACCAGCTGTTTCTTGTGGGCAATGTCTAGCAAAGTGTCCCTGCTTCCTGCATTTAAAACAAATAACTTTACGCTTAGTATTGTCACAAAGAGAAGCATCAAAATTATTTAAAAGAGCGTTTCTTCCCTTTTGATTCTTTTCATTGCAGCTGAGAGATGTTTCACTTCCATATGCAATTTTCAAAGTCCTCCATATATCATGTGCAGAAGAGCAATGTGAGATACGATCAAATATCATTCTACTCAACCCACACAATAAGATATTCATTGCTTTAGAATTTATAGCACACACATTTTTATCATTTAAATTCAGATTACTTTCAGGCATAGAATATCTGTTATCAATAATGTACCAAGTATCAATATCAACGGATAGTAAATATGTTTTCATCCTAGCCTTCCAGTATATATAATCATGGCCACTAAATAAAGGAGGACGATCAATAGGCATGCCATGAGCAAAGACTGACTTAGGGGCTTTCATGATAACTAGACTAGACTAGATCCTCTAACATGCTCTGATACCACTTGTTGGATCAGGATTCTAGCCTAGGGGGTGAATAGGCTTATAAAAATATTCTCGCGCAACCCACGAGAAATCACACGCAGTTAAAATCACAAGCATAGTAAATAAGAGACAATCACAGAGTACGCACAGATTTACCCTGGTTCGGTCACATCAACGACCTACGTTCAGCCCCCAAGTAAATACTAGCATTAATATGTTCCTTCTATACATCTACAATGGGGTCCTAGCTCTAACTCCCCACCTAGACTGTCCCACCCTCAACAAAGTGCAGACCCTAACAACCTAGTAAATGCGTATCTTGACTGCTACAATACGTCAAGACCCTCTTGTCTAGCCACAATCAGATAAGTCCCAAAAGAGTCACAAATAGCGGTAAAGTTTTCCCCTACAGAGATCGTTACACTAATACAAGAATATAAAGAGTAAAGAGTTTAGAAGTGCTTAGTTTGTGTCCTTGTAGTCGTCTCTGTCAATCAGCACGTCGTCAGCTCCAGTCTGACGTAAACAGTGTCTCGATCTTACTCCTGGATCTCAATCTGTAGCCCTTTGAAGTTGAGTGCACAAGAAGGTCTGCGCGTAAAGCAATCCTAGTGCAAAATAATATTATCTCGGTCTGTGCGCAAAGCAACTCCCTTAATTCCTTTTCCACATCAGCATGCTTTGTTCGCTTTCTCCTTCAAGCGGGTGTCTACGTCAGCACATCTATTTGACACGTATTAGGGCATGCAGCAGACTTATTCGAGTTCGAAAAGAACTCGTCTTCACAGCAACTTCTTCAACGGCGGGAGCTCTACAGCGGCGCACTCTGAGCGGCTAGTTTGACTTCTCCAACTTTGGTGGCTAGTTTCTCGGGTGAGATGAAGCGAACGAAGGCATAATGTCAACGAGTCGGACGTGACATTGGTGGTAGCAGCCTCTCCTCCTCGACAGCAGCGACAAGTTCTACTTCGACATCGACTCCGGTGGTGGCGACAAGGTGGAGCTTCGAGATCACCGGTGGCTTCTTCTCGATGGTGATTCATCTTCGATAGCTCGACAGCGAGAGCTATCCAATGGTGACTTAAGTTCGACTACGGGGGCTCTCCAATGATGACTTCTCTTTAATGGTGACGGCAAGGATGTGGCAGCAGGATGATGAGCTGGCGGCAAAGATGAGGGTATGGGCTGCTGGCACTTGAGCAATGAGCAGACGATGAAGACGGAAGTGATAAGGTCCACGACAGCATGACTGACGTGCATTTATATTTCATATATTTACACACGTTTTCTTCCGTGTTTTTCTGTATTTTACCGTCGTCTTTTATTCGTTTTCTTGTGTTTTCTTGTTTTCTTTCACTTTTCCGTGTTTTCCGTGTTTTGCAGGAGTTTGCTGGCATTTGGGGCACAAAACGATGATATCATGTGTCCCCGGAGCAACGGGAGGAGTCACGCGTGATCCAGGGGGTCAAACGACGAAGATTGCATCTTTCAGCCCCTCACTCGGTCGGTTGGTCATCTCCAACCGATCGGGTGATGCACGCGTGCACCACCCGGGTGCAGCTTGGAGCTCACGAGAAGTCACCCGGTCGGTTCAGTGACCGGGTCAAAAGCTCAAAGTCTCTGAAATTCAGAGCTGAATTGCCAACCGATCAGGTGACCTTCACCCGATCGGTTCACCTATAGCTGAATTTCAACAGCCGAGACACGAAGATCCAACCGGTCTCCTCACCCGGTCCGCACCACGATCCAACCGGTCGGCACCAAGATCCAACCGACCTCATCCAAGATCCAACCGGCCGGTTCATCCTGACCGGGTGAAACCCCGCATTGCGCTGTAATTTTGTGGAGCGGCTCACCCGACCGGTTGACTTGTCAACCGATCGGGTGATGTCGTTTTCTATAAAAAGAACCCTAGGTTTCCCAGATTCGGGAGTTGGTTATTTTTTGCTGTTTTCTTCATTTTGTGACGGCTGTAATTTTCCAGTTTTTGTAAGTTTTCGGATCTTTGTAAACCTTTAGTATTATCTTTATCGCTTTACTACCATCACATTTCTATTGTCTGATTATGATTTTGACGGTCCATTTTCATTTAGATCGCTTTTTAATGAATATTTGTGAGTAGTTCCCAAATCTGGGATTTTGGCAGAAACCCCTTCCGGGGCTCTTCCTGATGCGTCCATAGGGTTAGGAAATCGATAGGGATTAGGAATCTAACGGTTACGCGGGGTGTTTTATTGTCATCGGCGGGAACAAGACCGCCTTTGACCGTTGGGCCAAGGGGGAATAAACTTGGCGGTTGGCTCCCTAGCCATAGCTCACGCCCTTAGCGTAGACGCCGAATCCTACCACGCGGGAGCGGTAGGATGAGAAGTTGGGAGCTATCGTTGCGAGCTTAGTGCTCCTGGAGTCGCTCAGTGTTAATGGACACGGGAGTGCCCACTGATCGAACCCGAGAAGTCCGGCGTATCATCCTGGGCACCGACCGGAATATCGGGCCCATGTGATGCCGGTACCACTTTCAGAGGCAACGTCTCACCATTAGACCCTAATTCCGATCGCCATCCTACCCTTAGGCCGTATCGGCGAGAGTCGATCGTTGGGGTTGAAACCAGAGTCCCGGGTTTTTCCTTCATATTGCCTACACCTTGCATTCCTTTACCGTGACAACCCATCATTCGATCTGGGCTAGCTCGCCCATGGGGTGATTTTGATCCTCTTTGACACAAGCACATCCTCGCCTCCCTGTGTTCGACTCCCAAGCCACACTACAACACCGTGCGCTTGCGGTTACAAATATTTAAATCTCCTCGCCCCCGTTCGCATCATTGCACACCATCCGGCGCGCAAGAGCCGCGCCCGGCGGGGGCCCGGTCAAGTTTATGGCACCGTTGCCGGGGAGGCAACGTGCTTGTTATTTTTGGATCTCATGAACCCTAGTGTCTAGCTCTCATCCCTACCTCGCGATAATTTTCGCATTCTTCTTTTTCCTTTTTATTTTCTTATTTTTTATTTTTATCTTTAATTTTATTTCTTATCTTATCTGTTTCTTTCCCACTTTTCGCTTCACGGGTGTTTGTTGTTCTTCATGCGCAGGAGTTCAAGAAGTCTCGACGACTTGATCCCCGTTGATCCAGAGATAAACGCCACCCTAAGGCGTTTGGCCGTCGAGAAGCGAAGAAGAGAGGATCCTGAAGCCATGGGGGAGAACACCCCGCCTCACAAGTCCCTGTTGGAGTACTCGATGCCTTCCATCGAGTCCACCTCCGCCATCCGTCCTCCAGCTATTACGGCCCAAAGCTTCGAGCTTAAGCCATCTTTGGTGACGTGGATCCAGCAGGATCAATTTTCGGGTGCACCCATGGAGAGCCTGATTGAGCATCTAGACTCCTTGGAGAAATGTGACACCTTCCAGATAAATGGTGTCACAACTGAGGTGATCCGACTGAAGCTGTTCCCCTTCTCCTTGTGAGATAAGGCCAAGCTGTGGCTTAGGGGGAAGGACCCAAATACATTCAACACCTGGGAGAAGCTCTCAAATGCTTTCCTGACGAAGTTCTTTCCCCCGGGGAAGACCATGAAGCTGAGGAGTGAGATCTCCTCCTTCTCCCAGGCCAGCCACGAGTCCTTACACGAGGCTTGGACAAGATAAAAGGAGATGCAGAGAAGATGTCCCCACCATGAGCTCCCCAAGTGGCAGATCATAAATCTTTTTTATAATGGGTTGAGGGATGATTTGAAATCTTTCATGGACGCCGCGGCTGGAGGGTCCTTCATGTCAAGAAGCGAAGAAGATGCCGGGTAAATTTTGGAAAATATGGCATCCAACAATGAACGATGGTGTGACGAGAGAGCCACACCAAGATCCGGGGGGGATCCATAGAATCGAAGACGTCGACAAATTGTCGAGCAAGTTTGACTTGCTGTCAACCCAGATCTCCGCATTGATGGTATGCGCATGTTGCGCCGGTACACAACAGATTGCTGCGGTGGAATCTGAAGTTTTTGGAGAGTTCGACGGTGGTGACATCTCACCACCGTTGGATCAGGCGAGCGCATTATTTTACAATCCTACGGGGAATGTGCCATTTCCACCACGGACCAACTCAAACCCGGCCTACTCTCCCAACAACCGGAATCATCCGAACCTTAGTTACCGGGCGCCTTATCAACAGCCGGCTCAGCAACAACAGCAGATATATCAACCGGCTAGGCCCCAGCAGCAGTTTCAGCAGCAGAAATTTCAGCAGCAACAACCTCCACAACAGTACCAGCAGTACACTCCTAGGAATCAACAGTCCATCCAGCAACAATATGGTCAACAAAGGGCCGTCTCTCCGGTTGAGTCCCTCTTGACTCAATACATAGCCAACCAGGAGAAGATCAATCTGAAGCTGGAGATGGGACAAAGAGTTCTCACTGATCAGGTGACCCAGCTGGGGTTGCAAGTGGCAAACCTTCAGAGACCGCAGAATCTTTTACCGCCACAGCCTGAGGTGAACCCTAGGGGGGTAAATCGGACCTTGGCACTCACACATGAACATAAAAACATGTCCGCCATCGTCTTGAGGAGCGGGACACAAATTCCTACTAGAGGGCCACCCAGGGAACCGGAAGCACCACTGGCCGTTGAGCGGCCAATTGAAAAAGCTAATGACGACGGTGCCCCGTCGCCAAAAATTGTGGTTCCGGAGGGACCCCCCGAAGAAGATAAGAAGAAAGAAGAAGGGAGTTTGAGGGTATTCAAGCCCGTTGTACCTTTCCCACAATTGCTCGCCAAAGCCAAAATCGATGAGAAGTATGGCAAATTCTTTGCCATGGTGAAAGATATGAGCTTACAAATCCCCTTCCTCGAGGCCATTGAGACAATCCCCTCATATGCCAAATTTCTGAAAGACTTGGTGACACAGGGATCTAGAAAAGAGAAGGTCGTGTTAACGGCGGAGTGCAGCGCACTAATTCAGCGCGCAAATCCACCCAAGTTCAAGGACCCCGGAAGTTTCTCCATCCCTTGCTCTATTGGGGAAGTGAAAATCCAGAGGGCGCTCGTCGATCTAGCAGCGAGCGTCAGCTTAATGCCCCTATCGCTGTACAAGAGAATAGGGATGGGAGACTTAGAGCCCACCGGCATGCCATTGCAACTTGCTGACCGTTCGGTCAAGTATCCGGTGGGAATGGTGGACGAACTCCCCGTCGATGTGAAAGGAGTACATGTACCGGTTGATTCAGACACATAAAAATATGCGGGACCCAGCTCCCGAAATTGCTTCGCTCCCGGCTCGGAGCGAGGGGCCTCCGGAGTCGCCCGAGGAGCTCGACCAGCCGGAGCATTCTGGACTTACAGGAGCACGCCTTCCTGCACCTGCATCATCTGAAGCATCATCCGCATCCTCTCCCCATTGGTGGGTTCCCGCTCAGGCTCCTCGTCATGAGGGGGCACACCACTACCTCCACCACGGGTGATTCGCCTTCCTGCCATCTAGTGACACCGAAAACGAAACAATTAGACTCATAGCTTATGACTCGGACGTCGAACTTAGTTTATTGGACATTCTAATATTATTATCGCTATTCCGACAATTCGCAGTTACAGAAGGACCTGCATGGGCCACCAACAAAACCTGTCACGCCCCGCTTCCCTAAAATGGAGGCGAGACGTGAAAAGGTCCGCACGAGAGTGGAGCTGTGAAGCCCCAAACCCGATAAGCATTAATAGAACATAAGCAGGTCCCTGTAACCATAAACGGAACATCAATAATAACACAAGGCGAGACAGAAATAAAATCTCAAATCTCAGAGTTTGTCCAAAATTAAAATAAGTTCAACATCACAGAAAATCCACCAGGCTAAAAGAAAGAGTCTAAAGGCCCAGAACAAGGCCAACAAAAGCCAACACGGCATAAAGTATTGATGCTACACACCGACAACAAAAGCAGTCTAACAACAACAAAACAGTCTCTATGACTGATCGCCCGTGTCCACGAAGTCCTCGTCAAACACAGGCTCGGGCTCGGCGTCCGCAAACACCTCGTCCTCAACAATGGACTCAGGCTCAGGATCTAACATGTGTCACCCAAAAGAGTAGAGGGGCACATGTCAGCAAGTCTAAAAGACTTGGGCAAGGAAACTGAAAGTAAGGTAAACTAGCAACCTAGCGGTTATAGTATGATGCATGACATGGCAAGTATAGTGGGGAAGTGACAAGTAATGGGAAGCAAAAGTAGCAAGTGGCAAGTAAGGCATGGATAACAAGTTTTACAAGTAAAACACGGACAAGTACAAGTCAAGTAGTTCACGTCAAGTGAACACGTCAAGTAAACACGTCAAGTAACACGTCAAGTAACAAGTTATGCACAGAGATTCCGCCTGTTGGCTAGAGTGGCTGATCGGGCCAACCCCTAAGCTCAAGTGACCGTTTATCTCTACCCCTCCACGTGTATCGAGCCAGGGCATTACCCCCGAACACGGAATGCTCGCTTCTGGATCACAAGCCAGGACGTGTTTTTAACACGTATGGCGTAGGGTTATGCCTGCAACTCAGGTGCCTAGCCGGAAACTAGTAGATCGTGCATTGGCTATCAACCAACTCACGTAGCCCGCTTCTGGAACACGAGCCAGGAAACACAAGTATTGTAGCGTGTGCTACGAATGCGACATTCAACATGGATAGCTTGGATGACAGTTAATTCGCGTACCGTTAATTGAAATTAAACATGACATGGTAGTTATGCAACATGATAAACGACGGATCTAGCCTCGTTGTCAAGCTAGTTCCTAAAATTGCGCCTAGGCGAGTATCATTTTGTCGCCTAGTCTCTTTTCACCCACAACAAGTAAATGGCCTAAGACATGGCCCAAAACCCTAAGAGGCAAGTTTCACTTGCCTAGCATCGATGATGACGATCAACGATGCCGTCACACAAATGCTAGCTACGGAAAAGAGATCGCTGCCATGGCAAAACAACATTAGAACAACATCCAACCTAGTTTTTATTAGGGTTTCACAAAAATCACAAAACGGGTTATGAGAACATCAAAGGATCGATCACTACCTTAGGAAGCAGAAGAACGATACCTAGCAACCACGGCAACGGAAGAACGATCCGGCTCAAATCTGGAAATGAGGGAAAACCTGGAGAAATAGGGTTTGATATGGGTTTTGGGGGTTTGATGAAGGTTTGAGGAAGGTGGAAGGTGGAAAGTGTTAAGTGAGGGTTTGGATGATGGAGGATGAGCTTGGAATGAAGGTTTGAGGATTTGGGGAAGATGAGAGCTCAATGGGGGAGAAATTAGGTTTAGAGTTGAAGAAAAGAAGAAGAAAACGTTTGGGAGGGGTATTTATAGGGTTTGATGTCGGCTAGGGAAAAATTAGGGTTTGCTGCACTGATTAGTCGGTCAAAGAACAACTGTTGACCGACTAGTTTGAGAACTAGTCGGTCGGTTGACCAACGCAGACCTACTAAGTGTAAACAGTAGCTCCTGACGAAAACCTGAACTAAGAGTTAGTCGGTCAAAGAGCAACTACTGACCGACTAGTTTGACATCTAGTCGGTCAATGAACGTTCTTAGACCGACTAAAAGTGAACAGTAACTGGTACCAAAAATAGTTAATGAGTTAGTCGGTTAAAGAAGCATTGCTGACCGACTAGTTTGCAACCTAGTCGGTCAACCAACGTTCTTAGACCGACTAACGATAAACAGTAACTCCTGAACATTTATCAAAGCCCTCTAGTCGGTTCAAGAAGGTTTTTCGACCGACTGGATCGTCATCTAGTCGGTCGGTGCCCCTTCTTACATCGGCTAATGTGCACTGAAAGTTCCGAAATGGAGCACGAAGCTCCGGGATGGTTTCCTAAGTCTCCTAGGCTCGTTCTAATTCTAAGATATCGACGTTATGAAACCCGTCACGAATGACTTACTCCAAACGGCGACCGACGGAAGAATCTATTGAATCACGACGAAACGAACGAAAATGAAAACTACGGAGACGGAAATGGAAATCGCAACCAAGGAGAAGCAACCAAATATATATATATATATATAATAAAATCCATACATGAAAAACCAGTGGTTACATCCTCACCAACTTAAGAAAAATTCCGTCCTCAGAATTCCCAACACTCACGTGTCCGGGAACAAAAGTGGGTAGTGCTCTCGCATCTCATCTTCTCTCTCCCAAGTAGACTCTCTCGGCGAACCATGCCGCCACATCACTCTAACAAGATCGACGACCTTGTTCCGAAGTGACTTCTGACGCCTGTCCAGAATCTGCACTGGATGCTGGTCATACGTCAAATCTGGGCGAACGGCGATCTCCGAGAAATCCACAGCATGAGATGGATCGCTGATGTATCGACGAAGCTGTGACACATGGAAAACATCGTGAACTCCTTCCAAAGATGGCGGCAAGGCTAAGCGGTAAGCTACCTTGCCAACCCTCTCCAGAATATCAAACGGTCCAATGTATCGTGGGCTCAACTTCCCTCGCTTCCCAAAACGAATCACTCCACGATTCGGGAAAATCCTCAGAAACACATGGTCGCCCAGCTGAAACTCCAAAGGACGACGTTTAGCATCCGCCCAATGCTTAAAACGGTCCTGAGCAATCCTCAACCTCTCCCGAATGTTCCTGACAACGTCCACAGCCTCCACAATCATCTCAGGTCCCAACAGCTCCCGATCACCAACGTCATCCCAGCTCAATGGCGATCGACATTTCCTCCCATAAAGAGCGACGAAAGGCACCATGCCAATACTCGCCTGGAAGCTGTTATTGTAGGAAAACTCTACCAGATGTAGATGGTCCTCCCACGAACCCTTGAAATCCAACATGCATGCCCTCAGCATGTCCTCCAAGATCTGAATCGTCCTCTCGGACTGGCCATCCGTCTGCGGATGGTACGCCGTGCTGAAACTCAGACGCGTACCCAAGCTCTTCTGCAAACTCTGCCAGAACTGAGATGTGAACCTCGTGTCTCTGTCCGACACGATACTCACAGGGACTCCGTGATGTCGCACGACCTCCTGCACGATTCACGTTACATCACTATCTAAGCTAGGAAAAGGAAACAGAAACGGAGAGTAAAAGAATTTACCTCAATGTATCTCCTTGCTAGCGCCTCAGTGGACTGTCCTACTCGGAATGGAATAAAGTGCGCGGATTTGGTCAATCAGTCTACGATTACCCAAATCGCATCATTCTGCTTCGGACTCCGAGGTAGTCCAGTCACGAAGTCCATAGTGATGTGTTACCACTTCCACTCCGGAATCGGAAGCGGTTGTAGCAACCCTGCAGTACGCTGATGCTCCGCCTTCCCTTGCTGGCAAACCAAGCACTTGGCCACACTCCGAGCCACACTCCTCTTCATACCATGCCACCAATAGTTCAGACAAAGATCCTTGTACATCTTGGTCCCACCAGGATGCACAGAATACAGCGAACTGTGTGCCTCCACCATCAACTCCTCTCTGATATCCCCAGCTGGCACACACAACCTGGCTCCAAACCTCAGCGAGCCATCCTCATGAATCAAAAAGTCAGTCCGCAGACCGGCTTCCACCTGCTCCCGAATCTTAACCAACTTCGGATCTCCAACCTGGCTAGCCTTAATCCGATCCACGATCGTCGACTGTATATGCATACACATCAATGAAGAAACCTCCCCAGGAAGAACAACCTCAATCCCAGACTCGCAAAAATCCTGCTGTAATCTCCACTGCGAAGTCAAAATCATCACTGCTGGAAGCCTACTCAGCGCATCAGGAACCACATTCACCTTGCCAGGGTGATATTGCAAATCAATCTCATAATCCGCCATAAGCTCCAACCATCGACGCTGTCGCATGTTGAGCTCCTTCTGAGTAAAAATATACTTCAAGCTTTTATGATCAGTGAAGATCTTCACTTTCTCACACAGCAGGAAGTGCCTCCAAATCTTAAGCGCAAACACAACAGCAGCCAACTCCAAATCGTGTGTTGGGTAATTCTTCTCATGAACCTTGAGCTGACGAGAAGCATAAGCCACAACATGCCCGTGCTGATGCAACACACAACTGAGACCCTTGCCGAAAGCATCGCAAAAGACCTCAAATCCACCGTTGCGATCAGGTACAACAAAAATGGGGGCAGTCGTCAATCTCTCCCTCAGAACACCAAAGGCATTCTCACAATCACCTGACCAAACAAAAGGTACATCCTTCCGCGTCAACCTGGTCATCGGCTCAGCGATACGGGAAAAGTCCTTAATAAAACGCCGATAGTAACCAGCGAGCCCAAGGAAACTCCGAATCTCAGACGCTGACTGCGGAACATGCCACTCTCTGATGGCCCTAATCTTCTCAGGATCCACTAAAATACCGTCTTCCGTCACCACATGCCCCAGAAAAGCAACTCTATCCAGCCAAAACTCGCACTTCGAAAACTTAGCATACAACCGATGCTTCCTCAAAATCTCCAACACTGTCCTCAAGTGCGAGGCATGCTCTTCCTCTGACTTCGAATAGATCAGAATGTCATCAATAAAGATAACGACAAACTTATCCAAAAAGTCGTAGAAAATCAGATTCATCAGATTCATAAAAACTGCGGGTGCATTGGTTACACCGAAAGGCATAACCACAAACTCGTAATGTCCATACTTCGTCCTGAAAGCTGTCTTCGACACATCATCCTTCTTCACCTTCAACTGATGGTAACCACTCCCCAAATCCAACTTAGAAAACACCCTCGATCCTCCCAGCTGATCAAATATATCATCGATGCGAGGCAACGTGTATTTTTTCTTAATGGTCACCGCATTCAACTCCCGATAGTCCACCCACATACGACGCGAACCATCCTTCTTCTTTACCAGCAAGACCGGTGCTCCCCACGGAGACACACTAGGATTGATATAACCCTTTTGCAAAAGCTCATCCAGCTGCTTCCGCAACTCCTCCAACTCTGCGGGAGCCATTCGATATGGCGCCTTCGAAATCGGCTGCGCTCTCGGAACAAGATCAATAGAAAATTCCAGAGCTCGATCGGGTGGCAACCCAGACATCTCCTCGGGGAAGACGTCATCAAAGTCTCGCACCACAGCTGGCCTCTCCAACTCCATCTGCATAGCCACAACCTCCACCGGACTGACCCAAAATCTAACAGGACCAAGCGAACTGCTACCTCGGCTGAACTCAAATACTGGATGTCCAGGAATCTCGAACACCACCTTCTTCCTCCTACAGTCAATCGTAGCATAGAACCTCGCAAGCCAATCCATCCCAAGGACCGCATCGTAGTTGATGATGTCGTGGACAATGAAATCAACGTAAAGCTCATGTCCATAGACCACCAACGGGCAAGAATTGCAACCAAGATGCACCGAGACCACGCCATTTCCCGTGACGATATTCCAACTCTTCGGAAGAGGGGACGTCGACAAGGAATGCTTCTCCACGAAGCTCCGAGAAATAATGCACATCGATGCACCTGAGTCAAAGAGGACTCGTGCAGGAAATGTGCACACCAAGATCACACCTACAAACAGTCTAACAATCAAGCCCTAGTCTAGCAAACAATCATATTCAAGCAAACAACATAATCTAATAAACAAAGCCTAATAAGAAAGGAACAACTAGAATGAGGATTACCTACGATAACCTCATCCACAACCCCGTTCTCCATAGCAGTCATCAGAAAAGCCTGTCGCCTCGGCGAAAAAGCCTGCTGGAAAGCTTGCCTCTGTGGAACAAGAGCTGCTCGACGTCCAGTAGGAACAGACGCCCTCTGCTGCAACAGCTGTGCTGCAACAGGTGCCCTCCAAGGCTGCTTTGACTTCGGACAATCCTTCATGGTATGGGTAGGGTCTCCACAGACAACACACTGGCCAAGGAATCTCCTACACTGATCCTTGACGTGCCCGGTCCTGCCGCAGAAATGGCAAGTCTTCAGATTAGGCCCTCCTGGCCTCTTGAACTACACCGGATGATTAGGCTTGAAACCAGGCCTAATCACCGCCCTGGCCTACTCCATAGGCCTCTTCCCAGCACCAGAAACATGTCCTCTCCTCTGACTCAGGTTCAGCTCCTGCCTCCTCGCAGCGACCAGGACCTTCTGATAAGGGTCCAGATCAGAGGAAGACACAAAACTCTGGAGCTCCAAAGCAAGCCCCTGCAGGAACCTCTGATCCCTCTCATCAATATCCTGCACCATCTTCGGTGCAAATCGACTTAGCCTCGTGAACTCTTGGTGGTACATGTCCACCGTCAAGCTCCCTTGCTTCAGATCAATGAAACGCTGCAGCATCTCCTTCTTGGCAGCCTTCAAAAAGAACTCCTCATCAAACTTGGACTTAAAGGTAGCCCAAGCTATCGGCTCCACCAACATCTTCCCTTTTGCATCCCACCAGTTCCGAGCATTATCCTTGAGTTGCCTCTTCTCCAAATCAACCCATCCAGCCCGGGTGATCTTGGCCATCTTCAAGTTATCCTCAATGTTCCGAATCCACTCATCGGCAGCCAGAGGACCCTCAGACCCATCAAAATATGTGGGACCCAGCTCCCGAAATTGCTTTGCTCCCGGCTCGGAGCGAGGGGCCTCCGGAGTCGCCCGAGGAGCTCGACCAGCCGGAGCATTCTGGACTTGCAGGAGCACGCCTTGCTGCACCTACATCATCTGAAGCATCATCCGCATCATCTCCCCATTGGTGGGTTCCCGCTCAGGCTCCTCGTCATGAGGGGGCGCACCACTACCTCCACCACGGGTGATTCGCATTCCTGCCATCTAGTGACACCGAAAACGAAACAATTAGACTCATAGCTTATGACTCGGACGTCGAACTTAGTTTATTGGACATTCTAATATTATTATTGCTATTCCGAAAATTCGCAGTTACAGAAGAACCTGCATGGGCCACCAACAAAACCTGTCACGCCCCGCTTCCCTAAAATGGAGGCGAGACGTGAAAAGGTCCGCACGAGAGTGGAGCTGTGAAGCCCCAAACCCGATAAGCGTCAATAGAACATAAGCAGGTCCCTGTAACCACAAACGGAACAGCAATAATAACACAAGGAGAGACAGAAATTAAATCTCAAATCTCAGAGTTTGTCCAAAATTAAAATAAGTTCAACATCACAGAAAATCCACCAGGCTAAAAGAAAGAGTCTAAAGGCCCAGAACAAGGCCAACAAAAGCCAACACGGCACAAAGTATTGGTGCTACACACCGACAACAAAAGCAGTCTAACAACAACAAAACAGTCTCTGCGACTGATCGCCAGTGTCCACGAAGTCCTCGTCAAACACAGGCTCGGGCTCGGCGTCCGCAAACACCTCGTCCTCAACAATGGACTCAGGCTCATGATCTAACATGTGTCACCCAAAAGAGTAGAGGGGCACATGTCAGCAAGTCTAAAAGACTTGGGCAAGGAAACTGAAAGTAAGGTAAACTAGCAACCTAGCGGTTATAGTATGATGCATGACATGGCAAGTATAGTGGGCAAGTGACAAGTAATGGGAAGCACAAGTAGCAAGTGGCAAGTAAGGCATGGATAACAAGTTTTACAAGTAAAACACGGACAAGTACAAGTCAAGTAGTTCACATCAAGTGAACACGTCAAGTAAACACGTCAAGTAACACGTCAAGTAACAAGTTGTGCAGAGAGATTCTGCCTGTTGGCTAGAGTGGCTGATCGGGCCAACCCCTAAGCTCAAGTGACCGTTTATCTCTACCCCTCCACGTGTATCGAGCCAGGGCATTACCCCCGAACACGGAATGCTCGCTTCTGGATCACAAGCCAGGAAGTGTATTTAACACGTATGGCGTAGGGTTATGCCTGCAACGCAGGTGCCTAGCCGGAAACTAGTAGATCGGGCATTGGCTATCAACCAACTCACGTAGCCCGCTTCTGGAACACGAGCCAGGAAACACAAGTATTGTAGCGTGTGCTACGAATGCGACATTCAACATGGATAGCTTGGATGACAGTTAATTCGCGTACCGTTAATTGAAATTAAACATGACATGGTAGTTATGCAACATGATAAACGACGGATCTAGCCTCGTTGTCAAGCTAGTTCCTAAAATTGCGCCTAGGCGAGTATCATTTCGTCGCCTAGTCTCTTTTCGCACACAACAAGCAAATGGCCTAAGACATGGCCCAAAACCCTAAGAGGCAAGTTTCACTTGCCTAGCATCGATGATGACGATCAACGATGTCGTCACACAAATGCTAGCTACGGAAAAGAGATCACTGCCATGGCAAAACAACATTAGAACAACATCCAACCTAGTTTTTATTAGGGTTTCTGATCGCGCCCCGGCGTACACGTCCCGAGGCGACGGTTGTAGTTTTACCGCAAGCGCACGGTATAGCGGCGAGCGGGTATCGAACACAGGGAGGACGAATGACCGTGCTTGCTCCTAATCAACCTGGCTATTTAGAGGGATGATTGCCTTGGGCGATCCTGTCACAATCGTCAGACAAAAATGCGAAATATCAAATCAAATAGAGAACGCCTAGGGAATGGGGAATCCCCACTACTCACCGTATTTCACAAATGTGGTTCGCCGGTATCGAAATCGCTAGGATGAGAATTTGGATGAACTAGTTGCAACTAAATGTGGAACCAAGCTCACGCTCTCGCGCTGTTGCCGGTCTATAGCTATCCTAGGTTTGGGTCCAATCTCTTGCAAACCCTAGCCTAGGGAAGCTAGCATTAGGATCAACATCATCGTCCAATTGCGCACCGAGCCCAATCTCTTGCAAACTCGGTCCACAATCTAGATTAGGATAGTTCCTACCCGTCCAATCTCTTGCAAACGGGTATCGGCACGGAATTGCAACCGGAGATCCTAGCATCGGTCCAATCTCTTGCAAACCGATACTTCGAAAATCCGACTCCAACCCAATTCGGATTTCTAGGGCTTCCTATCGAATTGGGATCCAATCTCTTGCAAATCCCAATTGATGTGAATACCTAGCTATCCGTAGTAATTCGATCCCAATCTAATCCCTAATGACAATCCCAGCTCAATTTCTACCAATTCAACACAAATACGAAATTGGGCTTATAGGGTTCATCCCCACGCCCCAAGACGTGGAGACTACTCACTAATCATAGCAATAGCACAATAATTAGCAATGAAATAGACAATGGAATTCATCACAACAATGATATAAACAATAAAAATAGAGTTTTTTTGGGGAAGAGAAGTGCAAACCAATGTAGATCTTCAATCAACCCAACAAAAATCCAAGTTTTTCTCTTCTCCAATCACAATTAATAAAGCTAAAAAAGTAGACTCAAAAAGCTGCAAAAAATCTGAGAGGTGGCCCCAAAACTAGGGTAAAAACAGAGCTTAAATAGCCCCAAAAATCGTCTAAAAATCCTGACCAAAATGCCCCTGCACAGCCTGTTTTCCGCAAATTTCGCTACAGGCTGCGCATCGCACTCGGCCGAGTGACAAAAGTCGCTCGGCCGAGTGAAAACCCTGTCAATTTTCCAGTAAGTCGGGGGCTTCAGGGGTCTTCAGTTCGGGGGCGGCTCGGCCGAGTGAGTTGTCGTCACTCGGCCGATGGCTTCACTTCACTCGGGTGGACGGGATTTGCCACTCGGCCGAGTGGGTCTTCTGAAGCTCAGATGGCCGAAAAACAGTAACTTCGATCTTTTTGAGGGCCTTCGTCTGGGCGCCACTCGGGCGGACGTGGTATCGTCACTCGGCCGATGTGGTCTCCGTCGCTCGGTCGAGTACACATGGAAATCGTGTCTGAACGGGTCGGCCGAGCAGTGTCTCGCTGGTCGGCCGAGTGGCTCCTCCACTCGGCCGAGTGGGACACAAAAAATGCCCAAACTGGTCGTTTTGGCCTCCTCGTCGCTCCGGCGACGTCCATTCTTCTTCCGCTCCTCTCCAACAGCAAAATACCCCTCGGGAGGTCGTCGGTGGCCGTCTATCGTGAGCGCATCTCATGATCACTCCAAATCGCGCCAAATCACCTGAAATGCGACAAAAACAACAAAGCGTGAAAAGCATCGCAATATCGTCGATATATCGTGAAAAACATGATTTGGGCGATCTAAATGGCATGCAAACATGCGGAAAAAGGTGTAAAATAAGGAGTGATCAAAATCCCCCAAGCTTGCCTCTTACTCGTCCTCGAGGAAGATAAGTAAAAGGCGAACCCGGTGGATTCGGAATACGAAAACGACAAAAAAAACGAAAAAAATGAAAAACGAAGAAGAATGAAAACCAAACGAAAATAAAGAAAGAAAGAAAGAAAGATAGGATGCTAGATCATTTTCTCAGGACGTGGGTTTCACCTACTCTTATAGCATGCACCGAGTGAGAGATACATGTCAAAGAATCTCATTTTGATATCATAGTAGAATAGTGCAAGTAGAAAATAGAAAACCCACGAACAACGGTATAATCATGAAAAACGGAATGATTTTAAAATTAACATCGCCTGAATCATCTAAAGCGGTATACAAATCTCAGATCACACACTTTTCAATTGAACGCTTTCTATCTGGAGTATAAGAGTATCACATCATAGAATAGAGAGAATAGAAAAGTATGGATTTCATGAAATGAATGCTAGGCTTAGATTTCTGGATTTCGTAAAGCTAGAAACAATCTCACCGAGTATAGAATATTACTTAGCCTAGGTTGTCGTGCAATGTCAAGTAGTCGCTCTCTCACACATCAATGGATCTCCTCTCCCAAGCTTATCTATAAGCGTGGTGGCACAAAAATATTTACATCCCCATTTTTATATAGCTCCAAAGGCAAAGAAGGGAAAGAAGAAAGAAAGTAAGCGAGATGGGATCTTTTATTGAGGATTTTTCCTCTTTTCTTTTTTTTTCTCTTTTTTTTCCTTTTTTTTTCTTTTTTTTTCTTTTCTTTTGCAATAAGCAACATATATACAATGATCCCAACTAAGAGAGAGGTAATGATATACAAGAATGTTTTTCTCTCTTTTATTCTTCTCTTCTCTCTTTTTTTTTATTTTTGAAATAAGAGATTTGGAGCTAGGAATTAATAGCGGGGGAAATGCCATAAAATAGAATCACTAAGGGGAGATTCACCAATGATTTTAAAAGTAGAGAAGTGATGTTCAAGATTTGTGGAGAAAGAAATAAATATAACTCTCGGCTCACTCTATAAGACATGCACGACAACTTCAGCAGGGTAATCTAATCTACTCAGTTTCGATCACAAAAAAGCTAACTAATCCAGATATATCTTAGCTAATCATCATTCAATCATCCGGAAGTGAAGTGTACAATTCATGCATATAGAAGTGATAAAGGAAAAGAAGTCAGTACTCCAGATATAGGCATTCAATGCGTGAATCTTGGTGTGTTTTCTGTGATAGCATATATATGAATATTCAGGCTCAGCTAATAATAAAATTTCATCCATTTTCATGAGGAAAAAGTGTGGGTTACTATTTCTAAATGTAAAGCAAGTCATAGCATATGATATCAGAAATGAAATCTAAGACACGACAAATATAGCATGCATATAGAATAAGCTAACTCCACGTAGACATCATCACAGAAAATTCATCTCTAGCATGAGATGAAAAAGAAATAAAGATAAAGTAAAATAGAACTATGCAATGCGGCACACAGGAAAATAAGAAAAACGTGACGCATGGCAAGATAAATGAAAAATAATGAAAAATAAGTGCAAAAGTGAAAAACGGTGTGAAAAACTGAAAATAAAGGTGGCTAAACGAAAAAAAGAAAGTGAGGACTCACTCCCCCAAGCTAAACGGCACAGTGTCCTCAATGTGCAAGGTGTGGGACACCGAGAGACAAGAAGTGTGAGGGGCAAGTGAGGATGCATGCATGGAAAAATGAAAATAAAAAGAATGACAAAAAAGAAATGAAAATATGATGCGGAAATGATGCATGCACAAACAGGAGTGATATGAAAATAAATACGGCACCAAAAAAAACGCTCCCTCTCTCCCAATAAAAAAGAATATATAGATGTGATCAAAATGAGAATCCCAAGTAGATATGATTTGGTATGCACAAAAAGATATGATCAAAAATATAATCCCAAAATAAGTGAGAGGAGGGGGGGGTGGACAAAAGCGCAACAGGACCCAGCAGAGACGGGCAGCACAACGGCAGGAATGGATAAAGGCATCAAGAGTGCCTAAGAAGGCGGTGCCGCGCCGTCTCCGTCCTGAGGCGGAGGTGGTGGTGGTGGTGGTGTGGGCTGCTGAGCTGGGGTGGAAGCGGAAGCAGGTCTAGTGTGTGTGGAAGTGTGTGTGGGAACCTGCTGGGTGGGCTGGGGTACGCGAGGGAGACGCTCCAGCACCTGTGTAAGGCAGTAGTGGATCTGGGGTATCAGGTCGAAGCGTCCAGCCATCGCAGAGACGGTGGAGGACAGGGTCCTAAGGTCTCCTCTAAGACCACTCACCGCCAACTCAAGAGCACGTATGCTCTGCAGTGTAGTGTCGGGCGGGGGTGGTGCAGAGGGACGCACCGGTCTAGGCTGCGCAGGGCGAGGCTGGCGTACGCGTGTGGAGTATGTAACGGGCTCAGCAGGGAATGGGACAAAAGGTGCCACGCCTGGAAAAGTGGGCCTGGCCTCGGTGTGAGGCCGGGACACCGGCTGGCGAGAAGTGGAGGCAGCGGCAGCAAAGGAGGCGTGCAAAAGAGGCAACGAGGTGGCCAAAGAGGTCTGTGGCACAGAAGTGTGGACAGACGCCACGACACTCTCGGAGAAGACGGCGGCAGTGGAGACAGAGGAATCTCCCGCTGGGGTAGAAGTGTGTGGTCCAAAAGGTGTAACCCCAACGGAGATCATGCTAACCATGGTCTCCACGACCGCGGCGAACGAGGGCTCTCCACTCTCAACAAAGGTCTGCGGGCGCTGGGGGAGAGCGGAGCAAAGGGGCTCCACGGACAGAGGGCCGGAGGTGGCAGCGGGAGTGGTGGGGACAGCCTCGGAAGTGGTGACAGTGGTGGAAGTGGGCTCAGCAAAAGTACTCTTGACACAGGCAGATGTGGGGACAGAAGTGTCAAGAGCAGTGGAAATGTCAGGAACAGGCTGAGAGGCCACAGGGTCGACGGGGTGGGCAGCAGGCTCGGCAGGGTGTGCAGCAGGGTCTGCGGGAGCAGCCTGGGCAGCGTGGGCAGCGTGGGCCTGCTCGGCCTCCTCGGCCTCGAGCACGTAGGCGGCGGGGATGAGGACATCCATCGCCGGAATCCAGTCAACGTGGGCTGGTGCAATCAGAGTCCGAGCAGGGCTCGGGAGAATCATGTAATCGGCCCCATAGGGGCCGTGCAACCAGACCCAGTGACGCTCACCATGCGGACGCAGCATCTTCATCCGGGCCATAACGTCTATCGACAAGGAAGTGGGGCCCGGAACGCGTCGCAGGTCGTCGGGTAGGTCCTCGCCGGTCATCATGGTAAGCAAGGTGATCAGACCGCCGCAGCATATCGGTGAGCGAGCGCCCACCGACACAATGATACGGTCTAGAAACCAAGCCGCAATGTCGATCACGACGGCGGGGACAAGCTCGAGTCCATCCCTAGACAGAGCTCTGGGACGTGTCATCGCGTAGAGCATGTAAAGCTCTGGCGTAGACATCGTGCCCGGCTCATATCTGGCCAAAAAGGTAGTCGCCATGAGGCGCTGGGCAATGCGTAGGCAGGGGTGGACTATGGCCGAGGCCTTGGCCCTACTAGGGTCAAAGGCAGCGTGGTGGCCTGTGATCCGGGCCCAGAAGGCGCCGGCGTCGAAAGAAGGTGGGGGGATGTGGGTAGGGCCGTAACCGCGATCGGCTCCGGGGACGGCGGGCCATGAGAAAAATGCTCTCATCATATCGAGAGTGACCTGGCACTCTCGATCCATGAACCGGAATGAGCATCCCTCATCGGTCCGGGCGATCGAACTCAAAACCTCAAGTGTCGGGCGGGTAAAAGTATCCGCCGACACTTGAAGGAAGTCGCGCCAACCCACGTTGTCGTACAATGTGAGTATCCCCTCAAGTACCCCCAGGCGTCCTAGGTCAGCGAGGTGTGCGAACCTGGAGGGTACGATCGAGCGCTGAGAGATACGCTCGAAGACGGCGCGGTGTGCGTCGTCTCGGAACGTAATCCCGAGCGGCCCGACCAGTGGAGCCGGTGGTGGTGGCTGTGGATCGGCAGGGAGAGGCTGTGCGGGCTGTGGGTGCGCTGCAGGCTGTGCGGGGTGTGCGGGGCCGGCAGGCTGTGCGGGGTGTGCGGGGGAAGGAGGAGGAGACTCTTCCGCCTCGTGGGCGGGGCCGGCGTCATCCGACCTCTTCCGCTTAGCGGAAGGTCTCCTCGTCCGAGGCCGTGTCCGGGGCGGCATATCGGCCCCGAGCACGCCGAAAAGTGAAAAGTGCGGCGTGTGCACAAAGAGTGGAAAGAGTTTACCCAAACACGCCGCGAGTGCTAAGCAGTGGAAGCGTGCGAAGTCCGCGCCTCCACGAAGTCCTGAGCAGCCCGTAGAAGCTCCCCTGAGCTCCCCTAAGCTCCAAAAAACAACCTGCGCATGGAAAAGCGATATCAGCGAGTAATAATCAAAATGTATGGAGCAATAGGGGTATAACAGATAGATATGTGAATTGATTCGGGTTAGGAGTTCGATTAATACACGGATCCTCAAAAACTACGCAAAAAGAGAAGAAAATGGTGAAAATAAGCGAATCGGAGGTGATCGGAGACGGGGCTGCCGGCGGCGACTCGGGCGGGGTGCGGCGACGGTCGGCCGGCGGTGGCAGGCCGAGCGGCGGCGTGCGCGGGCTTGGTCGGGCGAGTGGGGGTGAGAACGAGCGGTATCGGGCGAGGGGAATCCGAGGGGTCGGGCGATTTGGGAATTTTGCGGTTTCGAAAAACGCGCCCCCCCTCGGTCCTTATATAATAGAAGTTACGACTCGGCCGAGTGACGTGGTCACTCGGCCGAGCGAGGCAATAGAAATTTTCTCCCCGATATCGCATCGGCCGAGTGGCTTTGCCAGCCTCGGCCGAGTGGAGTAAGTCCATTCGGCCGAGTGACTCAAGCTACTCGGCATGACTCGCCCAAGGAGGGTATCCGTTTCACTCGGCCGAGTGAATATATATACTCGGCCGAGTAGCAGTTATAATGAAATGAGGAAAATAGACAGAGAGTTGGGTACAGCAGACTTCCCTCGTTCGTGAGCGGCTCGGCCGGACGAACTTCTGTACTCGGCCGAGTGACTAGTATACTCGGCCGAGTGAGCCTTGTATTCTGCTGTTTGTCTTCGTTTAGGCTCTAAACTCCGTCTTTCTTCCTCCAGTCGATTTCATGCTCCTCCTAAGCGTCGAACGCCTTCTTGGGGCGCTCCTCATCGTCTCGTTCAACCTCCTCATGATGATCTACCTATCTCCTCTCCTGTCAAGAAAAATAGGACCCGTTATCACAAAATTTTTGGTCGGATGACTCAAAACACTAAAAATCTCTAAAACGAAAATAAAGAAAAAGCAAAAATAAAGCAATAACCGTCGGGTTGCCTCCCGACAAGCGCTCGTTTTTAGGTCGTGAGCTCGACCCCCTATAATTTTCAATCAATGCGGGATGTTTGGTGCATATGAGATGCACCCGTCAAACTTTCCGGGGAGCGCGCTTGGATTCGAACGTGGCGGCGTAGCGTTCTCCCGCGGTGGTCTCCTATCTCGAATAGTGTTGGGGGGAGGCTCCCCCAAGCTAGCATTTGCCCCGGTCAACGGCTTAACCGGCGATGCCGATTTCCGTACCGGCGGAGCTTTCTTTGGAGACTTTGATTTCGAGAGCTTGCAGAGCTCTCGAATCCTTGCGACATCAGCGTCGCCTTCATCTTCATCAGCGGAGAAGTCGGGGGAATCATCATTATTGTCTTCATGGCCTAAATCCGGACCTTCATCAAATTCTTCATCAAAAAGGGCACCAATTGAGTGAGGAATCGCCTCCTCTATCACCTCATCAAGGAGGTCCATGTAATCGAGTTCCTCGTGATAAGGCATATGCTTCATAGCCTTAGAAATGTGGAGCTCCACCTCAATGTTTCCGACGTTCAAGGTTAAGGTACCTTCGCGCACGTCGACAATGACTCCGGCGGTGGCGAGGAATGGGCACCCAAGTATCAATGAGGTGTCTCCCTCCTCCTTAATGTCCATGATGACGAAGTCACATGGCAAGCATATTCCACCCGGGACTTGAAGTGGGATGTCTTCGGCAATCCCCACCGGCCTTGTTATCCGTCCATCGGCTAATTGAATGCGCATGTCGGTGGGTTTCAACTTTGTCCCGGTGTTAAGCTTTAAGAACATGGAGAGGGGCATGAGACTCACACTAGCCCCAAGATCGACCAACGCCTTTTGAAGAGGCACGCCGCCCAAAGTGCAAGGAATCCGAAAACTCCCCGGATCTTTAAATTTTGCCGGCTCCTTTTCTCTCTTGGTGAACCAAGAGCCCTCCTCGGCTAGCATGATCTTCTCCTTCCTCTTTCTCCCCGAAATCAAGTCCTTCAAGAATTTGGCATATGTGGGGATCTCGATGATGGCGTCAAGGAAGGGAATATTTAGGCTAACTCCTCTTAGATACTCGAGGAATTTCGCTAGCCTTTTCTCCATTTTCGCTTTCGCTAGTCTTTGGGGGAATGGGACCGGTGGCATGAAGCGCCTCTCCTCAATTAATAGCTCCGCCCTAGATTTCTCCTTGTCTTGTGGCTCCTTCTCCTTTTCAATCTCGACTAACGGCTCAACCGGCTCCAAACTTTCCTCCACGGCCTCCTCAATAGGAATCATGGCGGGGGTGGTGTCCTTCCCGCCTCTAGTAGTGACGGCAACTACGGCGTTGATGTGGCCCGTGTTGCCCCGTGGGTTTTGCTCCGGTTGCGCCGACAATCTTTGAGTGTTCCGGTTGAGCAACGCTAATTGCTCCGATATTTGAGCCACTACGGTATTGAGAGATTCTTGCCCCGCCTTCAAAGTAGCATTCACCTTATTTTGCTCGACCATGAACGCCTCCACTCTAGTTTCGAAATCGGATCGTTGTGGAGCTTATGGAGGGTTTTGGTTTTGATTCCTCCACCCTTGATTGTATCCGGGAGGCCTATAAGGTGGGACTTGTTGCTTTGGTTGGAAGTTTTGTTGTGTAGGTCCCCTCGGCGGATAGTATTGTTGTTGGGGTGGTGGTGGTCGAGCTTGATTAGGCGGTTGTTGTGGCTGGTTCAAAGCTCCTTCATTGTTGGCGTAGGAGAATCCCGGGTGATTTCTTGCGGCCGGATTGGACCAATAACCTTGGTTCCCCGCAACATATTGCACTTGCTCCAAGGATCCTTCTCCTTGCTCTCCTCCCGAATACATGGCTTGAGATTGGTCTTGCCAATCACTCATTTGGCTTGCCGGCGCGGAGGTGGAAGGGCTTCCTTGGGGCTCCGTGATGAATTTCTCCAATCTCTCCACCACCTTGTGGAGAGAATCAAATTTGCTCGTAAGCTCCGCTACGGCCTTTGCCTCGTAGATGCTAGTCGGCTTTAAGGAGGACGTAGAGTGTCCTCGCTCATCGCCCCATTGTTGGTTATTAGAGGCCATCTCCTCAATTAGGGCCGTAGCTTCCTCGGGAGTCTTTGACAAGATTGCACCATTCGCCGCGGCATCAATAATTTGTTTGGTCCCCGGTTGGAGACCGTTGTAGAAGCTATGCACTAACTCCCAATCTTCTATACTGTGGTGCGGGCACTGGTGCTGCAAATCCTTAAATCGCTCCCAAGCTTCATAGAGCGTCTCATGTGGTCCTTGCTTGAAGGACATGAGAGCGCTCCGGATCTTCACCGTCTTGGATGGTGGATAGAATTTATCAATGAATGCATCCGCCAACCCGTCCCAAGAGGTGAACACTCCGTCAGCTTGCGTCCTCAGCCAATAGAGTGCATTGTCCTTTAGCGTGAAGGGGAAGAGGCGCAGTCTGATGGCATCGATCGGGACCCCCGGCATTTGGAAAGTGGCGCACTTCGACAAGAATGATTGGATGTGGTAGTGGGGGTTCTCGTGAGCGTTCCCATGAAATGGGTCTTGTTGCATCAAAACCACCAATCCCGTCTTTAGCTCGAAGTTCTTGTCGGCCGCCAACTCCGGCACGGCGATAGATGACGTAGTAGAAGAGGTTTTAGGCCGAAGCCTATCGCGAATAGAAATTATTCTCGCCATTCTCTCCGCCAATTCTTCGGGAGTTTCCCGGTTGGTCATAAACCGCCCTTCCGGATATTGTCTCCTTTCCGCTCTGATTCTCCGCGCGGTACGTTCGATCTCAGGATCGAATAATAAGGCTTCGGGGTCCGCCGTAGATCTCGTGTACATGCACAGGGAAAACAGAGTTTCAAAGAGATGATTAGTACCGTGGAAGGGTTAGGTAAGAATAGCAAAGGAAATAATAATGGTAAAAGAAATAAAATAAAAAGAAAATAAAAGAAAGAAATAGCTAAGGTGAAAAAGAATCAAACGCAATCGCCTCCCCGGCAACGGCGCCAAAAACTTGATCGCGCCCCGGCGTACACGTCCCGAGGCGACGGTTGTAGTTTTACCGCAAGCGCACGGTATAGCGGCGAGCGGGTATCGAACACAGGGAGGACGAATGACCGTGCTTGCTCCTAATCAACCTGGCTATTTAGAGGGATGATTGCCTTGGGCGATCCTGTCACAATCGTCAGACAAAAATACGAAATATCAAATCAAATAGAGAACGCCTAGGGAATGGGGAATCCCCACTACTCACCGTATTTCACAAATGTGGTTCGCCGGTATCGAAATCGCTAGGATGAGAATTTGGATGAACTAGTTGCAACTAAATGTGGAACCAAGCTCACGCTCTCGCGCTGTTGCCGGTCTATAGCTATCCTAGGTTTGGGTCCAATCTCTTGCAAACCCTAGCCTAGGGAAGCTAGCATTAGGATCAACATCATCGTCCAATTGCGCACCGAGCCCAATCTCTTGCAAACTCGGTCCACAATCTAGATTAGGATAGTTCCTACCCGTCCAATCTCTTGCAAACGGGTATCGACACGGAATTGCAACCGGAGATCCTAGCATCGGTCCAATCTCTTGCAAACCGATACTTCGAAAATCCGACTCCAACCCAATTCGGATTTCTAGGGCTTCCTATCGAATTGGGATCCAATCTCTTGCAAATCCCAATTGATGTGAATACCTAGCTATCCGTAGTAATTCGATCCCAATCTAATCCCTAATGACAATCCCAGCTCAATTTCTACCAATTCAACACAAATACGAAATTGGGCTTGTAGGGTTCATCCCCACGCCCCAAGACGTGGAGACTACTCACTAATCATAGCAATAGCACAATAATTAGCAATGAAATAGACAATGGAATTCATCACAACAATGATATAAACAATAAAAATAGAGTTTTTTGGGGAAGAGAAGTGCAAACCAATGTAGATCTTCAATCAACCCAACAAAAATCCAAGTTTTTCTCTTCTCCAATCACAATTAATAAAGCTAAAAAAGTAGACTCAAAAAGCTGCAAAAAATCTGAGAGGTGGCCCCAAAACTAGGGTAAAAACAGAGCTTAAATAGCCCCAAAAATCGTCTAAAAATCCTGACCAAAATGCCCTTGCACAGCCTGTTTTCCGCAAATTTCGCTACAGGCTGCGCATCGCACTCGGCCGAGTGACAAAAGTCGCTCGGCCGAGTGAAAACCCTGTCAATTTTCCAGTAAGTCGGGGGCTTCAGGGGTCTTCAGTTCGGGGGCGGCTCGGCCGAGTGAGTTGTCGTCACTCGGCCGATGGCTTCACTTCACTCGGGCGGACGTGGTATCGTCACTCGGCCGATGTGGTCTCCGTCGCTCGGCCGAGTACACATGGAAATCGTGTCTGAACGGGTCGGCCGAGCAGTGTCTCGCTGGTCGGCTGAGTGGCTCCTCCACTCGGCCGAGTGGGACACAAAAAATGCCCAAACTGGTCGTTTTGGCCTCCTCGTCGCTCCGGCGACGTCCATTCTTCTTCCGCTCCTCTCCAACAGCAAAATACCCCTCGGGGAGGTCGTCGGTGGCCGTCTATCGTGAGCGCATCTCATGATCACTCCAAATCGTGCCAAATCACCTGAAATGCGACAAAAACAACAAAGCGTGAAAAGCATCGCAATATCGTCGATATATCGTGAAAAACATGATTTGGGCGATCTAAATGGCATGCAAACATGCGGAAAAAGGTGTAAAATAAGGAGTGATCAGTTTCACAAAAATCACAAAACGGGTTATGAGAACATCAAAGGATCGATCACTACCTTAGGAAGCGGAAGAACGATACCTAGCAACCACGGCAACGGAAGAACGATCCGGCTCAAATCTGGAAATGAGGGAAAACCTGGAGAAATAGGGTTTGATATGGGTTTTGGGGGTTTGATGAAGGTTTGAGGAAGGTGGAAGGTGGAAAGTGTTAAGTGAGGGTTTGGATGATGGAGGATGAGCTTGGAATGAAGGTTTGAGGATTTGGGGAAGATGAGAGCTCAATGGGGGAGAAATTAGGTTTAGAGTTGAAGAAAAGAAGAAGAAAACGTTTGGGAGGGGTATTTATAGGGTTTGATGTCGGCTAGGGCAAAATTAGGGTTTGCTGCACTGATTAGTCGGTCAAAGAACAACTGTTGACCGACTAGTTTGAGAACTAGTCGGTCGGTTGACCAACGCAGACCGACTAAGTGTAAACAGTAGCTCCTGACGAAAACCTGAACTAAGAGTTAGTCGGTCAAAGAGCAACTACTGACCGACTAGTTTGACATCTAGTCGGTCAATGAACGTTCTTAGACCGACTAAAAGTGAACAGTAACTGGTACCAAAAATAGTTAATGAGTTAGTCGGTTAAAGAAGCATTGCTGACAGACTAGTTTGCAACCTAGTCGGTCAACCAACGTTCTTAGACCGACTAACGATAAACAGTAACTCCTGAACATTTATCAAAGCCCTCTAGTCGGTTCAAGAAGGTTTTCTGACCGACTGGATCGTCATCTAGTCGGTCGGTGTCCCTTCTTGCATCGGCTAATGTGCACTGAAAGTTCCGAAATGGAGCACGAAGCTCCGGGATGGTTTCCTAAGTCTCCTAGGCTCGTTCTAATTCTAAGATATCGACGTTATGAAACCCGTCACGAATGACTTACTCCAAACGGCAACCGACGGAAGAATCTAGAGAATCACGACGAAACGAACGAAAATGAAAACTACGGAGACGGAAATGGAAATCGCAACCAAGGAGAAGCAACCAAATATATATATATATATATAATAAAATCCATACATGAAAAACCAGTCGTTACATCCTCCCCAACTTAAGAAAAATTCCGTCCTCAGAATTCCCAACACTCACGTGTCCGGGAACAAAAGTGGGTAGCGCTCTCGCATCTCATCTTCTCTCTCCCAAGTAGACTCTCTCGGCAAACCGTGCCGCCACATCACTCTAACAAGATCGACGACCTTGTTCCGAAGTGACTTCTGACGCCTGTCCAGAATCTGCACTGGATGCTGGTCATACGTCAAATCTGGGCGAACGGCGATCTCCGAGAAATCCATAGCATGAGATGGATCGCTGATGTATCGACGAAGCTGTGACACATAGAAAACATCGTGATATCCTTCCAAAGATGGCGGCAAGGCTAAGCGGTAAGCTACCTCGCCAACCCTCTCCAGAATATCAAACGGTCCAATGTATCGTGGGCTCAACTTCCCTCGCTTCCCAAAACGAATCACTCCACGATTCGGGGAAATCCTCAGAAACACATGGTCGCCCGGCTGAAACTCCAAAGGACGACGTTTAGCATCCGCCCAATGCTTAAAACGGTCCTGAGCAATCCTCAACCTCTCCCGAATGTTCCTGACAATGTCCACAGCCTCCACAATCATCTCAGGTCCCAACAGCTCCCGATCACCAACGTCATCCCAACTCAATGGCGATCGACATTTCCTCCCATAAAGAGCGACGAAAGGCGCCATGCCAATACTCGCCTGGAAGCTGTTATTGTAGGAAAACTCTACCAGATGTAGATGGTCCTCCCACGAACCCTTGAAATCCAACATGCATGCCCTCATCATGTCCTCCAAGATCTGAATCGTCCTCTCGGACTGGCCATCCGTCTGCGGATGGTACGCCGTGCTGAAACTCAGACGCGTACCCAAGCTCTTCTGCAAACTCTGCCAGAACTGAGATGTGAACCTCGTGTCTCTGTCTGACACGATACTCACAGGGACTCCGTGATGTCGCACGACCTCCTGCACGATTCACGTTACATCACTATCTAAGCTAGGAAAAGGAAACAGAAACGGAGAGTAAAAGAATTTACCTCCATGTATCTCCTTGCTAGCGCCTCAGTGGACTGTCATACTCGGAATGGAATAAAGTGCGCGGATTTGGTCAATCAGTCTACGATTACCCAAATCACATCATTCTGCTTCGGACTCCGAGGTAGTCCAGTCACGAAGTCCATAGTGATGTGTTGCCACTTCCACTCCGGAATCGGAAGCGGTTGTAGCAACCCTGCAGTACGCTGATGCTCCGCCTTCACTTACTGGCAAACCAAGCACTTGGCCACACTCCGAGCCACACTCCTCTTCATACCATGCCACCAATAGTTCAGACAAAGATCCTTGTACATCTTGGTCCCACCAGGATGCACAGAATACGGCGAACTGTGTGCCTCCACCATCAACTCCTCTCTGATATCCCCAGCTGGCACACACAACCTGGCTCCAAACCTCAGCGAGCCATCCTCATGAATCAAAAAGTCAGTCCGCAGACCGGCTTCCACCTGCTCCTGAATCTTAACCAACTTCGGATCTCCAACCTGGCTAGCCTTAATCCGATCCACGATCGTCGACTGTATATGCATACTCATCAATGAAGAAACCTCCCCAGGAAGAACAACCTCAATCCCAGACTCGCAAAAATCCTGCTGCAATCTCCACTGCGAAGTCAAAATCATCACTGCTGGAAGCCTACTCAGCGCATCAGGAACCACATTCACCTTGCCAGGGTGATATTGCAAATCAATCTCATAATCCGCCATAAGCTCCAACCATCGACGCTGTCGCATGTTGAGCTCCTTCTGAGTAAAAATATACTTCAAGCTTTTATGATCAGTGAAGATCTTCACTTTCTCACACAGCAGGAAGTGCCTCCAAATCTTAAGCGCAAACACAACAGCAGCCAACTCCAAATCGTGTGTCGGGTAATTCTTCTCATGAACCTTGAGCTGACGAGAAGCATAAGCCACAACATGCCCGTGCTGATGCAACACACAACCGAGACCCTTGCCAGAAGCATCGCAAAAGACCTCAAATCCACCGCTGCGATCAGGTACAACAAGAATGGGGGCAGTCGTCAATCTCTCCCTCAGAACACCAAAGGCATTCTCACAATCACCCGACCAAACAAAAGGTACATCCTTCCGCGTCAACCTGGTCATCGGCTCAGCGATACGGGAAAAGTCCTTAATAAAACACCGATAGTAACCAGCGAGCCCAAGGAAACTCCGAATCTCAGACGCTGACTGCGGAACAGGCCACTCTCTGATGGCCCTAATCTTCTCAGGATCCACTAAAATACCGTCTTCCGTCACCACATGCCCCAGAAAAGCAACTCTATCCAGCCAAAACTCGCACTTCGAAAACTTAGCATACAACCGATGCTTCCTCAAAATCTCCAACACTGTCCTCAAGTGCGAGGCATGCTCTTCCTCTGACTTCGAATAGATCAGAATGTCATCAATAAAGATAACGACAAACTTATCCAAAAAGTCGTAGAAAATCAGATTCATCAGATTCATAAAAACTGCGGGTGCATTGGTTACACCGAAAGGCATAACCACAAACTCGTAATGTCCATACATCGTCCTGAAAGCTGTCTTCGACACATCATCCTTCTTCACCTTCAACTGATGGTAACCACTCCTCAAATCCAACTTAGAAAACACCCTCGACCCTCCCAGCTGATCAAATATATCATCGATGCGAGGCAACGGGTATTTGTTCTTAATGGTCACCGCATTCAACTCCCGATAGTCCACCCACATATGACGCGAACCATCCTTCTTCTTTACCAGCAAGACCGGTGCTCCCCACGGAGACACACTAGGATTGATATAACCCTTTTGCAAAAGCTCATCCAGCTGCTTCCGCAACTCCTCCAACTCTGCGGGAGCCATTCGATATGGCGCCTTCGAAATCGGCTGCGCTCCCGGAACAAGATCAATAGAAAATTCCAGAGCTCGATCGGGTGGCAACCCAGACATCTCCTCGGGGAAGACGTCATCAAAGTCTCGCACCACAGCTGGCCTCTCCAACTCCATCTGCATAGCCACAACCTCCACCGGACTGACCCAAAATCTAACAGGACCAAGCGAACTGCTACCTCGGCTGAACTCAAATACTGGATGTCCAGGAATCTCGAACACCACCTTCTTCCTCCTACAGTCAATCGTAGCATAGAACCTCGCAAGCCAATCCATCCCAAGGACCTCATCGTAGTTGATGATGTCGTGGACAATGAAATCAGCGTAAAGCTCATGTCCATAGACCACCAACGGGCAAGAATTGCAACCAAGATGCACCGAGACCACGCCATTTCCCGTGACGATATTCCAACTCTTCGGAAGAGGGGACGTCGACAAGGAATGCTTCTCCACGAAGCTCCGAGAAATAATGCACATCGATGCACCTGAGTCAAAGAGGACTCGTGCAGGAAATGTGCACACCAAGATCACACCTACAAACAGTCTAACAATCAAGCCCTAGTCTAGCAAACAATCATATTCAAGCAAACAACATAATCTAACAAACAAAGCCTAATAAGAAAGGAACAACTAGAATGAGGATTACCTACGATAACCTCATCCACAACCCCGTTCTCCATAGCAGTCATCAGAAAAGCCTGTCGCCTCGGCGGAAAAGCCTGCTGGAAAGCCTGCCTCTGTGGAACAAGAGCTGCTCGACGTCCAGTAGGAACAGACGCCCTCTGCTGCAACAGCTGTGCTGCAACAGGTGCCCTCCAAGGCTGCTTTGACTTCGGACAATCCTTCATGGTATGGGTAGGGTCTCCACAGACAACACACTGGCCAAGGAATCTCCTACACTGATCCTTGACGTGCCCGGTCCTGCCGCAGAAATGGCAAGTCTTCAGATTAGGCCCTCCTGGCCTCTTGAACTGCACCGGATGATTAGGCTTGAAACCAGGCCTAATCACCGCCCTGGCCTGCTCCATAGGCCTCTTCCCAGCACCAGAAACATGTCCTCTCCTCTGACTCAGGTTCAGCTCCTGCCTCCTCGCAGCGACCAGAACCTTCTGATAAGGGTCCAGATCAGAGGAAGACACAAAACTCTGGAGCTCCAAAGCAAGCCCCTGCAGGAACCTCTGATCCCTCTCATCAGCATCCTGCACCATCTTCGGTGCAAATCGACTTAGCCTCGTGAACTCTTGGTGGTACAGGTCCACCGTCAAGCTCCCTTGCTTCAGATCAATGAAACGTTGCAGCATCTCCTTCTTGGCAGCCTTCGGAAAGAACTCCTCATCAAACCTGGACTTAAAGGTAGCCCAAGCTATCGGCTCCACCAACATCTTCCCTTTCGCATCCCACCAGTTCCGAGCATTATCCTTGAGTTGCCTCTTCGCCAAATCAACCCATCCAGCCGGGGTGATCTTGGCCATCTTCAAGTTATCCTCAATGTTCCGAATCCACTCATCGGCAGTCAGAGGACCCTCAAACCCATCAAAATATGTGGGATCCAGCTCCCGAAATTGCTTTGCTCCCGGCTCGGAGCGAGGGGCCTCCGGAGTCGCCCGAGGAGCTCGACCAGCCGGAGCATTCTGGACTTGCAGGAGCACGCCTTGCTGCACCTACATCATCTGAAGCATCATCCGCATCATCTCCCCATTGGTGGGTTCCCGCTCAGGCTCCTCGTCATGAGGGGGCGCACCACTACCTCCACCACGGGTGATTCGCATTCCTGCCATCTAGTGACACCGAAAACGAAACAATTAGACTCATAGCTTATGACTCGGACGTCGAACTTAGTTTATTGGACATTCTAATATTATTATTGCTATTCCGACAATTCGCAGTTACAGAAGAACCTGCATGGGCCACCAACAAAACCTGTCACGCCCCGCTTCCCTAAAATGGAGGCGAGACGTGAAAAGGTCCGCACGAGAGTGGAGCTGTGAAGCCCCAAACCCGATAAGCGTCAATAGAACATAAGCAGGTCCCTGTAACCACAAACGGAACAACAATAATAACACAAGGAGAGACAGAAATTAAATCTCAAATCTCAGAGTTTGTCCAAAATTAAAATAAGTTCAACATCACAGAAAATCCACCAGGCTAAAAGAAAGAGTCTAAAGGCCCAGAACAAGGCCAACAAAAGCCAACACGGCACAAAGTATTGGTGCTACACACCGACAACAAAAGCAGTCTAACAACAACAAAACAGTCTCTGCGACTGATCGCCAGTGTCCACGAAGTCCTCGTCAAACACAGGCTCGGGCTCGGCGTCCGCAAACACCTCGTCCTCAACAATGGACTCAGGCTCAGGATCTAACATGTGTCACCCAAAAGAGTAGAGGGGCACATGTCAGCAAGTCTAAAAGACTTGGGCAAGGAAACTGAAAGTAAGGTAAACTAGCAACCTAGCGGTTATAGTATGATACATGACATGGCAAGTATAGTGGGGAAGTGACAAGTAATGGGAAGCACAAGTAGCAAGTGGCAAGTAAGGCATGGATAACAAGTTTTACAAGTAAAACACGGACAAGTACAAGTCAAGTAGTTCACGTCAAGTGAACACGTCAAGTAAACACGTCAAGTAACACGTCAAGTAACAAGTTGTGCAGAGAGATTCCGCCTGTTGGTTAGAGTGGCTGATCGGTCCAACCCCTAAGCTCAAGTGACCGTTTATCTCTACCCCTCCACGTGTATCAAGCCAGGGCATTACCCCCGAACACGGAATGCTCGCTTCTGGATCACAAGCCAGGAAGTGTATTTAACACGTATGGCGTAGGGTTATGCCTGCAACGCAGGTGCCTAGCCGGAAACTAGTAGATCGGGCATTGGCTATCAACCAACTCACGTAGCCCGCTTCTGGAACACGAGCCAGGAAACACAAGTATTGTAGCGTGTGCTACAAATGCGACATTCAACATGGATAGCTTGGATGACAGTTAATTCGCTTACCGTTAATTGAAATTAAACATGACATGGTAGTTATGCAACATGATAAACGACGGATCTAGCCTCGTTGTCAAGCTAGTTCCTAAAATTGTGCCTAGGCGAGTATCATTTCGTCGCCTAGTCTCTTTTCGCCCACAACAAGCAAATGGCCTAAGACATGGCCCAAAACCATAAGAGGCAAGTTTCAATTGCCTAGCACCGATGATGACGATCACCGAGGCCGTCACACAAATGCTAGCTACGGAAAAGAGATTGCTGCCATGGTAAAACAACATTAGAACAACATCCAACCTAGTTTTTATTAGGGTTTCACAAAAATCACAAAACGGGTTATGAGAACATCAAAGGATCGATCACTACCTTAGGAAGCGGAAGAACGATACCTAGCAACCACGGCAACGAAAGAACGATCCGGATCAAATCTGGAAATGAGAGAAAACCTGGAGAAATAGGTTTTGATATGGGTTTTGGGGGGTTGATGAAGGTTTGAGGAAGGTGGAAGGTGGAAAGTGTTAAGTGAGGGTTTGGATGATGGAGGATGAGCTTGGAATGAAGGTTTGAGGATTTGGGGAAGATGAGAGCTCAATGGGGGAGAAATTAGGTTTAGAGTTGAAGAAAAGAAGAATAAAACGTTTGGGAGGGGTATTTATAGGGTTTGATGTCGGCTAGGGCAAAATTAGGGTTTACTGCACTGATTAGTCGGTCAAAGAACAACTGTTGACCGACTAGTTTGAGAACTAGTCGGTCGGTTGACCAACGCAGACCGACTAAGTGTAAACAGTAGCTCCTGACGAAAACCTGAACTAAGAGTTAGTCGGTCAAAGAGCAACTACTGACCGACTAGTTTGACATCTAGTCGGTCGATGAACGTTCTTAGACCGACTAAAAGTGAACAGTAACTGGTACCAAAAATAGTTGATGAGTTAGTCGGTTAAAGAAGCATTGCTGACCGACTAGTTTGCAACCTAGTCGGTCAACCAACGTTCTTAGACCGACTAACGATAAACAGTAACTCCTGAACATTTATCAAAGCCCACTAGTCGGTTCAAGAAGGTTTTCCGACCGACTGGATCGTCATCTAGTCGGTCGGTGCCCCTTCTTACACCGGCTAATGTGCACTGAAAGTTCCGAAATGGAGCGCAAAGCTCCGGGATGGGTTCCTAAGTCTCCTAGGCTCGTTCTAATTCTAAGATATCGACGTTATGAAACCCGTCACGAATGACTTACTCCAAACTCCGACCGACGGAAGAATCTAGAGAATCACGACGAAACGAACGAAAATGAAAACTACGGAGACGGAAATGAAAATCGCAACCAAGGAGAAGCAACCAAATATATATATATATATATATATATATATATATATATATATATATATATATATATATATATATATAATAAAATCCATACATGAAAAACCAGTCGTTACACCCAAATACATTCAACACCTGGGAGAAGCTCTCAAATGCTTTCCTGACGAAGTTCTTTCCCCCGGGGAAGACCATGAAGCTGAGGAGTGAGATCTCCTCCTTCTCCCAGGCCAGCCACGAGTCCTTACATGAGGCTTGGACAAGATACAAGGAGATGCAGAGAAGATGTCCCCACCATGAGCTCCCCAAGTGGCAGATCATAAATCTTTTTTATAATGGGTTGAGGGACGATTTGAAATCTTTCATGGACGTCACGGCTGGAGGGTCCTTCATGTCAAGAAGCGAAGAAGATGTCGGGCAAATTTTGGAAAATATGGCATCCAACAATGAATGATGGTGTGACGAGAGAGCCACACCAAGATCTGAGGGCATCCATAGAATCGAAGACATCGACAGATTGTCGAGCAAGTTTGACTTGCTGTCAACCCAGATCTCCGCATTGATGGTAGGCACATGTGGCGCCGGTACACAACAGATTGCTGCGGTGGAATCCGAAGTTTTTGGAGAGTTCGACGGTGGTGACATCTCACCACCGTTGGATCAGGCGAGCGCATTATTTTACAATCCTACGAGGAATGCGCCATTTCCACCATGGACCAACTCAAACCCGGCCTACTCTCCCAACAACCAGAATCATCTGAACCTTAGTTACCGGGCGCCTTATCAACAACCGGCTCATCAACAACATCAGATATATCAGCCGGCTAGGCCCCAGCAGCAGTTTCAGCAGCAGTAATTTCAGCAGCAACAACCTCCATAACAGTACCAGCGGTACACTCCTAGGAATCAACAGCCCATCCAGCAACAATATGGTCAACAAAGGGCCGTCTCTCCGGTTGAGTCCCTCTTGACTCAATACATAGCCAACCAGGAGAAGATCAATCTAAAGCTGGAGATGGGACAAAGAGTTCTCACTGATCAGGTGACCCAGCTGGGGTTGCAAGTGGCAAACCTTCAGAGACCGCAGAATCTTTTACCGCCACAGCCTGAGGTGAACCCTAGGGGGGGTAAATTGGACCTTGGCGCTCACACATGAACACAAAAACGTGTCCGCCATCGTCTTGAGGAGCGGGACACAAATTCCTACTAGAGGGCCACCCAGGGAACCAGAAGCACCACTGGCTGTTGAGCGGCCAATTGAAAAAGCTAATG